>CM073732.1:54964048-56308615 GCA_037113605.1 Calophaca sinica | reverse complement strand
TTCTATGACGTAAATAGACAAGTCCATGGAAAATTCTCCTATTCTCGAGGAACACAATAAATTCATGATACCGCCATGCAAAAAGTATCTTCCTAATCTTCCAACCCATACAAATATGTGACAAACGTTCTAAAAATATGTAGGTGGTTAACATTTTTGAGGTGAAATGCAAGATTTGTGTAGATGGTTAACGTGGATTTGTGTAAGTGGTTAACAAATAGTTGTGTAAGTGGTTAACAAAACTTTTAAGTGTAAAGCATAGGCGACGGATGAAGGCATTGGAACGCGCGTGACGCGCCTTTTTTATTTTCAACTCTGTATCTGCGCGCGTGGCGCGCGATTGTGAAGACTAAAACGCGCGTGACGCGCCTTTTTTGTTTTCAATTCTGTCTCCCGTACGCGTGACGCACGGATTAGCACATTTTTTGCGCGTGACGCGCATCGTATGTTTTTATTCAGAAATTCAGACCGTGGCACACCATTTCTCACACACTCCTTCATCTCTCACAAAAACCTAACTCTCTCAAATATTGAAATCACTCAACACGCACTCAATCTCTCCAAAAGGAAGGGTTAATCTTCTCTTTTTCTTCAAATCATACATCATCAATCACCAAGTAAGTTACTCTATAACTTCTACTCCCTCATTTTAAGTTTCTGCACATCTCCTCTCATGATGGAAGAAGGAATTTCGAAAAAATGAAGTTGCGAAATCTGATATTTGCTGTTGTGGGTTTTGATTCCTTGTGCTTGTTGAGGTTGAGAAGTTGAGTTTGTGGTGTTTGGGACATTTATGCATGTTGAGACATTGCTGAGTTGCTTTGTGTTTATGTATGCACACCATGTGTTTGACAAAATGCTCATGAGAGTTTGTGGAATAGAAAATGAGAATGAGCCACACCATACTTCATATTATGCTCATAATATATGTTTGTTGGACAAATGTGCTGCTCCTAAGTGTATGTGACTGTGAAAACTAGTTGTGAGCACCAAGTGTTTGTTTAAATGTCACTTAGTACATTGTCATCCTTAGGCCAAAACCATTGAGATTCACAGCTTTTTGTAAGGGCTTTAATGTGAAAATTTTAAATTGCCATGAAAAATCTATTGGTTGGAAAACCATGATAATCAGGTCATGATGCTCATAGGACCCTGAAATCTTCATTTTTGTTGGACTGAAATTGTTGAAACAATTTTTGCTCAATTTGTTGTTTTATGTCGCAGGGAACTATGGCCTCCAACACTACAAAACGAAAGAAGACTACTGCATCCTCTTCTTCCAGAAGTTACAATTCACACCTTTTCCGGTCTGTGACATGTGAAAACCGGTATGCTACAATGCCTGAAGACAAGAAATTTGTGGAGGAAAAGGCATTTAACTTGAGTGGAAATGATTTTGTTGAGATCCAGGAAAACATAAGGAACAGGGGTTGGGAAGCTTTCACCTCCTATGCCAAGAGTGCTAGCAAATCGCTAGCAAATGAATTTTTTGCAAATGGTTATCAATATGAAGATGAAGACAGGCCCATTGGAAATGATAGGTTCATCAGTTATGCAAGGGGAAAGAGGGTTCCTTATGACCCGGATACTATCAATCAAATGTTCGGCTTACCTGACATCCAAAATTGTGGATATGAAGCCAGAGTAACAATAGGAAGGGCAGATCAAGATGCGATTCGTGAGATGATGATAAGGCCTGGGCTTGATTGGTTTCGGAACCAGGATGGGACGCCCCAAAAAATAGAAGTTAAGAAATTGACCCCACAGCAAAGGCATGGGCTGTGTTTATACTCCATACCTTCATCCCTTGTGCAAATGTCTCAGAGGTTAATGTAGATAGGGCAACCCTGATGTTTGCCATCATAAACGGGGAGCCCATCAATGTGGGCAGAATTTTAGCCGATGACCTGTGGAGTACAACTCATGATGATGACGTAGTCAGACCCTGGCTGAACCATGCTTCTCTCATCCAGATGTTATGTGAGAGGGTCCGTGTGAAGGTTAAACGATCAGAACCTCAGGTATGTCCAGGGAAACCTATAACGGGCGACTGGATCCGGGCGAACTCCATTCCAATTTTTGAGCAACCTCAGTCCCCTCATCAGCCTCATCATGAACCAGAGGCAGTGGGGGATGAACAGGATATGTTTGTTGAACCTCCGGTCCAAAACTATGCTAACATGGCTGATTTCCAGAGATTACATGCTGACGCTCGTAGATTAGAGGCTAAAGTGGATTTACCGCATTGGAACACGCAGAAGGCAACGGCACAAAGGCGAGGGATGCAGGCTATTTACAGAGCCATTGGTGCAACCTAACTGGGCGATACCGTGAACACTCGCAGCACATTTTCCAGGAGCACTACCCCGGGGATGGTGAGGGGACTTCAGATCAAGCTCCTTAGACTGTACCAATTCATTAGTTGTTTTTACCTACTGATATTACACTGAATTTCAATATGTATGACATTGTGTAAGTGGTTAACACGCGTTGTGTAAGTGGTTAACAGGCGTTGTGTAAGTGGTTAACACGCGTTGTGTAAGTGGTTAACACAGTGAGATGATGGGGAGGCTGTCAATAAACATAGTCGTTTATAAGTGGTTAACACGCATTTTGTAAGTGGTTAACGTTAGGTTTGTAAGTGGTTAACGCAAAACTTAAGTGACATGCAGTGCAACTCTATAACGTGAGTTCTGTAAGTGGTTAACACAAGTTGTGTAAATGGTGAGCAGCAGTTGTGTAAGTGGTTAACAGGCGTTGTTGTCGCACTTGAGGCCATGTCAAGAATCAAAGCATGATCAAAAAATTGACTCTCAACAACTCAACAAATGGAAAACAAGAGAATTCTAGAGTGCCTATAATATTTTTTTTGTTGGTGTTAGAGTGCCTATGATATGAACGCATCCGAATACACGAAATTCGCCAAGTATTTGATATAAACGCGCGTGGCGCGCAGATGAAGGTATTGGACCGCGCGTCACGCGCATTTCAGATTTTCCACTCTGTCTCTGCACGCGTAGAGCGCGAATGTGAAGACTAAAACGCCCTCCACGCGCACAAAAATGCATAATCAGGTGCAAAGGCGCGCGTGACGCGCATCATTGCGCGCGCAAGGCGCTTGTTTTTCATTTTGGTTCTGTCTCAGTGTGCGACGCGCATTTCAACTGCTTAGAACGCGCGTGACGCGCTTCGTGGGTCTTCAATTTGCGTAAGTGGTTAACATGCATTGTGTAGGTGGTTAATACAAGTTGTGTAAGTGGTTAACACAACTTTTAAGTGATGAAGTGTGTAAGTGGTTAACAGACTTTGTTTAAGTGGTTAACACAAGTTGTATAGGTGGTTAACTGAGTAGTTATATGTAACTACTGGAAACTCATTTCTTGCGTCTTTAATGACAGAAATAGACAAGTCCATGGAAAATTCTCCTACTCTGGAGGAACACAATAAATTCTTAGAGGAAAAGAAAGTGAGACAGCTCACATACAAAATGATCAGATCAAGATTGAGGCTTTGCTTGAAGCATCTAACAAACACGAAAATTGATTTCTCAACAGGTCTCTCGTCTTGAGGCCATGATCCACAGATTAACATGAATTGAAATTCTGTGAGTTTGAGGTTCAATGTAACTTACTACTAATGTGTTATGTATAGTTGAGCTACACATGAAGGATAGGGATCGCCATTAGATCAATCAATGTGCAAAAAATACGGTTTTATACATGACTTCCACTAGTAGAAGTCTTTGTAAATATATAGCCTTTCGGAATGTGCTAGTAGTTAACCATGTTTTCAATGGGTTGTCAATAATTCACCAAATGCTCAGTATAACACATTAACCATCTAGTTGTTAACCATGTTTTCATATAGAACCATTTACATAGGGTTGTATATCTATATCTATATCTATATCTATATCTATATCTATATCTATATCTATATCTATATCTATATCTATATCTATATCTATATACACTTCTTTAAATCATTCTGCACATGTACAAAAAGCCGTAAATCCTTTGCAGGACCGCAGCCATGATTTGTGCTGCAAACGTGTGATGCAACAAGCGACAAAAGCGGGTTGCGTTCCTACTAACCTGCACCACCAATAAATATTGATTAGTAAAGCGCTGGTCCCTTAACCGTAAACCACAATAATAACGGCCACAACACAAGACTTGAACCATACCGGCATGCAAAAAGTATCTTCCTAATCTTTCAACCCATACAAATATGTGAGAACCTTTCTCAAAATACATATGCCACGCAACAGCAGAAAAAATCCAAATAGTGCTTAATCTTCCAAGGGTTCCTCGACGATCAAATTGTCACCAATTTGAACTGAATTGCAAGGATCCTGTGAAGTCTATTTCGGACGTTAAGAGATCCATGTATGACAAATTACCTCCAACCTGGACAACACCATATAAGATTCTCAAATAAAAGAACAATATTTGGACAATAAATCACACTTTTAATACGAGTCTGTGTATACAATATTTGGATCCTGTAATATTGTAGTTTTTCCTCAACAAATAGTACATGCGAGTTATCCGGAAACTCTATGACACAACACATAAAACCATCAAATTATACAAATTTAACCCATAATAAACCAAACCACAAATTCTACACGTTTAGTACAATATTATAACGAACACGAACCACGGTACTTGCATCCAGCAAATCTCCACCAGTCACGACCTCAACAGATGATTCTACATGGATATTGCTTGTGCTCTCGTTATCCACCCTCCCAGCATTGGCCTGCAACACATTTGAAAAAAAAAATTAAAAATTGTAAGATGCAACATTACACACAATTAGATGCCTCTGTATAGAGAAATGATCCAAGTAGAATGCTAGAATTTTAGTTTTTCCTCAAGAAATAGTACATGCGAGTTATTCGGAAACTCTATGACACAACACATAAAACCATCAAATTATACAAATTTAACCCATAATAAACCAAACCACAAATTCTACACGTTTAGAACAATATTATAACGGACACGAACCATGGTACTTACATCCAGCAAATCTCCACCAGTCACGACCTCAACAGATGACTCTACATGGATATTGCTTGTGCTCTGATTACCCACCCTTCTAACATTGACCTGCAACACATTTGGACAAAAAATGTAAGATGCAATAGTACACCTTCATTACTGTTTGAGTTTTCTGGTTAACGTTGTGTCGTACATGGTTAACACATAAGTTATGTGGAAAAAAAACTTACCCTAGTAGTCTCTTGATCATCACTTCGCTTGG
Source organism: Calophaca sinica (assembly GCA_037113605.1). Taxonomy (NCBI): domain Eukaryota; kingdom Viridiplantae; phylum Streptophyta; class Magnoliopsida; order Fabales; family Fabaceae; genus Calophaca; species Calophaca sinica. Next base: position 56,303,344 of record CM073732.1, on the reverse strand, counting down.
TTCGCTTCCTCAACCTGTTGACAACTTTGTCAATGAAGGATATTTTTCTGTTTGTTGGAGGACGGCCTTTACGTTTCACTCGCAATGGACTGCGAATTTCAGGAATAACATTTTCATCCCTCTTGGTAATATTATTTGGGTTCGAGTCATCATATGAGCTACGGTTAACAGGATTCGTCGTACCATCCTTGGATGGCAAATTAGATATAAATTCATGCAGATTATCATGGAGCGCCTTAGTTGCATCTTCAGACTCTGCAGCCACTTCAGCAACCTCATAGAAATGTTTGCACAAATTGTCAAACCTGTCCATTTGCGGCTTCATTTCCTTCACACCGTAGCTGCTCTTAATATAAGAATGCTTCCTTTTGACATTTTTGCTCCATCTTGCCAAAACATACTTCAATGGCACGTTTTGCACCCTTTCTTGAGTATAGACACATAGCACATGAAGACACAAAATATCTCTGAACTCAAACAACGAGCATTCACAGATTACATCATGATTGTCATGATTAAAAACAACTTCACAGGTACGTTCTTTTGTTCTATCTCCAACTAACAAATCCTCCAAGACATGGTAAGTAGTAAGGTTACCCTCCATAGTCTTTAAGAATACAGCACAATTAACTTTACCCCTAAATTCAGCCTGGACCTCCTTAAACTTAGCATGAGTGTATTCACCTTGGAATTGCTTTTCGATTGACGAGGAAGAAAAACAAGGAATTGTGGTATCCAATGATCGAAAATCAGCTTCAAATTCCTTTTCTGCTCTATTTTTAAGGGCGTTATCATACTGCTTTACAAATTAATGCAAACTGGTATTGGAATTGATATATCCATCAAAGAAAGCATGTATGCTCTCACTTCGCTGTGTTGTCGACATGCCTGCCCAAAAACATTTCTTCAGCATAATCGGTGCCCATCTATGACGCTCCTTGTACAACCCACTCAACCACTCATTATCTCCCAGATCAAATTTCTGCACAAAAGAACACCATTTTTCTTCAAATGCGGCCGGTGTCAATGTATCATAAACCGCTTCTTTCATCAAACTCTTGATCTTTTTATATTCACCATATCTACTTAGCTTTTCCGGGATTTTTTTCATTATATGTCATAAACACCACCTATGTCGAATGTTGGGGAAGACCAACTGAATGGCATTTTTCATAGCCCTACATTGGTCACTCACAATACCCGTAGGGGCCTTTCCCAGCATACAACGAAGCCAAGATTGGAAAAGCCACACAAATGACTCTGTGTCTTCCGATGAAAGCAAACCACATCCAAGTAAAGTTGACTGGCATGATGATTCACAGCGACAAATGCAGCAAAGGGCATGTCATATTTATTGGTCAAATACGTTGTGTCAAAGGTCACAACATCTCCAAAAGATTCATATGCAGCCCTACTTCTTGCGTCAGCCCAAAACACGTTCTTTACATGAAAATCGTCATCCAAGTCTATGTCATAAAAGAAACTTGTATTTTGTTCCCTTATTTGACAAAAATACCTTATCAACGCTTTGCCATCACCTTCTTTTCCAATGGAGCGCCTTTCCTTGTTAACATAATTCCTCACATCTCTTTCAGAAAATTTTATATTTTCATGGCCTCCACCGTCAGTAACAAGAGATTGGAAAGTCTTGTTGATCCTCACCCCCGCATCATCGTTGATTTGAATTGTTCTCCTTACATGCATGTTCAAATTCTTGTTAGCCTTGAACATCCTTGACTTTGTCGGGCTAATCTCGTGAGAGTGGTTAGGTTCAAACTTGTTAATGTACCATAACCCATCTTTTGCCAACTTAGCTGTAATATTTGCTGGACAATTTTTTGCTTTGATCGGAAGCGTCTTCAACGAACATGATTTGTCTGACACACCTTTTCCTTCTCTTGCGCATGACAATATCATGTACTTTATCTCCCCATCCTGGCCTTTTTTTGATGTTCTGATCTTCCAGCCAAAACCCTTTACAGAAGCATAATTTGCATAAAATGATTTCAACTCATCTAAAGAAGAAAAACACATCTCTGCTGTAGGCTCCCAATTTGCATCTTCACCATTAAAGTCATCAACTACATTAGCTTCACCATCAATGCCATCACAAGTATCCATATCTACAGAAGTAAAACATCTTACTGATGTAGGCTCCAAACTTGCATCTTCACCATTAAAGCCATCAACTTCATTAGCTTCACCATCAATATCAACACAAGTATCGAAAATGTTTGAACTATCCATGAACTTTCAATTGCATGTCCCACACCAAATCTGCATAGCATACCCCAGTCAAATCCTTCATAAGTTATGCCACAATTATAACATGGATTTATAACTAATATGACAATCATGATAACTCATTAACCATATATTGAACTTCATTAACCGACACTGTGTACAACATTAATCATGTGTGAAACAGTTGCTCAAAACCTTTGTAAAAAACTATCAGTGTAAACTTTGATCACAAGACAAAGAGGGAAAAAACTACTGTCATGTTACTTACTGAAAAAATGAACTTTGTTGAAATGCTTGGAATATAACTATGGTATTGTCCAACTAAAAAATTGAAGCTTGAAAAAGAATTGGCCTTAGAGTACCACTAACACACATAACATAATGAACCCATAAACCATATCATCAAGCATAAGCATAGCCGCATACACCACAAAAGCAAGGTATGTGATATGTTTGAATATCGGCAACAACATTCAGTCTATTGAATATCCGCTTCTAGGAAATATTCTGCCACAATATCAAGAAGATTGTGTCCAAAAAAATGCTTGATAAGTATGCAATGGCCCCAAAATAAATCAAGTGTCACAACACATGAGAATAATATAAAATTTCAATTTGCAATCAATAAACTAACTATAGAACTCATGTTAACCACTTACACATCTCGTGTTAACCACTTACACAAATACTGTTAACCACCTACACCAACCCTGCATTTCACTTAAAATTTGTGTTAACCACTTACACAACTTGAGTTAACTACTTATACAACTTGTGTCAACCATTTACACCAACCATGCAGAGAAAAAAAATTCAAAAGAACACATTGAGTTAACAAAAGAAGGAAGAAAAAAAATTCAAAATTTTGCAGACAAAAAACCATCAACACATTGTTCCAGGAAAACTTCAAAAGAACAAAGCTTTCCATCACTCTCAGACAACATCAATCTCAGACAAACATTCATTCATTCAAAAGTATTCAACAATAGCCAACAAGGTCCACATCAATGCTCAACCAAGATTAACATGGAATGATGGACAACTCCATGAACCACAAACACACGGAAGGAATAAAAAATTTCAAAACATTGATGACAAAAAAGGGCAACAAATAGTTCAACTCAACAAACTCAGGGATATAACTCAGGAATATGGGATACTAATTGGGAGGCAAACATCACCAGCTTAACAATGGGGCATTGCATAAATATTTGATGAAAGAAATTAACATGAAAACTTTGATCATACAAGTAGAGAAGTCACAGAATGCATAGAAGTGACAAACAGGAAATAGGGAGAGTAAAAATTGTTAAAAAAATACGAAAAGTGGCAGAGGGAAAGAGGATCGGTGCAGCTACCTGAAATTGTCCGGCTGGGGTGGAGCCTCGACGACGACTGCAGTGGGTGGGAGACTCCAACGCCGTCAGGTTCGCATAAAAATTAAAAACAAGGGGAAAGTGGCAGAGGAAAAGAGGGAATAAGGATGGGTGCCACTGCCTGGGGCTGTCTAGCGGCGTTTGGCACGTCGATGGGTGGGCATCGCGAACTGCTCCGTGAAGTTTGCTGATGGCAGAGGGAAAATAAAAAAAAAAAAAGAAAACAGGGAAAGGGATATAGAGGGAAAGAGGGAACGTGGGAGTGAGAAAGAGGGAATAAGGACCAAAGCCATCGTCAGTCGTTTAGCGGCGTTGGCATGGCGATGGGTGGGCATCGTTCCTGCTCCGTGAAGTTCGCTGATGGCAGAGGGAAAATTAAAAAAATAAAATAAAAGAGGGAAACGGATATAGAGGGAAACAGGGAACGTGGGAGTGAGACGTGCCGTGTTTTTTTATTATTTTTGAACAGTACTATACGGTGTTGGCATACGGTGTACCAAAAGGGGTGTCTAAATATCATTTATGTTCATGAATTGTGAATATTAATGATAAGGAATCATGTTCTCTAATAATGTATTATGCACTTGAATAATGATCTTGCATTCTGAAATTATATGAAGTGTTATGTGATGATTTTCTGCGTTAGTGAAGGGTTAGGAAACCTATTATGAGATTAGAAAACCATTATTTGTTAAATTTGGGATTAGTTTATGTCGTTATTGTTGTTTTGCTCGTGTTAACCGATTAAACCCATAGTGTAATCAATTAAAAAGGCTTACAAAACCACGGAGTGTAATCTGTTCCGTGCTAACCGGTTAATCTATAGGGGGCGTTTGTTTCACGGCTTTTTAAAACATTCCCGGGAATATTAGATTGGGAATCAAAGTTCCCACGTTTGGTAGACTGGTTTCCATATTTGTTCCTGGGTATAAATTTTTCCAGGGAATAAATTTTTCCCACGTTCGCAAGAATTTTATTCTGACCAATCGAAGGAGTGGGTAAATTTTGTTCCGTGGTTGAGAGAATGCTACGTGATGTGAAAACTCATCAATACCCCTGATTTCCCGCTAACTATTCCTCCGAAGCGCTTATTTTTCCTCCGAAAAATTTCCCACCTTCGATATAAAATAATATCACGTCCTCCTTGTTCACCCTAGACAAATTTTCATATTATCCTGCACCGCATCGGCACTGCACCAAATTGTCGCTTGCCGCTCCTATTTCATCCACGCACGCTAAACTGCATGGTGAGACATTTCAATCTGGACACCCGCTTATTTTATTTATCTTGTAACTATGGAATCGTGACGCTCCTTTCCCATCTCGCCTTTTTGTTGCCTTCATCGTCGTTTCTATTTCCATCTTCTCGTGATAGATTAACGCTTTTGGTTTTTTCCTGGGTGTTTCAAAATCAAAAACATTGATTAACTTTTTGAGATTTTATTTCAATTTTAGTTTTTATGAAATAGCAACGATCACAAATGACAAATCATTCTAAAAGATTATTATGTGGACAATTATTGTGGGGCATAGCATCCCTGCAAAGAACACATAAAATTGCTTTAATCCTTAAAATTTCCTACACAAGTTATGTTAAATGGTCGAGTACTGTCTGAATATAAGAGACGTTATTGCATAAAATTCTTGGCTCGCTTGCATAAAAAATTCTTGGCTCTGTTCATGGTTACTACAATATATAGTATGAAAAATTTGCACTAATATATAATATGAAAAATTTGCACTTATGTCTCTTATAATTTTAAAAATTATTATTGTATTATCTTGTTTTTTATCTTTAAAATATGTCTGAGATAATATTATGGTATGTGCAGTGAATAAATAATTTATTTTTTATCATGGCACATTTGACGGAAGTGCATGAAAGGAAGAGAAGGATCATAACAATATTGATCATGTATTTGGAGATGTTAAATTTCTTTACTTTGATGACAATGATGTTATGCTATTTTGCTCTAAGTAAGCACCAAAAGCCGTAAAAGGTCATGGGATTGTTATGAAAGAAGTTTAGTTAGAGAAGTGCATTTTTATAGAATTATTTACTCGATCGATGTGGCTTGTATTGAGAATACAAGGATGGATAGGCTGCATTCCACAAACCTGTGTGAGTTGTTGAAAGTTGTACCTACATCAAGGTCAATGTGCCTGTTTATAAAAGCAGATATCTGCAGAACAAGGAAGGGTGAGATAGCCACAAACGTGTTAGGTGTATGTTCACCAGACGGTATTTATATATGTTTTGCCTGGTGGGAAGGTTCTTACGCTGATTCTAGAGTCCTTAGAGATGCTATTTCTCGACCAAATGGATTAAGGGTTCCTCAAGGTATAATAGCATACATTCATGTAAAAACAAACATGTCTTGCATATGTTATGCGATAATAACTTTAACTTTATTGATGCTAGGTATTATTATTTATGTGATGTCGGATACATGAATGGGGAAGGTTTTCTTACCCTTATAGAGGTCAAAGATATCACCTCGAGGAGTGGAGAAATGGCTTACAACCTGCAACACCTAAAGAGTTTTTCAATATGAAACATTCTTTCACTAGAAATGTCATAGAAAGATGCTTTGGACTTCGAAAGGACGTTATTATATTGAGAGAGAAGTCATTCTATCCCGTGAAAACTCAAGCAAGAATAATAACGGCTTGTTGTCTTCTACATAATCATATTCAAAAGAAATGGCAAAGGATCCTCTAGAAAGGAATTTAAGAGATGTTGAGTCCTCTAACGAATTCATGTGTGGTGACATGATAACTGTGGTGGAGCCAAGTAATTTATGGAATCAATGGAGAGATAATTTAGCATTGGAAATGTTTAATAGATGGAGAGGTGGAAATCATTGATAGATTTCGTGTTTGTTATTTGTCATTTCTATTTTTATGTATTTTTTTTATCTTATTTGTATTCTTGACTATGACTTAAAAGTTACATTAAGTAAATCTATTGGTATTTATAACTTTTTTATCTGTTAAAGAATGTATTTGTAATATAATGATTTTGTTTATATGATGTTTTTAATTTTGACGGTATACTTGTTGAGTTTTTGGATGATGGAAGAGTCTCCTCAAAATCAAAATGCAAAGGCACAAAGCTGCAATGGACCGCAGAAGAAGATGCAATACTAGTAAGTTTAATGCGCTTAGTGGATTTATGGTTGGAAGGCCGATGCAGGCACATTTAAACCAGTTATACTAAAGTACTAGAGAAATATCTTCACCAAAAAATTCCAAATTGCACATTGAAAGCTAACCTCACATTGAATCAAGAGTCAAAACGCCTAAAAGCACAATATTCAAGAATCAAAGATATGTTGGTCCGGTGCAAGTGATTTTGAATGGGATGATATTAGGAAGATGATTGTAGTAGAGAAGGAGGTTTATAGCCAATGGTGCAAGGTGACATACCATTTCATACTCTTAACAATGTATATATTTTTAATTTATGATTTTCTCAGATTAAATGTATACTTCATAAACATTTTTTTTCCTTCAATACAGCCTCACCCATCGCAATTGGCTTGTATGGAAAACCATTTTTCACACTTTGATAGCTTGGATGTTGCATTTGGAAAAGATAGCATCCGTGGTATTTCGTAAACTCCAGCAGATCATGCTTATAACATGGTGAGAGAATTTTTCAATCAACACAAGAGAATGAGCTCGATTCAATTTGAATGGAGGTGAAGAGAACTTGAGTCACAAATACCGTAAAACACCACCTATAATACTACCTGAGCATCAAATCCAATAAACCAACCACAATGTGATGCTACTGCACACAGAATTTGGAAAGCGTGGGGGTAAAAGGTGAAGTATATAATGATGATGTTTCTGATAGCTTATTAACTTCATTGAACAAGTTAGGTGAGTTTTATTCTCGAACTATGGAGAATATCCAATACCACATCTTGTTTTTTGCATGAGAAACACACAGTGAAAGGAGGAATCAAATTTTCCCCTTACTAAAAGAAATAGAAGGATTATCGGCGGAGATGTTGCGTAGGGCTATGCAGCTGATCACCAAAGACAACAACCTTTGTGGATTGCTCTTTGTCATGGGATACCCTTGAGTTGAGGAAGGAAATTGTGAACATTGTTTTGAATAACAATGGTGCCCTATAGACTCAAAGATGTCTAATACTTTATTAGTTTTATTATTTAGCTCTATTTGTAATGTTGAAGAAGGACAAATCTTTATTTAAGTAGTATATGGTTGAAATTTGATATTAATTTTGTTTATTATTTATTCTACATTGAGTATGTTATTATTTATCATGAATTTTAGGCTTTGGCGAACAAAGCCTTTTTATTAGATTATTTGTTACTTGTTATACTATGACCCTTATAGTTCTATTATTGTTTGAGCAAATCATGGTTGGAAACTTGAGTATCAAGACTAGGTGCAGCAACTTGCCTTAAACAGAAAGGTGTTCCAAGCCTCATCCTTGAAAGAGCTAATTGCTTAGCTTCACCTTTGTGGACAACTCAACTTGTGGTTTATCGTTGTCATGAATTTCATGTGTTCTTTATATTATAAACTATCATCATTTGTAAGTATCTCTTTGGAACAAAATGAACTGTAGAAGGGTGCCCATTAAGTGAATGTATCATTCCATCTATATTTTGACTCATACCATCCGCTTATCGATCTAACCTAAGGTCATAGGTAAATTCTCCTTTGCTTTTGCAAAAGATTCGGCTGAGCATGCTACAAAGATCAACATGAATCAATGTTCTATGAATCAACAAATTTTTGTGAAAGTCATATTTAGACAAAAAATTTAGCTAGTTCTCGCTCTCCTTTGACATGGGCAACAATTCTCCTCTCGACATTCATTAGATAATTTTTTCTTCACATTTGTATAACAAAACAAAACAATTTGGCTATAGGGGTATTTTAAGAAATATAACTTTTATTCCTTGGAATATATATCACAAAACAAACATGTGTTTCCTATTCCTGGGAATTTAAATAAAAGATTCCTGGGAATTTAAAAACTTAACCAAACAGTTTTTTAAAAAATGCCCTGGAATAAAATTCCAATCATTACATTCCTGGGAAAATTATTCCAGGGAATAATTTTCGAATACTTGAAACAAACGCCCCCATAGTTGTTAACCAAATCATAATTCAAATTTATAAGAAACGTGGAGTAAAATTTTTTCTTTAAAAAAAAATAATAATTATAATAGACATATATTTTATCATATTCTAAAAAATAGAAAATTATAAAAGAATGAAAAAAAAAATACAGAAATAGTAGGGGTCCCACACATGGTAGGAAGAAGCTCCCATTAATGACGCTTTCGAAACTGGTAACTTACCTCTGCCACTTCAAAAATTACTCATTTATTGATTCAGACAAAACTAGTTTTACAATTCCACCAACCACACACACTCTCTCTCTCTCTCTCTTCGTTTCCCAGATTCAGAAACCGTAATTGCAAGCAGCAACCCAATCTCCTCCTCTTCCTTTCCTTGTTGGGTAGGGTACCTCCTCGGATTTTCTCTCTTCGGGGGTACCCCATTTCATTTCTCTCTTTCGCACCACAGATCAGAATCAGATCCACACTCATTCATTCTTCTCTGTACAAACTCTTCTTTCTCCATCCCCCTTTTCTTTCTTTCTTCTTTTCCCCATTATTGTTGTTTTTATAATCACTTTTTTTCTTTTGCAGGTGGTGTAATTTCAGTGCTAAAGGCGCCTACTTTGTTCGTGGAGATGAATCCTGATGCTTCTTCCAGCTTCGGCTTTCGGATTCTCGCGTATCCACTTCTAAATTGTGTCGCTTAAGCGGAAGCTGAAGCTTTTTCTTCTCGTTTGTTGAAATTGAAACCCTAAAAACACAGAGAAAAATGATGATGAACAAAACGCTTATTCTCACTTATGTCTACTTGTTCATCTACATCTTGCTTTCTTCTGGAGTCATATTGTACAACAAGGTAGCTAGCTATCCCTTTTCTTGCTTCTCTCTCTCTCAATTGGGTTTTTTTTTCCCCTTAGCAGGAAGAATGGTTAATGGATATTTTGTTTTTGAGCAGTGGGTTCTGTCTCCAAAATACTTCAATTTTCCACTTCCTATAACGCTTACAATGATTCATATGGGATTTTCTGGGGCCGTAGCATTTTGCCTTGTCCGCGTCTTTAAGGTATGCCATTGCCATGTTCTCCCACTTAGTACTTATAGAAATACTCTTTTTTTCCACTTATCTTTTCTAGTTGCTTTTGTGGATTTATGGACTGAGTTAGATCCAGTTTGGATGCTTTTAACTCATAGGGTAGGTTGTCTTCACTTGTGAAAGTGTTATAAGCTTATAGATGTTAACAAATGAGAAGTTAAATGAGACAGCTTATAAAAAAAAAAAATAAGATGTGGAAGGTGACTTGACTTAAAAAAATTTATTGTTTAGAAAACACGTTGTTGTTGGATATTTTTTTTAGGCTTAAATATGAAAAAGGATCCCCAAAAATTAGCTAAGTTCGATTTAGTCCCCTGAAAAAAAAGTGAAGGTTTTTAGTCCCCAAATTTGGAAAAGTTTTTCCGTCAATCCCTCTAGCTGACGCCATTTGTGGCGCTTATGTGGCGCCTATGTGGTGCTTATGTGGCGGAGACTAAAAACGAACTTTTAGAATTTTGGGGGACTAAAAACAAACTTTAAGAATTTTTGAGGGACTAAAATCATGACGGGAATTTTTCGAGGGACTAATGGAAAAACTTTTCCAAATTTGGGGGATTAAAAACCTTCACTTTTTTTTTTGGGACTAAAAACGAACTTAGCTAATTTTTTGGGATCTTTTTCATATTTAAGCCTTTTTTTTAATATTTTTTTATAAGTGTTTCTTGAGAAGTTTATCTAAACTGACTCTTCCATTTGTACATCTACTACAACATTCTGATCCTCATCATGTCAGCAAGTCATGTCATCGCTATTGTTAGTTTAACTTACTACTTTCATCTCATGTATGAGATGAGAGTCATGGTTGTGTTGAAGGGTTAACATTATACATTGGACTCCATCAGTGATACTCATCACACTAGATTTAATAGTTGGAACAAATTATTCACGTCTAGCTCTCCTTACTCTGTAGTCCTTTCATTGTCATTACTCATTACCTCTAATCTTACATATCAGTACAGTACAGGGCATGGCCTGGGTGTTTCTTTTGGCAACAGGGATGTCAGTTTGCATCCTAAGTTGTATAATTTGTTTTACCATGCTCTTCATTGAAATGTAGGCTTTGGTTTTGATTGCTTCTTCTTTCTCATATAAAATAAACAAGTGTGTTGGGAATGAAAAATAATTTAGGAGTTGAATATATTATCAGATTTACTCTGAGCGTGAGTAGTAAGAGTCGAGAATTGGGAGTTAGCTTGCATACTCAACAATTTGGGTTTGTAAGTAGGTAAGCTTAATTCAAACTGTGATTCCTGATTATCAATATCAGTTTGTGAGATCTTAATCTTATTGAGGTTTGCATTGGCTGTCAAACCTCAGCTGTCCAATATCTTCATTATGGACTCATCATGTGAGGAGGGGACACTAAATAAATGATAATAGTAGATTACATTATTCAAGTATCAATTCCCGAAGTTGAGCTTGTTCATGTTTGTCCACATTGTTATTGCTCATGTATGTAAAGGAGAATCATTAAGGATTTAAGCCGCTGTTCAGTTTTCTTTATGAACCCATTTTGTGTAGAATGTAGATCAAATTAATTGATAATGATCGTGTGTGAGATGCTTGCTATAAAGTCTAAATGGCCGTGCTTTGTGCTGACATATTCGCTAATGTTAAATCTCATAGTGATCAAAAAGTGGGCAGTGGTACTTGTTTAGCAGTCTGATATGTATAGTTTGATGATAGGCGAGTGCCTCAGTCTTTTCTTTCCTTTTGGGTGACTAATGATTTGTGTATTTTTTGGTTTTATTCCCTTTGAGTTTTGATTTGATTTTGCTTGTAGAACCCATGAATTTTGTTATTTTGTAATTTGTATTGAGAGTTTGCTGCATTATTGAGCTTTGTTCCTTCTGAGATTAAAAATTAATTCATGTTCGTCCATTGATTCATGTACGCCAAAATTTTTTTTCTCCTCGGAGGATAATTCATGTACGTCCATAAATTTTCTCACATAGAATCGCGTTTGAGGATGATATTTTCCGTCAGACATGCCTAAAATGACAGTGATTCAGTGTTTTTTAAAAAACCTATAATGCAACAGGTGCACAAAACATTAACCTCACAGTTGTAGTGCTCGACTCTACAAATGCATCTAATATCCCAACGTGAACCCATCTCAAAGGAGGTGAGCGATGCTGTATTGAGTCTCAACCCCATAGCTCCCAGTATAAATGAAGTCACAAACTAGAAAACATGAACAAAGTCACACACCCCTCGATGCAAGTTTGCAATGAACCCAACAAGCCAAAGAGGTGAATGGATCCAACTTTGATGAGCTAAAACCTAGTTGTACAATACATAACTGAATCCAGCTCCAACGAGGGGAACCCAGTCCCACCATCCTTCACTCTAGTAATTTTGAACCTTGTGATTTGTCAATTTGTCCTTTGATTTTGAACTTATTATGCTCTTTTTGTATGCTTGTTGAGTTGTGAACCTATCGTGATTTCGGAATTTGTTCATCAATTTTGAACTGTGATGCTATGTTTATCTATTCTAGTCTAGTCTGGCTAAGTTTTGGTGTTGAACAAACGAGAGAAAGTCAGGGAAAGAGAAAGAAAGTTTGAGAGATTCTGATGAACTATCTTGGGTTATGATTAACTAACTAACCAACAGATGAATACAAGTATCTATAGAGAAGAGGATAGTTGTGACTGCAGTGCACAGTTGCAACTGTCAGAAGCAGAAAGCAACTGCCAATAAGGTTCTAGAACCTTATGAAATAATTACAACACAGTCCACGACTGATATGGGCTTGTGACTTGCACAAGGCCCAATACAACAAAACTTAATACTGAATGGCAGTAATAACACTGACAGAGATAGAACAGAAATAACAGTAATACATAAAACAGAAAATATGAGCTACGTATCTTCAATATTCCCTCTGTAAACTCAGGATGGATGACTGTGGTGCCTTCGTCAAACACCCTGAGTTTGTAACAGTAAATCAAACTGGGGACAGAGCTTTGGTCAGAATATAAGCCCACTGATCTTGTGCAGGAACAGCTAAGCTTTTATTGAGAACCTTCTCTCATAACAAAAAATACGTCCAGCTTCATATGTTTAGTGCGGGAATGAAGCACTGGATTATGTGTAACAGAGAGAGTGCTGAGATTATCGCATAGAATTGTAGGAGTCTGAAATTTGCAGTGAAACTCTATTAACAAAGACTGGATCCAAAGAATTTCTGCAGCAGCATTAGCTAAGCTTCTATACTCGGCCTGAGTACTAGATCTGGCCACTAGATTCTATTTCTTTGACCACCAAGAGATAAAATTAGGGCAATTAAAATTCATGCACCTGATGCGGACATTTAACTTTTGCTAGGATTTTATAATCTTCATACCATTTGTAAAACCTATCCTTGTGCTTGAACTTTTTTCCATCTACTACCCTTCCTTGACTACATTTTGTTGCCTAATTATTTGGTTGATATACCTTAACCAATATTCCTATGTTCTGTTATTGCAGGTTGTGTCTCCTGTCAAAATGACATTTGAAATGTGAGTGTACCATTAATTTGAATTTTTCTTGAACTTCAATTGTCCTTTGTGAACCCTTTTTCTTTAACAAAGTTCTTTTTTACTGTGGCAGATATGCAACTTGTGTGGTACCAATAAGTGCTTTCTTTGCATCAAGTCTTTGGTAAGCACTGCATCATGGGCAAACTAAACTTCTCCTGATTTGGGATAAACTTTATTTTCAGATTTGTTAATGGTAAAAGTCCCTTGTGTATGTGTTTCCAAACTATGTTACATTTAACAAGTGTTGAACTATTGGTGCTTCTCTTTACTCTGTAGTTCTGAGAGGTGGCAAGTGTGATTGATTTAATTTTTGTGCTAGATTGAACATTGATGATGAAGTTTGGGTCAGCTTAAGCTTGATTTCTGGAAGTTTGCTCATGTAATGGATAGTTCTTTTGCTTTCAGTTTGTTAAAAAGTTTTCTCATTTGCACTTTTTTTTTTTTTTTTTTTTGGGTGTGTGTGGAGTTGTTATTCCACCATCATTGACTAATGACTACGTAAACCTGTAAGATGGATATTGTAAGTATGAAGTTCAATGTCCTCAGTTGACAACCCTGTCAAGAGACTCTAGTATAATAATAATCATCATTTGGTGCCTAGAACTATTGTACGTTCTGTACAATGAAAGGTTAATCAGAGATCTAAGGATAGGTTATTGGCTAGCTTTCTGTGGGCTATTATAATTCTTGGGCTTCAGCTATTATAATATGATTGCAAATAAACTAGAGTTTGATGTCCATTACCACCTACCAATATTTGGAATTTGTTCATTATCTGTCATTTAGATGGTTAGTATATTTTTTTTTAAGCTTTCTGAATTTAGATGGTTAACATTTAGGCACAAATATATCCATTCTGTTTCAGCAATATTTGGCCTTCAGCTTTCTGTGTTCATTATAATATGATGTTTGTTCAGAATTATGGTTTCTCCTTTTATGATACATACTGTGATTAAAAGATTACTTTGGAATTAAGAACTTTCTCTTTTGGGTATTTTACACACACTCTTTTCACTGCCTACTTATAACAATACATCCAAAGAATCTTAAAATTTGGGCTTAGGGCCTAACTCAATATCACAATACCGGCTTGTAAGGTGAGGACTGCATAAGCCTTCTAAGCACTACTTAGACCATATCTCTAGTCGATGTAAGACTGTTAACATGGAATGACAGCAATCTTGGCCCTATAACAGATCTAGGATAGACTTTAATACTATCTTAAAATTTGGGCTTATGGCTTAACTCAACCCCATAAAATTGGCTTGTAAGGTGAGGACTACTTAAGCCTTATAAGCACTACTTAGGTTATATCTCTTGTTGATGTGAGACTGTGAACACATCCCCTCACGCTTGGATTGGACATATGAAGCATGGACTATTGCAGGTGAAACAATAGGGATCTCAACAAAAACAATTATTTATATGATCAATTTCATTTTTGGTTGCAACAGGTTTGGCAACACAGCCTACTTGCACATATCTGTGGCTTTTATCCAGATGCTCAAAGCGCTGAGTATGTTTTCATGAGCTTAACACGTTTCTCTTACTATTTGAGTTATGTTCCCTTAATTCTAAATCTTTATATTTTTCAGTGCCGGTGGCAACTTTCCTTGTGGCTATTTTGTGCGGCACTGACAAGGCAAGGTGTGATGTGTTCTTGAACATGGTGCTGGTCAGTGTTGGAGTTGTCATTTCCTCCTATGGGGAAATTCATTTTAATGTAGTTGGCACAGTTTACCAGGTCACGGGCATCTTTGCCGAAGCTTTAAGACTGGTCTTAACACAAGTTCTTCTTCAGAAGAAGGGATTGAGTTTAAGTCCTATTACAAGCTTATATTACATAGCTCCCTGCAGGTATTTCTTTTGACATCGTCAATTAGTTTTCTCCAAGATAAATAATTGGATTCTGTACTGTTATCATACATACTGAACCCGAACGAGAAATTATGAGAGTTTATATCTTGCTAATAACCATCCAATTTCTGGAAGAAAAAAAAAATAATCAAATTTTCATGGTCTTCTGGACTTGGGTAATAACTTCTATTCATGTATAGACACTTTGCTCTCTACCTTCGATTTAATACGCAGTTGCATTAATTGCACAACATTCAGTCAATATAGACTACATTCACGTGTGAATAGGTAGCCCCTTATTGTATTTTTGGCTCTTTCTAAACAATGCAATATATGTCAATAAATCTTGTTTACTGCCCAACTTATTAGATCAAACAATTAAGTGATGTTATTGTGTTTATCAATGCATGCATATCAGCAAGCCTTGCATGCCATCTGAGTTGCTGACTTCTTTTGCGCTTTATTATATGCAGTTTTTTGTTTCTATTTGTGCCTTGGTACATGCTGGAGAAGCCTGTGATGGAAGTTTCACAGATTCAGTTCAATTTTTGGATCTTCTTTTCCAATGCTCTGTGTGCTCTTGCCTTGAATTTCTCCATTTTCTTAGTTATTGGCAGAACTGGTGCTGTAACCATCCGGGTTGCTGGTGTGCTTAAAGACTGGATATTAATAGCTCTTTCAACTGTTATATTTCCAGAATCTACAATCACCGGGTTGAATATAATTGGCTATGCTATTGGTAAGTTTTGTTTGAATCATAATTTTTTCAACCTCCCTCCTTCCCCCTCTCATCATTTCATATTTTTCCTGCAGCACTATGTGGAGTTGTGATGTACAATTACATAAAAGTTAAGGATGTCCGTGCCTCTCAATTGCCTGCTGAAAGCATTCCAGATCGGATCACAAAGGTCTAGTCTCCTTAATCTTCTTTAACATGTTAATATAGATATGGTCTTTTTTAGTCAATGTCAACCTTGTTATACAACATTAAATGAGTTAGAAATCAAGTATTAGTGCATGTTAGGATTCACTTTTGTGAGTGGTAAAAGTGATTTTAGAATCATAAAATTGATTGTAATGCATATTTGAGTGCTTGACTTCCATGAAAAGAAAACAATTCTAGCCCCAAAATGGATTCCAACTTGAAGTTAGGATTTGGAGCTTCCATGAATTAAAAGCAATAATCTCAATTTGTTGTTCGACTCACTTTTGCGTGAATATATCCAGATATAATTCACTTTCGTTCATCTCACTTTTAACCAAAATCAATTCATTCAAAATCAATTTTTTCCCCCGTAGAACCAAGCATACACTTAGAAAAACAGCGGGCAGGGTCGATGCCCTCTTTTAGGAAAAATAATGATGATGATGATGGGAGCAATACATTATTGATGTGTCTAGTTTTTATTAAAAGGTCCATTGACCTCCGTAGGAAATTCTTGTATGACATACAGGACTGGAAATTCGAGAAGAAATCGTCTGATATTTATGTGCCAAATAACATTAGTGACAATGAGGGAAGCAGTGGAGGTAATGAAACTGCCTCTGATATGCACATTGATGAAGAAACACCACTAATTCCATCAAGGTTATCTCATATTGGACGTTCGCAGCTAGCCAACCATGCAACAGGAAAGTGAAAACCCAAATACTAGGTTCATTTTAGAGAACCCTTTTGGAAGAACTAGAAAGAGGAAACTGAGTCAAGTGCATCCTATTCCTCACATTCTTTTTAGACAGTAGGTTTTATAATGAAATCAAATGCTTGTTCTTTGTAAATTACTTTCCTGTGTAGAATACATCATTTTTCAGGAGGTGGAAGACAAAATGGCCTTATATAACCAGGTCTCCTGGTTTGGAAGCTCAGTTATTTAATTATTTTAAGTTACCGAATGCAACTTTCCAAATCTGAATAGTTTTAATTTTTGCTTGAAACTAAATTTTGAATTATTAATTCATTATTTGATGAGATTGATACTTTATATTCTGACTTTATGCTATAATTCTTAAATAAGGCACTATTTGTTTTATTTTAATCATAAATCGGCTTAAAGTAATTATTTATCTTAATAAAATAATTACTTTGTAATGGGTTACTTGATGCTCGTGGTTTGTGAAGAATTCATTGAAACTGTTGTAATCATTTCTATTTTATTTTATTACCCTACGTATTATTAGAAGAAAATTATTCCTTGGTAGGATCAAATAAGCTTTTTAGTTGTCATATGTCTTTTGGTGAATAAATGGGGTCACAACTTAAAACACCACATTCTGGAGCCTCTATTGTGATTTGTTTACCTAGGGGAAGACAAGGAGTGAAAAGAAAATAAATAGAAAATAGAAAGAAGAGAAAGTGAATAGATTTTACATATTATATAATTGGATAAAAATTTAAAAATTATCATTTTTAAATTTTTAATAAAATGAGAAAAATTAAGTGAGTTTCATATTAGATGAGAAGTCCATGCCTGTTGAGGTGAAGTATTATAATTTGTTTTTCATTAGTATTAGTGAATTAGCAAAATTACATGGTACTCCCTTCGTCTTTTTATTATAAGTTAAAAAGTACATGTATTTAGTCTAAATCCGTCTTTTATTATAAGCAAAAAAGGTACATATGGATCGAATACACGGAGGGAGTATAAATGTGACATTTGCTTCAGTTATATAAAAATTAATGAAAACTCTCGTGGTTACATTCTTCGGAACTAAACGACCCAAGGGCATTAGTGCAGTTGGCGCACAGTGTGTGTGAGTTGTAATCCCTGGTTATCTCGTGTAATGAGTTCGACTCTTTGATGTCACCTACAATATTTTTGTCCCTTTCACATGTAATGCTAAGAACACAACCTTTGCCTTTGCAATGGTGATCCTTGGCAATCTCAACGACAAAGGGATTCTGATGTGTTTTGAGGGGTCACTTCTAAAACACTGATCCTCATTCTATGGATCACCAATTCTTCTTGTACCTTCTTTTATTTGTAGATTGCTCACCCACCCAGTCACCCATTTTTTCTCCACTGGCTGGTCTAGGAAACGAAGAAACAATGAAAGGTTTGTAGCACTCATGAACAAGAAGGTAACATATCAAGGTTAGAGTCATTAATCAAACTAATTAAGCTACTTTTGTCATATTTGATCAAGAAGCAAGTATTTTGATCAACAAGACTTATGTTGAAATGATTGAATGCACTATGTTTCTATATTTAAACTTTGTTAAAAACTTTTCAGGTTAAAGGCACCTTACCCTCTTGTTTAAAGGTGTAGTTGTACTTTTCACCCTCATTTTTTAAATTAGGCACTTTAACGCTAATTTACCATCACTTATGGTAACTAACCCCTTTTTTACTGTTAAATATAACAAAAGAAATTAATATGTTATACATATACAAAGACAAAATTACCCCCTTTGACATTGGTGACAGCTTTGTTCTCTCCGGTCTAAGCTTGCATGTGGTGATAGAGAATGCATGGAGACCTTTCCCCTCCATTTCACTTTCATTAAGCAAGAAATCCATTATATGTGATGGAATTTTGTTGTTAGAATAGTCTACATTTGTGTGATGTGGGTCAAGTTCATATGCTGATGTAGTGTCTCACCTGCAACAAAAGATCATACGTGGTTATTCTCTTTTGACAGTGACGTTAATGGGAGGGGATAAGGTGCTAATACAAACAGTAGCAGATTAAAATTTCTTGGACTTGGTAAAGGATGCAAAGTATATTTTACATGGTTGATTCAGTGAGATTAACACATGGATTTCTGAAGAAGTGGCCAGCGTCCACAGATAGACACACAAGGGATAGTCACAACATTCGAGTAATTTTGAAAATTTATATTAAAGACATAGTTTTAAAACTCGGACCGGATTGGTTGGAAACCGGACCCGTGGCCGGTCCCGTCACCTTATTCGATCGGGAGTGCATGTAGCTCACTCGATGGTTGACTTGGACCCGGTTCATGTACTGTTATTCCCATGTGCTTCTGTACTACACGCTGTCCCATGTGATGTACTGTCGTGCATGTTGTCCCACACTGAAAAAGCACATAAATTTGCCAAACATCAACTTGTTAACGTATGCTCCGAACATTTACATATATCTTTTGAAAAATATTTATAACTTTCACACAAACTAGTTTATGCGGTTCACCTACTGGCCCACAGACCCGACCAGTGACTCAGTGACCTAGTACCCTTACCGAATCGATCACCTGTCCGAGTTTTAAAACACTAATTAAAGGGTCATAACCTTTGGCTAATGTTTTATGTGGCAAGGAATGATCGCAACATTTTTCATTCAAGTTATCTTCCATTTTTTTCATTCAAGCTAGTGTGGCAAGGAATGATGATCGTGTTTTTGTTATCCTCAAAGGGACAATTTTGTCTTTTTCTTTGTATAAGATAACTTGTTAAATTTTTTCTATTATATTTTACAGTATAATTAAAGGGGTTAGTTATAATAAGTGACGATAAATTAGGGTGTGAAGTGCTTGGTTTTAAAAGTGCGAGTGGAAAATGCAACTACGCCTATAAATAAGAGAGTAAAGTGCATTGGACCCAAATTTTTACTTATGGTGTTAACGAAGTTAGTGGATTGATAGTGTTTTCTCTCCTGTTGCTGATATCCTTGCATTGCAATTTATCCATTTTTTATGAGAAATTGTGATTGATTGATAAGACCTTTTTTTATCAAGTTAGCCGAGTATCAAATAATCCTTTTTGTTATTTACAGTTTCAAGATAGTGTTCATCCAAAAATTGAAATGAATGAATGCTACAACTTTCCTCTATTCAAATTTCAAGTCCAATTTATCCCCCCTGAAAGTCAAAATAAGTGATGTTTTAATTTAACACACTAAAACTAACGTTTTAGGTTTTCAATGAAACATGAACTTTTCAATCCAATTTTGTCTCAAATAAATAATAGTGACATTAATAGTGCATTTACAGAAATTGAAAAAGAAAATAAATATTAAGGATAATTTAGTAAATTTCTTTCATTGATTAAGTTATTTATTGTTTTTCTAAATCTTTTTGAAAAAACTTTAAACATCACTTATTATGAAATGGAGTGAGTGTATATAATATTCTATAATAATCACCAAAAGAAATATTAGTATCGTAGGATGTGAATTTTCGGGCATTTGTAAAATGACAAGAATTCCATAAGTGATGCATCTACAACTGTTGCCAAAGTTGCGTTAAATTTAATTTACCAATTTCTTTTTAAAATCTTAAATTAGAGTGGACATATGTTGTGTATTTTATGGACAATAACTTCTAGATGACTTCTATTATATTCCTATTGATAAAGATTTTGATTTCTCTGGCAAATCACGCTTAAAGCAGATACAACTTGTCTTACACCTGCCAATAGGACCTTAGATGGAGAGTTTTAAGAGTGTGTAGGATATAAGAAATATAAATGAAATATATCTTAAAAGTTAATTTTATTTTTTATTAGAAGAATTTATTTAGGCTCATACTTATATATTAAAAAACAAAATTAGCATTTCAAAATATTAAATATTTAAAAAACCGAAAACGGTGTTTACAATACAATGACCCATCAATGATAGTAATGACACATTCAGGTGGAGTTAGGTTGAATTTGAAAATTGCATGAAAAAACTTATTTCAGATGGGGATGGATAAATGTGCATAACATGTAAAAAGCCTTCCAAGTGCCCTACCACAAGGTGAAAAAAATCATTACACCCTTCCATTGTAACATCCCACTTTTCATAACCTTATAATGTATGAGTAAGTGTTCATCATATGTCATTTATGTGTGTTAGATTAACCCTAGGAGTATAGAAGAGATTAAGAGAAGATTTTGTATTTTGGTGCATATGCTTAAGCGTGGACCATAAGAACGCTCCAACATGGAAATATGACGTGGTGGACACGTGGCATGCATGTGTGGTGACACGTGGTGGACGACATGCTGCAGATTACTTCACGGTGAAAGCACAAATAGTGACTATTGAATGATCCAACACTAAAGCATTGGCACGCTAGCGTGGAGACACCCAAGGCTCCAACATTGACTCTAATTCTTTAAAAGGTTTTAATTAATTTTAGATTGATTTCCACACAAAAATCTTGCTTATTCAACCTCTAAACAAACACTAAAACTTAGAGACTCCAAAACCAGTCTTCCAAACCTCTGTTCGATCAATCCAGACGTCATAACCCTAATCCGGCAGCATCATTGTATTCATGACAACTATACTTCTTTTATGAGCCTTCGTTCGATTGAAACGCTCAAGGTATGTCAAAATGACATCGAACGATGTCTTTCAATTCAACTTCATTTCAATATGTTTTTCTTTGATTCTTATTCATAAGTTTTTTCTCGATACGTTTTAAGTATTCCGGTGTTGAAGCTTGTGATTTTAGATTGAGGTACGAGGGTGGATAGCTCATATTGAAAAGGGTAGTTGGGGATTAAATGATATGATTGAGCTGTTCCATGACCCTTGTGTCTCGCGCTACAAATTGAACGTTGTTGTACCATTATAAGAGCAATGGAAAAAGATGTTTGCATGTTGATTCTGGTTTTGGACCACTGTAGGAGCATTGGGTTATTCGCTTATGATGAGTTTATGCCTATGATTGGTAATCGATGTGCTCTATGTGTTTGATACATGACCCCTATGAATATGTTGATGTTTTTGCATGTTGAAACATGTCTTTGAATTGTCGTATTGGTTGATTACTGATTGGATTATATATGTGATTATAACATTTCATTGTTACTTGTGATGTGTGTTGTTGCACTCAAATGAATTGTTGGTTGAATTGTTGATACAAGCGTTGGAAGCTTAAGTTCTAGCACTATCAATTTATGCAGAAAACTACAATAGGTTGTACCTTTAGTATCTGCTTAGTTAATGTCTAGGACATGTCATTTTAATAGGATAAGTTGGTTGTCAATGGTTTGGTAGTGTTTGGTTGTTAAGGCTAAGAATGGTTGGGCATAGATTATGTCAAGAAATGGTTGTAGGGCTAACATTTAAGCCTTGACCCTTTGGCTAGAGAGTAAAACTTCCATTTTGTTTAACCCTTAAATTAACATTTGTAGTTACATGATTTAGAGGATGATAATGGACTGAATTGAAGGATTAGAATGATAAGGGTTCGTGTTACGCATAACTTTTATGTTTTAGAACTCCTTGGTTTAGAAACATAAAGCCTATGCTCAATGATTTCAATTACATAATTTGTATGAGTTAGTTTTTGGTAAAAACACTTTTGAACCTTCATCCGTATTAAATTAGGAGTATTAAGACGCGTTCGTCAGGACCTGGGATCCATCGAAACGAAATATAGAATTTAGGGACAGAGCTGAAGCGTAGGACACCCATGATCAGTGCATTTTAATGCACTCTTTATAGCTTTGCACTTAGTATTTTTTATTGTGTTCTGTACCTAATATCTAAGTCTTAGCACATTTTTAAACTTTAGGTCTTACTTGAGCAGTATAGTAATTTATTGATTAACCTTTGTTTTTACTGCATATTGACCCCTGTCTACTCTGCAGGCCATAACCTGGGCTACGGTTATCCGATTGAGGCGTACGAGCATGCGTTGGAAAGCTAAGGAACAGAGCTACAATTCTTCTGTTAAGCTCGAAACCCAATTCTGATGTCTTGTATGTAAAAACTGCGAATTACGGAAGCAGTATAGTGTAAAACGGGTTTTGGGCCTAACTTAGTTTGTCATCGGGCTTTTATCAGGGATTTAGGTTTTTTGTTGAGCTGAGATTAAATATACCAGGACCAGCCATTTTTTAGGATCTTACGTTTTATTTTACAAAACTTTTGTGTCCTAGCCTCGATGGAAGCCTAAGCTCCTAAGTTGATTCATCGGTAAAAGGCTGCCGTTTACGGATTTTGAGGTTCGGTACCTAATGTTTTAATACAATTTCGTTTTAATTTCTTTAATTTCGTCTCTATCAATTTCGAATTTGTTTTTGAATATATGCAATCTATCCAGTTCTTTTCTCGCTCGATTAATCGTTACGCTTTCGTTGCAAAACGCGATTGATTGTGTATGACGCTTGATTATATGCAATTGCTTTCGTAATTTTTAATATTTAATTACTTGATTGCTTAGATTAATTGATTCGAGTAGAAATTGATAGAGGGTTGATTAGAATTACATTATGATATTGGTTGCGTTTTAAACGGCGCTTGTCCGCTCCCGTGACCGATTGAACCCGCTGTTTCGGCGCTTGCTCGAAATAGTGTGAATTCATATAAACTGATTAACGCTTGTTTAGTTAGTTTATATCAACTACGAATTTGAAATTAAATGAATTGTTGTTTTTAGAACCTGTGATAAATCCAAGGCGCGCACCCGGAAACCGGTGAATCAATTGTCTCTCTAATTTGGTAAAACCTCAAACAGAAACTGTCTTCACAAAAGAAAAACCCCCCTTTGTTATTGTTGATTTTTGTACTTCCTGATTTTGGTAATTTTGGTTTCTAGAGGTCCTCGTGAGACGACCAAGGTCTCTTGCCTTGAATACTATATCAAATCTTTTAATTATTTTGACCCGCGTACGACCGTTGATCAACCCACACTGGGTTGTGCATGGCACCTAGACTCTACTGTCATGGGGCGTATAGGAGCCTTGTAGAGACACCAAAACAGCTACACAACCTTTGCAATTACACACATATATTTGAAATAAAGCTGACAAATAACAACTTGAAAGAAGGATCCCAAAACTATATTGTCACACATACATTCACCCCACACTCTTCAAAGTCAACCTCAACAAAAAAAGATCAAACAAGTGATCAACTTCCAAATTTCTTTTGAAAAGAAATCCATTGATTACAATAATCCAACAACTAACATTTAGCATTTTATAATAACAAGGAGCCAACATCACCACAATCAATATCAAATAAAGAGACAACATTTTCGGGCCAAAGATAATAAAGGTACAAAATTAAAACAAAAAAGTCATCCAAACATGTTATGGATACAATTTCATTAGACAACCCTAAAGTGTCAAATGAGCAAAAAAAAGAAAAAATTTGAAAGATACAAGAAATATCTCTTCAGAAAAAGTGCCAACCTTCATATAAAGCTTAAGAACGAACCCTTCAAAGAAAACAAAAATTATGGGACAATAAAGTGCAATTATAGTAAAAACAAAGAAAAATAATTAATATCCACTTGTAATGACTTTGTAGCTTTCACAATGCAATGTTAATGTTTTGCACTATATAATTTATGTCACAAGAACAATTATAAGGCACACATAGGCCATACATTAGTTTCATTTGGAATCATATAGATAAATCAACTCATTCCTTCCTTCATAATATGTAGGTTTGCTAAAACTTAAGTAAAATCAATCTTTTCCTTCAAAATAAAAGACATCTTTGGTTTATTGTTAGAATATTTTTTTCAATTTTAATATTAGTAGAAAATTATTCTCTAGAAAGTATCACAAACCAACATCATACTTTACATTCTTAATAAATTATAAACACAAAATCATCATGTACAAATATATTAAATTTAATCGCACAACACGCGGGTTAACATCTAGCATTTATTAAATTCACATAAACATGCCTTAGCAAAATTTATTTAAATTCCCGAGGATCCGTTTGATTCACAAAAAAGTAAGGTACTGGATAACACAAAAATAAGAGAAATGCTAGGGACACTTTTTAACACTCTTTTTTCAACGCACTCTCTCCTATTGGTTGAAATTCCTATAGATCCCACTAAATTTGTGTGGGACTCACATAATTTAGTGGGTTCCATTTGAATTTCAACCAATAAGAGAGTAAGTGATGAGAAATGAGTGTTAGAGAGTGTGTTGATAGCACTTCTCCAAAAATAATTATTCCATGTTTGATTTGAAAAGTGATCACGGGACAAGAAAAAAAAGGACGTGAGGGAGTGGACAAAACCCCAAAAATTTGTCCCTTACCAAACCATGGGACAACTTTTTGTTCAATAGGCATCCTACCCCAAAAGACGAAAGTATCCTTACCTATTTATTATTACATATCCTCTCTCTTCTCTCTCTCTCTCTATATATATATATATATATATATATATATATATATATATATATAAAATCTTTATAATATTAAAAGCAATAGTGCCGTGAAACATTAATTAGAGGGCAATTAAGTAAAATCACTAAAATAACCTCGTAATAACAACAATTTAGCATTTAATAAATGAAAGAGATATTACCAAAAAACGGGATAGGAATCTTTATCTTTATAATATTAAAAATAATAGTACCATGAAACATTAATTAGAGGACAATTAGGTAAAATCACTAAAATAACCTCTTAATAACAGAAATTTAGCATTTAATAAATGAAATATTTATTTTTATACTAAATAAGTTTGATTTAAAATGAAAGAGATATTATCAAAAAACGGAATAGGAAATTGTTTACTTGAGCAAGGAATAGGAAATAGGACATTTAATAAATAAAAAAATTATTTGATATTAAAAATGTTCGATTTAAAATGAAAGAGATATTATCAAAAAGGGGGATAGAAAATAGTTTATGTAAGCAGGGAATAAGAAATAGGAAATATGTTTGAAATTAAATAGATTTAATAATTTTAATGAATTAATTACGTGAGCAGGGAATAGGAAACCTCTATCAAGGGGATAGGAAATTTTAGTGATTGAATTAAAATGAAAGTGATATTATCATTTAATAATTATAATAAATAATTTATGGGAGCAGAGGATAGGAAAATCCCGTAAAAAAGAGGGGGATAAGAAACCTAAATGTTATACTATTAAAATACAAAATTTGTTAGGTGTAATGCACGAGGGAAATAGCTATTGCTTAAAGCAAAAATTATTATTCATTTATTTTGTTTATCTTGGCTATAAATACTTTGCGAGTATTATTTAAAATGAAAGTGATAAGCCAAACAATTAATATAATAGAAAATGTTTGAGTAAATCTATTCAATTGACAAATCAATTAAGATTTTTAGAAATAAAACAAGTGTTAAATATGTTTTTCAACTCTATAAAATTGACAAAATTTGATTTTGGTTCCTACAAAAATTTTATTCATTTTTAGTCCCTACATTTAACAAAAATTGTGTGTTTTTAGTCCCTCGTCAGGGACTAAAAGCACACAAATTTTGTATTTTCTAGGGACCAAAAAATGAATAAAATTTTTATGGAGACCAAAATCAAATTTTGTTAAATTTATAGGGACCAAAACCATATTTAACCAGCAAAACAATAACTAATTTATAAAGTGTATCATGCAATTTTTTTTTTTGAATTAGATCAATGTAGTTTACGAGAAACTACCAAAAATTATTATTTTATGAGCATAATATCTTTCTCACAGCTTAAATATGTTTTTAGTCCCCGCAAATATATAGTGTTTTGATTTTAGTCTCTGTAAAAAAAATTATTAGTTTTTAGTCTTTACAAAATATTTTTATTTGAATGTTGGTGCTTTTGACCAAAATTCATAGGAAATTTAGTAGGAAAATGAAGTGTTTTCTATGAATTTTGTTACGAATTTTGGTCAAAATAATGATTTTTAGTTGTTCGGATTAAAATTCGCAAGAAATTTGGCTGGAAAATTACGTGTTTCTGCGGATTATGAACTTTGGTTAAAAGGACCAAAATCAAAATAAAATATTTTGCAGAACAAAAAACAAATAAAAAATTTTACAGGGACTAAAATCAAAACACTTTATATTTGCAGGGATTAAAATCATATTTAAGCCTTAAATTTATTATTGGATTTGTAAAAAAAAATTTATTGGAGAGTCGAATTTTAGTTTAGAAGGGACACTGGCTCACCGAATTCAATTTGTTTCGTATATTAAATAGGTCAAATTGACATGATCAAATAAATAAATATGGTCACTCAATTGTCTACCAAATAATGGTAATAATTAATGTTACCAAAAAAAAGTAAGAATTAATAAATCATGATACTTATAAACGGATCTTATGGTTAAAATCTTTTAATTGAATGACTATATCAATTGGGTGACATCTTTTGTGATACACAAGTGCGATGATTTTTTTTTGGTTTGATCTAACAATGTGACCATCAAATATCTATAAATTATAAAGGCAGACTATTTAAAGCCGGCTTCCTTCAATGACTATAAATAAAAGTCATGGGCAGTCTCTGAAACATGTGAGAGTCTATATTCCGCAATTAATTTTTTCCCATTGTCAACTATATGATGCAATATCAAGAGTTACGTCACGCAGTGGATTGAAGATACTCATATGTAACAATGAGAGAGATGTGACAACCACCACTTCAAATGTAGTTTATAGAGAAATTTTTTAGAATTTAGCTTAGATGGTTTGGGTTAGCATTATTTCCTCAACTTTTGAAATATACAAAACTCTATCTTATTTACTTTTTGCACCCACGAGTTTGAATTTAATGGTTACGTGTTCTACTTGCCGACCGTGCCAATTAATTTTTGATAATCTGCATGTTAAATTGACATGACAAATAAAATGACTTTTTATAATATTATATATGTTGCCTAATGCGGTTCTTTATATAATTATTATTTAACATTCTCAAAAAAATATAATTATTATTTACTAGTCTATTTTTTTTGGGTACAAAAACGGGACGTACTATTTTATATGTTCGTAATTATATTTAAGAAAATTATGATATTATTTTCTCAATTTGAAAGAACATGATTGTTTTCATGCTATAAACGAAATTTGATTTGTTTTTTATTTTTTTAATTTGAGATTTTTTGTTAAGGTTGCTCATTATGTTACAAAAATTACAAAATATATTCTTCAAACAAAAAAATACAAAAATAATATGACAAACTTTTTTTATCCCGTACATCGCACGGGTCTACGCTAAAATATAATTTTTTTTCGATATAACGTTAGAATATATAATAGTGTTATAAAAAAAAAACATTACAGTACATATCATATTGTTTTACGTTTTTTAAAGCACCATAATATTTTACGTTATTATATTCATAATACTTATATATATTATATAATTTAAAACATATTATGTATATTAAGATTTATTAAATTATATATTATACAATATAAAATATATTATTATTTATTATTATTGTATATATTGTATAATACATATTATATATCTATATACATAATAATATGATAATATTATATATTAAAAAGGGTATTGTAGTAAATTGAACATTATTATGTTCATGCATTAGTGTTAAAAATGCATTCTTGTTTGAATTTTTTGTAACTGTATTTCGCTTATTTAGTTCTTGCTTTTGGTATGAATAAGTTATTGTTTCTTCACTACGCCAAATCAGGTAATCTGCGGCGGTTAAAATGATATTTTGCGGCGGTTATAACCGCCGCTAAATGCCACCTACGGCGGTTCATTAAATCACGAAGCACATCGCCATGAGGTCATTCCACAAGTTAAACGAAATCACTGAATAACCTCCGGCCCAGGTAACCAATGCGGTTTAAACTTTGCGGCGGTTGGGACGGCGGGTTTTAGACGCCGCAAAACACTTATGCTCGTAAAGTATTAAATCTACACTGTGGCGGTTGTGTGCCATTTTGTGGCGGTTTCTGTTTACTTTTGCAGCGGTTTTGGTTCATTTTGCGGCGGTTCTAACCGCCGCAATTGCTAAGTTCTTTTTTTTTTGATGTGGATTTTTTTTTGCTTTAATTGGCAACTTTTTTTTTTCACGTGTGACTATGCTTTTTTTTTGTGTGCCATTTTATTTTTTAATTAATTTCTATCCAAACTTATTCAAAAAACAATAAAATTTAAACACTCAACAAAAATTATGTAAACATAAAAATGCTAAATTAGATAAGAACTAATTGAATTCTGTAAACATAAAAATACATAAAAAATAGTTATATAAAAGTTCATTCATTCATAATTTTAAAGTAAAATAACATAACAAAAAAGCAAAATGATAGAGTTTGAAAGTACGATTGTCTGAAATTTAAGACAAAATAGTAGTTAATAACAAATCCTAAAACAGAACTAAGCAGATGATGGTCCACGACGTTGGGGTTCATGACTGGCAGAAGATGAGGGTCTTGCTTCCGCAGGTGATCCTAAATCTGCAACCTGAAATTAGATAAAACAAAAAGTAACCATAAGAATTTGTTTTTTAAAACAAGGTATTGAACAAACTCAAAACAACATATAACTCAAAAGTAACCATATAACTAGGTATCGAAGGGCCATATTTAATACCCAAGTTCTTATTGTTTCTTACCAACTCAAGTTCTTATTGTTTTTCCTTATTTATTTTGTCATGAAAATCCTTGTAATTCCTAGTTGCATATGTATATGTCAAAAACTTGCCCTCACATGAATCAGATCCACCAAATAACTGTTTTGCAACGAGCATGGATTTTGGAAAGTCTGACCAAGTGACTAATATAACACTCAGAGCATTCAAGTAAGTCCTAGTAATTCAAGTAAGTATGTCCTAGTAATTCAAGTAAGTAAGTAAGTCTGACCAAGTGACTAATATCACGTGATCATTCAGAATGCAGAAACTACATTCACCACTACATGACTTTATAAAAATCACTCATTCAGTTTGGAAGGAACAAACACAGATCAAAATAGACAAAAGAAAAATATAGAATCATTCAAGCACATTTAGACAAAAAAAAATGTGAGCTTTTTTTAAGCAAAACATTGTTCCCCATCTACTTTTCTCATACCAAAGTCCATTAGGATGTGATGTTACTGAACCAAAATCTATTCACATCTATTTATCTATAAATGTTACAATACTTTAAAGGCATGAACAAAAGAAGACTAAAACAAACACAAACTTTTTTCTGTCAAGTTATTTTTTCTTTCATTAGGACAAATATAAAGCCACAATTATAGAAATACTCTTACTTGGTTAAATCTAGTTGGCAATTGACCACCAAAGGTCTGCATAAGATAAGCCATTTGTTCCTCCAAAGTTTTAACTTTTGCTACTTCTCCCTCTAAAACTTGAACTCTTGCATTACTTGCTTCTAACTCCAATTTTAGCCTATCATATTCAGCAGATGTGACAGAAGATGGCATGGTTGAGCTCCCGCTATGGGAATCAGATGATAAGTATTGAGAGGGCACAGGACCAAATCCCATGCCTCGTACACGCCCAGGGTGCTCTTTCCCAAATACTTTAGTATAAACATCATCTCCTGAAGACATTCCATCTGCTATGTCGAGTTGATCCTACATGCAAATTAACCAACATATAATTAGGCACACAAAGCCGCACATGTCATTTTAAAGATGGAACATGAAAGAGAACATCAAAACACTCAACACCAGAAATGACTAAGTGGTTAGAAACACAATACGTCAAAATTAAGCATCCAATAGTGACAGAACCCAACCATTTGACCTCATCATGCAGTGATTAATATCCATCAAGACTAGTGTCAGCAACACAATATGCATGTGAAGATGCAGACATGTGATGAGATATTCCCATAATCAAACAGGGTTTTCACATTTCATTACAGATATATGCAATTATTCTCATGAGATGCACAAATTAATCCACCCAAAATTCCTAAAGCTTAGGCTATATGTTTGATTGATTATGCAGTTATGGATGCCAAATACATATCTCATTTTCCAAGCAATGAGTGGGGAGGACGGTGGCATGCAACTTAGAAACTTTTAGAAACTGACATGTTGACAAATACTCCAATCATAGCAACTTTTAGAAACTAGCATTATCATCAGAACTTGCTTCTAGAATAAACAAAGAAGCCTTCCCCACAATCCTGACTAAAGAAAGCTATTTAGATTGCAAACTACTTTTTCAGGATGGCTTAGCATGTGATAAACTATATTCTATGTTTAATTTGCTGGTGTCTGTTCTGTTTCTGTCTGGAAGCTTCTCTATGTTGATTGTGTTGACAAGTGACTCCAAACACAAGAGGGGGGTGAATTGTGTGTGAACGGTGCTTT
The DNA here is from genome assembly GCA_037113605.1 of Calophaca sinica. NCBI lineage: Eukaryota > Viridiplantae > Streptophyta > Magnoliopsida > Fabales > Fabaceae > Calophaca > Calophaca sinica. Next base: position 56,272,154 of record CM073732.1, on the reverse strand, counting down.
CAAAAACTTTTGGAGAAATAAGTGCTAATTATGAGTTGCGGAAATATTAATGTGAAATAGATAAATCATTTGAAGAATAAATTGCAAACGAGTTAAAAATAAAGTAAATAGTAAGATATAAATAACAATAAAATAAAAATCTGAAATTTAATTGGTGAAAAGTAGAGATAAGGAGTAAAAAGCACACAACAAATTATCGGGTTCGCCATTTTTAACACATGGCCTACGTCCTGTCCCCAAAGCAAACCACATGGGATTTTCACTAAGACACTAGCTTTTAAATCGAGTTCAGCTAGAAACCTTTACAACTCTAAACGAGCAATACGTTAGAGATATCACCTCTCTATGAACACCTTGGGATTCCTACCCAAAAATAAATGATTTTCACAAATAAAATGAGAGCGAAAAAGATACACTCAATAGTCTGGATATAACAAATTGAAGCTCAAATAATACAACTCAAATTATGTAGAATAAAAAGACTCTCGAGAAAATTGTGCTCAAATAAGTGTGAGTGATGAAAAATATTTAGCCGAGTTTTGGCACAAAAATTAAGCCTTTGCGTTGTTGTTGTGTAAGAAGAGCGCACGTTGTATATTTATAGGACCGTAGGAGGCGTCTCACGCCATAAAAAAAAATGTCAGTTGAGGATTTGCCCGTTGAAAGATTTGCCGTTCGTTGATTATTAAAAAGGATTTATGCGTTGCGGGGAAGGCAGGCTAAGCGGGCGACCTCTGCAGCTCGTGCGGCGACCCTCGACAAAGCTCGGCATCACGACCTACGAACGGCTCGGCAAAGGCGTGAGCACACGACCTCCGAACCACGGACTCGACATCGACCTCCTCGCCATTTCGGCTCTCATGGCTTTCGGCACGCGACCTCGTCCATCGACCGCGCGACCTCGATGCAGCGACCTGCATCGCTCGACACCGGACTTCTGCCGAGGCTCGACATCAGGCTTCCTCGACATCAGGCATCCGAGCTTCCTCCCGGAGCTCGACCACGCGACTTCCTCCTGCTCGACATCAGGGTTCCTCGGCTCGACATCCAGACCACGAGATATGCATGTCAAAATATTTTGTGCGTGTGTGATTTAATTTTAATTGAGAGCTTTTATTACTCTTTACAAATTGTCTTAATAAAGATAAATAAATACCCAGGAACCCAAAGACTTGAAAAACTATCATTCTTGATCGCATCTTGGTATTCTTTTCCACTTTTTGCGGTTGACTATTTGTAAAGCTCCTTGTCAATCATCAAAACCATCCTGTCAAAGGCATGTATTCCACAGACTCCCTTTTTGATGACAAACATCTCATGGAGGAATTTAGTAAAATATAATCATGATATAGCAATGAGATATAAGCATGGTTTCAATAAAAGATATCGAGTTTAAGCACAATATTTGAAAAACTCCCTCTCACAATAGGCAATACTTAAAAGATCACTCCCCTGAATCATGCACTGATAGGCAATACTTAAAGATCCACTCCTGAATCATGCATTCATGTAACTCTCCCTTTGGCAACATCAAAGTGGAAGACAAATAAAGCAAGGCATATATTGAGATTAAACAAGCATATTTTGATAGTTACGTGATACGAGCTTGGTGTGTGACCGGATGAAATTTGGTTGGACATGATTAGCTAGTTGCATAAGACAAATCGTCACCCACTCATTATTCCGTGCCAAGAAAATGGAAGGGAAAGAGACACATAAACTCGTTGCACACTCAAGCGCCCAAGTTAGAATTTATTCAAAAGAAAATGCAATCACGATGATCCCTCAATGCATGATTGGTCTAAAATTCCCAATTCAGTTCTAATAAAAAAGAAAGTTTCCTTAGGCAAAGGTTTAGTAAAAATATCTGCAAGTTGTCTAGATGTTTCCACAAACTCAATCATGCAATCACCTTTTTGAACATGATCTCTAATAAAATGGCGCTAATCTCTATGTGTTTAGTCGAGAGTGATAAGCCAGGATTTTTAGTGAGGTTTATGGAACTAGTATTGTCGCATAATTGGAGCAGTTTTGATTGATTCCATAATCATTCAAGTTGTTTCATCCAAATGATCTGCAAACAACAACTTCTATTTATAGCGTATTAAAGCAGTGGCGGACAAACTCCACAACGGCTTGTTTCTTCTTATGCCATGAGACAGGCATTCCCAAGTAAGTGACATGTCCCACTAGTGCTTTTTCGGTCCATTTTGCAACCCGCAAAATCAGAATCAGTACCCGATAAGTGTCTTGATCGGCACCTTTGGGAGTACCATAAACCCGTAGTTTGTGTGCGGTGAGATATCTCGTGATCGTTTCTGGCTAAGAGATGTGATTCTTTAGGATTTGCTTGAAACGTGCACACATACAAACACTAAACATAATATCCGGACGACTTGCGGTGAGATAGAAGAGATCTATCGTACCTCGATGCTTACTTACTTGACCGACTTACCACCTTCATCTTTGTCAAGATAGCATGATGTGCTCATGGGAGTTGAGATTTCTTTGGCGTTGCTCATTCCAAATCTTTTAAGCAACTCCTTACCCAATATTTGGATTGATTTATAAAAATTCCTTCTTTTGTTTGTTTGATTTGAAGACCAAGGGAAGTAGTTGAGCTCTCCCATCATGGACATTTCAAACTCACTTTGCATGATTTTGGAAAAATCTTCACACAAAGACTCATTAGTAGCACCAAAGATGATATAAATCAACATAAATTTGAACAAGTAAAATGTCACTTGATTTTGTGTTTAATGAAAAAGTGGTATCAACTTTTCCTCTTTCAAAACATTTTTCAAGTAAATATTTGCTCGACTCTCGTATGAGCTCTCGGATCTTGTTTTAAACCATATAAAGCCTTTTTCAATTTGAAAACATGATTTGGAAATTCAAAATTTTCAAAACCAGGGGCTGATCAACATATACTTCTTGAATAAAACCATTTAGAAATGCACTCTTAACATCCATTTGAAAAAGTTTAAAATCCATGATGCATGAATGCGAGAAGCATGCGAATAGCTTCTAATCTAGCTACACGGGTGCATAGGTTTCATCGAAATCTATGCCCTCTTGATGGTTATAAGCCTTTTGCAACAAGTCTAGCTTTATTTCTAACAATGATACCATTTTCATCGAAAGCTTGTGCGAAAGACCCATTTGGTCCCAATGACTAGGTGATCTTTGAGCTAGGAAAGGAGTTCCCCAGAAGCATCATTTCTCTCAAATTGATTTAATTCTCTTGCATAGCAAAGGTCCAATGCTCATCAAAGATGGCTTCATTGGCGTCATTTGGTTCAATTTGAGAGACAAAGGCCATATGATGACATGCATGATTAAGAGAGTTTGGTCGTTACCCCTTTTGAGATATCACATTATGTTGTCAGAGGATGGTTCTTTGAGACTCTCCATTCCTTTGGAAGATTTGAGTGAGAGAGTTCTTGAGAGGGTTGAGGCAAGGACTCTTGATCCTCCTTTTGAACTTTTGATCTCTCTTGTTCCTCTAAATAGGTATCTCCTAACATACACCCAAGATCATCAAACTTTCTTCTACCTTTGAAGATTTGGGGTTAGATTCATCAAAAGAAACATGCCTGATTCTTCAACAGTTAAAAATGCGTTTATTAAAAATTCGAAGGCTTTACTAGAAGTGGAATATCAAGAAATAAACCTTCATCGACTTTAGCATCAAATTTACCAAGGTTATTCTTACCATTGTTTAGGACAAAACACTTGCATCCAGCGTGAAGGTGGGAAATGTTGGGCTTCCTTCCTTTGTAGAGTTCATGCGGTGTTTGCTTAAGGATCGGTCTTATAAGAACTCGATTCATCACATAGCGGTGCTCACAGCGTCTGCCCAAAAGTACTTAGGAAAGGTTAGTCTCATTGAGCATCGTCTGCGCTAGCTCTTCAAGAGCCGATTTTCCTTTCTAACCCTCCATTTTGTTGCGGTGTCCTTGGAGCGAGAAAAGTTGTGATCAATGCCATTTTTAACGTGCAAAATGCTTCAAATGCTTCATTCTCAAATTTCCCACCATGATCACTTGAATGGAAGCAATGTTAAGTCCTTCTCATTTGTATAACCTTTGCAAGTTTTCAAAAAGCATTAAAAGCATCATTTTGTGAGAAATAAATAAAGTCCATGTATAGCGAGAATAGTAGTCCACAATAACAAGAGCATAGTAATTGCCACCAAAGCTTTTAGTTCTAGAAGGGCCAAATAAATCCATATGTAAAGTTGTAAAGGCCGGTTTGTAGAAACAATATTTTTAGATTTGAAAGATGCCTACTTGTTTTCCTTTTGTTATGCATCACAAAGTTTATCTTTTTCAAAAGCGAAGCTTTGGTAAGCCAATTACTAAGTCCTTCGAACTAACTTATTAAGATGATCCATGTGAATATGAGCCATTCTCTATGCCATAGCCAAGATTCATCCTCTTTTTACTAATAAGACAACATGCATCATTTGAAGGTATTTTATCTAAATCAAGCATATAGATATTTCCAATTCTAGGTCCAATTACAATAACATTTTCATTTATAGAATCCATGACCATGCATTTTGAAGAATCGAAAACCACTTTGTTTCCTTTATCACAAAGTTGACTAATGCTTAGCAAATTATGCTTCAAACCATCCACATACAAAACATTTTCAATAGTGGGATTAGGACTCTTACCAATAGAACCCGATCCCAAAATTTTACCTTTGTTGTTGTCACCATCTAGGGACATAACCACTATTCTTAGGTACGATGAGGAGAGAACTTGCTTTTGTCTCTGTCATGTGCTTTGAGCAGCCGCTATCAAGATACGATTTAAGTCCTTGGCTTTCAAGCACACTACAACAACAAATCATATTTTAACCTTTGGTACCCAAACCATCTTGGGTCCATATGAGTTAGTCTTGGGCAAAAGGTGCCACTTTGGAATCCACATCTTTTTGCCAACTACATTTTTATTCTTTCTAATATTGCAAATAGGCGGTGTGACCATTTCTACCAGTGAAAGCATTTAATGAAAGACTACTTGAGGGTTTGTTGTGATTGAAGAGTTTAAAAGATTTTCATGAATTTTTGGATGATAACCTAAACGACTTTTCTAAAAGTACCTTTTTGGTTTCCTAAAATAATGTTTAGATTATCTCTTCCCATTGTAAATTTTGCAAGAGTGTTATTTAAATCCTCAACCTTATTTTCAAAACACTACACTCATTGCATTTTAAAACTTCATCTTTTTTATTTTCCTGAGATATGGGAGAGAAGTTTCAATCACGCACAACTTGTTTTCTTTAAGAATCACTATCTCTTTGTTTAAAATTTCAATTTTTGATTCAAGAGAAGAGATGGTTTTCTTAGAAGAAAGAACAATTTTCAAGTTTAATCGTTTCATTATTTAATTCTTCCACAAGCAATAAGCGACTCATCATAAGTTAAAGGAGATTGAGTTAAGAGCATTTACCTCGTCTTCTCGTGTTTTTGCCATGAGACATAAGTTGGCCTCATTAGTACCTTCATGGGTCAATAGAAGGGTGTCCCACATTTCTTTGCTTGATCTTGCAATTTGAGACCCTATAGAACTCATCGTAGCTTAAAGCAGTGATGATGTTCTTAGCTTTCAAATTGTATTGGACCTTTTTCTTATCATCTTGGTCCAGTGATCTTGGTTTGTCTACCACTGCATCATTAATTGATTGAGTGGGGACAAATGGACCATTTCTCTGACATCCCAAATATCAAGATCAACACCCTCAAGAAAGATTTGCATTCTATCCTTCAATAACCATACCCTCACCATTGAAAAATGAGGAGTGCGTTCATGGAAGTTCCCTACGTAATTGTTTGGAAGTCATTCTCTTGAGGCAGTTAAGTCCTTTATACAAGAGTCTAGCTACTGATGCCACTTGTTGACAAGTGACTCCAAACACAGAGGGGGTGAATTGTGTGTGAGCAGTGCTTTCAAAAACTTTTGGAGAAATAAGTGCTAATTATGAGTTCTTGAAAATATTAATGTGAAATAGATAAATCACTTGAAGAATAAATTGCAAACGAGTTAAAAATAAAGTAAATAGTAAGATATAAATAACAATAAAATAAGTTCAGAAATTTAATTGACTGAAAAGTAGAGAGATAAGGAGTAAAAAAGCACACAACAAATTATCCAGGTTTGGCCACCTAACACCCCTGTGGCCTACGTCCTGTCCCCAAAGCAAACCACTATGAGATTTTCACTAAGACACTAGCTTTTAAATCAGGTTCAGCTAAAACCTTTACAACTCCTAAACCGAGGCAATACGTTCAAGAGATATCACCTCTCTATGAACACCTTGGGATTCTACCCAAAAATAAATGATTTTCACAAATAAAATGAGGCGAAAAAGATACACTCAATAGATGCAGATATAACAAATTGAAGCTCAAATAATACAACTCAAATTATGTAGAATAAAAGACTCTCGAAAATTGTGCTCAAATAAGTGTGAGTGATGAAAAATATTTGATAGAGTTTTGGCACAAAAATTAAGCAACTGCGTTGTTGTTGTGTGTAAGAAAGAGCCTGTTGTTGTATATTTATAGACCCGTAGAGGGCGTCTCACGCATAAAAAAATGTCCGTTGAGGATTTGCGGGTTGAAGATTTGCGTTGCGTTGATTATTAAAAGGATTTGTCGTTGCGGGGAAGGCAGCAAAGCGGGCGACGACCTGCGAAGAGCGGCTCGTGACGACCTCGCCACCGCTCGACCAGATGACCTCGACAAAGCTCGGCACGACCTCACGAGCGGCTCGGCAAAAAGACCTAGGCACACGACCTCGGAACCACGGCTCGACATCGACCTCCTCATCATTTCGGCTCTCATAAGCTCGACACGGAAGCTTCCTCGAGGCTCAATCCGAAACTTCCTCCTCATTCGACATCCGGGTTTCCTCGAGCTCGACCAGCGACTTCCTCCTCATTTCGACATCCAGAGGTTCCTCATTTCGACATCCGACACGAGATATGCATGTCAAAATATTTTGTGCGTGTGTGATTTAATTTTAATTGAGAGCTTTTTATTACTACTTACAAATTGTCTTAATAAAGATAAATAAATACCGAGAACCCAAAGACTTGAAAAACTATCATTCTTGATACGCGTCTTGGTATTCTTTTCCACTTTTTGCACGGTTGACTATTTGTAAAGCTCCCTTTTGTCAATCATCAAAACCATCCTGTCAAGGCATGTATTCACAGATTGCAATATATTAGGTCCTTGGAAAGCTTTTCTGGTTAAGGTTAAGAAGAGAACTTTACTCGGTTACAATTTGTTTTCAACCTCTCTGTTTGTAGCATAACTGATGTAGAATGACAAAACAATAAACCTAGAGTACTCCTATAGGGTAGACTATTTCTTTGACTTAGGTTTCAGATACTTTAGGAAGAACTAAAAATCTGAATATTCTTAATTATGCAAAACAGGAGTTGAATGTTTTCACTGGGTTCCCTTTACTTTTAACTATTGGACTATTTTGGTCAATCCTCCTTTCTGGTCTTCTCCACATATGTCAAAACCATTAAGACGTGACTCTGCCATCTTTTCTATAATGAGAGCTACCCAACTTTCTTTATAAAGGTTGTATTCCTAATCTTATTGAGTTTTGTATAACCACTTATCCATTGTATCATTTTCATCTTGGTGACACTGAGTTTTGTTCTTCTCTGCACATATATCGCTCTATTCAAAATTGTGAAGAAATTTTTTGAGGAATTATGATAAGCGAGGATTGTGGGGAAAGTCGCCAAACGCTCGACAAGGTTTAATTGTCGACTTTCCTCCGTCTGCTTATCATTTTTTGAAAATTTACTTTACAATAATTTTGACCCTAGGGAAAAAGGATCAATAGTTTGTTAGCGGCATTTGAAATTCAAGCTATCTTTCCTTCAATAATTTTTTGTTGAGAAAGTTAACAAGTAAGAACCATCCGAGAACATAATTTCAAACATGAAGCCAAAGTGCATATTAAATTAATATCAAATGAATAAGAAAGCTAAATTATTATACTTACATTTTTTGTCTAGCCTCATCATTCACAAAACTTCCATCTTTTTTGGTGTGTGCAACAAAATACATCTCTCGCTTCTACTATAACTTCGCCCAGTTTGGATTTCCTAACATTTTATATCAATTTTGTAAAATCAAAGAGGATTAAATTTAGATTATAGAATTGAAAAATATTAAAAGAATAAATATAGGATACCAGTTCACGTCTTTTCCTTGCAATTGTTTTAGAGCCAAGTGTATGCGGAATTTTCTGCTTCTGTCTGTTAGCTATATTTTTTTCAGAAATATCCTGCATTATTAAGAAACAAAGTTAGTAAACAATAAATTTTATTAAAATATGACATATCACATCTTACCATAGTTTTTTCACTCAAACGGTAGTTCAGAAAAGCTGCCCATTGCTCTCCACGGATGCCATCTGGACGTGACTCAAGATTTTCTTCCCAGCTACGAGTATGATCATAAAATTCAGCAAACAAACGCACTCGAGTGTCCTTCCATTTCTTTCCTATATTTTGTACTATGTACTTCTTGCGACTTTCACCGACTTGAAATACTTTCTTCAAAAGACAAATTAAGTTTTAGTAAACAAAATCAACAAAAAATGAATATTATATAATTATGGTTCATACCTTTACAGTTTTGTCCCATACATTATCCTTCACTTTTGATGGAACATCTGGCCACCTGTGGTAACTAATAGGGAAAATCCTATAATTAGCCGCAATAGATCCTAAAAAGCCCCCCAATAGGCCACCAGCCTCTCCAATTGGTTGACCCTCTTCGTTCCAATCTACAATCACTTTCTTCTCACCAGAAAATGCAAACAAGTCCTGAACTCGTAGGCGTTCTTCTTTAGGTACTCCATCCCCATCTAAATACCAAATAAATGAAATAATTAGAGTCTCAAAAAATATAATTCATTAAAAACTAATAATAACTTTAGGATGATAAATTCATTAAAATAAAAGTGGATTGCATACTAGTCAAATTAACTGTCCAATATTTATTGGACTTTCTCTTAAAAGTGGCTTCAGAACTTTGGTCTTCAAATTGAGTTTCTTGGAGGTTCTGGCCTTCAGCTTGAGGGTCTTGGGGGTTTTGGACTTCAATATGTCCTATAGGCTCACTCTGTGGTGATCCATGGGGTGCACTTTGACTCATGCTTGAAGCATTGCCTTCAATTTGAGTTGGTGTAGACTGAGTCCTGGAAACAAACCTCTTTGTCCTAGGCATTGCTACAAAACCAAATTTAGATGGACAAGGATAAGATTTAATATAAATAATGAAAAAAATAACATAACAGAATAATCATTTAGATGTATAATGCAAAAGAACAACACATAACTAGCATGACAAAGACAAATATATTTTATAAGACATGTAATATAAGAGTAAATGAACAAATCAAAATTAGTGAACACAAATAATCATACAATATAACAAACAAAATAATGACAAGAAATTAATTTACCCACGCTTGTCACATAACCGTATTGTCATTACAATCATCATTTTCATTAATGGTTGAAGTTGGAGGATCATCATCTATAGCAGCTCTTGCTAATTGCATATATGTTGTATCATCGGGAAAAATTTGTTCCAAGTTTTGTGAAGGATGATACACCTCGCTAGACACCATTATCTCTTCATCTACTTCACCCATGTCATATAAGTCTCTTGGCTTCAAATGAATAGGTATGCTCCAACCCTTTTCTTTCTCATCATCTATATAATAAACCATTTGGGCTTCAAATGTTTTAATATATGGCTCATCATCTTCATGTTCACCAGTATGTATTAGTCTCGTAAAGTTGACTAAGGTAAAACCCATATGATCTTTTTTCATGCCTCTAGTAGTAGTGGTATTAGCCCATTGACATTTAAATAAAGGAACTGTGAATACACCATTATAGCTAAGCTCAATGATGTCTATTAATTTCCCATAGTAAGGTACCCCTCCAAACCTCATTTGGGTATCACTATTACTTGAGTAACTTCGGTGCCAAATGTACCAAAACCCCACTATTTTGAGTTTTTAACCCTTCATCTCGTACAAGGTCCGAAATTTATGTCCGTTAACATTATATGCGGTGAATCTTCTAGCCTTTTCTATAGGACCACTAGCGAGACATATAAGAACATCTTTATCTGGTTCAGTAAGATTGTTCAAATCTTTAAAAATCTGAAATAAGAATTTTGTAGTGTCAGTGGCATGCATATTACCAATATACATGCTACATGCATGTGGCATAAAGTAATGTTTTACTTACACGATTAGAGAACCAACTAGCAAATTCTCTGTGAACCTTTTTGTCTATCTCAGTAGCACTCCTTATACGATTCCTTAATTGTCTCCGCACAACATCTCTAAATTCCCTATATATATTTAAGTTAATAGATGTACAAAAAAATAACTTAGGTAATCAATTTTGAGAAGTACTTACTGGAGATAACGATTGACTATAGGGCAATTAGTTAGCACATGTCTGTGAGCTTGTAACTTTTCAGTGGATGTAAGAGTGAAGTATGAAGAACCACCAACAGGCTTTCCTACTTGCGGAAACAATTCAGCTTCTTGTGTTTTAAGTTGTATATCATTAGGTTCATCATCTACACGACGAGGCCGATTCCATCTTGTCTCAATATTATCTAGATACCTTAAACAAAATGTTAAGATCTCTTGCATTAGATATCCTTCTGCTATAGAGCCTTCTGGTCGTGCCTTGTTACGTACATAGGATTTTAATAATCCTAAGTACCTATTAAATCATAACAAATAATTTTTTATTAATAACCATTCAAGTCATTAATTATTTTAAAATTGTAGGAAAATTACCTCTCAATAGGATACATCCATCGATAATGTACAGGACCTCCAAGCTTAACTTCTTCGACAAGGTGAACAATTAAATGAACCATAACAGTGAAGAATGACGGGGGAAATAACATTTCCAGGTGACATAAAGTGAGCACAACATCATGTTGCATTTTGTCTAAATCTGAAGCACTCAACACTTTACCACATAATTATTTGAAGAATGAGCACAACTCATTTAAAACAGCCGATACTTCTTTAGGCAATCCTACTCGCATGGCCAACGGTAGAAATTGCTCCATTAGTACATGACAATCATGACTTTTTAGCATCCCATTCATTCGAAGATTTTCTATATCAATGCACCTTGAAAAGTCGCTTGAATAACCATCCGCACAACAATATTCTTTAAAGTTGTTAAAAAGACTTCTTTCCTTGTTTAGTCATTGTATAAATAGCTAACGGATACTTTCCATTTTCATCCGCCAAAGGTCATGCCTAAAGCCCATTGCTTGGAGGTCTCTCCGAGCAAAGATATGATCTTTTGACTTTGCACCATCATTCAAAGAAAGTATAGATGATATTGTCGCACACATTCTTCTCAATATGCATAACGTCAAGGTTATGACGTAATAAATTATGCTCCCAATATGGAAGCTCAAAAATATACTTTTCTTTTTCCATTGTTGAGTTCCATCTTGCAAGGTACGCCCACCACGTGGTCTTTTTCCCCTTCCACCTATTTACGGTGATTTACCAAATGTGACATTGATATTCTTAACTTGTTCAAGGATTTCGTAACCAGATAACATTTTGGGTGGATTGCGCATGTCTTGTTCTCCATTAAACCGAACCTGCTCAATCTAAATCTGTATGCGTGATCAAGAAACCGACGGTGACCCATGAAACACCATTTCTTACTATGTGGCAAAGCGACAAGGAATAGAGTCAAAATTACAAGCTCGGGCAAGCTTGTCTGTATATGTGTTCCATCCGTAAAGGGTTCCTAACCCAGAAAGTCACCGATCGTCCACATCAAAGTCAAGCGTGAAATTTGAACATCTCTTGAGTTGAAGCATCATAAGCATCTACACCGTCATGCCATAACTCCTTCAACTCTTTGATTAAAGGCTGCATGTAAACATCTATATTATACCCAGGCATTTTTTTACCAGGAATTATCGTTGAAAGGATAAATGATGTTGGCTTCATACACACCCATGGGGGGGTGTTGTAAGGAATGAGAATAATTGGCCAAATGCTATAGCTTGTACTTAAATTACCAAATGGATTAAAACCATCTGGCCGCTAATGCAAGACGAACATTTCTCTGATCCGATGCAAATGAGATGTTTTTGAGTCAAATGTCTTCCAAGCTTCGTAATCTCTAGGATGTCTCATCATGCCATCATCATTATTATCCACAAAGATGCCATCTCATATCTTCAAGTCTTTGAAGACAAAAATAATCTCTGCAAACGCGCTTTAGTGGAAAGTAACGAAGAACTTTTGCAGGCACTTTTTTCCTACTATTTCCGTCATTGGATGCTACAATGTCACCCCCTTTTGTCTTTGATTTCCATCTAGACGTGTTACATACTTTGCATGTTTGTCTGGATTCATCTTCACCCCAATACAACATACAATGATTTGGACATGCATCTATCTTTTCACAGTCCAAACCAAGCTTAGCTATAGTTTTCTTTGCCTCATAGAATGAACTTGGAATTTTTGCATGCTCAAACGCATCTTGTAGCAATTCTAAGATCATGGTCATAGCCTTATCAGTCATCCTACAAAGGCATTTGATATGATACAACTTCACTATAAAAGCAAGTTTAGAATACTTGGTGCACCCTTCATACAAAGGTTGTTCTCCATCTCTAGCTAATTCATAAAATTCTCTAGCCTCACGTCCTTCTTGATTTATATTTGGCGTCACTCCTTCACCTTGGGGGATGTCTTCAGTTGTATCATTTAGACAATGCCTATCAACTCCAAAAGCATCATTAATCATGTTTTGAATTGGATCTTCATCAACCACGATGTCTTGTGCTGCATTTGCCACATTTCCACTTGTCACGTTACCAGTGTCTCCTTCGTCGGACTCCCCATGATAGAACCAAAAGGTGTAACCTTTTGGAAATTGTTTACAACTTAAATGGTCATACACGACACCCCTAGTTTGGCTTTTACGAAAACCACACAAAGAACAAGGGCATTGTATTTTACCGTCGACAGCACTTTTGAAAGCAAAATCAATAAATCCCAAAACCCCTTACTTATACTCAGGTGAATTTCGTGGCATTGTAATCCATGACTTATCCATTGCCATACAATCTTGTTTCTGAATCAAGAAATATGAAACTAATCATAAAAGAATAAACACCAGAAATGAAACAATTTCCGAAAGATTTCAATCACACAAAGACACTACCAATACCCATATTATAAACACACAAAAACTTACTGAAAATTAAGAAATGAATGTGATGGAGCACATTCTTTTCCTTCTCATTACAATCCCGTTAAAACATATTAAATTACTTTTAAGCCACGTGACTTAGTAGAGTAGTTAGATAATTAGTTATTTAAAATTGGAGCATCACCAGATATTTCTGCATTCATCACAATGAACAAAAGTTTAGATATAACTAATATTACTGATATTGCAACTCGAGGAAGTAGGAATACTGTGAACTAAAATGGTGAAGTGATGCTACTGAGGTTTGGATGAATACAAATCAGAAATTCTTTTGGAAGCTATGTATTTATATTCCTGAAGCAAATAATTTTGAGTAATGAGTAATTGAGTATGCAGTTCAATTATTGGCTATTATATAGTAATTAAAGCAAATTAAGAAAAACAAAAATGAAATCCCTTATAAAGCTATGTAGAATAACGAGCTAATTCCCATCCTGAATCCACGATAATTAGTACAAAGAGAGCTATAAAGTATATAAATCTATCTCTACATTACGTATTCATCAAAGACAACACCATTTTTAAAGTCCTGGGTAAAAGGCATAAGGCAAATTGCGAATGCAGTTGAACAAAATATTAGTATTCCATTAGCTTAGAGTGCATGTACTTACATGATGAAGTTGGAAGCAAATGAACCCAGATACAAAATATACAGCAAAAAAGTGGACCCACAACCTGAAACAAAATAATTAGATAAAGGATAACAATCTCATACTGAGCACTACAGAATTAAAACAAAAATCTTGAGGTAGTGAGGCAGTATTACCAGTTAGAGCCGCTATTTACATTAGATATAGTGAACACATCCAAGGAGTTACCTAACAAATTTGGCTGTATATTTAAGAAACTTTCATTAGCTATGATATCCAAAATATTTAAGCAAACAACAACAAAATAGCAGGATATGAATGCTTTCAGATGAGCAGGGCAAATGATTGGAACGAAAAACCTCAAATATAGACTCATTTGGAGAAATTTTTCAGTGTATAAACTTATTGGCAATGCCTTTGTACGCACAATATTCCACCGTGTTCCGAACATACATTACTAAAATAAATGCCACCTATAGTTTGCTCTTAAAAATGTCATATAGTGGGATTAAATGAAATACTAAGCAGGAAAATCATACCAACATCCACTAAAATGTCATGAAACAACTACAAAAGAGATTTTCAGAAAGCCCTCTTTAATATATATAAGTGGTACCTCTGAAGATATTTTTCCAGCAAGGCAGTGCCCAGAGAAACTAAAGTGCTTCTAGAATCTAGTCTTTCACTGCAGAGACTAACAAATTAAACTCAACACAATAAAGTATGAATTTCAAGTGGTTGATATTCATATTGTCATCACAAAAGACTAATAAAATAATTACCCATAGAATTGGGTTTGTACTTGTACCTCTAATTTTGTTGCAGATACACACTAAGAAAAATCCTATGTACTCTCCACTACTCCATTCCCTGAGAAATTGTCTTGCTTCTGTTTAAAAGCAAGAGAAACCATTTACAAAAACAAAACACCCACATAACCAACACCACTCCAAAACAAAGAAGGAAATTTTGAAAAGCACAAAAGGACACACAAAGTTTATTTTGCTCATATACATCCAAATCTGCGATTATTTAAACAACAAACTGAATGCATGTCTCTTTTCTTTTGGCTTACCTAACAAATTTTCTAGGAGAAAACCATAGAATTAACTGCATTAGAAAACCAAACATAGAATTAGCCACAATGAAACAATGAAGTAAACTGTAATTAGCCACAATGAAAATACAGAGAAATTTTTTCTAACTTCATACAACAAAGACCAACAATAGTCTTGCTCACCCCCAAATCTCCTAAAAGAATCAAACCAACAAAGGCAACAACAAACCAAAAGCCAATCATTGACCACAACCAGAAGTCACATGTTATACTCATATCAAGAGAAAAATTCCCTGAATTTCAGTTGCTAGAGTCTCTACCCATTGGACAGATTCAAGGCTAATACCTATTTGCTCAATAAATTATAGTTTTGGGCTAATAAAGGAAGGTTGGAGGTATGGTTAATGAGAACCCTTCATAAACCATTTGTAGTGTATTGAATCTGTGTGCTTTGAAACAGTTAAATGTGTTTGCAAAGTTTTGCAACCAGTAAAACTAATTAGAAGATAGGGAAAGAAAAAGAGGGTGGTGCGTGGTGGCTGGAGGAAGAGGAGAGGCAGAACCCTAATGAGGAGGAACCGTGGCACCCACAAACGCCCTCCTTCCCCAGCGAACCTTCCAGCAAACTATTTGAGGAGGATCACCCAAAGAAGAATCACGGCACGGCACAACACACACACACAGCACAGCAAACGAGTTCTCACACACACACACACACACAGAGCACGACACGGCAAAGCAAACGAGTTCTCTCTCACACACACACACAGAGCACGGCACGACCTCGAAGAAGAATCACCCGACCGTCCAACTCGAAGAATGTAAAGGAGGAATGTGAGAATCGGGAATGTAGAGGAGGAATGTGAGAATTGGGAATCGGTTTCGTTACCTGAAATGAAGCGACGACGGCGACTGGCAGAGGAACGGAGCGACGGCAGCGAGTGGCAGAGGAACGGAGCGACGACAGAGGAACGGAGCGAGTGGCAGAGGAACGGAGCAGCAACTTTCTGAATAGGGTTTCTTTTTGTGAAAATAAAATTAATATGATACAGGTAAGCGGCGACGGTTGCTATGACCGCCGCATATACCTTTTGCTATTTAACCGCCGCTGGTTGCGATAAAACCGTCGCAGATATCTTGCAATTGAAGGCGGTCCGATTAACCGCCGTAATAACCGCCGTGAGTAACACATTGGGGGCGGTTCTATGGCAACCGCCGCAGTTAGACCGCCGCCGCTTGCTTAAATTCTTGTAGTGCTTACATAAAAAGTGTTTCTAAGAAAATTGTTTTTGGAAATATAGTTCCCCGTGACATTTTAGAGATGAGCTTGATGGATTTACTAGATAATGACATGAAGACCATCTCTCTCATTACAACTTCTAAGTTTGGTTAAATCATGAATGACTACTATCCATAAGAATAGTTAGATTAAGCATATGTCATATGTTCGCTAATAACTAAAATAAATAAATGTTCATTTCGGTGCCTCTATGGTTTGCTGAAACTACTTTGGTCTCTTGGAAATAAATGAGATTTCAATTTAATCCCTTAGTTATGATAAGTAAGATAAAAATTATCTTTTGTGCAAAAATAACGAGACTTAGGAACTAAATTAGTTTCCCAATATTAATTTTTTTAAATAACTAAATTGATGTGACTATCAATCTTTAATAAATTAAGTCACTTAATTTTTATTTACCAAATTAATGTAAATCCAATATTTCATTGAGCAAAATACTAACTTAATCTATTTATTAAAAGGTAAGAAAATTTTTCTATAAATTTTAGTTGTGATATCATGTACTTTCTTTAACTGTTTATATAGCAACTTTTTATTATTGGATAATAAGTTTTCATTCAAAGTATAAAATTGAGCAAAAATAATTTTTGTTTGAAATGATAAGTACCACAAATTGAATAATCAATTTATTGAACACAAAATTCTAAATGAATACAATTGTTAAAAAAAACATTGACTATAAGGAGAGAATATGAGAAATCAAATGAGTTTAATGAAACTGTTAAAACATACATCTTTGTCTATGCCATGGGCATTTAAAAATATAAAACTTTTAAGCAACATCCTTATGGTTGTGATCGGTACCAACATCTGGAACAATCTTTGTCCAAAACCAGTGTGACTTCCACACTTTATTCATTTCTTCAATTGGGACGTTCTTTGTCTCAGGCAGAAACAAGGCAATGAAAATAGTCATGATGAGCACAAAGCCAGCAAAGAAAAAGAAAAGGCCAAATTTTAAGTGACAAAGCATTGTGAGGAAAATTTGAGCAATAGCAAAGGTGAACAACATGTTCACAGCAACATTGGTAGCTTGACCTGCAGAACGAACCTCAAGAGAGCATATTTCACTAGGCACTAACCATCCCAATGGACCCCAAGACCATGCAAATGCTGCAACATATGTACATATAAAGAATAAGAGAAGATTGGCTTCACTTTTAGTAAATGAGCCTTCACCACTCACTCCAAACTTGATAGCAATCATGCTTCCAACAGCAATCTACAAGCAACAATTACAACCTTTAAATTAGTCACGCTTAGAAAATGGCATAGAATATATATATATATATAAATTAGTTAGGCTGTAGTTTTCACCTGGCAAATAAACATTTGCACACCACCTTCAAGGAACAAAATCCTTCTTCCAAACTTGTCCACAGAGAATATGGAAACAAAAGTAGCAACCACGTTGACACCTCCGGTAATAACTGCGGACATGAGGGAAGCATCGTTGCCAAAGCCTAGAGTTTTGAAAAGGACGGGTGCATAAAACATGATAACATTGATGCCAGTAAGTTGTTGGAAGAATGGAATAAAAGAGCAAAAAGTGAGTTGAGGCCTGTATTTTGATTGTGTAATATTCTTCCATGGGTGGTCCACCTTTTTGGCTTCCACACTAGCATCAATGAGATCTTGGAACTCCTCATCAACATTATCAACACCACGAATCTTTTGCAACATTTTCTTAGCTGTTTCTTTTTGGCCTCTTTCAATCAAAGAGTTTGGTGTGTCACCTAAGAAAACGGATCCGATACACAACATGATTGCAGGAACAGCACCAATACCCAAAGAAATTCTCCATCCACTCTCAATATTGGCAGTCCAGTAATTGATAAGGTTTGCACCTAGGATGCCAATTGTGATCATCATTTGGAAGCCAATATTGAGAGCACCTCTGATCTTTGCTGGTGCCATTTCAGACAAATACACTGGAACTGACTGTTTAGGAGAAATAAACAAAATTAAATGCAAACAATCTTGTAATTTTATTTTCCTTTTATACATTAAAACTTGAAAGAACAAAAATGGTACCAATTCTTACCTGATTACAATACCCTACACCAAATCCAAGTAGTAGACGGCCGATGATAAGCATTTCAATGTTGACAGCAAAACCATTCAACAATGCACCGATAAGGAAAAACAAGCCTCCTACAAACATTGAGGCCTTGCGTCCTAGCATTCTTGTAGTTGTGGAAGCAAAAAAAGAAGCTATTAATGCTGCAAGATACAAGGAGGATGTGAACAAAGTAAGAAGCTCATTGTCAAATTTACAATATTGGCTCTCATGGCTGGATTCATCTTTCATTTGCTTGTAAACACCAGGGAAGA
Organism: Calophaca sinica; assembly: GCA_037113605.1. Classification (NCBI taxonomy): domain Eukaryota; kingdom Viridiplantae; phylum Streptophyta; class Magnoliopsida; order Fabales; family Fabaceae; genus Calophaca; species Calophaca sinica. The sequence goes on along the minus strand of CM073732.1, from coordinate 56,253,532 downwards.
ATTTGATTAGGAATGGTTCCATGGAAGTCACTCCTCCTGTAATACCAAGATCATAACCAAAAAGTAGACCTCCCATTGCTGCCACAAAACATGTGACCAACACAAATGGTGTGACCTTCCCCTCAAATTTCCTTCCATTTGCTGAAGTGACTAAAACTCCACCTGCCATCTTCCAAGCTCTTGTATCTTAAGGTATAGGTATGCTATGTTGTATACCTGTGCTCCCTTTTCCTCCTCTACTTATTAGACGTCAAATAATTATGTCCATTTTATAATGCCTACAAGCCAATAAGATGAGAGGAAGTTATAACAAAAAGGTAAGTTCTTCAACAACACATATCATTTAAGTAATTTTAATTATCTGTCATACTAGTAATATGCTAATTTGGGAGTATTCTTTCTCTTGATTTGATGTCAATACACTATTATAAGGACTCCAGATAAGAGCTAATTGTTGGATTAGGTAGTCTAACTTAGTTATACGATAAACTACTTTGAATAATACCTAATGATACTCTGTTAGTCTATTTATAGCATGAAGGATAGAGTAAATGAAAACTTAGCCAAAACCCCTATTTTTACGAAGATGATTTCCTTATAAAGAAATTTTAAATCTTTAAGTGCAAAATAATTTAATTTTTATACAAGTTTTTTGATAGATTTTTTTATACAAGGTAATTAAATGATTATTTGAAATTAATATTTCGAAATTGTTTGTATACATAAATAAATAGAATATAATCGTTGAATAGATCAAATTATCTTATAGCTTGTATAGGATAAGCTACGTCAATAATTTACTGAATCAAAATCTAATTGTGTCGTTACATGTTAGGTTGAGTTGATACCCTAATTTTTCGTTGGGCCATTTTTATTCTGCTATTATTGTTTGTCATTGTTTTTTTAGTTAATCTCTTGCTTGTTTAATAATTAATTTGTTTTTCTTTTTATTTTGCTGTAACTTGTAGCAAATTAGTTTGTACTCACAATTTATCTGGCTTATTACTAATAGGAGGTTGCACACGTAAAAAAAAGGAGGTGTTGTTGTTGTTGTTGTTAATTTTGCGATCATATGTACTATGTAGCTCTACACAGCATCGTGCAATGGTATATAAAAGGTTTGATTGTCTTTTAATAAGATGAAACTAGATGTTGAAATGTGCATTTCTCGGGTGGAATTTAACGAGTCTAAATAAATTCCCTAAATAGAAGGTAAATTTATTTTTTAAGATAGATCTCAATTACATTTTTAATCGTGTTATTGTAATAAACTTGACCATCTTGCAAGAATCACATCAACCTATATTGGGTGTTGAATTTGTGCTTCTCTAAGAATTATATTTATACTTCCATTTAGGTTTTCCCTCTAAACATTATTGTGGCTGAGTAATACCACAATTTGTGACATAAGCATCAGTTGTTACAAACAAACACCCTTATTCTCGAATGATCGTGCAAAACAATCAAGTCTAAAATGATTTAGGACCCACGTTCTTAGCATTGAAAGTTGTTTGATGTTCTACTAATAGAATCTCAAATCATTGTGTAGTTGTAGAATCTCTAGTAACAGTAGGAAATTAAGGGTTTGTTGGACAAATTCAATTTACCTTTGAAATGTTTAAGCAACGAATGGATAATGATAATCGGGTAATAAGGGATCATATATATTCCTCTTTTGCCAACCCATTTGTAAATCTCAAACTTTTTTGAAGATTTTCTTTCCTAGTTCAGTCTGTATCCTGTCACACCTCATTTCTATATGCATTCACTTTTCTGCAAATTTTTCTTTCTTTTGAGTGAAACAATCTCAAATATATTTTTTAGATTTTAGTTTGGCAAGCTTTAACCATATTGAAGGCTTTGAAAACCATTTGTTATCTTTCGTGTGCAAGTTCTCTCAGTCTAGCCAAAACTTGCCAATGGACACAAGAGATATAACGCAGAACCAACAAACAAGTCAGTCAAACAATCAAAAACAAGTTTTACGATATTCTTAAGAGATTGCTTCATCGCTGACTATCTATGCCTTCAACACACGGGATTGTGAATGAAAATAATGGAGTGGGTGGAGGTCAGAAAGAGAAGGAAAGTGGGGAATGCACATAACAGGAACACAGGAAGAATGGATATAGCAAGAGGTGTAAAAGGAACGTATGATGACGGAACCAACACAGTCACGTATTTTTTCTCTGAGTTTCCAGAAAACTTTGGAGCTAAAGAAATGCTAGGAGTGTTTCAGAAGTACGGGATAGTTGAAGAAGTGGTCATTCCGTCCAAAAGAGATAAGAATGGTAAAAGGTTCGGGTTCGTACGTGTAGTTGGAGTTGGAGACCCCCAAAGGTTTGCAGTTGAACTTGACAACATCATTATTGGGAGCCGGAAGATCTTTGTCAACTTACCAAGGTACCAAAGAAGCAATACAAAAAAGATGGATGATGTAGGTGGAGAACGTGATGTGAAGCAACGACGTCCGGCAAGCAAATTCTATGAGCAGCAGAGGGGGGCTCCCTCTTACGCTCAGGTTGCTGGCAACAAGGGGAAGCCTGAACAGCATGTTTGGGCGGCAAAGGGAAGGAGGCCCAGGACAGCATTTTCGCATCTCCATTTCGACGTGGAAGAGAGCTCAATCCAGCAGCTTAAAAAGGCCTTTATTGGACAGTCAAGGTTACACCACTAGGCTCCAACCTAGTTCTCTTGGAGGAAGCAGAGGAAGGTGAGATTGCAGCACTTTGCAAGGACGCCAAGGATTGGATGGAGAATTGGTTCGATGAAATTCGGTGCTGGAATCCAAAGGAGATTGATAACGAAAGACTAACTTGGTTGAGGTGCTATGGCACTCCCCTACATGCCTGGTCTGAAAAATTCTTCTCCCTCTTGGTGTCGGGAATTGGAGATTTTGTGGCGGTTGACAGCGACACTCTAAAGAAGAATAGAATGGATGTTGCTAGGATTTTAATAAGATCAAAGATTCATGATGTTATTAACCAGGTGACCAGGGTGTCCATTAATGATGATTTGTTCACTATCAAGATAGTGGAAGATTGGTATGGTCCCATCCAATGGTGTAAACCCACCCCCATGGAGCCGGAATATTCCTGTTCCGACGAGGATGAAGACAGCGACGATCCAGATGATTCATTGGAAGATGAGAAGGCGGAGTTCTTGGACAGAGTGGAGGCCTTGAGCATTGAGCCTATCGAAAAAATTAATGCTTTGTTCCTTGGAAATGTTAATCCGGCGCATGAAGGCAACGAAACAGTGAACCTCTCTCCCAAGGCGCACGAGTTGGAATATGAGAATGCGGAGTTTTTGGATAGAGTGGATGCCTTGAGCATTGAGACCATCGAAAAAATTAATGCTTTGTCCCTTGGAAATGTTAATCCGGCCAGAAAGGCAATGAAACAGTGAACCTCTCTCCCGAGGCCCACGAGTTGGAAGCTAATGATGACTCGGGTGATAAGGGGAATTCGAGGGCATTAATTTTGGTGGCTCATAGTGGGGAAGTCAATCCAACAGACGCTTCAGTTGACAACTTGGAGGAGGGTGTAGTGGGCCCGACAAACAACAAGAATGGGGCCCCCAAAAATGGCATTGACGCGGGCTGCTCAGGTGTAGGCCCATTTTGTGTGGGAAACACAAATGCAACACAACCCACAACTGTTGTTGGTAGTGTGGCCGCTGGTGGAGTTTTAATAGGCTGTCATGGGCCAGTGCAGGTGTATAATAATGGCCAATTGGAAAATGTTGAAAGGCCCAAATGTTTAGTGGGAGGGACTCAACCTGCATCTAATAATATTGAGGCCGGTAGCCCTAAGCAACAAGACGCTCGCCAAAGACACACCAAGAGCTCGACCGGGTGATAACACTCGTGGTGACGCCCTCGTCTCTCCTGAAAGCACAAAATTTTCTGGTGGCTCCGTTCTCTGTGGCGAATCTGTGGGTGACTCCGATATTGATAGATGCAATGGTTCTTTCTGGAAAAAGCGTGGCGTTGCAGCGGAGGGAAAAATCTGGCAAGCTGCAAAGAAATTGGGGATCTCAGGTAAAGCAACTGATGAAGCACATGTGGACAAAATTTGTAACTCAGAACAGCGAGTGCACAGTGCAAGGGCTAAGAGGGAGAAGAAATAGAAGAAGATATGAAGATCGTGACAATTAATACGAGGGGGCTGGGAGACTGAGCTAAGAGGAGAAGATTAAAGGGTCTCATTAAATCAGGTGATTTTGATTTGTGCTTAATACAAGAAACTAAACGTGATTCACTTAATCATCCATTTCTGTATAGCATTTGGGGCAGCTTTGATTTTGAATGGGTAGCGAATCCGTCACTGGGATTATCGGGGGGAATTCTTTCTATTTGGCGAAAAGGTTTGCTTGGAATAAAATTCATCTTTTCAGGTGTGGGTTATCTTGGTTTTTGTGGTGTCTGGAAGAACAGGGTGGTGTATATTGTCAATGTGTATTCACCATGCAGCATCGCTGGCAAAAGAAAACTCTGGGCAGACTTGTTATTACTTAAGGCAAGGTTTGATGAGGGTGAGTGGTGTGTAGCTGGAGACTTCAATGCGGTATCATCGAGAAGGGAAAGACGGGGGGTACATTCTGTTGACAATAGAGCCGAAAGAGAAGAGTTTTGTCAATTTATTGATGCAATGGACTTGGTCGATCCTCCTGTTCTGGGGAAAAAATTCACTTGGGTTAGCTCTAATGGATCCTCTTCGAGTAGAATTGATAGAATACTGCTATCTGAAGGATTAATGGAGGCATGGTCAGTGAAAACACAAGGATTGGGAATCAGGATATTTCAGACCACTGTCCTGTTTGGCTGATGAATTCTGATATCAACTGGGGGCCTAAACCATTCAGATTTAATAATTGTTGGATGGATCACAAAGACTTCAGAGGGTTTGTGGATGAATATTGGAGATCATTTCAAGTTAGTGGATGGAAGGCTTTTGCATTCAAAGAAAAACTAAAAATGTTGAAAGATAAGTTGAAGAAGTGGAACAAGGAGGTATTTGGGGTATTGGATTTGCAGATTGACTCGACAGTTGAAGAGCTGAACAGGTTAGATGAGATCGCTGCTGAAGGTGCGAATGTTGATCCTAATCGCAGGAAAGAGCTCACTGCTCATTTCTGGCAGCAGCTGCATGCTAAGGAGAGCTTGTTGCAACAAAAGTCTAGGGCTAAATGGATACGGGAGGGAGATAATAATACAAGGTATTTTCATGCATGTTTGAAAGTTAAGCAAAGAAGAAATCAGTTGATAGCCTTGCGGATAGGGGAGGGCTGGGTAGAAGGTGTGGAAGAGATGGCATCTGAGGTCAGAAGCCATTTTGAGGCCCAATTTGTTGAGGAGGACCAGCAGCGACCTGTACTAGACGGTGTAGATTTTAAACAGATTTCTCTTGAAGATAATATGATGCTGACAGCCCCATTCACAGTTGAAGAAGTTGAAGTAGCTATTTGGAGCTGTGATGGTAATAAGAGTCCGGGACCGGACGGGTACAGCCTTAACTTCTTTAAGAATTTCTGGGAGTTGTTAAAACACGAGATTCTTGAGGTAGTTCAGGAATTTCAGTCTAATGCTCACTTGCCAAAGGCCTTCACTGCGTCATTCATTTCATTGATTCCAAAAAAAGATCACCCGCAATCTCTTTCCGACTATAGACCAATCTCTTTAATTGGTAGTATTTACAAAATTATTGCTAAGATTCTATCTCTCAGACTCAAGAATGTACTTGAAAAGGTTATCTCTTCGTGCCAAACGGCCTTTCTCCCAAAGAAACAAATATTCGATGGTGTACTAGTGGTTAACGAGCTAATTGACTTAGCAAAAAGGAGGAAAGACAAATGTATCTTGTTGAAAGTGGACTTCGAAAAGGCTTACGACTCGGTTAGCTGGAGCTATTTGGATTACATGACGATTAGAATGGGTTTTAATGATACTTGGAGAAATTGGATGAAGGCATGTGTATTTTCAAATTCTATGTCAGTATTGGTGAATGGTAGACCTACGAAAGATTTTGTTACCAACAAAGGGCTGAGGCAAGGGGATCCATTGTCACCATTTCTGTTTCTAATTGCTGCTGAGGGTCTGGCTGGGCTGGTAAGGAATGCTGTGGACTTGGGAATGCTGCGGGGGTTCATAGTTAATGAAGAAATTTCATATTCACTCTTACAATTTGCGGATGACACAATCTTGGTGTGTGAAGAATCATGGGACAATCTTTGGTGTATCAAGACAATTTTGAGGGGATTCGAACTGGTCTCCGGTCTACGGGTAAATTTTCTAAAGAGCAGTTTATTTGGACTAAATATTTGTGATTCTTTTCTTTCTCGCAAAGATCCAATTTTTAGCCTGCAAAGATTGGTTCAATACTGCCTCGCTCCTTGGCATCCCGGTTGGAGCTAACCCACGTAGATGTTCCACGTGGAATCCCGTGATAGAGTCTATGAAAAAACGGTTATCTGGTTGGAGTGGGAGGCATCTTTCTATCGGAGGAAGGGTTACAATTATCAATTCTATTTTGACAAGTCTGCCCTTATACTATTTCTCTTTCTATAAGGCTCCCAAGAAGGTGTTAAAGACACTACAACAGTTGCAGAGACAGTTTCTCTGGGGAGGAGGATTGGACACTCACAAAGTTAATTGGGTAAGTTGGGAAAAGGTTTGTCTACCAATAAAAGTAGGTGGGCTCGGTGTGAAGGATCTAGAGTTATTTAACCTATCTTTGTTAGCCAAATGGAAGTGGCGGTGCTTGGTGGAGAAAAATTCTATATGGTTTGGGTTGCTGAATTTTAAATATGGTAGCTTGTCCAAAAGCGTAGCCACTAATGTAAACTGTTGTAGCAAAAGTAGAAGCTCAATTTGGTGGAGGGACTTACTGTCAATTGAATCTGGTAGAGGCAGCAGTATGTGGTGGTTCAGTGCAGCAGTTAATTGCAAACTCGGCAACGGAGACAAAGTGAGTTTTTGGAGCGATATCTGGTGCGGTTCGATTGCCTTCAAGGATCAATTTCCTAGACTTTTTAGTGTGGCTTCTGATAATTCAGTAACAGTTGCTGACATGGGTTATTGGGAAGGCGACAAGTGGGAGTGGGTGTGGAGATGGAGGAGAGGTTTGTTTGTATGGGAGGAGGAATTGAAGAATGAAATGGAAGCTATGCTGGCCACAATCAGCCCTTATAGAGATAAACAAGACACTTGGTCTTGGGTGCCAGATGCGTTGAATGGGTACACAGTCAGTTCCGGGTATAAACGATTGTTGGAGTTGCACAGGGCTTCACTCTTGGATCCTATGTCCGCGAGAGCATCCAATCAGCTTTGGCGGAGCGCTGTCCCGTCCAAAATTCGCATTTTTGTTTGGTGTTTGTTCCAGGACAGACTACCAACGAGAATGGCATTGTCCCATAGGGGAATTTTGGACCCCATTCACAACAGTGCATGTGTGTTATGCTTTCTTCAAGGCGAGACTTGTAGCCATCTCTTCTTTACCTGCCCTTTCTCCTATAAAGTTTGGTGCACTGTTTACAATTGGCTGGGAGTTTCTGGAGTTTATCATAATGAAGGTATTAACCACTTCATACATCATGGGGAACTGCTGCGAGGTAAAAAACATAAAAAGGCAAAACACATTGTGTGGATGGCAGTTGTTTGGTCATTATGGCTTTTGAGGAATAGAGTAATTTTTAATGGTGGGGTGGCTGATTTGAATTATGTAGTGTCCTATGTCAAAATAGTCTCTTGGGGGTGGTTCATCAATATGATAGGTAGAAATTCTGGTTGTAATTTTTCGGATTGGTGGAGTTGCCCAGTGGGATGTTTAATGTCTATCTGATGACTGATTTGATGGTTATTAATAATTTCATATGATAGAGTAGCATGAGCAGGTCCTTGTTATTTGAAGGCGTGGATGTAGCATAACTTTTATGCAGTGTTTCTGGTTCTCTGCATAAAGGAATGGTTGCAGGTTTGTTTTCTGTTACTGGTGTTGGCGCAGTAAAACTATGCGGGCTGCTAATAAATTGCAAAGAGGAAGTGGAAATGAGAGCTGACTTATTGGATTGTTGGGCGTGGATGCATGAGGGGAGGTCAAGAGTTATAGTGCTGTACAAGAATTTTGGCTGGGATGGTCTGGGGTCATATGGATTGGTGATACATGGGGTTATTTTTTGCTGACTGTTTTTGGTTTGTATGCAGTTCAGATTTGCTTTTCTGTTAGTTTGGTGGATGTTTATAACACAATTCGAGGTTTGGGGTGTACTCTTTTTCCTCTCTTGGTCTTTTTCCCATTGAGTTTTGGCCTTGAAAGGTTTTAATAAGGCACCTCATCCCTCGTGCATTTGTATCTATGGGTTCGGAGTACCTCTTGTACTCCCGTTTTCAATAAATTTTTGCTTATCAAAAAAAAAATATATATCTATATATATTCATATTAGTTATTTATGCGGAACTCATGAACAATAATACTTCTGGATATTTGTGACAACGTTAAAGAAGCTTTCGTGATGTAGCATCCAATAAAATAGAAAAAGAAAAAAGAAATTTGACATTTGTATCGCTCAGGTGGCACTTTTGTAGCTTTGTATATTCCCGAGCCACAAAAGACTTTGTTATTTTGTTATAATTGACATCTACATGAAGATGTATTTGTATTGAGAGCAAAGCAGTCAGCGCTATGAGATTTTGCATTGAGCTTTCATAGCCTCGTCCTCGTCTGCTCGAGGATGATGAATAATTACTAGAACTTTATTTTTGAAGCTTTCACCGTAAGAAGTAGAAGTTTCGCTACACAAATAGAAAAATTATGAAACTATTTGAATCATTTTTTGTTTGTTTACCATGACAACTATTTGAATCATAATTAGTGTATAAGTTAAAAAAATAGTAAATAATGAATAAATATAAGATGTGATCGAAAGCTTAAATGAATAAGTAGTACTATTGAATTAGTAAATTATCCAACTAAAGAACGTGAGAGCGTGTTTGTAACACTTACCACCTCAATTTTCCATTCACGACTACTAAATTCTTTAAATGTTGCTTCATCCATTTCCTGCAACAAAGTTCTTAGTGTAGTAAAAAAAACAGATTAATATTCTACAAACTATGTTTAGAATAGATTCCTGAATTATTAGCTTTCAAATTGGGAATGAAACCTAAATGTCTAAGCTTGAGTTCGTCAAAAGGCATGGATTAAGATAGTCTTTTTCTAGACAGGTGTGGTGCCAAATCTTGTGACCCAACGACAATGAATAATGATGAGTATATATTCTACTTAGAGGATGATTCAAGGGAATTGTTGGAACTCTCAGGCATGTTCAGATTTTTCGAATGACGTCATTGTTCAGAACTTGGGACTTATAGGGGATATTTGGAGTCAAACAATTTTTGTTCACCCTCATTTGTGCTATCCAGAAGTATTACTATTCATGTGTTATGCATAAATAACAAATATGATATATATTCTACAACTACGCAATGATTTTAGATGCAAAAAGTAGAACATCAAACAACTCACCATGCCAAGAAGGTAAGGTAAGGTCCTAAATGATTTTAGACTTGGTTTTTTTGCACGATCATTCGAGAATGAGGGTGTTTGTTTGTAACAAATCGTGCTTATGTCCCAAATTGTGGTATTATTCAGCCGCTACAATGTTTAGAGGAAAAATCTAAAAAGAGGTGTAAATATAATTCTTAGAGAAGCGCAAACTCAACACCCAATATAGGTTGATGTGATTCTTGCAAGATGATCAAGTTTACTACAATAACACAATTAAAAACGCAAATGAAATATATCCTAAAGATAAATTTACTTTCTATTTTAGGAATTTATTTAGACTCCTCAAATTGCACCCGTGCAATACATGGGTCAATATCTAGTTGCATATAGAAAGTATGGGTACAGTTTTGAAATGAGGCTTCTATTTAGATATCTCATTTTCATCATTTGGTTGAGTTATGGGTGACTAAATTATTTTTCAAAGTTTATGTTTTGTTGCTGCCGGAAATATATTTTCTAGTTTGAACTTAATATGGTTTTCGAATTTTATAAATTTTTTTATATTTTCTTTAAACTTATGACTATATGTTTTGAAACTAGACATCTTATTATTTAGTTTGATACATCATTTGCCCCATTTGAATTCCATATGGTTGTTAAAAGATGTGAGCAATTATGATAGACTGCTTTTGATGTATATGTTGAAATCTAATCCTGACAGTAGGATCTTTTAGATTCTTTTGTCCAAAACTTTTTATATAAAACTTGTCTTTGAAAACATAGGATTCTTTACTTCTCCTTATTCTGGTTGGAAAGTTGTGGCATGTTTGCTGATATTTGTCATGTGAGAAAATGACTTGGGTAATGATGTCTTTTCATGTGTGGTTAATTTGTGTACTGTTATGAACTTCTTGAAGTAAATAAAGTAAAACACAAGAAGAGATGTTGAATTGTGTTTTAGAAAATCTTTTTAGAAGACAAAACTTTTTGGGTCTCAAAGCAAGTTTGAAAAACAAGTTCACTAGATAAAACAGACAGGTGATTAAAACAGACAAGAGTCTCAAAGCAAGTTTGAAAAACAAGATAAAACAGACAAGTGATGAAAACAGACAAGCAGAAAGCTAAGGAAGACACATCGATATATCCTGATTCACTATCCAACTGATAGCTACGTCCAATTCTTTTGTTCCTGAAGGATTTTCCACTATAATCAACCTTGATTACAAAATTGTGAATATACATCTGCCAACCTGTCTATACCCATAACATCTTAGACAGACACAATATCTTTGTGACCTCTAGGAAAGGACCAACCTTGGCCATCCTTGTATACATACTTCTGCCGACCTGGCTATGTACACAAGTATCCTAGCCAGCACACAACAGACTATCATGCTTCTAAGGAAAACTTGCCTTTAACTCGGTAACCTTGAACACCAAACAAAAGTGTTCTTAGACAAATTCTTTCAACATGAAAGATTTGTCCAATCCTAGTATTGTTCCTCACTTGAATGAGTAGATTGTATTATTCCGCTTGTGTTTTCACTCAACTCTTAATCTAAGAGGATATTACATTTTCGCTTAGGTGCTCTTAAGCTAAACTCTCATGGAGAGGATATTTCTATTCTTCGTCCAACTTCTTCTTCTGGATTGTGAATGACTTCTGAGTTGTGCTTCAGCATTTTTTAGTTTGATTCTTCGTTAACCTTGCTTTCTTTTGATTCTCTCACTTTGCTTCTGGTGGTCTCTCACCACGTTGTCACTGCACCCACACATTCTTCAAATGTGATGTTCACTATTTATAGTCTTTAACAATTTGAAGGTAATTTGTTACCATTGAGACTTGGGATTGATTCCTTCGATAAATATGTATGTTGTTTTCTGTTGTAGCACTTTCATACTAACACACTATACACAATTATCCTTTGTACAGAAAGTGCTTTCGCTTTTCAACGGCTATCCTTTGACATTTGGCAATATTTGAATATTTATTTCTTTTGCCCTTTTGTCTTTTCATCCGTCTTCCTAATCTTCAAGGATAATAAACAGACATTTGTTCTTTCCTTTTATCAGACACAATAGTACAGTTAATGTTCTAAATAATTGGTCAGACACAAGTTTATCTTTTCTTCTTTGTAATCCAAGAATCCCTTTTTTTTAGTTTCAGACATGATGAAAGCTTCTTGAAGTTTTTGCAGTCAGACATAGTGTTTCCACTAAGACAAAAGTTTCTTTGATTTACTTGTACCATTAAGACTTCTTTAGATGGTGTCTTCATCAAACATTTTCATTTGTCTGCATTTGTTCTATTCAGCTTCTTTTGTTTTTCCTTCTTTCGTAATCCCTTGTTGGATAGATATCTTCTATAAGAGCTTGAGTACCATTGTTATATCATCAAACGATTATACTTGTGTATTGACTTCCCTAGTCAGACACTGATTTGTATCAAACGCAACATATAATTTGTCTAGTGTTTGTTAGCTGATACAAACTTTTTGAGCTTTAATGCTTGTGTTGGAAATGCCCATTCCATTTAGAGCTATTGAAGTGATCTCAATGAAGCTTAGGCTCTAAAGGATTTTAAGATAAGCATTCTTCTGACTCATACACAACTTTTATCTTGTTGTTTATGATCAGGTCTTCTTCTTCATCTTCTATTGTGGTTGAGCTTCTGAGGTTGACTTCAAGTTGATTCTTTGATGTGGAGAGTTTTTCTTGTAATGATCGTCAAGTTGATTGTTTGTTGTTAGTTCTTTTTCTTCTTCTTTAGATTGCATCATATTTGATGCATCTTGATCATCTAGTTCATACGCTACTATTTAGTGTACTGATTCTGAACTAGGTCTTCATGTTCAGCTAGATTAAATATAACTGGTTGGATATGTTATATTTGGATAGGTCTTTTGGTGTCTTCTGAATCAAATGCAATAGTTGAAGTATTGCTTCTGATGCTGTGTTGTTTGCTTTTGTCTTTATGGTTGTCTGATTAGTGTCGTTGTTTTATCAGACATTATGCATCCAAACTTCTTCATTGTTGCACTCCAGACATGCGTTGATTTTATCTTCTTCTGTGTTGTTTTGTCTTATGTGGTTTCCTATACACTTAACAAACTTGTTAAATACCCATAAGATTAATTGTTCATCTTGTTTCTGATGTCTTTGTTATCATCAAAACTACAAGAGTGTCAAACGCAATTTCACATTTTGCTCTAACACTTCTTATGTGCCAAATTCTTGTATTGTGCCTTGAGGAATGCTAGGTATATACTAACTTGTTGATGAGTGGTATAATTGCATCAAAAGTGCATAGCTAATGTTGTAAATAGTTAAGCAAAAACGAGATAAATTAATGTTTTTCAAAGAGAAAAGTTATTTTAGCATCCTTCATTAAGGAAAGGGTGTGGTATGTACTATGAAAGAAGGGATGTATCTTGCAGTTATAGACGTCTAACCAGCCATATCGTAAAACTACATTTGTCCAGGAGTCTTAATGATTGACAATTCTGCGATGTAGTAGCTGCTTGACCTCATCACCTTATTATGAATGTTTTTTTATATTGTTATTTATAAACTCCTCATATTTGTCATTAAGTGGGGTCCAAGAGGATCCATTGTGATTTAGATCTCACCCAATTTGTTTTCTTATTTTTCAAACAAGCAGGTTTGAGGCTTTACTTATGAATACTTGCAAGTAGTTTTGAATTCCCTCTACTCATTTTGTTATAGCACTGAAGTTTTGAGTTTTTTATAGAGTGATAGATAGTTGTAGTTAGTTGTAAACTCTAGATATGTTATATTTCAATGACGAGCTGTAATGCGAACACATCACTCTGTAAGTGAGTTTTGCCTTATCAACACTACACGCCTCTTTGTTAACATGTATGTGTGATTTGGTATTAATTCTAGATAAAGTATTTGGACATACACTTTCCATTTTGGAAGTTTTCTACGGAGGGTTACCTATCACTGAAGGCAACTTATAACTTTCTTACAGAAACCCAAATCCAAAGCACTACATCGGGGTTTCCTTTTTAGAAGGTGTGGAGTTGGAAAGGGCCCCAGAGAACTCATGGTTTTCTAATGTTGGCCATGAAAGAACTCACGAACCAAGAAATAGCCTATCATGGCATGTCTATGTTCAATATGTGCCCCCGATGTCTTAACCAACGGGGTATATAATGCATGCACTTCAGCCTATAATGGCTTGATGAACGCGGTTCAACATGTATTTCTGAGTACGATTAATTTGTTGTGTTTGTTTCATGTATGCAAGAATGTGAAGGCCAAATGCAAGGCGACTGTGTTTCCAAAGAAGAAACAGGATCTGGTCATGCAGGCATGGGTGGTCTTGTGAGGTATCTGATAAGGCTGAGTATGAGCAGCGATTGGGTGTGTTTCAGTCTATTAGCATTGATTGTTCTTATTTTTATGGTTATGTACATTAGCAGTGGTTGAGTCCTCATAAGGAAAGATTTGTTGAGGAATGGACAAATCCGGTGATGCACTTAGGAAACACGAAGACAAGCAGGTATGATATATTTGCAATGATCGGATAATTCTTTATTTTAAGGATTGCTCTTAATTTTGTGTTATTGTGTTTGTCAGCAGGGTCGAGTCTGCGCATTGGAGTTTGAAGAGGATTTTGTAAGATAACATGGGGGACATTTGTTGTGTTTGAGATGTTGTTTCTAGTATGATCATACTACAGCACAATAAGGTAAAAATGTCATTCCATAAAAGCATAAATGTGAAAGACTTTCGACATAATAGTGCACTGTACAACCATTGCGCCGATTTGTGTCTAGGAGTACATTGCTTCACATTGCCAATGAGCTTGATCGTGTTAAGAATGTTGGTATCGATAATTAAGTCTATTTATGGTTGCACTATGAGGACAACACATAGCCTACCTTGTGCTTGCGAAATTGCAAGGTACATTATGAGGCCTACTGCCATTCCATTGGACACCATTCATATTTTTTGGAGGAAGTTAAATTTTACAAATGAAGATTTCAGCAAGTCTTCAGAGTTATCTTTGAAACTTGAGATAGATGTCTTCGTCAAAAGATATGATGAGCTTGATGTACCTGGAAAAGTTGCACTCAAGAGTAAATTGCGTGAGGCAGCCTTCCCAGCCACCACCTCTTTGTGTCCACCTCCTGAAAATATGAAAACAATGGGTGCACTAAAGAAGGGGAAAGGTAAGGTATCCAAGAAAGAAAAATCAACAAAGCGTGATCCATCATGGTGGGAACGTGTGGGTACATCTCTTGGATGTAGTGGCACTAATGCATGCAGTACTCGATCATCGATCCATAAGGTCGAGCGACCTTCGGTCAACAAGATTGTGCGACCCTCAGCCCATAAGGTTTAGCGACCTAGAGTTTTTTCCCCTATATGTGTTGGTTTCCTATGGGGATCCACCCTTTCATTATTAACGTTCTGGATGTCGGTGACGATGGTAATTTTGGGTATTGTGCAGTTGGTGCTTTGCTTGGTAGGGATGAGGACTCTTGGTCTATAATGTGTCAGGAGTTGACATTAGAGCTTCAATAGTGGAGCGCTGACTATGGGAGGTTATTTAGTGGTGAACATTGAGTGCACCAACTCATTCAGTCTTTATATGTTGAGAAAAAAGCAACTGTTGATAATTGGATGACCCTTGCAGAAATGAGATATGTGATTGCTTCGAGATATAACGTTGTATTGGTGTCTTTATCACTGGGCCAATCGATGGCTTTTCTTCCTCTTAGTGGTGCTCCGCCATCCTCTACATCATGTGGTGATCGTATCATTGTGATCGGATATGTTAATGAATGTCACTCTTTAACAGATTTATTTGAAGTCTGATTCGCCAATACCTCCCATGAACAACTTGTGAAGGTAACATTACTATGAAGAAGCTCGCACATGGAAGGATCCATACATTAACCGTATGCAGGCTTGGTTGTGAATATTGCCACTTACAGAAGAACCTTGGATCTACCTGGGAGATGACTAATATTATTTTTTATTATTTTAGTTTATCTGTATTTTTAGATATTGATTACTATTTTGTCTAATTAATCGCGTTTCATATTGTTATGTTGGATTACCTGTATTAATTTCACCTTTAACATTCGATTTGTACTAGTGGTCAAAAGGTAGTAATGACTTTCACTGTGTGTGGTCAGTAGGAATCAATTCCCTTTTGTCTTTTCTGCTGAATAAGATCAATGGACGAGATAAGACCGACACTTTTAACAGTTGAGATCGCACCCACTTGATTTATAAATAGAATCGTTTTGCTTCACCCCTATTCGTAAACAATCACAACCCTAAACCCTTTCATCACTCAGTCCATTACTCCATTCGTTAGCCATGACACTAACTTAGTCAACCCAGTTCTCTATGGAGTCGACCATGGCCATTGTGTATTATGATGGAAGAATTACAACAACCGTTGATAGCGTGAAGTTTGAATGTTATGCCAAAAAAAAATTAGGATAAAGGAAGACATCACCATCGATGAATTGAAGCAAAAGATTCATCAAAAGACCAGAGTTGCATCATGAAGGGTGGACGAGATCTATTACGATGCCCTATATCCATTGCATACGGGCGTGTTGAATATTTCGAGATGACACTTCTAAATGGTGGCAACATAGAAAGGATGTTCGCCGAGTTAATGACCAATTTGGTCCCTGAAGTTTGAAAAAAAATTAGTTTGGTCCCTTACTTTATCAATATTCCAAATTAGTCCTTGTATTTTGAAAAAGTGTATCAGTTACGTCCCTCCATCAGTTCTGTCTGTTAACAGAGTTCCAAAATAGTCCTTCAGTTTGGTCACTTATTAGCAAACAGATCCATGAGATTTATAACTTAATGTCAATTTGGTCCCTGCGAAACTGACGGAGGGACGTAACTGATACACTTTTTCAAAATACAGGTACTAATTTGGAAATATTGATAATAAGGGACCAAACAGATTTTTTTCAAATGTCAGGGACCAAATTGGTCATTAACTCTATGTTCGCCGCATTCGGTGAACATGCTAGCTATGGCCGTATAGAGCTATATGTTATGTTGGTTAGATCGACTAACGAGATTCTTGACAAGTTGTGTCAACCTAGAACCGTTGACGAGATCATTGCCAACTTGCATTAGCCATACTCATCGAATTGATCTGATGGCTCGACCATGTAATGTTTGTTTTGAAGTCCCCCATGTAATTTGTTGTGTTGTTGAAAAACATAACATATATGCGTTTAATTTTATCGTTGTTGAATAAATATATGCGTTTAATTTTTGTTAAAAAAAATAACACATGACAATAATGAATTAATAACAAGGAAGTTAAGTTTAGACAATGATGAAATAGTAAGTACAATACAAAAAGTGTGCCAAAATAAAAAGTAATAATGACAATAATCATTGAGTGGCACGAGATCTCATCCTGCTCACGTATTTTTGGACAATGGCCCCACCATCAGTGTGCCGTGTGGCAACATCAAACGTACGCTTCGCCTCCATAATCGTGCTAGGCTCTCCCTCAGCAGGGGCACCCTGCATCATCACCATCAACTCCATGGCAAGTGAGATCCCATCAGGCGCAAGTAATTGTCGATCAAGGAGTGTCTACACGATCTCTATCATTGTCGGATCTATTTCCTGCAAACAATAAACAAGTTAAAAATTATATAAATATACAATAGGAAAATAAGAAGCCTCAATAACAAGTTAATAAAGTTACCGTTAGAGCTGGAGCTGCTGATGGTGGTGGAGCTGGAACTGCTGGGCCTGGTGCTGGAGCTGGAGCTGGTGATGTTGGGTCAGGAGGTATAATGTATGGATGGGAGATCCTACGGAACGAATCCATATATCCATCAGCGCAATCTACTGGGTGCACCACAGGTGGACCGGGATCAAACTAAATGAATGGCATACTGCGTGAACATGATGTCCATCTCATCAGGAGTGGTCGTCACACCCATCACATCGCGTGGTGATAAAGGAATGGTCTGAACATATCCAAACTGGTGCAGGACCCTATCCGAAAAATGTTCATACATCTTCGGGCCCCATCAGATCCATCCTCTAAATAATGGTGCCTCCTGAAACGGTCGAATCGCTCTGTGCTCATCATAGGGTGTCTAGCACACCTGCTCCTCTATCAGCCTATCTAGGCCTTGCCTAAAAGGAAGCACAGGCCCCTATCCCTCTTCGGTTTCCACCGAGGAGCTCGGGGTTCGTCCTCAGAATATCCCGTTTGTGCCTTCGTGCAGTCGGTGCTTAAAGAGGGGAAATGCTCGTAAATCCAAGCCTTTCAAGATAATAACAACACATTAGTTTATAATTAATTATAGTTCACAAAAAAAAGAATAAACGATAGCAAAATATGATACATGTAGAAGTGTCAGATAACCAGCAATCGTCCTAGTGTGATGCAGGTTGGACTCGCGGAGGTTATCATACAAGTGTGCAAGGGCAGCAACACCCCATGCATATGTTCCACAGCTCTGGAGGTCTCTGAAGCACTCCGGTATGCAACGCTGACTACAAATGCACTCTTGTAGCTAAAGAGTGTGTAGCTAACCAAGAAGAGCAAAAAGGCCCTCGCAACCTCGTCCTAGCGCCCATCCTCACAACGCTCTCTGTATGTCTTAAGGAGCCATGGGTGGCGAACAATTGTGGACCGTGTAAAAGTGTCCATCTCTGTCTTAGTGCTAGCTATGGTGACTCCTAATAGCTCAGATAGCAGCCCAGCAGCCTGATCCTTGTCAAACACAGTGATGGTAAGGAATGACCCCATGATTGGTATATGTAATGAGGACCACACATCATCCAGTGTGATGGTCATCTCCCCAATTGGTAGATGAAAGCTGCAGGTGTCCTGGTGCCATCTCTCTACAAAAGCTGAAACGAGCCCCTTATAAATCATCTCGTGGCTGCAGCTTAGCAATGGTGCCAGTCCAGATCCCTCCAGTAACTATCTGACCTCGTCATGTCGAATGACAATGTCTTTCACCTTCTTGTCGTGGCTGAAGAGCCTTAACTCCCCACGATCTTGAATAAAAAAAATATTTGTCAAATGTCATTATGACAAAAAGAAATGCAACAGAAAAAATTAGATACATTACCATTCCAGCCCATAGTCTAGTGGCCACATGGTCCCCATATGTCCTCAAAACGGATGTATCAGTAGGACCACTAGGGAATCCATCTGCCGCTACATCATTGGCAACAGGGATATCCTGCTCCTCCTCCTACTGGAGCACAGGTTCCTGCTCCTATGGGGGCTACTCCTCCAGGTAGGGCTGCTTAGCAGTAGGAACACATCTGTTGGCTCGTGCCAAAGCTATCGGTCGAATACGATGACTGTTGAGGTCAGTGATCGTAGTACGAGTCATGTCTACACGCAATTCAACAGTTAATGACAATGCCAAATCACAGAAGCAAAAATAAAACAAAATCATCAATATGTGATCTAAATTCATATATGCCTAAGTGAAATCAATTCACGTACGTTTACGTGAACTGAAATCACGTAAGCTTACGTAAATTGGGATCACGTACGTGAAAACCACTTTTTTGGTACTACATGATCTCAGTTCACATACTCTTACGTGAATTGAGATCATGTACGTGACAACCACTATTTTAGGCTATACGTGAACTCAATTCATGTACACTTACTTGAATTGAGATCACGTAGCACATAAAAAAGTGGTTTTCACGTACATGATTCCAATTCACTTAAGGGTAAGTGAATTGAGTTTACATATACCTTCTTCACGCAAAAAAAAAAAATAGGCGGAAACGAAAACAAAAACGATATGAACATCAAACACACAGGAAAATAAAAAATTGAACCAAACCTAAATCAAACAATGAAAATCAAACCAAACCTAAACCCTAAAACTAATATCAGATCAAATTAAAAATGTAAAACAATAAATGGTGATGGTAGAGCAAAAAATCTGGTGCTTACCTTGGTGATGGTAGAGTAGAAAAATGAAATAAATGGTGATGGTAGCACTTTTGCAATCAACACTGTGCAAAGGGAGCAAATGAGAGAGAAGAAGATGGAAAGCAGAGAGGGAGAGAGAAAGTTGTCCGTAAATGAGAGAGAGAGAGAGAGAAAGAGTTTGGTTGATTTGGAAAATTTGAAATGAGTAAAAGGATAATTTGGTCAGTTTCTGTTTGTAAAATTCTGATAAGGGGTGTAACTAAGAATTAGGAGGTGTTAGTAGCGCAAACCTTGCAAAATAGAGATTGTAATGAGAGACAAATCTTTAAAAATTAAAAAATATAGTGTCGCTATTTTTTTTTATAATAATGTATTGTCGCTATTTAATTGTAATGAGGGAAAATTGTAATATATTTGTGTATATTTAGATGGCAAAAGAACACTTTACCGTATGATATTTGAATAATACAGTACAAACAATTATATATATATATATATATATATATATATCCTTAATAAAATATTTCTAAATTTTACATAGACCGGTTCAACAACTACTGACCCACGGATCCGACCAATGACTCGGTAAGTATCCTCACCGAGTCGGTCACCGGTCTGAGTTTTACGACACTGGTAGTGAGGATGACAGAATTACATCCAATGTTATTAAACCCGGACCGGACCGGCCGGTCCGATCGAGACCCAGAGGTGAAAGCGGCTCGGTTAGCTTCAAAAACCCGGCAATAATAAAGAACCGGTAAAAAAACGGTTGGCCCGTCAAGAACCGTCTTGAACCGGCTCAACCAAGGAACCGGGCCCGGTTTCTCAAAACCTTCCGGTCCAAAATAAAACACTTTAAATTTCATTTTTTCCTTTTCTGAATAGTTTTTTTTTTGGATAAAACTTAGATGTTGTTCTAAATATGCTGTTCTTACTGTTTTAGACACACACAAACAAAAACAGTTATTTTAGTAAAGAGGCAGTTTTAGATGTACCTTTTGAAAAAAAGTCATGACAGTTTACTTGTATATTTAGTGTGGAGCAGTACCAACAACATAGTTGGAACTGTATGTAAGTTTTGTCCCTTCCCCCCCCCCCCCGTTTTTTTTCCCTTTTCCCCCTAACCCTGCGAGAGATCCCACCCAAAAGGGCCAAAACCTATCTCTTTCCTTTCCTTTCCTCCTCACGCCGCAGCACCCCTGCTCGCACGCCGTGCCGTCGCTCGCCACACCGCCGCTTTGCTGTCCGCACCGCCGCTCATTCTTCCCCTGCACTGGTATTTATTTCGTGATTCTTATATGCTCTCAAGTTGCTTTCATTCTTCTTCTTTCTCTTCTTCTTAGTTGCTTTCATTGTTAGTTTTATTCTTCTTCTCTGCTTTTATTATTCTTCTCGTGATTCTTAGTTGCTCTCAGATTTTATTATTCTTCTCTGTTTTCATTCTTCTTCTCTGGTTATTGTTGTCATACTATTGACCATTATTTGCTTTCATTTTAGTTGTTTGCTTTCTACTGCTTTGTTGTTTTAATTTTGGCATGCTTGGTTGCTTTCATTCTACTGCTTTGTTCTTTGATTATTTTTCCTAATTCAATTTTCATCCACCAAAACAAATACTAGGAACACAAATAGCTTTTCAATATATATACAACCATAATTAGCTTATTGAATAAATTTAATTGCTTTATACGAGGCCTGATATGAATATGATATTGGGAAAGGGAAGTGAAGATATTGGGATGAACCTATTGAACCAAGATGTAGATAGTTATAGTGGTGATATTGATCCACTTGAACCAAGATGCATAGATGTTTGATCTTGAATTGTTGTTTAGTTTGAGAAAATGATGTTTGAATTTGTATTATGAAGGCTTGTGTTTATTATGGATTTTTCAATGTTTGTTGTGGATATTTTTATGTATTTGTTATGGATATTTTATGAATTTTACTTTATAAATTATGACTTGAATTACCTATGAAATTTATTTATTTAATTATTATTCGGTTCAACCGACGATTCAGCCAAATAAACTAATTAAACCATGACTTAAATGTCTCACCGGTTCAATCTCCAATCCGATTTTTAAAACATCGATTACATGCTATTTTTTACCGCTGGAAACCTATCGCGATTCTTTTTTATGGTCAATACCTAACGCGTTTTTTTTTTTTTTGTTGTCAAGTGTTTCAGTTCAGTTCTCGTTGCGGCCTGTACGACCCCCAAAAACGCGTATGTTACGAACGAGGTGAAAAGCAAAAAGCTTCAGCTGGTTGTAGAAGTTAGGGTTAGGGTTTAATGGATTCTGAAGGATTGAAGAACGGGATTGAAGAATTAAAACTGAAGGAGAAGAAGGACGAGGATTATGCAAATGCAAAGGGTCAATTGCAGATCACTTGCTTTTCCGAACTCGTCAACGATGTTAGCCTCCATTTTCAAATCATTCGCTTTCCCAAACAGGTTTCTCCCCGTATCAAACTCTCTCTTTTCTTTCTCTTCTCAATACATTCCATTTTTATTAAATAAAAAAAGAAATTATATTCAATTTTGAAAGAAAAAAAGGATTACTCTATGAATGTTGAAGAATTTATAATGCTACCAATGTTCACCCAATATGACTACTCTATTTTCAGTTCAATAAAATACTTTGTGCTACAATGAAAGTTGTTGTCTTTCAGTGCTTTGATTCTTTTTTTGCCCCCAAATATTATTTTGATGTGAATGGTTGTGATAGATAGATATATGTGTGGATTAGTTACAACTCTGCAAAATTGGGACACATGTATGCAGCAGCTCCCACTCGTCCTGTAAGTTTTATCATTCCTTTTAAGCTAGTTATTGTATGAATATGTATAGAGATTATGTATGGATCTTGATTTGCGGAGATACGCGCAGAACAATACAGTATCTGTAACTTCCATACTTGGAGGGACTTCTGATAACACAGGCTCTGGCATTGCTCGTCGATTAGGTAACTGTTATACTGTTTGAAATTTTTTCCCCTCTGGTTCGTAAGTTAACATTCTTTGTTTCTTACAGTGTTGAAGACTGGTCTCAATATAATTATGGCTTGCAATATTCCAAAAAATAGTCCTATGCTTGAGGTCTGGTTTCTCTCTTACTCACTCACCCACTCATTGATACATACATTGTAAATGGTTTTCTTGCTGCTATATGTTCTAGTTATGTTTTTTATGTTCTAGTTATGTTTTTTATGTTCTGTTTTTGCTTTATTTCTAGAATATGTTGTTGAATTGAAAAAAATCTTTATTTGAGTCAGCCAGTGTTGTTAAATGACGGCCATGGCGCTGTCGTGGTGGAATGGCGTGGCAGATTTTTTGCCAAACTCCGTAGGCAATTTGTGAAGGGCAGCCTGCCATGTTGGCGCCAGAGGCCGCAATGGCGTGTTTATATTGTGGAATTTCGGCCTTCCACCATTTGCCATTGATAACACTAGAGTCAACTTCTCAAACGAAGAAAGTAATATCCTTGCAAAAACGTTTCTAAGAGTTTACTATGTTCCAATTTTCTACCTGGACATAATTCTTCAGAATGTATATATTATAATTTTTTATTTCTTGTATATTTAATTATTTGATTATATTAGTAATATATATATATATATATATAGAAATTTGACCATAATACTTCTAGATAGTATTTGTCCTACTCATGAGTACATCACTGCCATTGTTGCCAGAATCACCTCATAGTATGCTTGGCACCTGCTGTCACCTAGCATCAGGCACTAGCATTACATATCATGGCAGAAGAATGCGATCAAACACATGTAAAGTTGAACTGTTAATTTCGAACACTAGTGCATAGTTGATTTTAAAATTTTCCAGTTATTATAATCTCTAAATTACCTCATTGCTGAACAGTTTTCAAATTGATCTGACATCCTACCCAAATCTCACAGTAGGGGAGCCATGTGTGCTGAACTACCTTTTTTTCATTGCTATTCACACATTAGTCATTACTCAGCATCAATTTTAAATTAGTATTGTTTTGTGACTTTTCTGGATTGCAGACAGAAGCTGAGAAAATATTGATACAGAAACTTGTTAGTCTGGGCTATACCAAGTCAAGACTGGAAGGACCATCTTTGTAGCGTAGGCTGAGATGACTTCTTATGCACACCACACATACATTGCCCCAATATTGTTACCTAATTTATAAGCCATGGTGGCTATTGAAGACTTTAAGCTTTGTTACTGTACACACCTGTTACAAATAGTGTTTGATGCGGGGGTCCCTTTTTCTTGTTTGGTGCATGCCTATGACGTTGCCATAGATGTTCCAAATGTGTAAGATTTATAACAACTTAGAAATTTTCTTGTACGCTACGTGCTTGCTTTTTGGATCCTTTCTCATGTAATATGATATGCTTATTTTTTCTTGAGCCTGTAGCAATCTTCTTTAAGGAAACCATATGGGAACTGCTATTCATTATGATATCAATTATTAAAGTTTTGATAATTCTTTATGATATCAGTGGTTGTCCTACCGTGGATCACCAGGATTAATATCTGAAGATCTACATTTGTGAGTTTGTGTGCAGTTGATGGAAATATACCGGTGTATGTGTGGAAATTCAATTCATATACCCATATGCTAGCCAAGGATAGTTGGTCCAGTTGGTAAACAATCAATTCATATCTCACAAGGACGTGGGTTCGAATCTTATTACCGATGTGATGACTTTGTTAGTGGGTAATATGTAAAAATTTCTATAATCGCTCTTTGAGTTTTGAGGTTTTTCCTGACTCTGGTGAGCCACTGGGACCAAACTCACCTAAATTTTTTCATTATAAAAAAAAAAATACCCACCAGCTCATTACCCAGTGAAAGCATAGTCATTTTCACTTATAAAAAATACTCAAATAATTCAACAGATATGAATATGAGGTCCACTGCCTCCACCTTCACTGGCGATCGTATATCGTCAACACTTACTCTGTTCTGCCATATTCGCACTAGAACTGCCACAACAACACCATTTTCACTGGCTTCCTCGTTATTCCGGTGCATCTCCTCTGATTGCGTTCTTGGTCACCATCGGATGATATGTTCACCACCACCTGTGCCAATAAATCTCTTTCAGTCGCTCCGCCTTCTTCCTGACAGTTTCAATAGCTCTACTGCAACCATCACCACTTAAAGCGTGTTTTTTGTTACAACAAAATCTTTGAGGATGGGTTTCACGTTACTTGAATCTCCATCTTCTAGGCAGAGAAGATTTTGATGCACACCATGGCGAATCCAAGATCCATGGCTAGGTACCACAGGCTTTGTTCTGTGACATCAGCGGGTTTTGCTCTCGATTCCCTCCAATCAAAATTGGAACAATCATAATCTTCTTCCTCTTTCGTCTTTCTGTTCCTTCTTCGTTTGTAACACCTCTAACACCAAATATGGAGTTCTTAGAATCTCTGGCACAAACGTCAAATCCAATATTGTGCAACTTTAGCGTTGTGCCGTAATTGCAGAAGGTTGCAACCTCTAGCCCACCGGCAAAGGATCCAAAAGAGAGGATTCTGGTCAAGAACATTGCACCATCACAGATCGAGGTTCAACCATACGTTGTCCAAAACATCAGTGTCATGACGTTTCAGTCGTCGTCGTTGTATCTCGAAATGATGCTTCAACTGCTTTCGCCCAATACATGCTGGAGGCACCACCAGTTCAAGCTTCTTATTCTCCTCTTTGTCGTTGTTGGGTTTCTGGTTATCCGGAAGACCTTGTCCCGAGTGACCTTGCCGATTCAAACTCCTTGGCGTTTCCTACCCCATGATTCTTGCATAGCAACTTTGCAAGTCTCAAAGAGTTGGACGCAGGTGGAAGGACGTTGCTTGCGTCCGTCAGTCTGTGACTCCTTGGGCTTGGGCTCGTTTCTGGTCCAAAGGCGCTTTGGATTTTTGTTTTGTGGTACTCAAGGCCTGCAGCATGGTTTCGTATACTTTCTTCTCTTTCTCCTATACGACAGCTTCTATGTTGTTTTTGGTTGTGTCATGTTTATCTGTTTTGTGATAGGTGTGCGTGATAAGCATGTGATGTAATAAATGTCAAGCTTCTTGTGATTTATATCCCCTACCAGCTTGATCAATTAGTTAGTTAGGTAGTTAGTCCCTATAAATACCACACTTGTATCTCCAATTCCAAGCTCTCAAGCTATGGTTTCTCCTCACTTTCCCCTTCCTGTGATTCCCAAGACTCTGCTCGACTGGAAGCAAGAGCAACACTGTAAAGATGCATTATTCATTGTAGTGTTATGCATTGGAAAGAGCAAGTACTCTTCCGCCTGATTAATTGGAAAATACACCACTTTTTCGGCTGTTTTTGCCGGATGGCACAGACTATTTGAAGCGAAAAATATCCCTAGGCGAGAGATAATTTATATTTGAACAACTATTGTACATAAATCCTCCTTTAATAGTTCATATAGAACTTTTTGCTAGTAACGCTAAAAGCAGAGAATTTATACATGGCCGTTTCCTTGAACCACCAAAAACTTTCTTCAAGGAAAGGATAAGAAACAAAATCTTCTCTATCCATGTCAATACTAGTTGACATTTCTGAGCTTATTGCCATTGCCTGCTAGCTATGGATGTCCAAGATGGTTTGTTTCCCTTCCCTTCTTTCTTGGCATGCATATGCATAGTATTTTGGCATGCATATGGCATGAACATGTACGATCAACAAACCTGCTTGAATAACTAAACAAATATAACTTGGAAAGGAGACATGTTGATAATTGCAGAATAACGATTTCCATGTCGAAATATCAATTGGTGGTAAGCATATGTCTTGCATAAAAGCATCTAGATGCTTATTCTGTGATTTACTTAGAACATTACGGGCATTTCATGATCTATATCAGGAGCAATACCATCCCATAGTACAGTCTTTTTCACAGCTCAAGAAGAATTCTATGGAGAAACAAATACGGAAAATTTGAAGCTTGAAGCTACAAGTTGTATACATTTATATGTTCTTGTCAATAATAAGCTCAAAGATTAGTTATAGATCCTTCTAACTATGAATTCGGCTAATGAATCTATCACAGTTCCAAGGATAGTACTTCGACATGACTACATGAGTGTAATATATGTGCTTACACCTGACAGGAAGTTGGTTACTGCACCCAAGTGAAAACAAGAGCAAGAATGTAAAGAACTACATTTCACTAGGCGTTGAACAAAGCAAGTTCACTTCATCCTATTTGAGAAGTCTGTCAATTTTAGCTTGGTCAGAATCAACAAAGCCTTAGCTTACCTCGATTTTTATTTTACCTTTTTAACCCTTTCTTTGTGTATATTTACTTACCAATCCTTTTCCACGACAAAAAATCTTGAGCAGACTGTGTTTATAAGAGTGAACAAACCAATCCAAAAAAAAAATGACACATAATAATTATATCATATAAATCTTTGTGCCACGCAATAATATAATATCCTATTGAAAATGTATCAGTTGTTGATTCAAGTCTTTTCTCCTTGACCACATCATGCACAAATCAAAATCTATCAACCCTGACTTTTCAAGGGGGACAAAAAACATTTTTGTTTAATTGGATCGCACTTGGCATAGCAAGTTCGCACGCTATCATGTAGAATCTTTCAACTTCGTTGGAATAAATTAGTCCTTTTACAAGAAATAATATATCCTACAAGACACAATACCAAGATGTCAAAACAATCTTTTTAATATAAAATTATCTCCTCTTTTTTCCACCCTTCCCAGATTTGTTGGATGGTCCAGCAGTTGATGTTGATGTTGATGCAGTCTCCTGCTTCTTAGTCCTTCCATGATGTTTTGGTACCATCTCAGCAACACGGAGCATTAGTTGCTTTCCTGCAAAACAATCGCGTGAAAAATGATGAGACATATTCCAGATTCATTATATATATATATATATATATATATATATATATATGCAACTTGTGGAAAATGACTACAAGAAAATAAATCTCATCTATTTGATATGTGATGAATAACTGCAAGAAAATGACAGAATTTCATCTAAAAGTGTAGGAAATGAAGGGGATGGAATCTAGCCTTTTTTTCAAAAAGAACCATACAGAAAATGTCAAATTTAAGTAGAACCAATATAATACTATTAGCCTTTGATACTACAGCCAAGCAGTCATGCTTTTCTAAAATTCTACAATTATTCACTACATGTTGTAAATCAAAATCAAGACTTCCCTTTGAAAAATGAAATCGAATCTGACAGCTATTAAATCTAAAGAACCTACAACATTAAAAAACAATCATAATATTGCAACTGTTACCACTTGAATTTTCATATAAACCAGTGGACATGGACTAAGAAAAAGGATATTAGCACATTTTGTTAGCATTACTTTTATCTTCCATCCTTAAAAAGCAGAAGAAAAACACCGGTAAACGTTGAACTTAAAACGCATTAACTTCTCTGCCACCCCCTTTCACTTCTACTATTCTCGAAAAGGGAAAAAACTCAATGAGAACTCACTGTCAATTGAGAATACTAATTCAAGCAGCATTGCACTTGAGTGGAGTTACACTAACAAAGGGAGCTTTCTAAAGTTTTTCTCCTCTCCTCTCATTTAATTATCCACAGTTCCATGTAAATCCTTATTTCCTATTTTTTTTTTATTCTTGAATGTGTTTTAGAAACAACCTGCTTCAGCTGAAACAGAAAGCATTTTACCTTAATTAAGTTGAGCTTGCAAAACAAATGGCACCATTAGTTGGAAAGAAATTCATGACACGGTGATTTTTACACATAGCAAATGCTAACAATGTCAGGTTCCTATGTAGCTCCCCTTTAAGGCGGAACAAGAATCAGTTGATCAAGTTGCCCCAAGCCACATATACATTGCATGACTATTATGATGCATTCCTTGGGGTTCAAAAGTACCTATTTCTCCTTTCAAATTTTATTTCTATGATAAAAGAGAACTTTCAATTTATCAATTTTATGTTTTCTTGCATGCTGTTAAACTGGTACTAAAATACAAGAAGGAACAAGGAAAAAAAAATGAATGAATTGTATATTGTATTATCTGAGTATGGTGATTCAGTTCCTATCAAGGTGATAAGACTGAACCAGGATTACAAAGGCCCTTCGAGAGGCCTACTCTCCCAATTCTCACAAACTGCCTCTATTTGTTCCTTTTCCCTCTCTTTATTCTGCTCTCTACCCGTAACTAATTCACCCCTCTACTCTCTCCTAGCAATGCAGTTACTGACGGTTGTGACAGATATCATTCTAAAGATAGCCTGACTAGTTTTCCCTTTTTGCTGATTGCTACCTAGACCTTTTTCACTAGCAGGTGACTATCACATGCTTTTAAGCTCCGCTTATATGAGCACATGACATTTTCTCAATCTTGTATCACTATTTGAATTTTATGTATAAATTAAATGCTAAAAAGATTACTACCAGTCTAAGTCCTAATTTCTACCCAAGCCTAATTTCATAGAACCAATACTATTCTAAATCCATGCCGAAAATCATAGTGACCAAGTCCAAATCTAGTGTCGAGAGCAATACAGGTAGAATACTATAAGAGCCAACGATCGAAAGGCCAATTCAATTTCACAACATGCATTACACATGTAGATAGTCTCGATTCAAATGACAAATACAAAGTAATTGCTCACATCAAGTTGGATGATGATATAAAAAATCATTAATTATTATGACGCTTTGAAATTGTATTTTACATCAACATTCTGGTCAGAAAGCACGAGATGTTAGTGTCGTAGCCTCCTCAGGCCATTGACAACGTTAACTACTCTTTTTGCAAAAAACAAAAGAAAAAAAAACTATTCCACAGCAACTGTCCATTTCAGCCAGCGAAGTAATAATAAGATGAAAATTCTATCTATCCAAGATTCTTAAGTAGTGATTATTCAGATTTACATAAACATAATATAAAAAGGGTATGGTAGTAGCTATTAGAAATTAACAAGCAGAGTAATAATATTATAAAATATAAAACTAGTAACTATATTGAGAATCTTACTGGATGAGATGGAGGAATTACAGAGAGTGCCATCTTCTTTTTTCAGCAACACCCTCACTCGCCCTCTTTGCATGAAATCACGAGGGTAAGCCTTATCTATCTGTGCAAATCAACCAAATCATCATATAAATAAGTAAACAAATAGTACATTTTTATTTTTTTCATTGATCAAAAGTTGAAATGCAAAATCATTAGCGGAGGGATAGGGATATTTTTTTTTATTTCAAATTGAAAGTGAGAGAGAGAGCGATCAAACCTCAATTGCAAAGGGAAGCTTAAGATAGGCGCAGCAATCACCGATTTCAACACAGGTAGGGTTTTCGCATGCTTTGGCGACGGCGATTCTCCTTCCTTCAGCCACCGTCTTTTTGGAATTTATGTAAACAGGATACAGCACAATCCATTTCTTTATGTTCGGTAAATCACCCTCCATATTCCTTCTTTATTCACGTACAGTACACCATAGCGATTAAGCTAGCTCACTGATAATTCCAGATCTAAATCTAAATGAATCAACGAAGGAACACGATCAATAGAAAAATGAATTTGCCGGTGAACCGCATAACAGCCTGGCCCAGCCCATAGGCCCTAACAAACAACTTTGCTGGGCCTAAAAGCCTATAGAGTATGCGGGTCAGGGCCGACAAAAAAATTCTACTCACCACGTTATTATTAATTTTGGAAGGGGTTGCTTTTTTGCTCCCTTTTTAACTTGGCTCTCGCTATCTACACCCCCCAGTTTGCTGTTAACACCCATGTCAGAATTAAAAGGAGAATATTGACCAAAATACCCCTGACCCTATTTTTAATTTTCAAACCCACCAACGCCTTATTTCTCTCACGCTCAGCTCCTGCACCCCCTCCCTCCATCCAGATTCTTCTTCTTCTTCCCCACCTCATCTTGAAATCAACACTATCGAAAGCGACAATTTTTTTCCCATGCTATACTGAGTCTGTTGCGAGTCCCACATCGGGTGGTTAACGAGCCTGGCCGTTGCTTATATAGCTGGGTAGACCACCCCCTCACAAGCCGGTTTTGAGGGGACCATTCGGATGCCTGAATTCTCACATGGCATCAGAGCCACGTTCTGCCCGGTGGTGTGGATAGTGCCGCTAGCCCTCGCTTGTGGTGACGAGCCCACGCTCGAGGGGCGTGTTGCGAGTCCCACATCGGGTGGTTAACGAGCCTGGCCGTTGCTTATATAGCTGGGTAGACCACCCCCTCACAAGCCGGTTTTGAGGGGACCATTCGGATGCCTAAATTCTTACAGAGTCATCACACATAATTATCACAATCCCTTTAGAACCCCACTTACAATACTTTTGCTTTTAATTGGAACAACAAAATCTATCCACACGGATTTGGCACTGTATGGTGACTGAAGAAGGATCCATAACTCCTTACTTGAAATAAAAGTGCCGTTTGAAAAAATTAGGGAAGAAGGTTGTGGATCATAACTACACTGCGGTATTTTTTTTTAAGGGGAAGGGATATACGTGATCTCAAATCACGTATTCTTACGTGATTTTAATTCACGTAGATAAAAACCAATTTTTTGGGTGCTAGTGTACGTGATTTGAGATCACGTAACACCAAAAATTTGCTTTTCACTTACGTGAATTGAGATCATGTAAGGATACGTGATTTGAGATCACGTAGCATCCAAAAAATTAGTTTTTTACGTACATAATTTGAGATCACGTAGCACTGAAAAAATTTGTTTTTACTTACGTGGATTAAAATCACGTAAAGGTACGTGATTTGAGATCGCGTAGCACCCAAAAAATTGGTTTTTACTTACGTGATTTGAGATCACGTAGCACAAAAAAAATTGGTTTTTACTTACGTGAATTAAAATCACGCATACCTTCTTTGATTTGAAAAAAAAGGCCAGAAACGACGCGCAATGCAGGTTCTGAAATCTGTGTTTGCAGAAACAAGACGCAAAAAAAAAAAAGGCAGGTCGATTATCATGGGGTCTGGGGGTGTTGCAAAATAAAAACCAATATTTTCCAGGAAATCTGTTCTTCCATCCACAGTTCTGTGTCGGAACAGCAAAAAAAGGCCTTTTTTCCCTTTGCTGTGGGAAGGGTATTTTTGGTATTTAGAAAAATCATAATGTGTCAGAAGTGTGAACAGCAAACTAGGGGCTGTAGTTAGCAGCACTCTTTTTACTAATACACCCCATCTTGTTTTAAAAAGAAAAATCCCCCGTATAGAAAGAAACAGAGCAACAAAATAAATAAATAAAGGATAAAACATACCTCAAATTCTTTAGGTGAAGTTCAACCATTTCTTCTTATAAAAAAAGCAGTTTTTTTTTTTATGAAAAAATGCAAAAGTAGTTATACAATATACCTTTTAAAAAGATAATCAACCTTTTGTGAGAAAAAATAATTCAACTTAACCCATAGTACTTGATATAAGTTTTATCCAATAAATAAAAAAGAGAAACAAGAAGAGAAGAGACCAGAAGATTCCATGATAGAAACAATTTCAGAATCAAACCCAGAAACAAAAACAGCAAACTTTAAACAAAAGAATCAATCTTTCACCAAAAAGCATGAATCTTTTTAGTTATTTTGTTACAGAAGAAAAAAGTTAAAACTTCAAAAGATATGGCATGGCAGCACCTCTTAGGAACGTCTCTTCTTCTTCGTTGAAGCAAAGGCAACACCTTGGATAGATCTGGCACAAAGGAAGACAGCAGTAGCCGCTTGGGCTTCTTCTTCGTTGGCAGATGGACTGAGTGCTCGCAGAAGGGACGGACCACGATGAAGCTTCGGCAGGGAGGGCAGGTTGCGCTATAGCGAGCCTACAACGGTGATGTGCACGATATTTTTTCTGGTGGATTAGAGAGACAGAGATATTGAGACGCAGAGTTGAATGGGAGGGGAAGGAGAGATGAAGGCAGTTTAGGGCTAGGTTATTCATATTTAGACCTATTTTTCCATTCACTGAATCACTGACCGATTGGAAGGAAAAAAAAAAGATAAGAAAACGTAGAAGAAGAAGAAGAAGAAGAAGAAGAAGAAGAAGAAGAAGAAGAAGAATGAATCAGCAAACGAAAATAAACTTACTTGATAGGAGCAAGAAAAGGGAGAAGAAAGTTGCTGTTGAGAAGAACCGAAACAGTGGAGTTGCAAATCCGAAGAGAAAACGCAACAGATCCATGTAGCTACGGTATAGTAAGTTCCGCATTTTTTCCACTTTCTCTCTCTTCTATCACATATCCCTTTCTCCGAAAGCTGATCCATATAGCTTTTCATTTTCAATGTGAAAATTATTTTTTTTAAATGATTTTTTTAAAAATTTTAAA
This sequence comes from Calophaca sinica, assembly GCA_037113605.1. NCBI lineage: Eukaryota > Viridiplantae > Streptophyta > Magnoliopsida > Fabales > Fabaceae > Calophaca > Calophaca sinica. Next base: position 56,220,743 of record CM073732.1, on the reverse strand, counting down.
CAAACACACTTAAAATCATTTAAAATGATTTTTTAAAATGATTTTTCCTTAAAAAAGTGATTTTGTCTCCGGAGAATCCGTAACAAACGCACCCTTACTCTCACTCATCTCAAGTCTCTATTTTAAAAATCAAAACGACACACACACACACGTACAAAATATAAAAATAAAAAATAAAAAAAAGTCTCCTCATTCACTCATGGGTTGGTTCGGATTCCGACAAATATTATTTTTCAAACCCGAGCCCCTCCGTGTTTATCCCTTCCTAACTGTTTATTTAAATCCAAAGACCTACTACCTGCTGCAACCCACCCGCTTGCCTGCCTCTGCTTTCACATAGTTCGGACTCGGGTCGGGTGGCGGGTCCGTGTCCAGTCGTAACGAGTACCATTACTCACCCCGCCCTGCATACATATATGATTATTTATTTATCTAAATTATTAATATATATATAATTTTGACTATGATACAAAATTTTAAAAACAAAATTAATCTAAAGATTCTAAACTTTATAAACTTAGCGTCATCTATACTTTCTTTACTGTGATATTTACTCGTTTTTGATATATTGAATATTTTTATTTAGTTAAATACTTTAATTTGTAATGTTTTATGAGTAGATTTGAAAGATCTTTGGATCATTTTTTTAATTGTTATAACGTTTCTTTTTGTTTTTTCATAGTTGAAGTGCTGGTAACGGGTGCGGGTACCAGTACTTAGGTATCCAGAGGGTACAGGTAAGGTACTAAAGTTGCTACTCACATGGGTGTGGGCTCAGTTATAGGTAATTTTTCTAAACGCGGATATGGAGACGAATACTATAGTACCCTACCTAGATAGTACCCATTGTCCTCCCTACTTCCCCGGCCAAGCTTCTCCAGCACCTTTTCTTCTCTAGTTGTTCTCTTCTTTGACGTGTTCTCTTCTCCGACCGTTCTTTTCTCAACGTTTCAGTTTCGAAACTACAATCTTCTATTTTTTTGAGTTTTGATGCATTTTGGTTATAAATTTACAGAATCTATAAGAAAAATTATGAAAAGGTTTCAAAAGTAAGTTTCTAGAACAATAATTACTAAGTTCCTGAAACTTATTTTTGAAACTTAGCTATATAGAGTTTTGAAAATAAGTTTTCAGAAGTGTAATTGTTGAGTTCTAAAAATAAATTTTCAAAACTTGGGAATTACAATTTCAAAAACTTATTTGTTAAAGCTTACTCTGTTATCACCAAAAATAATTAAAGGGCAAGCCGATTAGAGCAGTAGCCGATACATGGTCTAGCCGATCACAATTATAGCCGATGGTGGTCCATTTGAGCATATACTAGAAACAAGAGTTGATGAAGACCTAGGGGACACCATGAGGCCAATCGGTAGCTAAAAAGACTAGCCATAGGGACATGAACAGGCGTTTAAGCAGTACAAAGATATTAGCTGATTAAAAGCTACCGAACAAGGAAACGGTAGAGCTTGACCAAGAGCTTGAGATAGATATCATTGGACTTTGGTGTTGCTCATCAGCCAAAAGTTTAAAATCAGCTCTTGAAGGCCCTCAGCTCGGTTAGGTGTGGGAGTTGCATTTTGTAGCCAAGGGCAGGGCAGTTATTCCACGTATGGGATAAATCGCAGCAGTTGAAGGACGCATGACCGCTTGTTGTCAACTACTAGCATAGTAGGAGTGCCTAGTGGTCAATAGGGGGCGGTTACATTTGTGTTTTCTCTTTTGTATATACATACCTTGTTGAGAGTTTGTAAGGACACGACCAATCAATCAAACATGCATATTTTTTGTCTCAAATTTACAGCTTTTATTTAGTCGATTTTATGTCTCTTAGCCTTAGCTTAGCACAGATTCACCAATCTCAACACTTTCTGGAGTAGTTGGGGAACCCATAACTGAGAATTAGGGCTCCATTCCTAGTGTAATCGCTTGACAGGAATCAATTTGTTAGCTGAATATTAGCCGATCCCTCGACTGATTTGTTCATGCAAACAAATTTGGCACGCCCAGTGGGAAGATAGGTAAATCAAGGTCAAGTTTGATTCTCCAGGACAGGATCACGTTTGGCGTATGCACCTGAGGTCTGGAAAGAAACTTAACAACAACATGGAATCTAGTTCCAATGCCAAGAAAAACCTAGTACGTAAGAATAACGAGCCAGCATATACCCTAGGTATGCCCACATCAATTGAAGATATTCCAGTCTCCGTACCAGCCTCAACTGCCATGAATGATCCTGAAAATACTGAAGCCTCAGTGGTCATGACCACGTCCTTCATTAGGCAGCAGATTGACATGAGAATTCATGACATTATGTACCAGGTGTCAAGGCAATTAGCAGATATTGTCAAGCATATGGTTCATAACGAGGTTCAACAGCGTAAGACACGGAGGCGAGTCGAAGGCACCAAGGGAAGCACTCGGCTAGTTCTGCGATACCCGTGGGGAGTGGGCAAACTCAGCATGCCCAAAGCAGTCAGGCTTGGCAGCCTCAGCCGAATGTGGTCCAAGGCGCACCTTTCCATGTACAGCCGAATGCACAGTCGACAGGGCCACCAAATCAAACAGTTGGGGATCAACCAAACGCATGGATACCACCTTATACTGGGGGGCAAGCTATGCTAACTTATCAAGCGAATCTGCAGTATGGGCAGATCAACATGGCCTGGAGACTAGTTAACACGGCTGGACACATTGGTTTACCGCCAGTAATGTCATTTGTCCCGACACATGGCCCTACTGTGCAGGTGAGCACTTTTGGTCAACCGAATCGGCAGCCGATGGCCCCTGGTTATGGTTCAGGGAAGTTACCTAGGGATTACAACCTTTACAATCCACCATTCTACTAACCACAACCAGTCTTCACGCTATACCCTCCAGTAAGTTCAAATTTACCACGAACGGCTGGGAATTATGGGGGAGAGCAGACATAGAATCATGTTCCACCCTTTTCCCACAATTCATCGGCTGTTTCAGGAACTCAGGGAGGAGGTCTTGGGGAATATGGTCAAAAGTAGCAATGGAGTGCTAATCCACCTCTAGGCAATGTTCCACCAAACACTTTCAACTTCAGAATTTATTCCAATAGGCTTCACCTTGGAGACCTATGGGTCAGAACGTGCCACAGCAGAGTCTACAAGACAATCGGTAAGCGGCTTCTCAGCTGATAGACCCAGAGATGATTGCGAGTACTATCAAGAAGTACTTTGGTGTGCAATTAAAGTCTTTGGATCATCTTGTATACAGGAAGCCTTACCTTAAATGGGTGGATCGGATAATCCTTCTTCCTAAGGGATTTAAGACTCCAGATTTCACAACATTTTCAAGGGAGGATGGTAAATCTACCATGGAACACATCGGGCGCTTCACAGCCCAATGCGGTGAAAGCAGTCAGAATGAGTACCACAAACTTCAGCTTTTCCCTTTGTCACTCAATGGGACAACCTTTGCTTGGCATTATTTGCTGCCTCCCAATTTAGTGCAAAATTGGGCTGACATGGAGATATGCTTCCATAATAGATTCTATTGGCCCCAACCCTAAGTTACTGTAACCGACCTCACTAGCCTTAGGTAGTAGGTTGATGAATCGGCTGCTGATTATATTGAGAGGTTCAGGAAGAAGGCAGAGAAATGTTCTGTGTAATTCCCTGAAACAGAATATGATTCCATGGTAATCAACAATATGCATCCTAAACTGAAAGAGAAGTTAGTGGGATAGCCTTGGGTAGACTTGAACCAAATAGCTGAGATGGCTATCCGGATTGAACAAGCCATCCAGGAGAAGGAGAAAAGGAGGGCCAGCCGTGGAAAGGGTCCCCACTTAGTTTCTATCATAGAAGTAGAAGAGTCTGACTCTGAGTCGGCTGACCCCACGGCTGACATGATGGTAGCCGAGATAGTCAAAGGGAAAAGCTATTTCTGTCCTGCGTTGAAAGCAGAAGGCCAAGGAAACTGAATCATCAAAGGATAGGGCTGGATACTCTTTCGATATAACCAAGGCAGATCAAATCTTTGATTATTTGCTTAAAGACAAGCAGATTCGGCTGGAAGGCCATCAAATTCCACCTCCTGAGGAGCTAAAGAACAAGAAATACTGTAAGTGGCACAACTCTTATAACTATTCTACAGCTAATTGTGTGGTTTTCAAAAAAAACAATTCAAAGAGCTATCAAGGAAGCTAGATTCAAGCTGGCTGAGAAAAGCATAATAGAGATGCCCATCGATAGTAATCCTTTCCCCACTATAAACATGGCCATGGTGTCTTTCTCAAGGTCTGACCAGCCCAGGTTATCAAAGGGAAAACAACTAATGAAGAGTGTTTGGGTGCCAAAAGAGGAGTCCTGGAAGGACAAGGAGGCCGCCAGGGTGTCTGTGTTTAACAGATTGGGTAGTCCGTGTGTGTTGTCTAGAGGCACTATGGGCCAATCGTCTACCAGCTGATCCCGTGGTAAACCTCTTAGACCTGGGCGTTTAACCAATGAGTTGGTTAACCAATATCGTGACATGTGCCTGACAACAGAAAAGGTATAGCATGCCCAGAAGCTTGGGGGCAGAATCGGCTAGGAATGGTTACTGAAACACAGCCGATTATGCCGAAAATCACTAAAGACCCTCTCCCCAAAACTAAAAGGAGGGTAGTAGAATTCAACATGGAAAGGGGAATGTCTTCCCTTCGTATAACAGTGAGAAATGATGAAGAACTTAGACCACAGAGGATAATCAAGCCAGCTGCTAATGTCAAAGAAGGGCAGTGGGTTGTCAATCAGCCTCCCAAGAAGAGAGAGGTCAAATCCATCACTTTGACTAGAACTCAGAAGAGGAGGCTACAATAATCCAAAGCCTTGCAGAAGATGAAGCAGACCTTGCAAATGCTAGCTGACGCCAAAGCAGCTGATAAGACAAAAATTCCAGAATCAAAAGTAGCTGAAGCTATTGACAGAGCTTTTGGATCTTGTGGACAAGGGCCTGAGAAAGTTGAGATTGAGCAAACTAAGGAGGCACAGACAACTAATATGGCTGTAATAGTTAACAGGGAGTAACCTGACAAAGAGGAGCAACACATTACCATGTTCGCACAAGGTTTGTGCGATGGAGATGAGTCGAATGCAGAAACTGATTATCTAGAAGACTCCATATTGGACTGCATCTTCAATGAGGAAGCAGATGGTTTGATGGCAGCCATTGTGGTGGTCAGTTTAATTCCAAGTGAGTTCTGAGCAGATTATCAACAGACGGAACAATTGGAAGGAGATGTTTGCGTGGAAGAGGCACAATGAGCAACTTTAGCCGACAACACGACAAAAGATACTTTGAGTACTATCTTTGGTAAGCCAACTGAGGACATGGTAAAACACCTGAAGCCCTTATACGTGAGAGCTTATATCAATGGCAAGGTGTAACGCCCCGACTCTAATAAGAGCATTACTTACCTACTTAACAAGAATATAAGTTAAACGAAGTAAAAATTTTCACTTAGAATACTAAACGAGTGAAAGTAAATCTTTTGAAATACAATACTCTAGCTAAATAAAATATTTGAATACACTATAACATAAAGGTATTATAAAACAATTTCGCTAATTAAAGACTTTTATAGAAAATTACAACCAATTTCAATAAAATACAAAAGACTCGTAGTGAAAACGACTTGACTTGTGATCCGGTGTCAACTTGAAAGATCTCGCAAGGCAAAGCGGGACCGAGCATCCAAGTAATGCTCTTCCTTTTTCCAAAAGATCGTACCTGAAAACAATGCCCCAAATATGTGAGTATGGAAACTCAGCAACAGAGAATTTAGCAATAAAACATTTTTACCGTTGTTTCAGCCATACTTGGTGTGCTAAGTATGGAAAACTCCTCTCTAGCAATCACAATCGTCATAAACATATTCGACATTAGCATAACTCAAACATGCATCTAGTTCTAGCATCAGTACAATCATGAACTCGCATTCAAAATAGGGAAAGGTAGGAAAAAGCCGTATTGGATACTCATCTAAGTCTTGACAGACTCACAAAACACAACATAGAGTTCCCAAGCATTAAACTTGGATTTTTGACAAGGTGTCGTTACCTTGAACTTTGACGTGGCTTGATAACTTGGACATATCTAGAGCTATACTAATTAATTCAAGCTAATTTTGGTCTCTTTAGAAACCTAAGAATGCTATATACAACTTTTGTGTTGGCTCAAGAATTTAGTTTGGCCATTTAGGATGTGCCAATTTACGACGAACCTAAAGATGTGTTCCAATCATTGGCTGATATATGCTCAGTATTTTGGGCATAACTAGAGCTAGAAAACTCCTTTTGAGTTGAAACTAGGCTACAACTCTTATGAAGACACATAATCCTAATTCTATCGTCTTCCTGGTCGTTCAGGGATATTTGCGCTCCAAGCGCTTCCAGTAGCGCTTCCATCGCCAATCCTAGCGCTTCCGGTGCATTTCAGCTGTTTCTCTCGGTGAGAGCAGTGCTTCCAGCACTATCAGTGCAGAATTCTGCATAATTTGGGAATTTAACTCTCCAACCTATCCAACCATGATTTTCCCTCATTTCAACCCATTTCTAATCAATTTAGGACTCAAAAACAAGGATCAAACATGACAAGATGAAGACAAACTCATTTGACATCAAAACCACAACAAAAGCATGATTTAAATATCACCAAAACACATCAAGAAATGGAAAACATCTTGAAACACATTCACTTACTAACCACCATCCTTTTAATTTAGGGGCATCCACATAGACTTAGACATGCATCATATATCAAACACCTTAATTACCACTTAACATAAGATCAAATATAGTTGGGGCACACATATTATTAACATCTCATCAATTACAAAATCAACAATTCTACTTGTAAAGATTCTAACACAATGCTTTTCTCATAGGACATAGAACAAACATTAAATATGCATTTCAAATTCCTTATAATCTCATCAAGAGTATGAAAACTCCATCAACCAAATTCTCAAACATAAAATCCTAGCACACCTTAATAGAGAGGTTTTAAAGGGGTTTCTATGTTACCTTTGGGTTCCATGAATTTGGTGATGACATCCCCAATTTCTAGGGCTTGGGGTATCGTCCTCCATGATTGTTCCTTGCCCTAACCTCCATGGGAGCTTGAATCAATGCTCTAGCTCCAAATCCTTATTCTTCTTCAACCAAAACTTTGATTAGAGTTTGGATCATCCTTCTTCTTCCATCTTCCTCTTTCCTTCTCTCTTCTCTTTTTTCTTCTTCCTTTTTTCTTCTATGAGATTAATGGTGGGTAGGAACTAGAAGTAAGGTGAATGAGTGGAGAAATTTCTACAAGAGGTGGGTGGAGATAGAACCCCATTGAAGCTCACCTTGTGCTTTCCCTCTTCCTCTCATCTCTCGACCTCTCTCCCCCTTTCTTTCTTTCTCTTCTTTTCTTTCTTTCTTCTCTTTTTTTTTTCCAGCACGTGTGTGTGTTTAAATGGAAAAAGAAAGAAAGGGTACTAAGGTGGATCAAAGGGTATGTGATGTATTGTGGGCATAAAGCATTAGTTTGGTAAAGTTTAACTAACAATCCTTATTTAATTTCATAATTTATCCTTTGGTTCTCATTAAAAACCTTAGGTAAATTAACCAATTAAAACTACTCATCCTTAGTAAATAAATCCCCATTTTACTTAGGGTCTTTAATTACTAAGCTTAAGAGAGTTAGGGTGTTACACAAGGCCTTCTGCCGAGTGTTCGTTGACAATGGATCAGTGTTGATGGTGATGCCATTTGCTACTCTAAAAAGTTTGAACAAGTCTGAGGAAGACCTGATCCCAACCAGCATGAAGATTGCTAGCTTTATAGGAGAAGCATCCTCAGCTTTAGGGATCCTGGTAGCCGAGATCACAGTAGGCCCCAAAAGCATCAAGTCAGCTTTCTTTGTGATTGATGGCAAACCATCATATGCAGTCCTGCTTGGAAGAGACTGGATTCACACCAGTCAGTGTCTGCCCTCCACAATGCATCAGAAGTTGATTTTCTGGGAAGGAGACAAGATAGAAATAGTCCCCTTAGATGACAACCCAGTCCCAGCTGAGGTACAAAATTTAGAGGTTTTATTTTATTCTACTTGTGTTGCCCCCATTGCTGTCACTGAGGAATACGAGGAAGGATCATGAGAGTCCTGTAACTTGATTCCCAAGGGTTTGAAATCAAGCAATTAGTTGAGCCACTGTTAATCCTAGAAAAGTTTAATGATTAAAGACACCCAGGTGATACAAAGCTTATGGAATCAGTTAGAAGCCTTTAGGGTTGAATCTAGGGTAGCCGATTCCATGCAAATGGAAAGTCACAGAGGTAATAACCATGCTTCAGCAACCGAGACAACTGAGTTGCCGATAGAGTTCGAGTCACCCATCCAAAGGACTCTACCGAGCTTTGAATCTCAGGATCCCTTGGAAGACATCAATTTAGGGATGCTAGAGGAATCTTGGCTAATGCAAGTTAGCGGATTGCTGAAGGAAGAGGACAAAAGGGAGATTGTAGCCCTTTTGAAAAAATATAGGGATTGTTTCGCATGGGATTACCAAGAGATGCATGGGCTAGCTTGTGAGTTGGTAGAGCACAAGTTACCGATTAGGATGGTTTTAAGCCACACAAACAGATTCCTAGAAGATATAATCCCCAGCTGATGCCACATATCAAGGCAGAAATTGAACACTTGCTAAAAGTTGGCTTCATCAGAATAGCTAGGTATGTGGATTGGCTGGCAAACATAATACCTGTCATGAAAAAGAATGGAAAAATTTGAGTATGCATTGATTATAGGGACTTGAATTTAGCCACTCCAAAGGATGAATATGTAATGCTGGTGGCGGACATGTTAGTTGATGCGAATGCCCATGGGATTCTGACCTTCATGGATGGGTACTCCGATTATAACCAGATATTTGTAGCCGAAGAGGATACGCATAAGACTGCCTTCAGGTGCCCAGGGGCATTAGAAATTTATGAATAATTAGTAATGCCATCCGGCTTGAAGAATGCTGGGGCCATGTACCAGAGAGCCACGAATGCTATCTTCCATGATTTAATCGGTAAGACTATGGAGGTCTACATAGATGATGTGGTAGTGAAGTCTATGGACTTCAAGGTCCATTTAGCCGATCTAGAACAAGCCTTGCAGAGGATGATCGTCATAACTAGAAGATGAATGCTGCCAAGTACATGTTTGGTGTATCGACTGGCAACTTCCTTGGTTTCTTAGTACATCAAAAAGGTATTGAGATATACCAGAACAAGGCCAAGGCAGTGCTAGAGGCTAGACCACCCAAGAACAAGAAAGAGCTACAAAGTTTATTGGGCAAGAATAACTTCTTAAGGAGATTCATATCTAATTCAGTCGAAAAAATGAAGGCTTTCTCTCCTTTGCTAAAGCTCAAGAATGCAGAGGATCTGGTGTGGGGGTCCTGAACAGCAAGAGACCTTTGACCAAATAAAAAAGGCCTTAGCTAGTCCACCTGTCTTGGTGCCTCCCATACTAGGAAAGACTTTGAAACTTTACATCGTAGCTGCTGAAGAGTCTATCGGCTACCTGTTAGCACAAGATGCTGAAGAGGGAACCAAGATGGTAGTATACTACCTTAGCTGAATACTTAATTATGTTGAGACTAGATATACTCCTATAGAGATGTTATGCTTGTCATTGTTTCATGCTTGTAGAAAACTTTAATATTATTTGATGCCACATGAAATACTTATTTTGTTAGATACTTGCTTAATAGGCATGTCTTACAGGGTCAACTGATGAAGTGGGCCATCAAGCTCACCGCCTTTGGTCTAAATTACATCCTACTTAAGGCTGTTAAGGGTCAGGCATTAACCAATTTCTTAGCAGAGCACCCCTGTGTGGAGGTGGAGGACCCTGGGTATCCCTAATCACTTGCATAGACCTGTTGCCTTGGATTCTGACTTTGGATGGGTCCAAAACCCAAAATGGAGTCGAAGTCGGAGTGACAATCACTAACCCAGATGAGAAGGTGTGGAGGTTTTTGTATCGGCTAGACCTAGATTTAACCAATAACCAAGCCGAATATGATGCCTTGATTATAGGTTTAAAGCTCTTAACTACTATGAAGCCGATTATGTTCATATCAAGGGGGATTCTCAATTAGTGATAAAACAATTAACGAAGGAGTACAGATGCAACAGCCCAAATCTACTGGCTCGTTATGAAACAGCTAGTAGATTGTTGCATCGCTTTATAGATGCGAAGGTGTCATATATTCCAAGAGGAATCAATATTAAGGCTAATGATCTAGCCCAAGAAGCCTCTGGATACAAAGATTCTTTGGTGACTTTGGACTATGATGAACCACCAGCCGAGGTAATGGCCATGGACCAAATCGACTCATGGAGGAAAGAGCTGATTGAATATTTGCAAGATCCCTCTAGATGCACTGACCTCAAGTGAAGTCCTAGGGGTCATGGGTGAAATTCATGAGGGCATGTGTGGTTCACATAGGGCTGGGCCAATTATGAAGTGGCTGATTTATCGCCATGAATATTATTGGTCTACCATTACAACCGATTGTTTTCAATATGCCAAAGGATGCGAAGAATATCAGCTGCATAGCCCAATCCAAAGAGTGTCTGCCGAATTGTTGCATCCAGCGGTAAAATGTTGACCGTTCAGGGGTTAGGCTACCCATCTAATCAGTAAGATTCACCCACCATCCTCCAAAGGACACAATTTCATTATTGTGGCAACCGAGTATTTCACCAAGTAGGTTGAGGCTCAGCCGATGACCAGAGTGCAGCAAGACGATGTCATCTGATTCATCCAACACCAAATTATCTACAGGTTTGGGATTCTAGAAACCATCACTATGGATCAAGGAACCATGTTTATTGTCGAAGATCCATGTAAACTTCTTCATCAAGATGGCCATGCAAGAATGCATTGTGAACATCTAATTGTTCTAAGAACCAATTATGAGCAGCAGCCATTGTAAGCAGTAGTCTTATGGTAGTAATTTTAGCAACAGGGGAGAAAGTGGCAAAATAATCTATGCTTTCGGTTTGGTTAAAAGCTTTGGCAACTAGCCTAGCCTTGTGTCTTTCTAAAGAACCATCAGCTTTGAATTTTGGTTTGTAAACCCATTTACAACCTATGCTTTTGTTACCATGAGGTAGTTGAACAACATCCCAAGTATCATTTTCAGTTAAAGATTCTATCTCAAATTACATGACAGTCTTCCAAGCCTCTGATTGAACGGCCTGTTTGTAAGTTTTGGGTTCAGTCAGAGTATCAATGGTCAATATATAGTGTCTATGTGCAAGGGACAATCTAAAGTAGTCAATATATGAAGATAAAGGATAAGGTATCTTAAAAAGTGTGGTATTGTTACTAGAAGGGGTGGCAAGGCTATAATGGTAATCATGAAGATAAGAAGGTGTTTTTCTGGTCCTATTGGATCTTCTAGGCTGAGCTTCACTATCATTAGAATCATCCATATAAGTATCTATAGGTTCCAAGGTATTATCTGTATGATGTGTGCATGTTTGTGACGCAGAAGGGGTGGGAGGATCTAACGGTAAGGGTTTAATTTCTAAAAGTGTAGGCATGGAATCTATAGTATCTTTTGTATGTGTAGTGTGTGTGTAATCTCATAAGTACTATAAGGAAAAATATGTTCATGACAAATGACATGCCTACTTATAAACACATATTTAAAATGCAAATCAAACAAAATGTATCCCTTAGTTCCTGGTTTATGACCTAGAAAAATAGATTTTCGAGCTCTACTGTCAAGTTTATGTCTATGTTGGGTAGTAGAGGGGGCATAAGCAAGGCAACCAAAAACTTTTAAATCAAGGAAGGTAGGTGAGTGGCCATTTAACATTTCAAAGGTACTTTTGTTGTTCAAAACGGGGTGTAGGAAGCCTGTTAATGAGGAAAACAACATGGCAAACAACATATGACCAAAAGAGTTTGGGTAGTTTATAGTGAAATAATAAGGCTCTAGTGATTTCTAGGATATGCCTATGTTTTCTCTCAACCTTGGAGTTTTGTTGAGGTGTTTCAACAAAAGAGGTTTGATGTGTAATGCCATATTCATCATAAAAAGATTGATTATTAAATTCTTGGCCATTGTCAGAACAAATGACTTTAATTTTACATTGAAATTGAGTGGAAACATAATGTAAGAATTTTAAAATGTAGGGTCGGGTAGTAGCCTTAGATTTTAAGAGATACACCCATATACTAAAGTCATCCAAAGTAGTCAAGAAATGTCTATAACCTTGAAGGGGTTCAATATTTAGAGGGCCCCAGATATCCATGTGAATCATGTCAAAGGGTTTGGTGGTTCGAGTATCACTTTTAGAAAAAGATAGCTTAGCTTGTTTAGCCATATAACAAGAATCACAAATCAATCTTTTATTCATTTTGATGTAGCGGAATTGATTACAGATTTGTTTAAGAACATGGGAAAAAGGGTGTCCTAATCTAAAATGTCATACATCAAAATCATCATTAACAACAAAATTGACATGTTCAGCAAAATCAGAAACATAATTGAAATAGGGACAAGGAACAACAGATTTATTCTCTGTAGTAGAGGCAGTGATGGCAGGGAAAAAGGTGGTTTGAATCAGTGAAGAAAGTGGTTGAATCAGAATTAAAGGGGTCAGAACATTTTCTTTCTTACTAGATAACGAGGGAGAAAACCTTGTTCATGGAGGGAAGGGGTTCAAGCAGCAAGATTTGGGTACGAACGGTTTGGAAAGTGTCATTTAATCCTTTAAGGAAATAGAGAACATCCACATTATCTTTATGTTGTTTCATAGATTGGGTTAGGTTGCAGAGGCAGGGGTTATTACAGGAACAAGAAAGAGTGGGACGAAGGGTTTCTAATTCATCCCAAAGGTTTTCAATTCAATAAAGAAGGTGGAAATATTCTTATCCCCTTGTTTAATTGAATGTATTTCTTAAGAATATGGGAGATCCGAAAGTGATTACCTTTGCTGAAGCGGTCTCGAAGGTCCAACCAAAAATCCTTGGCATTGTCGATGCAGACGATGCTTTGTGCTATTTGTGTTGTTAGGGTTCGATTGATCCACGAGATAACGATATTATTGCAACGCTCCCAAAGGTTGTAGAGAGGATCTTCCTTGGCCCGAGCTGTCAAAGTACAGTCAACGAATTTGTGTTTATTTTTTGTGAGAAGAGCTGTTTTCATTGCACAGCTCCACGCTTGGTAGTTATCACCGTTTAAACGTGGCGAAACAAGAATTTGGGCTCATAATTTACGACCTGTGGCGAAACATTGTGTTTATTTTTTCTGAGAAGAACTATTCTCATTGCGCAGCTCCACGCATGGTAGTTATCACCGTTCAAACGTGGCGAAACAAGAATGGCACCGGGGTTCTATCCTAGGTAGAGCTGGCAAAACGGGCTACCCAGCCCACATCGGGTTCAGGCTTCATAGGGCCGAGCCAAAAAACCCACGGTAAAATTCGGGCTCATAATTTACAGCCTAGCCCAGCCCTAGCGGGCCGCGGGCTTTTTGAGCCGGCCCGAATTATACAAAACAATTACTAATTAGCAGTCAAAAACTCAAACTTTCCGATAAAAACTCAAATTGTCAACATAAATCATCACATTGAAGATTTGAGACAGGGGAAGCAAGCTCCCAACATAAATCATCATATATAATCATAAATCATTGAAAAAATCTTGACACAAACAAATCTGACAGGGGAAGCAATATCTCAAACGAAATAATCAGATAGTAGCATCAAATAACCATAAAAGAAAAGAAAAGAAATGAAGAGAAGCAAGGGAAAAAAAGAACCTGCAAGGCAGCAAGCTACGGCGCTGCAATGCGATGCTTGGAGGCGAATGGAGGCACTGTGAATTTGCAATGTGGTGCTTGCGAGGCAAATGGAGGCGCTGCGATGCTCGTCGCCGTGTCACCGGCGTGCGCTGTGATGCTCGCTCGTGGAGGCTTAGTGTAATGCGACGAGGGAGATAATGGAGAGAAGCTGCGTAACGAAAAGGCTGAGAGTGAGAACGGTGGAAGGCTTCACTGTTTTAGCATTTTAATTTTTAGGCTTCCTTCTTTTGACTTTTCAACCGAGTTAATACCCAATTTAGTCCCTGTAATTTGACACTCGTATCAACTTAGTCCTCCACTTTCACAATATTCCAAAATAGTCCCTAACATATCACAAAGTTGCTCAATCTGGTCCCTCAGTTAGTTGACCGTTAGTTGACTCTGTTAACACGATGATGTGTCACGTTTACTGTCTATGTGGCACCCATGTAAGCATCCAAGTGGCCTCCATGTCACCTAATGCAAATAGGGACCAAATCGATAATCTCAAGAATCAAATCGATACCCCTTTCTCTCTTCTCCTTTCTCCTCCCTCTTCTCTTGCCTTTCACCTTCCCCCACCCTTTTCTCCTTCTTCTCCCCCTCCTCCTTCTTCTGCGCCCACATTTTTTATTCACTTATGATTTTTGTTTTCAATTTGATCGATTTATGGCCATATAGGTTTTTTCAATTTGTTTTTTTTTCATTTTTTTAAAATAATTATCTGGGTATGATGGAAGGGATCCAACAAAATGTTTTGTGTAGGTTGGTATCACATTGCTATTGTTCTGCTTTTAAGCCCCGTTATGCTTATGATTTTTAATGGATTCGAGCCATTTGTGTTGATCATCGAGATATGCTGCATGATGCATTGGAGGGAGTCCTCATTTGTGTCAAGTTTGCATTTTTAGTACTTGATCGTGTGGAACTGAGACTTTTTTCTTTTCACTTCGAACTTTGTGTTTCTTTTGAGGTTGTTGTCATTTCTTGGTTCAATTGTTCGAGTAATTATTGAGTTTAAAAATGGTAATTGTGTGGGAATAATGTGTTAGTTTTTAATTGTGTAGATCAAATAGGAAACTCTTCGAATAAAATTTCATGGTTGTTTGTTACTTTACTTTCAAAATTTGTATCCCCCCTCCTCCCAAACCAAAATGGCTTGCATCAATGTCAAATTTTTATTTCAATTATGATAATCTGTGTGATGATTGTTAGTCTTGTGAACTGCTGAGCCTATGGATCTTGTATTTCCAGCAAACTCAAGAATTAGTGGTCTCAATAATTTCAGTATACAATTCTGACTAGAGGAGTGCATAATCATCAGTTGGGATCTTGTTGTGAAGTTATAGTAATCATATACATTTTGATTTTTACCCTTCACGGGATAAATTTTGTGACTTCAATTTAATGACTTCTTAGCAGTTTATATTCCTAAAGATTGAGTTTCGGAAAAATGTGGGCGTAGAAGAAGGAGGAGGGGGAAAAGAAGGAGAAGAGGGTGGGGGAAGGTGACAGGCAGGAGAAGAGGGAGGAGAAAGGAGAAGAGAGAAAGGGGTATCGATTTGATCCCTGAAATTCTCGATTTGGTCCCTGGAATTGCATCAGGTGACATGGAAGCCACTTAGATGCTTAAATGGGTGCCGCATAGACAGCAAACGTGACACATCATCGTGTTTACAGAGTCAACTAACGGTCAATTAACAGAGGGACCATATTGAGCAACTTTGTGATATGTCAGGGACTATTTTGGAATATTTCAAAAGTGGAGGACTAAGTTGATACAAGTGTCAAATTACAGTTACTAAATTGGGTATTAACCCCTTTTCAACCCTAACTCAGCCTTTATGTCTTTTTTTTTTTATGAAGCCCATTAACTATTAACTAATAAAAGTATATTAACTATTAACTAATAAAAGCATAAAACTCAGCCTTCATTTATTTATTTTTTATTTTTGACTTTTTTATTTTTTGACAGACACGCAAGTGGCCCACGGCCTGACTGGGCTAGCTCGGTACGAACTCGGGTTTTATTGGGCCGGGTCAAAAAGGCTCATTTTTATGTGGGCTCAAATTTTTCCCAAGCCCTATCATTTATCGGGCTTTTTTGGGCTGGCTCATTTTGTCAGCTCTACTCCCGGGTGTATGTAGTATGGGTTGGTGGGGTTCATCGATTGCAGGGTTGGTGGTTGTTGTTTTCGTTGTGGTGGTATGTGGTTGTGTTATTTCACTATCTGTGGAATCATCTTCTGCCATTATTGACAAGAAACTGCAAAGATTGGAGAAGATGAAGAAAATGCGGAAGCAATAATCAAACTAATACCATAATAATATTAGAGTGAAGAATATGAAGAATGCTGAATAATACTTTTGGTAGAATTTTATTGAAAGATGAAAGTGTATTTACAAGCTGAAGGAAGCAATCCTTATATAGGGAAGGAAAATAGCAGAGAGATTAACAAACTTAAAACAGAAAAACAGAATTTGTTATAACTAAAATGACAGAACAAAAAAGGGTTAACTATCTGGTTTATGACTGTTATGGTTTCGGTCAACATTTGCTGATGTGGGTCGTGAGATATTGGGCTCCGCTAATGAGGGCAATAGTTCATTAGATGTTTCAAGCTTCCTTTGTTTTCTTGTTTGGTTAGAAGCTTCAAGCTTCTATATATGACTTCTTTGGCCACTTTCTCTGTGTGGGAATTTGCTGGGTTGGAGTCAGTTAAGTCATGTTGAGTCATTCTTTGTTGAATGTCTATTGATGCAGTCTTTTGCACACAATATTAAGCTTTTGATGACTTTGATCAATCTTATGATGCACAAGAGAAATTTCCTAAACTTTGTTTATGTCAATCAGAATATTCATTATTTTGATCTTGATATTTATAACCCTTCAAAATATGCTTTCATCATGTTTCAGTTTTGCACCAATCTTCTAAGTTATTAAATCAGGTAAGTTTATTCGGGGAAAGTAGATAAATTTTCCACCATGAGAAAATGCCTTCAATGCCATTGCTTTATTAACTAAATATTATTTATTAAATATAATATAACATAATGTGTATTCATGTGTAATTCTAAACAATTGTGGGTAAAAACTGTAATTACATCATAAACTGGCTAATAACCTAGTGCAGGTAAATATGTCATTTTCTCATGGTGGGAAAATTTATCTACTTTCCCAGGATAAACGCCACCATTAAATCAATCTTTTTAGCTTTGTTCTCTTTAAACAGAATCAATCTTATTCTAATTTTGATATATGTAGCTCTTCAGAAGACGATTTTAACATGTTTCAGTTTTGCATCAATCTTCTAAGCATTGATCTTATGATGCAGTCACCTTTTGATGGATGATCTTATGTTGTAACGCTTTTGATATATGTTGTAAAGCTTTTGATATAAAGTTTCCGATAAACTTCTGATGTAAAGATTTGGCAAGTTCTACTATGCACAAGTTTCATGAGTGGTACCACGATGGACCACGACATTAATCCGTTGGATTTATTTACACTCACTATAAAATGATGCAACCTCCCGTACCGAATTTTTTCCTCTTCTAAGCGTTTCAATCAGATTAGGCTTACTGTACTGCAACCAGAAAATGACACACAAGTGAAATGACGCCAACAGTGAGTGTCATGGTGGTCCAAAATCACGATTACTGTACTGGGTGTCTTGCTAGTCAGGAGCGGAGGCCATAGTGGAAGCATGGCGCAACAAGGGAATGTCCGGAGATGATGATGTGAGATTCGCCCATGGTGGTGGGGGTGACTCGTGAACTTCAGAGACGGCGGTGAGAGAAAGGGCATCGCAAAGGAAGGGCATCACAAGCAACATGAACCAAAGGGAATGGTTGGCTTTGTTGCGACGAGCAAATCCACAATGAGGGAAACTTCCAATGATAGTGGCTCGCGGCTGCCTCTGAAGTCGTCAAATTCTTTGCGATAACGAGATCTAAAGCGTCACCTCACCTTCGCACAAAACCCTTGTTCGTGCCATTCCTCCACCACCACAGTCGGTTGTGATATTTTTGGTCTCCAGTCGTGTGCACTGTCATGAGGGAGGGGAGGACTCCAATGGGCAAAGGTGTGACAAGGGGGCTTCCATGGAAAATATACTGCGAAGCAGTGATGGGGGGCTACGATTTTTTAATATTAAACATGTGTTGCTGACACGGTGAAGATTTGTTGCCATCTCCGCTGTTGGCGCTTCATGGTTGGCCGTCGAATAGTGGCGGTGGAGCGGAGTTGAGGGACGGTTTGTGGGTGAAAGGTGAGAGAATGTGTGATATGGTGTGAATGGATCATGGTAAGATTTGGTAGGCTACTTGATCTAATGGTAAAAATTACTTGTGCACCGTGGTACTACCTATCACACTTGTTCACGGTAGAACTCCCATAAAGATTTTGATACTAAAAATTTTCTAATATAAATCTTCCAATACACTTTTGATGTAAAGCTTATGATGGAAAGCTTTTGATATGAGCTCATCCTTTGAATGAACTTCTGTGCTCTTCCATTGTTGTTGCTTGCTTAAGATTAATATTCCAATGTTGTTGCTTGGTTGAGATTAAGGGGGTGTTTGTTACGGATTTTCCAAGTATAAAATCACTTTTTTTTATGTAAAAAATCATTTTTTCTTATTTTAAGTGTGTTTGTTTAAAATTTTTTAGAAAATCATTTTAAAAAAAAAATAATTTTTATGTTAAAAATGAAAAGCTGATACCATTAGCTTCTGGAAAATAGGGAATGTGGTAGATGAGAGAGAAAGTGTGAAGAAATGCTAGAAAACACGGAACTTAAGTGAACTAATTTTGTTTTGACGAAATTGTCCTTCCACTGTTACGGTGCTTCGGTACTTCACCTTTACGTCTGGTCTTCTCATTTCTTCTTCACTGTTACGTCTTTCTTCTCTATCCTCTTGATTGCCTCCATGAGCCTTGACATTGGGCGTGGCCTCTTTCCCTTCTCTTTTCTAGCAAGCTTGAGACTTTCTAGTTTGTGTTTGGCTATGGAGATTCCCATGCTTTGGAGAAACTCGTGGTTGGAAGTAAAACATTTCTTCTTCGATCATGCTTTGTGATTAGACTGAAAAGAAAGTAAAAAGTCTGCACTGAGAAAGTGGGTTGGAAGGTAAAAAGAAACTGAAAAGAAATTGGGAAAGTCTAAGGGGTAATTAGACTTTGTAAAAAAATGGGGGTTATACCTATACGCTTTTGTAAGAGAACTGGATACGTGCTGAGATAGGGTGTACTAATTGTAACGGTGCACCATCAATAAGAATAGTTGGATTGATGCGGTATTAGTGTTTTAAAAAATGTTTATGTCTTTTATGGTAATTTTTTATTTAAAAAAATCATTTTTGCGTTGTTGTATCCAAACAAGCTAAAAATCATTTTTTTTAAACAAATGATTTTTATAATAGTAAACAAACACAAATTAGCTTCTGATTTTTTAAAAATCTCTAAAAAATAATCTCTAAATTATTTTAAAACAAAATCACTTTTTTTTAAGCTGAAACAAACAGACCCTAATATTCATGTATTTTCTAACAACACATGCACAGACAAATGCATCAGTAGCATATATTCAGAAACTTACTTTTGTTATCAGAAAGGCTTGTCATTATTAAAACCAGTCCCTATAAATATTTTATCCTAACAATATCTTCACTCAAAATCTGAAGACAGATAGTACATAAATCTTTACACTCACTTGAATGTCCAACACCAACCACACAAGGCTACTTAGAATGTACTTTATCAAACTATGAAATGCATGACAAAATACTGAAATAAACCAACAAGAATGAGATTGTGAAGAACTCAAGTTTGTTTGTCAAATGAAATTTAGGTATTTAACGCATTGTGCTCTAAATAATTTGGCAACAGACCAAATTTACAGATGTCGAATAGGTGCGGCTCAAAGGCTATCCAAGGGGATGGTGGCTGATTGATATAAGATTATCCTCAGTTCAAAAAGAGAGAAAAACAAAAGGCAAAAATAGATAAAGCTCAATTCCAAAAGCTCTTCTATAAGGAGGACTACGGCAACGATGGGAAGATTTAGATGCGTCACTTGACAAGCATCCCCACATGGCCAGAATCCATATTCTGCATCTGCAATAAATCTTTCTTCCACATTTTTCAATATTCAGGGTTCATCTCTTGTTGCAGCACTGCCAGAGCGACAAGGCCTTCCAGTTCCATAGAATATTGGAGAATGTCGAAGAAAGATTTATTAAATATTTTAAAAAATATCAGGCTTACATGTAAACCAGTCATTGAATATTTTAAAAAGCTATACATAAATTTTTGAAACACTAAATGAATATCAAATACTTGCCAATGGGGGTTGGCAAAGTTGATCAGACCCTCCAATCGCACCAACAATTATTTGAATTCGAATCCTGAATTCCACCATTAGTAGGTTTTACATAAATTTCATCATAAATCTTCATTGAAATTTGTGGTTTTCCCTCGCCTTGCATGGAGTGTGCCTTTCCTAATCTATATTTTTTTCCATTAAAAAAGAATATCAAATACTTGTTGTAACCGGTCCTTTTGTGTGAAGGACTTCATGGTGTGGGAAAAGAAACAATACTATGAATAACTGCAAGAACAATTTAGAATAAATCTAATTTACAAACCAATGCATCAGAAACTGATTGAAATATGTGTAGGATTTCATGGATGTATCTCCCTTGATCTAAATTTTTTATCATCAAAAGAGAATATCAAATACTTGTTATAACCAGTTCTTTCGTGTGTAGGACTTCATGGTGTGGAAGAAGAAACAATAATATAGAAAGAAATAATTCTTATTATTTCAATTGTGTGTAAATATATTCACTACTCCTTATTATATAGACAAGGTAAGGCTAGCTAAACTTAATAGGCCTTAGTAACGGGCCTATTATAATGATGGCTAATAATTACAAATAGCTATTATTTACAACACTCCCCCTCAAGCTGGTGAATGGATATCTATCATTCCCAGCTTGCAAGTAAGTTGACTAAGACATTCTATGGGTAAGCTTTTTGTTAACATATCAGCCAGTTGGTTCCCAGAAGGAATGTACTATGTTGTTATCAATCCACTATTTAGCTTTTCCTTGATAAAGTGTCAATCTATTTCAATGTTTTGTCCTGTCGTGTTGAACAGGATTATGAGCAATACTGATAGCCGATTTGTTGTTACAAAACAACTTCATAGGGGCTTCATACTTTATCTTCAAGTCGTCTAGCACAATCTTCATCCACAATAACTCATATATCGTGTGCTATTGCTCTAAACTCTATCTCATCACTTGATCGAGCTACCACATTTTGCTTCTTACTTCTCCAAGCAACAAGGTTACCACACAAGAATGTGCAATAGCTTAAGGTGGATATTCTATCACTCGCTGAATCTGCATAATTTGCATCAGTGTAAGATTCCATGGTCAGGCTTCCACCTTTCTTGAACAAGAGCCTCTTCCCGGAGTGGCTTTGAGATATTGCAGGAAACGATCTACTGGTTGTAGGTGTCTTACTCTTGGATTATGCATAAACTGACTCACAACACTAACAGCATATGCCAAGTCCAGTCTAGTGTGGGCTAAGTAGAATAACTTTCCTACTAGCATCTGATATTGTACTTTGTCAACCTTAGCACCCTCCTCTTCAGTGCTTATTATGTGATTTTGCTCAATGGGAATGCTTGCAGGTTTACATCCAAGCTTTCTTGTTTCCTTCAAGAGGTTAAGAACATATTTCCTTTGAGAAATAAAAATGCCTTGCCTGGAGTAAGCCACCTCTATCCCCAGGAAATACTTAAGTTTCCCAAGATGCTTCGTCTTAAATTCTGCAGCCAATCTTTCCTTGAGCAATTGTCTCTCATCCAAATCATCTCCTGTAACAATAATATCATCAACATAAACAAGAAGTACAGTGAGTTTTCCTCTCTGTATGTTTGAAAAAAAGTGGATGATCTCCTTGACTTTGTTTATAGCCAAGGCCCACCATTGCCTTCGGGAACCTTCCAAACCTCGAGGAGACTTGTTTTAGCCCATATAATGCTTTCCTCAATTTGCAAACCACATTCTTTCCACTTGTGGGACCAAAGACAGGTGGAATCTCCATGTACACTTCTTCCAAGTCTCCATGTAAGAAAGCATTCTTGACATCAAACTGGTGTAAGATAGTCCAATCGTCTTCCCCGTTGCAAGATCCTCAAAAGCACAATGAGAATGAAAAAATATTATTGCACAATTATGGTCCTGGGTAAGCTTACGAATAGAGAGAAGGTTATTCGAAAGACTAGGAACATAAAACGCATTTTTCAATTTAAAAGGTTGAAGGTCAATGTCCTCAAAACCATTAACACGAGTAAAAGAACAATCTGCAATAGTAATATAAGGAGTGCTAGAAGGGGAAGTATAATTCAAAAACAGTTGGGAATGAAGGATCATGTGATGAGTGGCACCAGAGTCAATAATCCAAGCATTCTGAGGGATAGTATCAGAGGCAGTAAAGGATCGAGAACAAAAACTCTTACCAATCATTATCAGAGAACAAGATCCAGGAGGCTTACTAAGAGAGTCGAGTAGATTTCTCAGGTGATCCATTTTCTCCTCGCTGAATGAGGAAGACTCAGGTTTTTCAGTTGTAGATCTTTCAGCTTCAGGAGTGGATGAGGTCACATTTGCCTGGATACCTCTGAAGCCTCCAGTACGGTTGAGAACCTTGTCTTTCCCATGAAGTTTAAAGCATTTGTCTCTGGTATGTCCTGGCCTCTTGCAGTGATCACAATAACGGTCGTCTCGTCCCGGCATGGATGTCCCCTGCTTTCTTGTTTTCCCTGCTACTAAGGCAGACCCTTCAGAGTGCTTCTCACCAAGCATAATAGATCTGTGACTCTCCTCACCATGCACGGTGTAGAACACCTCAGAAAGGGAAGGAAGGCTTTCCCTGCCAAGAATCTGCACACGGATAGGATCATATTCATTGTTCAACCCAGACAAGAACTCAAATATTCAATTCGTCTCAATAAAAGTGGTCAAAGTAATGGTATCAGTGTTGCATGCCATCTTTAGAGTCTGATATTGATCTAACTCAATCCAAAGCCCTTTCAGAATGTTGAAGCAATCAGAGACCGACATGTTGCCTTGTTTAGTACTGAAGATCTTTGTTTTCAGGTCACAACGGGCAGAAAGATCCTGTTTCTTGGAGTAAGTCTAGTGAAGGCTATCCCAAATTTCACAAGCAGAAGCAAGAAACATGTAATGCCCGATTATTTCCAAAAGCATGGAGTTCCACATCCAAGTCATGATGAAGGAGTCTTCATTATCCCACACAGTAAACGCAAGATCAGTTGCAGCAAGACGATCTCCTTCAGTATGATTCAACTTTCCACGTCCCTTCAGGTGGGTGCACATATACTAAGCCCATTAGAAATAATTCTTCCCATTGAGACGGTAATTCTGGTGGAGGACAGGAAATTCATTAGGGCTCATTGGATTTGGCAAAGCTAGTGGTGGTGGTGGTGGGGGCGGCAGTGGTGGCGTCTCCCATCAAAACAGAGATCCAAAAACAAAACAGAAACCGAATAACAGAACCAATACAACCCTTAAAAAAGGACCCACGAACAAAAGTGCCCAAATCGCGAAACGAACCCCTGGAACAGAACAGGGAGGGCCGATCTATGTCCAGTGAGAAGACGAAGGCAAACAGACCACAGCGCTGCGGCACATGGGCTTCACGCGCCCGAACAGCTTTTTGACTGGGGCGGCACGTGAGCGCACGTGCGGAGGAATCTGGTGGCGCGCCTTCGGGGTTACACCGGCTTTGGGGCAACGAACCTAACGGTGGGGTCGCGGGACAAAGTAGGGTTGTGGACGGTGGTGTTTGGCGGCTTCCAGGTGCAAACCGTGAGAGAAAAATCAATATTGGAGGAAAAAGAGGTTTCCAAGGTGCTGCAATAAAGGCAACAGTGAAAGAAAGGGGATTGGAAAAAAATTCCGAGTTACTGCAATGAAAGCAGCTTAGAAAGAACAGGCCGCAATGAAGGCGACTAGAGTTTATGCGGAAGCGAGGCCTCCAAAACCAAGAGCTTGTGATACCATATAAAAAGAAATAATTCTTAAATTTCAATTGTGTGTAAATACTTTCACTACTCCTTATATAGACAAGTTAAGGCTAGCTAAACCTAATGGGTCTTAGTAACGGGCCTACTACAATGAAGGCTAATAATTACAAATAGCTACCATTTACAACAAATAATATTACAACAAATAATATTAATAACCGCAAGTGCAACTTAAAATAAATCTAATTTACAAACCAATGCAACAGAAAGTGATTGAAATATGCGTCGATTACATATCTAAAAGAGGAAAGGAAAAACATAAATCTCTTTCGTATTGGACATGTACACAATAGATCGCACGCTATAGCAATATTGTCTTTCTAGGCCTACATTTTTTTTTTCAAGTGTTACATAAAGAAACAAGACACTCAAAACAAAGCAAAAGACGCTCGGTGTGATATACATAGAACACAAACAGGGATATGCACAACTCAGGCAAGAAATTTTTTTAATTTGAAAGATAAAATTGATTGAAGATATCCAAAAGATGCCGCCATAAAGCATTCCTCCGACTTTCATATCATCCAAGATAACCAAGAATCAGGGTGGTAGGATCAGGATGGAGAAAACTCCTCTAAGATAAGAATTAATCAAAACGTTCTCCAGTCCTTACATACAAAAGCCTCCTGGTTGGAGCTGGAGGCGCCAATCCTGGGATATCCCGAATATCTTTGTTGTTGGGATTCACAATCTGCAAAATATCAGTTCCAGTTAAAATGGGTGCATAGTGGCCGCGTTGTACATATAATCAGTTGGCAACGTGATTACCCATGAGCATTTCAATAGGCAATTCATTTATAATCAGTTGGCAACGTGATTACCCATGAGCATTTCAATAGGCAATTCATTTGTATGGAACATTATGCATTATGTCCTCCACCATCATTTTAATAGAAGGTATTACAATAATGAAAATAAACAAATTATCAACATATTTCATGTACATAATGTTCTTTCAAATAAATTCTTGGAGCAGATTAGTTTAGTTTCGATTTTTGAAAAATGTTACATTAGTTGAGAGGAAAAAAATATGTCCACAAGTTCTTGCAACTAATAGATGGAACGAAGATAATACCTTCACAACAATAATGGCAATTACACCACAGACGATAAGGAACAGAAAAAGCATGATGCACTTATCAGTAGCTACCTGATAACGGGGTAAAGACAGACACTTTAGTTTCACGACAAATGTTAGGTGGAAAATTGTTAAGAAACCAGAGACAACAAATGATGAATGCAAGAATAATAAAAGATGGGAATGGAAATATGGGTTGGCATGGAAATGAGGTATGTATTATTTACTGAAATAAAGACAGTAACTCAGAGAATTAGATAATTCTCTGCCCAGAGCAATGCTCCTCTCAGAATGCATAAATGCCTCTGCCACAAAACAACCCAAAATCCAGAATGATTCCCCTCTCTCCTCATCATTTCCCTAATAACCGAATTCCCCTCACACACCGCACACACGCTCCTGCACCGAATCACAAACACCACTCCTACTGTGCCACCTAGCCACTACTAACCTCCCCTCTCTTTTTCTTTCTCTCGTAGACTTTCCAAATCAGAGGCTTAGAGTGATTCTTGGGCAGAAACACATTTGGGCCTTCTTCATGAATTATGGGCCTATCAAAAATGAATAGTGCATAAACACAATGAAAATGAAGAAACCTGTCTTCCGATCTCCTTCACAAGCTGGGAGGCCTTCTTAATTGAGAACTGAATTGAATCAAGCTCGTTAACAATACGGCCCATCTGTTCAGTCTGCATAATTTGGTAACAAAAAAAGTCAGACGTGTGAACAGATAGATTCTTTCCTTTAAAAGTATACATGGTGCTAATAAACTTACTTGGCCTTTCAAGGTGGTGGCAGTTTGGGTGCCTACTTCAATTGTTTGATGTACAACCTACATATCAATATAAAGTTAAGATCGAAGGTACAGGGGCAACGAAGTCATAAATCTGAAGAGAGTCACCTGCTTAGATCTTTCAATAGCCTGATCAGTTTCATCCATTGTCTTCATGCCAGCATTGACAAGTTCTTGATTTGACATTTCTAGAGGACAAGCCAAATGAGCATTTTAGTGAAATATATTGTCATTAACTACACATAAAACTATAAAACATCCAGAGAAAGCCCCAGTCCCCAATCCCACATATCAACTATCATGCACCAAAAAAGATAATAACAGAAGCATGTCACTGCAAAAATTAGCATACAAAAGAGATGCTGGATGGGTAGATGAAGACTGGATATAAAGAAAACATACAGATAAATGAATTCCAACTAATGTTGAGAAGCACTGCCATCATCCCATTGGTATTGGTACAACTTCCATTGAATCATGCGTATACCCACTACACATATCTATTTGCCTATAAATAAGCCTTCATGACAGAATCATGTGATCAACTTCTGTTAAGTCGGGTTTCTAAACTTTATACCCATTTGCCTATAATCAAGCTTTCATAACATATCAGGTTGTGCTTACCAGTATAAACCTTAACACAAATTAAGAAAATTTCATCTTCGTATCTGTTATATTCAAGATTGTCAAACTCGGGAGTCTATGTAAACTCATGAAATCTCCCTAGACTCTCGTGAAGTCGCAAAAGTTTACTCAATACAAAATGTTAGAAACATCTACCATAGTATCAAAACACAAATTAATACTATGTGCAGAGTAAATATTCAACGTTCTAACTTAGTAATAAAGCAAACCACCAAATGACTGAAGAGTCAAGGATGGAAGGACTGGGTTCCCCACTCTGGAGTTGGAATTCAGCTCGGTAGAGTTAGGTTTCAGAGTTGAATGCATTCACATCATTGGCCTGTTGGGTTCATTGCAAACTTCCAACGATGGGTTTGTTCATGTTTTTTGGTCCGTGACATTGTTTATGGCTTTATGCTAGGAGCTATGGGGTTGAGATTTGATAAGAACCCAAGCACTTGGGGAACCCTCCCTTAAAAGCTAGCTATTAAGGGGGAAGAACCAAGCCACTTTAATACTCCACCGAGCATCTCATACTACTCGATGTGGGACTTAGGCACCCCATATTACCCAAGTCCTATCATAGCACTGCCCCTGAGAGCCGACGTCCTCAACGGCTGCACTCCACGACACTATACTCGGTGACACTTCACTCAACTTTCTCGTTGGTCAGAACCCTCCACCGGTCAGAACCCTCCGTGGGTAGCCTTTTCCAAGACACTGGCAACCCACTCTGATACCAATTAATAAGCACCCAAGCACTTGGGGAACCCTCCCTTAAAAGCTAGTAATTAAGGGGGAAGAACCAAGCCACTTAAATACTCCACCGAGCATCCCATACTACTCGTTGTGGGACTTAGGCACCCCATAATACCCAAGTCCATATCAAGATTCAATACATTATGGTTCACCTCCTTTGTAGACAGGTTCATGTTGGCATGTTAGATGCATCTGTGGAGTTGAGTGTTGTAATTGTCAGGTTAATATTTTGTGCACTATGGAGCCTTATTATTTAGTTGTTGAGTTTTGGGTTTTTTTAAAAAGAAAATTGAATCAGTCATTTTAGGCATGTCTAGAAGAAAATAACCATTATTATAGACTCGTTCAATCAACCTTAAACTTGTGATGCTATGCAAGTCCACCCAAGTTTACATATAAACGATTCCATATGTGAGTTAACTCGGTTTTTAGCATATGCTTTTCTTTTTCCTCTCTACACGGTAATCAAAGCCTAAAAGAGAAGCGATCCTAAAACCTTGTATGCCTGGCGGACCCACTATCAATTGTGTTTCAAGTTTCAACTTCAGTGTGCTGCCCAATCTGCCGTGTTCACCACTTCAGTAACCTTTTCTCTTTCCTCTATGCTGCTATTGGTATAAACATTCCATTGTTCAAGTGTCATTGCATTACTTTTTTTGCGGAGTGGATAGCAGTTTGAATCACAAGCAAATTGCAGAGAAATCAAGGCCATTGTGGCCACTATGGTTAAACAAACCATGAAATCCCTGTTTTACCCTCTTTCTTGTTTGACTACTACCGTTCATTCTGTGAAGAATTACACACTAGGTTGCTACTGTGTTCATTCACACCAATACTGCCCATCTACAATAGACAACACCACCACCCATCTTCGGTAGTGATGCGTTTTCTGGATAAACTATTGCTTTTTCAGCAGCCCAACATGTTTTTCGGTAGCTCCAACACATTTTCTGGTGGCCTTTTAACCTATGTTGACTCTCCTTTTTATTCTGGAATACATTCACAGTTCACATAGATTCATAGAACTCGCAGTTTTGCCTTTGGTTTTTATTGCAACTTCATCTATGATTTCATTCTCGGTTTGTTTTTGCTGAGACACATCCCTTTTTGCATTCTCTGTTCTGTGAAAACGTTATACCAATGTTTTCAATGTATCATATAAATATAGTAATTAGAAAAATCTTATCTTTGTATCATTATACAAATACAAATGTTGAGTCCGCGGTATAGTTGAGACACAATTTCAGCATCTGCTTCTCTTTTCTCTCTCAATAGTATTAACAGCATCCATTATGCCACCTATGATACTACCCAGAATTATAAGTCAACAACACTTGGTTGAAACAAGATTTAATAATTAAAATCAAAGACTAAAAGACAGTTGACACGGTTGTCCCTACAATTGAGAAACATTACAAGAGGTTCCACCAACATGAAGTGGGAAAAAAATAAACATGAAATTCAACCGTCTAAATATATATATGTAAATGGCATACCTATAAATTAAGAATCTTCGTCAACTTAAGATATACCAACAATTAAGGTTATGAGGAGAAAATATCTGACCTGATGCCAATTGAACATTATCTTCAGCCATAGGTTCGCTCGCTCCTGCTCCATTGTCAAAAAGTTCAAGTTTCTTATTCCCAAGGGTATTCATGTACCTATCAATAATCATTGGAATAATAATTATAAATCCTATTTTCAAATAGCAAAAAGGAGTATAATTTTATTTAGGTGTAAAAAACGCAAAATAGAAGGAAATTAAAGTCTGAATTATTGGTTCAGCTAATACCAACAGGGAAAATTTATCATGATTTTGGAAGTTGAACATGCTCATAAGGAAAATTGGTATTAATCATATAATTTGTTCTAAAACCTTCACAAGGAAGAAGTATCAAATGTATGTTAAGGAAACAATTCTATTCAGTCTGCAGAAACACAACTATATGAATGAACTTACGTTTTTCTCAATGCCACATATGAGTTTAGTTCCTTGATCTGCAAGAAAAATGTATGTGAGCAAACATAACGAATAAGTTGTTTATGTGCAAGGCAATGCAAATATGTAATGTATGACTGTGTATCTATTAATAATATTAGATTTTCCCCCACCGTGTTCCAGTATAGATTTATATACCGAGAATTTCTTAAAGGAAATTCTTTCTCCAACAACAAACCAAACGGACTATTTAAACCGAAGCATATTTAGTTTACCCAACTCAATTAACCAAGTTTCACATCATTCTGCAACACCAGACATGAATCTACTTAACCCAGCATACAAGAATAAGATTATAACATCTAGGTACCAACTATAGCCTTTATAGATCATGCATTATCCAATCCAACCATTATCTTACCTTCCATTGTTATCAATATCTAAATTCCCAAAAATTAAAAAATAAAAACAACCCATTGACCATGACCATAAAATGCCTTTGAGAATCATTTAGTCATACAAATTATTTTATGAAGTAGTCAAAAGTTCAAAACATGATAAAGTCGAATGTCAAATTCACAGTACATGGAAGAGATTGTATCCCTTCCAAAATTTGCAGAGCTACGATCCCAACATGAGCATATGAAAAAGACAGATTTTGGGTACTGACCATTGATTGCTTTTCATCATTGAGTTGCTTGTTCACTTCTGGGGGATTTCTGCCCTCTTCGTCTTTAACTTCACGATCAAATTCTTTTATTAACCTGGAACAATTAATAACAACATAATGCTTCATATCCTATGAATGTAGGGAATGTATTGAAAAAGAAAATTGTGAAATATGTCACCACTAGCACATGGTAAAAAGCAAGTGAATGGTCAAAAATAAATAAAAATTGGAACGCACATAACTACGTGATAAAGAAATATCAAATTTTAACAAGGCTGTATGCCATCCATATCATCGTTATTCAAAATCTGGGAAGTTGGCACCCGAAGTAGAGTTCTATTACTATATTCTTGTTTATGATAATCAGTTGCAACAAAAAAACAAAATCCAGCATGTGAGCCAATATGTAACAGAAAACAGACAAAGTTGATATTTTGAATGGAATCTTCATTTTCCTTCTTACTCAGAGTTCAGTCATCACCAAGAGACACCAAGATTACAACAATATAAATCGATGTCTTACCTTTTGCATTCCCTCATCTTCCCTGTGAGTTCTTCCAGCTGCTTACTTTGTCTATTGGAATCTTTAATCTTATCCAGCTTCTGGAAGCCATTTCTGGGTGCAAAACCCGAGTATGTTAAAAATAGCTACAAATGCTTAATAAATGAGATCTATTCAGATAATAGAGCATTCTTTATTTCTTTTCCTTCTCCCGGAATTAATAAACCATGACTGTGGTACCTGCTAAGGATACATGACTGAAGTAGAAATAAAGCACAAGTAACTATACATCATTTCATTTGTAATAAGTTAAATAAAAGAACGATTAAATGATAGCCATTGACCCATCACTGTGAAAGAGGCAATCCAGACAATTATATCCAGTCTCAATAGATAGAAATGAATTCTTGTCATGCCCACAAAATATGTTATGGTCATATCATAGTCCCCATTACATGACATGGACATAAACACTATTTAGATACACTGTGTGAACTGAAAAAGTTATGTAAAATTTTATGACCTCAAGGATGACATTGTGTCATGATATATTGATAATGGAGATTTCCTTAGTGCCCTTTTTATGAGGATACCTGTACTTTAATTAGCAGCCAATAATGTAAATACAATTAACTTATTTGTCTTCATGAGCTTTTACATTTGTAAAATCACTTAATCTGTTTCCACTATATACATTAGATATATATAGTTGACAACAGGTGTCAAAGTTGGCATACTTACACTTTCAATAGCTTTATGTAGAATGCAAATTTAATAAATCCAACCATTAAATTAAAGGGTCTCATTAATAGATTAAGTCTACAAAATTTCATATAATTCAAAAACTATTTGTACTTATTGAATCATTTTATTTTAATCTATATTATGCTATTTAAAATATAACCTACTAATTTTTAAATCATCTAAAATTTTGTATCCATGATCATAAAGATAAAATAATATGATTCCACAGATGGATTTGTTAAATTCACGTTCTATGTATGTATGCATGCAATCTCTCCCTCTCCCCCCCCCTCTCTCTCTCTCTCCCTCTCTCTCTCTCTCTCTCTCTATATATATATATATATATCTTTGTGTGTGTGTGTGTGTGTGTGTGTGTGGAAACTCCATCAACATTTGATTCAAACTAAACATAATAACATATACATCATTGAGATCCTGCAATTCTATGATATATCATACACTAACTCAGTACACTTTTATCGGTCTCTTTTGAGAAGTTTTTCTATTCCATTTTATCTATCATTCCAAAAAACCAATGAACCATTTGTCCTACTGATGACTGCCCTAAAGGAACTTGTCATAGAGTAGAAAAATATAAAATATAAAACATTCAATTTTAGAAAATCATACACTAACTCAGTATACTTTTATCGGACTCTTTTGAGAAGTTTTTCTACTCCATTTTATCTATCATTTTAGAAAATCAATGAACCATTTGTCCTACCGATGACTGCCCTAAAGGAAATTGTTATGGATTCAAAAAATATAAATATAAAATATAAAACATTCGGAACTTAAAAAGCTTTACTTTTCATTCAGTACTTTCCGTATTGGAGTCCTTAACAAGTACCTTAAGGATGCTTGTTAGAATTTGCCTCCCCACCCCCCCTTTAAATTTACCCTTGGTACTAATGAGCTATGAGTGAGAGAAGAGTGATAATAATATCCGAGTATTTCAATTAAGGATAATTCAGTCAAATGTAATTATTAGAGCTTATATTATAATCAAGGCTATCTGATGACTTGGTGCAATGACCTTAAAAACGATTGCAAGCTAGAGCGGTGTGACAGCGCTGTCGCAGCGCATCACAGTTGGTGGCCACTACAATACTCAGTTCGCGGAGTGTTTTTATGTCACATCCGCCACGTTGCAAATCAAGCTAAAATCATCTCCATTCATGCCGCTGTTGCATCATGGAGAGTAAAGTCTCATTTTCCGACTTTTCCGACCCTAATTTTTTGATATTTTTGTCACTTCCCTGATATATTTTGCATCAGATAATTGGAAACACTCCTTTGTTCATTTCCAACCATTATTCACGTTTGATGCAAGCATCTACTCATCTTACCCACCCTCACAAGTCACAAGCTCAAACCCACTGACCACCAGCTGAATTTCTGGCCATTCCCAGACCAGGACCCCTACCGGTCGCCAATGTCCCCTTCCACTCTACCTCAACAATGCACCCTCTTCCCAGTTTGCTGATCACCCTCTGTTCTGCTTATCAAGACCCCGCTGTTCAGTTTATTTAGACTGTGACTTATTAATTCAGAATATGTCTTTAATTATGAATGATCTTTATTTTTGGCAATTATTTGTGTATGGCATAAATAATTTATGTTGGATCTAATCTTCAGTATAGCGACCATACCGCTATAGTGTTTTTGCAGCTGACTACTCCAGTCCAGTCCACTATCTAGAATTTGCAACTATGCCTTAAAAGATAGATAAAAGCGGACAAAGAGTACATTTGTATCATTATTGATTGTTGAAAGTGAACAAAAAACTATACACAAACCAAGTGTGACATTTTGGTGGGAGCACAAGATTCAAAAATTTAAATAAAGGTTTCAGTAAATATTCATCGAAAATAAATCAAGAGGGTTGATCTTTCAAGCCCAACATACTAACCAACCAGGTCTGAGCTTAGGTACAATTACAAAGTTTTTTATTTCTAGACAGGATCTTCACTACTATTATCACCACTACCAAAAATATCAAGTGCAATTGAAGAAAGAGCTTCTTCCAGTGCAATTACTCTCTTCCCATGCCCAAGTCACCAAATATCAACATAGGTAAAAGCACAACGACCTACCTCCTTTACACTCTCTAAATAGATAACCAGCAAGTTTGTGCGCCTCTAAACCATAAAACACCTAGATTCTCAAACATCACTTAAGACTAAAAGCTAAATGAACATCCGAGTACTCAGAAATATTCTAAACATCAGCATGTTACAACCACTACCCACTCCTATTTGCCAGAATTATATTTCAACATTAACTCACAAAAATAGCAAGAATCATAAAATCATTGTACTAACAAAATCAATGAAATGAAATGAACATAATTCACATCCCGAAGCAAAATCACCATAAGATTTTTTCTTTTTTGCTTGCTAAGGGAAATTCATCACAAAAAAATATCATCTACCATTTGATACGACAAAAGATGACAAAATCTCGAATCGAAAACACTATCTGAGAAAAAAGAAGTTGTGGTTATGATAGAGACATACGCGAGTGCTCGAAAATGATCGCGGATTTCGCCGTGGATCTGCTCCACCTGCGGGCTCATCTGCAAGTTGGTGGCCATTGTTGCCGGAGATTATGTCTCTCCCCACAAAATCCCGACGACAACCGATCTCCCGGACGAAACCCTAGCTCGTTGATTTATTGAAGCTTTCCGCAGGATGCATGGACGTTTGATTTCCCCCGAGAAAATGAGAGAGAGAAAGTGAAGGAATCGATACGCAGAGGAGAGTGATGAAAATGCACCAGATTTTGGATTGAATTGAATTGAACTGAACTGAATTCAGAGAGGGAAAATGGAAGCAGAAGAACAGAACAGAACAGGAAAGTTTAGGAGAAGAGAGAGAGAATTGTTGTCTGCTAATAAATAATTAATTATGTTTAATTACTGTTATAATTATAAATTATAATTATAATTATAATCAATAATAAATAATACCAAATTCTGTCCAAAAAGAAAAAATCAATAATACCGAATAGTCTCATTAAATGCTCGAACAAGTGTCATACTCTCAGAAAAAGTTTATTTATTATTATTACGTGTGTACATTTATACGACAACACACTATGAAAGACTCGTTAAAAAAACAAACACACTATGAAAGATCTGGCACGAGTGATTATTGGTTGTTCAATTAATTTTTTTTGTCATGTATCAACCATATTTTGAATTCATACGCCATGTGTCAAGAATTTTAATTAAAAAAAAATCTTACATGTAGCCAACTCATTAATTTGATAGTTGTTATTAATTAATACAATTAATCACTTAATTTCGATTCTCCTTTATGTAATACTAGTATGGAATACGTATCATGCATGGGCACTATTAATGCACGAAATGGCAGGGCTCTCCTTCTCCTTGGAGCAACGTCCTTTCTCCTCTAGTACGGCTGGGGAGGTACCTGCAAAAGGCACTCCGATGCCTAAGTCAGATAGGGCTTTAGGAGAAGAGAAAGTGAGCTTAAGTGTTTAGGGTTTCAGGGTGTGTAGAGAGTATGCAAACCTGGGGGGTCAAGCCGCCTTTATATAGTAGAGTCTTGCATGAGGATGATAACTAACGACCTGAATCCTGCGCGTGGTAACTCCTCTCCCAAGCTTTAGGGGTCAGCTCATCTCCTCCTGATATCTCGCACCTGCTAGGTTTATCACGTACTGGCTACGTGCTCCTCAATCTTCAGAGTGCCAACGGCCTCAAGTGTCGTCTCTGGGCACGTCCTCTTCAAGAAGGTTCGAGACCCACAGGTCGGCTCGGCCCTGATGTACTCGGTGCTCGCCCCTGAATGGCTATATCTGAAGGATGGGTTTGGCCCACTCCGGGTCGGACGTGCCTCGCCCAAGGTAGGAGCAGGTCGGATAGGGGTCGTGTAACAGCCCTAATTTTTCATCCTTCAAGATTAGGATATGTCTTAGGGTATTAGAACATGCTTATTGTTGCTTGGGTTGGGTTTCATATGTTTTACCGTTCCTTCAGCCGATTAAGTGTCCAGATGTACCTTTATTCCTATATTTAGTTATTTCGGTCATCGTATTCCCCATTTTCGAACCTCTTAACAACTCAATTGGATTTCGGTCATCGTATTCCCCATTTTCGAACCTCTTAACAACTCAATTGGATTTAAGTCCCTTCAATAAAGTTGTAGCGTTATCTCTTATCTTTTAGTTGGCTTTAGTTCGACTCGATTTCGATACCTACGACTCTAGATATGCTCTCTGGAGTCAACGCAACGCAAGCGTAACACTTAGGAATATTATAGTATATTTCAACTGCATTTTTGAGCCTGTTAGAGTCCGAATTTGGGTAAGCCTATTAGATAGAAAATTGTAGGAAATTATCTTAGCTTTCCAACGACACCAAGAACGCCTCAATCGGACATCTGTAGCTCCAAATACGACCAAAGCAAAGGGCACCGAAAGTGTCCAGACTAGCGCAGGCGCCCAGATCAAGCTCAGTGCGCCAGGGAGTGCAGCGCCTACGCCACCACAAATGATAAGTGACTACGCGTTGTTTCGCGTTTTAACTCGTTTTGGGCCGGTTCTGTGACCCAGTGTGACCCATTCTCGACCTGAAAGGGCAACCACGACCCCTAGACTTAACCTAGCTACTAAGCATCAGTTCTAAGACCCTAAACATGATTAGGAGCTGCTCATAGGATCCACCAAATAGAGAAAAGCTCTTCCTTCCCTTCTTCCAATTTTGTGGTGTCAAGGACTCTAACTCAAGACTACGCTACGGGACTCGACCGGGGAGCATCGTTATTGTAACTCGTACAGCCTCATTGGGAGGAATAGGAGGTGCTTCACTAGGAAAGGAAAAGCTTGGTGTTACTTCATCCCATCCTAGGAGCACGAAATTCACTTGAGGTAAGGGATAGTTGCTCTCTTCTAGTGAGTGTATGGAACCTGTGTGAACAATAGGGGTGTCCCAAGACCCCTATGCCTCGCGCGATAACGAAAAATGGGCACTATCACCACCGTGATAGAGAGACCTTCGAACTCCCCAAATTATTATTCTCGACTTGTGATAATTTTATTGGTTGTTGAAATTGGCGTGATGATTGAGCTTTGGTTGTTATATGCTTGATGTACAGAAATTGGTTGTTATCAAATGACAATGTAAGGAAATTAAATAACTAAATAGTAGGCCTTAGACCCTATGAAAGTGTTGCCACTAAGTATGAATCAAAGAACTCGAGTCCCCGCAATTATGTTGATATTGTAAAGCTTAAGTTGAATGTCTAAGGTTCATTTATGATGCCTATTGATTTATTAGTATGATAATCTGAGAGAACTAGTCCTTCTATGCCAAAGTTTCACTTGGATGTATGTGCTTAATCAAAGTTGCTAAGAATATTAAATGTTCATGTTATTGGTAGAAGGCACTAGCTAACTTATGAATTTGTGTTCTGTTGTTGTTGTTGTTGTTGTTACTCTGTCGAAAATATGGCGATAGAGGAGGTTATGGTTAGACACCGCGTTTGGTCATGTTCATGCATCTTGGTGTCGTCATTGTTGTTGTTGTTGTTGATATTGTTAGTAGGGCGTATCGGGCAAGGTATCCGTGTGAGGCGAGGTTTCGGCCCTACGGTTAAAAAGGCGAATCGAATCGGGCAAGGTATCCCGTGATCGCAAGGTTCCCTGGCCCTTTGGTTATTAGAGGCGAATCGGGCAAGGTATCCCGTGGCGGGCAAGGTTTCGGCCCTACGGTTAAAGAAAAAAAGAGGCGAATCGGGCAAGGTATCCCGTGACGGCGAGGTTTCGATCCTTTGGTTAGTAGGGCGAATCGGGCAAGGTATCCCGTGACGGGCGAGGTTTCCCGGTCCTACGGTTAATGGGGCGAATCGGGCAATGTATCCCGTGACGGGTGAGGTTCCCGGTCCTGTTGTTATTGGTACACTACTGACATGGTATTCCGAAACGGGCAAGGTATCCCGACTTCGTTATAAGTGGATCCACATGCATATAATTATGTTCTTAGAATCACACCATTTTTCTTGATAACATGCTTGGTTGTTCGGTTGTTAGTGGTATATCATAATGTTGTGATTGATGCGGCGGCATGTGATATTTGAATGTTGTGGTAATGTCTTTTAGCGTTGCGTTTGATGCTGTGGCATGTGGCATTTGACAGTTGTGGTGATATGTTATGCCTTGGTGCTAGTGTGTAGACGTTTTATTGGAATTACTGTATATGCGCATTGTTCACTGATTTCCTACACTGGTTGCACTATTTGAGGTTATGACGACTAACCCTTTTGTGGCTATGCATATCCCACCAGGTATGTGTAGATGTTGAGACTAGGTATTGAGGATGTGAATACCGGCGAGTAATCACGATAGCTCGTGGTGATAGATAGAAGACTTGTGTTTACTTGTTTAAGTTATTGTATTTTTCCGATGTAATAATTAGGGGAAGAGCTCTGAATTATTGTGACATCGGGAACTTGGGTTATTTTTATTAAATGTATTTCATACTCATTTTCTATTTCCGCGTGTTGTGAACGTGACAACTCTATTTCGTTTGAAAGGAAAATTTTATCCGAATGAATATAAATTTTATTTCTTGTTCTTTTCTTCTTACATTGCTAAAATGCATGACGGGGTAGAGGGTGTCACAGGTCGGATTGGCTCGGCTCGGTGGATTGGCAGGAGCCCAGCTCGAAGACCGGTCCGTAACACAAGCCCCCTAGACTCTTTGCACGAAAGGACATAGGGTTTTACTATTGTTCCCTAGGTCGGTATCCGAGCCGAGTGTTATTCTCGGGAGCGTATCTCAGAAGCTTCCATGCCTAGGGCACTACACTCCACGTGTCGTACCCTTACTCGGCGTTCTGCCACACGATGGGACTTGGATGGGACACCCGCTCAACCGTTCCCCTTCCCACCGTT
The DNA here is from genome assembly GCA_037113605.1 of Calophaca sinica. Lineage (NCBI taxonomy): Eukaryota > Viridiplantae > Streptophyta > Magnoliopsida > Fabales > Fabaceae > Calophaca > Calophaca sinica. Next base: position 56,182,731 of record CM073732.1, on the reverse strand, counting down.
GATCGCTTGATATGGCTTGAACCGTTAGATCTGCATCCGGTTTTGAAGATGGAGGGCTCGGATTGGTTCGTCTTTTGGTCTCCCTTCAACAGGGGTTATAAAACTACCCCTTTCTCCTCTCTTCTTCGTCTCTTTGCTCCTGCGACGCTCCTTCTGCCTCCTCTCTCTGCATTTGTTCCCCGCGCTGTCATCTTTGCCCATTTCCTTCGCACTTCCTGGTAAGTTTCTCTTCTAGTCTTGCTAATGGCTTCTTCGTCTTCTTTTCGCTGTTCCCCCCCATATCTCTGAGTTCTGTGGGTGACTCGTCGTCCGAAATGACGAGCACTTCCTTCGATCTCTCCACGCTACCACGAACCGGAGGCTCAGGCCAAAGGGAATTTTCCTCTGCTCGTGGCTACGATGGCCGCGACCCGGTGCCCCTCTATGTGGTTCCCCCTGTTTCCTGGGTACCAGCTTTTCCTCCTCTCGCTTTCGTTCCCTCGTATTCACTTCACAAGGAAAGCAAACACCGAGTGGGAGACGATAGGTCTCCTTATGCTTGGGTGCACCCAGACGTGCTCAGGGTGGCCTCTAATATCTTTTCGGACACCGGCGTGGCCGCTCTTTGGTCAAGCGTATCTTTTACGCGGAACCGGGAACGAGACGAGGAGGTGACGTGCCTTCCTTGCTTTCCCGAGGACCGAGTGTGTTTTGGTAAGGGCGAGTTGAGCTCTTCCGACTTCTGCTTTTTCTACAAAACTTTGTTTACCCGAGTCGGCCTTCAGTTTCCCCTTAGTGGATTTGAGTGCGAGATACTCCAATGGTTGAATGTAGCCCCTCGCAACTTCAAGCCAATAGTTGGGCTTTCATCCGAGCTTTCAAGCTCGTGTGCGAGTACTTTGGGGTTACCCCTTCTGCTGCCCTCTTCTTCAGTTTCTTCCAATTCAGGCTTGGCAAACAGCTTAAGTGGTGTTCACTTAACAAAATACCCGGCTTCTGCATTCTGGAGCTCTTCGACTAATCCTATAAGAGCTGGAAACCCGATTTCTTTAAAATCCGAGTATGAAGGGGAGACCCCTTTTTCTTCTCCGCTCAAGACGAGCCCTTGTTTCCTTTCTACTGGAGTCCCAATCCCCGCCCCATAAAAGAGGTGGAATTTAACTCATTGTCGGTCACTGACCAGACAATAGTGAACTTCCTCGCCCGTTTTTTATATTGCACTGTGGTCCCCTGCTTACCTGAGCTCTAAAGGACCCACCACAGTGGAGGGAATACTTATGTAAGTTTTGTTATCTTCCTCTAGTGTGATTTTCGGCCTGAGTCTGGGTACTAACTTTACCTTCTTTTCAGGTACGATGGCCCCAAAGATGAGCAAGAAGGAGATGGTCGAGCTGCTTAAGAAAGCCCAGAAAGATAAGGTCGCCCAGGTTCCTGGACCGGTACCTTCCCAAGCTGCTGCCTCCCCTTCTCCTGCCAAGGCTACCAAGAAACGACCCCATGCTTCTCCGACCCCTGGATCCGACCAGCCCCCTGCGAAGGCATCGAGGGGGCCTCATGGGGGGTACCTTTGAACATCCCTGATGGTTCCGAGTGGTTTCTCCACCTCGGAGAGTTTGCTGATCAAGGTGAGAACGCCGGGGACTCCCTTTGGAATGTTGAGATCGATCGTTCCGATCAGATTGACCAGGTCATGCGTTGAGCCGATGACAGGTGCATGACCGAGGCGGGCGAGCTGGGTTTGTGCAAGGCCTTGGGCATTTATGGGCTTCGTGCTTCTGCTATGGCCCAGTTCCTTTCTGATCGGATAAGGGCGCGGGCCACCGAGACCTAGTTGACGAAAAGGAAGTACCAAAACAAGGCCACCGCGCTCGGTGAGCTTGAGGAGAAGATGAGTAAGCTAAAAGAGGACTATGCTCGTCTCTCAGAGGCAAGATACGCTCTAAATAAGAGCAACATTTCTCTGCTCGGACAGCAAGAGGAGCTCCAAGCCAAGAATGGCCTTCTGTTGGGTCAACTGTGAGAAGAGAAGACGAAGTCTTCCATCGAGGCTGCCCGGGTCGAGGAGTACCGTCAGTATAGCACCCTTCAGTACCAGGAAGGATTCGATAATGCTGTTGCTCAGCTAAAGGTGATCGCCCCCGACCTCGATATCTCCGAGCTCGACTTCACCAAGGTGGTGAGGGAGGGGAAGATCGTGGAGGAAGAAGAGGAGGGAGAGGAGGAAGACCATGCCAAGCAGGAGAAGGAGCCTGAGGGCGAGTTGGAGAAGGAAAATGAGGTTGAGCTCGAGCCCGAGAAGGAGACCGAAGTCGGGCCCAATATGGAGGTCGTTGGTCAGAGTGTTGCGGCCAAGGAGGTCGTTGAGACTCGAGTCGAGGACCAAGGGATTGCCCTTGTGTAACTTGTTTTTGTTTTGCTTTTTGTTTTCATTCTGTCCTGGTGATGTACTTGCTCCTCTAGGAGCTCCCCTTTTGTATTTCCGTTTCAAATGAATGAAATTGGCTAAGTTAAATAGTATTCGCATAAACTTACTTTGTTTTGCACTTAGTAGTCGTCGGCTACCGTACTCGAATGGGGTGGTCCTCGGGTGGCTCCTACTCGGCTAGGGTAGTCCCCCGGTAGCTTCCCCCTTAAAAAACTTGTTTCAACCATTGAGTTTGGAACATTTTCTCCACGCAACGATACTAGCCGTGTACTAGTTTCCCTATGAAACCTTTAGGTCGCGCAGGACCGTCCGAGCTGCGAGGGAGTTCGCCAAGTTTTTATGCTAACTTGGGCTTGGGACCACAGGGGTCATTTAGGTCGAGTAAGACCTTCCGAGCTGCGAGCGAGCTCGCCAATTTTTTATGCTAACTTGGGTTTGGGACCATAGGGGTCATTTAGGTCGAGTAAGACCTTCCGAGCTGCGAGCGAGCTCGGTGAAGCACACGAATGATGTTCTGAATGCAATGGAAGATAGACTTTATTAAATGTGGAAAAAGGAAATAAGGATGTGTCTCGTTAAAACCTTTACAAACCAAAAACCCAGTGGAAAAAAAAGTCTGCAAAGGAAAAAGAGTACGCCATCCGTTTACATATGTTGTCAACTAAAGTAAAGCTTGAGGTGCGTCGCATTCCACGTCCTCGGTATCTCCTTCCCGGATAATTTTTCCAGCTTATATGCTCCGTGGCGATGTTCCGATCTGATGCGGTATGGTCCTTCCCAAGTTAGTCCGAGCTTTCCTTGGCTTGTATCTTTTTGTGCCAGTTCAGTCTTTCGGAGGACTAAGTCTCCTACCTTGAATCCTCTTGGTCGGATCTTAGAGTTGTAGTGTTTGGCAATGCGCTGTTTAGTTGCAAAGTCTTGTATTCGGGCGAGCTCCCGAGTTTCTTCCAGTAGGTCGAGCTCTACTCTTGCTTCTTCTCCCTATGCCAGTGACTGCATGTGCTCTCTCCTGATTGAGGTCGAGCCGAGCTCCACTGGTATCATAGCATCCATTCTGTATGTTAATCGGAAAGGTGTTTCATTTGCTGCTGATTGTGGGGTGGTGTGGTATGCCCATAGCACGCCACAGAGCTCTTCTGCCCAGTTTCCCTTGGCTTGGTCTAGTCGTTTGCGCAGACCTCCTAGGATGACTTTGTTTGCAGCTTCAACCTGACCATTGGTTTACGGATGCTCGACCGAGGCATAGGTGAGTCGGATACCAAGGCCTTTGCAGAAGTCTTTGAATACTGAGCTGATGAACTACGTGTCATTATCCGTAATGATGGTGTGGGGTAGACCGTGGTGGCAGACTATGTTTTTCCAGGCAAATTTCTTGACCCTCTCAGAAGTGATAGTTGCTAGTGGATCTGCTTCTATCCACTTGGAGAAGTAGTCTATGGCGACCACAATGAACTTGAGCTGGCCTGGTGCAAGGGAAAAGGGGCCAAGTATGTCGAGCCCCCAGGTATTAAAGGGCCAAGGGGCGATGACTTCGTGTAGGACTTCAGGGGGGAGGTGGTCTCGCTTTGCATACCGTTGGCAGTTGTCGCACATTTTTACGAATTCCATACAGTCCGATCTGATTGTTGGCCAGTAATATCCAGCTCGGAGGACCTTGGCAGCTAACGTCCGAGTTCCACAATGGTTTCCACATATGCCTTCATGTAACTCCCTCATGGTATACTCGGAGTCTGACTTACCCACGCAGCGGCAATGGCCGCGGTAAGCTCCTTCTGCAGTCCGCCCCCACCGCAGTGTAATGTGTGGATCGCCTTTGGACCCTGCGCGATTCTACAGGGTCATCGGGTAGCCTTCCCTGCTGCAAATACTCTATGATATCTGCCATCCATGATTCCGACCGGTTCACCGAGTGGGTTTCTGTCATTTCTACACTTGGCAATTTCAAGGTTTGAACAACGACTGTGTGGAGCTGCGCCTCGGTCTTCATACTGGCTAGCTTTGCTAGCAGATCAGCTTTGTTATTCTGCTCTTGAGGAATGTGTTCGAGCTGGACCTCTTAGAAATTTTAGGTCATGGCAGCTACTTTCTAGGCGTATCGAGCTAGGACATCGTCTCGGCACAAATACTCGCCCTTGACTTGATTGACCATGAGTTGGGAGCAAGGTATTAAAAACCGGACCGGGCATTGAACCGGAGAAGGCCTGGGTTTAGGGTTTTTGGGTTCGACCGGGGTTGGACCGGGGTCGAACCGAGTTCGATTAAATATTATTAAAAAAATATTTAATACAATATATAAATAAATAATAAACAAAAAATAAACTGATATTCATAACTTTACACCATAAAAATTATACTTCACTTAATATTTTCTTAATAAGTCGTCATATAACAAAAAATTACACATTCATCCATCTCAAATATGACATAACTATTACGTTCAATAACACAAAATATGAAAAATGGCGCAGGTAGTCGAGTTTGAGAAGCAAAATGGCGCAGGGAAAAAAATAGTTAAAATATAAAACGATGTCGTTGTGCCCTTAATATATTAAAAAAAAAAACTCATTTTGCGAACCGGCCGGGTCGGCCAAAAAACCCGGTTTTTACCCGGTCCGGTCCGGTTCTTCACCGGTTCTTTAACAGAACTGTCCAGTTCTCTTGCAACTGGTTTTAGAGGGTGAATCGGACCAGACCATGGCCCGGTTCAACCGACCGGTTCGGTCCGGTTTTTAATACCTTGGTTGGGAGTCGCTTTTGACTCGGAGTGTTTGGGCGCCTAGCTCCCATGCGAGCTTGAGACCGATCAACAATGCCTCGTATTCAGAATTGTTGTTACTGGCTTTAAACAGAAACCTGAGTGCCTATTCAACACAGATTCCCGCAGGGGCTTTCCACAATGATTCCTGCTCCGCTGCCTCTGGAATTGGAGGAACCGTCCACGTAGAGTGTCTAGTACTCGACCTGATTTGGAACTCGGAAAGCTCAACTGACCACGCCACCATCCGACCTGAAAGCTCGGGCTTCTGCAGGATTCTCTTAATAGGGTAGTCGGTTTTGACTATCATCGGATAGGCATGGAAGTAAGGCTTTAGCCTTCTTGCAGAGACCACTATCGAGAGTGCCAGTTTCTCCACCATTTGGTACCTGAGCTCTGCCCCGTGAAGAACTTTTCTCATAAAGTACACAGGGTGCTGCTCGGAATTTCTTTCTTCAACCATGGCCGAGCTGATCGAGCTGTCAGTGGCTGCCAGGTAAAGGAGCAAGGAGGCTCCTTTGGTGGAGCGAGTGAGGACTGGTGGCAATGCCAAGAATTCTTTAAGCCTTTGAAAGGTTGTTTCGCACTCTTTGGTCCATTCGAACCGAGCTGGCTTCCTGAGTACCTGGTAGAAAGGAAAAGACTTGTCAGCAAAGCGAGTTACGAACCTGGAAAGGGCTGCTATCCGACCAGCCAGTCGTTGCGCTTCTTTGACGGAGCTTGGGCTCTGCATCTCCATCGCAGCTCGGCACTTATCGGGGTTGGCCTCAATGCCTCCGTGAGTGATCATGAATCCCAGGAACTTCCCTCCGAGTACCCCAAAGGAGCACTTCTCGAGGTTGAGCCTGATGTTATACTTCCTCGCGATGTCGAATATCTCTTGAAGGTCCCGATGGTGTGCGTCAAAACTGGAGGTTTTTACGACCATGTCGTCCATGTATACCTCGATTGTTTTCCCGATCTGGTTGGTGAAGACTTCGTCCATCATCCTCTGGTAGGTTGAGCCTGCATTCTTCAAACCAAAGGGCATAGTGATGTTGTAGAAGTTAGATGTTTACGCCATGAAAAGCCGTCTTGATTAGTCAAGTGGGTGCATTCGATCCGATTGTACCCGAGTATGCGTCCATGAAACTTAGCACTTGGTACCACGACGTGCCGTCTACCAGGGCATCGATGCTCGGAAGAGGGTAAGGGTCCTTAGGCGGAACCTTGTTCAGGTCGGTAAAGTCAGTGCACATCCTCCATTTACCATTGCTTTTCTTTACCAATACCACGTTAGAAAGCCAAGTAGGGTACTTGATTTCCTTTATGAATCCTGCCTTCAGGAGTTTGGAGGTTTCTTCTCAGACTGCTTGCTACTTTTCTCCTGCAATCTTCCTCTTGCGCTAGACGATGGGGCGAGCCCCGGGCTCGACGGCGAGTTTGTGGCAGGCCACTTTTAGATCTATCCCGGGCATGTCTTCCGGGCCCCATGCGAATAGATTAGCATTAGCGGCCAGGACCTTTGTCAGGGATTGCTCGCTTTGCTGGGGTAGTTAGGTTCCGACTCGTACGCTCTTCCCTGGCCCCTTTACTTCAACGTTCTTGATATCGTCCACTGGTACTGGTCGAAAGTCGCTCTCGCCCCTGGGGTCCAGCTCGATCATGTAGCTCAACTTAGGGTGATCCCTACTCTTATCATCTCTGAGACTGTTGACAGAGCACTGCCTGGCTTCCTTCTGGTCGGCATGTACTGTGGCTATCTGCCCATCAGACAATGGGAACTTCATTGCCAAATGGGGGGTGGAGACTATGGATCTGATCCTGTTGATGATGGTTCTTCCTATTATCATATTGTACGTAGTGTCAGCGGCCGACTCGGCCTCTACTACCAGTAGGTGTGCTTCGATTGTTTTGACCCCTATGTCTGCTTTGAAGGTGAGCAGGACATCAAAGTACCCTGTCACCTGAGCTTTAGCACCAGAAAAACCAACCAACGTACCTCGATAGGGTCTGATTATTGAGCTTGGCAGCTTGAGCCGATCAAAGGCTTCCTTGTAGATGATGTCTATCGAGCTGCCTTGATCGATAAGCACTCTCCTGACGTTGAACCCGGCGAGGTGGATAGTGATTACCATGGGGTCGTCCTGGTGTCGATCTATTCTTCGGTAGTCCTTCTCCGAGAAGGACATGGTCGGAAGGACAGCGGGAGGAGCGGTTACTGAGCTCGAGCTATTGACAAATCTCAAGTGTCTTCTTCGGCTGATGCTCGACTCGCCTCCGCCTGCAAAACCACCTGCAATCAATACCTCCATCCTGCCCTTGCCTGCGTTGCCTAGCAGGTGAACGTCTCTCTCTCCCTCCCCGAGCCGGTGATCGGTCACGCCTGCGCTCAGGCATACGGGATCTCCTGCGATTTCTATTGCTTCCTCTAGGGGTTGCTCCAGTCCCTTTGTCCACGTACTTTGTCAAATGTCCTGCTTGTATGAGCTTCTCGATTTTTACCTTTAGTGCCTGACATTCGTTGGTGGTGTGTCCATAGACTCGGTGGTACTCGCAGTACCTTTGACGGTCTGCGTCTGGCGGGGAGTCTCTCCGAGGAGGCAGGGTGATGAGGTTGCCTGCGTAGGCTTCCTTTAGCACTCGGTCCCTTCCCACTGTCAAGGGGGTGAACTGTCCTCTATAGTCTTGTCGTCCTCGGTGGTCGTTCCTTCTGTCTGTCCGATCTCTGGGAGGTTCTCTGCTTTTGTCTTGTCGACCTTGAGTCTCCTTTTTGGCAGCGGCGACTTCCTCCATGTTGATATCCCATAGCTCGCCGTCTCAACTCATCCAGGGACTCGGCGGGGCGACGAGCGAGGGAGTCCGAGAAAGGTCCAGGCTTTAATGTTGACACCATGGCGTGGAGCGTCACATCGGTGCTGAGGTTCCTGACTTGGGTCGTTTCATTGTTGAAACGCTCTATGAATGACTTGAGGGTCTCGTCTGATCTCTGCTTGAGTCCAACCAGGCATGTGAAATTTTTCCTAAATGCTCGGCTCGTGGTGAACCTGGCCACGAACTGCTCGGCGAGCTGGCTAAAGGAGCAGATCGAGCTGGGGGAGGTTGGAAAACCACATCATGGCGGATCTCTTCAAGGTACATGGGAAAGTCCTGCATTTTAAACCTTCCGAGGCCCCCACTAGCAGCATCCGAGCATTAAACGAGGTGAGGTGCTCCTCGGGGTCGGTTTTACCCTCGTAAGCATCCATGTTGGGGATTTGGAAATGTTTGGGGACTGGATCGGACATGATCTCCTCGCTGAAGGGGAGTAAGGTTAGCCCAACCTCCGAGGGTCAGTCTCTGTGGCGATGGGCGTGCCGGTGCTTGGGGCTTTATGTTTGGCTCGACCGATCCATTCTCGACGAGTCTCCTTCATCATCGCACCTTGTCTCCTGGCACGTTCTAGAAGATGTTTCGTGGCCCATCCTCCTCTCACGATCGAGAGCCTCTTCGATCTTGCGTCTTAGTTCTTCGTTCTCAGCCCTGAGAAGCTCCAAGACAGGGTCTGGAGGCGGGCATTCGTCCTGACTGACTGAGTTGTGGCTTGGTGGCGGTGACTTGTGATTCGCCGTGCTTCTAGTGCGTACCATCCTTGCTCGGTGGTATCCTCGAGGCCCAGGCTAGTTTTACCGGGCCCCACGGTGGGCGCCAATGTTAATGCATGAAATGGCAGGGCTCTCCTTCTCCTTGGAGCAGCGTCCTTTCTCCTCTAGTACGGCTGGGGAGGTACCTGCAAAAGGCACTCCGATGCCTAAGTCAGATAGGGCTTTAGGAGAAGAGAAGGTGAGCTTAAGTGTTTAGGGTTTCAGGGTGTGTAGGGAGTATGCAAACCTGGGGGGTCAAGCCCCCTTTATATAGTAGAGTCTCGCATGAGGATGATAACTAACGACCCGAATCCTGCGCGTGGTAACTCCTCTCCCAAGCTTCAGGGGTCAGCTCATCTCCTCCTGATATCTCACACCTGCTAGGTTTATCACGTACTGGCTACGTGCTCCTCAATCTTCGGAGTGCCAACGGCCTCAAATGTCGTCTCTGGGCACGTCCTCTTCAAGAAGGTTCGAGACCCACAGGTCGGCTCGGCCCTGATGTACTCGGTGCTCGCCCCTGAATGGCTATATCTGAAGGATGGGTTTGGCCCACTCCAGGTCGGACGCGCCTCGCCCAATGTAGGAGCAGGTCGGATAGGGGTCGGATTGGCTCGGCTCGGCTCGGTGGATTGGTGGGAGCCCAGCTCGGAGACCGGTCCGTAACAGGAACATTTCTTTTAAATTGGCTTCAGCTTCATATTTGATTTAATTTCAATTAAAAAAAATCTTACATGTCGCCAACTCATTAATTTGATATTAATTAATGCAATTAATCACTTAATTTCGTTTCTCCTTTATGTAATACCAGTATGGAACACGTGTCATGCACATGAACATTTTTTTTTAAATTGGTTTCAGCTTCATATTTGATTTAAACAATAAAATTAATAAATATTATGGTAATAATTATTAAATATAAGTGATGTTACGCATGATATGTTAATAAACTAATATTAATTGAGTTGCATACGACACAAATAATTTGATGGTGTATATATACAAACAAACTGAATTAGATAAAAAAAATAATTTGACAATATGTGTGTGTGTGTGTATATATAAATATATTAATGTATTTGGAATATATACATATATATATATATATATATATATATATATATATAAGTACATTTGGAATATATATTTAAGTACATATTTAATGTATAAGTAACAAATGTATATTAAATATATATTATTGGGAAGTAATAATATTTGATATTATGATATAATATCAGTTAATACATTTGACCCGTGCCTTACACCGACTTTTTAAATGATTACAAAATTATTAATATATTTGATCTAACATATTTTATGTCATGGTTTTACCTAATTAATATTTTTATAGGTAATTATATACCAAGTATTTTATAAGATTTGTTTCGTTTCAATCATAGACCACAAAGTATTTGACCATAAAAAAAATACAAAGTGTTATAATACCAAATTGTCTACTTTTATAGGGCATTTTTAGTACTTAATTATATTATTTTGCACTATTTAAAGAATAAAAGTACTCACTTATGTCATATTTTGCAGAAATATCATAAAACCACCACTCAGAGTGAAAGATGCAAGAATGGATTGAAAACTGGCAAGTTTTGGAGAGTTTTAGCACTTCTGGACGAGCGGTACGGCCTGATAGTCAGTTAGTACGACCGTACCTATATCAGAGAATCAGTAGGGGCGTACCCCCTGGTCAGTACAGCCTAGCGCCGATGAAAAAGTTCAGTACGCCGTGCCAAATGCAATACGACCGTATATTGTTGATGTCAGGAAGTGCAAAGTACACAAATACGGGCCAATGTCGCAAACAAAGTCTGGTACGACCGTGTATAAATTCGGTACGGCTGTACACAGATTGTGCAGATTTGAATCCAGATGACCTAATCTGCATCCTAACCTATAAATAGGCCCTCTTAGCCTAAGCTTACAACTTTTCATCTCAGCCCCCCTTTTTGAGAGTTTTTCACAAACACCTTGATATTGGAGTGAGTTTTGAATCATTGAAGCCTTTGCCAATTCCGTTTTGCTGCCAGAGCTCGTGAGGACGTGAGGAACAAACGAGAGGATCACCATCATACTGAAAAGGTATCTTGGTTCTTTTTGATCATGTCTTTTAGGAGTTTATGTTTGGATTTATGTTATTCTATTATGTTAACAAAAAGTATGGGTAGCTAACTCCATCACTAGAGGTGATAGGGGATCTTTTACGATGTTCTTTGTAACACCCCGTTTTCGGAGCGCAACTGAGCAACCCAATCTAATTCTGAAAACATTTGATGCTTGAATGCTTTCAGTAAAAAAAAAAAATACTCTTACGTATCTCACAATGGAAAATAGAACTAATTTTTTTTCATTTTCTTTTTCTTCCCTTTGAAAACCCTTTTAAAAAATGAGACATAAAGAGTACTACAATTTTCTAAATAATGCAAATTCAGACTTGTGCAAATATCAGAGTATAACGCATCACAAAATAATACTTCACATAACATAAAACATAACACAATCGTTTTGCACTGAGGCAAGGTTTTATGAAAACAGTAATTACAAAACAATGGGTAATCACGCAAATGACAACGACAAAACCCTAAGCTAAGCTGACCAATAACTATAACTCTTACTGAGAAACAGTTCAGTAAGATCAAAACACGAAACATTCAGAGGAATCTTCCTCCACTGGCTCAATCTTCAACACTCCTGGAAAGACGAAACTGCAGCAGTTATGGAGCTCCATCTGGAAGTGACATCCATAAGGATATCCAATCCAACAACAGTGCAAGGGTAAATCTTTTGTCCACGAGTTTATCATAGGCTATGTCGCATGCAAACAATATACACATATATAATACAACGACATGCTTTTATATACATATACATACTTAATAGATCGCATGCATCATTATGGTATATCAAGCATTTGCACGTGAACAGACAATTCTATCAACAGATCAACAATCAAGTCACCACAATATCAAACAATTACATGTGAACAATAATTCTATCAACAAATCAACAATCAAGTCACCATAATATCAAACAATTACATGTGAACAACAATTCTATCAACAAATCAACAATCAAGTCACCATAATATCAAACAATTGCATGTGAACAACAATTCTATCAACAAATCAACGATCAAGTCCTCACAATATCAATTTCATCAAACAAACCATCACATATCATAAATGTGGTTAGCCATGCATGCCAATACATTATGAACAAGTTTGTGTATGCACCTGCAGCCTTAAACAAGGTCAGCAATGACGAGGAACTTTATTTCCCAACGTCCGAATCAAATTCCCCTACCAAGGGTATAGCCACACATTAGGCTTGCCACGCATTAGGCATTGCTGCCACCCGGGCATGAAGTGATAACTCATCCTTTTGAAGTCCTTAAGATAATCAAACGCTCCGAGTGTCGATGCTCAATGGTCAGTATGCATCCAAACAAATTCTTCAATATGGCATGCTCACCGTAAGGAGCGCCCGAGTAATGTTTTAATTAATCAATGCGGATCAACAAACCTCAACTACGTTCACTTTTGAAAAGGTGGAGGGAACTCAAAGTTTAAGCACTACAATGAGCATCCTATACTACTCAAGTAATGCTCAGGTATTCTTCATCATGCAGTGAACTGAGATGATGAGAAATACCCCTTAGAGTTCAAACACAGGACACTAGGTCCACGTGTTCAACTGCGGAACGCTAATCTCAATCTTAGATCAAAACTTAGGCACGTAATGCGGAACACTAGGCTTAATTTTTAGGTTAAGATACTAGGCACGCCATACGGAACACTAGGTCCAATCCTTAATCAAGAAAATATGCACACAAGTAGGACATTAAGTCCCAGCACAGGACACATGGCTCATATGCTCAATAGGAACACTAGGTTTCCTATATTTTATTCCTTCAAAATCTCGATCTTTGAAATCTCTTTCTCCGTCCTTGTATCACTCTTATGTATCTGAAAATACTTTTTGGCTCTAGGTCGTTGAAACCCTAGTTGTGCTAAATAATGCATTAGGAAAAATTTCCATGAAAGAGAGGCAGTGCGAACACTCTTAATAACTAGTCTTTCCTAGCCAGAATTTTTTAGACGCATCATTTAACTTAACCATTTTCACAAATCACATTGTTTACTCAAGTTCTTTTTCCTACTATTGATTCCTTGAAAATTCATTGCAAGCTTTGGCTAGTTATACTAAAACCCTCACGCTTACTTTTAAATCAAAATGCCCTTAACAACTTGTTTACGAAATCAAAATTCGGCTTGTGAAATCACATCGGATTTACCGTAGTAAATCGTCAAACTAATAACAATCGATCAACGCATTATTAATTAATCCATTATTATCAACAATATTTTCCAAATTCCAATCAATTCCAAATTCCAATTAAATCAAACATGATTTAAGGCAAGCAATACAAATCATAATGCCACACTGGGCCAAGAGCGTGCTATAACATTTCATACATCACATAATAATTAAGTATGCTACAACCTACTACATACATTCATCAATTTCAAGTCCAATCAAATCAATCAAACATGATTTAAGTCACACAATATAATTCAGTCTTGCCACGCAGGGCCAAGAACATGCTACAGTATTCCAAACAACACATAGTCATACTACAAGTACTACCACATAGTTAATCAAACAACACACAAGGCGAAAAGCCCAAACTCATTATATAAGAATTTCCCTTACCTTGGGCGCTTTAACAATCCAAGCAAGGTAATTCGAAACTATCGTCAAGTCGCACCTTGCGCGTACTCTAACAACGCAAGTTTCAATCAATTAGAACTAAAAACTCGATCTAATGCCCCTAGGGCAGCCACGGGTTTAGGTCCCTAAAAGGCCTAAGAATTACTCCCTTATTCCCATTTGGATCACACCTAGACATATGTCATGCAACAAGTCTAAGTCATGCAAGTTTTCAAACTTTTACTAACTCTACACACTTAGAAAAAGCTTAAATCATATTTTACTAATTGGAATAGTGTTTTTATCAAATGAATAGTGATTTTCCAACTTTGAATCACTTTTTAAAACGTTAAAACATGTCACAAAATTTTAGAAATAATTTTATTATAAGTCCAAAACAATACTTGAAACATAACCCAAATCATTTATTAAAATCAAGCTTCTTTGAAAGACTTTGCTAAATCAATTTACTAACCACCTTTTACAACAATCTTAGGCATAAAGCAAGTCAAGAACAAGTGACAAAACTTCTTTGAAGGCCACGGTTTTGAAAGCCTAAAAGTAAGACAAGAATTTGATCTATAAACTTCATTTTCTATAATCTAAATCATGCAAACTTGTTAGCCTTTAACTTGTAAGCTAGGATCTACTAATTGTACTACCTTTAAGCCATAAAAACAAGTTCATAAAATCCATTTTAGACCACAAAGGTTGCTGTTTTTCAAAACATAAAAGAGGTGTAAAAGTTTTTGTTTACAACTTCACTTTTAAGACTAAATCATGCAAATTCACTACACTTAATTCTTTTAACCTTAAGCCAACTTATTCAACACTTACAACACTTTAAAAACAATTTAAAACATTCTCCAAATCATGTTTGAAGCCACGATTCCAGCCCCCGTTTTCAACCAAATTTATTTCACAAAATCTTGTTTAACATGCATATATGGTTAAATCTAAGTATGCTAAGTTAAAACCTTACTAGATCAAACCAAAACAAGTCCCTTAATTATCCCTATAGGTTCGGCCAGGTCAAGGGTTAGGGTTCCCAAATTTTAAAAATTCTAATCAAGCTTAATTATGGAAGAAATTGATGGATCCATGAAATAGACAAGCTAAAACATAAAGATCTAACACTTTCTAAGCAAAACAACTCTAAAATCATAAAAAGCACACTCATGGAAGCCATGAGAAGAGGAAAGTGATCAAGAATGCTTACCAACAATATTAGAGATGATGGATCAAGGATTAAGAAGAAAGGATGGAAGTTTTAAGCTTAAACATCAAATTTCCTTCAAGAATCAACACCAAAATTGTGAGAAGCAACACTAAAACCATAAAAATTCATCCATGGTAGCCACAGAGAAAATGAAATGGGTTAGGAATATTACCAACCAAGATGAGGATGATTGATCAAGAAGGAAGAAGAAAGGATGAAGATTAAGCTTCCAAAATCACAAAATTTTCAAGTTTCTCCACACTTTCTCTCACTAAAATTCTTCCCAAGCTTTCCAAAAATGAAAGAATGATGAAGATGGTTTCCAATGAAGGAGGTCAGCTACGAAACGGAGGAGGGAAAATGGTGGAAGAAAATTGTTCATTTAGCTCCAAACTAACCAAACTAGTTCTAAACCAACTTAACTTACTACCTACAATTTACTAACTAACCAATCATAAGCTAACACTTGTCAAATTATCCTTCCAAGATCATGTTCAACCCCCTAGTAGCTGGGTGAACCTCCCCTTAACTAAAATATCAAGATATTTTGGTTTCTTCGCGTTCTCGCTCAATCGGATGTGCGGCGTTTCGAGTTTATTAGTGTTTTTGTACCAAAAACTCTAAAAATAATTCTAAAAACAAGTCCACACCCAAAAATTACCATTTAGCCAAAATTTTCCTCACGGCATGAGAAAAGAGCTCACGTATTTTGTTTCCTCGAATTACGAACCAAAACGTTGCAATTAGGCAGTTTCTAGGCACAGATAATGCACTAAATATTCTCTGATGCCCAAAAATTCTAGAAAAATTTCAATAAATTCTAAATATTGGAAAATGCTAAGATCTCAAATTTATAAAATTTGGATTATGTTTTGGCATGTTTCAGTTAGAAACTCAACTAATAGCCTCCTAACAGCAGAATTCAATAGAATTCTCGCAGTGTAATAAAAACTGTAAAGTAGTGAGGATTACTAATTTCAATTTCTCTTATCATCTAGATATTATTCAAACAATAAAATTACCAAGACAAAATCTCTAAAATAATAGTCATATTAAATATGACATAAAACAGACAATTAATACAATAACTAAACAATGAAAATTCAAAATGTGACTTAAAAATGTCTATTAAGTCCTAAAATTATTTTTCATTCAATAAAATAATTTTTTTTAATCAAACAACAATTTTTCACATTTTTCAAGATTAATTCATATTAAAAACAGTATACGTCTACACTGTCTCTTAATCTGAATTAATTACTAAACAGTAAATTGTTTACAACAAATATAGCAGCTCTTTGTACTTTTCATAAATCATCAAGGTGATCAATCTCTATGATTTATTGCCAAGTAGTCGAAAACTATAAAATAATTTTTATAAAAATTGGGATGTTACTTTTTTGGTATTTATTTGATTGCTATTATGAACTTCTTATTATTCTTATAAATGTGTTTTTACTAGCATGCTTAATCCCATAGGATCTGGCAAGTCCTTAATAAATTAGTTAATTGGTGGCGATCAAACCACAATTAGTTAATGGAACTCTAGGATTAACTGAATTCGCTTTTTATGCTCAGTCTAGGGTAATTGCTTATTTCCAATCAATCATTGAATTGATAGGTTTACTAGTTCTTAATGTTCTTTCTTTTAATTGCCTTACATGACCAAACAGGGTAGTTATTTAGGAAGAAGACTGTTAACATTCCAGGACCAAACAGTGTTAATAATTTTAGCGTAAGTGATTGGCTTTCAATAAGGAGATATAGTTCGTAATAGTAGGGTAATAGATTCAGGGACTAGTATTAGTGAACCCGGTTCCCCTAGGCTTTTCCTATTCAATCTCACTCCAATACTTGCAACTTAGTTTTATTCTGGTTTTCTTAGTTCATCTGTTTTAATCCCAATTTATTAATTTTGATAGCTTAAAGAATTTAAGAACTCTATTTTGTTGGTACTCGTGCATTCTCTATGGGTTCGACATTCAAAGTCTTAAAAATATTCTGTAACACCTGATGACGAGATCGACCTCGTGTCGAGACCTCGTACCAAGACCTCGTGTCGAGATCCCGTGCCAAGATCGCGTGCCGAGGTCATATGTCGAGCTGATGAGGTCGCGTACCGAGCTGAGGAGGTCGCATGTCGAACTGAGGAGGCCGCGTGCACGAACTCGTGTTAGAGCCTTGTGCGCTTGCACAAGCACCCTGATCGACCTCGTGTCGAGACTGTAACACGCGTATTTTTACGAACGTTATTTAGCGTTAATGATTATATTGTTTGTAATATTTATAAATTTATATTATCGGTTTGCAGTTCTCGTCGCTGTGTTTTTAGATCTTTAACCTATAGATTAGAGGGTAATCATGAGAGAGGAGAGATTAGATGGGTAGAATGATTGATGGGATTAGCATTCATAACAGTAGTTACACGTCACTTATTTGTGTTTTTTTTTAAAAAGAAAAATTCATTTAAATGGTTTCTTTACCAGCTGTATATCACGATCAGCCCCCTCACAACCCTCACTTTCTCTTTTCTTCTTTCTTCTTCTCTAAGTTTCCTCTTCCTCTCCAAACTTCCATCGAAGAACCTTGGATTTTATTGAGTCTTTGCACAAACCTTCTTCATCAATCTTGTTCCTCATCATCTCCTCTACATATATCATCATCTTGATCATCATTTGAGGTATGAAAAAGCAAATTTTCTCTTCCTTCATGCTTCTGTTTAGCGCCACTTCTTCCCTCCATTTTAGCTAGTTTTTATGCTTCCAAATCATGTCATATTGATAGGTTTTCTTCTTCATGATGAAAATATTTTTCAGAAAACATAAACTTAGATTTTGATTAATTTGTGCTTAATATGCTACTTGATTTTAAGCTTGAGTTAATACTTAGGAAAAATGGCTTTGTCGATGATATGTATGAAAGAATTTTTAATAAATTTATTAGAGAAAAGGAGTTATTTTGTAATGCTTGAATTCTTGTTGTATTTGTTTAAGTTCTTGAGTTTTAATATTTACTTGGGTTGTAGTTAAGATTGGGGTAATGAGAGCTAAGTGCTATTAGAACCCATAGATGGAACTAAGTTGTGCTTGTATTAGGAAGTCTGATTCAGAGATCGTGTGATTTCGAATCGAGGTGTACGGGAGAGCGAACCCAGGACGTGGGAGCAAAGTGGGATCCAGATTGAGGGCCAGTGCGTGTCGAGGTCGTTGTCGAGCTCGATTGAGGACAGCGTAGACACGTACGCTTGGAGTTCGGTAAGGGCACTTCTAGACATTCTAGGATTTTTATTGTTATATTCCTATGTATGGATTCCTTGATTTGTGTCGTGCTTGAAGTGTTGTGATATGATTGTATATATGCCACGAATTGTGTATTCTTTGTTGAATTGCGTTTCTTCATGTTGAGCCTGCTCTTTGTATTTGACATGCGGTTGAATATCTTGGCGTATAACTCTTTGAATATCGTATGCGTGGTGTTCATTGAGTGAGAGAGCTTAGCGAGTCGTTGGCGTTTGAAGTTGCAACCCGGATAGCGGAGAGGGTGCTAGGTCCCCTTTTCCGCTTATGGGGACTTTCGTTGCCCATACTGTGGGACCCGAGTTGGGCCCTAGAGAGAGCGAAGATCCCAAGGCTTCGATGGACTTTCCAAAGATACGATGCAGCGTGTGCATTCCGGAAAAAGTGTCGAGTCGAGAGGAAATGGATAGCGAGTTGAGTCGAGTCTAGAGTGAGATGGTTGAGTCACGTTTGGTGAATGTTATACTTTGTTGTTTACTTATTTCTTTATGCCTGGATTATCTTGATTTGTTGAGAAGTTGACCCTTTCCCATGGTGCCTTCAATCCATGATGGTTACCCAGGCGAGGTCGAGGGCGCAGGGAACTCGACAACAGATGATGGCGAGGAGGATCTCGACGAGGATCCGGGCAACGACCTCTACTTGTCGTGATTTGCTTTGTCTATGTTTTTGTGTATAGTGGTTGTGACCAGTTGGGCCGGTTATGTTTTGTTATTACAGGGTAGACTGGCGGTTTACTTTTGGAGTAGCCCCCTGCGTGGGAGTCTGCCGGAAGTACTCCCAGGGTATGATTGCTCTCTTGAAGTCGTCATACCTTAGGTGTATTTCTTTGTACATTTACTACTCTGTATTTTGTATACATTATCATTTCGAGTGGTATATATGTATATTATGCATGTATGTTTTATTAGAATTTAAGTCTTGTGTCTTAGTTGCACCATGTTTCGAAAAGTTGTAATTACTCTGATGTGCACTAGCTGGATAAAAAAAAAATATACCGTAATTTTTTTAAAAGGCACAAGAGTACCGTTTTAAAACGCATCGCATACAGGTTTAGTTGAGCTCGGTAAGTTGAGCTCGGTAGCGGTCCGGAAACGGGTCGTTACAATGTTGGTATCAGAGCAGTTCGGTTCTGACCGGGCTGTGTATAGGAATTTTGGACTGGTCACTGTGTCGGGATATGTGTGTCGGGTACATGGTTGTACTATACTGATTGCTGTTGATTAAGTGAAGCACTTATTGCTTGAAAAATTGTTTGAACTGTTTCTTGATTGAAGCAGTGTGTTTTAACACATCCTTGTTGTGAGATTCTGACAGGTTTTGAACTTTGTGGAATCTAATGCCACCTCGTAGGGATACGATGGCAATTTGTAGAACGTCGACATGGAACGAGCAATTCAAGCTATGGCCGAGATGGCGGCGACCATGGCTCGAGAATCACCGCTGCGCAACTCAACAAAGTTAACGCGATGGCTCAACAGGCGGCGGTGTTAACCCAAAGAAACTTACAAAGAACAACAATGAGCGAGCGAGTAATCGAGGCGAGAGGATTAGCAGACTTTAGGAAGCATGATCCACCGAAGTTTTACGGTGAGCCAAACCCAGATAAAGCTGATCTTTGGATGCAAGAGATCGAGAAGATCTTCGAGGCACTCCATTGCCCAAACAACGTGAAGGTAGACTACGCCACCTACTTGCTGCTAGGAGACGCAGAGTATTGGTGGAAGGGAGTGAAGCAAGCACTGATAGCGGAACGTCGCGAGATAACTTGGGAGCTTTTTCGTGGAAGGTTCTTGGACA
The DNA here is from genome assembly GCA_037113605.1 of Calophaca sinica. Classification (NCBI taxonomy): domain Eukaryota; kingdom Viridiplantae; phylum Streptophyta; class Magnoliopsida; order Fabales; family Fabaceae; genus Calophaca; species Calophaca sinica. The sequence continues at coordinate 56,162,933 of CM073732.1, read as the reverse complement.
AATACTTCCCAGATACTGCACGAGCTGAGAAGGAGCAAGAGTTTCTTCAACTACAACAAGGCAGTATGACAGTGCCCGAGTATGCAGCCAAGTTTGAGTCACTGGCGAGGTATTTCAGTCCATTTCGTGATCGAGCTGACCAAGGATGGTTAAGTGAGAGGTTCCAACGGGGATTAAGATTTGACATTCAGAAGTCGGTGGTGTCACTGAGGATCAGGAATCTACAAGAGCTGATAGATCGTTGTGTTGAGGTAGAGGGTGTAAGAAGCCACAAGAAGAAAAACTGCGTAGGCGGACCGATGAGACCCAGTGCGGGCGAGGTTTACACAGAAGGGGAAACAACTGCAGAAGAAGCCTTACAACCGACCTCAGGGGAACAACAACAGGGGACAATATCGTCCGATGACCCAGGAGCGAAGCGGAGGTCGACCGTGCCGAGGTGACTTACTATCGTTGTGGAAGGCCAGGACATTATGCGAGTGATCGCACTCGGAAGGAGGAGGTATGTTTCAACTGTAGAAGCCAGGGCATTTTGCCAAGGATTGTCCCACACCTAAAGTCAACCGCAATGCTTGCGGCAAAGGCCAAAGGAAGCGTCAGGTAGCTAAAGGCGTAGTCTTCGCATGAGCGGTGAGGAAGCGAGCGGTGATGATCTTATTCAAGGTGAATGTGAGATTGAGGGTAAATCCTTATCCGTTCTCTTTGATTCGTGCAACCCATTCCTTTATTTCCTCGATTGTGTGAACCATTTGAACTTGACTGTGATCGCTTTACTGCTCAAATTGGTAGTTACAACCCCAATTTGCTAAAACCTTAGTCACAAACACCGCATGTCTTAATTGTGTAGTGGTTATCCAGTAGAAAGTTTGTGGTCAATTTGGTTTGTTTGCCTCTTGGGGCTTAGATGTCATCCTCGGGATGGATTGGTTGTCACACCACCATGTCCTCTTGGTGTGCCGTAAAGCTGTAATTTTCCTGCACCTTGGAGTCTCCAATTATCTTTCTCTTGAACATATCGGAGTTTCTTTGCAAGAAGGAACTAGAGAATACATGTATCCGCTAGTTCGTAAGTTTTCCAGCAGATCGAAGTGAAGAATGTACCCGGTGGTGTGTGACTTTGTGGGCGTTTTCCCGAAGATGTGCCAGGGTTACCACCGGTCGCGAGAGGTCGAAGTTCTCCATCGAGTTGATTCCAGGAACAGGCCGATTTCCAAAGCGCCATACGGGATGTCTCCTGCCGAGATGAAAGAATCGAAGTCCCGGATCGAACACTTGGAGTCAAAGCAATTCATACGACCGAGCGTGTCACCGTGGGGAGCTCCAAAGTGTTGTTGGTTAAGAAGAAGGATGGACGATCAAGGCGTGGCGTGGACTACCGCGAGCTCAACAAGGTTCTTGTGAAGAACCCGGTATCCGTTACCCGTATTGACGACTTGATGGATCAACTTCGTGGAGCGGCGATCTTTTCCAAGATAGATTTGAAGTCCGGTTATCATCGATTCGGCGTGAAGGAGGAAGACGTCCCAAAAGCGACTTTCAGGACTAGGTATGGTCACTACGAGTATTTGGTGATGCCGTTTGGGTGACAAATGCGCCACGGTGTGTTTATGGACTATATGAACAGGATTTTCCATTCGTTCTTGGATCAGTTTGTAGTAGTGTTCATCGACGACATCCTGATCTACTCGAGGAACAGAGAAGAGCATGGAGGACACCTACGCCGAGTATTGCAGATATTACGAGAGAAGCAACTCTATGCCAACCTTTCGAAGTGTGAATTTTGGCTTGAAGAGGTGAATTTTCTTGGACATGTGATTTCCAAAGAAGGGATATTTGTGGATCCAACTAAGATTGAAGTCGTGCTAGCGTGGGAACAATGAGGGCGATCAGCGATATCGGGAGTTTTGTTGGCTTAGCGTGCTATTATCGAAGATTCATTGAAGGTTTCTCGAAGATTGTCGCGCCTCTTTACGCTTACGAGGAAGGATCAACCTTTTGCTTGGGTCGAGGAGTGTGAATCCGATTTTCAAAGATCAAGGAGCTCTTGGCGACAGCGCTGTGTTGATTTTGCCTCAACCGTAAGAGCCTTACGAGGTTTATTGCGATCGTCACACCAGGGTTTGGGATGCGTCTTTGATGCAACATCGGAAAGTGGTAGCGTATGCTTCAAAGCGACTTAAGATTCACGAGAGAAACTACCCTACTCACGATTTGGAGTTAGCGTGGTGGTTTTTGGCTGAAGATATGGAGACACTACCTTTATGGGAGCACTCTTCTTCGCTTTTAGCGATCACAAGAGCTTGAAGTACTGTTCGATCGTAAAGAGCTCAACATGCGTCGGCGAAGATGGGCGAAATTTCTCAAGGACTACGACTTTACGTTGGAATACCATCCCGTAAGGCTAACGTAGTAGCGGATGCATTGAGCGAAAGAGCGTTTAGCCTCAAAGAATGATGATCAAGGAGTTGGAGATGCTCGAGAAGTTCCGAGACTTGAAGTTGAGTGTGGAAGTTTCACCGGGGAAGCTGAGATTTGGTATGCTTACCATTTCTAACAGATTATTGGATGAGATCAGAGACCAGCAAGTTCATGACGAACTTCTGCAAGAGAAGATACAGTTGATAGCGCAAGGGAAAGCGACAGAATTCAAAGTCGGAGCGGACAACATTTTAAGGTGCATTGACCGAGTTTGTGTACCTAACGTAGCGGAGGTGAGAAAGTCAATACTTGACGAAGAGCATAAGAGCAACTTTAGTATTCATCCAGGAGTTACGAAGATGTATCAAGACTTGAAGAAGCATTTTTGGTGGTCCGGAATGAAAAAGCAAGTGGCAGAGTACGTAGCTTCGTGTTTAACGTGTCGAGCGAAGGTGGAGCACCAACGACCAGCCGAATGCTACAATCGCTGACGCATCAAAGATGGAAATGAGACAAGATCTCCATGGATTTTGTTGTAGGTTTGCCGAAGACGCAGAAGAAGAATGATTCGATTTGGGTGATTGTCGACCGATTGACCAAATCTGCTCATTTCTTGCCAAAGGAGGTCGACGTACCACGTGGAAAAAGTCGACCGAGATCTACATCGCGGAGATAGTGGGACTTTATGGTATACCCTCTTCAATCGTGTCGGACCGAGATCCGAAGTTCACGTCTCATTTTTGGAGGGAATTGCAAGAAGCGATGGGAACCGAGCTCAGGCTTAGCTCGACATATCATCCCCAAACTGACGGTCAGACTGAGAGAACGATCCAATCGCTTGAAGATTTGTTGCGAGCATGTACTTTAGATCACCGAGGAAGTTGGGACGACGTCTTACCATTGGTGGAGTTCACCTACAATAACAGTTTCCATGCGAGTATTGGAATGGCACCTTTTGAAGCACTGTATGGATGTAAATGTCAGACGCCTCTTTGTTGGTACCAGGATGGCGAGCGTTCTGTTGTGGGACCAGATATGATCCAGCAGACTACGGAGAAGATCCGTTTGATCAGAGATAGGATGCGAACATCGCAGAGCCGACAGAAGAGTTATGCCGACCAAGGACGTCGATCGCTAGAGTTCGAAGAAGGAGAACATGTATTTCTTAGAGTCACCCCACTCATCGAGTTGGTCGAGCGATCAAGTCCAAGAAACTTACCCTAAATTTATTGGACCTTACGGTCTGCGTCGTATCGGTCGATGGCATATCGATTGCCTGCCACCCTTCCTGTCAAACATTCATGACGTCTTCCACGTCTCACAATTGCGGAGATATATTTCCGACCCCTCTCATGTCATCGAACCGGATGTGATTCAACTGAGGGACGACTTATCCTTCGAAGCATCACCAGCAAGGATCGTTGACCGGAAAGCCAAACAGTTGCGGAACAAAGAGATTCAACTTGTCAAAGTTGTGTGGGATCAGAAGACTGGAGATGCGACTTGGGAGCTGGAGGAGAAGATGAAGACTCAGTACCCTGAACTTTTCCGCGGTAAGAATCTTATTTGCAATTTCGAGGACGAAATTTTTTTAGAGAGAGAGATTGTAACACGATGACGAGATCGACCTCGTGTCGAGACCTCGTGCAAGACCTCGTGTCGAGATCCCGTGCCAAGATCGCGTGCGAGGTCATATGTCGAAATGATGAGGTCGCTGCATCGAAATGGTGGAGGTCGCATGTCGAATCGAGGAGGCCGCGTGCACGAACTCGTGTTAGAGCCTTGTGCGCTTGCACAAGCACTGATCGACCTGCGTGTCGAGACCGTAACGCCAGCGTATTTTTACGAGCGTTATTTAGCGTTAATGATTATATTGTTTGTAATATTTATAAATTTATATTATCGGTTTGCAGATTCTCGTCATTGTGTTTTTAGATCTTTAACCTATAGATTAGAGGTAATCATGAGAGGAGAGATTAGATGGGTAGAATGATTGATGGGATTAGCATCTCATAACAAGTAGTTACACGTCACTTATTTGTGTTTTTTTAAAAGAAAAATTCATTTAAATGGTTTCTTTACCAGCTGTATATCACGATCAGCCCCCTCATAACCCTCACTTTCTCTTTTCTTCTTTCTTCTTCTCTAAGTTTCCTCTTCCTTTCCAAACTTCCATCGAAGAACCTTGGATTTTATTGAGTCTTTGCACAAACCTTCTTCATCAATCTTGTTCCTCATCATCTCCTCTACATATATCATCATCTTGATCATCATTTGAGGTATGAAAAACAGAATTTTCTCTTCCTTTATGCTACTGTTTAGCGCCACTTCTTCCCTCCATTTTAGCTAGTTTTTATGCTTCCAAATCATGTCATATTGATAGGTTTTCTTCTTCATGATGAAAATATTTTTCAGAAAACATAAACTTAGATTTTGATTAATTTGTGCTTAATATGCTACTTGATTTTAAGCTTGTGCTAATACTTAGGAAAAATGGCTTTGTCGATGATATGTATGAAAGAAGTTTTAATAAAATTATTAGAGAAAAGGAGTTAATTTGTAATGCTTGAATTCTTGTTGTATTTGTTTAAGTTCTTGAGTTTTAATATTTACTTGGGTTGTAGTTAAGATTGGGGTAATGAGAGCTAAGTGCTATTAGAACCCATAGATGGAACTAAGTTGTGCTTGTATTAGGAAGTCTGATTCGAGATCGTGTGATTTCGAATCGAGGTGTACTGGGAGAGCGAACCCAGGGGCGTGGGAGCAAATGGGATCCAGATTGAGGGCCGGTGCGTGTCGAGGTCGTTGTCGAGCTCGATTGAGGACAGCGTAGACGCGTAGCTTGGAGTTCGGTAAGGGCACTTCTAGACATTCTAGGATTTTTATTGTTATATTCCTATGTATGGATTCCTTGATTTGTGTCGAGCTTGAAGTGTTGTGATATGATTGAATATATGCCACGAATTGTGTATTGCTGTTGAATTGCGTTTCTTCATGTTGAGCCTGCTCTTTGTATTTGACATGCGGTTGAATATCTTGCGTATATCTCTTAGAATCTCGTATGCGGCGAATTGTTCATTGAGTGAGAGAGCTTAGCGAGTCGTTGGCATTTGAAGTTGCGACCCGGATAGCGGAGAGGGTGCTAGGTCCCCTTTTCCGCTTATGGGGACTTCTAAGCGTTGCCACGCCTGTGGGACCTGAGTTATCGTCTAGGGAGAGCGAAGATCCCAAGGCTTGACTGGACTTTCCAAAGATACTGATGCAGCGTGTGCATTCGGAAAAAGTGTCGAGTCGAGAGGAAATGGATAGCGAGTTGAGTCGAGTCTAGAGTGAGATGGTTGAGTCACGTTTGGTGAATGTTATACTTTGTTGTTTACTTATTTCTTTATGCTTGGATTATCTTGATTTGTTGAGAAGTTGACCACTTTCCGTGGTGCCTTCAATCCATGATGGTTACCTAGGCGAGGTCGAGGGCGCAGCGAACTCGACAGCAGATGATGGTGAGGAGGATCTCTGCGAGGATCCGGGCAACGACCTCTAATTGTCGTGATTTGCTTTGTCTATGTTTTTGTGTAGAGTGGGTGTGACCAGTTTGGCCGGTTATGGTTTGTTATTACAGGTAGATCAAGCGGTTTACTTTGGAGTAGCCCCTGCGTGGAGTCTGGAAAGTACCCCCAGGGTATGATTGCTCTCTTGAAGTCGTCATACCTTAGGTGTATTTCTTTGTACATTTACTACTCTGTATTTTGTATACATTATCATTTCGAGTGGTATATATGTATATTATGCATGTATGTTTTATTAGAATTTAAGTCTTGTGTCTTAGTTGCACCATGTTTCGAAAAGTTGTAATTACTCTGATGTGCACTAGCTGGATAAAAAAAAATATACCGTAATTTTTTTAAAAGGCACAAGAGTACCGTTTTAAAACGCATCGCATACAGGTTTAGTTGAGCTCGGTAAGTTGAGCTCGGTAGCGGTCCGGAAACGGGTCGTTACATATTCTATTTTTATTACGAGTTACGATCAGGTGCACTTGCCTGAGCCGCAACACAAAGCCTTTAAACATGATATTAAAGAGAATTCATAGGAAATCATCGCAATCTTCTATTCCAACTGATATGTAATTTTTTATTTCATATTTGTACTTCAAAATTTTTTTGGTAAATTATAAACCAAAAAATATGTTTTCTTGTAAAAAGTTCACTCCTGTATCTTATGGTTTATATACATATACAATACAAAAAGAAGATTGAAATTATTTTAGATTAAAAAAATATTTGATAATCTTTTTATAATATGTGTGTGTTTCTCGTGCTACACATGGTATATATTTAAAATTTATATTAACATGTAATTTCTATTAACATATTCATTTATATATATATATATATATGTACATATCAATGTCTTCCATGTAATATGATTAATCTCCTTTTATTATATATTTTACTCTGTAATTTAGATATTAATATATTTTAATGTAAAATATTAATATGTGTAGATATTAACAATTTTTTTATTTAGTTTCTTTTTTTGTGAAATATAAATATTTATCAATATTAACATTCACGAATAGTTAAAATATATTCTATTTATTGAGAAACAAACTCTAATAGGAAATAAAAATAGGAATATAATTAAATATTAACAAAATTGTTGCCCAACACACTTTGTTTACAAATCTCAATAAATAAATTTGTGGCAAACATTTTACTAAATAGCTCAGTTGCTCTGCGACCATACTCTAGGCGCACTACACTGCTATTTCCATTTCAAGATGGCACTAAATAAATTCTTTCTGTAATACACATTTGACTGTTAACCCAATTATTATTTATTAGTAAAATAAAACAAATTGCAAGCAATTTGATTTGAGGTTCCTTATCATTAGTTTGATATGAATCACTATCCATGTAATGGGTATGAGAGAGAAATTCTTCAATTCTTTAAAAAACGTATACAAATGGACTCTCAAAATATCAAAAAAAAAATGTGGAAACTTATGAAAAAGACAATATTATAAATTTAGATAAACACCAAGGCATGTTTAGTATTAGTGGTAAACAAAGGAAAATAACCACAAATTATAAACACACTGTTTGAAACCTATGCTGATCATGGAAAACAAAAAGTCAGAAGAAGACAGAATAACCAAATGGTAGTGTGCGGACATGATATGTCCAAAAAGAACAAGCATATTTAAAAATACTCATAAAATACAATTGAACAAAATAGGCTACCCCTTCTCAATCTTGATATTCTTCTTAAGAAATTTCATAGGGGCAGCATCGGCTGCATCAAATTCTGACAAATGACAGAGTCTCTTCCAGGGGACCGTTGTCAGACTCATTGCATAAGTCAATAGTTTTAGTACCATAATATCCACCTAATTAGTTTCTAGCATACATAACTGTTATCAATATGATGATGACATTTTAGGCATTCACAATATGCTCCATTATCCTTGATTTCATCAGCTGTTGACAGAGTAGTGCTTTCTTTTCAAATCCTCCAATGACAATAAGCCAGCTCCTATGAAATAAATACACCCATTAGCTCATCACCCCTCTGGAAAACACATTCCACACTTAGGAGACACACGCCTTCTAATGCTAATAAGGACACACACACACACATATAACGGCCAAACTTTTTTTTTTTAGTCACAGAAAAATACAAAAACACCACATAACAAATCAGAAGAGATGAATCCTATTACAACAGAGTTAAAAAATGAAAAGCACTCATTTTATAGTTACTCACTGTTAATATAACGAAGCACATGCAATTAGATTCACTTTCTATGCATGATATTATACTATGATAACAATGAATAGATAAACCTACAACATTCTGCAATAATTGATAGTTATTGATAGAGCATACAATGTAGCCAATCTCACTGGTTAATTTGTCATTCCCAATTAATCTTCCTTTAATTATGTTGCTTTCTCAAATCCATTACCTATATGCATATGTAGTCTTCTGGGATGTGATCCTGTAACGCCCCAAAAATTCCCTAAGCTTGGATGAGTTTAAGTGGTAAGAAGTTGTGTAATTGTGTTTAAGCTTAATTGGGATTCAAATTGAGTGAATGTGATTATATAAAGCTTTGATGTGTAAGTTGTTGATTTTGAGTTAAGAAATAAGTTGGATTTAATCCTAAAATGATTGGAAGTATTGATTAGGGGTTAATTGAAGTTGTTTAGGGAGAAAGTCTCAAGATTGGGTGTTAGAATTGAATTTCTTTGATTTTTATGCAGTGGGAATCGATTCCCACAATGTCTGAATCATTCAAACACTTCCAATCCTCTGGGAATCGAATAGGAGCAGTTAGGAATCGATTCACACACTTTGCGAATCGATTCATGCCAAAACCAAGTCTCCGGGAGTCGAATTGGGAGCTGTAGGAATCGATTCACTCACTTAAATTTGAGCTGTCATATTTTTGCTTGTGTGAATCAATTCACACATAACCTGTGAATCGATTCACAGCTGTAAAAATGCTTAAAAACGACTCAAAACGAGCAAAACGCGAAATGAAGAAAAAAGGGGAAGAAAAAAGGAAGAAAGGAGAGATAGAGAGCTAGGGTTTCATGAGAGTAAGAGGGATTTGGGGGAATCATGCTAGATTACTCAAATTCCTAGCTTGAATGAGAGTTTGAGAGATGAGATTGAGCTTCAATGGAGGATTTAAAGGAACCCTAGAAGAAGAAGAAAAAGAAGAAGAAAAAGAAGAAGAAGCACGTGAGAGAGAGCTCGATCAAGAGGAGGAAGATGGAAGAGAAGGAACATCAAGACCTAAGGGTGGAAGATTGAAGAAGATGAGATGAAGTTGAAGCTTGACTCAAGCTTCCAATGAGGTTGAGAGCAAGTCAAGCCCTAGGATTTGGGGGTTTTCATCCCAAAGCACTTGGGAACAAGGTAACATAGATTTCCCCAACTCAAAACCTCTCTTAGGATGTGCTAGGGTTGTTATTTTAAATTCCTAAACTTGAATGAATGACGAGTTGAATGTATGATAGTTAAGTGGGTTTGGTTAAAAAGAGGTTGGCTACTGTCCCTAATCCCCCACAAGCATATGTATGATGTATGTCCCATGGTGAGTTCCACAGAGCTCCTAATGGAAATAAAGTATTAATGTTTATGTGAGGTTATTTAACCTCAAGTTGTGGGCAACCATAAGCCCCTTCATAGGAATGACACTAAGGCCAATTCCTTAAGTAACGCATGCTTGTAGTTATCTGAAGTTGCTTGTTTGTGTCTCTGTCACATTCATGAGTAATGGTTTCTTGACGTGGTTTCATTTGGATCCATGATAGTTATGAATGATTGATTTATACTTGTATATCTCTTTCATTATGTAAATGTATTAGAAAATACATAAGCTAATGTTCAAATACATTGTAAGTTTGATTCCTTTATTTTATTGTTAACTTCTTGGAATAGTTAAATGATGATGTGGATTAAATGTTCTAAGATGCTACTTTACTTAATTGTAAATATGCATAGAAACATAAGCATTGCGATATATAAAAGATCACTTAAAGGCCAGGCAAGACTCCTCAATTTAAAGGAGAAGATCGGTATGGTTAGCCTCGTGGGATGCCATTTGGACAGTTAAGACATCTAACCATCGTACCAAAAGCGTGTTGATTGAGGTCTATGGACCAAAGTATATGACACAACCCAACAACACAAAGCAAATAAGAACAATATGTTCTTATGTTAAAGTAGCATCGCTTCATGTTTCATTCCTTTTTGTGGATGTAGTAAGTTATGAGATGAACTATATATTCATTGCTTAGCAGCCTTGCAAATGTGTTTATGTTTGTATGAGTAAAGTATTTTGGCTTAGATGCCTCAATTATGTTTAACATAATAGTAAGAAATGAAGAGAGAGATTTTTTCATACGTAGCATACCACGTATGGCTGGAAACAACGGTAAATGTTTTTAAGTTAAAGTCTATGTTACTGAGTTTTATAAACTCATTATGTTGGAAAGTTGTTTTCAGGTACCTAGCAGTTGGAAAAGTTCAGAGCATGAAGTTATACTCGGTCTTGCCGCCAAACGAGATCATGAATATCGGATCACGTGTCAAGTCTTGTAGAGTCTAAAAGTATTTTCTTGTGTTTATGAGTCTGTACTAGAATTTTTTGTTAGATACTGTAATTCATTTAAAGTGGATTAAGTACGTTTTGGAAATATTTTGAAGGTTACGAACTCTGGAGATACTTAAGTTTATGGAGTATCGTTTTGCGAAAATTTTAGTGTATAATTCCAGTTAATATAACAGGTAATGCCCTAATTAGAGCTAGGGTGTTACAGATCCTGACCATTCCTTTTTGTTGCTTGTGATCCAAATACTCTTCTGGCAATGTCATATAGTTGAGTAACAACCTAAACAATAGATAAAATGATTAAAACCATCATTTTTTTCAGAAGAACACCTAAAGTCTCGGAAAATATTACATGCTCAACATCAACAAATATCAACTGAATCGGTAATTACCAATAATGCATGAAAACCCTTTATCTGCATAAGTACAAAGACATGTTCTGTACATTTAAAACATTGACAATCATTAGGGCTGATAAATCTACCTTCACGAAGCTAAAGACCAACACTTGTAGCAGATTAAAGATAAAGGAAGAAATACTAAACAAAACAATGATCCCATAAAGTGATTTGCAAAAGATTAAATTATAAATCATTCTCATGTTTTCCAGAAACAGTAAAATATGGCTTCTCATATTAAACAACAACTTGAGATTATAAAGGAAACCTACAACTCTATAGTACTCATACTAACCACTGGTCAAGATCTTTTACTCCTACATGCACATCCATTTCAAAAAGCTCATAAAATTCGCCCATCTGCTCCAACAAAAGGGAAATAGAAAGTAGTCATTTGGCTGCAAGGAATTAGTGGACTAAAACCAAGTAAAATCAAACATAAAAAAATAATCAATCAATGTTTTCCTATCAAATCAAACTCAAAATAAAAATTTAATATATTATTCATATTAAAATAAATTGTGGTTGGCAACAAAATGATACCTCGGTTCACTATGAAAGAGATAGTGCACAAAAAATATGAGGCAAGCAAGAATCTTCTTCATGATTAAGCAATTTGATGTCTTCGTCATCTGTTCTCTGAGGGGGAAGATAAATTGGTCTTTATAAGCTCTAAAAATTGAAAGCACTATATCAAAAGATAAAGCTCTTGGATTGTCAAACTATGATGAAATTTTGCCAAACCCTTCACACACAAAAAATCAAAACAAAACATATTATAATCTCCCTTAAACGCAATCAATTAACAAATAACAAACTCAACATAAAATAGCAGGGTTATGATCATCATGAATAATAAGAAAGGTCTGTTTCTCCATGAATCTCGACTCTACTTGTTTATCTCTATAATTCAATCTCCATGAGAATTCCCTGCAAGCCAGAGAACCGATTTAGAACAAAAAAATATATAAAAAAGCAATAAAAATAATAAAAATAAATAGCAAAAATAGCAGAAGAATGAACAGAACATAGTCATATGGCTCTGACATTCTCTATTGTGGCTCCGTTTTGTCTCTGCCATGTGCATCCACAACCATCGTCGAGTAACCCTCCTTCCCAGCAGCACCTCCTTTCAAAAAAAGAGGGTGAGAAAATAAATACCATAGAAAATGAAATAGAAGAGAGAAGAGCAGAGGGGAGATAACAGAAACCGAAAATAACAAAAGGGAATGATGTTCTCCTTCTTCTAAAAATCAAACAGAGGTGTGGTGTTCTGCAGGCCAGGAACCACCTCTGCGAGTGGTGTTCTGCCGAATCCGCACTCGAATTTCTGTCACGCGAGCCGAGAAATAGGGTCAACCGCAAGAGAAAAATGGAGACCGATGTGAGTGTACCATTTTTTGATTCTCAAGAGTCGTAGCAAGCATGAAGAAACCATATTTCGAAAGGAGTGGAGGAAACTGAGAAATTGGGAGGACGAAGAAACCCTAACGCCAGAGTAAGGGGGGAAGGTTATGCAGTGAATCAGGCTCAAATTCATAATTAAGGCGAAATAAAAATTCAAATCGGATATGATTGGTAAAACAATCCTTGCCGAAATTAGAATAATTAAGATTTACATTGAATATTAAATTGTAGAGTAAATACACAAATTGGTCCCTGACAAAATTCATGGAGGACAATTTAGTCCTTGAGAAATAAAAAATAACAATTTGGTCCTTAAGAATCTCTAATGTGAGTCAAATTAGTCCCTGATAAGAAATAAAATATCCCTAAAAATTATCCTAAAAAGGACCAATTTGACCCACATTTGAGATTCTTAAGGACCAAATTGATATTTTTATTTTTTAGGGACTAATTAATTGGTCTTCGAAACTTTTATCGAGACCAATATGGGTATTTACTCTAAATTGTAATCGTGACATGCTTATATTTTATGGGAATGGGAATTTGGAATTACTGTAATTTAATTTATGTTTGGCTCCTTTCTTGCTTTACAGCAGATACATCGCATGTGTCCATATGATTTTAATTACCTATATTATTATTCTTACCGTAAATAATTTGATATAGTACATTTACTTTATTTTAAAAAAAAGTGTGAATCACAATTATTGAATGCAATGTTTACATTCCATTTACAGAACCAATTTCTATATTTAGACGATTATGAATCTGTTTATATTAATTGCATATGGATTTCAAAATGAATTTTAACTTCATTATGTTTATTAATTTTAAAACTGCCTGTTTGTTGCCACGTTTGTTATTATATTTTAACTAATTTTAATAATTAATTTCCATGTGTGTTGTTTTTTTGATTACATGGCATTCGAGATTGCATTAGAAGGCGACATTTGTTATATTTCCATTTTAATTTGCTTCATGTTTGTATGTAATAGAGATAGAGATTTATTTACATTATTTGTACATTACACATTTGAGTCTAGATTCATCATCTCCATATTGCAAAAAATGTGAATTCATTGTTTTTTAAAAATTGTTTTGATTCATAGTTATAAATTAATTTAAAATTCAAATAAATAATCAAAATAACATTGGAATGAAATTAATGTCAAGATATTATTAATACAGTCATAATTGCAACCATTTTGAATTCAAATATTTCATTTAAAATAATTAATTGTAATTTTGAATTACAATGATAATTAAAAGGGAAAATATCACACCATTCAAATCTGATCAACATGATTTGGTCAAAAAATTCAAGGCTTTTCAAGATTGATTCAAATCATTATCTTTCAATTCTCTTTCTAAATGTACACGTATTTTTCTATGTCTATTTTCTCTCAACCCTTTCGATTATATGTAAATGCTCTCCCTCGAATTTCTCTTTCTGCCCATTTTTGTTTGACTCTTTCTCTTTTTCTCTCTTTTTTTCTTTTTCTCTCTCCACCACTATGTCCATCTTCTACCATGGCTCCTTTTTTTTTTGTTCAAGTGTCAGGGCTCCTTCCTTCAAGATGGTTCAAACCAACCCACTTCTCTGCCTCCCCACACGCATCCAAGCAGCCCAACTTGCTGGTCACGCATCTCACATCGTTGTCGACGTATCCAGGCACGATGTACTTCTCGACGTTGCCAGAACCACTACGTCCTCTGGTAAAAATGAAACTTAAACCTACCTTATGAATTTTTACTCTATTCATGCATAACAAACTCTAGACAACTCAGCATAATAGTAGTTGAAACAGAACAACTACTTCTAGATAATTCCATGCTTAATACAATTATTCAACACCTAAGATAATCCATAGTCTTGGAGCGGCTATTATGTTTTGAAAATTTGGGCTTATTGTTGATTTGGGCCATAACATCCCATCCATCTTGCAAAAGCACCATGTCATCAAGGTGAATTAAAGTCCAAAACCCACTATATTACGTTGCAGTCCAAAAAAAATAAAGAGAAAGGATAGCCCAAACTAGTTTAGAGGAAGCCACTCAATGCATGAATGATCTGTTGTATTGGAGACCCAAAACATAATGCTTCAGCAAGGCCACTCTCAACGTGTGAAACCCTATTCCTTATGCCAAGCACTGAACTGCTTAGAATAGCTTCTGGAGATGGGCGTCGTCGCCGGCGGTGACACCAGGGAGAAATAGAGCACCACTATTTGAAGGACGGGTTGTTCCGCGGTGGATCACCTCCAGAAACACAACCGCGTCTCGTGGCGATGGTGAAGGAAGACACTGCACCAATGGCCGCAGCTGAGGAGAGTACATTGTCTCCCTCTCGAGGTTGAGGGATGATGGCATGACTGAGCAAAAATGCAGTAAAACGAGGCAAAAATGAAGCTCTGGAACCCGCAGGTGATGCGACGCACTCGGTGACCGTCAGAGTTCCGTTGGGATCAAAAACAAAAGATGAGTGATGTGGAGGTGTTACTGAGATGGTGTTCACCATCGTGTTCTCCATTTCAAAGACAAAAATGGTGATGACGCTCTCAAGCTTTGTGACACCCACTACCCTGTTGCACGAAAAATGCGTAATTCAGTCGTGCAAATACTAATAAAATATGAGTTTATAAAAACGTTAACGAAGTAGTAGTTCACATCATAAAATTTGATTGCGGAATAAAACATAAAACAAAATGCGAAAATAAACCAAACCCGATGTCACATGTCTCAGAGCTTAACCCTTAGTTTACATCGGTACAAAGCAACAATAAGAATCTACTATAATAAACTAAGTAGGAAAATAACGTCTTGCTAACTACTCTTTAGCATCCACGTCCACTTTGTTACCTATAATATCTCCATCTACCAGTACAGAAGGTCAAGTAGCCACAAAACATAGGGGTGAGGAATCATATACAAATGGAAGGAAACGACAAAGCTCAAATATAACATGTTATGAACACAACAATATGGATGCAATATCAATCAAATGATGCACTAGTCTGAACGTGAACACAAGAAGGGGGGTTGAATTGTGTTAAAAACTTTTCGCAAACTTTACGTAAAAAACACTTCAACTCAGATTTTTCAAAACTGTTTGTATATCGGATGCAGAGAAATTAACCAGATGCAGAAAATAAACCGCTTATGAAAACTTGTTTTACTGAGCAAGGTAAAGATAAATGTAAAGTATTTAAGGAAGAGATGCAGAGATTTATACTAGTTCACCACCAACTGGTAGCTACGTCTAGTCCCTTCGTTCTTGAAGGATTTTTCACTATAATCAACTGATTACAATTTTCCTCAAGAGTATTCTACTATCACAAACTTGACAATACTCTCAACTTCTCAAAATGACTCAGTGCAGTCGAGCCTTTGAGGAACAAAGCCTTCACTCGACCAAATACAGTTTACAAAAGAGATTATACTTTTGAATACAATCAAAATATCTCTCACAGAGAGGATGAAAAGATTAAGCTCAAAACAGAATGGCTTTCTCAAAGAAAGTATAAGACACTGAGTTCAGTTCTTTGTAGACCAGAAACATGGCACGAAACTTGATTGCTCACTTGAGTAATATTGCTTTTAAAATGAAGTTTCTTCACAGTTTTTCCAACTTCTCTTCAATGAATACCTTGGGGTATTTATAGGAGTCTTCAAGGGTATTACCGTTGCAGTAAAAAATATCTCCTTTCCATTAAGTGAGGTAATTTGAAATGTAGTCCTTTTCTTCCTTTCCAGAGAATATCAGAATAGTACACATTACCGTTTTCCTACTATCTGCTATTTGCAATTGCCTTGTACGCTTTTTGTCTTATGCTAAAGGTATCACCTTTGCTTCCTCGTACATCAAAATGAGCGCATAAAATCAAATTCGAATTCTGTTCCACAACAGTCTGAGGCTAAGAGCAGAAACGTGATCATCACGTGCTTCATTAAAGAGATCAGACGCTCGCTCAGAACAGAGGACGGACACTCGCAGCAATTGAGTATTCCACATGTCAAAGAGTAACACTCCTGGACGCTTGCTGTTAGCAAGACGCTGAAGTGAGTTCGGACGCTGACACTAGTAGATTGTATTCAATTCTTTTGTAAATTTCTTCTTCTTCCTTGAGTGTTTCCTACATATATATGAAGTTTTGATACCTGTACATTCAAAGATATGTTAGAAAATAAATTGTTCTTCTTGAAAATAATTTGTTATCGTCAAAATTAATGAGGGTCTAAACTTCTCAATTGTTTAGGTTCCAACAATCTCCCCCTTTTTGATGATGACAAATATCCAAGGTTGATGAACAATTTAATTTCAAAATAATATCAACGGTCTCAACCTGAATTTAACAATTTTGATATATATGAACAATTAAGGTATTAAGGCAATTGTTGATAAACAAATTTATTTAATGATCGCAAAAATACGTAGATGTATTAGAGCATATATTTAACAAAGTGAGATTGTATGCTAATTTTCATTTTATCAAAAAGATTTACATTGTACCAAATTGTTGATCATTATTAGAGTATTGGATCAATGAATATCAACACATTAATAGATATTAGAGCAATGAATAACCACACAAATGCTATGTATGAAATGATATGCATGATACTTCTGTTTTAGTGTGTCCATCGACGGTGAATTTGTCAATCAGACTTTCATGTGCTCATCAAACTTTTCTTTTACTCCCCCTTTTGTCATCAGACAAAAAGAGTGTAAAGCACATCATAGTCAAAATATGGCTTAGAAAAATTTGAATATATATAGATAATCAGATATAGGTATATATATATAGACAGATAGTCAGAGCAAACATAATGAATATATATATATATAAGAGTACCAAAAAAAAATTTATATCACACAAAAAAAATTTAAGGGTTTTGTGGAGGTGGTGGAGGGATGTTGAGACGTTCATATAATAACTTCAGTGCATTCTCCAGCTGAGTAACTTTCAGGTTAGTGGCCTTCATTTCTTCAAACTCTGCTTTAGGAATGGTGACCATCTCAACTGCAGGAGTAGAAGTAGAGGGTCCAGCTTCTGATACTGGTGCAGGTTTCATCTTTTGATGCTCTGCTAGCACCCAGTTGGATAGCTTCAGTCTCAAGCCCTTCTTCTGTTGAGCTCTTAAAAAGAATGCATCATTTAGTATAAACCATTTGATGAGACTTCCAAGTTTCCTCTGCTCAGATTCTGCCTGAATTTTCCTTCTTTTCTCCACCTCTTCTAGATACAGCAAATCCATGAAGATATTTTCTCTATGCAGAAGCACATCAGCAGTGAAAGCATCAAACCTGTTTCTAGCTTCTTCTCCCCATATTCTTCTGATGAAGGCACTCAATGCTTCAAAAACGAAAGAAAGTCCTTCATTTTCTGCCAGGTATATTCTTCACAGATTTTCCTTGTCATCTTCTGTAAGCACTAGGGGGATGAGGCATGGTAACATAGCTTTGTCTTTCCACGACTCCGACCATTGACTCCAAGTAAATCCAATGTCAAAGTGCTTGGTCACAGCAGCCTATTGGACATATGTCTTCATGCAATCAAGTGGCCTGATTACTGAACACCTGAATGTATCATCAAAGTAGGTAGTTCCCAGATTGGTGTTAGTAACTCTGCTGATAGTGCCAACTGTTGGAATTGTGGCTTTCTCGGCATTGCAGCAGTTTGAGGAGCCAGTTCTCCATTCATCTTCCTTAGAGAACTAAGGTAAAACCTTCTGGCATGATCCTCAGTGATCTTGGCAATCGGAAGCTTAGAGAATTCTTTAATGTTATACTTCTTGGGAGCCTTTTCATACTCTATGAGTCCGATCTTGCTGAATGGCAGCTTGCCAGGAGCAGGTTCTTTCCTTTTCCCAGGGATAGACCAAGGTAGCCACCTTTGTCTATCTGGCACAACCTTTACGGATACAGAAGAAGGATCTCTGAACTGTCTGATAACTTCAATTTTCTTCATCTCAAGACAGTATGCCATGAAGGCAACTTCTTCATCTGTAATCCATCTTTCACACTCCTCCAGTGTGAGAGGTTTAGTTTGAGGTAGGGATTTAGGAAGGTCAACAAAGATAGGGATTGCTCTGCTACCAGGTTCTGGTCTTAATCTTCCTTTGAATGACATCTGAAAATGGTCTTCTCCATCCTTGAAGGTAGCAGTCATTGGAGAGGCAATCTCCAATTTGGCAACTCCAGAGGTGAAGGTTTTCAAATGCCATGTAGAGGGGCGATTGTAGATGCTGTGATATAACTCATACTTAACAAACTAAGGTTTGTTAATGCACGAGACATTCTTCCTTCCACCGAAGTCTGTAGGTTTATGGGTAATGGTGAGTGAAGTGGGAGTGGTTTTGGTGGTTGTATAGGTTTTAGGTGTGTAGGGTTTGAAGGGATTAATGGGAGGTACTTTGAATAATAGGTTAAAGGGATGAGAGTGAAGTTTGGAAATGTATGTGGTAAGTGAGGTATTTGAGGAAATTTGTGGTAGGTCAAGGTTGAGTGTATTGGATGGTGGTTGAGTAGGTTTTGAGAGGGTAGAGGTTTGTCGGAGGCTCATTCTGGTTTTCTTGGTTTGTGTTTGAGTTTGTGGTTGTGAAACAGACAATGGGGGTGCAGGAATAATATCATGAGAATTGAAGATAGATACTGACTCATCAACAGTAAAATTGTGTACCTTTGGGTTAAGCTCAGAAGACTTAACCAACCTTCTTTTTGTTCCTCTAGGGGCAACAACGGCAGCAGGAGGAGGAGGGACTTGCTTCCCTTGACCGGACGCTGAAGCATCCTTTTCAGCTGTTGGCTTATTCTTTTTCTCCAAGACTTTTCTGATAGGAATTCTATCCTTATCTTCTGGTTCCTCAACAGTAGGTGCAGGAGCCACCTTCTATTTTATTCTCCTTGTCTCCCTTAAAGGAGATTCAGCAGGTCTCTTCAGACCAGCCATTGAGCTTCTGGTGGTTTTCTTTTCAGCTTCTTCTTCCTGTTGCTCTAATTTCACCTTCTTTATCATAGAGCCAGTTATCAGCTGCATTCTGACAAGACTGTTGACTCCAAAAACTTCAGGACGAACAACACCGCCAACACAAAAGTATTTTTCTTTTTCTTTTGTGTTGGTAGAGTCAGCCAGCTTTCTCACAACACCATCTTTAATCATCATTATGGAGAGAAGAACTCCATAAGGGATAACCTTGACGATATTCTTCTTATCGACACTCTTCCTTGAGAAGACAAGAGCATTTATAAGGTTATTGATAATCAACCTTGGCAGGTTGATTTTCTTCCCATCCATGTAGTTTCTCATAATGAACTCTTACTCGTAGTTCACTATGTCGCTTGAGCGAGCCTTTAGAATCACGCTCTTAGCGATGATTTTGTGCAGTACTCTGTAGTGGCTTTTCAAGTCTTTGGCAGTGGGAGTTATGTTCTTTTTCTTCAAACTCACGATAGTTTTCAAACAGGGCTTCATTGACATTTTTCAGTCCTTTGTAAGCGTCAACCCAGTTAGCATGGTAACTGATTCCTTCACAAGGGCACTTGATCGTCTGAGCAATAGAGTTGATGGTGAAGCGTAACTTGAAGCCTCTGATGTGTCCTTCTATAATTTCTCCCGGAAGTAGGTAAGCGTTCCCCCAGAACTCCTTTATAGCATAGCTCAGTACATCGACTGGTTCCTAGATAAAGTAATTTTTCCAGCCTAGTTTCTCCAAACCTTCTTCAAAATCAAAACCATATAGCTTGAAGTTCTCAAAATCAATCCTGTTCTCATTCATGAGTTTTGCTTCTGAGAAGACATCGAAGGCAGCAGTGTATTGTCCAACCTTTCTATCAGCCATGGTAGCAATTGTAGAGAGGGTAATGGAGGTTTTAGGGTTTGAAATCACAGAGAAAGAGAGAGAAAACAGTTTTGCAAGTAGATGCAGAGTGAAGCGATGGAGCGAAAAAATGTGGAGTAGTGGAAAAATTGATAGAAAATGGTACAGTCCTTTTTCAAAAACCGCTTTGTATTTCCACACAAAAATTAAATCAAAAAAGAAAAGGAAATGGAGATTCGCCTTTTCATTAAATGAAGACGCCACAAGAAAAGTAAGATCAAGTAAAAAGATTTTATCGAAAGAAATAAATAATTATGACTCAGTAGATGTGATGAGACGCTTAAGTCCTTTACACGTGTGACACATGTGTGCGTGCTCGGACGCACGCAATCGATTCACCAGACGTTGAGTTATGATGCACATGACAAATAAAATGCTTTCAAGTATGCACGCTTATGTCATACCAGATGCTGAGATGATGCATATCATCTGATGCTGAGATTAATCATTCTTCTATAAGATGAAAATTTAAATTTCTTTTTATAAAATTGAATCTATCTTCAGCAAGGGGTTTTGTAAATATATCAGCCCACTGATGATCAGTGTCTAAAAATTTTATTTTGAAAATACCCTTTTGAACATAGTCTCTTATAAAATGATGCTTAATCTCAATGTGCTTGGCTCGTGAATGCAATATGGGATTTTTAGTAAGAAAGATTGCAGAAGTGTTATCACAAAAGATAGGAATGTTACTCTCTTTTATCAGATAGTCTTCAAGTTGATATTTCATCCACAGAAGTTGAGAGCTGCAACTTGCTGCTGAAATATATTCAGCTTCTGCTGTTGAGAGCGCAATCGTGCTTTGCCTTTTGCTTGACCAAGACACACGATTTGCTCCAAGGAATTGGCAGTCTCCACTTGTGCTTTTTCTTTCAATTCGGTCTCTAGCAAAGTCAGCATCACAGAAACCTACTAACTTGTAATCTTTTGATTTCTTATAAAGCAAACCAAGATTAGTAGTCCCTTGCAAATATCTAAAAGTTCTTTTAATAGCACTTAAGTGTGATTCTCTAGGATCTGATTGAAATCTAGCACACAGACAGATGCCGAACATAATATCAGGTCTTGAAGCTGTAAGATAAAGTAGAGATCCAATCATACCTCTGTACATCTTCTGATTTACCTTTTTACCAGTTTCATCTTTACCAAGAATGCATGTGGGATGCATAGGAGTACACATACGTTTGTAATCTACCATTTTGAATTTCTTTAGCAATTCCTTGATATATTTGCTTTGATGTATATAGATATCATCATTGCATTGTTTGACTTGAATTTCAAGGAAGAACTTTAGTTCACCTATCATGCTCATCTTGAATTCAGCCTGCATTAGTTTAGAAAATTCTTTGCAAAGGCTTTCATTAGTAGCTCCAAAAATAATGTCATCAACATATATTTGAACAATTATAAAGTGTTTGTTTGATGTTTTTCTAAAAAGAGTTATGTCTACGAGACCTTTGGTAAAGCCATTTTTCATCAAAAATGTACTCAGTCTTTCATACCAAGCTCTGGGAGCTTGCTTAAGACCATACATGGCCTTTTTAAGCTTGAAGACATGTTCTGGAAATTCAATGTCTTTGAATCTAGGAGGTTGTTTTACAAAGACTTCCTCAGTTATAAAACCATTCAAGAAAGCACTTTTCACATCCATTTGATAAAGAATTATATCATGATGTGCAGCAAATGAAAGTAAAATGCGTATAGCTTCTAACCTTGCAACAGGTGCAAATGTTTCAGTAAAATCAATACCTTCTTCCTGTGAGTAACCTTGAGCAACCGATCTTGCCTTGTTTCTCACAACCTTTCCATCTTCATCAAGCTTGTTTCTAAATACTCATTTAGTACCAATAGCTTGCTTATCTTCTGGTAGAGTAACCAGCTTCCATACATCATTTCTTTGGAACTGATTCAACTCTTCTTGCATGGCCAGAATCCAACCTTCATCTTTCAATGCTTAATCAATCGTTTTAGGTTCCATTTCTGAGAGTAGTGTCATATCTGCATGCTCTTTAAAAGAGGATCTGGTTCTTACTCTATCTCTAGGTTTTCCTATGATTTGATCTTTAGGATGATTGGCTTTGTACTTCCAGCTCTTTCTGAATTCAGCTTCTGAATATTCTTGTGTCTGGTCACCACCGGACGATGAAGATGTAGGTTCACTATTTGTAGTATTACCTATATTTAATTCTGAAAATAATTCATCTAACTCTGATTCATCTTCCACTGTCATAGTTTCTTTATTGTATATTCTAAATGCTTTAGATCTTTCAGAATATCCCAAAAAGATTCCTTTGTCAGCTTTTGAATCAAACTTACCAAGATGATCCTTAGTATTTAAAATATAACAAATACATCCAAATGAATGAAAATATGATATGTTTGGTTTCCTTCCTTTCCACAGTTCATATGGAGTCTTCTTCAAAATAGGTCTAATAAAAATTCTATTTTGAATGTAACAAGATGTGTTTACTGCTTCTGCCCAAAAATGTTTTACAATGTTAGCTTCATTGATCATAGTCCTGGCCATTTCTTAGAAGGACCTATTCTTCCTTTCTACAACACCATTTTGTTGAGGTGTTCTAGGAGAGGAGAAATTGTGGGAGATGCCGTTATCATCACATAATTTTTGAAAGCTTTCATTTTCAAATTCTCCCTCATGATCACTTCTAATAGAAGAAATACAAATTCCTTTTTCATTTTGAACTGTTTTGCAGAATACAGTAAATACCTTGTATGACTCATCTTTGTGAGCAAGGAATCTAACCCATGTCCATCTAGTAAAATTATCAACAATGACTAACCCATATTTCTTTCTAGTTAAAGAGGTTGTCCTTGTTGGACCAAAAAGATCAATATGCAAAAGCTCAAGTGATCTAGAGGTTGAAACAACATTTTTTGAAAGAAAAGAAGTTTTAACTTGTTTTCCTCTTTGACATGCCTCACAGAGAGCATCGGATTGATACTTAAGATTTGGTAAGCCTCTGACAAGACTGTGCTTGTTTAATTTTGAGATTAATCTCAAACTGGCATGACCCAATCTCTTGTGCCAAATCCATTGTTCTTCGTCAACAGACATGAGACACTTGACATCTTGTTTTGCAAGTTCAGAGAGATCAATTTGGTAAATATTTTGTTTCCTCTTAGCAGTAAAGAAAATAGAGTCGTCTTTCTTGCTTTTTACTAGACATCCAGTTTCTGTAAAGATGACTTCATAACCATTGTCACATAATTGACTTATGCTCAATAAGTTATGTTTAAGTCCTTCAACATATAGTACATTATCAATAGAGGGAAGAGAGCCTTTACCAATGCGACCAATTCCAACTATTTTACCTTTCTGGTTTCCTCCGAAACCAACGAATCCAGCTTCTTTAGGCCTTAGTTCTTGGAACATATGCTTTTCTCCCGTCATGTGACGCGAGCATCCACTGTCTAAGTACCAAGATAGGTGTGTTGACTTTGTTGCTAAGCATGTCTACAACATAGACTATTTTATCTTTAGGTACCCATATCTTTTTGGGTCCTTTCTTGTTAGTTCTTGAAGGAAGCTTATCATTTACAGTTTTGAAAACAGTATATGCACTTTTCAAATGACCAGGTTTGTTGCAGTAAGTACAATGCAAGCATTTACTATGATTATTTGATTTATCAGATGCTGAATCATTTTCTAGAAGAGGTTCATCTGATATATAACCAAGACCATGAGTTGTTGTTTTACTGACACCCCAAATCATTGAAGCTTGCTTGCTTCGAGTTACACTCTCTGCAAGAAACTTTTTAAATGCATATTCATAATCATTTGATTTGCATTTAGGATTGCCTGTAACTTTAGAGCGTTCAGCTTGAGAGCTCTCGACTCAGTTGCTTGTTAGCGACTCGACATCGTTAACCATCGATGCTGATTTTCGCCAGTTTCCTGGTTCTCTTCATTGAGTACAGATTTTTCTTTGTTTAAAGCTTAAAAGTCTTGTGATAATTTTGAAAATTTCTTTTTCAAATTCTTATACTCAATAGAGAGAGTGGCAGAGTCCTTAAGAAGATCAACGAATGCAAGTTGAAGTTCAGAGTAGGAATCATATACTATTACCTCTTCAACTTCTTCTTCTGATTCAAAGTCAGTGTCTGCCATGAGAGCGAGATTTGCTTCTACTTCATTATCTTCCTCAGATGAGGAAAAATCTAGATCTTCCCATGTAGCCATGAGGCCCTTCTTCTTTTTCTTGAAAGAACTTCTTGTGGGCTTCTCCTTAAGATTAGGACATTCGGATTTGAAGTGTCCAGGCTTTTTACATTCATAGCAAATGACTTGAGCTTTGTCCTTGTCTTTGCTTTCCTTTTTGTCCTTAGTATCTTTCTTCTGAAACTTCCTCCTGAAGTTTCTCTTCTTCCACATTCTTTGTATCTTCCTGGATATAAACGCGAGCTCATCTTCTGATGTGTCAACATCTCCTTCTGAAGCTTCATCTTCTAATTCTTCTTCTTCAGCCTGAAGGGCTTTGGAAGAACTAGCTTTATGTTGAGCGACTTTCAAAGCAATAAATTTGCCCTTTTTGACAGGTTCTTCTTCGTTTACCTCAGGTTCATGAGCTTTAAATGAACTCATAAGATCTTCAAGTCGTAGGACATTTAGATCTTTTGCTTCCTGAATAGCAGTGACCTTGGGTCTCCACTGCTTAGTCAAGCTTCTTAAGATCTTTCTAACATGATCAGGTGTAGTGTAACTTTTTCCAAGGGCCTGTAACCCATGAACAAGTGTTTGGAATCTTCCAAACATAGTTTCAATGCTTTCACCATCTTCCATTTTGAATAACTCGTATTGGCGAACTAACATGCTAGCTTTGGTTTCTCTTACTTGGGCAGAGCCTTCGTAAGATAAAACGAGTGAGTCCCAGATTTCTTTGGCAGTATCAAATTTGCCACATTTATCATATTCTTTTTCTGTCATAGCACAGATAAGAATGAATCTAGCTTTTTGATTGATTTGATATCTCTTTTTCTGCTCATCATTCCAATCTTCTCTGGCTATAGCAACACCACGAGGATTAGTGGGAGGAATGTAACCACTTTGAACTATATCCCACAACTCAAGTTGTTGTGTCTCAAAGAAAGCTTTTATCTTATCTTTCCAGTAATCAAATTTTTCTCCATCGAATAGAGGAGGACGGTTCATATGACCACCTTCAGTAGACATGTTCACAGTATAGGATCTTTTCTCTTAACACTGTTAAGTGCTCAACCAAGAGGCCGTGCTTTGATACCAACTGAACGTGAACACAAGAAGAGGGTTGTATATCGTACTGTGTTAAAAACTTTTCGCAAACTTTACGTAAAAAACACTTCGACTCAGATTTTTCAAAACTGTTTGTATATCGGATGCAGAGAAATTAATCGGATGCAGAAAATATACCACTTATGAAAACTTGTTTTACTGATCAAGGTAAAGATAAATGTAAAGCAGTAAAGGAAGAGATGCAGAGATTTATACTAGTTCACCACCAACTGGTAGCTACGTCTAGTCCCTTCGTTCCTGAAGGATTTTTCACTATAATCAACTGATTACAATTTTTCTCAAGAGTATTCTACTGTCACAAACTTGACAATACTCTCAACTTCTCAAAACGACTCAGTGCAGTCGAGCCTTTGAGGAACAAAGCCTTCACTCGGCCAAATACAGTTTACAAAAGAGATTATACTTTTGAATACAGTCAAAATATCTCTCACAGAGAGGATGAAAAGATTAAGCTTAAAACAGAATGGCTTTCTCAAAGAAAGTATAAGACGCTGAGTTCAGTTCTTTGTAGACCAGAAACTTGGCATGAAGCTTGATTGTTCACTTGAGTAATATTGCTTTTAGAATGAAGTTTCTTCACAGTTTTTCCAACTTCTCTTCAATTAATACCTTGGGGTATTTATAGGAGTCTTCAAGGGTATTACTGTTGCAGTAAAAAATATCTCCTTTCCATTGAGTGAGGTAATTTGAAATGTAGTCATTTTCTTCCTTTCCAGAGAATATTAGAATAGTACACATTACCGTTTTTGTACTATCTGCTATTTGCAATTGCCTTATACGATTTTTGTCTTATGCTAAAGGTGTCACCTTTGCTTCCTCGTACATCAAAATGAGCGCATAAAATCAAATTCGAATTCCATTCCACAACATTCTGAGGCTAAGAGCAGAAACGTGATCATCACGTGCTTCATTAAAGAGATCAGACGCTCGCTCAGAACAGAGGACGGACGCTTGCAACAATTGAGTATTCCACGTGTCAAAGAGTAATACTCCTGGACGCTTGCTGTTAGCAAGATGCTGAAGTGAGTTCGGACGCTGACACTAGTGGATTGTATTCAATTCTTTTGTAAATTTCTTCTTCTTCCTTAAGTGTTTCGTACATATATATGAAGTTTTGATACATGTACACTCAAAGATATGTTAGAAGATAAATTATTCTTCTTGAAAATACTTTGTTATCATCAAAATTAATGAGGGTCTAAACTTCTCAATCGTTTAGGTTCCAACATAGTCAAACCACGGTCCTACGTCGGCAACCGGCAAACGTGAACCTACAACTACTTAAACATAACTTTAGGATCCTTTTCCTTGTCCGGGTGAGCGAATGCGAGCATCCTCAACATCCGTACTAAAGCTATCGAGCCATGGGATCCCCTTCGTTAGTGAAACTTCGACGAGCGTCACCATAGTAACTCTTTTACAACGGTGCTTAATGAGCCATGCGATCCTCTCCAAACTTGAATACCATCATAGTAACTCTTCATCCTTCGATACCAATAGGCCACGGAGTCCCCCCGTCAGTGCAACTTCGACGAGTACCGTCATAGTAACCCGAAATCTACACTCGAACGACTACGAACAACAGAGTATTCTACGCCTTAGAATCATTGACGCAAAGCACACAATATCCAACAAACCCATTGAATATCAAACCACCAATTGGTCTTAACTTGCAGCCAATAAACAACAATGACAACACAACACAACGATACTCAAACATTGGTCACAACGGTGACCCACTTCAATCACAAGTTATTAACCGGTAACCCTTACAATCAAGTCTAACATTCATTATACATTAATCCTAGGTGTTCACTACCCTTAATTTTATCATTAGTCAGATGTATGAATCAATTCATAAGCCCCATGAATCAATTCAGGGTCAAAACATCATTCTGTGAATCGAATTGCACATCTGTGAATCGATTCACAGCTTCGATTCATAGAGTCGAAAAAACTGCAGGTGTGAATCGATTCATGCAGCGGTGAATCGATTCACAGGACCTACAAAAGTCAATAACACTATTTTTCTGCACTGCTTGCATTAGGGACTCCTCCTAAGTGGTCCCACGTCCAATCCAAGTTCAGGGACGATCACTAAATTGTCCCTAAGGTCTCTAGTTATTAATCTTAGAGTCAATTCATGAACTTAATCCTTTATGATTCAATCTTTATCCATAGAATTCACAACTACTCATTCTTATCCATCTAACACATCATCCCCTTACAAATTTCAGTATCTATGCCCATCCTATAGTTCGTTATGACTCTTCATTTAACTCCAATCTAGGTCATACAATTTATCATAACTAGAGTCCAAGTTACATTACCTTATTACCATACATTCCAGCAATTCTACCCTTAATTCTAATCATGCCACTAATTCCAAAACAGTGAATAACACTCATTATCGTGCAATTTAGTTCATTTTAATTGAACCTAAACTGTACATTCATCATTGACTTTTCAAACATAATTACACCAACACCTAACACATACAAAGCCACTTAGAAACTGTAACACCTGTATTTTTCTTGTACGTTATTAGAGTTATTTTATTGTAATTTTGTTGTATTTATGCAATAAATAAGCAATTGTTGTTGGCTAATGAAGTGACTAAATTAAATCAAGATAAAATTAAATTTAATTAATATTTAATATTAATTCATGATTCAAAAATTGTCAAAAATTCTTATGAAGTGTCGTCGTATTTTAAATTACTGGGTAATTTTTATTCGCAATAAGATTTTAAAACGAATTCTTATTTCGATGAAAATTAAATCGTAGCTTGTTGTGACATTTTTTGAGTGTTTTATATTGTTTTTATAATTTATAGATAATTTAATTATCATGCGGTGAGTTAATTTCCTAGTAAATTAATTTACGAGATTAAACGGCGAGCGAACTATCGTTAACGCGATTACTCGACGTCGTGATTTTTGTGACACCGAGGCTTATTTGACCCATGAGTCATCACTTTGACTAGGATTTAGTAATCCAAAGCAAGGTCACTTGCTAGGTGGCATTCATTGATTTGCATTAGCTTAAAATTCTACCAATTTATGTCATTCAAGCATGGCTTATTTCCATGAAATAAGGAGAACCATGCCTTATTCTTTTATTATTTTTTTTCTCTCCTCCTATATATATATATATATATGAGGCTGCAGCCCCTCCCTCACTTTACCATCTCATTTTCCAAATTTTTCTCCAAAGTCATCTAGTGTGGGTGAAGAGAAAAAGTGAGAAGTTCATCATCTCCCTCCTTCTTCCTCTAGCCACAGCCATATCCCCACCAACACCACCATTTTGGTGGTGAATCCTTGAGCAATTCAGTGAGGTTTTGAAACAAGTTTTTCTCCTCTTCTTTTAGTCTCCAAAACTGTGGCCTTGCATGTGAGTTTTAGGTGATGATCTTTCCTGCTTATTTCTTCATGCAAGTTCTTGATGATGACCAAGGAACCAAAATGAAAAAGTTTTCCCCTTCCTTGAAGAGCCCTAGGCCGTGACATAAGGAGGGAAAAATAATGGAATGTCTTCCATGTGAATCGTATCTTGCATGTTGTTATTATTGTTGTTATCTTAAGGTTTGATTGCATGTTATTATTTCTTCTCCTTGAGCTTTATTCAAGCTATGACTTAAAAGAGAGTTTTTGGAAAAAAGTTACTTGAAGTTGTTAGTTTGATTCTTAGGGATTTTGATAGTTGTTTTGATGTGTTTGTTGTTGAAGAATTGTTAGAAGAAAAATTAAAATTTTCCCCTAAACTTTGTTGTTGAAGCTGTGAGCTTCAAGAAGGGAAATGAAAGAAATTTTTGTGTTTTAAACTTTGATTCATGCATGTTTAAGTTTTTGTTAAGGTTTAAGAGTTTTTGAAAAAAGTTTGATTTGAGTTTAAGTTGTTTTAAGTATTGTTTTAGTAGATTAAGACGATGAAACACCTAAAGTTTAGAGAAATATTTGTTTTCCTTAAACAAGGTGGAATCTAAGGAATTTTAGTATTGAAATATTTGATTTTAGTGTTGGTTTTATTGTTGTAAAAGATTTGAAAGAAGAAAAAATTTTAGGTGTTGTTTTAATAGTTAAAACAGTGGGGTATAGTTGATTTTATTGTTGTTTTTGTAAAATTTTCACTTGATTAATGTGTTAGTATTTGTTAATTAGGTGTTTTAGATGTTAAAGCTTTGTTGTGGTTGAAAAGAAAATGAGTTTTAATGATTTTTTTAAGTAAAAAGTTTAGTTATAAAGATTTTGAGTAAGTTGTAAAATATTAAAAATAATTGTTTTAATGTTTTAGTGTGTGTTTTATGATAAAAGAATTTTTAGAGTTGTGTAACCTACGGGTTGTTACAAACCGTGACCTAGGGACTACTTTTAAGAGATTTAGAAATTTTTCTAAGATTTAGAGTTGTTATATTAAGGTTGTTGAGGTCGTGAGTGTGATCGTGACCGAGTTCGGGACGTACCTTTGACGTAGTGTGGACGTAGAGATCTATTTGCAAGGGCATCTTCTAGTATTTAGTTGATTAAATGTGATTTTGTTGTGAAGTGCTCGAACTTAGTGATTGTTGAGTAGATAAAGTGTTGTTATGATTTGTGATCATATATGCTTAATTGTGTTTGAGATATATGCTATTGAAATCTGTGTTGAAAAATTAAATGATTATTTAATTATGTTGCATGTTGAAATATCATATGAGTTGGTATGTTCAAGTGAGAAATGTGAAGCTGCATTGACATGCATACATAGAGACTTCGACCTGAATTAAAATCCTAAAAATGGATAATCCTATGCGTGGAGTTCAGTGTCGTCGTTAGTCCTATGAGGGGACAATATCAGACTGTTGTATCCTATGAGTGGACCAGCCGATGAGCCCATTGGTATGGTTATTTTGCGATATTCTAGAATCATGTGCACTGGCATATAGTTGCATCAATAGGGACTTATGTGCATCCTTATTGAGTTGATTTTTAAATGCTTAGTGACATGATTAATGCTACTTGTTATTGAAGTTGTGTTCATATTGTATCTTGTGAATATGATATGTTTTGCATTCGGTATATGTTGTATGTTATGTTTAAATGTTTTATTCGGAAAGATGACCATTGCCCGTGGTTCTTCAATTAATGAATGTAACCCAGACGATGACGAACATGGTGGGGATCCCGGCGATGCACCTATCGTCGGAGAGGAAGTTTGACTTTCCAGACATGGACATTCCACTGGCCTATGAGTTCGACCTCGTTTCAGGCCGGATTGTGTATAGGGGGGATGTAGTTGAGATTTCTAGAGTTGACATATTGGTGACCCGTGTGAAGATGACCCACCACACTATGAGCTTTCCGATACCAGTGATGCAGATAGTTGAGGGATGGCTAGCAGCTCAGTCAGATCTAGCATTTACTACTACAACTACTCCATCATCAAATGAGCTTTCGAAAATTCCTCGGGAGACGACTTTTAAGAGATGAGCCTGTAGTTGGAGGCCCTAGACTGCGTAGGACTGCTCATAAGAGCATAGGATCTCGACGTTGGGTGTAACACCCCGATTCCGGAGCGCTACTGAGTAACCTAATCTAATGCTGAAAACATTTATTGCTTGTATGCTTTCAGTTAAAGAGTACTCTTATGTATTTCGCAATAGAAAAATAGGAGTCACTTTTTTTTTCTTTCCTTTGAAACCCTTTTCAAAATGAGACATAGAGTACTATAGTTTTCTAAATGATGCCAATTCAAATTTTTGCAATTATCAGAGTATAATGCATCACAAAATAATACTTCACATAACATAATCATTTCGCACTAAGGCGAGGTTCTCCGAAAAAAGTAATTACAAGACAATGGGTAATTACACAAACACATAATACCCTAAGCTAAGCTGGCCAACAACTATAACTCTTACTGAGAAACAGCTCAGCAAGACCAAACACAAAGTACTCAGAGGAATCTTCCTCCACTGGCTCAATCTACAATGCTCCTGAAAGGCGAAGCTGCAACAGCTACCGAACTCCATCTAGAAGTGACATCCATAAGGACATCCAATCCAACAACAGTGCAAGGGTAAATCCTTTGTCCACGAGTTTATCATAGGCTATGTCACATGCAAACAATATATACATATATAATACAACAACATGCTTTTATATACATATACATACTTAATAGACCGCACACAATCAGCATGGTATATCAAGCATTGCATGTGAGCAAACAAAACAACCAACAGATCAACAATCAAGTCACTACAATATCAACCATTGCATGTGAGTAGGCAAATCTATCAACAGATAAGTGATCAAGTCATCACAATATCCAATTATCAACAATTCATCACATATCATAAATGCGGTTAGCTATGCATGTCAATGCAGTATGGCTAGTTTGTGTATACACCTGCAGCCTTAAACAAGGTCAGCAGTGACGAGGAACTTTATTTCCCAACGTCCAAATCAACTCCCCTACCAAGGGTATTGCCACAAAGGCTTGCCACAAAGGCTTTCTGCCACGCGGGCATAGGGTGACAACTCGTCCTTTTGAAGTCCTGGAGACAATCAAACGCTCCGAGTGTCGATGCTCAATGGTCAGTATGCATCCAAACAAATTCTTCAATATGGCATGCTCACCGTAGGGAGCGCCCGAGTAATGTTTTAATTAATCAATGCGGATCGACGACACCTCAACTCACTCACTCTACTTAGTGAATTTTCATGCTTCCAATTCTTATATTACCTAGGTGAGGTCGTACCAAAATAAATCACTCATTTAGCTTTGGGTCATTGGAACCTGAGTTTCATCAAATTCTTTATCTAGCATGGTTCCACTTCTACTTATCTATAAGCTTAGGCTAGTCATACTACAACCCTCATGCTTATTTTTAAGCCAAAACACCTTTAACAATTACTTAGAGTGCAAACACAGGACACAAAGTCCGGGTGTTCAATTGCGGAACGCTAGTCTTAATCTCAGATCAGAACTCTAGGCACGTAATGTGGAACACTAGGCTCAATTTTTAGATTGAGATACTAGGCACGCCATACGGAACACTAGGTCCAATCCTAAACCAAGAAAATGCGCACGCAAGTAGGACATTAAGTCCCAGCACAGGACACATAGTCCATATGCTCAATAGGAACACTAGGTTCCCTATGTTTTAATCTTTCAAAAACTCGATCTTTGAACTCTCTTTCTCTATTCTTATATTACTCCTTTGTATCTGAAAATACTCGTTAACTCTAGGTAGTTGAAACCCTAGTTGAGCTAAATAATACGCTAGGATAATTCCCAAACACTTTACTTAACTCAACCGTTTTCAAATTTTACGACGTTTTCTTTTTAAAAGAACCTCTTGAACAACTTCTAACCCTCTGATCCATAAAGCTGTTTGTACACCAACTTATTTTATAAAAATACCTTCAGTTTACCATGAAAACATTTCTCGGCTCATGGAATCGCATCAGACTTACCGTTGTAAATCGTCAACCAATAACAGTCGATCAACGCATTATTAATTAACCCATTATCCTCAACAATATTATCCAAATTCCAATCAATTCCAAGTTCCAATAAATCCAACATGATTCAAGGAAAACAACACAAATCATAATACCACGCAGGGCCAAGAACATGCTATAGCATTTCATACAGCACCTAACAATTCAGTAAGCTACAACGTGCAACATACTTCCATCAATTTCAAGTCCATTCAAATTAATCCAACATGGTTTAAGTCACACAATACTATTCAGTCTTGCAACACAGGGCCAAATTAATACACAATAATTCATGCTACAACATCTCAACAACACATAGTAATACTACAAGTACTACCACACAATTTAATCAAACCTCAAGCCAACCAACACACAAGGTGAAAAGCCCAAACTCATTATATAAGAATTTCCCTTACCTTGGGTGCTTTAACAATCCAAGCAAGCTAAATTCAAAACCATCGTCAAGTCGCACCTCGTGCGTACCCTAAGCACGAACCTTAATAACACAAACTTAACAAAATTAGAACCAACAACTCAAGCCCTATGGCTCTAAGGGCAGCCACGGCCTAGGTCCTAAAAAGACCTAAAAATCTAGCTAACTTAACCCATTTGGATCACACCTAATCATATGCCATGAAACAAATTCAAACCATGCAAGTTTTCAAGCTTTTACAAAAGCTACACACATAGAAAATACCAAAACCCAAAACTTACCAATTGGAATAGTGTTTTACCAAATGAATAGTGTTTTGTCCAATTTAAACTACATTTAAAAACCTTAGAACATACCATAAGATTTAAAGAAATAGGTTAGTTATAACTTCAAAACAATATTTGAAACATAAGCTAAACTTTTCCCAAAAAATCAAACTTCTTTGGATTGTTTTGCTAAATCAAATTCTTGGCCAACCCTTACACCATTTTAAGGTCACAAAACAACTTAAAACAAGGTTTAAAACTATCACAAGGGTCACGGCTACAAGCTTCCCAAAAACAAACCCAAAATTTCAACTTTTTCATTTTCAAAACTTGCAAATTCTCCACACTTCAATCCATGAACTTTAAACTAACTTCCTAAACACTTAAATTACTTTGGAAACAACTTAGAACATACCCCCCCTCAATCATATTAGGGTCACGGTTTTGGTTACCCAAAAACAATTCCAAATTTCAATTTTTTTTCATTTCCAAAACAAATCATTCCATCACACTTAAATCTTTACATCTTAAACCAATTTTCCTAACACCTAACATACTTAAAAATCAAATTAAAACATCCCCTAACATCCTGTGAGAGCCACAGTTCAGCCCCCCCTTTTCACCAAATCAATTTTTCCAAAAACTTGTAAACATAGTTATATGACTAGGATCCAAACATACAACTACTAAACCTTCAAAACTCACACCAAATCAACAAGAACAAAGTCAAGAACAAAGCTTAGAGCATCCTTAGGGATTCGGCCAGCAAGGGGTTAGGGTTTTCCCCAAACTCAAATTACCAAAATCAAGGTGATTCATGGAAGAAAACAAAGGGTTATGGAACTAGTCATGCAATACTAGCCAAAAACAAGCTTTTTAACTTCAAATAATTCTTGAATCCATCAACAATCATATCATGGAACCCAAAAGAGATGAGGAAAGGTTTATGGAGCTTACCAAGAGTATAGAAGATGATTGAACAAGGGTGGAGATGAAAGGAAACAATGGTGCACACTTTGATCTCCAAAACTTCAAAAATCAAAGCTTTCCTCTTCCAAATTTTTTTTTCAAGCTTTCCAACAATGGAAGAAATGAAAAGATGATGTCTAGATCAGCTAGGGAGCCACGAAAATAATGAGGACAAGGTGGGAATAAAATTTGATCATTTAGTTGGAAGCTAACCAAACTAGTTACAAACTAACTAAACTAACTTCCTACCATTTACTAACCAACCAATCACCACATGACACTTGTAAAATCAATCATTAACCCACATGTTCAGCCCCCCTAGTGGATGGATGCATCTCCCCTTAGCCCAAAATATCTAGATATTTCGTTTCGTCGCGCTCGCCAATCAAAAGCGCTACAAGCATGCGTATAATAGGTTTTAATACTAAAAACTCTCAAAAATAATACTAATTATAACCCCACACCCAAAAATCACAAATGTTCCTCGCGGCATAAGAAAAGTATCCATGTATCTCGTTTTCTCGAAATGCGAACCGAAACGTCGCAATTAGGCAGTCTCTGGCCATAGAAAATACACTAAATATTTTCTGATGCCCAAAAATTCTAGAAAAATTATAATAAATCCTAAATATTGGAAAATGCTAAGATCTCAAATTTTATAAAATTTGGATCACGTTTGGGCATGTTTCAGTTAGAAACACACACAATAGCCTAGCTACGACAGAATTCGATAGAATTCTCGCAGCGTAATAAAACTGTAAATTAGTGACGATCACTAATTTCAATTTCTCTTATCATATAGATATTATTCAAATAATAAAATTATCAAAACAAAATCATTAAAATAATAGTCATATTAAATATGATGTAAAACAGACAATTAATACAATAACTAAAACATGAAAAATCAAACTATGACTTGAAAATATTTATTAAATCCTGAAAATTATTTCTCATTCAATAAAATAATTTTCTTTAATCAAATAACAATCTTTCACATTTTTCGGGATTAATTCATATTAAAAACAGTATACGTCTACACTGTCTGTTAATCTGAATTAACTACTAAAACAGTAAATTGTTTACAATAAATTTTTGTTGTTCTTAGTACTTTTAACACACCATTGAGGTCATGACTCTCTATGATTTATTTTCAAGTAGTTGGAACTACAAAATAATTTTCATAAAAATTGGGATGTTACATTGGGCTGTGGGAGCATCCACCTCATGTACTATGACTGACCCTCCGGTTCCTTTATTGGAGCCTGAGCGAGTGCTGGAGTTTCCTCCGGTTTATCCTTTGCCTAGCAATGAGCCTACTCCTCCAATCGACCCATTACCCAAATGTTGCTTCTGCGACATGTCAGACTGTAGTGGTGGCGGTTGGATTGAGGATCTGCTGACTGTGGAGGTCAGGCCAGAGGTAGTACCTCATTCTGTCCCAGTTATTGATCCGATAGGAGATGATGATGAGTTCGAGGACGTGGAGATGGAGGAGGAGGAGGACCCCTCCGAGGACTTAGACTTTGAGTGGTAGTCTTGTGGTTGTGTTTTGCGGGTTGTGGATGTTTTGGGAGTGACCAGTCTATATTCCAGCTTAGTGGTTCTGTTGATGGTTTTTAGTGTTCTTTTGAGGATAACTTTTGGAGTAGTCCTCTGCGTAGGTGTCTGCCAGAGTACCTCAAATGTATGAGCACTCTGGTTAGGGTATTCATACTTTAGGTGCATTCCCTCTGTGGATATTTATTTTCAGTTTTTTTTTTACAAAATTTGATCCGATGTATTGCTTTTGGCACTTGTGTAAATATATGTATATATTCAGTTTGCATTACTCTTTTGCATTATAGATTCTATCATGTTTCTAAAATCGATGTAATACTCTGTCTTGTGTTTTGCAGAAGATTTTTTTTTTTAAATTTCCATATTTCTAAAAGACAAGACGAGTATTGTTTTGTAAATTATTCTGCATTTATATGTTTTAGTCTAGTAGTGCTCTGGAATTGGGATGTTATATTTTGTGGTATCAGAGCAATTCGGTTCTAATCGGACTGTGAGTTGGGAACACTAAGCTGGTCACTTGTCGGGTTTGGTTTGTCGAGTAGCAAGTTGTGCTGATGTTGAATTTGTTTAGATGAGCGAAGCAATTTTGCGTATGAATCGGTTGAATTGTTTCTTAAATGAAGCAATGTGTGTAAAACACAAATTGTGGTGAGGTTCTGACTGGTTTGGTACCTTGTAGGAACCCAATGCATCGTCAAAGAGATCCTACTACTGGAATAGAGAATCAAGATATAGATCGTGTAATTCAGGTAGTGGCAGACATGGCAACAGCCGTAGCACAACAAACAGCAGCTATGACCCAGGGGGATGTGTAACAACTGCAATGAGCTGAGCGGAATGCAGAAGCAAAAGGATTAGTAGATTTTCGAAAGCATGATCCACCATAATTCTATAGCAAGCAGGATCCTAAGAAAGCCGATCTTTGGTTACAAGAGATAGAAAAGATTTTTGAAGTACTTCATTGCCCAGAGCGTGTCAAGGTGAACTACGTATCATATTTTGTTGTTGGGTGATGCGGAGTACTGGTGGAAAGGAGTTAAGCAGATGCTGGCTGCACAGTAAAGGGAAGCAAATTGGGAGACTTTTCGCAGCAAATTTTTTGAGAAGTATTTTCTGGAGAATACGAGAATTGAGAAGGAACATGACTGTGTCTGAGTATGCTGCCAAATTTGAATCACTGGCAAAGTACTTTCGATTCTTTCATGATCAGATGGACGAAAGATGGATGAGTGAGAAATTTCAACGTGGAATGAGATATGACATTAAGAAGTCGGTACGTCCATTGGGAATTTGAAACTTCCAAGAATTGGTTGAGAAGTGTAATGAGGTGGAAGCAATGAGGAATAGTAAAAGAAAGGGTAGTTCAGGAGGACCCATCAGGTCGCAACCTCAAGGACAAGTACATAATTAGAAGGGGAAATAGCAGAAGAAAACGTACAACAAGCTTCAAGGGAAAGACAAAGGATATTATTGCCCTATGATCCAAAGTTCAAGAGATGGAAGTCAGAGCGGACAGGACAAGTCTGCTATCGTTGTGGAAAACCTGGGCATTATGCGAACAAATGCACTATAAGGGACGACTTGTGCTTCAACTGTAATAAACCAGGGCACTTTGCCAAGGACTGCAAGGCGTCAAAGGTGGAACCTAGTGTGAACGCTGTGAAGGCGAAGAGTCCGACTGCTAAGGGTAGAGTTTACTATATGAGCGGAGAAGAGGCAGAGCGTTCAGATGATCTAATTTAGGGAGACTGTGAGATTGTGAGTAATTCTCTATCCATACTCTTTGATTCTGGCACGACACATTCTTTCATTTCTTTGGATTGTGTGAAACGATTGAAGTTGCCTGTGACTGCATTGCCTTTCGACTTAGTAGTTACTACTCCAGCTGCTAAGACTTTAGTTGCCAACACTGCATGTCTTCATTGTGCAGTGGTCATTCAGGGTAGAAAGTTCTTTGTTAATCTGATTTGTTTGCCTTTGAAAAATTTGGATATTATTCTCTGGATGGATTGGTTGTTACACTACCATGTCCTTTTGGACTGTGACCAAAAGATAGTAGTTTTCCCTGATCTAGAAGTTTCCAAGTACCTTTCTGCCAACCCCATCAGAGTTTCCTTGAAAGAGGGAGCTCAAGAATACATATTTCCTATTAGTTTAGAAGTTACTCAAGAGATTGAGTTGAAGAACATGCCAGTGGTAAATGAGTTTCCAGATGTCTTTCCTGAAGACGTTTCGGGTTTGCCACCAGTGAGGGAGATCGAATTTTCTATCGACCTACTCCCTGTAATGGGCCCGACTTCCATAGCGCCTTATCGAATGTCTCTTTCCGAGTTAATTGAACTGAAATCACAAATTGAGGATCTGATGTCGAAGTAGTTCATTCGACCTAGTGTCTCACCGTGGGGAGCTCCAGTGCTGTTGGTGAAGAAGAAAGACGGAAGATCAAGATTGTGTGTTGACTATCGGCAACTCAACAAGGTTACTATCAAGAATAGGTACCCGTTACCGCGTATTGATAACTTGATGGGTCAACTGAGGAGCTACTATATTTTCCAAGATTGATATAAAGTCTGGGTATCATCAGATTCGCGTAAAGGTTGAGGACATCCTGAAGACTGCTTTGAGAACTAGATATGGTCACTATAAGTATCTAGTGATGCCTTTTGGAGTGACGAACGTACCGACAATATTCATTGATTATATGAACCAGATCTTTCATCCATTTCTAGATCACTACATTCATCGACGACATCTTAATCTACTCCAAGACTAGAGAAGAGCATGAGGGACATCTGTGCCAGGTATTGCAAATTATACAACAAAAGAAGCTCTATACTAATCTTTCAAAGTGCGAATTATGGCTAGAAGAAGTGAAATTCCTAGGGCACGTGATATCTAAGGAGGCAATAGCTGTAAACCTAGCTAAAGTGGAGATCATGTTAGCCTGGGAACAACCGAAGATGGTGTCAGATATCAGGAGCTTTGTTGGTTTGGCGGGCTATTACCGGAGATTCATTGAAGGATTTTTGAAGATAATGGCACCGCTCACGCAACTTACAAGGAAGGATCAGTCATTCGCTTGCACAGAGGAGTGTGAATCCAGTTTTTAGATGCTGAAGAAACTTCTAACGACGACACCTGTTCTAGTTTTGCTGCAATCAGAAGAACCTTACGAGGTTTATTGCGACGTTTCTCATCAGGGACTCGGATACGTGCTGATGCAATACAAGAAGGTGGTGGCCTACGCTTCGAGACAACTTAAGATGCATGAGAAGAACTACCCCACGCATGATTTGGGGCTAGCTGCAGTGGTATTTGCGCTAAAGATTTGGAGACACTATCTGTATGGGAGCACATTCACCGTGTTCAGCGATCACAATAGCTTAAAGTACTTGTTTAATCAAAAGGAGCTCAACATGCGACAAAGAAGGTGGATGGAGTTTCTGAAAGATTACGATTTTTCGCTGCAGTATCATCCAAGGAAGGCGAATGTGGTAGCAGATGCCTTGAGTAGAAAGAGTGTTCTAATCTCGACTATAATGATTAAAGAATTGGAACTGTTAGAGAAGTTTTGGGACTTGAATTTAGACGTGGAGCTGTCACTAGGGAAGATTAGTTTTCGGATGCTCACGATCTCTAGTGGATTATTGGACGAGTTTAGAGAACGACAAGCCAATGATCAACTACTACAAGAGAAGAAAGGACTGATAGTTCAAGGAAAAGCACTAGAATTCAAGGTTCGCTCAGACAACATCTTGCGGTGCAATGGACGTGTTTGCGTACCTGACATGGCGAAACTGAGGAAGATGATTCTATAAGAAGCGCACAAAAGCAAATTGAGCATACATCTGGGAACTACCAAAATGTACCAGGATCTGAAATAGAAGTATTGGTGGCCTGGAATGAAGAAGCAGGTGGCAGAATACGTGGCATGGTGTTTAACTTGTTAAAAGGCAAAGGTGGAAAATCAGCGACCGGCCGGAATGTTGCAATCACTTGACGTACCGAAGTGGAAGTGGGATAGCATATCCATGGATTTCTTTGTAGGATTGCCGAGAACGCAGAAGAAACATGATTGAATTTGGGTAATCGTCGACCGATTAACCAAATCTGCTCATTTCCTACCTGTCAGATTGACCTACAGCGTGGAGAAGCTGACCCAGATCTACATAGCAGAGATTGTACGACTTCATGGGGTACCTTCCAGTATTGTTTCCGACAGGGATCTGAAGTTCACATCACATTTCTGGGGAACACTACAGGAAGCTTTGGAAACCAAGCCTGAAAAACAGATGGAAAAACCGAGAAGACAATAAAGTCGCTTGAAGATTTACTGAAGGCTTGTACTTTGGACAACAAGGGAAGCTGGGATGACCTATTGTCGCTGATTGAATGTACTTATAACAACAGTTATCATGCGAGCATAGGCATGGCGCCGTATGAAGCTCTGTATGGATGCAAGTGTCAGACGCCGCTTTGCTGGTACCAGGACGACGCGAGCTCTATTATAGGACCGAATATGATACAATAGACTACCGAGAAGGTGAAGCAGATTTGAGAGAAGATAAGAGCTTCTCACAGTCGACAGAAGAGTTATACTGACAAGCGCCGCTGACCACTGGAATTTGAAGAGGAAGACCATGTATTCCTACGTGTCACACCCAAAACTGGATTTGGTTGAGCGATCAAGTCCAAGAAACTCACTCCTAAATTCATTGGACCCTATCAAATTCTTCGTTGCATAGGGCCAGATGCATATCAGATAGCCTTGCCACCCTTTTTGTCCAATATTCATGACGTCTTTCACGTCTCACAAATGCAAAAATATATTCATGACCCGTCTCACGTTATTGAACCTGGCGTGATTCAGTTAAGAGATGATCTTTCTTTTGAAGTACCCCCGGTGAGGATTGTCGACAGAAAGATGAAACAGCTGAGGAATAAAGAAATACCGCTAGTTAAAGTAATCTGGAACCAAACGACTGGTGACGCAACATGGGAGCTAGAAGAGAAGATGAGAGAGCAACATCCAGAATTGTTTTCTTAGTTGTAGCTGGATTATAGTTTCAAGGACGAAACTATTTAAGGGGGAGTATTGTAACACCTGTATTTTCTTATACGTTATTAGCGTTATTATATTGTAAATTTGTTGTAATTATGCAATAAATAAGCAATTTTTGTCTGCTAATTGTTAACACTCCAATTTGTCTATATTTATAGGGTATTTTTAGTATTTAATTACACCATTTTGCACTGATTAATGCACAAAGGTACTCATTTATGTCTTATTATGCAGAAATATCATGAAGACACCACTTGGAGTAAAAGATGGGAAAAAGGACAAAAAACTGGCTAGTTTTGGAGAGTTTTAGCACTACTGGACAAGCGGTACGGCCTGACCTACCAATGGTACAGCCGTACCTAGAGCAGAATCTCAGTAAGGGCGTACCCCTCAGTCTGTACCACCTGACGCCGATAAAATAGTCCAGTACGATCGTGCCAAAGGTAGTATGGCCGTACACAATTCATGTCAGGGCAACAACACGAATAGGTACGGGTCAATGTCATCTAGAAGCTCGGTATGGCCGTGTATATACTCTGTACGGCCGTACCCCGTCCCTGATCAATGCAGATTTGAAGTCAGAAAACCTAATTCGCAGCCTAGTCTATAAATAGGGGCTCTTAACATGTTACAAAGACCTTTTGACAAATTTCTGAGTCAAGAGCCCCCAATTGAGATCTAATAGCAAACCATTGCCCATTCCAAAGAAATCCTGTCTCCTTGAAGCTTGGTGCCATCTCGAATCGCTACCGGAGCTTGTGAGGACGCGAAGAATGTGCTTAAGGACCGTCGTCATACCGAAAGGGTGTCTCGGTTTAGAATTTATTCTCTTGTTATGGATTGTTCTGAATTCATATATTTGTTTATGTTATTATCATTAGTAATGAGTAGTTAAACCCATCATTAGGGGTGATGGGGGATCTTTTACAATACTCTTGATGTTTTGTTATTTAATTATATGTATTTCTATTGATTGTTTGAGTATTTTATTCCTATTGTGCTTGTTCCAATAAGGCCTGATCACCCTTTATTTAGTTCGCTTACTTGTGGTAACAAGATCATGATTAGTTAACAGAACCATAGGATAAAAGAACTCGCGCTATACGCTTGATAGGTTAGGGCTTGTTTCTAACCAGTTATTAAGTTAGCAAACCCACCTGAACTTAATACTTTTTCCCTTAGTTATTTCCTGGACCAAACGGAGTAATTAGTTGGGAGGAAGGCTATTGTACGCAAGGACAGCCTCTAGTAATTTAGAGTGGGTGGTTAGTGTTCTTACATGATAGATAACTCATATCAATTAATTAATAAACTCAAGGGTAGTGTATTGGTGAACTCGGTTATCCCTAGGTCCCCCATAACATAGTTAAACCGTTCTAACATTACTCTATTTACTGCTTTAATTCTATTACTTTCAGTACTTTCTTAATCATAATCTTTGCTCGCCTAGTAGAATAGAATCGCAGTAATTCGCTGGTACTCGCTCATTCTCTGTGGATTCGACATTCGAAGTCCTAATTATACTCCACTTTTA
Organism: Calophaca sinica; assembly: GCA_037113605.1. NCBI lineage: Eukaryota > Viridiplantae > Streptophyta > Magnoliopsida > Fabales > Fabaceae > Calophaca > Calophaca sinica. The sequence goes on along the minus strand of CM073732.1, from coordinate 56,120,103 downwards.
TTACGAGTTACAATCAGGTGCACTTGTCTGAGCCGCAATACTAATAAAGTGATTGAATTAAATTAAGATAAAACTAAATTTGAGAATTAATATTTAATATTAATTCATGGTTCAAAAATTGTCGAAAAATTCTAACAAAGTGTTTTATATTGTTTTTTATAATTTGTAGATAATTTAATTATCACGTGGTTAATTAATTTCCTAGTAAATTAATTTACGCGATTACTCAACGCTGTGATTTTTGTGATGCCGAGACTTATTTGACCCATGAGTCATCACTTTGACTAGGGATTAGTAAGCCAAAGCATGGTCACTTGCAAGGTGGCATTCCTTGATTTGCATTAGCTTAAAATTCTACCAACTTATGTCATTCAATCATGGCTTATTTCCATGAAATAAGGAGAACCATGCCTTATTCTTTTATTAATTTTTTTTTCTCTCCTCCTATATATATATGAGGCTGCATCCCCTTTCCCATTTTACCATCTCATTTTCCAAATTTTTCTCTGAAGTCATCTAGTTTGGGTGAGGAGAAAAAGTGAGAAGTTCATCATCTCCCTTCTTTTTCCTCTAGCCATGGCCATATCCCCACCAACACCACCATCACTTTCATTTTGTCTTCCTCATTTTGGTGCTGAATCCTTGAGCAATTAGGTAAGGTTTTGAAACAAGTTTTTCTCCTCTTCTTTTAGTCTCCAAAACCGTGGTCTTGCATGTGAGATTTAGTGCCTGTTTGGTTTGGACACCAAACGGCCGTTTGAACTGTGTTTCTCCGTTTACGTTTCTGAAACTGAGTTTGCTTTTTTTTTCTAGAGCGTTTGTTTCATTTCTCCGGTGGAGAGAATCCAGTTTGAAGAGTCCAAAATCTGGTTTGCCAAAATCTGGTGTGAGGATGCTTTTCCGGTGGAGAGAATGCCGTTTGAAGGGGCAGGAAATAGATTTTACCAAAGTACCCTAAAAATGTTCCAACTGGATCGTTATTGATGAGTTTGTCATGTTCGGTGATGTCGATGATTCCATTCCCCTCCCTACGATCACAGCCCCGACGATTCGAATCCAGCTTAACAACAAAACACACACGAAGATGGTGATGTTGATGACGAGCCCCTTTTTCTTTCCCCATAGCTACTGTTTTTTTGGTACAGTTTGAGAAATCAACGAGGAAAATTGTTTCTGTTTTTGTTGAATTTTTTTGTGAAATTTGGCGCAGAGGACAACTAGACAACGATGGTGAAATTAATTGGTTATGTTGCGGTTTTGTGAATTGGGAAGAAAGAAAAGGTTTTTTTTTTTTGAGATGGGGAAGAAGGTTCAGGAATGTGCAGGGATGCTCACGAAAAAAAATTGTGGACCAACGGTTTTTTTTCTTTCATTTTGACTTGAATTTAGGACCAATTGTGTGCAGTAGAAAATATGTCCTTTTTGGTAAAATTAATTCTACTTTTATTCTACTCAAACAAAATCACTTCTACTAAACTCAGTTTTAAATATCAAACTAAACACAATTCCATTTTTTTAAACTCCATTTTTTTAAACTCCATTTTTTAAAACTCAGTTTTGTTCAATCTATTTTACCAGAATCTAAACCAAACGAACCCTTAGGTGATGATCTTTTGATTTTTCTTGCTTATTTCTTCATGCATGTTCTTGATGATGATCAAGGAAGCAAAATGAAAAATGTGTCCCCTTCCTTGAAGAGCCCTAGGCCGTGACATAAGGAGGGAAAAAGAATGGATTGTCGTCCATGTGAATCCTATCTTGCATGTTGTTATTATTGTTGTTATCTTAAGGTTTGATTGCATGTTATTATTTCTTCTCCTTGAGCTTGATTCAAGCTATGACTTAAAGGAGAGTTTTTCGAAAAATTTTACTTGAAGTTGTTAGTTTGATTCCTAGGGATTTTGATAGTTGTTTTGATGTGTTTGTTATTGAAGAAATGTTAGAAGAAAAATTAAATTTTTTGCTCTAAACTTTGTTATTGAAGCCGTGAGCTTCAAGAAGGGAAAGGAAATAAATTTTTGTATTTTAAACTTTGATTCATGCATGTTTAAGTTGTTGATATGGTTTAAGAGTTTTTGGAAAAAGTTTGATTTGAGTTTAAGTTGTTATAAGTATTGTTTTAGTAAATTAAGACTATGAAACACGTAAAGTTTAGAGAAATATTTGTATTTCTTAAACAAAGTGGAGTCTAAGAAATTTTAGTATTAAAATCTTTGATATTAGTATTGGTTTTATTGTTTTAAAAAATTTGGGAGAAGAAAAAATTTTAGAATTTGTTTTATTAATTAAAACCGTAAGGTATAGTTGGTTTTATTGTTGTTTTATTAAATTTTTACTTGATTAATGCGTTGTATTTGTTAATTAGGTGTTTTAGATGTTAGAGCTTTGTTGTGGTTGAAAAGAAAATGAGTTTTAGTGATTTTTAAAGTTAAAAGTTTGGTTATAAAGATTTTGAGTAAGTTGTAAATTATTAAAAATAATTGTTTTAACTTTGTTTTAATGTTTTAGTGTGTGTTTTATGATAAAAAATTTTTTGGAGTTGTGTAACCTAGGGGTTTGTTACAAACTGTGACCTAGGAGTTAATTTTAAGAGATTTAGAAATTTATCTAAGATTTAAAGTTGATATATTAAGGTTGTTGAGGTCGTGAGTGAGATCGTGACTGAGTTCGCGACGTACCTTTGACGTAGCGTGGACGTAGAGCTCTATTTGTAAGGGCATCTTCTAGTATTTAGTTGATTAAATGTGATTTTGTTGTGAACTGCTCGAACCTGGTGATTGTTGAGTGGATAAATGTTGTTATGATTTGTGATCATATATGCTTAATTGTGTTTGAGATATATGCTATTGAAATCTGTGTTGAATAATTAAATGATTATTTAATTATGTTGCATGTTGAAATATCATATGAGTTGGTATGTTCAATTGAGAAATGTGAAGATGCATTGACATGCATACATAAGGACTTCGACCTGAATTAAAATCTTAAAAATGGATAATCTTATGCGTGGAGTTTAGTGTCGTCATTAGTCCTATGCGGGGACAATATCGGACTGTTGTATCCTATGCGTGGACTAGCCGATTAGCCCATTGGTATGAGTATTTTGCGATATTCTGAAATCATGTGCACTGGCATGTAGTTGGATCAATAGGGACTTATGTGCATCTTATTGAGTCGATTTTTAAATACTTACTGACATGATTAATGCTACTTGTTATTGAAGTTATGTTTATATTGTATCTTGTGAATATGATATGTTTTGCATTCGATATATGTTGTATGTTATGTTTATATGTTTTATTCGGAAAGATGACCCTTGCCTGTGGTTCTTCAATTAATGAATGTAACCTAGACGATGGCGTACATGGGGGAGATCCCGGCGATGCACCTATCGTCGGAGAGGACGTTTGACTATCCAGACATGGACATTCCACTGGCCTACGAGTTCGACCCCATTTCAGGCCAAATTGTGTATTGGGAAGACGTAATTGAGATTTTTAGAGTTGACGAATTAGTGACCCATGTGAAGATGACTCACCTGACTGTGAGCTTTCCGGTACCTGTGATGCAGATAGTTGAGGGATGGCTAGCAGCTCAGTCAGATCTAGCATTTACTACTACTATTACTCCATCGTCATAGGAGCTTTCAGAAATTCCTCGGGAGACGACTTTCAGAGATGACCCTGCAGAAGAGTTTTTTAAAATGAAAAAAATTCTATGTTTCTAAAAGACAATACGAGTTTTGTTCTGTAAATTATTCTGCATTTAGAGTTATGTTTTAGTCTAGCAGCGCTCCAGAATTTGGGTGTTACAAAAATGAAATGGACGACGATGATGGTTTCTCCTATCTAACTTCTCAAATTGGACCAAAAGAGGTTTATGGTCTGATTTGAGTTTAGGCAGGTGAATCACATCAGCATCGTAAAACTTAATCCTCTAATCTAGGTTCACCAGTATGCTATCCAGCCGATTCCTGGTATCCGCTTTCTTCCAGGTAAAAGCATCACCTTTAAAACCTGTATCTAAGAGCTCGCTTTGATCAGTCGCCAACTGAAAACCAGACTCAAGCCGCAGGGGTTCATTAGAGGGGGACCTATACGCTCATTCGAGTGAAGAATGGCGTTAAAGTCACCTATAATAGCCCACGACCCAGTAATGTTGTAATGAATTTCCTGGATATCATCCCAGAGAGATTACCTTTGGGAAAAATGAGGACAACCATAAACCCCTGTAAAAAACCAAGGGTCTGAATTCCTCCACTTCAGCTCCATATGAAGAAACTGTGAGGAAGTTGCAAGAACAACCACATACCACACCGAAGAATCCCACAGACACCAATTGCCACCTGCCTGTCCAATAGCTTCACAAACATAATGGCTATCAAAGCCAATTTTCTGGATGATATTCCAGGCTACCTAACCACTAGTATGAGTTTCCAAAAGAAAAATCATAGAGAGACTAAAATCTCTTCACAAATCTTTCACAAGACCTGCAAAACCAGGGTTAGCAGTCCCCCTAAAATTCCAACAGATGAAATTCATTGGGACAAGTTTGAGTGTGCATGGGGTCCTATGACCCCTGAGACATCCATGGGTTCCGGAATTACAATTCCGGAGGATTGGCCCATATCAACCAGGTTGCTAGATGAATGGGAACTCGAATCATGAAGATTCTGGTGCCTGGACTTACGTCTTTGGGCCTCCACCAGAGCCAAGTTAGGGCTTTTATTTCCCCACCTCCCCCACCCAAGGAAAAGACTATTTTACCCTTTACTTTTCCTATCTTCCGGATTCAAAATGTTGACGTTATTTTTTTTTTGGAAAAATTTCAACCTCCGGATTCTTAATACCGGAGCACTCCGGAGATAAGAATCCGGACTTTTTTTGAACAATTTACCTCCTTTTTTGCTAGATCTGTAAAATTAAAAATTAACACGTTCCTTTTTCCTTCTGGATGTTTTTTCCCTAAGGAGGGTTTTGCATCAGAAGGTTTTAACGAGGCCCCTCTCCTTTCTTTTGCCTAAAAAAAAAAAAATTAACACGTTCGGATTCTTGTCTCCGGAGTGCTCCGGTATTAAGAATCCGGACGTGTTTTTGAACAATTCACCTCCCTTTTTGCTAGATCTGTAAAATTAAAATTAACACGTCCCGATTCTTATTACCAGATCACTCCGGAGACAAGAATCCGGACGTGTTAATTTTTTTGCTAGATTTAGAGTGTTCGGATTCTAAAATCCAGATTTAGAGTGTTCGGATTCTAAAATCCGGACGTGTTAATTTTTTTGCTAGATTTAAAGTGTCCGGATTCTAAAATCCGGAATTATCTGGATTTAAGAATCCAGAGGTGGGAAAAGTTGGATTTTTAACAAATGGATATTTTAGAGCAAGGGCAAAATTGAATTTTTAAAAATATGGGAGGTGGGAAAATTAAGTGGGGGAGGTGGTGAAATAAAAGGCCGCCAAGTTATTCTCATCTACAGGGACTAAAGCAGACCGAAGCAGATTATCCATGGTAATACGGGAGAGGAGAAGAGTTTGCTTATTTTTGTCCATATTATGCATGAGGTCCAGAATCAAATTTTCTTCCTGTCTACGTTGTTCACGGTCGAAGGCCTTTTATTTCACCACCTCCCCCACTTAATTTTCCCACCTCCCATATTTTTAAAAATCCAACTTTGCCCTTGCTCTAAAATATCCATTTGTTAAAAATCCAACTTTTCCCACCTCCGGATTCTTAAATCCGGATAATTCCGGATTTTAGAATCCGGACACTTTAAATCTAGCAAAAAAATTAACACGTCCGGATTTTAGAATCCGGACACTCTAAATCTAGCAAAAAAATTAACACGTCCGGATTCTTGTCTCCGGAGTGATCCGGTAATAAGAATCGGGACGTGTTAATTTTAATTTTACAGATCTAGCAAAAAGGGAGGTGAATTGTTCAAAAACACGTTTGGATTCTTAATACCGGAGCACTCTGGAGACAAGAATCCGGACGTGTTAATTTTTAATTTTACAGATCTAGCAAAAAGGGAGGTAAATTGTTCAAAAAAGTCCGGATTCATATCTCCGGAGTGCTCCGGTATTAAGAATCCGGAGGTTGAAATTTTTCCAAAAAAAAAATAACGTCAACATTTTGAATCCGGAAGATAGGAAAAGTAAAGGGTAAAATAGTCTTTTCCTTGGGTGGGGGAGGTGGAAAAATTAAGTGGGAGAGGTGGGAAAATAAAAGCCCCGGTCGAAGGAGGCACAAGCTGGGCCTGGCATAGCATCCCGTGAAGATCCAACTACGTCAATGTTGTTTTTCTTTTCCAGAGTTGTTGGACTTCTTCCCTAATATGGTGAGACTCACTGATGGGCCATTGTTCTTTTTTGGGCCATTTGCTTTGATACCCAGCCTTTTATCGACCTGGGTCCTGTTTTGAGGGTTTCTACTCACCTTGGGATTGCGAAATTTGATTTGCAAAGGTTGCGCTGTTTTTTCTGAAACCGAAGCATGAATCACATCGTGCGTCATCTTGACAAGAGTTGGATTCTCAGTAGTCTCCACTGAATCCAATATTTCAAAACGTGATCCCCCGTTGACTTGCCTAATATTGCGTTGTTTGACTGCTAAGCAATCGTAGGTTGATTTTTAAATGATAGACCGTTAGGCCTAGTCCCAGACCTCTCCTTGCCTTTGTAGGACACTTTCCTATTGTACTACTCTGACCTTTATTATAAGCAAAAAAGTACATGTATCTGGTCCAAACCAGATACATGTACTTTTTTGCTTATAATAAAGGCCGGAGGGTGTATAGCTTTGGAATATTCCACGGTCCTAATTCGAAAGATGGCGCTACCTCAATATGATTTGCTTCTCCTGAATTAATTGCCAAAGATTTGACATTAATGTCATTGCCATGGTTGATGTTAGTTGAACACTCATCTCCACCATTCACGGTTGCCGACGGCACCATCGCCTAAAGCACCCCATTATCTTCCGTCGGAGCATGGACAACCTCCAATAATTCATGGCATTGATCCTTTTTATGACCATATTTTCCACAACGAAAGCAAATAGCATGAAGACCTTCATATTCCAGAAACAATTTCTCACCCCTGATAATAATGTGTGAAGATTCAAGTTCCACGCAAATCCAAACGTATTTCCCCTATCATGAATAGAAGTTAACTTGTCCATTTTCAGCATTGTGCCCAGAGAGGAACCAATTCTTTTCAGGAAAATGTCGTTACAGAGTTCTGGAATCCTAATCCATACCACAACCTTTTTTGTTAACGAAGCCGTCAAGGAGAATAGTGGTCTCCACCGTTGCACCATAAGATAATGGTCAGCCACCTTCCATAAGATAATGGTCAGCCACCTTCCATGGTCCTTTAAACAACGCATGCCTGTAATCTTCTTGCGACGAAAGCCTCGCCAGATAGAAATCATCAGATAAATCTATGATCTTGATTGTGCCGTTTATTACCCAACTCCTTTGAAGTTTGCTCTCCAGGACTCGAAAGTTAACCGTTTACCCAACACCTTGACAATAAGCGTATTTCTCCATGGCTTTGACCATTCCTTTAGTTCCTCATCTGAGAAGGGAATCTTAGGTCCCAGAACAAAAGGTTTCGGAGCCTTATCATCGTCGTTGTCAGGATTCATGCACCATCTATTTTCCGGGAGATCCTCCAGCATCTCATCTCCCCAACATTCCTCATCAGCACTTCCTCACCAAAGCATTCAAGAGAGCCTCTTTGAAAGACGTTGGAGATTTTGCCTCCTCCATAACCGTTTCTCCTTCATCCGTGTCAACCCATTCTTCGACTTCACCATCTTGTCTAATCTTGACTTTTTTCTTACTCCGTTACGGCACATCCTCATCTTGTTGCGACGAAGAGCTCATCACGAAAAAAGTACACGAGCACATCCAGTAATTCCTACTATCCAATTTATTGTTATTAACAAAAAAAAGAGAAAAAATGATAATAAAAATGAGGTTTAATTACTTCTTAGGTCCTGAACTATTTGAAATTTTTAAATAGGTCATTGAACTAAAAAAATTTGTAATTGTGTCCCTAAACTTTTTAAAAAATTGTAATGAGGTCCCTGTATTTTAATTGGGACCCTAAACTTTTAGATAATTTATAATTTGGTCCCTAAACTTTTAAATCTAATCGAGTCCCTGAATGTAGGGACCTAATTACAAATTATCTAAAAGTTTAGGGACCTAATTACAACTTATTTAAAACTTTAGGGACCTAATTACAAGTTATTTAAAATGTTTTAACATGCAGGGACTCAATTACAAAATGTTGAAAAGTTCAGGGACCTAATTACAATTTTTTTTAGTTCAAGGACCTATTTAGAAATTCCCAAATAGTTCTTCTTTATGCAACAGTTGCATTACATTTGCAATCATTCCTATAATTCAATCGTGTGGCTGTTACAAATTGTCAAAATTCTCAGACTTTATGCATTATTATTTGTTACAAGTAACTGAAAAATTAAGGGAGAAGAAGATTGAAAGGGGAAGAGTGAATGGAGAAGTACATTATAAAAGGAGAAAGAAAGTGTGTAAAGGGGGTTTTGAAATTGAGAAGAGAGAAAACCACCATCAAATAGAACTTGAGACTCTACATGGGAGCACAAGTTCAATTAACATTACAGCACAAAAGAGGGGGGACGGGAGAAAAATTCCGAAGATGGAAAAATGAGAGTGCCCAAGGAAAAAATTGAGGATTTGTGAGAGTTAATTACCACCAGTTGAGAATCACCTTCTTTATCTACAATTCGTTGAGATCGAGTGCCAAATTATCAGGTAAAGAAATAGCTTATTGTTCAAACTCAGAAAGAGAGAAAAGCAAATAGCTCACCAATTTTTACTTGAGTTAGCCGCGCAAATAAGTGACATTTGGCATTCATCTCTAGTGTGGTATAGTTATTTATTAATCTGCTAAATGGAATACATGTGTGACAATAATTTGGATTTAGGGCGAAAAACAAAAAACCCAATACTGTCAGCAGATAACCTAATTAGAGAATGGATTCTGGAGCAAACGAGTGTATATGAATGCATAAATAAATTCAGAGTTGAGAGTTGAGAGAGAAGAAGAGTTGTTTGCAAATGGTAATGTGTGTCTTCATTGAGGCTCAATGTAACACCCAAAATTTTAAGAAAATTTGTTTTATAAATATAATCATGAATACTTGAAAGTAAGTCGTAGAGACTGATCACCTCGATGACTTGCTGAGAGTACGAGAAGCTATGTCGATTTATTTTCAACGATTCCTATTACGGTGTCAATTTAGATTGATAGACAGCGTAGACATATGTCGCTTTTAATGTGAAATCACCGACAGATTTTCTATGGCTTTTTCTGTTTGACGCGGTGATGTGTACTTTTGTCGTTAATCAAGTAAATGAAATTCATCAAGATGAAACTATATTTGGGAATTAATATTTATTATTAATTCATTGTTCAAATCTCGTTGAAAAATTCTAACGAAGTTTTGTCGCGTTTTGAGCTGTCGGGTAAATTTTACCAGAGAGAAAATTCTAACGAATTTCGATTTCAACGAAATTCGAATCGTAGCTTGGTATGAATATATGTGATTGTCTAAGAGCAAATTTATGATTTATCGATGAAGAAATTATCCGCGAATAATTTCTTAGTCACGCGTTGTATTAATTTCTCGTTAAATTAATTTACGCGATTGATTGCCGAGCAAGCAATCGGTAACGCGATCATCCGATCTCGCAATATTGCGTCGTCGAGACTTATTTGACCAAGAGTCAAATAAGAAATCTAGTTGGTGGGAGAGTGGTTGGAGAAAGCATGGTGTAGGCATAGTTTAGGTATGGTGTGTGTATTTTTAAGTATGGTGAACTTGGTGTGTCATAACCTAGACTAGCCTTGTCATATGATTTTTTTTGTGAGCAATTTCTCTCCCCCTTGGCTAGTCAGAACCGTGGCCTTCCCCCTCCAAAGATAAGCCTTGCTTCTCTTTCATTTCCTTGTTAGAATAATGTTGGAAACTAGTGAGAACTTAGTGAGAAATCAAGACAGTTTTGGAGAGAAAGGTGGTGTGTTCTTCTTCCTTTCTTCTTCTTCCCTAAGCCGTGACATTGTAGTATTCTGGGGGTAAGGATCTCAATTATTTTCTTCTATTTTTGTTCTTGATGATGGTATGGTGATCACCCAAAAGGAAAAGGAACTAAGCTTCCATTTTTCCCTTCCTTTCTAGTGAAAGAAATCGTGAACTAACCATGAGAGAACCTTTTTTTTTCTTCTCTTTCTCCAAACTTAAAAATGATGTTTTTATGTGTATGATGTTGCTGTTGAAGGGTTTTGGGTGTTGGTTGATCTTAAAATGTTTTTTTATAACAAAAAGGTATGTTAGTTTATTACTTGGTGTTGTTTCTCCTAAAAACCATGAAAAATCTGCATTGACATATGTTTAATATTTTGGTCATAATGTTTTCCACACATGTCCTTTTTAGTTAATTCTTGATTTTTGGGAAACTAGACTAATTTTGCTACATTTTTCACACAAGAATTACTAAATTTGATGGAGTATTCATACTGTAAAATGCATCCCAAGTTGGCAAACAGAAACTGTTTCTTTTCTATACACCCGAAAATGTTTTTGCAACACTACACCACATGGCTCACTAGTTTGAAATTTAAAATTTACTTTCAAAAACTAGACACTCCAAGCTTTCCAGGGAGTGGTTATTTGCTCAAATCCGACGTCGTTTGCTATATTAATAAAATCATTGAATTTGAAGTACAGATTTGGTTTTCTTAAGTTTTGAGATATTGTTAAAGTTTTGATCAAGTTGTCTTGTTTTTGGACCTTGATGATAAGGAACAAGTCTAGGTCTTGAATGCTTAGAAAGATAGATGAAAAGATTACATTTTATTATGAGATTTAAAAGCTTTATGTGATTACTTAGTGCCTTCTTTAAGAATGAGCCTGGTATGTGTTAAGAAATTTTGAAACAAAGACTTAACCAAAAAGGGACTAAATTGTGAGCTTCCAATTGTGGGAATGACAAGTTTCAAATTTCTACATACTACCTTATTATGTTTAAGTGATCTAAGTGGTATAGATTTGCTAAGTGTTGAGAACAAATTTTCTTTGTTCTTTAGGGTGCCAAAACTGTGGCCTATCTTGAGTTTTAGTGCCCTAGGATTAGTTCTAAACTAAGTTAAGGTGTTATGTTGTGAAGGTGTGAGACGAGTAGTACGAGAGATCGGAGATTTCGCTAGGAAGGAAAGCGCCTACAATAAGGGCATCTTCAAATTATATGTTTACTATTGTGTGAAATGTTTGATCGGGTGTTTGTTGTCTTGAATAATGTGGTCGTGATATTGATTATGTTTTCAATGAGGTATAGTATTGTGTGGCCATGTTGGCATTATTCTTTATATATTAATGTGAATGCATAAATGATTGTGTATATTGATGAATGGCGGGTAAAAGAGTAATATTACCAAACGTGACTGGAATGACTGAGGTGACTTTGAGAGCTAAGAAAACATTTTTGCAATAAATTAAGGGATTCTTTTCTAAAATAAATCCGAGTTACAAAATGCCTTTATGGATCTGAGAGCTAGAGTAGTAACTAGCATTTCCTTTTAAAGAAAACATCAAAAAGATTTTTCAAAGGATTTTCAAAGAGTTTCCAATAGCCAAATTTTAAAAAGATTTTCAAGGAGTGATGATGTTTCGAACTAATGGGGATTTCTAAAAGATTAAACGGACTTCTTTAGGAATTCAAGGTGAGAATAAGAGGCGGTGATGTGGGGTTCTGAACTAAGGGAGTTTACAACATAAACCAAACAAATTTCGGACACTCCGCGCGAGTGATCCCGTTGTGGTGAACTAATAGTGGTGATGCATTTCATGCATACATCGATACTTGACTTAGGAATCCAGTGTTGGACTAATGTCAAGTAATCGTGCGTGAACTAGACTTCCATATGACTACTGAGTTAGGGTCATGAGGCTACTGTGTTGGGGTCATATGACTACTGAATTGGGGTCATGAGGCTACTGTGTTGGGGCTATATGACTACTATTTTGGGGTCATGAGGCTACTATGTTGGGGCCATATGGCTACTGTGTTGGGGCCAGTGTTTGACCTGACTACTGAGTTGGGGTCAGTGTCATTTTTATCCCATTGGTATGGGAATATTCGACTACTGAGTTTGGGCCAGTGTCTGTTGATCTAATTATTGAATTGATTACTGATGTAATTTTTGGGTTGATTGATTGAGTGATCACATGATGGGTGTTGATATACCATGATCTTATGGGTGTTTAAATATGGCTTGCTAGTATATTATGATTTGTGTATCTATATATTATTGTTATGATATGTTTGTGTGGGAAGATGACCTTTTCTTTTATCGGGCATTCTCATGGATGTCACCCCCAGACGATGGTGCAAACTGGAGAGATGTAGTCACTCGAGGTCGGCAGCGATGCGGAGGAGGACTCATTCCAATTACTTTCTTTGAAGTCATCATTTATTAGACTTACTGTAGGGACCAGTAAGCATTGTAGGGCTGACCTGCTATAGTTGAAGTTGTATTATGCATCCTGTATGTTCAAAAACCTGGATCGCTTTCGTGTGAATGTTTATGTTTATATATATTTAGTTGCATGGTTATTGTGTTGTTAGTTGCATATCATGTTTCGAAAAACATTGTGACACTCTGATTGCTATTTTGAAAAGAAGTTTAAAAAAAATAATGCAAGAGGAGTATTTTCACTAAAACCATTTTAACATTTAGATGTTATATTATATCATTAGCGCTCCGAAAATCGGGGTGTTACACTCAAGGTCAGCTATATACCACCGAGTGGTTACAATGTCAAAAGTGAGAGTAAATATCCTAACTAACTCTCCACTACACATGCCACGTCATCCCAAAGTTGACAGCCACTACAATTAGAAATATATTGAAATAAAATGTAAAGATGAAATAAGATTCTACGACATAATTTTGTAACAATAACCTCCCCTTAAAGCACATCCTTGTCCTCAAGGACGACGAAAATAAATTCTCTTCAGTAGAGCATAGTAAACTCCCATGCAATATCTTCAGAAACTGATGCAACACGGTTAGAGAACATTATTCCAACATCTGTCAAGGCAAGGCTAGCACATGATATGATAACTTGGAAATCACTTCCATTAGATTCCAGTGGTAATGCAAAAACATCTATAACTGTCATGGGGAAAGTTTTCAACAGATTTGCACCCTCCAAAGCTTTATGAAGCATTGCACTATACTCTTTGGGGTCAGAATCCTATCCACAAACTAAAGTTGTAAGCATGGTATTGCTAGTTAGGCACCATTAAAATTGTAGAACCGTGCTTTCCTGCTCTCTCGTGGCCCAAAGGCTGATATAATGACCTTGGCATGTCTAAACTTGGCAGAAACAGACCCAGTTATCTCATTTTCAGCACCAGTCCTTAAAATTTCTAAGCAATAAAAAATATTCGCCTTCTTGTAATCGCGCATATCATCAATCACATAAATGCTCAAAATTGGAGCTAGTGGGAACTTCTCCATAATCCTCAACATTCTTCTGAGATGAACCTCATAAGAAGTGCCATTTTCACCACTCGATCCTGATTGGAAGCTATTGAACTATTGGACAAACAAGTGATCATACACTATTTCTCCCATGGCATGTCTGAGGTTTGGAGGAACAACAATCAACAATTCATACAAAGGACCCAAGTCATTTTCAAAAGTAAGTTGATGTCTAAATGGTTGTTGGACAAGAACTGTGTCATGAACAACCACGAAAAACATTAATGTGAGCAGAAATTTAGTAACAACAATATGCCCCTTCTTGATCATTTTTCTATGCAAAATAGCCATAGAATCATCCCATTTTCGAACTAGCAGAGAATGTTTTGGTAAAGGGTAGGTAGTAATAAAAACAGGTTTTGTGCATAGTTTCAGCTGAAGCACATTGAACATTTGTGAAATCACTAAATTGGGAGGTGGTTCAATTTGCTCAGCAGCTGCACCAATTATGTCCAACACCTTGTATGAGTCATCAGTGGTAGCTAACAGTCCAATAGTGAGCTAGTTGCAGATTTGTAATTTCATATAGGCAAAGTTTCATGTCACCACAGTGTTGGTCAACTTGATAGAACATTTTGTGTTAGCCTTGGACAAGAAGAAATTTAAACAAATGGACTTGATAAGGGTTTGTGCTATCAAGAATAACCCACTGTCGAAGCATTTCCTCCACTAGAGTACCAATTATATCGTTCTAAATGTTGGAATACTTGTGAGGTCTCAATTTAAAAGAAATGAACCCCTCTCTTGACAGGATTATGTGGTCAAATAGCACGTGTTTGAAGTGGGGAGTGGTTGATAATGATAATTGTTCGGTTTGTAACTCAGATTGCTCATGCTTTTAGAGATTGTGATAGAGTGAAAGTTGCTTGGCTCCGGCTTGCTGAAGGGAGTCTCCTAGGTTCGTTTTGTTTGGATGATATTGAAGATTGGTTGTGCTCTAATCTGTTTAATAATCACATGTTCCATGGTTTTGATTGGCGGCTTCTTTTTGGGATTGCTAATCACACCTTCTGACGGTGTAGAAATGAGTTGGTCTTTAATGCCGTTAATTTGAATTCGGGCTGTAGTACCCAAATTTTGTCATCTTTTTATTTTCTTTTTTATCTTTCGGTCACTTTAGAATTTTGCTTTTTTTATTTTTTGTTTGATTTTGAAAAGAAAAATTTTGTATTTGGGCCTTTGGAACCCATGTTTGTAAAAGAGCCCAACCACTTTTTTTGTTTCATTTTTTTTAATTATTTGTCCAGTTTTGTTTTGGGCCTTGGACCCATTATCTCTTAAGGTAATTTTTTTTAAAAAAAAATAATTAGATTTCTTCACCGTGAAGAAAGCTCGGAGCCGCACTGCTGTGTTGCCTCCTACGTTGCCTCCCATTTCCCCCTTACCCTGCTGCAAGCTCAACTTGCATTTTGCTTCTCCATGAAGCTTTTATAAAGCCTTTTTCTTCAAACTAGTGATCACATAGGAGCTATAAATAGCAGTAAAGAAAAAGGGTAAAGGACTGGAAAAAAAATTTCACTTAATTTCAGAATTCGATACCCACTAGTGCGAAATACACCTAAAATACATATTTATAACGCCGGTTTTGGGGATAACCGGCGTAACATATAACGCGGTGGCATTTTTGAAATTAAATGATGAAATTGTGAGATCTATGGCGCCGGTTTTAGGGTAAAACCGCGGTCGTATCTCCAACACCTATGGCGCCGGTTTTAAGTTAAAACCGCGGTCGTATGTAACGCGAGACATATGGCGCCGGTTTTACCCTAAAACCGGTGCCATATGTTTAACCCAGTGTTAAAAAATTGTGAGACCTATGGCACCGGTTTTAAGTAAAAACCGCGGTCGTATGTAACGCGATACCTATGGCGCCGGTTTTAGGGTAAAACCGCGGTCGTATATCCAACACCTATGGCGCTGGTTTTAAGTTAAAATCGCGGTCGTATGTAACGCGAGACATATGGCGCCGGTTTTACCCTAAAACCGGCGCCATATGTTTAACCCAGTGTTAAAAAATTGTGAGACCTATGGCGCCGGTTTTAAGTAAAAACCGCGGTCGTATGTTATGGCGCCGGTTTTTCGCTAAAAACCGCGGTTGTATCTCTACATATGGCGCCGATTTTTAGCTAAAACCGCGGTCGTATCCTTTCTTAAAAAATTAATTTCCCTCCAAATCTATTAATCTCTCACTCCCTCTTTTCATTCGCGCTGTCACCTCTCTCTCCCTCGCGAACCGTCCGCCATTCTCGTCGCACCATCCTCTCTCCTGCTCGTGGCTTCGTCTCCTCTCTTCGTCTGCCCTCTCCTCGCTGGCTCTCTCGCTGCTTCGCTCTCTCTCGCCTCTCCTCTGCCTCTGCACCGTCTGCTCTCTCGCTGCGTCTCCTCTGCTCAGTCCCTTTCCTCTCGTGACCGCCCACTCTCCTCTGTAATCACTCTCCTCATGACAAGCAAACAACTCTCCTCGCCTTCCACTCTCCTCTGCGATGCCATCTCTTCTTCTTCTTCTTCTCTCTAAACGCGTTTCTTCTCTATTACCGTAGTTTCTTCTTCTCTCTCTCTTTGGGTTACATTTCTAGCTATTCTGTTGAAACGTTTGGTTTTATTTGTTGGAAAAAAACCAGGAAATATGAATAAATGTGTGTGTCTCGCTGGGAATATGATGTGTGTCTCCCTGTGAGTGTCTCCTGTGTCGGGAAGTATGATTCATTTGTGCAAACCATTTTTTTTGGTTCCAAGGTTTAGTGGTAGTAAATGAGTGTGTTTTGGTGCATTTTATAAATTATGATTTGGGAATAATAATGAATGATGAGCGGTGGAAGAGAAGATGAGGAATTGGAGATGCTAGATATGAGCAATGTGGACTATGTGATAGATATTAAAGAGGTTCTTCTTTATTATTCTAAACTTAGTTGGTGGTAGTGAGTGTGTTTTGGACTGTTTTTTAATACCATTGTTGTGTTTGTGAATTATGACGTGGGAAGTGTTGCTTTTGCTTTGATGAACTGGTCAATGAGAAATTATTTCAATTGGGAATTTTGTTTTTGTGATGTGGGTTGGGTTTGTGGGATGGATTGGTTTTTGTTCTTTGTAAGTGATGCTTTTGATTGTGTGCAGTCTAATGTATCGAACAATGAGAGTGCTGCTTGGCCGGTTGCTAATCCTGTGGTGACGTGTGCTTCTGTTTCTGATTCTGGTTTTTCCAGTAATTTTGTTGCTGACCTTTTTCATTTTAATCAGGTAAATGCTTCTTGTAACTCTTTGCTCGTTTATATATCTGGTGCTTCCCGCTTCTATGTACATAGTGTTGCCAAATAAGATCTCAATTTGATCCCTTTTTAATTGCCTGATTTTGAGGCGTGCATACAACTTTCTATTAATTGTTATAACTCATGCATACAAACATGTCAATATTAGTTAAATATCTAAGCATTTAAAAGTGTGTGTATATTATTTCAGAACACAGTTATGGATCGTAGTTGGATGCAAAAACATCGTTTAGGTGATGAGTATAAGAGCGGGGTCGAAGAGTTCTTACAATTTTCCCAAGCAAATTTTCCTAATCATACAACTTTCTATTGTCCTTGTGTTAAGTGTTTGAATGAACCAAAACTAAATGTTGAGGAGATACGGAATCATCTTTGTACTTTTGGGATTTGGCAAAGATATACGACATGGACCTGGCATGGTGAAGTGTTAAACAAGCCAAGTGTGTCCACAAGAGAGGAAGTTGATGTAGATATGGATGATCGACTAGAGGACATGATTCGTGATATTGGACCAGAGTCTTTTCAGCGGGCACATGTGTATGAAACTCTATGTAGCGACAAGGAAGAACCTCTCAGATCCTGATCGCAAAAATTTCACATTGTCGGTGTCTTTGAAATTGTTCAATCTGAAGGCGATAAATGGGTGGACTGATAAGAGCTTCACTGAATTGCTTAAACTGTTGAATGACATGCTTCTGGAAGGTAACACATTGCCGAACCGTAATTATGAAGCGAAGAAGGTATTATGTCCGATGGGTGTGGAGTATAAGAAAATACACGCATGCCCGAATGATTGCATATTGTACTGGAAATAGCATGAAGACAAAGAAGAGTGCCCCGAGTGTAATATACCATGCTACAAAAAGGACAATGATGATAGTTGTGATGATGTGAGCAAAAAAGGTCCTCCTACGAAGGTGTTATGGTATCTTCTAATTATTCCAAGGTTTAAGCGACTGTTCGCCAATATAAATGATGCAAAGAACCTTAGATGGCATGCAGATGATAGGAAATGTGATGGAAAGCTTCGCCATCCGGCCGATTCTTTGCAATGGAAGAGAGTTAATTCATTGTTTCCGGAGTTCGGCAATGAGCCAAGAAACCTTAGGCTTGGACTTGCTACAGATGGAATGAATCCATATGGTAACTTAAGTAGCATCCATAGTGCATGGCCTGTTCTCTTAGTAATTTACAACCTGTCTCCTTGGTTGTGCATGAAGCGCAAGTACGTTATGCTATCTATGATGATTTTCGGTCCAAAACAACCGGGAAATGACATAGATGTTTATCTAAAACCCTTGATTGATGACTTGAGAATATTGTGGGCAGAAGGCATTGATGTCTTTGATAGGTTTTCAGGTGAACATTTCAAGTTGCGTGCCATGTGGTTTTGCACCATCAACGACTTTCCAGTATATGGGAACTTGTCCGGGTATAGTGTTAAGGGGCATAAAGCATGCCCTATTTGTGAAGATAGCACATGTTTCTTTCAACTGAAAAATGGGAGGAAGACTTGTTACCTTGGGCATAGAAGATTTTTGAGACGTGATCACCCGTATCGCAGGTTGAAAAAGGCTTTTAATGGATGTCAAGAGAACGAAATTGTTCCAAAAGCTTTAATCGGAGAAGAAGTTTATCAACGGGTGAACTCCATCAATGTTAAGTACGGGAAAAACAAGAGGAAAAAACATTCTTCTGTGAAAAACATATGGAAGAAAAGGTCAGTGTTCTTTGATCTTCCATACTGGTCAAGTCTTGATGTAAGACACTGTATTGATGTGATGCATGTGGAGAAAAATGTGTGTGATAGTGTAATCGGTACGCTTCTCAATATTCACGGCAAGACAAAGGATGGAGTGAATGCTCGTCTAGACCTTGTTGCCATGGGTATAAGAGAGGAGTTAGCTCCTCAGCCAAGAGGTAACAAGACATATTTGCCACCAGCTTATCATACATTGTCAAAGGAAAAGAAAAAAAGGTTTTGCGAGTGTCTACGCGGTGTGAAAGTGCCACAGGGTTACTCTTCAAATATAAAGAGTCTTGTATCAATGACAGATCTCAAATTAGTTGGCTTAAAATCTCATGACTGTCACGTCTTGATGCAACAATTACTACCAGTGGCTATTCGTGGCATCTTGCCAAAAAATGTTCGACATGCCATAATTAGATTGTGTTTATTTTTCAATGCAGTATGTAGCAAAGCTATTAACCCTCAGAAATTGGACGAGTTGGAAAATGAGGCTGCTATCGTTTTGTGTCAGTTGGAGATGTTCTTTCCTCCGTAACAGAAGAAGCCATTGAGTTTTGTTCAGATTATTTGTCAGAAGCGGCACCTGTAGGGCTTCCCAAGTCTCGTCATGAGGGAAGATGTGAAGGTAAGGGCACACTAGGTCTAAAAACTAAGAGCATGGGTCGAGCGGAAGTGTTGCAAGCACATTCGTATATATTGAATAATATTGATGAAGTTGAACCTTACTTGTCTGCTCACAAAAATCATGTCAAGGCCAAAAATCCTCGAATGAATGAAAATTGGGTATTGAAGGAGCATAACAAGACATTCATACCTTGGTTTAAAGAACAGGTTTTGAGTGATGATATCGCTTCGAGACATTAACATGGCTAGCACATGATCCTAAATTTAATGTCTTGGCGTGGAGAGGATACGATATCAACAAATTTTCTTTTTATACAAAGTCACAGGATGACAAGAGCACCGCATAAAACAAAGGGGGTTATGGTTATGGCTTGTTCTATGCATTTCTCTAGTTCAAAGGATAAAAACCCCGTTCTGGCATCCATAGCCTACTTTGGGGTCATTGAAGAGATTTGGGAGATCGATTATAATAAATTCAAAGTGCATGTTTTTAAATGTAAGTGGGTTAACAGTAACGGTGGTGTACAAACCGATGAATTAGGTTTTACAATGGTGGATCTTGATAAGGTAGGTTATAAGGATGAGCCTTTCATCATGGCAATTCAGGCAAAACAAGTGTTTTATGTCAAGGATCCTTCTAACAAAAGGTGGTCTGTGGTTCTCCAAAGAAGAAGTATGCATGAGAGTGATGAAAATCAAGATTCAACACTAGATATCAATGACACCCCTTCTTTCTCAACACAAAGACCCATCTTCGATGATGAAAATGAAGTAGACGATGTATATGCCACTCGTGATGATCATCAAGAAGGGATATTGGAGGACATTCAAACTTAACTGCCAAAGAATTTTATAGGTGACTACATGTTTGTTAGATTATCCACAATTAATATCTGTTAGATTATCCGTTATAATTATATATATTGATACATGTTTGTTAGATTATCTCACATTGTTTCTCACATTTGTTTGTTTGTTTGTTTAAACAGGCATCATATATGACTGATCCATCCACATCAGAGTCCCCCAAAAAAAGGACTAGAGGTGTTACCACTACATCACAATTGAAAAATAGACTTCTTCCTGGTCAGAAGTTTTCAATTGAATTTGATCCAGATACTGGACGACCTTATGGTGATAATGCAACTAGCTTCTGCACTTATTTGTCGTACATTGCATGAAGCAAGACCTCCATTCTGATACCTAAATGGAGAGATGTCCCTGAAAAAACCAAATATATGATATGGGAAGATGTCATGGTATTGACCTTTTATCTCTATTTGTATACAGATTTGTATTTAGCTTTATTGATCCTTGTGTGTATGTATTTACTAACACCACCATTTTGTTGTGTATTGTAGGATAAATTTGATGTTCCCCTTGATAAAAAGTTTAGGGACCGATGGTTGTCCTATGCGGGTGAGCGTTGGAAGGACTTTAAGTCTAAACTCTCCAGGACATTTATATTTGGGAAAGGAGACAAAAATGGTTGCACAAATCCTTGTCAGAAGTATAATTTCCTTTCAGAGGACATATGGAATAAGTTTGTTAGGAGCCGCACGGAAGAAGCGTTTCTGGTTAGTTTGAATTATGTTTTTTAACTTGGCTAATATAATTTTTTACTTATTTTATTTTGTGGTGTGTTACGTTATTTGTAAATGTAAAAAGAGAAAAGGGAAAGACAAATGTCAAAAGAAAATCTACCCCCACCTATTGTCTCGTGGGGGTTATGATAGACTTGAGAAGAATGTAATAGCACACAGAAAGAAAGCCTTGCAGGAAGAGGCTGGAGATGAAGCCTTGGAATCCCCTCCAAAACCAAACCGGTATGAGCTATGGGCTATGGCTCGAACAAAACCATCAGGATCTTATACATCTGATGATGTAGCCTCAGTTGCTTCTAAAATTGTAAGTGTATCTGCCTTATTTAATATTATGTGATTTGTAACCAATTTAGGTCGACTGATCAACGACTTTTGTGATTGAATTTGGTTGTAGGAGTCATTGGTTGAAGGTGAATCTCAGGGTACTTTTATTCCAACTGGACGTCAAGATATCTTGACTACTGCCCTTGGAACACCCGAGCACTATGGTCGTGTCCGCACTGCTGGTCGTGGTGTGGGCTTTAAGAAATACTTCGGAGGAATTTCACGCAGTCAGTGAAAGCAAGTGGACGTGGATGCCATGAGACATCAGATCATGCAGGACCTTAGTCAAATGTTTGAAGCTAAGTTTGAAGCTTACAAATCCCAGTTCAAGTCAGATGTGGAAGCCCAACTAACTCAGAATATAGTGCCTTCTCCTAAAGCCACTGCGCATGTCAGCACCAAGGATAGTTGTTCGCCAGAAAATGAGGAGGATCGTACCGATGACATTTTAAGCCGCATTGGTCACATGGCTTTTGATGTTCCCAATGGACAAGTTGGGATTACCTTAGAGCATGATGATCTTCCAATTTTTTACATTTTCGCGAAGGACTTAACGGACACAGCTCGGTGATGACTTTCGGCTTGCCAATCAACACTTGCAATTATGGTCCTCGTAAGTATTAATTAACACATTTGTATATTTTTAACTCCTTTGTATCAATTATATATAATTAAAATTTTTTTGTTTCAACTCCTAGGTATCCGCATCGTATATGTATTCGTAACAACATCGTTGATGTATATGGATTCTTGGATCCAACGTTGATGGTTGTCAAGCCCAACCCAAAACAGCCTAATGACTCGCTCAAGCTTACATACCTGGATAAGCTAATTCAAAGAGACAAAGATATTTTTCTTAGGACCGCACGTGCACAAGTGAGTACACTTTTATTCATAGCATACGTTTTTCTTTATGTGTTTCTAATATACATTTATTGTTGTTACCTAGCAATCATTGGCAGTTGATTGTCATTTGTCCTAAACATAATCTCATTGTCTGGATATGCTCACTTCATCAAAAGCCAAGCCTACAAATTAAGCGTGTACTTGAGGGGTAAACTTTTAATTTAGTTGTCATACTTGTGATGTCATATATGTATTTATCTTATATATATAACTTATATTATTTTATCAGAGCTATGGTGGATTATAATAGTAAAAATGGTCTGGGACAAGAAAAGAAGCCTAATTGGAACATACTCATGGTAAGTAGGTTGTCTTTATATGATATTTACGTATTTAAAGGCGTATTAGTTATGTGTATACATAATTTGTAGTAATTTATATTGTCATTTGTAGGGGCCTCACCAAGACAACTCATGGGCGTGTGGCTACTATGTCATGAAGACCATGTTGTCCATTGTCACAATGAGGATTACATCTGGATGAGATTTGGTAATAAAACATTTCTTAACTTGTTAATTGATCTTTTTTATACCTTACAATATTTGAAGTTAGTTAATTAGATCTTTTTTTAATTGAACTTGTAGTTATTCGATGGTTGTAACCCATACAATCCTGAAGAAATTGTTGAGATTCGAAAAACTTGGGCACGCTTTTTTGTGACTAAGATTGAGGAGCAAAATCTAAACCCAGAACCACCAAGACGCCGAACAAGAAAAGCAATGCAAAAAAAATGACATGGTGCGATAAAATTTGAATGAATTGTTTTTGTACTATTGCTTATGTTAGATAATTGTTTTGCCTTTAATTGCTCTTCATAGTTTACATCCTTCAATGCCTTTGTGGATAAATGTATTATGTGTTATGCCTTTGTGGATCAATGCCTTTATTTGTTTTGGAAGTTATGTTTTGTGAATTCTGTTTGTGAATATTGTATATATCCTGTGTGGATAAATCTTTTGACCAGTTATGTTTGTGAATTCTGTGTGGATATTGTTTATATCCTGATCAGGAAATTTAAAAATGTATAAAAAAAATTATACTGTACGCGGTTTTCCTAAAAACCGCTTAAAAGCAACCTCTGGCCGGTTTTCTCAAAACCCGCTTAAAGCTGTTTCGTTTTCAAATTTTCAAAGTGACATACTGGCGCCGTTTTGTTATAAAACCGCGGTCAAAGTAACTCTGGCGTCGGTTTTCACTAAAAACCGCGGTTATAACTTTTTTTATTTCATATTTTCAAAGTGACATACGGCCGCGGTTTTGTTAAAAACCACGGTTAAAAGTGACCTACTGCGCGGTTTCAAAACCGCGGTTAAAACTGTTTTTTCGTTTTTTCAAATTTTTAAAGTGACATACGGCGCCGGTTTTGTTATAAAACCGCGGTCAAAAGTGACCTATGGCGTCGGTTTATTAAAAAACCGCGGTTATAAGTATTTTTTTCGTTTTTTCAATTTTTTTGGTCCTTTTACGTCAGGATTTAACGCCGGTTTTGTTAAAAACCGCGATTAAAACTTACTTATAACCGCGGTTTAAAAACCGGCGTTACATGTTTACACTTACAACGTCGGAAGCATTGACACCGGATTGAAAACCGGCGTTAAAAGTCCAAAAAAATCGCGATTAAAGGTAATTTTGTATTTGGGCCTTTGGAACCCATGTTTGTAAAAGAGCCCAACCACTTTTTTTGTTTCATTTTTTTTTAATTATTTGTCCAGTTTTGTTTTGGGCCTTGGACCCATTATCTCTTAAGGTAATTTTTTTTTTTAAAAAAAAAAATTAGATTTCTTCACCGTGAAGAAAGCTCGGAGCCGCACTGCTGTGTTGCCTCCTACGTTGCCTCCCATTTCCCCCTTACCCTGCTGCAAGCTCAACTTGCATTTTGCTTCTCCATGAAGCTTTTATAAGGCCTTTTTCTTCAAACTAGTGATCACATAGGAGCTATAAATAGCAGTAAAGAAAAAGGGTAAAGGACTGAAAAAAAAAATTTCACTTAATTTCAGAATTGGATAACCCATTATTGGGTACCGTTTATACACCGTAATTGAGAGAAGATTTGAAAGAAAAGAGTAGAAAAGAATTGGAGTTGCAAGCAAAGTTCAGAAGAGATTCAAAAGCATTTCAACTGACTACGGTACTCATTTTGGGCTTCAATGTTTTTGTTTTCATCTTATTTAAGCTACTGCAGTGCATTCAACCCATTTTTTTTTCCTCTCTTTTTCCATTCAAACTAAGACAATAGATGTGAGTTTGAAAAAAGGAAAAAAATCATATTATAGAGGTATTCAAAATAATCCTTAGCTCAGTCTAAAGGAATGTGATCCCCTGCATTCAGTTTAGTCTTTCTCTCTCCACTCACAGTTTTTTTCTATTTTTTTTTTGAAACGGATCAAAAGCTGTGATTTAATGGCAGGAAATCCGAAATCCGATAGTGCATATACTAATTGTTGTGACTGCAGTCAATCTTGACAGCAGTGGATCGTCTAAACTACATAAAATAACTAGAATAAATTGATAAGCTTGTAGATAAGGAAATGGTGCCTTTGTTTTTTTATGTCGTATCCATGCTCCAGCTTTTGCTTCATCCCCATCCCTACCGTAATATGATCCTTGAGCCTCTCCCTAACATTACCCAAAAAATATAGGTTAAAATCAATCACAATAGTGGGAAAGGAAAAGAAAAAGCATCAAAAGAAAAAAAGATTAATAAATAAAAAACTTAAATACTATTTTGGTCCTTTAACTAATTTTAGTGGTTTAATTTGGTCTCATAACTTTTTTTGCTCAAATTAGTCCTTTAATTTAACAAATTAGACCACATTAGTCATTTCCATTGCCTCTATTATTCCAACTCATCGTACTTGTATACGTGGATCTGACACGACAAATGAGTCAATATTTTTATTCATTTAACTATTATTTAATTAATCTAAAATATTAAAACCAGTTAATTAACCCCACCCCTAATTTTCTTTCACAAGAAAACCCTAATAGCCACTCATTGTTCATGAGCTTCAACTGCCACCCAGATTCAACAATCCTTGGCCAGATTCAACCGACTTAGATGGAATCAGAGACATTGAGAAAGGAGACTCAACACCCAAAAAAACCAACAACTCAACCATACCAAACTCATAACCAAAAAAAACTCAGATCTGAAAAAAAAACCCATGAATCGCTGATACGAGATCTATACGATGGTGAAGCACTATAGCCAGAGGTTTGTAGATCTGTGTGGTAGGTGCGAGATCCGGTGGTGGGGAGGCACTACAGGGTGCGAAATTCTCTTTGATTTGTGGCTTACCTCTCTTGGGTTTTGATGTCTCTGTTTTCTATTTTTTTTTTTATTTTGGATAGGGGAGCTTGTAAGGAGGGATGTGAGTTTGGTTTGTGTTGCTGCAAATTTGTGATGAGTGTGCTATTGGGGATGGAGAACCAGTGACTCGGTTCATAGCTTTGATGTTGTGGTGAATGGAGTTTGTACGTAAGGTGGTGTTTAGTTGATGAAGATTATGGTGGTGAGTAGTTGAAGGCATTGCGCATGTTCATTCAGTGCTGGTGTTGATTAGAATCAACATTCACTGTTTTTATAGAGTTGGTGTTAATGTTGTTTTTTATGTGAAAGGTAAGAAACGAGAGAAATTAAGAGATTGGATTATTGGAATTTTTGTGCGTTCTTGAAGATTGGATCATGATGGGTATTTTTCTGGGTTCTTGAAGATTTGAGATGATCGGAGATTTAATTTTTTTGGGTTCTACGAATTTTGATGAAAATTGATGAACAGGTTAATGGTGAATTATTATAATTTTAAAATTAATAATTGCCATGTGGCATTAAAGATTATATTTTTGACCAGTCATTTGCCACATTTATGCCACATCAGATGAAGTTAACGCTGTTACTACCATATTGATGGAAAGGACTAATGTGGTCCAATTTGTTAAATTAAAAGACCGGTTGGACCCAAAAAAAGTTATGAGACCAAATTGAATCTCAAAAATAAGTTAAGGGACCAAAATGGTATTTAAGCCTAAATAAAATAGAAGAGAGGCTGAAAGAGTGGAAAATATGATAAGGAAGGAACCAAAAGAAAAGGGGGTGCAACTCCGCTGCCGTCCTCCACCGCGACCGCCTTTCAGGCGCCACCGCAGCCCACCGTCGACGTTGTTCGTGGTGCCATTCATCGCGTTATGCAGGGCAAGTACATTGTTGCCCTCCACCGCGACACCACCACCACACGACCTCCTCCTTCTCTCCCTCGCCCGCTTCTCTCTTCCTTCGTTGCGGCCTCTTTCCTCTGACTGTGGGTGGCCACCGTCACCCCACTTATCTTTCCCTCTTTCTCTCCTTCTCCCTTCTCCCCTCTTCTTCGTTCTGTTTCTTTTCTCTTCTGTTCAATGTTTTAAAAACCGGCTCAGACCGGCCGGTTGGACCGAAAAACGGGGGGATGATCGGGTCGAACAGCTTTTTGGATCGGATATGCCATTAAACTAGTGAGAACCAAATTGACTCAGCTGGTTTTCTGGATAAACAAGTGAACCGGTGGTTCGCAGTGACCCTAACCGGGTTGAGCAGTTTTTTTTAAACACTTGAAACGATGTCATTTTGTTAAATTCCTATTTTTTCAAAAATAAAAACACGGGATTGGGTTCGCAGTGTCGCCTTCTTCTTATTTCTCACTCAGCAAAACTTCTCCTCTTTTGTTAAAAACCCCAGCACCGTCGTCCTTGATCGCCGCACCCTCACCATCACGCTGTCCTGCCGTCTTCCCCGTCACGCACATCTGCAGAACCAAACACAGTCGCGTCGTCTTCCCCGTCATGTCGTTCGCTGTCGCTATCATTGTTGTTGCAGAAGATTTTCCCCGTCGCGGTCTCCCAAATATTGTTCTGTTATTCACATATTTTAGTATCACACTTTCATTCAATGACAGTCTGGATTTTGGGTTTTTATTATACGTTGCCTTCTCCCAATATATCGTTCTGTGTTTTAGTTTTTTAATTTATCATTATGTATTGTTCTGTGTACTCTGATCTCAGTGATTTCACATCTTAGGGAGAAAACTAAGTATTTCATTGTGAATTTTTTATTCTAATTTATCACTATGTATTTTTTAGTTTATCGCAGTATGTATTTAATGTATTTTGGTATTTTAGAGATGCTTATTTATCTCTGAAGCACCTATTTATCTTGCCTTACTCATTGATTTCACATTATTATAATTGTTCTTTGTATTTTGCCATACTCATGATGTGCCTATGTATCTTATTGCGTTGTTGATTTTATAATTATATTAGACATGACATCTGCTAAGCCACCATCATCGCAACAAGAAGCTTCGACTCAAAATTCATACCAGAGACATATTAGGGCAAAAACTGATATAGCTTGAGGACATTGTAAAATTATTCATGTGACTGGAAAAAGTGACCCTCCAGTCTGACCTTTGGTATGAAATTTTTAGAGACGGGTCAATAAGTGACCCTCTGATCCGACCTTTGACCCAGTGACCCAGTGCCTCGACTGAGTCGGTTTTTAAAACATTGCTCCCATTTTCTCATTTCCACTATTTTTCTGTCTCTAAAGTCTCCGCTTCCACCCCTAATCTTTTCTTTCCTTGCTTTCTTTGGACTATCAGAAGCTTCTAGGTTTTTAGGTTTTTGTTGTTGTTTTTATAAAGAAAAATTAAGGGTGAGGGGATGACGCCCCAGTCCAAGGTAGGGAAGACCTTCGGGCTTTTTGAGCACTTACGAAGGTAATTATATTTACCTCATCCTAAAGAGACTAGTGAGGACTCGAACTCGCGACATGACGGATACAAATCATGTCATGCTTCACTAGGTCAACCCATTAGGGTTATTGTTGTTGTTTTGTTATTTTCGTTTTGCTTTTTTTTTAATTATATTATGGTATTGCTGATGGAATATTGGGCTTGGCCCATTTTTCTTTTCTTATCTTGTTCGGTTTTGTTGTTGCTGTTACATGTTATATATTAAATTATAAATATGAAAACACCATTTTAAAATTGGTAAAAACATTTCATATTTTAATTCTGTAATTTATGAATCGTTGCAGTGTAATTTTTTTGTAACACATAGAACCAAGTGTTTTTAACCAAAAAAATCAATTTTTGTAAAGGGAATTAATTTAGATGTGACACCTTATTAATCCCCAAATTTGTTTTCGAGATATCTGAGTTGTGACAACTCGATAATCCTAAACGATTTTCTAAAAATAATTTTTTAAAGCAAAAGGATTAATTTAGATGCGACATCTGATTATCCTTATTTTTTTGGGACATCTAAGTTGTGACAACTTGGTAATCCCGAATTCCCTTGTCAAATTTTAATTTTGTAATTTAATAAAATCAACAACACACACACATTTTTACCCAGAACTATGTAGCTTTGATTTCCCTATTGCATCGAGGGATACGTAGGAGCAGGGGACCACCCTTCTCAAGCTCCATAATAATTTTTCTTAATTTTCCCCCTCTTCTTTATAAAAAGTCAAATATTGTAAATAAATAAAATTTTCATAAAATTCATTTTTGTGGCATCTTTTCATGTTAAGAAGTAAAATAAATATTTTCAAAGTTAGCGTAACTTTTGCACATTTAATTAGAGGTACCGTTTTCAAACGGGTGTCGTATGAGTGCTAATACCTTCTCTACACGTGACCAACTCCCAAACCCTAAATCTGTCTTCGAAGACCATTTTCATTTTTAAGGGCTTTTCCAATGTTTTCCCTAACAAGTAAATAATGGTGGTACCTCCATGTTTTTTGAAACCTAATTTCGAATCATTTGGACCACCCGTCGTGATCCCAGTTGCGACATAGATTACTTAGTGACTAAAATGCTCAGTCTCACGGTCTTCATTGCTCAAAGCCAGCTTGATTACGGTAAAATTAATGTGGCCAAGAATCCAGTTTTGATTGGTCTTGGGTGTCGATGGCTTATCAAGTTGAATTGTGATGCCGCGATCTGCAATTTGGGTGCTAATGCTTTTGCTGGTGGTGTTCTAAGAAATGACTCTTGTGGTTTCATCTTGGGGTTTGCTTCTCAGTTGCGTCCTTGTATAATTTTGGAAACCGAATTAAGTGTCATTCAAATTAGGCTCACTATAGCTATTGAGAGAGGTTTTAATAGAATATGGATTAAGTCTGATTCCCTTACTGCAGTGAGACCGATTAAGATGGTGTGTGCTTCATTACACCCTAATTATCATTTGATTTGTGACATCCATAGGTTCATGAAGCTTGGATGAGAATTCTCATTAAGCATGCCTTGAGGAAAGATAACCGAGTTATGGATTGTCTTGCTAAGTTTTGCCTCAGTTTAGACTCTAGTTTTTGTTAGCCTTTCTAATTGTCTTTCACTGGCTTTTAATGCCAGTTGGGCAGGGATAGTTTTCCCTCAAGATGTGTTTGGATGAGGTAATTCAAAATTCTAGGGTATTAAATCATTTCAATTGAATTCCCTTCATTTATGAAATTTGTTGTTTGGATAGAATAATTAAATTTCTTCATTCTTAAAATTCTTTGTTTAAAAAAACATTTTTTCCAAAAAATATCTTTTAAAAAAAATTCGAAAAAAAACTTTTTTTAAATAATTTTTCGATTCTTTTAAATAATACATTTTGAAAAAAATATTTTTAAAAAGTTTGAAATAAAATAATTTTCTTTTAAAAAAATTTAGAAAAGGAAATAAGGAAGGGATTTCAAATTCTTCACTTTTAGGTGGAATTTGAAATCCACTAAATTTAGCTTTAATAAAATAGCTCGTAAAATCCGTTTATTTTTTGAAATTCTCTATATTTATTATCTAAACATGGTAATTTGATTTGAAGTATTTGAATTACCCACTAAAATTACATTACCTCATTAAAATCTCTCATCCAAACACACCCTCAAGGTTTTTAGTTTCTTGTTGCTATTGGTGCTCACAAACAAAATGATGTAGAAACTTCCTTTATAAAAATTTCTCTTCCGTTTCACTACGGTGCGAAATCCTTTCGTTTCCCTCACACAAAAAATATTATACCCAATGCCTCATGACTAATGGCTCAATAAGTTACCAAAGAGTGTGTTAGTGTTGATGAATCGGGTATAGAAAACATATCATATGGATCCAAAAGAAAATGCATTATTGAGAAATCTAAATATCCAGTACAAAAGAGGCCCATTCATATATAGGGAAAAAAGAAAAGACAAAGGGCAAGAATGATTCATTAACAAACTAACCGAATGGGCTAAAATATAACAACCCAAATAACAAACAAAACAGACTAATAACTGTTACAAACGGAAACTATCTTCTAATAGGCCCCCTCAAGCTGGAGAGTCGATGTTTTTCATTCCTAGCTTGGAAATAAGATGATTGAAGGGCTAAGCATCCAAAGTCTTTGTCAAGATATCGGCCAACTGGTCTTTAGATATAAGAAGAAGATGAAACAGGTTTTCCATAAGCTTCTCTCGAACAAGATGACAGTCTATGTCAATATGTTCCGTGCGCTTATGGAATAAGGATCCGTGGCAATATGTCTGGCAGATTTGCTATCACAGTAAAGCAAAGCTAGCGTGATGAAAGGGATGTGGAAATCCAGTAGAAGGTAGGTAATCCATAGTATCTCAGAAATTGCAGAAGCTAGTGCTCGATATTCGGCCTCGGATGAAGACTGTGAAACAATGGTTTGCTTTTTAGATCTCCAAGAAATAAGAGAGTCACCAAGATAAATGCAAAAACTAGAAATAGATTTTCTGGTGTCATGGCATGTGGCCCAATCTGAATCGCTAAAGGCTTTAAGCTGAAGAGCAGAACTGGTTGGGAAGTAAAGTCCTTGAGCTAGAGAAGCTTTAAGGTAGTGAAGAACTCGGACAGTAGCATCATGGTGAATATTAGTAGGGGAGCTCATAAATTGGCTCAGTTATTGGACAGAAAAAGAGATGTCAGGACGAGTAGTTGTTAAGTATAAAAGCTTACCTATTAGTCTTCGGTAAACTGTAGGGTCCTTCAACGGTGTGCCTTCTTGCATAATCAAATGTTTTCCCTTAATCATGGGAGTAAAAACTAGTTTGTAGGCTATGAGACCACAATCAGTAAGAATGTCTAACGTGTACTTCCTTCGATAAATATGAATACCTGCAGAAGATCTAGCAATTTTGAGGCCAAGAAAGTATTTCAAATGGCCCAAATCTTTAATGTGAAAGTTAGTATTAAGAGCATATTTAATAGCATTAATTTGGTGTAAGTCATTCCCAGCCAATATCAAATCATCCACATAGACAAGCAAAACAGTAAAGGAAGTGGCAGTGTGTTTAACAAATAATGAAAAATTAGAATTGGATTGTGAGAAGCCTTGGAATATCAAAAAATTGGAGAGTTTATTAAACCATTGTCGACTAGATTGTTTTAAACCATATAAAGATTTATGAAGTTTGCAAACTTGGTTAGGCCTAGAATGATTATATCCAGAAGGTATGTCCATACGGACTTCCTCTTCCAATTCACCATGTAAGAAGGCATTATGAACATCAAGTTGATGTAAATGTCAATTTTGTGAAGAAGCAATAGCAAGCAAAAGTCTAATAGTAGTAAGTTTTGCTACAGGTGAGTAAGTATAAAAAAAGTCAATGCCTTCTATTTGGGTAAAACTTTTAGCAACAAGCCTAGCTTTATGTCTTTCAATGGTACCATCAGACTTGTATTTTGTTTAGTAAACCCACCTACAACCAATAGGAGTTTTGCCTAAGGGAAGGTCAGTAAGAGTCCAGGTTTTAAGAGCATCAAGCTCAAGTTGCATGGCTTGCACGCAATGAGGGTGTTGAATGGCCTGTTTATAAGTTTTTGGCTTATCGTTACTAGATATAGTTAAAACATAATGTAAATGATTCTTGGAAAGGTTAGAATAAGACAAAAAATCTGTTATAGGATAGAAGGCAGAAGTGGAATCAGTGCACTGTTTGTCAGGGGTGGTGGCAATATAATTGAAATGGAAGTCCTTAAGATAAGATGGAGGTTTTCTTATCCTTTTCAGATTTTCTGGGTATTATAGAAGGAGTTGCTGTGGTTTGATCAGGACAGTAAGGTCAGAATCTGAAATAGATTCTGTAATGGAATGGGAATTTTCAGGAGGAATGGTGATGTTGTCAAAAACAAAAAAAGAATCTGAATTAGAAGAAATGTAGATATCTTGAAAAACAGAATTTTGAGATGCAGAGACAAAGAGGAATGTAGATTCATAAAAATAGCATTTCTTGAAATAAAAGTAGTGCAAGTTTGAAGATCAAATAGAAGATATCCCTTAGTTCCTGGTTTAAAAGCTAAGAAAAGACACCTAGCACAAGGGTCTAATTTTTGTCTATTTTGGGTTAGGGTGGTGGCATAAGAGAGGCAACCAAAAACTTTGAAACCAAGAAATGTATGAGGTTTCTGATATAACAGCTAATGAGGAGATTTATGACCCAGAATAGGGGTGGGTAATTTATTTATAATATGTGCAGAATGACAAACCGCATAAGACCAAAAGCATTTAGGAAGTTTTCACTAAAAAAGCAAGGCCCTAATGACATTCAATAAATGTCTATGTTTTCATTCAATAGTGGAATTCTATTGGAGGTTTCCACACAAGAGGTTTGGTGTATAATGCCTAAGTTAGCATAAAAAGAAGGCATGTTGAACTCAACACCATTATCAGTCCTAATTTGTTTAACTTGGGCTGAAAATTGTGTGGAAACAAATTGTAAAAAGTGTGAAACACAAGTTCTGGTATCATATTTGTATTTCATTTAAAAAATCCATGTATACCTAATAAAGTCATCAACAATAGTTAGAAAATATTGATGTCATTGAAAAGATGGTATACTAATAGGACCCCATATATCCATATGCAACAATTCAAAAGCATGTAAAGACTTGGTTAAGCTGTGAGGTAAAGGAAGTTTGCATTGTTTTGTTGGAACCTAAACGATTGAGAAGTTTAGACCCTCATTAATTTTGATGATAACAAAGTATCTTCTGATAAGTCTTTGAGTGCGTAGGTATTAATTTCTCTTGTGTTTTATCTCACTCAAGCAAGAAGAAGAAAATTCACAATACATTCCATTTGTGACAGCATCCGGTTCACTCCAGCATCTTGCGTAAAGCGAGCGTCCGGTAATGTTATTCTTTGACACGTAGATTACTTAATTGCTGCGAGCGCCCTCTCCTATTCTAAGCGAGCATCTGGTCTTTTAATGAATCACGTGATGATCACATTGTTGCTCTTCACCTCAGCTACTTTGGAACGGAATTCGAATTTGATTTTGTGCGCTCAATTTTATGTACGAGGAATCAAAGGTGACACCTTTAGAATAAGACAAATTCGTACAAGGCAATTGTGTGAAAACAGATAGTACAATAATGGAAATATGTACTATTCTAATATTCTCTGGAAAGGAAGAAAATGATAGAATTTCAAA
The DNA here is from genome assembly GCA_037113605.1 of Calophaca sinica. Taxonomy (NCBI): domain Eukaryota; kingdom Viridiplantae; phylum Streptophyta; class Magnoliopsida; order Fabales; family Fabaceae; genus Calophaca; species Calophaca sinica. The sequence continues at coordinate 56,086,573 of CM073732.1, read as the reverse complement.
TTGCCTCATCCAATGATTTGGAGCTGAAGTATCTACAACGGTATTATCCTAAAGACTCCTATAAATACTTCAAAGTATTTATTGAAGAATGGCTGGAGAAACTGCAAGAAACTACATTCTGAAAATGTTATTACTCAAGTGAGTAATCAAGTTTCGTGTCAAGTCTCTAGACTACAAGAACTGAACCTCAACGTCTGATTCTTTCTTTTAGAAAGTTATTTGTTTGAACTTAATCTTTTCATCCTCTCTGTGAGAGTTATTTTGATTGTTTTCAAAACTATCTTTGTGAAAGTTGTATTGCCTAGTTAAGGCTTTGTTCCTCAAAGGCTCGAACGTACTAAGTCGTTTTGAGAAGTTAAGAGTATTGTCAAGTTTGTGACAGTAGAATACTCTTAAGGAAATTTGTAATCAGTTGATTATAGTGGAAAATCCTTCAGGAACGAAGGGACTAGACGTAGCTACCAGGTTGGTGGTGAACTAGTATAAATCTCTGTTCTCTTACTTTACTGCTTTATACTTACGGTTGGTTATCTTGCGCATAAAAACAAGTGTTCAAAAATCTTATTTCCAGCGTCTGGTCATACTCCAGCATCCGATTTCAAATATATTCTTTTTCAAGTGTTCTAAAGTGTTTTTAAATCAAAGTTTGCGAAAAGTTTGTAAACATAATTCAACCCCCCTTCTTGTGTTCACGTTCAGTTGGTACCAGAGCTCGGCCTCTTGGTTGAGCACTTAATAGTGCTAAGAGAAAAGATCCTATACTATGAATATGTCTGCAGAAGGTGGTCACATGAACTGTTCTCCTCTATTTACTGGAGAAAATTTTGACTACTGGAAAGATAAGATGAAAGCTTTTTTTGCGACACAACAACTTAAGTTATGGGATATTATTGAAAGTGGTTACATTCTTCCCACTAATGTTGCTGGTGTTGCCATTGCCAGAGAAAATTGGAATAATGAGCAGAAAATGAGATATCAAATCAATCAAAAAGTTAGATTCATTCTTATCTGTGCTATGTCAGAAAAAGAATATGACAAATGTGGCAAATTTGATACTGCCAAAGAAATATGTGATTCACTTGTTTTGTCTTATGAGGGCTCCGCCCAAGTAAGAGAAACTAAAGCTAGTATGTTGGTTCGCCAATATGAGTTGTTTAAAATGGAAGAGGGTGAAATCATTGAATCTATGTTTGGAAGATTCCAAACTCTTGTTCATGGGTTACAGGCCCTTGGAAAAAGTTATACCACACCTGACCATGTGAAAAAGAACCTGAGAAGTTTGACCAAGCAGTGGAGACCCAAAGTCACTGCTATTCAAGAAGCAAAAGATTTAAATGTCTTAAGACTTGAAGATCTTTTGAGTTCTCTGAAAGCTCATAAACTTGAGTTGAATGAGGAAGAACCTGTAAAGAAAAGCAAGTCTATTGCTTTGAAAGTCAACAGACATAAAGCCAGTACTTCTAAAGCTCTTCAAGCTAAAGAAGAATCAGAAGATGAAGCTTCAGAAGGAGACGTCGATGGGTCGGATGATGAGCTTGCGTTCATATCCAGGAAGATCCAAAGGATGTGGCAGAAAAGAAACTTCAGAAGAAATTCCACAAGAAAGATGTCGAGGACAAGAAGGAAAGCAAAGACAAAAGCCAAGTTGTCTGCTATGAATGTAAAAAGCCTGGACACTTCAAATCTGAATGTCTTAATCTTAAGAAGAAGCCCACAAGAAGTTCTTTCAAGGGAAAGAAGAATAGTCTCACCGCTACATGGGAAGATCTATATTCATCATCCTCTGAGGAAGATAATGATGAAGAAGTCAATCTTGCCCTTATGGCAAATACTAACTTAAACTCTGAAGAAGAAGTTGAAGAGGTAATAATATATGATTCTTATTCTGAACTTCAACTTGCATTTGATGATCTCCTTAAGGACTCTTCCACCCTTTCCACTGAGTATAAAGCTTTGAAAAAGAAATTTTCAAAATTATCTCAAGAGTTTCAAGTTTTTAAAAATGAAAACTTAAGGCTCAGTGAAGAGAACCAGAAGCTGAAAACTGAAAATTAGCGTCTGGTGGATAGTTAGCGTCTGGTGACATGTCAGCAACCAGAAGCTGAGAGCTCTCAACCTGAAAGCTCTGAAGCTAAAGGCAATCCTAAGTGTAAATCAAATGATTATGAATATGCATTTCAAAAGTTTCTTGCAGAAAGTGTAACTCGAAGCAAGCAAGCTTCAATGATTTGGGGTGTCAGTAAAACGAAAACTCAAGGTCTTGGTTACATATCAAATGAACTATCTTTAAAAAATAAAAATCCTGCATCTGATAAATCTAATGATCACAGTGAATGCTTGCATTGTACCTACTGCAACAAACCTAGTCATTTGAAAAGTGCATGTACTGCTTTTAAGATTAAGAAGGACAAGTATCTTTTAAGAACTAATAAGATGGGCCCAAAAAGATATGGGTGCCTAAAGATAAAATAGTCTATGTTGCAGACATGCTTAGCAACAAAGTCAACACACCTATCTTGGTACTTAGACAGTGGATGCTCGCGTCATATGACGGGAGAAAAGCATATGTTCCAAGAGCTAAGGCCTAGAGAAGAAGGATTTGTTGGTTTCGAAGGAAACCAGAAAGGTAAAATAGTTGGAATTGGTCGCATTGGTAAAAGCTCTCTTCCCTCTATTGATAATGTACTTTATTGAAGGACTAAAGCATAACCTATTGAGCATAAGTCAATTATGTGACAATGGTTATGATGTCATTTTTACAGAAACTGGATGTTCCGTAAAAAGTAAGAAAGATGGCTCTATTTTCTTTACAGCAAAGAGGAAACAAAATATTTATAAAATTGATTTTTCTGAACATGCACAACAAGATGTCAAGTGTCTCATGTCTGTTGAAGATGAACAATGGATTTGGCAGAAAAGATTGGTCATGCCAGTTTGAGATTAATCTCAAAACTAAATAAGCACATTCTTATTAGAGGCTTAAATTTCAATCTGATGCTCTCTGTGAGGCATGTCAAAGAGGAAAACAAGTTAAAACTTCTTTTCATTCAAAAAATGTTGTTTCAACCTCTAGACCACTTGAACTTTTATATCTTGATCTTTTTGGTCCAACAAGGACAGCCTCTTTAACTGGAAAGAAATATGGGTTAGTCATTGTTGATGATTTTACTAGATGGACATGGGTTAGATTCCTTACCCACAAGGATGAGTCATTCAAGGTATTTACTGTTTTCTGCAAATCAGTTCAAAATAAAAAAGGAATTTGTATTTCTTCTATTAGAAGTGATCATAGGGGAGAATTTGAAAATGAAAACTTTCAAAAATTTTGTGAAGAAAATGGCATCTCCCACAATTTCTCCTCTCCTAGAACACCACAACAAAATAATGTTGTAGAAAGGAAAAATAGATCCCTCCAAGAAATGGCCAGGACCATGATCAATGAAGCTGATATTGCTAAACATTTTTGGGCAGAAGCAGTAAACACAGCTTGTTATATTCAAAATAGAATTCTTATTATACCTACTTTGAAGAAGTCTCCTTATGAACTGTGGAAAGGTAGAAAACCAAACATATCTTACTTTCATCCCTTTGGTTGTATATGTTATATTCTGAATACTAAGGATCAACTTGGTAAGTTTGATTCCAAAGCTGACAAAGGTATCTTTTTGGGATACTCTAAAAGATCTAAAGCTTTTAGAATATACAATAAAGAATCTTTGATAGTGGAAGAATCCATTCATGTCAAGTTTGATGACAAGAAGCCTGACACTGCCATGTCAGAGCTGGATGAGTTATTTTCAGATTTAAATATTGGTGGCACTACAAATGGTGATCCAACATCTTTAGCGTCTGGTGGCAACCAGACTCTGGATTCTACTCAAGCAGAAGCTGAAGTCAGAAAGAATTGGAGATACAAAACCAATCATCCCAAAGATCAAATCATAGGAGAACCTGGAGATAGAGTTAGAACAAGATCCTCTTTCAGAGAGCATGCAGATATTGCACTTCTCTCTGAAATGGAACCTAAAATGATTGATCAAGCCTTGGAAGATGAAGGTTGGATTCTGGCTATGCAAGAAGAGTTGAATCAATTTCAAAGAAATGATTTCTGGAAGTTAGTCACTCTACCAGAAGATAAGCAAGCTATTGGTACTAAATGGGTATTTAGAAACAAGCTTGATGAAGATGGTAAGGTTGTGAGAAACAAAGCAAGATTAGTTGATCAAGGTTACTCACAAAAAGAAGGTATAGATTTTACTGAAACTTTTGTACCTGTTGCAAGGTTAAAAGCTATTCGTATTTTGCTTTTATTTGCTGCACACCATGAGATAATTCTTTATCAAATGGATGTGAAAAGTGCTTTCTTGAATGGTTTTATAACTGAGAAAATCTATGTGAAACAATCTCCTGGTTTTGAAGATATTGAATTTCCAGAACATGTTTTTAAACTTAAAAAGGCTTTGTATGGTCTTAAGCAAGCTCCTAGAGCTTGATATGATAGACTAAGTTCATTTTTAATGGGTAATGGTTTTACTAGAGGTCAAGTAGACACCATTCTATTTAGAAAATCATCAAACAAGCATTTTATACTGGTTCAAATTTATGTTGATGATATTATATTTGGAGCTACTAATGAAAGTCTGTGCAAAGAATTTTCTAAGTTAATGCAGACTAAATTTGAAATGAGCATGATGGGAGAATTAAAGTTTTTCTTTGGAATTCAAATCAAGCAATACAATGATGGTATTTATATACATCAAAGCACATACATCAAGGAATTGCTAAAGAAATTCAAGATGATGGATTGCAAGCCAATATGCACACCTATGCATCCCACTTGCATTCTTGGTAAAGATGAAACTGGTAAGAAGGTAGATCAGAAAATGTACAGAGGTATGATTGGATCTCTACTTTATCTTACTGCTTCAAGACCTGATATTATGTTCAGCATCTGCCTGTGTGCTAGGTTTCAGTCTGATCCTGGAGAATCACACTTGAGTGTTGTTAAAAGAATATTTAGATATTTGCAAGGATCTACTAATCTTGGTTTGCTCTATAAGAAATCAAAAGATTACAAGTTAGTAGGTTTCTGTGATGCTGGCTTTGCTGGAGACCGAATTGAAAGAAAAAGCACAAGTGGAGGCTGCCAATTCCTTGGAGCAAATCTTGTATCTTGGTCGAGCAGAAGATAAAGCATAATTGCACTCTCAACAGCAGAAGCTGAATACATCTCAGCAGCAAGTTGCAGCTCTCAACTTCTATGGTTGAAATATCAACTTGATGACTACTTGATAAAAGAGAGTAACATTCCTATCTTCTGTGATAACACATCTGCAATTTGTCTCACTAAGAATCCTATATTGCATTCTAGAGCAAAACACATCGAGATTAAACATCACTTCATAAGAGACTATGTTCATAAGGGTATTCTTGAAATAAAATTTGTAGACACTGATCATCAGTGGGCTGATATTTTTACAAAACCCCTTGCTGAGGAGATATTCAATTTTATAAGAAGAAATTTAAATTTTCATCTTATAGAAGAATGATCTCAGCATCTTATGATACGCATCATTTAGCATCTGGTATAACATAAGCATTCACACGTGTACTCATATGATATGTCATTCATAATGCATAACTCAATGTCCGGTGAATTCGGTTGCGTGCGTTCAAGCACCCACATGTTGAACTCGTGTGGGACTTAAGCGTCTCATCACACCTAATCTGAGTCATGATTATTTATGTTTTCAATAAAACTTTTTTCTTAAGTTTATCCTCATTTTGGCAACTGCATTTATTAAAAAAAAGGGGAATCTTTATTTTATTTTATTTTCTTTTTGAATTATTTTTAGTCAAAGGAAATGTGAAGAGTTTTTCAAAAAGTAACTGTACCATTTATCAAAACTTTCCCACTACTCCTTCACTTTCTCTCCACTCTCTGTTTTTGTCTGCGAAAATTGTTATTTCTCTCTCTTTCTCTCTCTCTCTCTGTGAATTTCTCTGAAACCCTAAACCTCCATCAAATCACTCTCTAACTGCTGTTGTGGCCAACATTAAGGTCAGTGACTACACTGCTATTTTCGACGCCATGACAGAAGCAAAGCTTTTGAATGAGAACATGATTGATTTGGAGAAGTTCAAAGTCTATGGTTTCAACTTCGATGAAAGTTTTGAGGCTATGGGTTGGTCAAAATATTTCTTCTCGAGTTCTTCTGTTGAAGTTATGGTTACTGCTATTAAAGAACTTTAGGGAAATATTACTTTTCTAGATGGAAAAATCGGAGGCTATGTTAGAGGATTTAAGTTAGAGTTTACTATCAACGACATTGCTGATGTTATTGGTTGTTCATTGGAAGGAATTAGTTTTTACGATGGCTAGGAAAAAGCTTTCAATGGTATGGAGAAAGTGAATGAAGCCTTATTTGAGAACTATAAGCAATTGAAAGAATCTGGGGAAACTCCTACTGCTAAGCATCTAAAGAGTCACTTCAGAGTACTTCACAAGATCATAGTCAAGAGTTTTCTTCTAAAGGCTGGGTCTAGTGACATAGTGAACTATGAGCAGAAGTTCATTATGAGAAATTATATGGTTGGTCACAAAATCAACTTGCCTAGGTTGATTTTCAACAATATTGTCAATACGCTTGTTAGTTCAAGGAAGGGTTCTACTGATAAGAAGAACATTATCAAGGTTATTCCTTATGGAGTTCTTCTTACTGCTATGATGGTCAAGGATAGAATTGCGAGAAGACTCAGTACCTTGATAAACAAAGAAGAAATAGATAAGTATTTTGGAATAGGTGCTATTGTTTGTCCTGAGGTTTTTGGAGTAAATAGCCTTGTGAGAATGAAATTGATCAATGCTGATATGATCAAAAAGGTGAAAAAAGAACAAGGAGAAGAAGCTGGTGCTTCTGTTGGTGAAGAAGCTAAAACAAAAGCCACCAGAAGCACAGTATCTAGTGCGAAGAGAACTAGTGAGTCTCCAGCAAGGGAGATAAGAAGCGTACAGCAGAAGGTGCCTCCTGCACCAGAAGGTAAAACTGTACCAGAAGATGATGAGGACTGAGTCCCCATTAGAAGCCTTATGGAGAAGAAGAGAAAAGCAGAAGCTAAAAAGCTTGTTTCAGCGTCTGGCCCTAAGAAGTAAGCTCCTCCATCTCCTCCTCCTGCTGCTGCTGCTCCACAAGGCAAAAAGAAGAGATTGGTTAGGCATTCTGAGAAGCTTAATCCAAAGGTACTAGATTTTACCATTGATGATTCCATTACTACCTCTGGTTCTGATGACACTATACCTGCACCACCACTCTCTGTTTCATCACCACAAACACACTACACACAACCTCTATCCACTAAACCATAAACCTCCCAATTAACCACAAAGTCCAAAACACTTACATTTTCCTCACCACAAACCTCTACCTCATCAAACACATCCCTCACGACATACATATCCTCACCCCACTCTCACCCATTCAATCAACTCTTCAAAATCAATCCAAACAAGCCTAAAAACTACACTATCAAGAAGACTTCACCTCTCCCACTTACCCTCACTTACAAACCTACCTCCTTTTCTGGTGCAAAGAAGTTTGTATTTGCTATTAACAGACCAAGGTTTGTTAGAGAAGACGGGTATCACTCCATTTATGATCACCCCTCTCTATGACATTTGAAAACATTCACTTCTGGAGTTGCAAGACTGGAAGTTGCCTCTCCATCAAGAGTTGTATTCAAAGAAGGAGTTGAGCAAGTTGATATGTCCTTCAAGGGAAGACAGAGACCTCAATCAAACAGTAAAACAATTCCCTTCTCTGTTGATCTTCCCAGGTTCCAACCACAGAATGAACCTCTTACTCTTGAAGAATGCGAAAGGTGGATAACAGATGAAGAAGTGGCTTTTATGACTCATTGCCTAGAGATGAAAAGGCTTGAGCTAATCCGTCAATACAGAGATCCTGCTTCAGCGTGTGTCAAGATTGTACCCGATAGGCAAAGGTGGTTGCCTTGGTCTATTCCTGGAAAAAGGAAGGAACCAGCCCCTGGGAAAATGCCATTCAACAGAATTGGACTGAAGGAATATGAGAAAGCACCTAGAAGATTTGATGTCAAATCATTCTCTCAGCTTCTGATCAACAAGCTTGGTGAAGACCATGCTCAGCAAGTATACCTGAACTTGCTCAATAAAGATGCTTAGAGCACTGGTTCTTCTGGTTGTTGCAATGCAGAGAAAGCAGCCATTCCTACAGTTGGCTCCATCAGCAGGGTAACAGACACAAAACTTGGTACTATTCATTTCGATGATATGTTTATATGTTCTGTTGTAAGGCCCCTGAATGCTGTGAAAATAGAAGATCAATGGGCTGCTGTTTGCAAACATTTTGATATTGGCTTTAATTGGAGACAATGAACTATGACTTGGAAAGACAAAGCCATTCTGCTCTGTTTTTAGCCTCTCAAGATTGAAGAACATGATAGGAAGAATCTGCATAAGTTATTCCTTGTTGAAAATGAAGGACTCACATTCATTTTTGATGGAATGGGAGTTTTTATAAGAAGAATTTTTGGAGAAGCTGCCTTGGTGCAATTTGATGCTTATACTAAAGTCTGCTTCAACATAGGGAAATTGTTTTTATGCTTATGTTGTATCTTGAAGAACTTCTGTGTATATGGGAATGCGAAATGGATCAAGAGAAACAGAAGCTGGGAAGATTCATCAAATGGTCCTTACCAAATGATGACCTCCTTCAACAGGCTAAGGCAAGAAAGGAAAGGAAACTGAGATTGTCACAAGATGTGCTAGCAGAGCACCGGAAAATGGAATCTTAAAGGGCTGTTACAGTTGAATCGGTTCCAGAAGCTGATGTTGAACCTGCACCTGCAAATGTTGATGTTGTCATTTTGCCTAGAATAGAATTTGAAGCTATCATGGCAACCAATCAAAAAGTGGCTTAGTTGGAAAACACTTTGAAATTCATCTTGCAACGTTTCAATCTGGATCCTCCACCTCCACCAAACCCCTAATTTTTTTTTTACTTTGTATTTGTGTGCTAATTACAATTTTTATTTTTGATACAATCAAATATTTATGTTACTTGGTACAATTATATTTCAATTGATCTGACCTTATCTTCAAATTTTTCTAAATACTACTACTTATTGTTTTGACTATGATGTGTTTTATACTCTTTTTGTCTGATGACAAAACGGGGAGTAAAAGAAAGGTCTGATGAACAAGTTGAAAGTCCAATGGATACGCTGAAGTATCACAAATTTCATGCATAAATTATATACATAGCATGTTCCTTAATTGCTCAGATACTCATTGATATTCATTGTCTGGTGCTTTGATAATCTTCAATATCTGTTGGCACAATTTTATTCAATTTGGTACACTGAATTTCAGCATCTGATACTTGAGTATATTCATTGTTGGCATAATGTTCTCAGTATCCGATCTCATCGTTTAAATCAAATATATGCTCTGATACTTGTATGCATTTTTGTGATCACATAAATGCTCTAATTATCATAAATCGCTCTGATACCTGATATATTTAATTTTATCTGAGCTGTTGAACTCAGGGGATACCCTTGAAATTATTTTTAAAATTAAATTGTTCATCAACCTTTGTATATTTGTCATTATAAAAAAGGAGGAGATTGTTGGAACATAAACGATTGAGAAGTTTAGACCCTCATTAATTTTGATGATAACAAAGTATCTTCTGATAAGTCTTTGAGTGCGCAGGTATTAAAATCTCTTATGTTTTATCTCACTCAAGCAAGAAGAAGAAAATTCACAAGTACTGAATACATTCCATGTGTGTCAGCATCCGGTTCACTCCAGCGTCTTGCGTAAAGCGAGCGTTCGGTAATGTTATTCTTTGACACATGGATTACTCAATTACTGCGAGCGTCCGTCTCCTGTTCTGAGCGAGTATCTGGTCTTTTAATGAATCACGTGATGATCACGTTGTTGCTCTTCACCTCAGCTACTTTGGAACGGAATTCGAATTTGATTTTGTGCGTTCAATTTTATGTACGAGGAATCAAAGGTGACACATTTAGAATAAGACAAATTTGTACAAGACAATTGTGTGAAAAGCAGATAGTACAATAACAGAAATATGTACTATTCTGATATTCTCTGAAAAGCAAGAAAAGGACAGAATTTTAAATTGCCTCACCCAATGATTTGGAGCTGAAATATCTGCAACGGTATTATCATCAAGACTCCTATAAATACTTCAAGGTATTCATTGAAGAATGGCTGGAGAAACTGCAAGAAACTACATTCTAAAAAGGTTATTACTCAAGTGAGCAACCAAGTTTCGTGTCAAGTCTCTGGACTACAAGAACTGAACCTCAACGTCTGATTCTTTCTTTTAGAAAGTTATTTGTTTGAACTTAATCTTTTCATCATCTCTGTGAGAGTTATTTTGATTGTTTTCAAAACTACCTTTGTGAAAGTTGTATTGCCTAGTTAAGGCTTTGTTCCTCAAAGGCTCGAATGTACTGAGTCGTTTTGAGAAGTTAAGAGTATTGTTAAGTTTGTGACAGTAGAATACTCTTAAGAAAATTTGTAATTAGTTGATTATAGTGGAAAATCCTTCAGGAATGAAGGGATTAGACACAGCTACCAGGTTGGTGGTGAACTAGTATAAATCTTTGTGTCTCTTACTTTGCTGCTTTATACTCACGGTTATCTTGCGCATAAAAACAAGTGTTCAAAATCTTATTTCCAGCGTCTGGTCCTATTCCAGCATCCGATTTCAAACAGATTCTTTTTCAAGTGTTCTAATGTGTTTTTAAATCAAAGTTTGCGAAAAGTTTGTAAACACAATTCAACCCCCTTCTTTTGTTCACGTTCATGTTTTGCAAAATGACATGAATTGTAACACCCGGTTTCTGGAGCGCTACAGTGTAATAATTAAAATCCTAAACGAGTAATTAGGCAATATAGATATACTGAAAAATAATAGTCTATTAAAAACTTAATATATTGACACGTACTGAGGTTATATATCTTTACGAAACCCGTGTCTAGGGCCTACAACTTATATGACACATATACAGATTATGACTCATTGGTTATGACACGTAACTGAAGAGAAAGAGTTACTCTTACTGAGTACCCTCTATACACTCCATGATGCGGGCGATGCCTCCATTAAGTCCATGTTATCTGCTTTATATGAAGAAGAACATACAATACAAGAAAACTAGAAGGAGCTAAGAAACACATTACACATCATAAAAGTTGAGAAAGCAAGGATAGAAAGCATATATAAATGGCACATGCACTCGAGCAAGCACAACTAATTCTCATGTTTATCTAAGTTACACTCACTATTCTTTAAGTCTATACCACTATATCTAAGCCTAGCTCCACCACTTTCTTCTCACATCCTATAACCTTCTACATATCCTATTCATAACTACTCTGCACCATCACTAGCTAAACTGTTAGCTTTAACCTACCGGCTACGGGCTAACGGTACTCTCTCGATACTCCTATCATTTCAAAAATTCATCTTAATCACAGGAAGAGTCAACTGTCACATCAAAGCATATCTCAAGCATCAGACTAGCACATACGACACATTAACTAACATATTATTTAGCAGCATAGTCACATAAATATCAATGATCATATATAATCAACAGCATAGTTACACCATTACCAATAATCATGCTTAATCAGTGCCATATCTTATCAACATCAGTCATCTATACTGGCATACGCAACACAACATTAATCATCAATCATCAACATATAGATTAACCCTAGTGTCGCTCAGGCGACCTGCTACTGACACGTTATCAATCAACGCACCAGCAATCACACACAACCATAAAGCAATTATAAGTTGTCTATCCTAGGGTTTTCACATATCAGACAAGTTATTCCTATGGTTGATAGACCTCTGACAACTGTCCTCAGCTATCATAGGTCACATCCCCTCTCCTGAGGTACTGCTGTTATCAACTGCTAGTAGGGCATGGGTCACCTTACGCACATTTATATATATACTATTCTATCCTATCATCCCTAGAGTGTAAGATTTCTTGCTCCCACCTGGTTAGAAGCTCGCTGAAGCCTCTGCCACTATCTGCACTCCTGCCGCACTCGCTACTCGCACTCCTACCTTTGAACCTACTACTCATGCTCCTACCTCTGAATCAGCTACTCACACTCCTCCCTTCGCTATTCTCCTCTCCCCTCCAAGGGTTTCCTACTAAGAGCTTTCTGATGCATAGGATCCTCACTTGAGGCAAGTGCAGAGCATACTTGCTCCTTAGTGGCCCTCTAAGTCTCACTCCCTTCTCAATCTGAAGGATTGCTTACTAAGGGTTTTCTGATGCACAAGATCCTCATCTGAGGCAAGTGCAGAGCATACTTACTCCTAAGAAGAAGTTCCTGGAAAGAGAAAGCTAGAGAGAGAAGAGGTTTTGGCGCGAATAAAAATGAAGGGGTGAACGCCTATTTATAGGTGGGCTACGACTCCATCGCGTCGCGATGAACTCCTCTTACAGGGTCTGTCGCGTCGCTATGGTACCTTCCAGATTCTTCTGGATGTAAACGTGGCAAAGATCCAACGGTGATCCCATCGCGTTGTGATGGTGACCACACAACTCCATCGCGTCGCGATACAGCCTTTCCTAAAATATCTAGATTTATTTTCTAGAGCTTTCTAGGACTTCCCACACTCTTTCGGGGCGTTTTCGTCATTTTCAAGGTTTTTAGAACTTTCCTAAGGTTTATGGGTCCCACTTTAAGCTCATTTTATCCCTAATTAAGGTTTTTTTGATACCCGTTTATCACCTAATCACCGATCTAATCATTCTTCTAGTGTCAACTTAAAATATTAGAAAAATAGAATGTTACTTGAATCACAAATCAATTTTTTATTGAATTCAATGCATGGAAAATTTGTACACAAATGTTGTAAGACATTAATAGATGGATGTCCTAATCTATAATGCCACAGATCAAAAGACTCACAAGCGGTAGTATTATTGCTATCAGAATCTTTACAAACAGAATTAACAACAATATCATTAACAGAAGCACAATTATTGGTATTTAAAGGGGTACGATAGGAGTGTTGTAGAATATAAAGGTTATTACACAGCTTAGCATCCCCAATCATCCTCTGGGTAGGCAGATCTTGTATTAAACAAGTATCATGTGAGAATATGAGTCTACAATTTAATTGTTTTGTTAGTTTATGTACAGAAATCAGATTGAAGTGAAAGAAAGGTATGTGCAGGACATCATTTAAGTAGAAAGTAAAGGAAAATTTGATGGTTCCCATATGGGAAGCATATAAAACATCTCCATTTGACAATTTCACAGGTATAGGAGTAGTTCTTTGATAAGTAGAAAAATAGCTAATATTATGACATATATGGTCACTAGCACCTGAGTCTATAATCCAAGAAGAGGAAGTAATGGAAACTTTACCTGCTTTGGTAACATTGGAGACTATATGTGATGTGGAATCCGATGAATTTTGATGATTGGCAGATTGAGAAGTATTTCACTTGTCAATCTTGGAAGCATGAAGGAGGGATACAAGGTATTTGTAGTCGTCACGAGGTAAATGAGGGGAACTTTGAGAATTGGTGTATGTAGCAGAAGGAATGGGTTTGTCATGCTGTGAATGAGATTCTTGAGGGTTATGGTTGGTTTATACAGCATTAGCTTGCGGCTTGGTTCTATAGCCTGGGGAAAACCATGCTTAAAGAAGCAAGTTTCAATGGTATGGTTAGTTCAATTGCAATGGGTACAAATCATTGGTTGGCGATTGTTAGATCGGCCTCTGCCACGGCCTTGCATATTGTTCCCTTTGCCTTGTGAGGAGGAATTGAAAGAATTGTAGGTAAAGGCAGTGGATTCGACAGATACAAAAGTATTAAGGTTTCTTTCTTATTGAAGGACCATAAAATAAACTTGGCTAATGGTTTGTAGGGGATTCATTAACAGAATTTGGCTTCTAACAGGTTGAAAAGCCTTATTGAGACCTTTTAGGAAGCAAAGAACGTGTTCATTGTCCTTATATGATTTAACAGATTTGCTCAAATCACAAGAACAAGTGATAGTGCAAGAATAATTAGGTGTGGGATGGAGGTACTCTAATTCATCCCATAAAATTTGCATACAAGTGAAGAACGTGGATAAAGATCTTTCACCTTATTTCATTGAATGCAGTTCTTAAAGGAGGTCTGACATTCGAAAATGGTTGCCTCTGGTAAATCGGTGTTGGAGATCCATCCATAGGTCTCGTGCGGTATCAAAGGAGGCAATACTCTGAGAGATTTGCAAAGACAAGGTGCAGGTAATCCAAGAGATTACCATATTATTACACCGTTCCCAGGCATCATAAAACGGATCCGTGATAGGCAGTGGTGGTAAAGTCTCATTGATGAACTTGACCTTATTTTTGGAGAAGAGAGCCCGTTTCATGGCGCAGCTCCAATGGTAGTAGTTATTGCCTGAGAGAGAGGTGAAACGAGGACATAGCCAGGGTTTTCGCCAGGATGAAGGTAGCAAGGATTTGATGGATTCAGAGATGGATCAGTCGATGTATTTTCCGGAGTAGTAGATTGGATGTCGTCTTCAGGGCCAGAGGTACTGGAATCGTCGGCCATGGCGAAGGAGAAGGATAGATTAGGGTTCTTCGAAGGAGAATAGTGGAAGCAAGATTAGGGTTCTAAAAATGATACCATGTTAGTGTTGATGAACCGGGTATAGAAAACATAAATAGAAAACATATCATATGGATCCAAAAGAAAATGTATTATTGAGTAATCTGAATATTCAGTATAAAAGAGGCCCATTTATGTATAGGGCAAAAGAAAAGAAAAAAGGCAAGAATGGCCCATTAACAAACTAACCGAGCTAAAATATAACAATCCAAATAACAAAACAGACTAATAACTGTTACAAACAGAAACTATCTTCTTATAGTTTGCGTGTTTTATTTTATTCAAAAGCCTTGCTGTGTGTATTTGTTTCCTTATGTTTTACTGTTGCTTTTTGCTTGATTTGACTTAAAGGCTTTTGGCCAAATTTGGTTGATAAACCAATATGTCTACGTTAAGGAGATACGAGATGCACTATCACATGATAAAAAATAGGATTGTTTAGTTTTCCTTTTTTTTTATTAAAAAAATAAGGATGTTGAACAGGTGTTTTTAGTTATATTCTTAGATATCAGAAAAATAAAATAAGAATAAAAGTATAAAAATAAAAATAAGACAGATAAAATAAAATATAAAATGATAAAAATGTGAGAGGAAATAAAAATCAATGATATTTTTTTCTTATCTTTAAATGTTATCTTTATTCTTTTGTTTTTCACGTAAATATGATTTCTTCTCAATTTATTTGAATTCCATTTTTTTTAAAACTCACATCCTTTAAAAATAAAGACACGTAAATAAAAATATTTGTTTTTTTTATAAGTTTTTAGTGATGACCAATTTGAGTCTTACTATTTGGTCATTGTGAGCACTTTAAATCGGGTCATCAGTGATAACCACTTTGGATCTTTCTATTTGGTTACTGTAAACACCCTTCAACCGTAAAAAATTTATCAATATTTGCTTGTGATAGTCACTTTGGATTTTCTTGTTTGACAATTCCGAGCACATTGCGTTCATGAACAATTAAATAAATCTCTTTTTTTAAATTACATCCAACCCACAAATATTTTCTACAAGAACTATGTTAGCTTTGAATTCCTTATTGCACTAAAGGATACATAAGAGCAATGTCCATTTTTTGTCAAGCTAGATACTAAAAATAATAATTTTTCTCTTTGGTTTAAATTACATGATTTAAGTAAATAAATAATATTTTGACTTTATTTTTCTTTTAGGGGTAAAATTAATAATTTTAAAGTTAACCTAAAAGTTTGCACATATAATTATAATTAACCGTTTTTATAACGGATGTTGTAGGATGCCAACACCTTCCCTACACATAATTGACTCTCAACTTCAAAATCTGGTTTCGAGGACCATTCTCTTTTCAAAAAGGGTTTTTCCAATGTTTACCCTCGAAATAAACTTTGGTGGCAACTCCCTGATTTTGATCATTTGTATTTTGTTCGTCGCTCCCATCGCAAAGGTATTGGAGAATCTATTGCGCAAATTCTGGGTTAATAATTGAGATATAAGGATCATTGTCTTCCACGGGATTTCAACTTGATTCATTTTGCATCAAAGGAGGATTATTCGCATGCCATGTTCGAGGGTCCATGGATGGTGGCCGATCACTAATTGTTGTCTAGAGATGGAGGCTTCTCTTTCTGAGATTAGCAAAAATGGTGAGGAAGATTGCAGTCTGGGTTCGAATTTCAGACCTACTTATTGAGTTATATAGTGAACATTTTCTCTAGAGAGTGGGCTCCAAATTGGGAATCATGATGAAGATTGATAGATTAACATCGCTTCATTCCAAAGGGAAGTTTGTAAGGATTTGTGTTGAAATTGATTTACAGCATAAATTTACATCCTCATCAATTCGCAAGAAAAGAAGGAATATCTAAAACTAGAGGTGGCAATGTCGGGCCCGGCCAAAATGAGGTTGGGGTGAGTTGGTGTATGTCAGCCCACCACCCCGCATAACCCGACGAGCCAATATATCTATTTATTTTATTTTATTTTATTTTTAAACCAATTTTATTATGTTTTTATGTATTTTAGGTGGGTTTAGGTGGGCCAACCCGCCAACCCACCACTTTTTTAGACCAAATTTCCTTTTTTTTGTTTTTTATTTTTTAGGCGGGCCACCATGGTGGGGCGGGGTGGACTCACTTTCTCAATCCACCACCTCTTGGCATGCCAGCCTGCCACTCCTCGTTTTTGTCAGTTATTTTCATAACTTGTTGTTTAACATTCTGAATTTATTTTTAATATTGTTATGTTTAAATATAGTATTTCATGACTGTTATTATTGAATTGTTCTATAGACATATGGCATCAGGATTATAATTCGACCCCCTATATCACCCACTGGTGGTAAAGGGAAGGGGAAGGCCATCGCCCCCTTCTTCGTTGGGGACAAACATTGTCAGAAGTGATGCAAGTGGGTTTTCAACGTTGTCATCTAGACAACATCCTTCTATATTGTAATTTTTATTGCATATTATTTTATTATTTCATAATTTTTAATTATGTCTAATAATATTTTATATTGTATAGGAGAGATGTGCATGGAAGACTGAGGATGAGGAGTAAATCAAGAAGAATTTTCATATGAAGGCCTCCACCGTCTCTCTGATATGCTCAGAGATGCTCGCCCGAGGGGACAGCCCCACTGAATAGGGGATCATACCTGGCAGAGGCTACAAGAACACTAGACGTCTGATGAGTACAAGTTGATCTGCGCAAAGGCCAAAAAGAACTGGGAATCTGAGAAGGGTGAAAGCTTGCACATAGGAGGTTCCATCACTCAGGCGCAGCATGTAGCTTGACTTGTACGTGTTCTATATCATCATCACCACCACCACCACCACCACCATCATCATCATCATCATCATTATTATTTATGTTTTAGTTAATTATAGTCGAAGAAGTTTGGTAGAGAGGTACAGTTGCACGAGCTCTATCGTGCAACTCATGTTAGGAAGAGTATCGACGATTTCATCAATGATCGGTCGAGGCAGACCCAGGTAATTATTAAATATAATGAATATTTTTATAATGTTTATATTGTTTTCTTACAAAAAAAATTGACTTATTTTTTTTTCGTTTATGCATGACAAGAGGAGTTTGAGGCGATGATGTCTCAGATTAGATCTCAGACATCATCATGTTCCCCATCTCAGAGCCCGACTACCCCTGAGGATCCAACTATACTGCTCAAGGTTAGGTCTGATGTTGTTGGCGGTAAGAAAAATGGTCGCCTATACGGTGTTGGAGACCTTGCCAACAACTACAAGAAAGGGACCAGTCGCCTCAATATAAGATCATCGTTGAGCAGTGCCAGTCATCGCTCTACTCTGGATGAGTAGGAGTTTGCCGAGTTGAAGTGGAGATTGGCTGCTTCCGAGGAAGAGAACCATCAGACGAACGAGTTGTTGGCTAGGGTGCTGGAGCGACAGAATCAGATGTACGAGATGCTAGCTCGTCAGCACCAGCAACCTCAGCCTCATCATTAGCCGCCTCCGCGGTCTCATGGTACTGACGATGTCGACGACGCAAATTATCAAGATTATTAGTTTAGATGATAGTTTTAGCATTTTGACTTATTTGTTTTTTATATTTTGACATTATGAGGATATTTTCATCTATATTACGTTTGTCTTACTTTGGTTATTTAGTTTATGTTATCACATTTATTACATTTCTTCATATTTTAATAAAAAAATAAAAAAATTACAATAAGTTTCAGTACCTATAGCTTTTTTGCGTCAACGGTTACCGCAACCATGACCTTTGGTACGTGTCCCTCAGTAGTTACTGACGGGCATGACCGTCGGTAAGCACCGCCGGACTCGTACCGACGGCCAACAACGTCGTCGATATATGTTTGCGACGCACATATTTTCGACAGGCACATGGCCGTTGGTAATGCCGCTTTTTCTTGTAGTGGCTGAGCGAGGCGGAGACAATATGTGGGCACGATAGAGACAAGGGGCTGGGCGCTGTTAGGTTTGAAGGTAAGAGAGTGAAGGTTTGAGTGTGAGCTACGGTCGTATAAGTTTAATTTTTGTGTTAGAGTTTTTACATCGGTTGCAAGAGGCAACCAATGTAAAAGGTAACACATGAAAACAAAATTTCAAGTTTCTAAATCGATTGTGAGAGGAATCGATGTAAAAGGTTTTCTACAACGGTTACATATACAACAGATGTAAAAAGTTTTCAACTTAATTGCAAAAATGCCACATCGTCTACATTTTACATCAGTTGCCTACAAACTGATTTAAAAGCCTTTGTTAAAATCGTATTTTTGCTCTACTGAAACATTGACAGTAGTAAAGGTGGAAAATGCAATTAAATCAGATATTCAATAAATGACGTGAATAGAAGGATTTGGCTCCTCTAAGGTGAGTAAAGTGTAAAGTGATTAATCTTAAACATTAATGAGTAAATCAAGAGTTAATTTATCACTAGTGCAAATTTGGGATTTAAAATCGGTTATTTCGGGGTTTAAAATCGGTTGGTCAAGCGATTTAAATGCTTCGGATTTATTAAGTTTAGGGATTTTAAATCGATGATTTAACCGATTTAAATTCAACTTTTTAAATCAGTTATTTATATTAACCGATTTACAAAGTCTGGGTTCGAGTCACAATCTGGTCTAAAATTAGGGATTTAAAATCGGTTGATTAATAACAACCGATTTAAAATATATTTTGAATCGGTTGTGTGTATAAAACCGATTTAAAATATCTTTTAAATCGGTTGTTTACAAACAACCGATTTAAAAAGTAATTTTTTTGTAAATTTTATATTTGTTTTTACAGCAGCCATATATACCTGTAACAATTTTTCCAGCAACCAGAGAAATCACAGCAACCAAAATTTTAACAGCAACCAAAGAAATCACAGAAACAAAATTTTTCCAGCAACCAATTTATATACAAATACAAACTAAAACTAAACCAAATCAAATACAAACTAATATTCAATACAAACTTAACTAAATCAAAAACATAAACTTAAACTTCACTATTTGTTTTTTCTACCATTTTTTCTATTCTTTTTCTTCTTTGACACATATTTCAACGTGTTATGGAATTTACAAAAAAATTCTGCCCAGAGTTGTCTTATGCTCAAAATCGCATCATTTGACATTGTTGTTGTATCATTGAATACCTGTAAAAAAAATATAAATGCTAGTTAATATAACCAAAATAATGCTTAATTAAGTACGAAATCAATTAAGCTTATTGAGTTTTTAAATATTACCTCCATCCAATTTTCGGTTATCCCCGCCGAGATAATGGTCATCATATTCCTCATGACATATATCCCACATGCCCACCCGTCGATTTGATGAGCCACCTACAAATAAATATAAAAGTTGTGCACTCAGTTAATGTTAAATATCCTAATATATTGTAAATGAATATTTTTAATTTAAACTACTTACTTTGGGCAATAACCATTCAGGCGCATTATTTCTCCTAACTCCTTTAAGCCTGTTATATCCATCGATTGCACTGATAAAAGAATATTCATGATAAGTCAAAGTTCTAAAATTATATCATAAAGTATATGTTAAGAATTAAATTGAATCTTACTTATTAATTCTTTCTACAATGGTTTGATTAGGCCGATAACCCAAGGAGCACATCCAGACGACAACGTGGTCTTCAAGACAAATGACGGCCAACTGCCAATGGTCACTGCAATATTGGAAAACAATAATGGTATGAAGAAACAGACAAACAAAAGAAAAATATATAAACACGCGTAAATGAACTTATCTATAGCAGTATGGTGCTAAATAACATTGCCTCTTCTCTTCCCACATCTTGTTCTGGATGTATGCTTGAATTTCCTCCAATTTTTTGGGAGCAGACTTGGGACATAAAGAACCAATCTGGTAAGGCGAAAAAATTCCGTACCTATCACCATAGCCCCTATCCTTACATAGGCGCCAACAGTACCTAATATATTGAAAAACATGTTAATTAATATTACAAATGATTTAAGCATGCTTACAATATAAACTTAGAATGACATATACTTACGAGCCCCATAATGCCAGGTGGCATAATTCAAGCCAACGTCCACCCATAGTAATGTCGGTTATCTCCTTCTCACCAACCCAATAATGGTCAACGGACACGGGGTCATAATCCATCAGTAACCCCTGTGACTGGCCCCCAAAGTCATATAACATGGCAGATAACTCTCTCAACCAATTAGTGGGGGTTGGCATCCCCGGTTGGGACGGTGAGCAACTGTCCTTAGCGCTTTCGTGCATAGGAGTCTTCATAGAGTTGGGCTGGCCAAATGAGGGTTGACTTGCACAAGCCATATTTGCAAGTCTCTGCAAAATGAAATTTTATAAATAAATAACCTTCGCAAATTTACTTAAACTACTGAATTTATATTGTAACATTTTATACATACCTCAGCTACTGCCTTCTCTACCCTCTGACTAATTGTCTCCTGTAACTCTTGCATGTTGATGGCTGCGGGTTGACTTACGCAACCCTGAGATGCAAGTCTCTGTAAATGAAATTTTATAAATTAATATCTTCCTAAATCTGGTTAAATTAACTGCTTATTTTATATTGTAACATATTATACATACCTCGGCTACCGCCTTATCTACCCTCTTATTGAAGGTCTCCTCAAACTGCTGCACCAGCACTGCCTTGAAGGACTCCATCTCCGCATAGGCTTTTGCTTTGCCACGAGGTGCAGCACTTCCATAATATGTCTTCAGGCCGACACCAAAAGGGGCAACGCGGGGACGACCACCGTGATCAGGTGTCCCAATGGCAGTAGTCAGGATATCCATACGTGTATCAGGAACAAAAGTTCCTTGAGTGGCCTGATCCACAAGGTCATCCTGCCAACATATATGTAAGTCAATGTTATGTAAGATATTACACTAAAAATGATATATTGAAAGTTTTACTTACAATTTTTGAGGCAACAGTGGTTGTCTCCTCATTTATATACCCTCCGGTTGGCTTTATTCGGGCCAACTTCCATTGTTCGTGGCGTAGTGGAGAATCAACATCATCCACCATCAATAGCGTATTGCCACTCTCTTTTTGCATTTCCTTCAACCTATTCTCCTTCCAGGTGGCCTTCAAATATGCATAACCACCACGAGAAGTTCTGTGGTAGTACTTGTTCTTAGCCTGGTTTTGTTTTCCCTTTGCTCTTTTCTCCTGTTACAAATAACGTACATATAAATTAGCTAAACGTAAAATCAATAAACATGAGAAATTAAGAAAAAGTACTAACCAAAAACGCAGGGTCATGTCGACTCTTCATAAACGACTCCAACGTTTCTCCTGAAATGGATTTATACTTATGACATGGGGTCTTATATCCGTCCTTATCACCAGGGCCAAAAACATAAGTCCTGGTGAGCATAGTCTTGTGTGACTTCCAACGATCAGCAGCATAAGATAGCCATCTCTTCTTAGGCCCCTTATTGCCAGGAACATCAAATGTTTCCTTAAATAGACAATAAAATGATATTAGTAATAAACAGATTTAGTTAAATAGTATAAGAGATTAAAGGAGTTTGTAAAAAGAGGTATTACCGTCACATCCTGCCAAATTAAGTTTTTTGTGTCGTCATCCACTTTCTCCCATTCATTTACCAATATGCTAACCTTGGTTCTAGCCAACATGGCCACAAATGTCTTGAACTTAGTTGCATAGCGCCCTGTAGGCTGGCCTGTCTCCCCATCAAACTCAATTGGATAGCTATATCCAGTCGGACGTGTAGAAGTCAACTCCTGATAAGAAGTGGCTGATCTAGTCTTCTTTTTTATAAATGTCGTACTATCTACAGGATTAGCCATGATATCTGTTTAGAGGACATAAGATAAATGTCAGAAACAATAATATAGGACAAAGTAGAATATAAATCCTTAATAAACACAATAACAAATGTAAATTTAAATACAAAACAAAATAAGCACAATCAATGCCAATAACAAATAGGTATTAACCTTTAAATTTATTCCATGGGTGAAATACAGATATTCTCCTATATCCCTTCATTATAATCACCACGAGTGACACGTACATCGTCCACATCCCTTTCTTCAATGGACGTAGGAATTCGTGTTGTGAAGGAAGGAGTCTCAGAAATATTAAGGGTTGAATCTTCATTTTCATTATTATCATGAATGTTTTTTCTTTGTAGGACCACTGACCAATTTTTTCTAGAAGGATCATTGACATAAAAAACTTGTTTTGCTTGTTCAGCCATGATGAAAGGCTCGTCCTTGTAACCTACTTTGTCAAAGTCCACCAATGTAAAACCCATTTCATCGGTTGTTACTCCACTATTACTGTTAACCCACTTACATTTAAAAAGAGGCACCTTAAATTTGCAGTAATCCAGCTCCCAAATCTCTTCAATTACCCCAAAGTAAGCTATGGATGCAAGAATGGGGTTTTTATCCCTTGAACTAGAAAAATGCATTGAAGAAACCATTAACATAACCCTACTATTTTGAACGGTACTCTTGCCATCCTGTGACTTTGTGTAAAAGGAAATATTGTTTATATCGTACGCACTCCAACACAAGACATTAAAACTAGGTTCATGTGCTAGTCTACTTAATGTATCAGAAGCAGTATCATATTCCTTCATAACCTGTGCTTTGAACCAAGATAAGAATGTCTTGTTATGCTCTCTCAACACACTTTTTTCGTTCATTCGAGGGTTACTGGCCTTGACAATTCTTTTGTGAGCTTCTAAGTAAGGTATAACCTCAGTATTGTTATTCAATATATACAGATGTGCTTGAAGCACCTCCACACGACTCATGCTCTTAACGGTTAACCCTCATGTACCCTTACCCTCATATCTTCCAACATGATGAGTCTTAGGAATCCCTACAGGTTCCACTCCTGACAAGTAGTCTGTACAAAACTCAATGGCTTCTTCTGTGATGTACCTTTTAACAATGGATGCTTCGGGGTAGTATTGATTCTTAACATACCCTTTCAAGATCTTCATATATCACTCCACTGGGTACATCCACCTTAAATAAACGGGGCCACACAATCTAATCTCCCGCACTATATGAACAATTAAGTGGACCATGATGTCAAAGAATGATGGAGGAAAGTACATCTCCAACTGACACAATATAATAGCAGCCTCGTTTTCCAAGTCGTCCAACTTCGTAGGGTCAATGACTTTGGCACATATAGCATTAAAGAATAAGCACAATCTAGTTATGGCATGTCGGACTTCTTTTGGCAAGATGCCACGGATAGCCATTACAAGTAATTGTTGCATCAATTCATAGCAGTCATGAGACTTTAACCCAACTACTTTGAGGTTTTTCAGTGAGATTAGGTTTTTAACATTGGAAGAGTAACCCTATGGCACTTTGATTCCACGAAGACACTCGCAAAAACTTCTTCTCTCTTGTTTTGACAAAGTATGGCATACTGGGGGCAGATATGTGTGTGACAACCACCCTTAAAAATTTAAATGGAGCCGCCACCAATATTTTATTTTTATAGGAAACATTGGAAAACCTAATTTTGAATATTTTTGAAAAAAAAAGAAGGTCTTTGGACCAGATTCGGGTTCGGGAGTTGGTTACGCGCAAGGAAGGATTAGCACCCATACGCGCCCATTTAAAAAAATGGTACCCATTAATTGTTTATAAAAAATTGTTTGCCTTTAAAAAATTAATTCCCTTTATCAAAATTTTTTTTAAATAATAAGAAAAAGAACCAATCAAAAATTATTAAAAAAAAGCCTTTTTATTGTATTTATTATTATTTCATCTCTTTTTAATAAGACAGAAATATAAACTAAAGATAAGAATTACCTCCACAAGTTATTAATTTATTTATTTGAAAAAAAAAATATTTAAATAAGGAAACAAAATTCAGAAACTTTCTATCTTGCTTTTAGGTCCCTAATTAATATGATAATTGCAGATTGGTCCCTATTTAAAGCTTGGCCCCGTTGGAAGACCAAACCCTAAAACGCGTATGAACAGAAAATTAAAGAAAGGAAGATTTTTTTATTTATTTGCTTTCAGACCCTTTCTACCATGTATTTACAGTTCAGTCCTTTTTTATAATATATTTACAGTTTAGTCCTTTTTTATAATCTATTTGCAATTTAACCCTTTATCTTGGATTTGGCCCCTTTGGAAGGCCAAATCCCGTAACCCTAATTTACACAACTTTCAGAACACAGAACGCAGAACGCAATGAATCAACAACAAGCAATAATCAACAAGAGGATGAAATCACATTTTTGTGCAATTCATAGGTTCAGATTGAAGTTCAGATCAAACCAAAATACATAAACAGAATACTCCGAATTTACAGAGAAGAGGAAGAAAGAAAAAAAAAATAAACCTGAACTCACAGCTTTGGATCCAAAAAAGGGATGAAATTCAGAACCCTAGAATTCTAATAGTGTTTAGGAAAAATTTAAAACTCTCTCTCACGCCTTGCTTCAGTTTCCTTTGAGATCTTCAAGTTTCTTGCTCTCCCTCCCCCTGTGCAGGGTTCGGTCAGACCCCTTTTATAGCCTTTTGTACTTCATTTCCTACAAAAAAAGGAACAAATCAACAGAAATAAAGAGATGCAAAAAAAAATAAGAAAAAGGTGGAGAAGACTCCCTGATTTTCGCGAAGATCTCTCCTTTTCACATGAATCTGTTGATGCTTGACCCGGAAAGGACGTAATCTGTAGATTTGATATAATCTGGTGATTTGGTGTTGAGATTGGAAAGTAAATCGTGATTTGGGGGTAGATAAGGGACGGTTTAGGGGCTTGGAATCTAGGGTTAGGGTTGAAGGGGAAAGAAGAGATGAGGTTGAGAAAGGGAAGGATGAGGGGAGTGTGGATGATGGAGAAATTGGTGGAGAAGAATTAGGGAAAGAAGAGATGAGGTGAGAGGAGAATTAGGGTTTAGTGAGGACGTGGGGAGCGCCGCGGTGGCTAGGGTTGAGAGAGAAGAGAGAAGGGAGGGAAGGAGAGAATGGAAGGGAGAAAGACGTGGGGAGAAGGGAAGCTTCGAGAGAGAAAGGGGGAGGTGAAGCTGCGGCGTGAGGAAGAAAGGGAATGAGGAGGAAGAATGAGGGTGAAGGTTTTTAGGGTTGCTGAAATTGGGCTGGGCTGCAGCGTGCGTGAGATGGGCTGGGGGTGTGCAAACGAGAGGCGGGGTGTGCGTAGCAAGGCTGAAGGCCTGAGGAGATGAAGGGGTGTAAAAATAAAAAGAAGGGGTGTGCGAAGGAATAGGGGAAATGGGCTGCGTGAGTGACTTGCTGTGTGCTGTTTGCACCACACAATTTCATTTTTGCACACCCCTTCAAATAAAAATTCCCTCTTTCATTCATTCTTTCCTTCTTTTTTTTTTATATATATATTTTTTATCTCCTTTATTACAAAAAAAACAAAAATATTATTTTGTTTATTATTACAAAATTTAAAAAGCTAAAATAAATAATAAAATAAAAAGGCCGGACAAAATTAGGGTACTACAGCTGCCCCTCGTTAAGTACATTTTACTCGAAGGTCTTCGTGCATTCGTTGTGAAAGGTAATTAAGGATAAAGGACTCTGATTTTGTCCGCAATAAGTGGTTTGAGATTGCGAGATTGGCTCCCGACTTTGGTGGTTTGGGATTGCGGGATTGGCTCCCGACTTTGCTTTGGGATTCTAGGTCTGATTCCTAGTGAATTCCCGGTACGACATAGGTTTGGTTCCTAGCTTTTACAAAATTAATGCGAGATTCTAGGTTTGATTCCTAGTGAATTCTCTGTAAGGCGTAGGTCTGATTCCTAGCTCTTACAAAGTTGGTCGGAGATTCCAAGGCTGGTTTCCTAGCGAATTTCCTGTAAGGCATAGGTCTGGTTCCTAACTCTTACAAAACTAATGAGAGATTCTAGGTTTGATTCCTAGTGAATTCTCGGTAAGGCATAGGTCTGATTCCTAACCCTCACATCTTTGGTATCGATTACTTCCCTACTTAGGGTAAATTTAGGGTGCGAGCTTCTTCGTCACTCGACACAGTTTGGGTCGGATTCCTAACAAGGGTAAGTCAGGTTCTTAACTCCTGCTAAAAAGTACGGATTGACTATCTTACTTTAAGGATTATCCGTGATACGAGCTTCTCTATCACACAACATGGGTTCGGGTCAGATTCCCGGCAAGGTATAGGTCAGATTCCTATCTCTTACTAAAGTATGGACTGGTTTTCCTATTGCAGGTGAACCTCCAGTGTACGAGCTTCTCTGTCACTCGAAACAGTTCGGGTCAGATTCTCGACAAGGTGTAGGTCAGATTCCTAACTCTTGTTAAAAAGGTGTGGATTGATTTCCCTGAATTGAGGAAGATTTGAGAAGCGGGTCAGGTTCCCGACTAAAGGCTTGGGTCAGATTCCCAAGGTGGTGGGTCAGATTCCCAGCAAGGTATAGGGCAGGTTCCTAATTCTTGCCAATAAAGAGATCGGGTAGGCTGAGTACTAGTCCTTGTTGAGTAACAACAGACCAACTGTATGTAATATTTGAGAGGGTGGGTCAATGGACCCAAAAACTTTGATGATCATGCAGGATGCAATGAATGGTATGCCATGCATGAAATGAAATTTTTATTTTTTTGAGAAATGATTTTGAAAGTGGGTCTGAGGCCCAGAAGTAATGATGATCATGCTAGATGCAATGAATGATATGCTATGCATGAATGTTGTTTTGTTTTTTTTTTGATTTCCCTGAATCCCTTTGAGGATTCTGCCCCTAGACTCGTGGGATGATAACTTTCTGTCAGATTGCTTGTCTGAATGGTTGACTTTGTACTGCACCATGTTTGCATATTTGCCCCTTGAGAGATCATTTTGTGGTTCTTCAAATTTTCACCTTCATGCTTTGGATGTTGTTGGAAGGATTAGATTGACAACTTTGATCCATAGAGACTTTTCAGTGTCCCTTTGGCCTTCGTTCAGCCATGACGGGAAAGATCTATGTTGAGAGACAGATCATGTTGTGTAGTTCTGAAACTGGAACGAAACCTTGAATGCGAAGCTTGTGGACGATGGGCACAGCTTTTGCCCCCAGCTTCTTGGTTTACATTTAAATCTGTGAGGTCCAATCTGGGTGGACATGTTTATAAATTTGACCCTAACTTTTGCCTAGGCCGCTCTTTGCGAGTTTTCAACCTAGCGGGTCGCTCTATCTTCTGCCTAGACCGCCCTTTCGGGTTTTCAACCTAGCGAGCACTTTATTCTATATTTTTTTTTAGGTAAAGCAACTGCACTGAGGAGTTTATATGGATCTCCTACTTCAAAAATCAAGTTTTGAGAAAATATGAGCAATTTGACTTTGATCAGAATGGACTTCATTAGGGTTGTAACGTGGCCCGGGGTTAAGGGTTATGAAAGAAAGGATATTTCAGGCTCAAAAAGTATTTAAGGGTTTATGGGAATAAGGATCTTTAGTCTAAAGATGCACTTCATTGGTTGCTAGCACATTTGTTTCGCCTTTGCGGTTTCCTTTTTTATCTTCGCAGGTGTCTTTGACACGTTTTTGACATTTCTTTGAATTGTCTTTGACTAGTACCATTACCCGTGCAATGCACGGGTTTTATTTGAAGTTCTTGAAATTTAATGGGTGATAAATTGTGTATCTTTTATATAACACAAATAGTGCATATATATGTTCGTCCCTTTTGTATCTATTAGTTAAAAAAATACATATTTCAAATTATCGCTCATTGGACCATTTGGTTCAGAATTGAAATTATTTCCTTTTTTTTACCACAATTCATTAATTATGTAATAATTGTTGCGATTGAATGGAGGGAGCCAACAATGCAGAATTTGATTTTTTTTTTCCGTTTTTTACAATAACTCATTAATGACGTAATATTTATTGAAATCGGGATGGTGGAGCCTACAATTTTTAGTCTACATGGCATGCCACGTTTGATTTATTTGGAGGGAATGTCATTTGTGAAGACACTTGTTTGATGAGTCATGTATAATCTTTCATGTGAGGATGCCATTTGTGAATTTCCTCTTTGAGATTATTCTTCATTGTATATTATATAGATATAGATATAGATATACTATCTACTTTTAATCTATCTAATCTACTTTTAATCTAGTTTATTTTACTTTCAATTTAACAAAATGAACCACATATGAAATCCCCATTTTATCCCATCATATTTTACTTTTAATTTAACAGAATTAGTGACAATACCCATGCAATGCACGGGTTTCTTATAAATTTCTTGAGATTGAGTTGATAATAACAATAGGCAATGCACAGGACATAATCAACGGGCTTTGAAATTGCGTATATTAAAATATTGAGTTGGTATTTACTAAAAAATATAATATAATTATTATATATTTAAAATTATATTGAAATGTGATGTATATTAAAATATTCTTTCGTTAGATATTAATATTATTTCACGTAAAATGTCCATATTTCTAATATGTTTTAAATATTAGTTTATTATAATTTAATTTATAATAATTGTTTTTATTTCTATTTTTGGTGAAAATATAATAATTGTTTTTATTATTTAGGTATTAATGCGCTTTTGAGTAAACTTTTCAATCTTATCTTATACATTAGAATTTGAATGCATTTTCTTGTATTTATTTGGAAAGGGATAGTTACGAATAATTTTCTATTAATGTTAGAAAGACATACCACAATGAGATTCATGTCTCGAAGGCAAAAATGGTTCTAATATTTTTACTGATACCCATCTTTTCAGTGTTCACCAAGTTATTGCTATCATTGTTCATGCCTCAAAGTACTCTAGTACTTAAAGTAGCCACATTGTTGTGTCTTTAAATCTGAAACAAAGGCTCGCGACCCTATTTTAAAGACAATAGAACGGGAAAATGTGAAAAGAGAAAAACGGTTGTCACCACCATAAGGTGCTATTAATATTGAATAATCTAGGATAACAATAACATGCATATGGAGTTTAAACATAACACAATAACATAGACTACTACATATAATTAGTATATTTGAATATATTATTTATAATATATGTTCCAAGAGAATCATAAAACAGGTTGAGTGATAACACTTCTAACGTGAGTCTAAAAATTTTTGCGCAATTAATCTTAAGAGTAGAGTAAATCATTAGACCATAATTGTTGTTCTTTTGCAACCTTTTATCATTTTCTCAAGAAGGGTGGAACTATAGCTGAAATACAATTCCATCATGAAAATATGAGTTAAATTAAACATCATTTGTAAATAGAAACATGCCAACAGAAACCTCACCCTGAGAACCATTCTAAATTTCCAAATAATTTCCCTCATAATTAAAGAAAAGTATCTGATGGCATCCATATACAAACCAATGTATTATCAACATAGAGGGATCACATACCCTAGTGCTGCGAAACCAATTAATTGTCAGAAATTATGAAAGAGCAATAAGACTTTCAAACAATAGAGTTAAGAAACTTGACTGAGCGTAAGTCAAACAGGATACATTATTGGCTCAAGGGGGAATAAAGAAAGCTTATCCTTCATCCCACGCATATCATCATTGGGTAGTTGCCTTTTAATATTTCGTTTCCATGCTTCCTAAAAGCTTGCAAGCTCATCTGAAGTAAACATAAAAAAATATATTCCTCATTATCAAAAGAAAAAATTCGACCACTCTTGATATTACAGATGTTGAAAAAAAAAATTCTACTATCACTTGGATTAGTTATTTATGAACTCTAAAAGTTGGAAATACTTGAAGTATACTTATCTTAAACTGATCAAATATACATGGTAGGTTGACGTCTTGCGCTCTTGAAAATTGGTACACACAAAGTAAATAACTAAAATTGAATCTGCTAACACATGCTAAAGAAAAAATGTGAATGATATTTGGCAAAACATGCAGTTTTCTCATAAAAAATACAGTTTGACATAAATTGAGTTTCATGTGAAATATTATATTATTAGTTCTTCATAAGAAGAAATATTTAATAAATATAAATTAGACTGAGTAATCCAATAATAACCAACTGGAACAGGTGCGTTGATGATAAATTTGAATCACCGAATACATTTGGGCTTTGTATCAAGTAACTGAGAATGCTTTGTAACAGGCTTCTGGAATTGGAGAAAGGTTCAACAGATTTGAAACAGGAAAGCAAAGGTTCAGCAAAATTGAAACAGGAAAGCATAACATCATAGTAAATTTTGATCAAGTATAAATTCAAAATTAAGTTTCAAAAATACAAAAACACCACAAAGTATTTACCATGGTGAGGAAGAACAGAAGGCCTCGGTCATTCACCCAAGTCTCACTCCCTCCATCTGCAACCACAACACATGTATAAACAATGATATTTATAACTTTTTTTATAGTAACAGTGATATTTAAAAATTAAGAAATAATGAACTTTCAAAACTCGGGTATCATATTTGCATATTTACAGTATAAAAATAACTTGCTTGGTAGTTAAACGCACACGAAGAATGAGCATCACACTCTCGGGGAAATGAAACATTAGCTATATAGGTAGTTAAACGCACACAAAAAACCTACTTGGTGGCTTTCCTCTTTGTTTTACAATAAACCACCCTTTGAGGAAGTTGATCTTCACAGAGAATAACGTTCATTGTGACTCCATCCCTTCCACCTTGGGGTAAAGGCATAAACACATCACTAAAATTTCTGGTTAAAGAAAAGAATACGACATACATGTAACTGTTATAGAGTAAAAAATCAGAGGAATAAAAAAGCTTTAAAAATAGGCATCTCAAATACAATAATGTGAACAATTTTAAGCATAAAAAGTTAATTTAACAAATTTAATTGATGGACGAATCACTACCTCTGAGAAGCTCTGGATTATGAGGATAGATCCAATTATTTTTTTTCGGCCAGAGAGAAAGAGGCAACCACTACACGAATTGAAACACCACCAGAGTGCACCCCAAAAAACTGTGGTGAGTTGGTATCCAGAACATCACCGTGAGAAGGAAATATAGCGAGAAAGGAGAGATGTTCCAATCTTCGAGTTCGGTGAGTCCACCACCGCCAAGATCCATTGTGATACAACTTACAGTCGTGAGCAGTGCCAAACAATGGCAGATCTGAAACAACAAAAAATAAGAGACAACATATTTATGCCCATCTGAGTTAATGTCAGGCTTGAAACCAAAAGATAAGAAATAAAATATAATGAAATTTTCATTTTCACCTTCTCTCGTCAACATCCTTGTTTTCGATGATTTGTTTTTTCATTCGTCTTGTTGCATAAGTTGTGGAGTCTTTGGAAGAAATAAAAATGAGAGAATGAGAAGAGAACACATAAAAGAGTGAAAAAGAACATAAAAATGAGAGAGAAAGAGATTGAGACATAAACGAAATAACAAATGGGAGTGATGTTTTCCTTCTTTTAAAAAGCAAAGGAGGGGTGGTACTATTTTGCAGAGAGGAGGGAGAAATAGGTCAGTGAATGAAAGAAGGGGAAGTGTGAGATGGGAGAAGCTGGACCTTTTGAATTTGAATTTTGAAAAAAGAGAAGAGTGTGAGAGAAGCTGAACCTTTTGTCCTGTAACTTTGGTTGCTTTGGTGGTGACATTTGTGGCAAATTATTTTGTGCTTGTAAAGCGTGTTGAGAAAGGGAATGGCTACTTAACTGACACCTGTAAAAATGTTACTCAAGCAATGACTTCCATATGTATTATCTTTAGATACCTTATTGCTTACTTTGCTCTTCTTCTTTCTGAGAGGACAAAGTTGATCAGAGACTTGTGCTATTCTTCATTGTATGGACGATCCTTATTCAGGGTATTTGAAAGAAAATTTCGTTTTAGGCTCAAAAGGGGTAGCAAGGGATAAGTATTTGGATAGAGAAAAAGGGCCAAACTTCATCTCAAAATCTCATTGCCCACATCTTCACAAAACTTAACTTTTGATAATTTGTGCATTTGCTTTACCATTATTCTATGAGCTAAGATTGAAAAAAAAGAAAAATTCAAATTGCAGTTTTATTGATGAAAAGATGAGAACATAATGAGCCCTTTACAAGATATGCCCCAGGGCTTTGGGCAAAGCGTAAAAATAAATGAAGGTTGCTTAAACAGGGCTATTCCTTGAAGTTTTATCACTTGGCGTTGATCAAAGCCCAACAATTCTTAGTGGGGTGGCCCACTGCCTCAGTGCATGTTGTGATGAGCATCACTTGTTTCTTCTTCCGTCTCTTGGCTTATACTGCGCAATGGCTGTTGAGTTTTGAGATTGCCAATCCTTCCGCTTATTATCCCTGCTTCCACCCTTTCTCCGACAACAACAAGGTCTGAGAAGTTTGAAGAGACATTTCTCATCATCAGATCATAGAAAGGTTGTTGAAGTGTGTCAATGAACATGGTAACCATCTCTTTCTCAGATAGCGGAGGTTCCACTTGGGCTGCAATCCCTCTCCATCTTTGGGCATACTCTTTGAAGCTTTCATTGCCCCCTTTTACCATAGTTTGTAACTGGGAGCGGCCAGGAGCCATGTTCATATTGTACTTATACTGATTGATGAAAGCTTTAGCTAAATCATTCCAGGAGTTGATTTTGCCCCGCTCTAACTGCATATACCAGCGCAGGGATGCCCCTGTAAGACTCTCTTGGAAGAAGTGGATTAAGAGCTTATCATTACTGGAGCAGGGGGCATCTTCCGGCAGTACATGATGAGGTGGCTTTTTGGACAAGTCAAGCCTTCATACTTGACGAACTCAGGAACTTTAAATTTTGGAGGAATCACCACGTCCAGGACCAAACATACTTCTGAAGCTTTGAACTCAATATGATTTGCCCCTTCAATGGCTTTCAGCTTATCTTCCATAATTTGGAGTCTCTTCTGATCTAGGGAGTCTCCTGATGGGCCATTGGAAGCCTCTCGATACTCATTAGTGCTGGTGGAATGGTTCTCATCGATGGTCAATTTTGGATCCAAGTTCTGCAGAAGGTCAAATAACTTGTCCATCTTACCATTGATTCGGTCGAGTTCTTCTCTTATCGCTTGCTGATTCTGTTCCAACAAGTCCATGAGTCTAGATTGGGCTCGAGTCCGGTAGGGATGTAGGGAAAGCTTATTTGTATCTATTTTCTGCAGGGGAAAAAAATGAGTTATGTTATGTATGTGCCATGATTATGCATGTCATGAATGTTTTTTTGTATATTTTATGCAAAATAATATGATGGATAATGAAGAAATATTTTTCTATTTTTTGTTTTGCTTTTTTTTGCCTTTTTTTTTTTACAAAAAATAAAATGAATGCAATGATGTTGCTAAAAAAAGAGAAAATGCTTTTTTTTTTGAAAATTTATTTTTTTATTTAGAGGGAAAAAGCAATGAGAAGGGATTTTTTTTGAAACTATGTTTTTTTTTTGCAAAGAAGAATGACAAATAATATTTTTGGAGAAAAATATCATTTATTATTTTTCACAATTTTGAAATGTGAATGAAAAATAAATGGATGATGGAAAAACAGGTAGAGTGTGCCCCTTGCGATGTAGGCCGGTATTTCCTAAGATCTTAGGTCATACAACTTTTGTCACGTGAAAAGTGGGACAAGGTATACTCCTTTCGTGATATTGGCCGGTAACTCCTTAAAAGGATCTAGGGTTTGTATTAAGTGTCTTTCCATTGGGTAGATTTAAGATACTAATCTAAAAGGTCCCTAGAGCCAAGGGTCCCATTTGAAAATGTTACCACCAATAATAAGTATATTATTAAAGGATGATTTTTTCTCAAATGAGCCAAACTCTAGGTGAGGCCTTCATAGGAACCTACTGGCCGTACGTCCAGCAGAGCACCCATTACACAGCCTCTCCTAACTTAAGATTCACTCGGGCCCGGGTATAGGGCACCCACTCATAGTGTGTGAATAAAGTGTGTAAAGTGAAGTGTGTGAAGGAGCAAACTTAAAACTACCCGCTGTAAAATAAAAAATGCAATATATATACAGTCTTCTACCCTAAGGTTTCAAATACATAAACATACATAATATTTACAAGAAAAGAACAAATGAAAAAGAATAAATCACAAATGAAAAATAATTTTTTGTTGTTGCAAGTTTTCTAAGCATATATACAAATGAACAAATAGGAATAAAAACAAAAAGGGAATAATTCATTTAGTAAGGCAAACAAATCACATAAACAATCATAGGGCCTAACTCTCTAAAGTCCCCAGTGGAGTCGCCAGCTGTGACAACCACCCTTAAAAATTTAAATAGAGCCGCCACCAATATTTTATTTTTATAGGAAACATTGGAAAACCTAATTTTGAATATTTTTGAAAAAAAAAAGAAGGTCTTTGGACCAGATTCGGGTTCGGGAGTTGGTTACGCGCAAGGAAGGATTAGCACCCATACGCGCCCATTTAAAATAATGGTACCCATTAATTGTTTATAAAAAATTGTTTACCTTTAAAAAATTAATTCCCTTTATCAAATTTTTTTAAATAATAAGAAAAAGAACCAACAAAAATTATTAAAAAAAAAGAAAGCCTTTTTTATTGTATTTATTATTATTTCATCTCTTTTTTAATAAGACAGAAATATAAACTAAAGATAAAAATTACCTCCACAAGTTATTAATTTATTTATTTAAAAAAAAATACTTAAATAAGGAAACAAAATTCAGAAACTTTCTATCTTGCTTTTAAGTCCCTAATTAATATGATAATTACAGATTGGTCCCTATTTAAAGTTTGGCCCCGTTGGAAGACCAAACCCTAAAACGCGTATGAACAGAAAATTAAAGAAAGGAAGATTTTTATTTATTTATTTGCTTTCAGACCCTTTTTACCATGTATTTACAGTTCAGTCCTTTTTTATAATATATTTACAGTTTAGTCCTTTTTTATAATCTATTTGCAATTTAACCCTTTATCTTCGATTTGGCCCCTTTGGAAGGGCAAATCCCATAACCCTAATTTACACAACTTTTAGAACACAGAACGCAGAACGCAATGAATCGACAGCAAGCA
This sequence comes from Calophaca sinica, assembly GCA_037113605.1. Classification (NCBI taxonomy): domain Eukaryota; kingdom Viridiplantae; phylum Streptophyta; class Magnoliopsida; order Fabales; family Fabaceae; genus Calophaca; species Calophaca sinica. The sequence goes on along the minus strand of CM073732.1, from coordinate 56,050,897 downwards.
ATAATCAACAAGAGGATGAAATCACATTTTTGTGCAATTCATAGGTTCAGATTGAAGTTCAGATCAAACCAAAATAAATAAACAGAATACTCTAAATTTACAGAAAAGAGGAAGAAAGAAAAAAAATAAACCTGAACTCACAGCTTTGGATCCAAACAAGGGATGAAATTCAGAACCCTAGAATTCTAATAGTGTTTAGGAAAAATTTTAAAGCTTTCTCACGCCTTACTTCAGTTTCCTTTGAGATCTTCAAGTTTCTTGCTCTCCTCCCCCTGTGCAGGGTTCCGTCAGACCCCTTTTATAGCCTTTTGTACTTCATTTCCTACAAAAAAAAAGGAACAAATCAATAGAAATAAAGAGATGCAAAAAAAAAATAAGAAAAAGGTGGAGAAGACTCCCTGATTTTCGCGAAGATCTCTCCTTTTCACATAAATCTGTTGATGCTTGACCCGGAAAGGACGTAATCTGTAGATTTGATATAATCTGGTGATTTGGTGTTGAGATTGGAAAGTAAATCGTGATTTGGGGGTAGATAAGGGACGGTTTAGGGGCTTGGAATCTAGGGTTAGGGTTGAAGGGGAAAGAAGAGATGAGGTTGAGAAAGGGAAGAATGAGGGGAGCATGGATGATGGAGAAATTGGTGGAGAAGAATTAGGGAAAGAAGAGATGAGGTGAGAGGAGAATTAGGGTTTAGTGAGGACGTGGGGAGCGCCGCGGTGGCTATGGTTGAGAGAGAAGAGAGGCGGAGGGAAGGAGAGAATGGAAGGGAGAAAGAGGTGGGGAGAAGGGAAGCTTCGAGAGAGAAAGGGGGAGGTGAACCTGCGGCGTGAGGAAGAAAGGGAATGAGGAGGAAGAATGAGGGTGAAGGTTTTTAGGGTTGCTGAAATTGGGCTGGGCTGCAGCGTGCGTGAGATGGGCTGGGGGTGTGCAAACGAGAGGCGGGGTGTGCGTAGCAAGGCTGAAGGCCTGAGGAGATGAAGGGGTGTAAAAATAAAAAGAAGGGGTGTGCGAAGGAATAGGGGAAATGGGCTGCGTGAGTGACTTGATGTGTGCTGTTTGCACCACCCAATTTCATTTTTGTACACCCCTTCAAATAAAAATTCCCTCTTTCATTCATTCTTTCCTTCTCTTTTTTTATATATATATATATTTTATCTCCTTTATTACAAAAAAACAAAAATATTGTTTTTTTATTATTACAAAATTTAAAAAGCTAAAATAAATAATAAAATAAAAAGGCCGGACAAAATTATGGTACTACAATGTGGCATTACCTTTGGCTCTGGAGCTAATTTCTGTCTTATACCCATTGCAACCATATCTAGACGAGCATTCACACTATCCTTTGTCTTGTCCTGAATGTTGAGAAGAATACCAATTACACTATCACACACGTTTTTCTCCACATGCATGACATCTATACAGTGTCTTATATCAAGACTGAACCAGTATGGAAGATCGAAGAACACATATCTCTTCTTCCATATACTTTTCACAGTGGACTGCTTTTGTTTCTGTTTCTTGCCAAATATGACTTTGATGTCCTTCACTCGTTGATACACTTCTTCCCCTGTTAAGGCATGCAGAGCTACACCATTTTCCTGACATCCATTGAAAGCCTTTTTCAACCTACGATACGGGTGATCACGTCGAAGAAATCTACGATGTCCAAGGTAAACAGTTTTCCTTCCATGTTTCAGTTGATTGTAGCAGGTGCCCTTTTCACATATAGGGCACGCACTATGTCCCTTAACACTATATCTGGACAAGTTCCCATATGCTGGAAAGTCATTGATGGTGCAAAATAACATGGCACGCAACTTGAAATTTTCATTGGAATATGCATCGAACACATCAACGCCCTCATCCCACAATTTCCTCAAGTCTTCAATCAGGGGACTTAGGAAAACATCTATGCCATTTCCAGGTTGTTTCGGGCCCGAAATCATCATGGATAACATCATGTATTTGCGTTTCATGCACAACCAAGGAGAAAGGTTGTAAACTACCAAGACAACAGGCCATGAACTGTGGTTGCTACTTAAGTTACCATACGGATTCATTCCATCAGAAGCAAGCCCAAGCCTAATGTTTCTTGGGTCATTGCCGAAATCTGGAAACAGAGTATGAATTTTCTTCCATTGCAAAGAATTGGCAGGATGGCGAAGTTGTCCGTCACACTTCCTCTCATCCACATGCCATCTAATACTCTTTGCATCTTTTTCATTGGCAAACAGTCACTTCAATCTTGGAATTATTGGAAGATACCATAAAACTTTTGCAGGCGCACCCTTTGTGCTCTCATCGTCGCAACTGTCAACGCAGCCCACACGTGGGGCACTTGTGAACATTTTCAAACTCTTTTCTGTACAATATACAGTCATTGGGGCATGCGTGTATTTTCTTTACTCCACATCGGACACAAGATCTTCTTCGCATCATACGCACGGTTTGGCAATGTGTTACCCTCTGGAAGCATATCTTTCAATAACTCAAGCAAGTCGGTGAAGCTCTTGTCAGTCCACTCATTTATTGCCTTCAAATTAAACAATCTCAACAAGGCAGACAACCGTGTGAAATTTGTGCACCCCTTATACAAAGCCTCTTCATTGTCTTTTGTCAAGGATTCATAAACATGTGCTCGTTTAAAGAACTCATGTCCAATATCACGGATCATGTCTTCTAACCGATCGTCTATTTCTACGTCAGCTTTCTTTCCTTCAGACACATTTGACATTTCCTTCTTCTCACCATGCCATGTCCATGTTGTATAACTGCTGCAAATCCCATAGACAATTAGATGTTCCCGTATTTTGTCGACTATTTATGGTGTTTGGTTCACACAAATAACACACGGACAAGAAAATGTTCCGCCACTTTTAGGAAGCTTCGTTTGAGCAAAATTCAGAAACTCTTCTACTCCCTTCTCATACTCTTCACTCAATCGATTTTGTTGCATGCAACTACGATCCATAACTATGTTTTGAAAAAAAATACACACTTCAGGGAACATCAATCATAACTTGTTATCGTCTACCTAGTTGAAATTCACAACTATTTCTAACAAAATATCAATGGGTGCCAAGAATTGACAATAAACAGGCTTGCTCCACACACCCATAGGAGCAAGAAAACATGCAATCACATTCATATTAACCATAGACCAAAGACAATGAATCAATAATAAACATCATAAATGCTCTCCACATGACATATATCCCACATGCCCACCCGACGATTTGACGAGCCACCTACAAATAAATATAAAAGTTGTGCACTCAGTTAATATTAAATATCCTAATATTTGTAAATGAATATTTTTAATTTAGTTTCACATCTGCCATTACCATCTCCAAATCCAAAGCATGGAATCAAGTTATCTCCCATCTCTAATTATTTACACCTTGATTAAAATTTCAGTAGTGTTTAAAATATGCACAAAATACTCAGGAAGATAATTGTAAATGCAAAGTAAAACAAACTGAGTATTTAAGCAAGCCACACAATAATGGGGAAGCAATGCAATGTAATACTCTGCTATTTACTTTGCATTTACAATAATGGGGAAGCAATGCAATGCAATACCTCAAGAAGTGCTTTGACAACAGAAATTGAAGCAAGTAGCAAAGTCCCATCAACAGCTAAAGAAACCTGAATTTCCCCATTCACATGGAAAGCAAAAAGAGGGACTAAAAATAAAAAGAGAAAGCAGTCAGTCAGGGATAAATTACTTAAAGGTTAAATTTCAGTACATAATAAACTTTCAAAAAAGCAGCAAGCAGCAGCACATTCAAATTCTACCTTGCCTAGCGTCTAAAAATCAAAAGGGAAACCATGAAGCAAGAAAAAATCTATTTACATGCCCAGATAGAAATCATATGTTAGTATCCATCTATTCAGTAAATTTTCAATTAAAAAAAGTCTCCCACGACTAAATCCACAAAGCACTTGACCAATAAATCCTCCTCACTAAAACCATCTAATTGGAATACTTGCTATTTAATCTCCCGCACAGTATTAACCCATCATTCATTCTTAACTTGCACAAAAAAGCCATAGATCTTAAATCTAGTCTTTCACTCTATTTTGCCTTTTACTTTCAAAGATTCAATTACCACAAAGAAAATGAAGAAAGAAAAAGAAAGGAAAACAAAGAAAACAATTGCATGAATACAAGACAAACCTTATTGATGTGATTTCAGCAGCACCCCTTTTATGCTAAATTGATAAATTCACAGTAGTTAACTAATAAATCTAATGGTTTCCATGTTTTCTTAAATGTGCTATTAATACAAATGCTATATGCTCAGGAGTCATCAAACACGAGAAATGATTTTCGGGTAGTCAAAATATTCACAGTTTTATTATTTCTTAGGCATTAGGCCTACTTATTATTCACTTGCATAAACCCCCAATCTAAAAGTCATGACACACACAGATTAAAAAAACATTGGTGGTCTTTAAAATAGCGTACAATAACATTCTTTCTTAATTGAACCATCCTATTACATGACAAAGCAATATTCAACTAAGAAGCATTACATCAAACTAAAATTTCAACATGTATACCAAACTACAAACATTCCATTCAATATCAGAGATAAAAAGATTTCAAGATGGAAACAAGTAACAAAATAACATATCAGATGAATTTATTCCGGAAATAGAAAATGAAACGAAATAAAAAACTTACTATCAAAAGAGGTTGAAGTTGAAACAGCTTAGCAAACGAGATTCACTGCAAAATTAACACATAAAAAAGCCAAGTGAGGTGTTGAACAGGGAGAAATTACATTCAAATGAAACATATATGAAGCACTACACTGCATTACCCCTTGTGTCTATATATATCTTGAATCCTCCAAGAACTATCATCGAGAGAAAAATTGAGAGAGTTCGAACGGCGGCGGCGGCGGCTTGAAGGAGGACGAGTGGCTTGAAGAAGAGGATGAGTGGTAGTGGCGGCTTGAAGAAGAGGACGAGTGGCTTATTTGGGTTTCAGAGGGAAAAGAAGAGGGAAAAGAAAAGAAGAGGACGAGCTAGTTGTAGGGTTCGTGAGGGAAAAGAAGAGGGAAAAAAAATAAAATACGATGCAAGCCTCTTCCTAATCGGTGATCATTTGGATAGATTTAAAATATTAGGTCTTTTAAATCGGTCACCACAAACAACAGATTTAAAATCTCATTTAAATCGGTTCTTTATCACAACCAATTTAAATTCTTTTTTCCGTAAAATCTTTTAAATCGGTTGTGATAAACAACCGATTTGAAATGTCAAGCTAAATGTTAAAACTTCAATTTAATTTCAAAAATGCCACCGCATTTCTTTTTAAATCTGTTGTTTAAAACAACCGATTTAAAATCCTTGTTCCGAAAGTCTATTTCGTAGTAGTGTATTATGCATGTATATGTAATATCAATTCTTGATTTTCTCATTAATAGATGAGATTACTTACTTTACACTATAAAAATGAATTGCTTACTTTAGAGGAGTCAAATCCGTGAATGGATAATCTTAAATTTAAAATAATGCATGCAGTAAAATAAATAAAAAACCAGTAGTACCCATTCCATTGTTTTAATTAGCTTCATTTGGCGTGTAATGAGTCGGCCTACTCTTGCTAATGAAACAAAACAAGGCTCATGGAATATTTGGCCAAATGAGTTTGATTAGCCGCACTTGCACAAAAACAAAAGCCGCCGCATATTATAAAACTCCGTTGTAATAATGATAGTGACATGGCACCAATCAGGCCTTGAAGGCTAATATGGCCGGTTATTGAACGTTTGAAACCCATGTTGATGTTGGTGTCAGTCACTGTTGGATAGTAAACGAATTACATGGGATTGGAGGAAATTACCCATTTTCTCCACGTTTAATTTCCTGATCGTGTAAATGTTTGAGGCACTTTCTAAAGAATTAGCCTCCCAGTTTGATTTACTTAAGGAGGAAAAGGAGATTCTGAGACGATACTTATTGATGTTGATTGAGTTTAAACATGGAAGTGACGACATCGGTGGGCGAATTACCATCAACTCCAGAGAAGACATATATATATAGTTAGAAAAGTGAGTGCCAATTTTTCTTTTCCCCCACCCCTTTTTGCATAAGATTTTAATTTTAATAAATTAATACTACTTCAGATCATTTTTATTTGTTTTTTAAGATTATTTCACACAAACTAAATAAACTAATAAATTTAATTTTTTATAAAGTTATTAGTCTTTTTTCCTATAATACCCTTGATTATTTATTATCCATCACACTTATTTCTCTCTTTACAATAAATAATTAAGAGCGATGTTATTCGGTACGAACAACAAACAATAAGAATTGTGCGAATGTTGATGTGGCATTTTTATTTGTTTCGATATACAAATATTATTAATCAAAGATAAAAGAGCTAAGGAGATAGTCCAACGGAGATCATGCCACCTGTTTCGTATGAGGTTTTGTTTCGTACCAAAAAGTATTTTTCAATAATTGAAGGTATAATTGAGAAACAAATAATTAATATAACCTTAAACTATCAAAATAATAAATAAAAAGGAACAAATTTTTTCTTAAAAACCGACAAGTAAAAAGGAACGTAGGGATTACTTGTTTTGTTATACCCATTCAAGTGGTTAACTGGTTAGGTACTGGAGCGAACTGAAGATAGTATAGCTTTAGGAAAGCTCGCTTCATTATTTCTTTTCTAGGTATTCTATTTGAGAAAAACAAAATCAACTACGAAATCTACAAAAGAAATTAAAGGAAAATTGAGGTATTACTTCGTGAAAAGGAACGGTGAAGGCAACAACAGTATTTTTGGTACACAACATTGTTGGGAAAAACTAGATAAAATGAATTTCCACAAATCTCAAGATAATTTTCCAAACCAAATAGATAAAAGAGAAATACTAGGAATACACTTTCTAACAGTCTCTTTCCAACACACCACCTCTTATTGGTTGAAATTTATATAGGTCCCAACAAAATTATGTGGGTCCCATATTTTAGCGTGGAAACCCCTCCAAAATTGAAGATAAAAACCACGGAACCCGTAAGCCGCTCAAACTTTCACTATAACAATAATGAGATTACAAACTTCTCTCTTCGGTGACCTCTAAAAATAATACAATAAAATTATACCATCAATTTGTAGTTAAAACCCTCACAAAAATTGGCTTGTTATTTTTCTCTATCTCAAGAAAACTTTCACCAAGGCTCTCTCTATTTTTCTCTCACTCAATCTCTCTTGAGTAAGGCTCTCTCTATTTCTCTCTCGCTACTCTCTAGTAAGTGAGGCTATGTGGGATGATTTGTGAATGAAGTGGAAGCGCTCTATTTATAGGCAATGGATCAATGTGAATGGAAGAAGAAAATACAAACAATCCTTTGTACAACTTTGAATTTTCTTGGTTGGCAATGTAAATACATAAGCAAAATTCAATTTTGATTCTTCTTCTTTGGATTTTCTAATGGCTTCTAGATGTTGTAAATTGATTTTCTTTGGCCCACCTTCAAACAAAGTTACTGGTGCTTTGAATTTGCACCAAAAATTGGCTGGACGCCAACAAATCTCCCCCTCTACAGAAAATAGGGAAATATATTTGGATCAATTCGGAGCTGAGGCAAAGCCTGCAACTTCTTTACAGACTTCTAGCTTCTCCTTTGGTAGAACTTTAGTCATCATATTATAATTTTTTTTAAAAATTGTCAATTGGGGGCAGTTTTGAACGCCGCAATATAGAAAATTCATTTTTTTTTAATTTCTGGTACTCGTTTAAAATTGCACGAGTACACATTTTTTTTGTAAGCCAAAGAAATTACGTTAAATTACATAATACAGAAACTACAACTTTATAATATGATATGACAAGTGTTTGATCAAGGATAATAAAATTACAAAATAATAACATGACAATCTTGTTGATAATAAAACCACCGTTGTTGATATCATAAATAACAATAGCTCTCAAAAGTAGCTCTAACAATATAATAACAATAGCTCTTTAAAGTAGCTCTCAAAAGTAGCTCTAACAGAGAAATGACAATAGCTCTATAAAGTAGCTCTTGTTAATAACATAACAATTTAGCTTCGTGGGTTGTATTAGTATCCACTTTGTAAATTCTGTCTTGCTAAATTGGAAGCAATGACTAAGAAATAAATAGTAATGACTGGGAATGCATGGCTATTGAGAGCCAATTAGAAAAATTCAATGATGTAGGCCAAAGAGACTTAGATCCAAAAGCCGGAATGCAAGAACTATGCTAAAGTATATGCAGAGACACAGACACCCTTGTATGAGAGTTTTGGCTAGCTTCATGGAAAAGACTGATGAGAGGCTTAAGGCCATTGAAAATAGATCATCTAGAGCTTCCTGCAATTTCTGTGGCACAACAAGACATGATTCAAAGGACTGCACTGAAGAAGTCAACTTTTGTGGGAAGCAAAGCAACAGAATGACCCATACCAGAAAACACCATCCCAATTTTTCATGGGGAGATCAACAGAAAACACCAGGCCAAAACCAGAATGTCTATAGACCACCGAACTTACAAAACTGAGCCCAAGATGAAAATGAAGATAATACCTCAAGGATGAAGATGATGTGCTTGAATTTGAGTTTGGATGAATTTTTGAACCAAAATCTTCAATTTCTCTCCCTAGGTTTTCTTTCTTTCTCCTTCTCTCTCTAAAACTTTTAAGAAATGAAAATATGAAGAAAGAAGAAGGGAGCTGCATATTTTCTTGGTGAAGAAGGGGGATAATCTTGGCATTTTTGATTTGGACACCAAATTATAATTAAATTAAGTTATGTAATCCAAATTTTATAAAATATGATTATGTAATTCAAAAATTATAACATATATTTATGTAATTTAAAAATCATTAAATTGATTAATAAAATTTTTGGCCATCATAAAATAATATTTTTAGCTCAGGTTTTTATTCTATACCGATTAAAAATACAACCGCGCGATTAAAACGTTATGCGATTAAATTGATGTCTGTGAAATCTACAAGACAGTAATAAAATTAATACCTTCTCACAAAACGTCAACTATTAACGGGCAGTGAAAATTTAAAATTATGGATGCTTTGAGGTCAAAACAGACTTTTACGGTAGTAAAACATTACCCGGATAGTCAAAATGACGTCCAATTTCTGTCAAAATTAAAATCCAAAACTTATACCACGAACTTGATAAAATATTTGGAATTCAATCGTGAAATCTGCTTTTCAAAATTTCGCACTTTTATAAAATTACGAAAATACCATATACTGTATATTGCATACAGAAAGCAATTTACAAACAGACGAGTGACGAAAATTAGGGCTGTCACAACCACCAACTAAATAAAATATTTGGAACTTAACGGTAAAATAATTTCCCAACACATACTTTGAAAATGACCAAAATACCCATGTATATAAAAATACAGAAAACACGTTTTGAAACACAGAAAAATCAGGAATGTTACATTCTACCCTCCTAAAATAATTTTCGTCATCGAAAATTGCTTATTCTGAAACAAGTCAGGATACTGCCATCTCATCTCATTCTCTAGCTCTCACATTACATCTCGTCGTTTAATTCCAGATAATCCTTACCACTTGAACCTACTAAGCCTTCTCGTTTGTTTCTTAGACCAGTTCAAAGCTACTATTGAACTCTCTCCCTGTCTCAATACCAACTCCGAGTTCCTGACATTCTTGACCATACAATGCCTCACAGGGTACCGTCCCTATGCTAGAATAAAAATTGTTATTATATGTGTACTCCACCAACGGAAGCAGATCATCCCAACTCCTGTGGTTATCCAACACGCAGGCTCTCAAGAAATCCTCTCATGGCGGAATCATTCTTTCCGTCTGTCCATCCGTTTGCGAGTGATAGGCAGAACTCACTCTCAGCTTTGTGCCCCATGTTCAGTGTATACTTTTCCAAATGCGAAGTAAACTTCAGATCCTTTTCTGAAACTATGCTTGAAGGCACACCATGAAGTCAAACTATCTTCGCAATATACAACTTTGTCCACTATTCCACATTGTAGTAGGCTTTCATCAATAAGAATTGTGCTGACTTTGTCGATCTATTCACAACCACCCCAATTGAATCATTTCCTTCCTCCAGCAAAATCCTTTGAGAAGCTATCCCACTTCCACTTAGGCACATTCGAGGACTAAAGCATTCCTCCCATTTTCTGATACTCCATCTTCGCTTTCTGGCAAGTTAGACAGGATGCCACATATTCTGCCACTTGCTTCTTCAAGCCTAGCCACCAAAACATATTTCTCAAGTCTTAATACATTTCATCGCACCAAGGGAAGTACTTAACTTGCTTCGATGTGCTTCATCCCAAAATCATCTGTCTCATGTCCACATTACTTCGGCACACAGCTCATTCATTGCATCTCAAAATTCCCTCTAATTCTGCACTATCTCTTAGTTCTTCCCTGGCTAATCAATTTCTTCTTCTCTTGCAGATGTTGTAACACCCCGTTCCTGAAGTGCTACTAAACTAATATTTCTTACAGAAGTTAACATATTTCTGAAAGGCGAAACACTCTGCTTGCAAGGTTTCCGAAAATGTGGTTCTATTTTTTTTTCTTTTAAAAAACTTCTTTTAAAGAAGCAGTCTGAGTAGTACAGCGGTTTTAGAAACATGACGGTGAATAAATAAACACCAAAATAAAACCACAAAAACCATGCTAATAAATTTATTCAATCATCGCACACATGAAAACTCAATTCTTGAAAGTAACATATATTTAATTACAACAGTGCAATTAACACATTGACACCCTATAGTTGGTCAGAGCACTACAAAACTTACTAGTCCTCTAGTAAGTTACAAACAAACACAAGTAGAAAGCCGGACAGGCTATCCTTAGATACGCTTGTCAGCAATCTCGAACACTCTGCAGTCTTTATCATCTGGGTTACATTCATTGATTGAAAGAACCACGGGCAAGGGTCAATTTCGTACAAAAGATAGATACAATACAACAGCAGATACAACAGCTAATCATATTACACAGACATAATATAATATGAAACCACATTCTCCAACACATATAAATAATCATGTCAATAGCATTCAGAACAATCAATAAAGATGCACCCAATACCCTATTGATGCAACTACATGGCAGTACAATTTTTAATTCCGGAATCCATACGCTATGGTCATATCGGGCTGTACGTACCAGAACCGACACTTTCCCATGCGATGGTTAATTTAACGACGTTCCTGAATTCCTTTGGCCATGGGAAATTCCACTACCCGGGATAGACAGGTCGAAGTTACTACAAGACACGACAATGCCTTCCACCACCCTCAATGATCATATCACCACATTTGATATTTCAATTATGGCATAATCAAATAAACATTTAATTATCCAGCCACCAATCTCCTCAGCATATATTTCAACACAGTTTAAGCATACATGCAAGCACATCATAAAATCAATTCAAAAATTCAACCACTTTAGAATCATCACAGTCCAGCAATCCACAACAATTCTATCATTCACATACTGAAAATCACCAGACACAAGCATACAGTAACTCATGCACATCACTAAAATGATATCAAGTATTCATTACTAACAATGTCTAGAAGTAGCCCTTACACATACTATACACACATAAACACCGAGAATATGAAGTGCCCTTACCGAAAGCAAATAGCTCACGTGTTAAACACGTCACAATCCTACTCAGCACGAACAATTCCTCAAGGATCCTAGCAACACATCAAGGCTTAGTACAAATCTAACCCACTCAAAAATAATTCCCTAGGTATGATTCAACTCTAACCCCTAGGTTACTCAATCCCAAAATATTTTTACTAAATCACACACTTGAAATAACATGCAAGTTAAAATTAAATGTTTTTAAAGAGTTAACACTTATTTGAAAGAATGCACAAAGTTGAAAAACAAGGTTTTAAATACTAAACTTACTTCCTTTAAAACTTGAAATATTAAACAACACTAAGATTAAATACTTTTCACCACAATACTTAGTTAAGGCTCCACTTTGGTTAAAGAAATACAAAGATTTCTCTAACATAAGTGTTTCATGGTCTTAACATACCAATCCAATTCCTAATACTACTAAAACTCAAATTCATTTCATAGCAATATTTGATTAAGGCTCAACTTGGTTATAGGATCACAAAGAATCCATTCCACCTAAGTATTTCATTGCCTTAACCCTCAAAATCACTCCAGTTCAATCAAACCATTTCCAAAATTTTCCAAAACTTAACCATAATTCAATACAACTAATATAAGCTAAAAGAACACAAAAATAATCTCTCCCAACCTATAGGGGTTCTCGACCACCACCCCAAGTTTAGGGAACAATTGAAAAATTTTCTAATCAACCAAAACCACACCATTCCATCACTTATTTTCTTTCCAAAACATCCAATTTTTACAAATCAAAGCCATTGACCCGATTAAATTACCCTATCATGGCTTTCAAGCACTCAAGTGTTTCCAAAAATTGCAATTTCCTTTGATAAAAATCAAAATTAACAACAACAACTATAATAATTATCAAGAACTAATAACCCCTAATCAATTGAATGGTTACATGAGAGATCACTTAATCCCCTTTCCCTTAGACCATAAGACCTAGGGTTTGGGAAATTTGGGAAAAATTGTTCATCTCTCCAATGATGACATTCAAGCCATAGATAAAACATTAGACAAGAAATTAAGCAAGAAAAACATCTCCTATACTTAAATATGGGCCACGATTTTTGAGCTGAAAAATGGGGAAGGAAGAGTTGATTTTCTTTCTTACTTACAAGGTTGTGAAGATGATGGCAAGAAGAAGAAGAAGCTAGAAGTAATGGAGGTTGGAAATAGGGAAGTGGTTCACGCCAAGTAGAAGAAGAAAGGAACTATGGAAGGAGACTTGGTGTTTTTCACACAAGAACAAGGTGAGAAGAAATGAAAATGAGGGTGAGAAATAAGGGGAGGGTCGTCGTCTAATGAGAGAAAAGAAGGGGGTAGTGTTTTGAGTAGGTATTGAGTGCACTTAAGTGAGTAATGGTCTATCATGGTCTAAGAAAAAAAAAGATGGTCACGCTGGGAAAAGAAATGAGGGGAAGTGGAATTTGGGTGGGAATTGGGTGTTCTTAAGTAAATACTAGTACACCATGAGTCATGATTTAAAATGATGTGATTAAAAGGAGAAGGGTGTAAGGAATCATAGGATAAGAACTACCAAATTAATCACCAAAAACTTGACACCTAGATACTTAAAGCAAGATTCTAATCTAATCACAAGTCTAAACATCTAATTCCTCTCTTCTCATGATTACCATCTAATTCTAGAGTCTTAAAGTGTACTAAAAAAATACGGCGTCGAGTAATCACGTTACCGATTAATTCTTTGCCGATAAATTCGCGAAAATTAATTTACTTATAAATTAATTCACCGCGTGATAAATAAATTATGTATAAATATAAAAACAATTAAAAACACTCAAACATCATCACAACAAGTTACGTTTCGATTTTCATCGAAATCGGAGTTCGTTTTAAATTTTAATGCGGATAAAAATTATGCGGTAATTCAAAATACAACGAAACTTCGTTAGAGTTTTCCGACGATTTTTGAACCATGAATTAATATTAAATATTAATTCTCAAATTTTATTAAATCTTGATTTAATTCAATCACCTTCTTAGTCAACAAAAATACGCGTTACCGCGTCAAACTGAAAACTTATAATAAGTTTAATTGATTAATTCACTTTAAAAGCAGCATACGTCTATGCTGTCGATTAATTTGAATTGACATCATAATTAATAATTATTTATAATAAATAATTTATTTAAAATAAATCAAAGTAAATCATTGAGATGATCAGTCTCCACGACTTACCTTCAAGTATTTGAGATTTTATCGTTAAAACAATTTTTCTTAAAAATTGGGGTGTTACAGATGTTTACCTGGTTCTTGTTGTCATCAAATCCTATCCATTCTCTTCTTACTCGTCCTCTTAAGTATTCCAAAACTAATCTCCCCGAAACGACAAGTCTATGTCCAAATTCAACCTTCAAAACTCTTATATCAATCCTAACTCCTTTGTCATCATCCTTAAAAAATTCCATCCATCTTCTCTATCTCATATTAAGTTCCTTCTGATTAAATAAATACTTTAAGCTCTCACTAATGTAGAAGGAGGATTTTACACCGGTTAAAAATGATTTTTTACACTGATTTTTGTACCGGTGTAGATGCTCCTGGTGTTGTATGTTGGGGTTTTTACACCGGTGTAAAATGTTGATTTTTACACTGGTTATATTTCTGGTGAAAAATGTCAAGTTTGGGTTTTATCTTATTTTCTAAAGGATATTTTACACCGGTTATTATAATAATCGGTGTAAAAGACTTGCATTTTACACCGGTTGTTGAAAAAAACAAGTGTTAAAAGTATATCTTTTACGCCAATTTCATGGAAAATCGGCGTAAAAGGTTTTATTTATTTTTTTCGTTTTTTTCTCTTTTTTGTTTTTGTCCATTCCTACCAGAGGCTATCTAAATTGACAATAAACAGGCAACAAATTTGCCAACAATTGACACCAAATGTGCCCAAAATTCAAACCATTTAAACATATATCAAATTTAATCTATAAACATATCAAATATACGCCTAAACAAAGTTAAGCTATATATATACAAAGTACAAAGAATGATCAAGTGCTATATACATAAACAATATATAAACAGTGTACAAGGAATGATCAAGTGCTATATACAAAGACATTTTGATGATTTTTTAGGTCTTTTTGATGACTTTGTTCCTTGGGATTCTTGCAATTGCATCTTCCTTTCTTTCTCCTCAATCATTTGCAAAAGGAATTATGCCCAAGTTTGTCTAACATCCTCAATTTCATCTTGACCATATTCAGTTGGGTCATTGAATATCTTCAAGTTCAAATATATATATATAGTAAATTAAACTGGCCTAAAAGTAATAACATGTTTTTCATATTACAAATATAATAGTAAGAGGTTAAAAATTTTATTACCTTTTCCCATGCGTCAACAATATCCGCTGAGACAATTGTTAACATACTTTTCATCACATAGTACCTTCAGGCCCAGCTGTTCTTTTGTCGAGGCCCCTACAAATGAATACTGTAGTAACATATAATGAGTAAAAATTATACACATAAACTAGTACTACAAATGAATTAAGTAAATGAATTTCAGGAAGACAAACTATTTACCTTAGGCTGCACCCATTTAGGTTTCTTATTATATATCCTGATAAAAGAATATATTCATCAAAATTAAGTTGCAAATCAGGAGACAAAAAATCAATGTATATATGATAAATATAAGTTTACCTTTCAATCATGCCCTTAATTACATCGTTTGGTTGATAGTGCAGCGAACACAACCAAACAACAACATTATCCCTAGGCTTAAGGATAAACAACTGCCAGTGATCGCTGCAAATAATGAACAACAATAATGGTTTATCTGGAGCAGAAATAGACAAAGGCAAACTAGGCTACCAATTTGACAACAGCTAGTAACATATGTACTTACCTATGCAAATACGCTCCCAAGTAACACATTTTTTGCTCACTCTGTATCTTATTTTCCATGTAAGATTGAACTACTTCTGCAGGAAGGCAATGTTTGGAGGAAATAATCTTGACTGGGTCAAAGAATCCAAACATATCGATGTTGCCCTTTGCGATATAGAGGTGATGCAGATACCTAAGATTTTTAATCAAATGTTAATTACAATTAGTAAATAAACTTTGAAATAGTTAACAAATTTTGAAATAGTTAATTACAATTGATACAAAGTGAATAAGATATTTACGTGCACCATAATGACAACACCTCGGCGGAAAGCCACTTAGTACCATCCATAATCTCATTCACGTCACGCCTTTCAATGGCGAACCATGGAGGGACACTGGAACAATGCTCCAAGTCTACTTCGAACCTATCACCTTTGAGATTCTTTAGCTTTTCAACAAAATTTTCTCTAGGCGGCTAGTCCTCAATGTCAGGTGCACAATTACTACCCTTAGTGCTGACATGCATGGTAGCTATAGGAGAACAATCAGGTGGAGCATTATAATTGCTCACACCCATGGATAGCAGCGTTTGTATCAAATTAAGTAAACATTACCAACAATATTGATAAAGTTAGTATTTTTTACACATTCCATTAATTGTGTCAAGTTACACATACTTGCAAAACCTTTTGTTGGATCTCGTCCTTCATACTTACGCTTATCTCCTCCCGGATCTCCTTTGAGAGCTTATCCCGGAGCTCCTGTTGCTTCTTCTCATTGAACTCCTGTTACATCTTCTCCTGGAACTCCTGGTTCATCTCTCTCCAGACCTACTGCTGGATCTCGTGCCGGATGGCCTGAAGTACCTCATCAGAGATCATTCCTGAGGTGGGGCGTGCAGGTCCTCCAAGTAGTGCTTTGGGTCCACACTCCAACCAGCAGTGCGGACACGACCAGGGTGCTCTTGTGTTCCAATGGTAGTTGTCAGGATATCCTGACGTCCATGTGGAACAAAAGATCCTTATGTGCTTTGTTCGACCAACTCTTCCTACAACATATATATAAATTTGTCAAGTAATACATGATGTGAGAGAATGCATAAGTTGTAAAACAATTACATTGATGAATCGAAAGATTTACTTACAATCCTAGCAACCACTGTGGCTGTGGCCTCAGATGTATAATCTCCTGGTGGCTTTTGTCGGGCCATCAGCCATAGCTCATTACGTCCTGGTTCGGGAGGAGGCTCATTTAAAACTGAGCCTGCTTCATCTCCCAAATCTTCGGTCATTTTTTTAATCTCTCTTCCGCGATTTTCTCCTTAAGCTTTACATAACCCCCACGAGACATTCTGTGGGGGTATAGATTCTTTGCTGCATTTTGCTTGCCCTTTTGCCTTTTCGCCTGTTACAAATAACACGTAAAAAATTTAAATTAGCTAGGCCGCCAATTAAAAAACAACCACTAACCTGAAACTCTTCATCGCGTTGACTCTGGACAAACAACTGCCATGATTTCACGGAGATAAAACTATATTTACCTAATGGCGTTGTGTTGCCATCTTTACCTCCCCCACCAAATACATAAGTCTTGGAGAGC
Organism: Calophaca sinica; assembly: GCA_037113605.1. Classification (NCBI taxonomy): domain Eukaryota; kingdom Viridiplantae; phylum Streptophyta; class Magnoliopsida; order Fabales; family Fabaceae; genus Calophaca; species Calophaca sinica. The sequence goes on along the minus strand of CM073732.1, from coordinate 56,033,736 downwards.
ATTGTCTTAAATTGCTTCCAATGCTCCCCCGCATATGCAAGCCATTTCTTCTTATGCCGCTCGTCATCAGGAACAGTGAATTGTTACTACAACAATTACACAACAAAATGGTGACGTTAGTAAATGAAGCTAAACATAGTTTTTATGTTAATATATAAACAACAACAATACTTGTGTTAATATTAAATACCTAGACATCTTGCCAAATCATGTCCTTGAGATCCTTGTGTATGTCTTTCCAATTACTTTCATTGAAAGTAACCTTGCTACGGGCTAGACAACCAACATAACTCTTGAACTTCGCTGCATACTAACCACTGGGTTGGAAGGTAACAGGATCAAACTCAACATGGAACCTCACCAGGGAGACGTCTGGCAGTAAAACCAGTCAAAGTTGTGGCACGTCTAGTCCTAGACCTCGTAAGAGAGGAGGCTGAAGAATCATCCATGATGCCTGTATAGAAAAAAAAATATGTCAGTCAGAATTATGCCACTAGCATTCATAGTATAAGCATTTTACACAATGCCAAAGTGCTACCAGAAATAATTTCAATATGAAACAAAAGCAGCAGAATTGGTGACAATTGTAACACATAAAGCCCCTAATTGTAATTACCCTATTTACAGTATGTCTAACAATTGTAACACATAAATCCAGAGAAAATTTCACAGAAATAATCTCACTACCACAGTAACCCATAACATTTGCACACACTGTTTCAAAAACTAACAGACTTCAAAGAATATTCCACTCTAGGAACCAATATTGAATAATCGAAACCAAAGTCAACAACATTAACATCACTTCTCAACAAACCAAACAAACCAATCCACATTTCACAACAAACCGAACAAACTAATCCAAGCTCTAATAGTCAAGTAATGCCATAAACCATTCACATATAGCAAGATTCATAAGCACTTACTATAGAATGTTAATGCAGAGTAGTGGTGACAGCAACAAATGGCAACTAGGTATAAATATCTTGTTTCACACACTCTTATTCAACTTTAAGGTCTCAAATGTCATGCCTCATATGTGTTTATTATATACAATGATGAATCAAACACCCAACAAAAGAACATTCATCGAAATAAGAAGTAGGGAAACTTACATGTCGATAAACTCACCTGAGAAATTTACGAGCATTAGCGATCGCGAAAGGAAAATCGAAACAGAGAACAAGATGAGCACTGATGAACAGCTGCGTCGAACATGAGCTCTAGCAAACAGTGCTAGGGGAGAAGACAAAACAGAGACAAATGGGGCGGACGACAAGGATTAGAACGGTGGCGAGAGAGACAGCTTCGAATGGCGACCCGAGAGAATGATGCGAGAGAGAATGAGAAGCTTGGAGACAGTGGAGTGCATGCAGCAGCTACAGAGAAACAGTACGGTAATCTGTATGAGAAGAAGAAGAGCCCGCATAAATGAGAATGAGAAGAAGAAAGTAATAAAATCAAAAGAAAAGATATTTAACACTGGTTCTGGAAACACCCAGAGTAACAAGTGCTCAGTTTAAAAATTTTACACCGGTTGGGATTATAACCGGTGTAATATGTTAGGTTTTTAACACCGGTTATATAGAAAACCGGTGTAAAATGTCTTTAGTTTATAAAAGCCAAGTCTTTTACACAGGTTATTTGTATACCCGGTGTAAAAAGTGACGCAATAATTTCAAAATTGCCACCGCGTCACTTTCTACACCGGTTAAACGTAAAATCGGTGTAAAAACCCTAATTCTTTTTTGTTTCGTGTACTAGTGTCTTGTGGTCATCGTAAACGTCAATCTTACATTCATATTGATAATGCCGCCAAATTTTAAGTGCAACCACCGCCGCAGCTAACTCCATATCGTTCCCCAGATAATTCCTCTTGTGAACCTTCAACTGTCTTGTAGCATAAGCCACCACCTTTCGATGTTGCACAAACACACAACCTAAAACTTAAGGTGAAGCATTGCATTGGAGAAGAGTCAAAACTGTTGATGTTGTCAACCTTTCCTTCATCAACTGGAAACTTTCTTCGCACTTATTGTAACGACCCGTTTCCGGACCGCTACCGAGCTCAATATACCGAGCTCGAGTTACCGAGCTCAACACACCAAGCTCAACATAAACCTATATGAGATGTGTTTTAAAAACAAAACTCTTGTGCCTTTTAAAAATACTATATATATTTTTTATAAAACCAACTTCGTGCACATCGTAGTAATTCTGACTTTTGAAACATGGTGCAACTAAGACACAAGACTTAAATTCTAATTCTAATAAACATACATGCATAACATACATATATATATATCACCCGAAATAATAATGTATACAAAATCTGAGGTAACAATGTACAAAGAAAATACACCTAAGAGTGCATTTACTTCAAAGAGCAATCATACAGAGGGTACTTCCTGCAGACTCCCACGCTTGGTCGCTCAAGTAAGACCACCGATGCCACTGCAACAACAAACAACCTGCCAAACCGGTCACGACCTCGAACACAAAAGAAAAAAGCGAAGCGAGTCCTCGGAAAAACAACATCCAGCAAACAAACAATCACGACAAGTACAGGTGCGTCACTCGTCCTCGTCGAGCTCCTCCTCGGCATCATCTCTTGTCGGTTCCTCGCGCCTCGACATCGCTCTGGGTAACCGTCATGGATTGAAGGCACCACGGAAAGAATTCAACTTCAACAATTCAAGATAAGCTCGACATAAAGGATATAAGCAAACAACAATAATATATCTCAATCACCACATCGTGACTCGACCCATCTCACTCTGGGCTCGACACAACTCTTATTCCAGGAATATCGTCGCCAGGTCCATCCCAAACCGCGTAATAGGTAAAGCAGCGAGTCCAACCCCAGCCGATACCATGCATTAATCGGCGGGTCCAACTGGCCCGATGTGCGGCGCCTAACCAATCCACCGTAAACAAAAAGGGACCTAGCACCCTCGTTATACGGGTCCGCTCAAAACGTCCATACGACTCCAGCTCTCTCACTCGATGATTAGCTCGCCGCATGTCAAAGAGTAACACAACTTACTTGATCACATATCAAATAAAGAAAGGCGTCAACATGAAGAAAACACAATTCGACATTTAAGTAATAAAACATTACGTGCATGAAGAAACAAAATTCGGCAAACAATACACCATTCTGCAACATATATTCAATCACATATCAAATACATGCAAAAACTCAATCATATCACAACATTCCAATCTCGACACCGATCAAGAGTCCATACATAAATATAACAATAAAGATAAAGTCTTAGAGATATCTAGGAGTTGCCACTTACGCTAGCATACTATGAAAGTATTAATGTGAAGCGCCCTTCACCAGAACTCAAGTTAATCTTTGCCGACAACGATACTGCGACATTGTCTTCAAATGAGCTCGACAACGACTCTCTTACTCGATTCGACCGCGGTTGTCTTCAACGAGCTCGACAACGACTTCGACCGCATCGGTCTCAATCGACCTCGACCGCGTGCAGCTTCTCGACCTCGACACGTCATGATTCGATCGGATTCCGGCGCTTCCGCGTGCTTGGATTGGCTTTCCGTACACCTCGATTGAAATCACTCGATCTCAGAATCGGACTTCCTAAACAAACACAACTTCAGATCGATCTATGGGTTCTAATACACTTAGCTCTCTCTTCCCAAAATTAACCACAACCCGAGAAAAATATAAAACTCAAGAACTTGAAATATATTTTTCTCTAACACAAAGTTAGGGATTTCGATCAAAGTTCATGAAAAAGTTATCGATGCTTCAACGATAGATCGACAACAACAACGAAGCAACAAGCGAAAAACAAGAAATCGAAATAGGCCGAAAATGAAGAGTTTACGGGCACGCGATTATCTGAAAAAGCGGGAAGAAAATTTGTTTTACAAGCCCAGTCCTAATCGGTTAGAAAGATAGGTAATATCGTGAAGAAGAAAACCCATCAATTGACATGATTTGGAAGCATAAAGCGGCTAAAAATGGAAAGATAAGTAGCGCTATACAAGAGCGCGAGAAGATAAAAATACTGTTTTCCGCACCTCGGATGATGGTCGAACGAGCGAGATATGGGTCGGTAAGATTTATGATGAACAAGATTGATGAAGAAAGCTTATGCAGAATCTCGATGGAACTCACGGTTTAGTCGATGGAAGTTCTTGAAGAAAACAACGAAACCGCAGCGAAGGAAGGAAGAAGAAAGAAGAAAGAGAAATGAGTGTTTGAGGAATCGAGTCGTGGTATCTGTTGGTGAGAGAAGGAGTATAGCAGTAACTCGGCTATAAGATGCCAATCCCATCAATCATCTGCCCGTCTAATCGCTCCTCTCATAATTACTCTCTACTCTGACCGGTCAGCCAGTCTAGACACGCGGCGAGCGAGGCGACAATATAATTATTACAAACAATATAATAATAAGCATCGAATAGCGTTGAAAGAATACGAGGTATCATCTCGACACGATGTCGACTAGGGTGCTCGTGCGGCGTCTGAGCAAGGCTCTAACACGAGTTCGTGAGCGCGGCCTCCTCGGCTCGACATGCGTCTCATCAGCCTCGATGCAGCGACTTCATCAACTCGACGCGACCTCCTCACCAAAGGCCGGCTAGTGCGCGCCGGTCTCCTCATCTCGGCAAATGACGCTCGCAAACGATCTCGACACGGGGTTTTGGTCGAGGTCTCGATACATCGTCTAATACGATGTCGATCTGAATCTCAGTGTTACAATCTCTCCTCTAAAAAATTTCGTCCTCGAAATTGCAAATAAGATCTTACCTCAGGAAAAGTTCGTCGCGAGATCTTCATCTTCTCCTCAGCTCCCAAAGTCGTCTCGCTCTTACGATCCCACAACTTTGTGAGTTGAATCTCTTTGTTCATAGCTGTTTGGCTTTTCAGATCAACGATCCTTCTTGTGTAATGCTTCAAAAGATAAGTAGATCCTTGATTTGAATCACATCAGGTTCGATGACATGGAGGGTCGGAAATATACTTCCTGATTGTGAGGCGTGGAAGACGTCGTGGATGTTAAACAAGAGAATGGGGGTAAGGCAATGTCGATATGCTGCCTTGGACCAATACGACGAAGAATCTGGTAAGGTCCAATAAATTTAGGGGTAAGTTTCTTGGATTTGATCGCTCGACCAACTCCGGTAGTGGGGGTGACTTAAGAAATACATGTTCTCCTTCCTCGAACTCAGTGGTCGACGCCGTCGTTAGTTGCGCATAACTCTTTCCGTCGACTTTGAGATGTTCGCATCCGATCTCTCGATCAAGCGGATCTTCTCGGTAGTCTGCTGGATCATATCTGGTCTCTGACGATTCGCTCGCCGATCTGGTACCAACAAAGGCGTCGACATTTCAGTCCATCTGGCGCTTCAAAAGGTGCCATTCCAATACTCGCGTGGAAGTTGTGTAGGTGAACTCCACCAATGGTAAGACGTCGTCCCAACTTCCTCATTGATCTAAGGTACACTGCAGCAACAAATCTTCAAGTGATTGGATGCGTTCTTCCGGTCGGCCGATCGGTCTGTGGATGATATCTGCCAGAGCTAAGCCTGGCTTTCGGTTCCCATAAACGCTCCTTGCAATTCCCTCCAAAAAGTGAGGCGTGAACTTGATCTCGGTCGAGCCACGATCGAAGAGGTATTCCATGAAGTCGTACTATCTCGCGATGTAGATCTCGGTCGGCTTTTCCACGTTGTATATCGACCTCACTGGCAAGAATGGCGGATTTGGTCGATCGGTCGACGATCACCCAATCGAATCATTCTTTCTTCTGCGTCTTGGCAAACCTACACGAAGTCCATGGAAATACTATCCCATTTCCAAGCAGTGCGTCAGCGATTGTAGCATTCTGCAGGTCGTTGGTGCTCCACCTTAAACTTCGACACGTTAAACACGAAGCTACGTGCACTCGGCCACTTGCTTCTTCATTCAGGACCACCAAAAATGCTTAACTGAGTCTTGATACATCTTCGTAACTCCTGGATGAATACTAAAGTTGCTCTTGCGCGTCGAGAATCAACTTTCGGCTTCGGATCGTTAGGTACGCCAAACCTGGCCCATTGCATCTCAAGATGTCGTCGCTCGACCGAAATTACATGCTTCCCGCGCTATCAGCGAATCTTCTCTTGCGGAAGTTAGTCATGAACTTGCTGGTCTCGGATCCAACAATCTGTTAGAAATGGTAAGCATACCAAATCTCGGCTTCCCTGGGTGAAACTTGAAACTCAACTTCCAAGTCTCGGAACTTCTCGAGCATCTCCAACTCCTTGATCATCATTCACAGAGTTAAACGCTCTTCACCTTTCAATCGCGCTACTACGTTAGCATGCAGGGATGGTATTCCAAACGTAAAGTCGAGTCCTTGAGAAATTCTGTCCATCTACGGCGCATGTTGAGTTCTTTACGTCGAACAGTACTTCAAGCTCTTGTGATCGCTAGCATTAAGAGTGCTCCCAATAAAGGTGCCTCCATATCTTAGCAAAAACCATCATGGCCGCCCGGCTCAAAGTGCGTGAGTAGGGTAGTTCTCTCATGAATCTTAAAGGCGTCTTGAAGCATACTGCGACCACCTTCCGATGTTGCATCAGACGCATCCCAATCCCTGGTGTGACGCATCACTGATACACCTCGAAAGGCTCTTCGGGTTGGCAAGATCGGCACGCGATGACGTGTCCGTCAAAAGCTCCTTCGCCGTTGAAAACGGCCGCACTCCTCGGTCCAGGCAAAGGTTGATCCTTCCGCCGATGGGTGTAGAAGCGCGACAATCTTGAAACCTTCAATGAATCTTGATAATATCCCTGCTAAGCGACAAAACTTGATCTCGGTAACCGTCTTTGTTTCCCCCACGCTATAGCTTCAATCTTAGTTGGATCCACAACTATCCCTTCTTTGGAAATCACGCTGGCCAAGAAAAATTCACCTCTTGACCAAAATTCACGCCGGACAGTTGGCATAGAGTTGCTTATCTCGTAATATCTGCGGTACTCGACATAGGTGTTCTGCGTGTTCTTCTCGGTTCCTCGAGTAAATCAATATGTCGCCGATGAACACTACAACGAACCGATCCAAAAGCGAATGGAAAATCACTGTTCATGTAGTCCATAAACATAAATTTGGCGCAAGATTGTCACCAAACGGCATCACCAAGTACTGCGTAGTGACCATATCTAGTCCCTGAAAGGCTGTTTTGGCGACATCTTCCTCCTTCACGCGAATGCGGTGGTGGCGGACTTCAAGTCTATCTTGGAAAAAGATCGTAGCTCACGAAGTTGATCCATCAGTCGTCAATACGTGGTAAGCGGATAACCCGGTTCTTCCAGAACCTTGTTGAGTTCGCGATAATCCACGCCGCAGTCTTGATCGTCCATCCTTCTTCTTAACTAACAACAACCTTTGGAGCTCCCCACCGCGACACGGCTCGGTCGTATGAATTGCTTTGACTCCAGTGTTCGATGCGGGACTTCACTCTTTCATCTCGGCGGGAGACATCCCTGCAATGGCGCTTGGAAATCGGTCTGTTCTGGAATCGGATCGATGGAGAACTTCGACCTCTGCGTCTTGGTGGTAACCCTGGCACGTCTTGAAAACGTCCTCAAAGTCACACACCACTGGAACATTCTTCACGTCGATCTGGCTGGAAAACTTCCAGACCAGTAGGATACATGTATTCCCTCCTTCTTTCAAGAAACTCCAATCGTTGGCGAAAGATAATTGGAGACTCAGTGCGGAAAAATTACAGGCGCACAGTCAAAAGGACATGGTGGTGTGACAACCAATCCATCCCGAGAATGACATCTAAGCCCTTAAGAGGCAAACAAACCAAATTGACCACAAACTTTCTACTCTGAATAACCACTACAATTAAGACATGCAGTGTTTGTGACTAAGGTTTTAGCATTTGGGGTTGTAACTACTAATTTAAGCGATGTGATCCGCTCAAGTTCAAATGGTTCACACAATCGAGAAATAAAGGAATGGGTTGCACGAATCAAAGAACGGATATGATTTACCCTCGATCTCACATTCACCTTGGATAAGATCTTCGACTCGACCGCTTCCTCGCCACTCATGCAGTAAAACTCACGCCTTTAGCCACTTTGACGCTTCCGCTTTGGCTCTTGCATAGCATAGTCGGTTCGGCTTTAGGTGTAGGACAATCGCGGCAAAATGCCCTGGCTTCTTGCGGTTGAAACACACCTCCTCCTTCGAGTACAATTACTCGCGTAATGTCCCTACTTTCCACATCGATAGCAAGTCACCTCGACACCGGTCGACTCCTCCTCGCTCACTGGGTCATCCGGCGATATTGTCCCCGTTGTCGTTCCCCGAGGCCTGGTCGTAAAGGCTTCTTACTGCGGTTGTTTTCCTTTACGTACCAAATCTACGCGCGCACTGGGGTCTCACCGGTCGCCTACGAGTCTTCTGCTTGTGGCCTCCTCCTTCTACCTGGACACATTGATCAATCGGTTCTTGGAGATTTGGATCCTCAGCGACACCATGACTACGGAATGTCGAATCTCGATCCCCGTTGGAATCTCTCACTTAACCATCTGCAACTTCGATCACGAAATGGATGAAATACCTGCCATAGCGACTTCGAACTTGGCAGCGCGCTGACATCGCGGACCTTTTGCGGCAATTGAAGAAATTCTGCTCATTCTCGGCAATGCATTATCACGGAAGTACTTGTCCAGAACCTTTCACGAAAAAGCTCCCCAGGTCATCTCGCGGCGTTACGCGCTATAGCGTTTGCTTCAACTCCCTCCACCAATACTCTGCGTCTCTAGCGGTAAGTAGGTGGCATAGTCGACCTTCACGTTGTCGCAATGAAGTGCCTCAAAGATCTTCTCGATCTCTTGCATCCAAAGATCAGCTTTATCGGATTTGGCTCATCGTAGAACTTACGATTGGATCGTGCTTCCTAAAGTCGGCGATCCTCACAGCTTCGGCATTCGTTACGCTCGTTCTTTGCCGCGTTCGCAAGTTCTGAGTTAATTTGCGCGTCTGTTGAGCCATCGCATTAGCTGTTGAGTGCGGTGATTGTTGAGCCATGGCTGCCCGCCATCTCGGTCATAGCTTGAATTGCTCGTTCCATGTCGACGTCTCGGTTCTGCAGTCGTATTCCTCTGAGGTGGCATTAGATTCCACAAAGTTCAAAAACCTGTCGAATCTCACAACAAGGATGTGTTAAAACACCTTGCTTCAATCAAAAGCAGTTCAAACAATTTCTCGAGCAATAAGTGCTTAATCAAATCAAAGCGGCAATCAACATATTACAACTAGGTACCTGACACACATAACCCGACCACGGTGACCGGTCAAATCTCCTATGCACGGCTCGGTCGAGCAGGCGCTCTGCTACCAACAATGTAACGACGTTTCGACCGCCATCGAGCTCAATATACTGCTCAGGTTCAAGCTCTAACACACCAAGCTCTCAACATAAACCTATAAGGAGATGTGTTTAAAAACAAAACTCTTGTGCCTTTTAAAAATACTATATATATATTTTTTTATAAAACCAACTCTGCGTAACATCGAGTAATTCTGACAATTTTTCGAAACATGGTGCAACTAAGACACAAAAGACTTAAATTCTAAATTCTAATAAAACATACATGCATAACATACATATATATCACTCGAAATAATAATGTATACAAAATCTGAGGGTAACAATGTACAAAGAAAATACACCTAAGATGCAGCGACTTCAAAAGAGCAATCATACCACTGGGGTACCATTCCCAGACTCCCACGCATTTGCTCCAAAAAGTAAGACCACCGATCTACCTCAGAAGAACAAACAACACTGCCAAATCGTCACGACCTCGAACACAAAGAAAAGCGAAGTGCGGTCCTCGGAAAAACAACATCCAAGCAAACAAACAATCACGACAATACAGTGCGTCACTCGGGTCCTCGTCGAGCTCCTCCTCGGCATCATCTCTTGTCGAGTTCCTGCGCCGACATCGCCTGGGTAACCGTCATGGATTGAAGGCACCACAGAAGTGGTCGACTTCTCCAGCGTTCAAGATAAGCCCGACATAAAGGATATAAGCAAGCACCAATAATATATCTCAATCACCACACGTGACTCGACCATCCCACTCTAGACTCGACACAACTCTTATTCGAATATCGTCGGCCGAGTCCATCCCCAAGCGTAATAGGTAAATCGGCAGGTCAACCCCAAATCGATACCATGCATTAATCGTGTCCAACCCAATCGATAATCGGCGCCTAACAATCCACCATAAACAAAGGGGACCTAGCACCCTCGATTATCTGGGTCCGCTCAAAACGCGTCATCGACTCCTAGCTCTCACTCGATGATTAGCTCGCCGCATGTCAAAGAGTAACACAACTTACTTGATCACATATCAAATAAAGAGAGCATGCTTAACATGAAGAAAACACAATTCGACATTTAAGTAATAAAACATTCTACATGAAGAAACAAAATTCGACAGCAATACACCATTCACAACATATATTCAATCACATATCAAATACATGCAAAAACTCAATCATATCACAACATTCCAATCTCGACACCAATCAAGGAGTCCATACATAAATATAACAATAAAGATAAAGTCTTAGAGATATCTAGGAGTTGCCCTTACGCTTAGCATACTATGAAAGTATTAATGTGAAAGCGCACTACCCAGAACTCAGTTAATCTTTGCTCGACAACGACCTCGACACAAATGGTGTCTTCAAATGAGCTCGACAACGACTTATCTTACTCGATCTCGACACGGCTGTCTTCAACGAGCTCGACAAGCGACCGACCGCGTCACGAGTCCTCAATCGACCTCGACACGTCACGCTTCCGGTCGACCTCGACACGTACAGTTCTCGATCTGGATTCCGCTGCTTCCACGTGCTTGGATTCGCTTTCCCGTACACCTCGATTCGGAAATCACTCGATCTCGGGAATCAGACTTCCTAAAACAAACACAACTCAGATCGATCTATGGGTTCTAATACACTTAGCTCTCTCTTCCCAAAATTAACCACAACCCAGAAAAATATAAAACTCAAGAACTTGAAATATATTTTTCCTCTAACACAAAGTTAGGGATTTCGATCAAAAGTTCATGAAAAAGTTATCTGATGCTTCAACAGATAGATCGACAACAACAACAACCAGAAGCAACAAACGAAAAACAAGAAATCGAAATAGACCGAAAATGAAGAGTTTCACGGGCCGCGATTGCGAAAAAGCGAGGAAGAAAATTTGTTTACAAGCCCAGTGTCGGTTAGAAAGATAGGTAATATCGTGAAGAAGAAAACCCATCAATTTGACATGATTTGGAAGCATAAAACTGGCTAAAAATGGAAAGATAAGTAGCGCTAAACAGTAGCACAGGAGAAGATAAAAATCTGTTTTTCCCTTACCTCAGATGATGGTCGAACAGGCGAGATATGGGTCGAGAAGATGATGATGAACAAGATTGATGAAGAAAGCTTATGCAGAATCTCGATGGAACTCACGGTTTCGTCGATGGAAGTTCTTGAAGAAAACAACGAAACACAGAGCAGAAGGAAGGAAGAAGAAAGAAGAAAAGAGAAATGAGTGTTTGAGGGAATCGGTCGTGGTATACAGCTGGTGAGAGAAGGGGTATAACCGTAACTCCAGCTATAAGATGCCAATCCCATCAATCATCTACCCGTCTAATCGTTCCTCTCATAATTACTCTCTACTCTGGCGGTCAACAGTCTGACACGTGGCGAAGCGAGCCGACAATATAATTATTACAAACAATATAATAATAGCGAATAACGTTGAAAGAATACGAGGTATCATCTCGACACGATGTCGACCAGTGGTGCTCGTCTGGCGTACAGGCTCTAACACGAGTTACGTGACAGCGGCCTCCTCAAATCGACATGCGTCCTCATCATTCGGCTGCAGCGACTTCATCAACTCGACACGCTGACCTCCTCATTTCGGGCTAGTGCCGCACGATCTCCTCATCTCGGCAAATGACCTCGGCAAACGATCTCGACACAGGGTTTTGGTCGAGGTCTCGATACGTCGTCCTAATACGATGTCGATCTCGTCCTCAGGTGTTACACTTATCAATCCATGCAAAAGGTTGATCCTTCTGAGTAAGTTGAATCAACGGTGTTACAATCTTCGTAAATCCCTCAATAAATCTTTTATAAGCACAAAAGGTTGATCCTTCCGAGTAAGTACTATCTACGCCGTCAAAACCAACTAAAATGGTCATTTATATTTAAATTCAAATCAATTTATATTTAAATTCAAATCAATCCAATACATGATGCCAATCATGTTTCAAGCACTTTCCAATATTATTTCAAGCATAGCCATATGCTAAATAATTGCTACACCATTTTCCACAATTCCAAACATAATCAAACAAAACCAAATTCATGCTTCACAAAAATCAATTTCAAACTTTTAAATTCCAAATCATCATCAAACTTAAGCATTTATGCATATAATCATATTACTTACAATGTCATATTTTCCTACATTCACATAATCATCCAAATACCAAAATTACTTCCACATATTATCATGCTTACATTTTCCAATTTTACAAACAACAAACAAATCATTCAAACATCAATACCCATGAAAGCTAAAACTCACTAAATGATTTCCCTTACCTTGAAAGCTTGTATCCCCAAGCTTTCCAAGAGTTCCTTGGTGCTCACAATTCCCACCAATACGCAAACAACCTAGTATACCATCATATAAGCACAAATCAACGAAAGAAATAAAGTTTTGAAATCTCTCCTCCCTCACTTTAATACCCCACGGCCAGCCAAGGAAAAATAGGGGGAAGAATTGTTTCCATCCCATTTAAATTCAAAACAAGGTTTAAATAGTATTGTACAAGTCACTTCCAAACTTATACTCGAAAATCAAGTAGAAAAACATAATTTTTAACTTCAAAAACTTCCAAAATTCATCATAGTACCATTTTCTAAAACTTCATAGAATCAAAATTTTCAAAATATGAAAATGAAGAGAATACCTTAAGGCTGAAGATGATGTGCTTGGATTTGAGTTTGGATGAATTTTTGAACCAAAATCTTCAATTTCTCTCCCTAGGTTTTCTTTCTTTCTTTCTTTCTCCTCCTCTCTCTAAAACTTTTAAGAAATGAAAATATGAAGAAAGAAGAAGGGGGCTGCATATTTTCTTGGAGAAGAAGGGGGGATAATCTTGGCATCTTTTATTTGGACACCAAATTATAATTAAATTAAGTTATGTAATCCAAATTTTATAAAATATGATTATGTAATTCAAAAATTATAACATATAGTTATGTAATTGAAAAATCAATAAATTTGATTAATAAATATTTTGACCATCATAAAATAATATTTTTAGCTAGGGTTTTTATTCTATACTGATTAAAAATTCAATCGTGCGATTAAAACGTTACACGATTAAACTAATGTCTATGAAATCTACAAGACAGTAATAAAATTAATACCTTCTCACTGATCGTCAACTATTTGACGGGCAGTGAAAATTTAAAATTAAGGATGCTTTGAGGTCAAAACAGACTTTTTCGGCGGTAAAATGTTCCTCAAAACAAACTGAGGTCAGGACGACGTCTGGTTTCTGTCAAAATTAAAATCCAAAACTTATACCACTAACTAGATAAAATATTTGGAATTCAACAGTGAAACCCGTTTTCCAAAATTACGCACTTTTATAAAATTACGAAAATACCCCTATACTGTATATTGCATACAGAATGCAATTTACAAACAGACAAGTGACAAAAATTAGGGCTGTCACAAGCACCAACTAAATAAAATATTTGGAACTCAACAGTAAAATAATTTCCCAACACATACTTTTAAAATGACCAAAATACCCCTGTATATAAAAATATAGAAAACACGTTTTTGAAACACAGAAAAACCAGGGATGTTACATTCTACCCTCCTAAAATTATTTTCGTCCTCGAAAATTGTTTATCCTGAAACAAGTCAGGATACTGCGATCTCATCTCATTCTCTAGCTCTCACATTACATCTCGTCGCTTAATTCCAGATAGTTCTTACCACTTAAACCTGCTGAGCCTTCTCGTATGTTTCTTAGACCAGTTCAAACTATTATTGAACTCTATCTCCGTCTCGATACCAACTCCGAGTTCCTGACATTCTTGACCATACAATGCCTCATAGGGTACCGCCCCTTTCCTAGAATAAAAATTGTTATTGTACGTGAACTCCATCAATAGAAGCAGATCATCCCAACTCCTACGGTTATCCAACACGCAGGCTCTCAATAAATCCTCTCATAGCTGAATCATTCTTTTCGTCTGTCCATCCATCTGCGAGTGATAGGCAAAATTCACTCTCATCTTTGCACCCCAAGTTCAATGTAGACTTCTCCAAATGCGAAGTAAACTTCGGATCCTTATCTGAAACTATGCTTAAAGGCACACCATGAAGTCAAACTATCTTCACAACGTACACTTTGCCCACTGTTCCACATTCTAGTAGGCTTTTATCAATAAGAATTGTGCTTACTTTATCATCTATCCACAACCACCCTAATTGAATCATTCCCTTTCTGAGTCCTCAGTAATCCTCCAGCAAAATCCTTTGAGAAGCTATCCTACTTCCACTTAGGCACATCCAAAGATTGAAGCATTCCTCCCATTTTCTGGCAAGTCAGACACGATGCCACATATTCTGCCACTTGCTTCTTCAAGCCTGGCCACCAAAACATCTTTCTCAAGTCTTAATACATTTCATCGCACCAAGGGGAGTACTTAACTTGCTTCGATGTGCTTCATCCCAAAATCATCTGTCTCATGTCCTCATTGCTTCGACACACAACTCATTCATTATATCTCAAAATTCTCTCTAAATCTGCACTAACTCTTAGTTCCTCCCCGGCTAATCAATTTCTTCTTCTCTTGCTGATGTTTACCTGGTTCTTGTTGTCATCAAATCCTGTCCAATCTCTTACTCGTCCTCTTAAGTATTCCAAAACTAATTTCCCCAAAGCGACAAGTCTACATCCAATTTCAACCCTCAAAATTCCTCTATCAATCCCAACTCCTTTGTCATCGTCCTTAAGAAATTTCATCCATCTTCTCTATCTCATATTAAGTTCCTTCTGATTAAATAAATACTTTAAGCTCTTGTGGTCACCGTAAACGTCAATCTTACATTCATATTGATAATGCCTCCAAATTTTCAGTGCAACCACCGTCGCAGCTAACTCCTTATCGTGCTCTAGATAATTCCTCTTTTGATCCTTCAACTGTCTCGCAGCATAATCCACCACCTTTCGATGTCGCACAAACACACAACCTAAAACTTGAGGTGAAGCATCGCAGTACACGTCATACAGCTCATCGGGTTAGAGAAGAATCAAAACTTTTGATGTTATCAACCTTTCCTTCATCAACTGGAAACTTTCTTTGCACTTATCAATCCATGCCAAAGGTTAATCGTTCCGAGTAAGTCGAATCAACGGTGTTACAATCTTCGCAAATCCCTTAGTAAATCTTCTATAGTACCCAGTCAGTCCCACCAAACTACGAGTCTCTAACACAGTCTTCGGATGTTCCTAAACTAGTATTGTCTCATCCTTCACAAGATCTACATAGATACCTTCTCTTGTAATCGTATGTTCCAGGAATTTCACTCCTTCCAACCAAAACTCGTACTTTGACAAATTTTCATACAATTCCTTTAATGCAAAGTTTCCAACACTTGCCGTAAATGCTCCTCATGATCTTCGTAATTCTTGAAGTATATGAGAATGTCATCAATGATCACGACAACAGACTTGTCCAAATGAACTGAAAATCCAATTCGTATAGTCAGTAAAATTGCAGGTGCATTTGTCACTCCAAAAGGCTTCACTGGGTACTTAACATGACCGTAGCATGTCCTGAATGCAGTCTTGGGTATTCCCTCAGCCTTCACCCGAATCTGATGGTACCCACTCTACAAATCAATCTCCGAGAAAACCGAGTCCCTTGTGGCTGACCCATCAGGTCATCAATTCACGGTAAAAGATATTGATCCTTAATCATCACCTTATTGAGCTGTCGTTAATCCACACATAATCTCGAACGTCCATCCTTCTTATTTACCAACAATACTAGCGCTCCCCAAGGAGAACACTGGGTCTGATGAACCACTTAGACAACAGGTGCTCTGGCTGAGTTTCCAATTTAGCTATTTCACATGTGACATTTGATAAGGAGCAATCGAAATCGGTCCCATTCCAAAACATAAGTCGATTGAATATTCCACCTCTCTAATTGGCGGTAACCCAGAACACCATCAAGAAATCATCAGAAAGGTCCTCTTAACCACCAAAACACGACTAAAATCCACTTCTTCTTAACTCTCAAGCTAGACAAGAATGAGAACGCATATTCTGGAGCAATTCCTTCAAAGAAGTTCTCACGTGACTAGAAAACAGAAAATCCAGAGATTTCCATGTCAGGGGAAAGCTAAAGTCTTACGTGCACAGTCCAACCCAAAATATAACTAACAGACTACCAGTCTATCTCTAAAATAACATTCTAACGCTTTAAAGGCAACATAACAAGTTGACAAGAATTTCCTATTCTAAACAACAATAGGACAACTCAAACGTGCAATAGTTGAAATCACAGTCTTAACAGTCAACATAGAAACAATCAGGTCAAACGGTAACAGAGAAATAAGCAAAATCAAACATTCCATATAACCCACAGAGATACAACAAAGACTCACACGAAACAAGACAAGAATACGATTATCTCCCTAACACAGTCCAAGGATCAGATGGTTCTTCCCAACTGATCACAGGCAGCTTATCTTAACTTAATGGAAAACACAGATAGAAAGTCTTGATTGTCTCAAGAGAATTTGACAGCATCAGCCTATTCCAGTCATCATGGTTCATTCTGCTTTTGCCAAGTCATAAGGGTGATCAGTCCCACAACTTACTCAAGAAGTCAGAAAACCATAATGATTGTATAGGATAACTCATTTCATCCTTAATCTGACCTCAAGAAAACACAATAGACTTGGGTCTAGTGGATTGATCCCTTAGTGATCTTCTGATTAAGTCCTAAATGTGAGAATGCTCGCGACACATTCACCATCACAACTTATCAAAATTCACCAAGGCTTCATCATTCTTTTACTATCGCATTTAAATCTCTTACCAAAACTCTAAATCTTACTAGCGGACAAGTAGTCACCCCATCATTTCTATTTACCACTCACCAATAGTTCGGATAATCCTTTCAGTAAGGATTTGTCACGTCATAATTATGGGGTTAGTTCATTCTAATCTCATAAAGTGACACTAGGTCTCATACTAGTTAATGAAGAATTTGATCTTAACATATCAACATAACAGATAGATATAGACTCCTAGATAACAGGCATGTATCCAGGTCACACAACATTCAAGAACATATGCAATCACTAAGGTTCACAGGAAATGTATACCCAAAAGGGCATTAGGAAATACTTATACTTAGAACCAGTTAAACTATAGGAGGCATTAGGTTCCTATAAGGCCAAAACCGGTCAGAAGCTAATGAGGAAAAATCAAACAATCAAATGTGTATTACAACACGTATAGCTTCCAAAAGAGGACAAGGTAAAATAATTACACATATCATCCCAATTAGAAGAAAATTCAGAAAGCAAACACAAAGTCCACATAACTCAAGTATCACTTAGTTCAGATTCATAAGCTACTACTATACCTCCCTTGCTTCACTTGGATCCTACCCAGTCTATTAGCCTCCTTGGCGAGCACGTCACCACTTCATCTTAACGTTGAATGCAACCAATCAACTTGGTTGGATTCCATAAGGAACAAGCTATTCCCAACTGTTCCTCCTCCTCCTACTGACCTTTACCAAAACAAACACAGAATAAACACAACAAAAACATAAGGAATCCATAACTTAAATCCCGAGAGACACGACCAACTTTGATACCACAATGTAACACCCTACTTTTCGGAGTACGAAAAGTGGCGTTACCTCGCAAATAAATTGTGACACCTTCTAGGGCATCACATTTTGAAGACAGAAAATTCTCGCTATTATTTAAAACTTTTTCAAAAGATCCTCAAATTAGTTATGGAAAATACGATACCAAAAACGTTCAACAATTAAACAAGAACAAACTTAAATTTATCATTTAAAACTGAAAATCATCCTCGTTGTGAGGCTTACATTTTTTTTGAAATCCTTTGAATACACAACACGCATAAACATAGTTAGAAAATTTATCTTAATAGACAAAAGTCCTAAGAGCTAGTCTACACAAAACTCTAATCTGACCAAACACAAACCACATAGCCCGAAGAGAAAAGACTCTGACTTCAGTACTCCATTAAACTTATCAGTCCAGCAAGCCAAACCATAGGACACCCAGCCTGGGTCGCTTCTTCCAACTCCCAAATCGCCTTCTCCGTTATCTCCAGTGAGGTATAGTGGAACAACTCCAAGTGAACCGACGGCACCAACAGCATGGTCTAAACTTTAAATTAAACAAATATAGAGAAAATAATTGCAAGGGTAAATCACTAGCTTCAAGAGTTTATCACAAGCTATTCATGAGCACATACATTAGCATGTACACATCATCAAACACATAGAGTTCACATAAGCAGCATATCAAACCATGTTTCACAGTTTTATATCAAATAGATAGCACATATGTCACTCAAAAGTTTCCATATCACAGCATCAAGCATTTAAGTCAACCAATAGTTAGGATGCATGGTATGTGTTAGTAAGCATTACAAGAGCCATGATTCTATTTATGAGCGCTTCCAAAAAATTCCATACCAATGGAACAAGTCTCCTATAGCAATAGGATAACGCCACATCCCAAATGCAAACGTTTATGGTCCCAGACCATCTAACATACACGGTGATTATATATGACTTAATACTCAAGAGTGATTAACCACCATCCATCACTAGGGATGAGACTAAACCTATCTAAAGCACATACACACACATTAAACATTAGAAAAAAAAATCAAAATATGAATCATGACATAAGATTCCAATTTACACCTATATTCTTAATATCTTTATGATCTCTAAGGTAGCACCCTCTCTCTTATGACACCATTAAAACATCTAATGGGCATTCTAATATATGTGAAGTCTTCATAATCATGGGAACTTCATCATAAACATGGAGACTGAATCAAGCAAGGGAACAAACATGAAACCCTAGCACACCCTAAACTGAGAGGTTTTTAAGGGGAATTCTATGTTACCTTTTCTATGAGGTGGTGGTAGAATCCCTAAATGCAACCCTTGAGCTAAAATCTCTAAGCTTGAACCCTTGACTTTTCTTCATGGAAGCTTTAGTGTCAAACACCATCCTCATTTCCTTCCTTGTTCTCCATTTCTCTTCTTTGGGCTTCAAGAAAACTCTAACTTCCCTACCTCTCCTTCAATCCTCCATGGTGCTAGAGCCTTAGCTTCCATCTTTGCTCAACAATCCACTTGCTAACTCTTTTTCACTCACTTTCCGTGCATGGAGGTAGAATCTAGTGAGAGTAGAAGGAAATTTTGGTGAAGATGGTAAGGTACCATACATGCAAGCTTGCGATTTTTGAAGGGAGTTCTTCCTCCTCTTCTCTTTCTTCTCTCTAAATCGTTTGGGGTGTGTGTGTGAGAGGATGAGAGAAATGTGTTTTATGAAAATTGCATGTGAGGGGAGTGGAGAAGAAGAAGTGGTCAACCAAGGGGAGGGAAGGAGAAGGTATGGGGTATGATTTTTGGGTCTTCACTAAGAGGTGTTTATAGAAATGTACCACCAGTTGGACTATTGGCCAACAAGGTTCTGGGTTCTCAAATATACACCCCTCCTATTTACTTATACAAGCTCCCCCACAAAACATAATCAAAATATATGCACTATAATTTCACAATCCAGAATTTACTACTATAATTTTGGTATATTGGAGAAAATCGTTGAAGCAACATATTTGAAATAGTAATGGGATGTTACGTTTATTTTAATGTAACACCCCTCCCCAGTTATTTTTACCGGTTCTGGGTGTGTCACCAAGGTATTGTTATATTATTCCTCTCCCGCTTTTTTTACGGGGTCCGTACTTGGTTTTTTTTCCGCCTCATGATTCGAACCTAGGACCTCACTTTAAAAGTTCCCAAGTGAAGAGCATGGTACCAACTCATCCAGATGTTACCAAGCACTTCAATTGGAAACTGTTAAAGTGAGGTCCCAGGTTCAAATCTTGGGGAGACGAAGGAAAAACCAAGTATAGACCCATAAAAGAGAATGGGAGGAACATTATAACACTACCTTGATGGCACACCCAGAACCAGTAAAAATAGCTGAGGAGGGGTGTTACAAATAACCCCAAAGATTTTAGCATGGAAAACCCTCCAAAATTGAAGGTAAAAACTACAGGAGCCGTAAGCCGCTTAAACTTCCACTATAACAATAATGAGATTACAAACTTCACCCTTAGGTGATCTCTAAAAATAATACAATAAGATTGTATCCTCAATTTGTGGCTGAAACCCTTACAAATCGGCTCCCTATTTTTCTCTCGGTATTTTTCTCTATCTCAAGAAAACTCTCACTAAGGCTCTCTCTGTATATTTTTCCCTCACTCAATCTCTCTTGAGTAAGGCACTCTCTCTATTTCTCTCTCACTACTCTCTAGTAAGTGAGACTATGTGGGATTATTTGTGAATGAAGGGGAAGTGCTATATTTATAGGCAATGGATCAATGCGAATGGAAGAAGAAAATTCAAACACTCCTTTATACAACTTTGAATTTTCTTGGTTGGCACTGTGAATACATAAACAAAATTCAATTATGTTTCTTCTTCTTCGGATTTTCTAAAGACTTCTAGATGTTGCAAATTGATTTTCTTTGACTCACCTTCAAACAAAGATGCTTATGCTTTGAATTTGCACCAAAAATTGGTTGGACGCCAACAAAAATTTTAAGATATAGTATAAGGGAATGATATATCCAATTCAAGACTAACCTTGAACATATGACATGTCAACTACGAGATTATGTGTTCATTCATTCAATCAGTTTCTTTTAGTTTCTTAAAATGAATATTCATAGAAAGTGATGAATAACTTCAATGTGTGTGTATGTTTAGAATTCTTGGTTTTTGCACCACAAATTTTAACACCTATCATCACACCTCCCTCCCCTTTTTATGGTAAAAATGGGAGAGAAAATCACAAAATTGAGTCTCTCTTTTTCTCCCCCCCCTCCTTTTATATTGTAAAAGAGAAATGTGTGGTATGGTATAAAAAATTATCTTATCAAAAAAGGCCTAATTGCACTTTTTATTCTTCCAGGTATTGCGACTATTCGATTATGGTCCCATTAGTTCTAATTGCATGAATTGAGCCCTCCAGGTATCATGATTGTGCAATTTTGATCTCTGCGTCCAATTATGCTTTTAATTTTTAAAATTTTTATTCCAACTCAGATGAAAATTGGGCTACATAACATGTCACTCGCACTAAGTTATGCTTGAGATCATATTCACATGTGACACATTAACATTTTTAGTTGGAAATTAGACGAAGGGACCAAACTCGCACAATCATAATTCTTGGAGTACCCAATTCGCACAAAAGAAAAATCGGGAGATCAAAATCACACAATCGTAAAACCTCATGGACCAAAAGTACAATTAAGAAAAAAGTTATAGCATGAAATAAATATATATATTTTCATGTGTTTAAATATGTGGTTAAAAGTGGAAGATAAATTTTTATAATGAGGTTAAATCTTATGGCCACTTCATCTAATTGGGGTCTCTAAGGTTGCCAAATGC
This sequence comes from Calophaca sinica, assembly GCA_037113605.1. Lineage (NCBI taxonomy): Eukaryota > Viridiplantae > Streptophyta > Magnoliopsida > Fabales > Fabaceae > Calophaca > Calophaca sinica. The sequence continues at coordinate 56,011,874 of CM073732.1, read as the reverse complement.
CGATGCATCCGATTTGCCTTTTATTTTTGGTCGAACCTCTTTGCCTCTTTCGAATCATGCAATTACCTCTTTGGGTCCTATGATTAATTGTGAATTATACTCAGCCAGAGAAGCAAATTCTATTTTGTTTAGTAAAGAAAAAGAATCTGATTATGGGCCCACTCCTGTCACTTAAAAAGGGCATTGGCTGACTTCACGTTTTGTGAACTTGTGTTGAGGTTGCTTTGCCGGATAAGATTCTTTCCAAGACCTTTTAAAGTGTTGGCAATTAGGACTGCACACATGGCAGTTCCGTCTTTAACCTTCCACCTTAAAAATCAAATTCAACACCGTACTGGTAGATTGGATCCCTGGCTAATAGCAAGGAAAAGCAAGCACCGTTTGAAGTGGACTGATAGCGCACCCAGGACCATAAATCACGAGGCTGCGACTGCATCCCACACTAATCATTCTCCTTCAATTTATTTCATTTCAATTATTTCATTTCAAGAGATAGTGAATATATAGTTCCTATGATCTGTCAAATTTATTTGTATGGTTTTTCTTGGTATTCTTAGGATGATATTCTCTTTCTTGTCATTGTCACCATCATTTTTTTATTGGTTAATGGGTTTCGCTGGGACTAGGGTTCATATTAACTAATTAACTAATATAAAAAATAGAGGTTATTAAACTTAATATTTAAAATGCTTTAACATATTGGATCTTTTTCTTTCAGCAATAAGATAATTTATAAGAATAACGAATATTATTATTCTTTAATTTATATCCTTATATATATATATATATACACACACATATATATATCACTACTAGAAATTTCGAGATTACCTGCGAATTTTCCTGTGGATTTCGGTCAAAAATTCGCAGCATCAAGGTTTCCTGCGAATTTTCCTACGGATTTATATCCCCACGTAATACCTTCGTGGGTAATTTTTTTCCTACGAATTTTGAAATCCGCAGGAAAAGGAAGTTTTCCTGCGAAATAATTCGCAGCTAATTCCGCATGAAATTTTACAGGTAAATTCGCAGCAATAAAATTCGCAAGTAAATCCGCAGGTAACTTTTGTAAAAATTTTAAAAAAATATTTACTTATATTGTAATAATACTCTAAAAAGTTTTAATATTATTATTTTGTTATTATTTAAAGTTCATGAAATACTAAAATAATCAGACTATACTATTATTACAAAATCTATAAATATGCTTTCAATAATATATTTAATAATACTTTTAATTTGTAATATTTATAATATATAATTTTATTTATATCATAATTTAATATTTATAAAACATAAGAAAGATTATACGAAAAATTCCGCTGTAAAGCATTAATAAATTTGTAACCAACAAAAAAAAGCATTAATAAATTTAAATATTGCATTTACATTTATTAAAGTCACGTTGTCATGAATTTTTAATACATAAGAAATATACCTAATTAAATAAAATCATATAATACATTGATATAGTAAAGAATTTATCAACATTCCCTGTATATTCCTTCTATATAGCTCAAAAGTTTGCTCCAGGTTTGCTTCTTTGGGAATTCCCCTTTCCTGCGGCATAAAAAAATAACAACCAGATTAATATAAACTTTTCTAAACTAGTTAAAACAATAAGAACAACATCCCTTACTTACATCAATTCTGAACTTTTTGGACACAAACGAAGAAAGCCTTATAATTCCAATAACCAACACTGTTATTTATCCACAAAAAGTGATGATCCTGCATCAAATTCAGCAACTAAACATAAACAAAAAGGTTAATTTGATCTTTGAAATGCAAACTCAAATGCAAAATTGAAGCTTAAAATAACAACCATTATTGGGAAGAAACTGGCCTACAATTTTCACAACACTTATCCTGCAGTCTCAACAATGATGAGTCCTGGGAGGCTTTGTACCACATATCAAACTATCAATAACTTCCACTGGATCCAGAGTACATCAAAACAGAGGCAATTGATTGTATTGAGTGTCTTTGTCCTATTAATTTCAACTCCTACAACATAATTTATTTTTTCATCATAAAATTTATTGAGTGCAGGAGGAAAGAAACCTTTGTATAATAGTGGCAGGAAAAAAACTCCATTATAAAAACTATTTTTTAAAAATCCTATTTATTATTTATTAACTTAAATTGAGTCATTGACCCTTTTAGTCACTAGTTAATAACACCAATTATCAGGGCCATCCCAAATCACAACCCTTCATATTTTAAGTCCAACTACTAAAAATCCAAAACCCAAACACTTAATCCTACACATAAAAGAAATTACCTTCTTTGAGGACGTGAACAGATCTATCATCCATCTTTTGGGAAGTTTGAATTGACAATGAACCTGTGACATGAAACATTCAAAGCAAAAGAGCATAAGTGATCCATAAGTGACTTGCATGTAAAGCTTGACTGAAAAGCAAAAACAAAGTTTTAATATCAAAATCCCATACACACAAAACAACATCCTTTTGAAGTATATTAACATCTTTATCAACAAGGTCACGGGGCAAAGATTTCTTCCTAATTAAAGGTATCCAATTTGAACTTGATTACAATGCTGGAAACAAAGCAAACAAAGCTGAAACCAAACCAAATAGACATCAAAACCTAATATAGCTGATAACATCACAACAAAGCAAAATGCTGAAAATACACACACGCCACTTTGAGACCAGCGAGCATGGCAAATGTGACAGCTACTTTCTGAGGAGATGATATATATCTGCAGCAACAAATTTACCTATGTCAAACATAATAAATCACTAAAAAAATAAGAAGAAAACTATAGTTATAGTTACCTTTCACTTAGCAACAGTCCCCTTAAAACCATAGTTACATAACTTTGAAGAGAAATGCACACATTATGTGAATTGAACTGCATAACAACATCAAATACAATAAGTAAATATCCAAAATAACAGAAACAGAAAATCAAATTCAAGCTAATAATAATAATTATCGGGGAAAGATTCATAACTACTTAAAAAATTTTCCTTCACACAAGAGTGGTACAGTAGAGAAAAGAGGCATACTCACCTGAAAGTTGACCATTAACAAAAATTAGTGAAAGTTGATGTTCCCCACTACTTGCAGCTAAATCATATGCTATGGCAGCAGATTCTTCTTCATTATAAGCCCCTGCAATATTTGTAAGACAACTTGTCATCTTATATTTGACTAACATGTACATAGTAAATAAATCAAAATATTGGCTTTCATATCTAAGATACTCACCATGGTAAACTGCCAGTCCCAATGTCCTTATCTGGCAAGTGAAGGGAAGGCAAGTCTAGTAACCTTCAATATCCCAGTGAAGGACATGGTGGAAGTTAAGTAATTAAATCAAATCCATTCATAGGCAATTTGTATAGTAGCACAAGATAGATTGAAGTTAAGTGACTCTATAAAACCTAAGATGTCAACTAAATGCCCCTGCTTTGTAAAGTACCAAAAATAAAAACATAAGTAAAACTAATAAACGAGTCACACAGCCTCTCCCAGCGACACATATATTGGCACAATTGTCACATTTCTCCTGAAGCAACTATGAAGAAATTAAAGTACAAAAAAGGCAAATAAAAATCATTCTCTTCGGTTCAGGATCAATTCAAAAAGAAACTAAACCAGGTTTTGTTTGAAGCATAAAGATAAACACCTGTAGTGCAATAAACCAATGTTCCCTGGTTTTGGCAAACACAGCCACGTGCTCTTCCCTAATGTAACACCCAGCCTAATTTAATTATTTAGTTAAATTAATTTAGGCTTTAATATGCTCTAAATTGGTTGATTAAGTAATTAAATTGGGGAAAGCAATAATAAGTATTGGGGGTGTAAGTAGTAAGGTTAAAGTGTAAATAAGAGACTGAAGGAAGGGTAGCTTAGTAAAACCACTTCCCCTCTTCCCCTTTTTCCTTCCCACTCACGACCTAAGCCCTCATTTTTCTACTCTCTCTGTCGATTTTTCTGAACAAGAAAAGAAGAGGAAGAAGTTGGTGAGCTAGGGTTTTGATTTTGGGGGAGGAGAAGAGGAGAGTTAGTGCTTCCTTCATCTTTTGTTGTTTCCAAGCTTTTGGGACTGAGTATTTTAAGTTACATTGAAGATTTGGAGCTGCTCTAGATCATTGGGAAAGAAGCTCGAACTTGGAGGAGAAGAGGAGGAGAGGGTCTCAAGTCTTCAAGCTTCCTAGCTCATTTATTTGAGCTTAATGTGAGTTCCTCTCACTTAGAGGTTGGGCAACCCATAAGTCCCACCATTTAGGACTTTCCATTTTTCCTTGTGTGATTGTGTGTTTCTTGGTTCAAGTTGTGGATTTGGGAATGCATGATGAGGGAGATGAGTTTATGTTCATTTTGATGATTTTAAGACATGTTGAAACATGTTTGATTGTGTATTTGATGAGTTATACAATGCTCTTGATCTTGTATATATATATATATGTTAAATGCTTGATTTAGAGCCTTGTTCTTGGTGATTGACGATTGGGATTGAGTATGGTTGAGATTGGATCATGTTTGGTTTGGAAAAAGAAATCTTAAATTTGGGCAAAATCTGTCAAATTCGCTTAAGAGAAAATCATGCGCTGAGCAAGTTGGCTGCGCATTGCCCATGGGTGCATACTGCGCGAATTTCGCTTGAGCGAAAATCCTGCGCTGAGCGAAAATGGCGCTGAGCTATCCCAATTAAACGCGAATCAAAGCGAATTTTCCCCTTTGTTTTTTTAAATCCTTTCTCTTTTGGTTCAACCTTACTTAATGCTATGGTCTTATAGAAAGTTGTATCAATGACTAAACTATTAAAATGCTTACGAGAATGGTTAAGTTGTTGATATGATTGAACTTATTGATTGTTTAATAAGTCATTGAGTATTGTTTATTGAAGAATTCCATGGGAATCACTGCTATACTTCCTTGGATTCATTGTGTATTGTTTATTGAAGAATTCCATGGAAAGTCACTACTATACTTTCTTGGATTCATTGTGTATCGTTCATGGAAGAATTCCATTGAGGGTTAATTATATCCCCTCTTGGATTCATTGAGCATTTGTGAATGTTAATTGGATTCATGTAACATTATGAATTATCTTAACTGTGAGTTTGTAATGTTGTGTTGGGGACTGAGTTGGTAAGGGGTCTGGGGGAACTCACTGAGATTTTCATCTCACTCCTTTCTATTGTTTTTCAGATAAGCAGGACCCGAAAAACGGTCAAGTAAGTTAGAAGCTTGAATCATTTAGTTTAGTATTACATTTTGGAATGTAACAACTCATCTGTCTTTTGGATATTTGGAACCTTGTTATTGTATTTTGTATTTCAAATACTTAGCATTTGGAAAGTTGTAATCTAACTTTTAGATTATTGACTATGTTTTAAGTTTGGACTTATAATGTTCATTACCAAGTTTAAATTATTGGTAACTCTTGTGCCACTTTTGTAAATTGTCGTAATTTCAAGTAATATTGAATTATGGGCGTTACACCTAACATGGACAAGCATTGTCAAACCAGAGGCAAAACTGGTGATGGACTCAAACAGGTGAGATGGAACCTAATGTCAATGCAGATGAACAAGAAATATGGCGCAGAAGGCATAACGCAAAGAGAATAAATTCTTTAGAGAGAAACAGAGATAGGAGAAGAGGAATCGTACCTTCGATCCAAGTAGGAGAAACCAATTTTGTGCTTGCATGGAGGAACCTTTGCTACACCATGTGGTTCGCTTGCACGATGAAATCATTGATGGCCGAATCAAGAGCGAATCGATCCAGCTCCTTGCACGTCCTTCTGCGACGTCGTGAACAGGCAGTTCTTGTCGGCGGAGACTTCGCCGCCGTGGGAGAGGCAGAAGAACACAGATCTGAGACCGGATAACAACGGTGACGAGAATGACGAGTTCTTTTTCTCCGACGATTACTTTCAAGAGAATCGCCATATGAATTCGATCAGAGAAGATGAGAATGAGAAGGAAAACGAAAGCAGCGATGAGTGAGAGCACACAGAGAAAGTAATGCTTGAAAATGAGGGAGAATGGAAAATGTAGAAACCCTCACTTTTTTAAAAAAAATAAAAATGTAAACTAAAAGTTTTATTAAAAATAATTTTAATTAGACATTTTATTGGTTTTGCAGGAAATTCCCTGACTATTCCCTGCAGATTTTCTCAGGATCTTCAAGCTAGCTGGGTATTTGGGGATTTTGTTGCAAATATTTCATGCGGAATCAAATTTGTAGGAAAAGTCGCAGTAAAAGTTAAATTTACTTGCGGAATTTGCTGTAGATCAAGATTTACAGGAAATTCTTGTAAAATAAGGAAATTTGAAGGAAAACATATAGGAAATTACTGTGGAAAAAAATCCGCACGAAATTTCGCAATTTCTAATAATGTATATATATATATATCCTAATATAAATAAAAAATTTATATCCTTATATATGAAATAACAAAACATTTTTTAGTTTTACAATAAGTGTTACCTTAACAGTAGTGGTTACGTTGCAATGTAGTATGATATGGGATAAATTTTAATATATACATGTGTGTATATATATTTTATTTTTGACCAAATGTGTGTATATACGTATGTATATATGTTTATATACACATATATATGTACCGATATTTATCGAAGATTCATATTTCTATTCAAATTAACATAATCATTTTTTTATTCTTAACCCTCTAAACTATTTTGTGAAAAAATAATTATCAAACTTTAACCTCCTAATTCTTTAAAAAAAGAAAAATTGGCTCTTTTCTCAAGTGGAATGTTTGAAACTGTGAATTTGGGAAACATTTGGCTGTGATAGTTATTATGAAGGCATAGTAAATATTTAAAATGTAAAGAAAATAACATTTTTTTGACAAAATAAATAAATAATATTGTAATAATGGGAGTACGTATTTTGTACATCACATCGATATTTTCAAATTTAGGAGAAATTGAAAATTAAATTAAAACTGTTAAAAAATAAATTATAAAAGAAATATATGATGAATTCATGTAAAATCTGAAAAATATGAATGAAAAGGAAAGATATTCAAGATTATAAAAAATGTGCAAAATAACCTCAAAAGAAATTGAACATAAAATTTAAAAGACAAAAAATGTTAAGAATGATACCCAAAAAAAAAAGGTTAAGAATGATATGTGCAATTTTACTGTAATATAAAATATAAAAATAAATTTGAAAGTAATTAACTTGAGAATATAAACCATTGAGACTCGTCCCCCATTGCTAGTTGTATTGGCAATTTCAGCGACATGAGTACGTTGGCTCCCGGGTTCGATCCTGGGTGTGTCCGTTTGATAGTTTGTCGTGTTTATTTGCCATTTCGTCTAAGCTGACCAAAAAAAAAAAACAAACAGTTGAGACCCAAAAGGATGTGATTTGTGGGACGACCCAATATGGTCAAGGGGCGTAAACCAAAATATCATAAATATTTTTTTTTTGGGTCTTTTGATAATCCGGTACCCTTTCATTTTTCTTCTTGAGTCTTTTCGATATTGCAATATAAGAAATATTTCTAACAATCAGAAATTTACAGAAATATTCCATAAAGTAAGGGCCTTTTCAATAAATGTTTGCTAAGGGGATCTTACAAAAAAATCAGGGGCATTGTTTAGGGCTTAAAGCTAGGGTTTTATTACTGGCTTCACTCTTGGGCTGACTCTGACGATTTTATTGTAAAAAAATGTAAAAACAATAACTTGACAACATAAACAACTGATATTTCTAGAGAGAGAAGAGAAAATAAAAAGTAATTGATTTGATAATATTTTAAAATCTAAAATAAAAATACTTTAATATAATAAGAGATTATTTCACTCTTAAAAGCCACAATTTTATTTTATTTTATTTTATTGGCTAGATTTCATTGAGTGAAAATTGTATTGCTGTTTAAATGTGTTTTTCTTCTCAAAAAAAGTGTTTTTAATATTTATATTCAACGGTGATAAATTGTTGTTAAAATACATTTCCTTAAAACATATTTCATCTTTTTGTACACATTTATTTATTAGCTTTTATATTCCTCTATAATATTCACGCGCATACTAAGTTTATTTTATATAATAAATAATCTCAATAAAAATATTAACTTATATAAATTTTAGTAAAAAATAAAGAAAGTATTCTTTTCAATAATTGGTATCCTATATTAAAGACTTAAAAATATATTAATGCTTTTCTTATTCCACGTATGGTGTGAGAATAAAAAGAAAAATATAAAATATAAAATAATATGAAAAAAAGAAAATTTTAAAATAGTAAAAATGTGAGACATGCTTGTACCAAGGAGTCCATGTCTTAATTAAGGACATAGGTCGAGATAGATGACTAGTCTTTGACGAGCGGGATAATAAAAATGAAGGAGGAAAACAAAAAAGAAAAGAAAGAACAAAGAAAAAGGACAATTTGACACAAATTTGTTTTTTCAATTTTTTTTTTGGAACACTTTTTTTAAAATTTATTTTATCTAAATCAATAAAAGGCATAGAAAGAAAATATATTGCTAAAAATATTTAACAAAATGCACTTTTGTAAAATCCGTGCTCAGTAACTCAGCTTAGAAAAAAGATAGCTATCTATAGCACTTGCCCATTTCTTAAAAAAAAAAAAAATGCAACTGTCCATTTGGGATGGATGGCTCACAAATTCCTTTTTAAATTCTAACCTACGAAAAGTGCCAAAATGGTTGGGGGAAAAAAATATTGCCAAAATGCAAGTATCTAGAAATTGTGATGATCACTTTGAATCAAATTTGTCTGAAATAGCTTAATTCAAATCGATTGTTAATGTATTGGTTTATATTTTTAACCATAAACTCTATGCGACTGCAATCTCTCTCTCTCTCTCTCTCTCTCATATAGTTGCAATCTCTCTACAAAGGTTCCATTTTTTTGTTCTGTAGTTGACACATCGATTTAAGCATTCCGTGAGTAGTAATCCTTTTATTTTATTTTTTATATTATATAAGTAGTAATACTTAATACTTTCTATTAAAAACGAAAACTCTATAAGTAGGTATATTTTTTTCGATGCTCTATAAGTAGGTATATTTATGTATATTTTGATAATTTTATAAAAACATGATAATGTCACATTTAGGAAAAATAAAGGCAAAGGTATTTTTTATACAAGATTTATAAAAAAATAAAAACCAAATTTGCTCTCTGTCCTTTCTTTTTAAAAAAATAAACATCATTAGATATGAAAAAGATAATTTAAATATACATGACATTTTAATTCAAAATCAATTTTTTTAAGTTTTATTTGTATTTTAAATATAAGTTTTGAATTTCATCTATTTCTAAGACTAGACACCTATTTATGATATCTGACCCCTTTTTTTTTTGATGAGGATCTGGCTCCATTTTTTTAAAAGTGTGACCTGACTTTAAAGTTTATTTAAAAACATATTTTATAACAGTATTTAAATGGAGTAACATGCTTAAATTTTTCCCGTTAAAAAAAAATGCTTAAATTTTTAACAATATTAATCAATATATGATTTTAATATATTATAACAAAACTGTTATTATAATAATTATTATCATATTATTTATATTTATTTAAATAGATATAATCTTTTTAGTTGAATATTTTTTATTTAAGTTAAATATTTTTTTTAAAAAACTTAAATTTATATACTTTATATAATGAATAAATTTAGTCTAGCCCATGTAATAGATCTCCTAAAATGGAATGGTCAATTTCCATCCAAAAACTTACCAAAAGGAAAAAACACGTGAATTTGTTTGAGATCACATGGGAAAAAAATGAATCGACCATTAACTACCAATCCATGCCCAAAACCAAAGAATAATAAGGATATATCCTCTTTAAGTCTTACTAAGTCCCTAAATATAAGCCTTTTTTGAAAAAAAAAATTGTGTCCCTTTTTATAAGTCCATTTCCAAATTATTAGGTACATTAATTATTTTTTACAAGAATACCCTAATTAATTTGCATTGTGTTTTGTAGTTAATAATAAATGGAATGACTATTTATCTCTCTTAAATCAATAATTGAATGGTAGTTTTAGAAAAATAGTACACATTATACACAAATTAAATAAATTAACTAATTTTTTAATTTGTGTGTTTTGATTAAAAAGGGATTGTCATTCCAAATTAGTTTAGCAACATACAAAGAAAACATTAAATTAAAAATTAATTATACAACATATCTTATTATAAACAAAAACAAAATCAATATTTTCTTTATTTAATAATTTAAATAATATTTTAAGACCACCAAAAATTATTATTACAAAAATAAAAAACCAAAGTATGGACTAAAATTTTATTTTATTTTATTTTCCCGAAATAAAGGCTTATCATAACACGTGGCAATGGCACATCCCTTAATCAGAGTTGGCAACTCTCTTTTCCCTTTCTCATTCTCATTCTCATCCACCCTCAAAAATTAACAAGCAAGAAGCACCTTCTTCGTTTCAATCAAATTTCCCACTCCCAAGCAAAACCGAAATTTCAATCTCTGGTTAATTTCTAACCCTAGTTTTCTTTCTGTCACTATATATCATCATTCCATTCATCACATAGTACATACACTCTCTCTCTCTCTTTCCAAATTGAGTCTTGGCAATTGTTCAATCCTTTCGTGCTTTTCTTGTTCTCTATGTCAGTTTTGAATTGTGTGCTTGCGTTGCAATTGTATGCTATTGTTCGTTGGTGTCCCATTTCATTCTTGTGACTTGTGAGGCATGGCGGCCAAGACGGCCATTGAGACATTCTCGAAGAGTTTGATTGAGGAAGTGCACAGATGGGGTTGTTTGAAGCAAACAGGTGTAAGCTTGAGGTACATGATGGAATTTGGTTCCAAACCCACTGAAAAGAATTTGCTGATTTCTGCACAGTTTCTTCACAAGGAACTTGCCATTCGAATTGCTAGGAGAGCTATTGAGCTTGAGAATCTACCCTATGGTTTGTCCCAAAAACCTGCTGTCATAAAGGTACTCTTTTTTATTTTATTTTTATTTTATTTTTACCATTGCAATGGGTTATAGTTATTTTTTGTGTTCTTGATTTAATTCCCTTTGATTTTGAGTATAATTCTGATTATTTGATATTATCTTTTTATGGGGAGTCTTGGATGTTTCTTGCAAGTTGCAATTATTGTAGTGTTACGTATGTTTATTTTATTGGTTTGAAATTTGGATGTGTCTTGCAATTATTAATTTGACTAGCTTTTCGAAGCAAGTATATTTTTTAATAATGAAACAAAAGTAGTTTGTGATTGGCATTAAGATATGATGGAGATTCCTAGGTGTCTAGTTTGTTTATAATATTTGTGAATAATCATGTCTTGTTAGCCCACCTTTGCAATTGGCTTGGGATATAAGCATGTGAAAGGGCCTAAAACGTTAACAATGCTACCGTGTGCTGCTGAAGTTATAGTTTAATTAGGAGAATCATTAAAACTTCTAAGCTTGTTCTTAGAGGTTAAAATATCTAGTCAAGAACCAACTAAATGAAGAACAGTTTGAGAGTTTAGTAAAAAACAAAAGTTTGAATGTTATTGATTTGTGCTTTAAAATTTGATATTGAACATTTTCTCTCCCAAGCTTGCTACAAGGGGTGAATGGTTTAATCATTATACTAAGGCAACACTAATCCTCATTCTTCTGCTCATGTTTTATTTCTTTCACAACAACAGTCATCTGATTTTTGTTTCCAAAATGGTGGAATTGCCGGCTATTAAGTTCAATGGTTCTTGATAATGGTCGAATTGCTTGGGACTGAGCTTCTTGTTTTAGGATCCTGATAATGGTAGCTTTATGACTATATTGGATTGATGTAGATTTTAACGTGTGCTTTATGGCAATTTAGCAACAATAGGGAGAATATGTAGCTGTAAAATTGATGTTTTCTAAATTTTTATTGAACTTTTGTGCTAAATTTCTTTGATTTTAGGTTAGGGATTGGTATGTAGATTCTTTCCGTGATATTAGATCGTTCCCTGATATCAAGAATACGAGTGATGAAAAAGAGTTCACTAATATAATCAAGGCTATCAAAGTGAGACACAACAATGTGGTACCTACAATGGCCTTGGGTGTTCAGCAATTGAAGAAAGATTTGAATCCAAAGATTGTTAATGAAGATCTTGCTGAGATTCATGAGTTCCTTGACCGCTTTTACATGTCAAGAATTGGAATCCGCATGCTTATAGGTTAGTTCGGAAAACACTCTGTCTGCCTTATACAAGACTCAGCAGTTTATTTGCTACTACTTTTTCTTTTTCAAATCTTTGCAGTGACCCAGGGTATACATACACCTTTACCTTATTATGTGTTTTTCATTATTGTTGGATTCAGGGCAGCATGTTGAGTTGCACAATCCCAATCCTCCTCCCCATTGCGTGGGTTATATACATACAAAAATGTCTCCCGTGGCGGTGGCAAGGAATGCTAGCGACGATGCACGCTCCATATGTTGTCGTGAATATGGCAGTGCCCCTGATGTCCATATCTATGGGGATCCTGATTTTACTTTTCCGTGAGTTACATACTTCTTACTTCCATGAATTCACTTGCTTTTGTTTTGCTGTCATTTGTTTCCATAACTTTTACAAGGTTATGTCTGGATCCTTACTCTATTCTTTTCCTGAGCATATGTCATGTTTTTTTATGCTAGGAATGGTTATCTCATAAAGATTTAAAATTATAGTCAAGAAGTTATTTCTGTTTTTATATATAATCTGTATCTTTTCACAACAGGTATGTTCCAGCTCACTTGCATCTTATGGTATTTGAGTTGGTTAAGAACTCACTGCGTGCTGTCCAAGAGCGTTTTATGGATTCTGAAAAAGTTGCACCTCCCATAAGAATAATAGTTGCTGATGGATTAGAGGATGTTACCATAAAGGTAACTAGTTAACTTTTAGGATGCAGTTGTTAAATTTTTTAATTATTTTTTTTCTGGGGATTTTTGGGTTATTATGTGGGATTTTCGCATGTTATTATCAAAATGCTTTGTTAAAGCATTTGGTTTAAGTGGCATTGTAGATCTCAGATGAGGGAGGTGGAATACCAAGAAGTGGTCTGCCCAAAATTTTTACATATCTGTATAGTACAGCCAGAAACCCATTAGATGAGCATGAAGATCTTGGAGTAGCTGATAATGTGACAATGGCTGGATATGGATATGGCCTTCCTATTAGTCGTCTATATGCTCGGTATTTTGGAGGTGATCTTCAAATAATCTCTATGGAAGGATATGGTGAGTAGATTTTTCACTTCATAACAACAGATTTCCTTCCAATATTCTACTACTGTATCTATTCTCCACTTAGCATATTGGGGCAGTTTTGAAATATGGGATATGTTTGCAGCTTGATAAAACTATGTCAATCTCATTTTCTTAGTTAGTTTTTATTTCCCCGCAATCCGTTTGAAAATTTCATGAAAAATTACTGCCTTAGGACTTTGCGAGGTTCTACTTTGCTGAGGTTTTACCATCTCAGAATTAGCTCATTTGTAGTATATCTTGCAGATATATTATATTACACTTTCATATTATATTACATTTTCATGTTCAACGATTAATTTTTCTGATGCAATCATGGGTTGTTTCTTTGCAGGGACTGATGCATATCTCCATTTGTCCCGTTTGGGAGATTCACAAGAACCTTTGCCCTGAAATTAGTTCATATACTTCTCAATCATACTCGAGAGTTGCGGTAAATAACTCGAAGTAACATTGTGCTAGGAAAGACATCTAAAGGACTGTGTGTTGTCAATTTTTTCAAATTCTAATAACTCTACAAATTTCTTGTAAATAATTCATACATAAGATTGTGTATGGTGATGGTCCTTTCTTTGCCTTCGCATACAGCTTTGGGAATTTGTCCCTTTGTCCATTGTTTAGAATGAATATCTTCAATGAAATTGATGCACATGGAGGCAAGTTAAAGATGAGGATGTTTCACATGATTTTCAATCAAGTTGTCTCTGAATATGGTGTCTCCTCTAGAGTGGCGGGCCATTTTTGTGTGGTCTTGTAACTTGTTTCCATACTCGGGCAACAATGGTCACTAATTCGGTGAGAGTGAGAGGACTCAATCCGGATCATTTTAACTATACATTAATGGTCAAAACTATTTTACTTACATCTTACAATTTAACTCAAAAATTATTTGTATCTTAACATGTTTATGCCGTCACTCAAAAATTATTTGGCAAGCCTCTTTCTGTTTATTGAAGAAAATCAATTAGCCACACACAGGGAAACATTAATAGGTAAACTGTTTTTAGAGCAAACAGTGTAGGCGGCTAACGTGAATCTATTATTACTTTTTTTTTTTTTAACTTAGGGTGCGTTTGGCCTGGCTTTTTTTTGGGCTTAAAAGTTATTTTAAAGCTAAAGCTAGAAATAAGAGCTTTAAAAAAAAGTTAAAGATGTTTGGTAATTGTAGTATTTTTTAGCTTAAAAACTACTTTAAAATTAAAAGTTGTTTGATAAAATATTTTTATAAAAACTTTGATTTTATGACAAATATAACTACCATGCATGAATTAGATATTTAAAAAATAAAAAGCAAATTCTTTTAAAAAAACTCATTTATTAAAAGACATGATTTTTTTTATAATATGAATAAAAATTCATAGATTATCATATTAAATAATTTGATTAAATATTTTACAGAAGAGAAATTATTATTATTATTATTATTATTAAATGAAAGAAACTATTGTCATAAAGTGGAGACTGAGGGAAAAAAAGGTTCATACATCATTTTTTTTTTAAACTTCGCACATCATGATCATATTGAATCCAATTGAAATAAACAAAATAAAAACCCAAAAAAGAAACACATTAGAATTACGCATTGGGAGGGAAAAAAAAACAAAAAAAGAGGCACGCAAGTAGTTAAGCAAATTTCTCGTGCGGTATTCCGTTTTAATAATAAAATAAAAATTAGAAAAGAAGCAGAAATGTTCATTTGCTCAGGATCGAAGAGGGGCTGTTAGGAAAAAGCTCCGCACAAGCATTTGTAAAGCTCCTCTCAACTACTTTTATAGAAACTCCTTTTACTCACATTTTCTTCTTTAAAAAAAGCTTCATTTTTTGTCAAGAGTTTTTCTTAAATCTTGTTTGGCCTAGCTTCTCCTTAAAAGGATAAGAGAAGTCAGAATTAAGCCAGGCCAAACATTACCTAAAAGTGATAAAAAAAATTATTTTTTGTATTGATTGAAAAATTTAGATTTAGTTTTACATTAATCTTTCTTTTAGAATAAGAAGATCTAAACATAACTTACTTCACTTCAAATTTGATTTTAACTTGATGGATTATTTTATCATAATTTCACCTACACTTTAAAGTGCATTTTCGAAAAGCTAATTTTGAGCAAGGACTTATTCAACCCCCTTCTTCCATTATTACACGGCATAAATACCAAACCCCGCAAGCAACCTATGCGAGCGGTTGAGTCATTTTCAATATCATGGACTGCATCTTCAGCACATGAATGGATGAAGTGATGCGGTCAAGCTACCTCGCTTTCAAAACGCAAAATATGTCTCTAGCCTATTTGGAGTGGTTGATGAGATAATCGGTCACTTTTCTCACATTGGCAGCTGAATTCGACGTCTTTGTGGAACATGAGTCGTATTCTTATCAACTGAACCAACATCGGTTGGTAATTTTTCTCCTTTTGATCTATATATCTTGAGCTGAATCGCATTCATGTCTTTTCCAGTTGGGGGTTTCTTTTTGCACCCCTTTTTTCTTACACACCCCATCCCTATTTACTGTTTTTCCCCAAATTACCTTCCATGAATCTTATTTCCAGAACAACCATTTCTCCCTCCCCTCCCCCTCCCCTTGTCAAAAGTAGTAAAAATAAAAATGGCAGTAAGAGAATAAAGAGAGGAAAGAGAGAAGAAGGATGAAACAAAATAGAAGATATAGCAATAAAACAGGAGAAAAGGGAAACAAAGATGCGTCGTGTGCGTGAATGTTTTACATATTTTGAAAATTAAACTTCGGAGCAACTATGTTCGGGAAATTAACTTCCAAAACGTAACAAAAATTTTAAATAAAAAAATGAATGTATTTGGGAAATTAACTTTTGAATACATAAATATGTGTTGCAAGAGTTATTTTTGGACACATTTATATATTTCAGAATCATACTTCAGGAATGTATAAATATTCTAAAAACTAACTTCCAAAACATAGATTTATGTTTTCTGAAAGTTATTTTTCAGACACATTTATGCATTCTAGAATCATACTTCTCGAAAGAGGTATTTTGGAGGGGTGTATAAAAAAGGGGTGCATAAAACAATCCCTTTCCAGTTTTACTTGTCTTAGGCTGTGCGCCCTGCCCCAAAATGTTGTATGTCGTTTTCATTAACTCATGGGCTTTAGGATTCGGGTGTTAAAGGCATGTTCATATTTCTTGACTTTTTTTCGATGGGCAAATATTAAATATACCCCCCCACCTATAGAGTATACCCCCCAAAATTACAATTTTCCAAAATATCTCTACTAAAAATAACAAAATCTCAGTTTTCATGTCCTAAACCTCACACATTCCGAAAATTCCAAATTTTAGAACTAAAAGACGTTGCAGTTTTACTGAAAATTCGAAATTCCGGTATGTTATTTTTTTTGCGTTCTGAACTTAGTTCCGAAAATTCCAATTTTCGGAATGCAATTTTTGTATAGCGAAAATTGGAATTTTCGGTAGGATTTATTTTTACGCTTCTCAGTACCGGAAATTATGAATTTTCGGTACTCAATTTTTTTAGTTTATACCATTTTTTAGTTTATACCGGAAATTGTGAATTTTCGGTATAAACTAAAAAAATTGAGTACCGAAAATTCATAATTTCCGGTACGCATTTTATACCGGAAATTCACAATTTTCGGTACGCATTTTTATTTATTTTATACCAGAAATTCATAATTTCCGGTATGGTGTGTGTGTGTGTGTGTGTGTTTTAAATGAATTTTAATTTAATTTATTTATTTAAATAAATTTATTTATTTGTTTAAATAAAAATATATTTATTTGATATATTTAAAATATGGTATCCTAATTTTTTTTTAATTTGTATTACTAATTATTTGGATTTTTTTTATGGTTTCAGATATGCCTAGGACGAGAGAAGGGAGAGGAGGAGCTTCCAGTTCTTCAAGTGCACCAACTCATAGACAGCGGCCACCTCCTACTGCCTCTGAACATAAGAGGCGTGTTGATCACAAACAGTCTGACGATGTGCATTGAAGCTCAGGACGAGGTGCCTCATGTTGCAGACGAGGTACCTCATGCTGTCGATGAGGTCCCAGAGGATGTAGCTGGAGACCAAGATCCCTTTCTTGGAGGACCTTATGATAGGTCATTGCTTACAGACTTTGAGCATCACGTTGCCTATCAGATATGGCAGGGGAAGGTATACATCTGGTTATTCTTTGAATTTTAATCAAATGTTCTTTTTTTTTTGTATGATAAATGATGTTGACAAAGTTTATTTGTGTGTAGGATCGTGAGGCGCTTAAGGTGGCCGCCCACGGCCTTAAGTTGCAGAAATGGTTGCTGAGACGTATACCACTGCCTCCCCAGGTAGATGAGGTAGTCGTGCGAGTTGGCCTATCATCCTTGATGTACTGCAGTTTCAGGATGATTGACAAGGCCTTGGTGTCTGCATTTGCTGAGAGATGGCACCGGGAGACGAGTACCTTCCATCTGCCCTTTGGAGAGGTCACCATCACGCTCGATGATGTGTCTAGCCTCCAAGGCCTTACTGTCGGCGGCTCTTTCTATGTAGCCCCGGTGATGGATATGGACATTGCCATATCTTACATACAGACATTGCTGGGGTGTACATATGTAGAGGCATACAAGGAGACGGACGATATGAGGGGTGCTCATATGAGTATTGAGTTTTTGATGAACACATATGACGACCGTAGGAACGAAGGAGAGTGGGACTATGCAGCTAGGGCCTTCATAATGTTGTTGCTGGCCTGTACCATTTTGGCAGACAAGAGCCATATATACATTGATGTCAAGTACCTGGACTTGGTACGTGACTTACAGGAGGTTCATAGGGTGCCATGGGCTAGTGCTGCACTATCCGTGTTGTACGGTTATCTAGGCGACGCTAGTCTGTATGACACTAAGCAGATTGACGGATATATGACACTTTTTCAGGTACGTAGCCTTTTTTTTGTAAACAATTATTTATTTAAAATATTGGTACGGTGGTTGATTCGTTATTGTTGTCACAGGCATGGATATATGAGTATTTTCCTACTATCTGCAACCAGGAGGATCTTGGCATCACCCCGGGCATGGCACGAGCCATGAGGTGGTCGCCTATTAGGGGTACCGGCCAAGTGGAGCCTATCAGGAGAGCACTGGATGAGTGGACACTTGATGATGTTTGCTGGACACCGTGGACTGACCACAGGAAGGAGCCTCATCCCGCGTCCCTGTTTTCAGGGTACATCCGTTATGCTTCGTTTATAGTGTCATACCTGCCTGAGAGGGTAGTCAGACAGTTCGGCTACATCTAGGACGTTCTCCGACCACCACGACGACGTCCTGTAGCTGAGGCGATTACGAATGCGTGGATATCTTTTCCTCTACACTCTATCCTTGCGACTGTTGCACTATATGTGGCCTCTCATCCAGCGGAGTGCATTGAGAGGTACATCGAGTGGTACCGCAGGATGTCGCATCCACTTCTGATCAATCCGGACGTAGAGGCTGCTCCTGAGGCTGGGCCTGAGGCCGATTGTGTAAGTGTTTAGATAGACATTATGTATTTTTTGTATTTGTTTATTTCCTCTGATGTCTTGTTGTAATTTGCAGGCGAGTTGTTATGAAATGACGGAGAGGCTGAACTCAGTCACCAGCATTCTCCAGACGATGTCCGAGGATGAGCACATCCCGTTGGACCCCACTAGGCTTGCCAAGTATCTTGTCCAGGCACTACAGATAGCGCAGGGTGGGACGGAGGCATCCACATTCGGGAGGAAGCGTCGACATAGGAGACGCTAGGACGATCATATTTTTTAGATTTGTTATGTTTTTTTGTTATATTTGCATTATGTTTTTTTGTTATTTTTTTGTAATATTTCCATTTTGTTATATTTGCGCATGTTTTTGTGTTTAATCGTTGTTTTAGTTATTATTTCGTTGTTAATTAGTTGTAAAACATGAATTTTTAGGACTCTGTTATAACAAAATCAAATAAATATATTTTTATTTTAACAATTAAATAAATTTATTTAATTAAAAAAAGTATATTTATTTTAAAAAAACCCAAATAAAAAATAAATACATTTGATCAAACAAAAACACAGAATTTCATAGTACCGGAATTTCGTAATTTTCGGAATGCAAAAAAAAATTCTTAGTACCGGAAAATATGAATTTCCGGAATACCAAAAAAAAATTCTTCTTACCAGAAATTCAAATTTTCGGTATGAAAAAAGTTTTAAAATGAAATCCTATCGGAAATTAGAATTTCCAGTAAGAAGAATTTTTTTTTGTATTCTGGAAATTCATATTTTTCAGTACTAAGATTTTGGGTAGGGATATTTTAGAAAATTCTCTAATTTGGGAGGTGTACTCAATAAATGGGGATACATTTAATATTGGCCTTTTCGACGCTAGTTTAAAATCAACTATAAATGTGTAAATTCATGGAAAAAAAAAAAAGCAAAAGTTTTATAGGTTCCGAAGAACCATTTCTATTGCTGTGACTCAATCTCCGTCTCACGCATCATATTTGATTATCTTAACAATCTAGATTACGACAAATTATTAAATATAATTAAGTTTCGTATTGTAGTTTTGTATTTGTTAAAATAAGATGTTTGTAAATCAAAATCATATTTTTTCCAAATGAAAATGATATTTTAGAATTCTTCATCATGTGGGTTTTATTTTGTGAAGAATCAAGTACTTTTCATCTAAAAATTTAGGCAAATATGATAAACTCAAAGCAAATAATGATCTATTTACTATTTGTTGTGCACAAATTGTAGTGTACTACAAGGACGAGGCTGCAATATTACAAGTCTTAGACTAACAATTACGCTTAAGCTCATGACTACTAGGATTTGCCATAATCTGACTTTTAGAAATTATGGCTACTTCGTACCACCAAATTACCGTGCAAGAACTTGTCAGGGTTATGCATTAAATAGGTCAAGTTCCCTCCTCACTCAACCAATGTAATATGAAGTGTTTTGAATACCTTATGTAAGTTTTTAAAAGAGTTTATAAAAATATTTATATTGTGTTTTATGAATAATATTGAAGATTTTTTTGACTCAACGAATAACATTGAAGATAAATGTCCAATAGTTACATAGTATAAGGAATATTAAGAGACACAATTATTCATGTGGATGTTAATGTGTATTATTATTCCTTATGATGACGCTTGTAACTCTATGCAATATTGACCTTATAAATAGAGGGTGTAAGTCACTTGAGTTGAACACACAAGAATAGAATGAAATATTCTTTGCTTTCTAGTTTCTCTTTTATCTCTTGAGTTCTCTATACTTTCTTTTATCTAGCTCTTTTTTATCTCGAGTCTTTTATACTTCTTTTTTATAACATGTTATCAGTATGAAACTCTACCATACGAGTGATGGCTTAATCAGTTTGGAAGTTATACGGCAAAATCGCTTCTTCTTTTCACTATTGTTTGGTTAATCTAATTTATGATCATGTTCTTTCTCGTAGCTTTATATTTACATGTTAATCTTTTAAATTTCATGTATAGAAATCTTATTGTGAATTTTGTTTAGCTAACACAATTATATCTTTTGTTTATTCCTGATAAATTCAATAAGAGTTTAATATTCAAGCATCCCTATAGGATTGTACAAACCAAGATTTTCCTTGATCATATGAAGATTTGTGGTATAGTTCTTGAAGAACTAACCCTTTAGACCATGATTAAAATTTAAAAGATCTATTTGATCTTATTAGTACATTTTGAAACTAAGATAAAATGAGAGAAGAATCATCTATTTTTATGTCTCTCAAATATGCTTCGGGAGTAGCAAAAATGAGAAAATATTTTCAATAATGTTTTGAAAGCTTATGCACTATTGTGATTTAACACACGTGCAATTATTGATTAAAAATGAGAAATATCTCATGATGGATTTACTTTTATTCCCATAAGGGAATGTTTCATACTATAATTTTAGGTATTACAAATTTTGTGGTTATGATTCTTGATATGGTAAAGATTAACATTGTCATGGTGATTTAAGATTTTCATATGAGAATATATCTCATATGAATAGTATAACAATGAGAAAGAAAAGAAATATTGAATGTGTTATATGTGAAAGGTGATGAAAATGTCATAGTATCATTTGTGGTTATGACAATTACTATTCCTAATAATGGTGTAATAACTCATACATTATGGAGAAGTGTAACTTATCTCCATGTTTATGCTTAGAATTCTACATAAATACATCATTTTGTAGAAAGAAAGAATAAGAAGAATCGGTGGTATGGCTAGTTCCATAAGAAACAGACACTTGATGTTCTTATTTTATTTGTCCTAATATATTCTTATCTTCTATTTTTATGTTACCTTAATGTTGTAGCATGTATAAAATGATATTGAACATACCTATTATACGTCAAAATTTTGATAAGAATTACAAGCGGGTTTGAATCAAGATAAATATTAATGTTTGTCTCTTAAATCCTATAGATGAGCTACATATTAGTTTTTTGTGCCATTTAAAATATGTATGTATGGTTTTAGAGTTTTATTAATTGAAGAAAATTGTGTGTTGATTCGAATTCTTTATATATAAATGCTAATCTTTGATATTTGCTTGGTATTTCAAGAGGTAAATCAAGTATATAAAATATCTATTATATTATTTTCTTTGGATAACAAAAGTTTAATAAATTATTTTTATTCATTATCAATTCAAATAGATATAGGTGCAGTTAAAAATAATGTTAAGGTAAACCAAAAGTTTGCAATGCATCTATTAAAAAAATATTATATTGTTGTAAATCTGAAGTTTACTAGTTTAAATAAATTTATTATTTGGTAAATATTCTAAATTTTTAGAATATATTTAAAATGATATTTGTGCATTTTATAATAAATCATGTATACTATTTATTTAGTTATGGTCATAAGTTATATTGTCACATGTGTACTTATTATCAACTTACATTCAAAAGTTTGCAAAAGTAATGAAGTCCCTAGAAGAGCTAATATATTGCTGCTTGAGGAACAAAGTTACATAATAATACTGCATTATATTCTAAGTCTCATAGAAACTTATTAAGTTTCAAGGATATTCGTCGATATGAATGCCATATTGAAATAACAAATAATGGAAATATTGAATATCCGTATATCACGAGACTTATCTTAGATAAAAATGGATATTAGAAAAATTACTCATTTTTTCTCTGTTTATACTAAACGCATATTAGTACAATTGGAACACATACTATCATAAACTAGAAGTTTATGGATGAAAATAAGTTTATTGTTTGGCATGACTGGTTGGCCATCCTGATTTTATAAGGTGCGAAAAATAATTGAAAATCGATTTCGACATCCATTGAAGAGCCAGGAGATTCTTCAATCTAATAATGTACTGTTTGTTCCTGAGGGAAGTTGATAATTTTACCATCTCCAACAAAAATTGGACGTGAATCTCTCACATTTTTAGAATGTATAAAGCGTGATAATTGTGGAACATTTAGATATTTTATAGTTTTAAATGATGCAACAACTAAATAGTCATATGTTCGTTTATTGTCAACTCGCAACCAACATTTGCGAGATTGTTTGCTCAAGTAATTTGACAACAAACTCATTTTATCGATTATCCAATCTCAAGTCTTTAATGAGTATTGTATATGCATTGTGTTTGATATTGAACATCTTATAGCACATGTTCATACACTAAATGGACTTATAGAATTATCCAATGAGCATCTAATATTGATTGCAAGACTTTTACTGATGAGATCAAAACTTCCAATTTCTACTTCGGGACATGCAGTCTTGCATGCTGGGACATTGATTTGCATCAGGACAACAAGTGCTAGTGTAAGCCCAATAAGGGAATATGTCAAAATTAGGGTGAGGTTATGATGTCTATAAATAGACATGATTGCCTCACTCCTTAACATACTTATGACGTCAACCACTCCTTGCAACCGTCAGCTAGCACCGACGCCCCGCTCTGGTTTTGCTCGCGTAGACTAAGTAGAGGGGCTGCCCTTTCACAACGCTAGTGATCAAAGCATGCTACAAGAGGTAAACACAATAATCTTCTTTGTGATTTTTCGCAATGGCATGATTCATGGGAAGAAGGTTTTTTCTGCTCAAGAGGATTTTTCAATCATAAAAATTAAAATTGTTCCTTTAGAAACCCCAACAACAAATTATCATAAGTCCTTTCTTTTACAAATGGTTTTTGGTTTTTGGTCAGGAACCTAATTCCCGTCTAAGAATTTTTGAATGTGCTCTTTAGGTTTCAATTACTCCACCACAACACACTAAGATGAGTATTCAAAGAAGGTTGGAAATATATGTTGGACTAAGATGAGTATTCAAAGAAGGTTGGAAATATATGTTGGATACTAATCTCCATCTAAAATAAAATATCTTGAACCATCAACAGGAGATTTACTTACAACTTGATTTGCCAATTGTGATTTTGATGAATCAATTTCCCAATATAAGGTGGAGAGAATAAGCAGCTAAGAAAAGATATTAGTTGCGATGAATTATCATTATCCCATATTGATTCTCATACAAAACATTATGAACTGGAAGTTTAAAAGATAATTCATTTGCAAAGCTTAGCAAACCAATTACCAAATGCATTCACTGATCCAAAAGAGTGACTTAATCATATATACCAACTGCCAATGCTCCAATCAAAATTGATGTCCCTGTTAGACAACCTGACATTGCAGGTGAACCTCAGCCACATATTAAGCATGGTAGATCTATCAGTTCTAAAGATAAAAATCCTTGAATGACCCAAGTAAGGATATGGAAACTCCCCAAAAAAAAAGTTCTTAGACATAATTGGTTTTTCAGTTGCAGAAGAGACTGATTTATGAAATAAAGAGATCTCAATAAATTATACCATGAATGGAATACATTAGAACCGAAATGAAGTCAACATTGACAATGTTTTTCCGTATAATACACCGCTAAATATGAAAAATGATAATGAGGATCACAAACCAAAGTATATTAAGGATTGTAAACAAAACAATGATCGACCAAAATGGAAAGACGCTTTTGAACCGAGATTAAACTCGCTTTGTAAGCAAAATATTTATGGACCTGTAGTTTGAACACTTGGAGGTGTGAAGTCAGTTGAAAACAAATGAGTTTTTGTTTGAAAACAAGATGAGAATGGTGAAATTGTGAGATACAAAGCTCGACTTGTTGCATCAAGGGTTTTAGCAAAGACTTGGATTTAATTTTTATGAGACATATTCACTTGTGGTGAATGCAACTTTTTTCGATATTTAATTAGTCTGGTAGCACATGAAGGACCTCAATTTACATCTAATGGATTTGAAGGTTTGAGTACACAAGTTGTATGTCAAGAAGATAACAAATATCGTGATCCTGAAGACCATAACTTAGTGTTATAAAAGCATACAAGCATATTGTAAATGCTACATAGTTTGATACAATAATATTATCGTGATACTTATCTTATTAGTAAGATATAGTTTATCACAAACCAAAAGACATTGGAACAAAGTGAAACACACACACACACACACAATTGATGCAATTGTTTTATGAATATATGTTCAGAAAATTGACCATGCAAATGCAATATATTTTTCTAATCCAGGTCAATTCAGATTCCAAACCTACTATTATTTACATATGCTGGTATTGATACATCATTATGATCTATAAAGCAATATATGATTATCACTTCTTCATATCATGATCAAATATTAACAATTCATGGAAGAAGTCTTGAAGATAATACTATTTGCAAGGCTCAATTGAAAGGAGGATATATCTAAGATGACAGAGCGAAGTAAATTACTTCAGGAGTGAAAATCAGAATGTTGAAATTCATATTCTTAAGTAATGCATCTAACAAGGGAGAAAACTGTACTCTCTTTCCCTTATTCAAGGTTTTATCCTACATGTTTTCTTTGATAAGGTTTTTAATGAGACAGTTCCCACACAAAGGTATTGTACTTTTTTTTCCTTCACTAGGATTTTTTCCCACTGGGTTTTTTTCCTAGTAAGATTTTAATGATTCATATCCTTGATAGACATCCAAGGGGGAGTGTTATATATTGAAGATAGACGTCCAAAAGTTACAATAGTTACATAGTATAAGAAATATTATGAGACACTCATTTATGTACATGTTAATGTGCATTATTATATCTTATGAAGATGCTTGTAATCATGGTTGTTAAACTCTCGAGTTAACTCTTAAACTCATACGAGTTTACGATTCTAGATTACAAAAACGAGTTAACTCACATGTAAACTCTCTTTTGCTTAAAACTCGTACGAGTTTAAGAAAACTCGTACGAGTTTAATTAAACTCTGATAAAATCGGTAAACTCTCGATTTTACTAGCGAGTTTACGAGTCTATAATTTTATATTGACTTGGCCTTAAACTGTAAATTATCAGTCAATATTTTTTGCTACTTAGGTTGAATTACCTATATGCCGCAATATATACAAGATTTATAAAGTTAATTTTACTTTTTCAATGTTATTTTTATAGTAAATATTTGTGACGTGTAGATTTGTTTAATATGATTTTAAATATTAGGTAAACTCGCACGAGTTTACGAGTCAAGTCTACGAGTCGGGTTTACCTATGCTCCACGAGTTTGCCTAGACTCTTTCATTAATATTATTTTAAACATTAGGTAAACTCGTACGAGTTTACGAGTCGAGTCTACCTATGCTCCACGAGTCTGTCTAGACTCTCGTGTTTGACAACCTTGCTTCGTGGAATTTATAGAAACAACTTCTACAAAATTTATACTTTATTCTCATTTTTTCTTTTATTATAAAAACAATTTATACTAAAGCTGTTATATCACAATTGCTTATTCATGCAGTTCCAAAATGAATTATATCTCCAGCTTAACCAAACAGATTTGGATCCCTGCAGCTCCAAAATGATACTGTTGCAAATCTAACCATTAAAATTTATTAAATTTGATTTTAAAATATAAATGTACCATTTCATAAAATAACTCAAAGGATGAGACTCAAGCACTTCTTTGCAGACCTATTGTTAGCGCGAACCAGAAAGGAAAAAAAATCTAACATTAGAAGTCAACATTGTAACCACAGTCCCTCCTGCTATATCCCAGCTTTTTCTTTCCATGGCAAATACAGATAAATCTTCGTAAATTGTAATAAAACAAATCTAGTATTTCGTACATCGTTCAATGTCAAAATTTATCTTACAAAATTAGCTATAGGAACTGATGATCTTAACGCATTCGATCTACAATGATTAATGCTCCAATAGATGAAATGAATATGGTTGTACATACCAAGAAACATCTTGATTTTTCACAGGGTAGTAATACAGGCTCACAACCAGTGATCAAATACTCGTTACTCCAAAAGGAGAATCATCTAACTTGATTACTCGCTCAAATCATCATCAAAATAATTCAGATCCGAGTCATCGTCAGTGGCATCATCAATGTTAGCATGATCCGCATCTGGTGATCCTACTGCTCCATCAGCCATAGTCACCAGCTCAAAGGATCCCCTTAGAGGCCTTGCAGCTCCATCTTCATAGTCAATTGAATCATTTTCATATTCATCATCTAGTTCAACTCCAAAAGGGATATTCTACAAAAGTAAAAAAGAAAAATAAATATTCGATCAGTATAGCCACAATACTTGATTTATGTTTCAGTTTCAACTTATAATTGAAATAACCAATCTACCAGACCTAATTGGGTTAGACTTTTGAATCCTTTGAATTCAAGTGATTGAATAAAAAACAATTACATTTCAATATAGTGTATAGTGACAACATATAATGCATTGAAGCATAAAAAATATAACTTATAACTTAAAGATAGCTATGTCAACTATAATTTATAAGAAATCCAATTCACAGGAAATAATGCTAAGCATAGATTACCTTGTCACAATCACAGGCTTGAGCATCGGCATCAACTATCCAATCACCAAGTAAATGTTCTTGCAGAACACTGTCAACAGAGGTCGGCTTTGAATCCCTGGACCTTTTTCTTACCTGGCATTCTCTAAGTCGCAAGTTGTAGTGAACGTACATAATGTCATTCAGTTTCTTCTGAGATAGACGATTTTGTCTTCTGCTATGTATCTGATCATACATACTCCAATCATGCTCGCACGCAAAGGATGAGCACGTCTGACTTAATATGCGTACCGCTATTCTTTGCAACTCTAAGCAACTTATTCCATGTTGTTGCCACCAAGCAGCTAGTGAGGTAAACAAAGGAAAGGAAACCAATCAACTCATACAGAATTAGCAACGCCCTTCTGCATGTTTAATCAGTATATGAAGTGTCTACCACCGCAGCTTACCTGGTTCAAGACCTGTTCTTGTGCTAATTGCCAATTCAGTTCCAAAGTCATCTTGTGCAGAATTATAATGAGCAATCTGGAAATAACATCATTTTGAACCAGATATAATAAATATCTAATAATGTCTGTACCATATAGCAGTCAATAAGGATATCTTACCTGCATTGATGCAGATATTCGTCTCATATTATCGGGCTCCAGTCGGACAATGCATTCGTTCAGCCCCCGTACTACCTCAGAATGCTATAGTCATACCAAACATTAACTTCAGGAGAGAACATGAAAAATTTGAAAATTTGCAACCATTACGAAATATTCAATATTCTGACATACCGCCACAAAATCCTGACGATATCGGTATGATGGATTCAAGAAGTATGCAGCCAAGTAAAGAGGATGACAGAACAGAGAGTTACCATGACTGTCTATCACCTTCCAGAATGGTTCATATTTACGTGCATCATCAGCATGAACAGATTTGATTGCAAGTTTTGCCCTGTACATATCATTATATATATATGGCATTGACAAACTCTCACCACTAGACACCTTCTGAAGCACTTGCATTATGGGATCTAATGACTTCTTAACATATTGTATTTTCTTCCAAAATGTGACATTCAAAACAATCTTTTGCACCTCTTTCCCCTCGCTTGAGCTGGACAACCTGGATGAAGTCCATTTGTTTGAAAGAAACATTCGTCTGAGATTAACTCGATGATCCAGCAAGCTCTGCAATGTAGCAAAGCTAGAGGCATACTGGGTGCCAGCTGGCCTTAGAAGCTCCTGCCCCTGGGTAAATTCACTTTTCATAAGATTTAACAACCATATTTGATTGTATATTAGTTTTGTAACCTTCTGGCCCTTTTCCATGCACTCCTCTACACACCTTATCTTCAGAAAATCTTCAAGCATCCGATTAATACAATAAGTGGCACAAGGCGTCCAGAATAAATTCCTTCTTCTCTCTTCAAGCATTTTTCCAGCAGCTTTATAGTTAGGAGTATTTTCAGTGATTACCTACATCAAAAGGGGAAAAAAGGATAACCAACGATCAAGAACAGCCACACGGTAATATTTAGGAAGAAAGAGGATGCTAGAATAATAGAAAGAACATTTTACCTGCACTACATTTTCCTCACCTATTTCTTCCACTACTTTGTCCAGAAGCTTAAATAAACTTGGTGCATCTTCTACCACATTAGTGGCATCAACTGAAGAAACAAAGTATACACCATGAGGACATGAAACAAGGAAGTTAATAATTGTTCTACCCTGTTTATCTCTCCAACTATCAGCCATTATAGAACAACCAGTGATTGCCCAGGAAGCCTTATATTCAATAAGGTAATTCTTAATGGAATTGATTTCCCCCTGTAAAAAGCGGCCTGAAATAAGTTGGCTTGGTGGGCATACAAGTCCTTGTCCATATTGACCTACCATTTCCAGCATTTTATGAAAATATATGGAGTCCGCAGCCTGTAAAGGAATTCCTGCATGGTAAAAGAACTTGCAAATTGAAGAAATAACTTCCTTGCGTAATTTCTTAGTGGGCCCTGTCTTAACTTTCACTTGTTTGTAAGTTTGAGGAGTCTGATTCTTGGGCATTTTCAGGTAAACGTTATCCAATCTTGATCTTCTCAACACTGGTTCAGGACCAGTATTTGTTGACATTCCCTTGAAGGTTTTTACTGTATCCTTAGAGAATCTCTTATCAACATCAATCAAAGTTTCCTTATTCATATGATGCAAAGTATCTTCCACTTGCTCATACTCGTCATCTTCATTATCGGACTTTGCATAGAAAGGAATCAGTTCTTTAGCCTCAGGTTGCCTGTGTCTCCTTCCAGTGCGATGCCATTTCATATTCTCTTTTATTTTTAGATAAACTTCTTCTGGAGCATTTTTACAAGGTGCTACCTCTCCAGGAATTCTAGCCAAATGTTGTTTGAACCTGTTAATACCTCCACTAACAACTTTCTCACAGTAACTGCATTTGACTTTTTTCTTTCTCTCATCCTGAGCAACACCATGTTCCCACCCGGGATCAACATATCCTAAGGACCGAAGAGGAGTCAAATTTACACATACATTTCTATCATCCATCAATTGCTTCCCTTTGTTTCTACACTCAACTCGCTCTTCATCATCTTCATCATCATTAGAGTGAAAATTCATATATGCTTGTGCATCAACTTGCTTTTGTTTCTTATTGGAACGGCAGCCTTCCAGGTTTTCTTTCATTTTTAGGTAGACTTCCTCCGGAGCCTTTTCACAGTATGTTACTTCACCAGAAACTCGGGCTAAATGCTGCTTTAATCTGTATATACCACCACTAACAATTTTCCCACAGTAATTGCATCTAACCTTCTTTTTCCGCTCATCTTGAGCAATGCCATGATCCCAACCAGGATCAACAAACCCAGTGGAGCGTATTGGAGCCATTACATCCAAAACAGAGCTATTATAATTCCACTTACATAAGAATGTGTGCTGAATATAAGGCACATTAAAAATTCAACAACTATAGCATATTAAATAATCCGAGAGCCTCCCCTGTTCCAGTAATCATGATGTATGGGAAATGGTGTCAGCGGACCAGATTTCAGATCTTTAAAGAAATATGCATGCAAATTAAAAAATAAATTAGTATATATGATGAACAAGTAAGACTAAAAAATCAAATACGAACAAAAATTAAAAGGAAGACAAAAGCAAAAAGAAATTTAGGTCCTAAGGCGACACCATTGTTTGGTATAGAGGCCACCAGTCAATTGTTCCCTTGAGCATATCGCTAGAGAAGTTTTAGGTGCTTCCACACACGTCTATCCAGCAAGCTTCTCGTCGGCAAATGAGGTCCACGCGCCACCTTACGGCCGTCTGTTGGTCGCGCTGCTTGTCAAATTTGGTTCATCAGCCCAACCTATCCTTGTTTCTCAAACCCAACCTACAATTGGATTTGTTTCTTTGAAAACATTGGTTTTATCTCAATTGCGATTGAACACTGGTTTGTCTTAGTTACCGTTGTCTCAATTGCTGTTTGGTACTGGTTTTGTCTCAGTTGTGGTTTGGCATTGGTTTTGTCTCAGTTGTGGCTATGCATTGCTTTTGTTTCAGTAGCGGTTTGGCATCAGTTTTTGTCTCAGTTGCGGTTTTGCATCGATTTTTTGTCCTAATTGCAGTCTGGCCCAAGCTTTTATCCCAACTGCAATTTGGTCTCAACTCTTAATCCAGATATGATCTGACCCTACCGATTTTCAATATTATTTGATTATTCTTTCTCTTTCGAAGGGTATATTTGTAACATGCTTGAAGCTTAGTAAGCTTTAGCTTGAGGGAATTGAAACAATAGGAATTAGAAGGAGAAAATTATGGTGTATTTCTCTTTCCTATACAGCATGATACACAACATTCAACTTCATTTTTATTAGGTATTTAAACATTATATTGTTTTAGTACATCAAACAGTACATTGGAGTTGGGGTG
Source organism: Calophaca sinica (assembly GCA_037113605.1). NCBI lineage: Eukaryota > Viridiplantae > Streptophyta > Magnoliopsida > Fabales > Fabaceae > Calophaca > Calophaca sinica. The sequence goes on along the minus strand of CM073732.1, from coordinate 55,980,773 downwards.
GCAAAAGATATCAAAGAGGAACTAGAGGGAGAAGCAGTATTATTTACATGCACATTTTGTATAGAAGGAAATTGAGACCTAGAAACAGAATCAACAACATTATTTACATCAGAAACTGAACAGGAAAGGACAGAATTATTCACAGAATTGTGTGCTGCAGAAGGCAGTAGATTGAGAAACTGATAGAGACCATCCGAGCCTAAGAATCCTTGGAGTAGGACTTGATGATCACCCTGTGATTTGATAAACAGTTAATGGGATGGTATTCAAAATAAACACCATTATCTTTTACAAACTGAATGACACTGACTAAGTTTTTTGTGATAGAAGGAACTAGAAGAAGATTATCAAGATAAATTTAACCTTAGAGGATGAGGGAGAAAGGAAAGTAGCAGAACTAACAGATTTAATTTTCAGACCTCGACCACTACCCAAGAAAACATGTTCTTGGCCTTGCATGGGAACCTCTTGCATCAAATGTTGTGGGTTGGTGGTAACATGGTGAGAGGCTCCAGAGTCTATGTATGTACCAGTTCTGAGATTCTGAAGGCTTATGGAAAGTCAGCTGAATATGGATGAGACAAAGGATATTTGTTGCTAGATGATTGAGACCAGGCAACAGAGGGATTTTGAGAGGAAGAACCTCTGAGGGCTTTGACAGCTGCGCAACATCAATACTCATAGTGTCAGCAACTTGTTTAAGCCTCTCTATTCTGCTTTCTTGTGCCGCTAACAAATACTCAATCTCAGAAACAATTGATCTTGAAGATCCCAAACTTGGTAAGCTGGATTTTCAATATCAGCCGCATGGAAAGGTACTGTGTTGGAATCTGAGGGTTTGCAAGATAGCAATGAAGCCTGTGTGCCTTAAGAACAGGATCAACTTGCTGTTTCCGCACAAGAAAATTACTATCATCCAATTTCTCAGTGATCGCATAGGAAAATTGCGACCGAGCTGGAGTCGGAACAGGATTCGCTGGCAAACGAGGCACTGGTGATGGCGGAAACGGTGTGACAAGGCCAGGGTTCTGCGGGGGTGGCGCTTGCAAACTTAGAGGATCATCGCGAAGAGGGGGACACTGCGATGGTGGTGGCTGAGAATTGTGTAATTCATCACGTGAAGAAGAATAAGGAGGAGGGGGAGGAGGATCAAAAACCATGATTAAGCTTCAGAAGCTCTGGATACCACGAAAGTTTCTGATCTAGGGTTCATAGAGAGAAATTCAGAGAAAATCTAAAACTGAATTTGATCTAAGTTCTGTACATGACTTAATGAATCTGAGTAATAGGTCTCAGATACTTAAAGTACAGTGATAGTTACAAAGAGTTAGTTATGAGTTAGTTACAGCTGTCACCAGCTATAACTAACTCCAACAAAAGTTGTGCATACATCACTTAGTACAACAGAGAGGCATATACAGGCTCTACAATCATATAATCTTACACCAGTCCACAATACTCCAAAGCATTAATGCTTTCCACCACTCATTGGTGCCTATGTGACTACAGCAGAATTTGACATCAAAAGCCCCTCCTTCCATGCTATCTTGTAGGGATAGGGAAAGGAATTTTTTATGATAATCAATCATTTTATTTATTTTATTCATAAAATCATTAAATTACAGAATTTTATTCTTTAAAATGAATTTTTTACCCTAATCACTTATTCACTTAACTAAACACTACATAACTGACTTCCTACACCCTCCATGCAAACATATCCACAGGGTTCAACTGGATCAGAAACTCCAATAAAAGGTGTCTAACTAAAACCAAAACAAAATTAGGATCTAATTTGAAAGAATTCAAATTACTGAGAATTAGAAAATTTCCTAAATATAAACCGAGGAAATATAGCGAAAACTCAAACACAGAAAATTTGCATAAACCTCAAAATTGAAAATTCCTTTCATTATTTTTGTTTTCTTTTGGGGAATTGTGTGTTGATATCAAATGAATTGCACGTATTGTTAATCCCTGACGGAATGATAAAGATGAAGGAGCTCGATCGTAGAAAGAAGACAAAGGGAGAAAGGGTGAAACCTCGAAGGAAGACGATCCAAGTCGATGTGGACCCGCCGGTTCGGGAATGACCCGGTGGAGAAAGGGATGCAGGTGGTGGCAGCTCCCCGGCGGCGGAATCGTTCGCCCGTTGGCGGTGGTCGCGAGGGTTGCGAAAATCGCTTAGGAATCGTGAGTCGCGAGTGAATGGCTGGGTGAGACTCTCAACTCGACCCGGCCGCGTTATACCGATTATTTTGTTTTTAATTTTCTTATTAAATAAATTATTATGCTTTTACAGTGTGGGAATATTAATTGAACAACTATAATTATAAACATATTAATTAATATTATTTTATTTATGGCATGCTGTGGAGTTACATAATTAATTATATTTAGGTTTTACCCGATTGATGAGAAGGGCACGAGTTGGTCCATAATTCGTGAAATTGAGAAATTTGGTGAGTTGACTCATCGAGTCTTAACACCCATGGAAAATTAAAAATTCGCTCGCCGAGTCGCCTTTCGTCCCTTTTGGGAGCTGCATACATGCATATTAATTGTTTATATATATTCTTTCTGTCTTAATTAAGCGTGACTAATTAAAAAAAAGAATATATCAAGTTTTTTTGACAAAAGGTATATGAAGTTGTCACTTACCGAATTAGCTGATTCCTTCCAATTCCAATATTCATGACTTTGCGTAGCTACAGTATGAGCAACAACACTAGTAGATTCTTGTATGCGTCATATCATATGGGATCCTCATTTATGGACTCTTCTGTGTATCACTTGTCCCTTTAATCTATTGAAAATGCATATACTATTTTGTGAATTATTGTCTAATAATTGTTGGTTTGAAAGGGACACCGAAAACCTTCAATTTCCTCCTTTTTCATGCAACAGTCTTGTAGAACTTCACTTTTCTTTTTTTATTTAAAGTGTAGAACTTCACTTTTAATATCCAAAGCTTTGAATTTTGAGTGTTTTTTGGTTTGTCATGGTACCTTTGGCAGGAAGACCAAGAAACCTTACCCAATTTAAGGCAGGCAATATATGTTAGACATGACTTAGCTTTGTGCCTACTAGTCTTGGTTTATATTGAGAATGGTATGCATTGTTCTGAATCACTATATGACAACAATAACTTGCACCATGTCATTGGCGATCTAGCTTCCCATAATAGATCTGCTTGTGCTATTACATATAAGTCACAGTTTAAATGACTCCCTTGAATAAACCTAATGCAACATACACCATATATGTGGACAGGGCTGCCTATTGGTCGGTTTTGGGCCCAAAATGTCCCATCCCAGCGAAATCAAGAGTGCAAAATCATGGCCCATTTTTGCCCATTTTGAGCTTCGGTAACAGGTTGCAGTTTATACGGGTCACAGGTTAGGTGGTTGGGTTGATTTAGTTATTGAGTCATATTAACTTTTTTTGGGCCACAAAAATGGTAACAAAAAATAGAGGAAGACGGTGGAAGAGACCCATTTCATATAGAATAACAGCAAACAATTTTCCATTTTGTTCCCGCTGGCTCGTTTGCTACACTGTTGTTCGGTGAAGGAGGGGAGAGAGAGAGGATATTGCTCACTTTGTATTATGTTGGATCTTGCTCACCGCCGTAAACGGCGTTCGCAAGCTATCACAAGCGGAAAGACTGCTTGTGAAATTAGGAAAGAATATGTGAGCATCTGGTCATGTATAAGAAGTTTTTATAAATTGTCATGTATGGCCACTTGCGTATGGTCTTGTTTAGGCTTGTAGTAGGTTTATAGTCATTTTGTTTTTCAATAAGCTCATACTATAAGGTCATGTCTAGGGACTAGGCGTATTGCAGAGCCATGGGTGTTGCGTCCACGACAAACGATACCAACTCAAATGAATCAAATGTTTTTCTTGAAAAGCTCAACGTGAAATAGAAGTAAACTCTGCTCCAGTTTTTACGAACCTCGGTCGGGTTCGGTCACCGGTGGTTTGAAATATCTAGAACCGAGCCCAACCACTGATAATTATCTTTAACTCTATTTCTTCACCCGAAATTCAGAAGATCCTTATAAACCTGCCTGATGCACTGAGTCTTGTCATGGTTGATTCAGGTTCGGTCGGGTCATAAATTAATGCTCACCCCTATATGTGGAGAATAAATGTACTCCCTCCTTTTCATATTGACTTGCGTTTAAGGGATTTTCACAAGGATTAAAAAAAGCAACAAATAACTTAGTGAGTGAAACAATTTTACTAAATTATCCTTGTTAACTATTGTAGTATTAATAAGTGTCATAAATGCATAATAAAGTACAATGTATTGGGAGTGATGTACATGGTATTTATTTAGAGGCAACATTGGGAGAAAAAAATTAATATTACATTGAAACAATAAAATGTTAGTCAATATGAAAATTTTTCATTTATCTAAAACGACAGTTATTTAGAAAAGGAGGTAGTACTAAATTATCTTAATTAATTTTTAGACAAATTATTATGAGCATGTTTCAAATGGGGAAAAAAAAAATTATTGTCATTTTACATGTTACCTCAAGGAAGGGCCGAGAACAATACAGGACAGACATGGACAAAATGTAGAGGGGGCAGACATGGGTTCTAGCCCTTCCCATGTATCTCTAAAACCAAAGTTGCCCATAGTACAAGGAGTATATTTGAACCAAGAACCAGGCCCCGGTCTCAAACTGAAGTTGTTAGATCCACGGGCACTTTTACTGCCGGAAAGGCTCCACCACAAAGCACCACGGCCCTAGCTAAAACAAGGAGGCAAATAATGATATTTTGGATTGAAACTTTGGATTATAACTGTGATGATATTTTGGATTGTAAATGTGATATTATTTTGAAGTGTTACGTTGACTTGGAATAGTTTAAAATTGGATTGGTTTGAAATTGTTATTTTGACAACTTGGAATGTAATTAATCTTGGAATGGTAGCATTTCGTCATTTGGTTTGAAAGTGCTAATTAATGCTATTTTGACAGAATGCTATTTTCATATAATGTTATTGTTACCAACCTTGGATTACATAATGTTACATACACTTGAACATAAATTTCTAGTACAAAAAGTTGGATTATATAATTGCTTCTAAAAACTTGGATTACATAAATTCAATTGCAACATAGGTTGCATAACAAATAGCCCCTAGATGCTAATGCTAGAATCTAATCCTAACAACATAGATCACTATAAGCATATATTCATAACATGTGCTTTTGAATCCCTAAGTTTAAACAACATGAAAATCAACACGGCACGTGATACAGCCAAAACAATACAAGAAAAAACAAGCATTTTCATCCATTTTTTTGTTAAATTGTTTGAGCTCTACATCTGCAAATATCTTCCTCCTTAGTCTTATTATCTCCAAATCCTTGTCACATTCAACTTATCCTGAATACCATTCCAAAAAATTGCAGCCACCATCTCTGCCACGACCCTACACAAAAATAACAGAAACAACCATGTTAACACCCTGTTATCGTGATTGCAAAACAAAACCCAAAACCTATGAGTCAACCAACATACCACAAAGTTCCTAAACCTCATAACTTCTTCCCAAGGTTGGTCGAAGTGTTGGTTGTATGCACAATGGACTGGTCATCGCAATAGTAGTTGGGTGTTAGTTTTCATACCTTCAACTGGAAACCAAAGAAGAGTTGTGGCGATTACTTTGAGTTCTAACAGAATTGGAGTTGCTACTGCAGAAACTTGAAGCACGAATGCGGAATGAAGTGATGCGTTTGAAATAGCATCATATTTTCACTTTATTTTGTATGCATTCTCATTGCATTTAAACATGTTTGATTGACCAATTGTATGATTTTTGTACTTTTTGTTCTGATGACATTGTTTTCTTTGATTTTGTGCAGAAGATTAGAGCAATCTAGCATTGGAAAGTGGTTAGAATCATATGATTCGGAGCTAGCGTAAGTATGGAGGTAGATTGGACGCAAATAGGAGAACTAGTAAAAAAAAAACACGACCAGGGTGTATTCCCTAGCACGATTATGTTTCGTGTTGCGTTTTGAAGTTTTTTGTGATTTGTGATTTGTGAAGAAACACAGCCAGGGTGTGTCAGCTGACATGGTCATGTTTTGTAATCTGATTATGCGTCTTTAGTATTAAGAACTAGTTTCTTATTGGGCTTGGACCCCTTTTTTACCTAGGTATAAATATATATTCAGAAGGCTTTGCAAGGGTTCTGAACATTAGGATTGGGGGCTTTTCTTTAGAGATCAAGATTCATCTTCTTCTTATCTTCCCTTTTAGGATTTTGGTTTAATGTTCTTAGTCTCTTTTATGGATCCTATGTTTTCCATGTCTTAAGTAGTTTTCTTATTTCTAGTATTAGGCTGTGCCCTTGATATTTTTATGATGATGGATTGATCTTTTCACTCTTTTATTAACGTTTGGATTCCTTTTGATTCAATTTTTATTGAGATTTATTTATGTGAATTTGCTGACCACTTATTTACATCCCATAGATATTGGAAAGAACTGAAAGGTGAACCTAGGTATTGGAACAATAAGAATTGAACTTAAGATTTAAATCACAAGAGTAGGTTTGGTCTTTCGAGGATTCCATGAATTATCACATTTCGTAATGGATTCAATTTAAATTCAGTTACCAAGAGAGTAGGATTGGTTTAATTTAGCACAGTTCTCGTATCTTGACATGGAACATTAACTAATTTAGGATAATTCACCTTCAAAAGAATTCAATCTTAATAAAAGGGTAATCAATCCAGACTCATAAATTATCATTGTGGTAACCCCAATCCTGAAAGATTTTTCTGATTTATAACAATCTTTCTTAATTCTCTTGGGAACTTTCTTGAGTGGTTTCTCTCCTTGTTTCTTTAAATTTTTCGTTGTTGTAAAGTTCTTTTTACCATTTCAATTATTCTTGTTTAAGTAATTTAATTATTAATTAGTTGGTACTCAAACACACATTCCATGTGGATTCGATGTTTTACTTCTTGACGAAAACCGTACACTTACGGATTTTTCACATCATGAGCCATGATGTAGATCAATGAATATAAAAAATACGAAAAAGAAATAGAATCCCCTAACTCTAACAAGTAAGCAAGTAAACTACCTGCCAGATTTGGGATTTGTGAAAAGTACCATGAACTCTAGGGATTTTTATAAAGAGTAAGAAGATGACCACATCAGATGTCCCCGGCGGTCATATACAACACATTGTCCACATAGGTAGTTTAACGGACACGTAGGACATTTTTTAATGCGGCAGGATGGAAATAGAAGGCCAGTCCAACAATGTAAACGTTTTATTATTTTGAGAAAGAAAACATTTTTAAAAATTGATTAATGAGTAGTTTTGATATATTCGTGCTTGTATATTTTAGATATATTCGTGCTTGTATATTTTAGAACGGAGCTTGTTTATTTGAATGTATTTTTTTGTGAAACCGTAATAGAATTTTCTAGTAGGAGTGAGCATGTGGTGAGTTGGAACAAGTTATATTTATCCTTTACCAGACCCAAATTGTTGGTCGGGTTAAATTTTTAGGGCCTAACCTGAAAGAACTCAAATGATATTGGGTCTAAGTAGTTAAGGTCGGGTAGACCTGAATTATAAGTTAAATAAAGTTATAGGAAGATTATATATCAATACACAAAAGAAAAATAGTTCAAGTAATTAGTAAATATATCATATACAACATAATTTCTTTCTGTATAGACTATGCACTTTCACTCTATAATAGATTTGTGATATTGCTAATAATAATAATAATAATAATAATAATAATAATAATAATAATAATAATGTATCACTTTACATATAGAATATATTTACAAATAAATAAAAAATAATAATTTCTTTCCGTATAGACTATGCCCTTCTATAATAGATTTATGATATTGCTAAGAAATAATAATATGATATTTCTAAGAAATAATAATAATAATAATAATAATAATAATAATATATCACTTTACATATAGAATATGTTTACAAATAAATAAATAAATAAAAACAATATACAATTAAAGTCATACATAGACGTGTTATGTAACCAAAAGGCAAACCCAGTTTCGTCCCTAATCCGATATCGAGTTATAAAACAAAATCCTATTTTTTTCCCTATTATATTGTGAGACATAGTCAAATTGGAGTCCGAATGGCTCGAACTGGGTTGGGTCACTAGGTTGAGTTAGATCTTACTCACCCCATATATTTTCTAACACTCATCAAATGGCCCCATGAGGAGAAATTTTTTTTTTTTTTTGATAAAGAGGAGAAATTTTTTAAAGGAGTTAATCTTAGATACATACATATATATTATTAAATGTTTGTAACGTATTATTTTATTTAGTGAGAAATTACATTACAATAAATTTTTGTAAGATGCTGAAACAATATCAAGTCCCGTTCGATGAATTATTTGACTTCATGTTTTTTTTTTCCATGTTAATCATTTATATTTCACGCGGTTGGGTCTAGTGAAAAAGGCTAGTCTCCCACAACGTGGCGAACTAATGTTCGAATTCTTGCTGGTAGATGTACCCACATTTAGTGTCTGACATGCCTCGAGCAGGATTGCCTCCATTGGAGGAGACATGTGCGAAACAAAAAAACAATATTGTAAATTTTATTTAGCTAACACAGTTATCATATTTTGTTTATTCTTAATAAATCATGGAAGAATTTAATAGTCGTGCATCCCTGTAGGATTGTACAAACTATAATTTTCCTTGTCACCGTTTGTATGAAGATTTGCGGTATAGTTCTTGAAGAATTAACCGTTTAGATCATGATTGAAGTTTAATAGATCTATTTGATCTTATTTAGTATATTTTGAAACTAAGAAAAGTTAGAGAAAATCAACTATTTTTATGTCTCTCACATATGCTCTCGGAGTAGCGAAAATGAGAAAATATTTTTAAGAATATTTTAAAAGTTGAGACATTATTGCGATTGAACACAAGAGCGATTATTGATTAAAAATGAGAAAGGTCACGTAATGAATTGAACTTTATTCCCAGAAGTGAATAAATTACATGTGAAGGGTGATAAAAATGCCACTAGTTTGATTTGTGGTTATGCTCTTTACTATTCCTAATAATTGTGTGGTGACTCATACAGGGACGGATTTAAGTGAAGTAAATTGGGGGTATTTGACCCCACTAACTTATTTATTTTGTTACTAATTATTTTTTACCCCACTAAAGAGCAAAAAAATAAAAATTGAGCTTTTTTTTAATTGTTTCCCCGCTTCTACTCTCTTTTTAAGAGAAAGTATAAATCTTTTTTTTACTACATTTTATCTTTGTCTTTCTATTTCTTCTTCTCAAAATATTCTTTGGTTTCTGCTCTGTTTTATTCTCAAAATACATTAACTCAAATACTCCGCAAGAGCTCTTACTCAACCATTTTTACTCCCGTCTCTCCTTGTCTCTCGATTTGTGTCTTCTCTCTCCTTATTCAACTTTCCATCTCCATACTCAACTTCATATTTTGTTAGCGGTACCTTTCCTTTCATATATACTTTATTTCATTTTTTATCTTTTAATTTTTTTGGTTCTATTTACAACTCCTTCGTTACTTGAATAAGTTTCTTTTGCACCATGTTTCATTTATATGCACCATGTGTTTGGTCATTTGCCTAAGTGGGTTAACAGATGGTTACTCACGGAAGTTAGCTTTGATTTTGCCTGTGGCAACCGCAATAGCTGAAAGAAATTTCTCTGCAATGAATTTTGTGAAGAATCAAATGTACAACTTTATGGGAGATGAAATGTTGAGTAATTGTTTGGTTACATACATAGAGAAAGATATATTTGATAATGTTGAAAACGAAAAAAGTCATACAACAATTTCAAAATATGAAGACACATAAAAAAAACTATAATTCATAGATGTTGCGATGTCTTCAATTTTTTGGGGATATAATGTTATAGTTTTTGTAATCTCCAATTTTTTGTTTAATTATAATGATGTTATTATTTTATCACTTATGCATTGATGTATTTTTTATATAAATATTTATAGTATATGATTTTGCCCCCACTTATCGAATTTCTCGGATCCATCCCTGGACTCATGATCAGCGGTCGTACGCGGGTCAAAATAATTAAAAGATTTACTTATAGTATTCAAGGCAAGAGACCTTGGTCGTCTCACGAGAACCTCTAACACCAAAATTACCAAATTCAGGAAGTACAAAAATCAACAATAACGAAAAGGGGGGGTTTTGTGAAAACAGTTTCTGTTGAGAGAATTATCAGATTAGACAGACAATTGATTCACCGGTTTCCAGGTGCTCGTCTTGGATTTATCACAGGTTCTAAATAACAACAATTCATTCAATTTCAAATTCACAGTTGACATAAACTAACTAAACAAGCGTTAATCAGTTTATACGAATTCACACCGTTTCAAGCAAGCGCCAAAACAGCGGGTTCAATCGGTCACGGGAGCGGACAAGCGCCGTTTAAAAACGCAACCAATATCATAACAGAATTCTAATCAACCCTCTATCAATTTCTACTCGAATCAATTAATTTAAGCAGTCGACTAATTCGAAATAATAAAAGTTACGAAACAGATGCATATAATCAAGCGTTCATACACAACTGAATCGCATTTCACAATGAAGACAGAACAATTAACTGAGCAGAAAACGAACTGAATAGATTGCATACATTCAAACCAAATTCGAAATTGATAGAGATGGAATTGAAGAAATTAAAACAAAATTGTATTAAACATTAGGCACCGAACCTCAAAATCTGTAACGACAACCTTTCACCGATGAATCAACTTAGGAGCTTAGGCTTCCATGACGGCTAGGGCCCAACAGTTTTGTAAAAATAAAATGTCAGATCGGATAAAACGGCTGATTAGTCCTTTTTAAGTCTCAGCTCAAAGAACAACTTAAATCCCTTAACGGGTTATAAGATAAAAGCCCGATAAACGACCAAAATTAGGCCCAAAACTCGTTTTACATTTTACTGCGTCCGTAATTCGCAGTTTTGACATTGAAGACAACAAATTGGGTTTCAAGCCCAATAGAAGAATTGTAGCTCTGTTCCTCAGCTTTCCAACGCATGCTCACACGCATCAATCGGATAACTGTAGCCAAAGTTATGGCCTGCAGAGTAGACAGGGGTCAGTATGCGGTAAACACAAAAGTTAATCAATAAATTACTATACTGCTCAATTAAGACCCAAAGTCTAGAAATGTGCTAAGACTTAGATATTAGGTACAGAACACAATCAAAAACACCAAATGCAAAGTTATAAAGAGTGCATTAAAATGCACTGATCAAATTCTCCCACACTTAAGCTTTTGCACTCCGGGCAAAACACACAAAACAAAGCAAAGATGCATTTCCAATGAATCCCAAGGATACAAAGTGGCTAGCAAAATGCTCATTCAAGGTTTCAAGGACTCATGGCAATCATGAACAACATCTAATTACCTTCAAAGCAACCAAGAGGATAGAATAACCAAAGAGTGCATCAAAAGTGATAGAATCCTCACAAGAAAGCATTTTTCTCAAACTCTCAAGTGTCTATGCTAGTGTTTACACTCAAAGTACATCATGGAAGCTAGCACTACCATGCATAGGCTTGACAAGACTCTAACATCCACACTTGAAACTCATGCACACAAAGATCAAAAGGTCTTTATTAAGGTTATAATGGGGCCAAGGTCAAGGTGGGATAATTGAAAGGGGAACTAGGCTATAAAATCAAAGAGGATAGAGGAGCAATAGAAAACAATTACCAAATAATCATGGGGGGACAATTCAACAACAATTCAATCCATTATTTTTTTCGAAATTGATATGCTCCACTACTCTTTTGTTTTTTTTTTGTTTTTTTTTTGTTTTTTTTTCCAATGAAGCAATGAAGCACAACAATACATATTTTTTTTTACAACCACAATTCTGAGCCCCCCACACTTTGCAAATTTATTCTCATTTTTTTTTCAAAGCTCCTTAATCCCCTAAGATTGGGTCATAACATTGTTTTTCACTTTTAGGCTTGTAATGAGCTATATAACAAAGAATGGGATAAATAGGCTCAAAGGGGCTAAACAAAGGGATAGTTGCAAGGCAAGCTTATTTGGTTAGTGGCTAAAAAGAACAAAAATTGCCTAGATCATTTCAATACATGCATGTGAACAAGAGTTTCAACAAAAGTCAAGTCAAGTTCTAGAGTAACCAACAATCATGAGTGAAATCACTCAAGAAAGAAAGAGAATGACAAAATATATTCCATCCATTATAAGGCCCAAAACTCACCAAGGAAAATATCTATCACAAAAGATGCACAATTTAATATTCCAAACCAACTTATCACACTAAGAATGCAAGGAAGTCATTCATATCATGCCACAAGACCTATAGTCCTAGAATAGTGAAATCACTCCCCACTCATACAAACCAAGAAACCCAATGAAAATGCATGCAATTATTTTTATTTTTTTTTAACAAATTACTCAAAACAAAAACAAAAACAAAACTACTAAGCTACTAAAAGACACCTCCCACACTTAAATCATACATTGTCCTCAATGAAAACAACAAGCATAAAACAAGAGTAAGGAGGAGGCACTCCCTGGTCAAACTGCAGTGTAGGTGGGATGTTCCAATGAGAGTTCTTCTATGGGTGCATCTTCAAATGCGGAACTCTCATGGAATACTTTGAGGCGTTGTCCATTGACTTTGAAAATTTTGTTTGTCGCCTCACTTTTAACTTCAACTGTGTAACACCCTCTATTTTATTATTATTATTATTATTATTATTATTATTATTATTATTATTATTATTATTATTATTATTATTATTATTATTATTATTATTATTATTATTAATCATACCTCCTATATTAACCTCTGATCTTATATAAATAGATATGTGATTGGTTATATTAGTTTGTGAGTACGAGTTCTTGAGTGTTAATACATAATATTGTGCGTGATAATGCATGATTATGTTGAACATGTGTTTAATGTGTTAGTGTGTGATTTATTTATTTAAGTATATGTTGTTTTAGTATGTAGTATATTGGTATGGTGTATTATTATTTTATTATTTAAATTTTTATTAAATATTAGTCTTCATGTATTAATATTATTTTGGAAACAATATTTTTTTAAAAAAAAAAAGAGTGAAGAAATGGGTTTCAAGAGATAATTGTAAAAAAAAAAGGCCGATTTTCTAAGAACAGACGAGCTAACGCTTCGAAAATTCGGGGCGTTACATTGTGGTATCAGAGCTTAGGATGAGTCTTCGGACTTTTGGGTGGGGCGATCTTGTTTGTCGTATGCATCTGGTTACTTTCTTGCATTAATTAATTTAGTTCTTAATTCCGAAATACTATTTGCAAATTTACAGATTTATTGATTTTGTTTTATTGTGATAATAGCATGCTTGGTTTTCCTTGATCATTGATTGCTAAATTATTAGTTTGGTTTTATAGACCCTAGAGTTACGATCAGATCGTGAAAGTCTTTTCTAACCCAATGAAACTGTAGGAATTAAGATGGTTCGTCCTGCAAGTCAACCCGCCTCAGCTGAAGGAAACGAAATGGCAGGAGCAATTCGAGCCATGACTGCTATGGCCGCTGCAATGAACCAACAGGCAGCTGCGGTTACTCAACAGTCAAGCCCGCACTCATGACGTGCGAGACAACAGAGAGAGGAAGCCGCGGTTGCATCCAAAGGCCTGGTGGACTTTCGTCGTCACGACCCACCTAAGTTCAAGGGAGAGCATGACCCAGACAAGGCTGACCTGTGGATGCAGGAGATTGAAAAGATCTTTAACATTCTCTACTGTCCTGAGAATGTGAACGTAGAGTATGCTACTTATCTGCTGTCAGGAGAGGCTGAATATTGGTGGAGAGGCACCAAACAGATGATGGAGGCCAGTCATGAGGAATTGACTTGGGAAACATTCAAGAAGAAGTTTCTAGACAAGTACTTCCCAAAGAGTGCCAGAGCTGAGAAGGAGGCACAATTTCTGAGACTATATCAGGGGAACTTGACCATTACTGAGTATGCGGCCAGATTTGAATCACTGGCTAAACACTTTCGCTATTTCCAGAACCAAATGGACGAGGAGTACATGTGTGAGAGGTTTGAATATGGACTCAGGTATGAGATTAAGGAGTCGGTGGAGCCACTTGAGATTCGTGAGTATCAGAAGCTGGTGGAAAAGTGTAAGAAGGTAGAGATTATGAAGAGAGGCAAGCTGAACAGGGCAACAACAGGTGGACCAGTTAGGTCCCAGGGGTAGAATGACAACCATTAGGGTAGGGGAAGACAGATTTTCCAGCGGAAGCCCTATGCCCGTCCTCAGGGGAATGTCAGAGAGCAACCCCGACCACGACCACCTTTTGGAGGAGGTCAGGGAATACAGAACCCGGTGCAAAATAGGCCACCAGGGCCGAACCAAACCCAGACTATTCGTTGTTATGCTTGCAGGAAGGAGGGGCACAAAGCCAATGAGTGTGCCGACAGGGCCAAAGTTTGTTATCACTGCCAGAAACCGGGTCACCTTTCTAGAGATTGCCGAGCACCAAGGGTACAACCTGCTGCCAACAACATCGCGTTGCACGCCTCTCGCTAGGGGTCGTGTCTATCAGATGGGTGGGGAAGAAGTCCTGCCTTCTTCGGAGCTAATTCAGGGTGAGTGTGAAATTGCTGGTAAACTATTTTCTGTGTTATATGATTCAGGAGCAACACATTCTTTCATTTCTTTGGATTGTGTGAATTCTTTGCAATTGCTTGTTACTTCACTGCCTTTTGATTTAGTGGTCACTATACCTTCTGCTGAACCGGTGATTGCTAATACGGCATGTTTACAATGCCCTTTGACTATGCTAAACATGAAATTCAATGTTGATTTGGTTTGTATTCCCCTTAAGCATTTGGGAGTGATCCTTGGGATGGATTGGCTGTCTAGCCATTATATTCTACTGGATTGTGCTCGCAAGTCTGTGATATTTCCAGACCCAGGTGTTTCGCGATTCCTCGATGCCAACAAGTTGAAGTTTTCTCTGAAGGGAGGAGTTCAGAAGTATGTATTCCTCAATTCAATCAGTATGAAGCCAGAGGTGGAGATAGACGGAGTACTTGTAGTCAGAGATTTTTCGGAGGTGTTTCCGTCAGATGTGCCAGGGTTACCCCCAGTCCGGGATATTGAGTTCTCAATTGATGTGATTCCGGGTACTGGACCTATTTCTATTGCCCCATATAGGATGTCTCCATCAGAGCTGTCAGAATTAAAAAATCAGTTGGAAGACCTCTTGTCTAAACAGTTTATACGACCAAGTGTCTCGCCTTGGGGAGCTCCTGTGCTCCTAGTAAAGAAGAAGGATGGAAAGTCCAGACTTTGTGTAGATTACCGGCAACTCAACAAAGTCACCATTAAGAACAGGTATCCCTTGCCACGTATTGATGACTTAATGGACCAACTTAGAGGAGCCATGGTATTTTCCAAGATTGATCTGAAGTCGGGGTACCATCAGATTCGGGTGAATGAAGAGGATATACCTAAGACCGCTTTCAGGACGCGTTATGGGCACTTTGAATACTTGGTGATGCCTTTTGGAGTAACCAATGCGCCAGCCATTTTCATGGACTACATGAATCGCATTTTCCATCCATTCTTAGACAAGTTTATGGTGGTTTTCATTGACGATGTATTGATCTATTCAAAGAGTCGGGAGGAACACGAAGACCATCTACGCCAAGTTTTGCAAGTCTTGAAAGAAAAACAGTTGTATGCTAACTTGGGAAAATGTGAATTCTGGTTGGAGGAAGTGGAGTTTCTGGGGCATGTCATTTCTAAGGAAGGAATTGCTGTTGATCCAGCCAAAGTGGAAGCTATCGTGGCTTGGGAACAGCCAAAGACTGCTACAGAGATCAGGAGTTTTGTGGGCTTGGCAGGGTATTATAGGAGGTTCATTGAGGGGTTCGCTAAGATCGTAGCTCCGTTGACACAGCTCACTAGGAAGAATCAAATCTTTGCATGGACTGAGGAGTGTGAGAGGAGTTTCCAGCAAATGAAGGAGAAATTGACCACATCACCGGTGCTAGTGTTGCCATGGCCGAACGAGCCATATGAAGTTTACTGCGATGCATCTCATCAAGGGTTGGGCTGTGTGCTTATGCAGAGTAAACAGGCTGTAGCCTACGCTTCGAGACAGTTGAAGGTTCACGAGAAAAATTATCCCACCCATGACTTGGAATTAGCTGCAATAGTTTTTGCATTGAAGATTTGGAGGCACTATCTTTATGGGTGCAACTTTGAAGTATTTAGCGATCACAAGAGCTTGAAGTACTTGTTTGATCAAAAGGAGCTTAACATGAGACAGAGGAGGTGGATGGAATTCATCAATGATTATGAGTTCACGTTGCACTATCATCCGGGGAAGGCAAATGTCGTGGCCGATGCCTTGAGTAGGAAGCGGATTCACGCCTCGGCCATGACGGTAAAGGGGTTAGAGTTATTGGAAAAATTTCGCAACTTAGACATTAACATGGACTCATCGACAGGAAAGGTGTACTGTGGGATGATTACTGTAAGTAATAAGCTGATGGATGAGATCAGGATACTTCAAGAGACTGATGAGGTGATTCAGGAGAAGAGGAGTTTGATTGAGACTGGTAAGGCACCTGAATTCAAAGTGGGTCTGGATAATGTCTTGAGGTGTAACGAACGTGTTTGTGTGCCCAACGATTCAGAGTTGAGAAGGACTATCATGGATGAGGCTCATAAAAGTAAGCTGAGTATTCACCCCGGTGCTACGAAGATGTATCAGGACCTAAAGCAGAGATTTTGGTGGCCAGGAATGAAGAAGCAGGTGGCAGAGTATGTAGCGTCGTGTTTGACTTGCCAGAAGGCTAAGGTGGAACATCAAAAACCAGCTGGGCTGCTACAATCATTGAATGTGCCAGAATGGAAGTGGGACAGCATATCTATGGACTTCGTGGTGGCATTACCAAGGACCCAGAGGAAGTTTGATTCGATTTGGGTGATTGTAGACAGGTTGACGAAGTCTGCCCATTTCCTACCGGTGAAGACTACTTATGATGTGGCTAAGCTGGCAGAGATCTATGTTGTAGAGATTGTCAGATTGCACGGAGTACCTTCCAGTAGTGTGTCGGATAGGGATCCAAAGTTTACCTCTCATTTTTGGAAAGCATTGCATGAGGCTTTGGGTACCAAGCTGAGGTTGAGTTCTGCCTATCACCCCAGACGGATGGGCAGACTGAGAGGACCATTCAGACATTAGAGGATTTGTTAAGGGCTTGTGTGCTGGATGATCGGGGAAGTTAGGATAATCTGTTGCCCCTTGTTGAGTTCACCTACAACAACAGTTATCATGCGAGTATTGGGATGGCCCCATATGAGGCCTTGTATGGGCGTAAGTGTCAAACCCCCTTGTGTTGGTATCAGGATGGAGAGAGTTTGATCGTAGGACCTGAATTAGTGCAGCAAACCACCGAAAAGGTCAAACTAATTCAAGAAAGAATGAGGACAGCCCAGAGCCGCCAAAAGAGTTATGCAGACCACCGCAGGAGACCTCTAGAGTTTCAGGAGGGTGAACATGTGTTCTTGAGAGTGACGCCTACTACCGGTGTGGGCAGGGCTTTGAAGTCCAAGAAGCTTACCCCTAAGTTTATTGGGCCATATCAGATTCTCCGACGTGTAGGTCCTGTAGCGTATCAGATTGCTTTACCTCCGAATTTGGCCAACCTCCACAATGTGTTTCATGTGTCTCAGTTGAGGAAGTACATGGCCGATCCTTCACACGTTATTGCACCAGATGATATCCAATTGAAGGAGAACCTCTCCTTCGAAGTTCCACCGATGAGTATTGGAGATAGGACAGTTAAGCACTTGAGGGGCAAGGAAATTCCCTTGGTGAAAGTGATTTGGAATCAGACGACTGGAGATGCTACTTGGGAGTTGGAAGACAAAATGAGGGAGCTCCACCCTAACCTCTTCGAGTCTGCCTAGTTTCGAGGACGAAACTATTTTAAGGGGGTAAGTACTGTAACACCCTCTATTTTATTATTATTATTATTATTATTATTATTATTATTATTATTATTATTATTATTATTATTATTATTATTATTATTATTATTAATCATACCTCCTATATTAACCTCTGATCTTATATAAATAGATATGTGATTGGTTATATTAGTTTGTGAGTACGGGTTCTTGAGTGTTAATACATAATATTGTGCGTGATAATGCATGATTATGTTGAACATGTGTTTAATGGGTTAGTGTGTGATTTATTCATTTAAGTATATGTTGTTTTAGTATGTAGTATATTGGTATGGTGTATTATTATTTTATTATTTAAATTTTTATTAAATATTAATCTTCATGTATTAATATTATTTTGGAAACAATATTTTTTTTAAAAAAAAAGAGTGAAGAAATGGGTTTCAAGAGATAATTGTAAAAAAAAAAAAAGGGAAATGTGTTTGATAACAACACAGCACTGCAGCTAGAGCTGTCAAAATAAGCCCAACCCGACGGGCTGGCCCAGCTCGCCCGATAAAAAAGGTGGGCTAGGCCAGTAAAACCTTAGCCCGAAAAATTCTAGCCCAGCCCAAATTTGACCGAATTTATTGGCCCATCATGGGTCGCCAGTGATGGGTCGCCAACCCGCTGGCGAATTACTTTTGAATTTTTTCCTGATTACATTTTTTAATTTTGTTACGTGAGCCGAAGATTGTGAACAGACTGGCCCATTATGTGTGAAATTATTTATCCATGGATTCTATATAGCTGTTAAACTGTATTAACATATCAATGTTATTTTTTTTCCTCAATATTTTGAATTTTTAATAAAAATCACAAAGACACGCAAAAACGATCTGTACAAAATGTCTTGGCTCTAAATTCTTTTGATTCAATAGAGGTGGCACATTTCTTTTTGACAAGAACAGAGGCTGCACATTTCATTCACGCATGGAATTAGAAGCTATGGTTTAACGTTTCTCTGCGAGAGCACGAGAGGCGAGATCGGCCGTTTTATCGAGCACAATTAAATATAAATGTTCAAAATTAATTCTGTTGAGCACAAGTTCTTGGCCCATGGGCTAGCCCATTTAGCTCGTAGCCCACATAGGGCTGGGTTGGGCTAGTAAAATAGGGGCCCGAATTAATTTTGGCCCAACCCAAAATTGTCTTTGGCCCGAATGGTAGGGCCACCAATTGACTGACTATAGCAAGCCTTCTCGTTGTGTTTAAAAAAAAAAAAATATGCTGGCTGCACCCCCAATTCTCCTCCACGGCACCCCCTATTCCCACTTAAACCAGTATTGTTCATCTTTCCTAAGAACACGCTGCCGCAGACGGAAAAAAAAAGCTCTCCAACTCCAAAACTTCTCTGTTTGATTTCTCCCTTTTCAGACCACGAAAAATTACCAAACTTCATATACCTATACAAAATCATCCTCCGGATTCATTTGTAGCCTTATGTCGGCCATCTGATGCCAAAATCGCACCGTATTTTCATCGGTGGCGGACTGTAATTTCCATTTTCCAGTCACCACAGTTTTCGGTTCGAAAAACAGACACCATTTTCGGATTCCTCGCGTCGAAATCTTCGGGGACCATTACCTGTTCTCTCATTCCGGTGAAGTTGACATTGAACCCCTCGTAACCCCGTTGTCTCGGTAAGACGTTTTTCGGTCAACCTTTTGGCTTCCTTTTGACTTCGTTTCAGCTTTAAAAATTTCCAAATATTATTTGATATTGATTGTCATTTTTTTTCTAATTGTATTCTGTCCTTGCGTGACCGTTAATTTTTCCTGTGCTCGTTTGGTGGCTAATTCGGGTGCTGTAGGCAAATCCTCCTTGCTCTCTTAAACACTGCGGTTTTTTCTCGACCAAGGTAAGGGCTTTTCTCCTACAAGTTAGAGCTAAACATTGGTTGTTGTCTAAATACTGTTATTTTTCTCAATTCTCTTTCCTTTCCCTTTGATTTTTGGTACATTGTTTTAATTAGTACTGATTGCTATTGTTTGGTAATTGATTAATTATCATAAAGCCTTCTTTTGATTTAACGTAATGCTTTGAACAGGTTTGAAATTTCTTTTGTCTTGGTATTTGATTTGAATCCATTGAATTCATGTGTGCCATGTTTCTTCCAATCTGTGATATTATTTAAGCTGTCCGGTTTACTTCGCAAATAATCAATACATTGAGCTGGATATTTTGTTTTGGTGGTTTGACCAGTAGTTCTCTGTATATTATAATAATATAAATATTTGTTGATTCATGTTGTTGTAATTTAGTGCAAATCAATTTATGTGTATTTTATTAATAGGAGTATTGTTGATTGTTGTTATTCTTTGATGGATGCGTACTTGATGTTTTAAATCGTGAGATGGCGATATTATTTGGTAAAAGGAAATTGATATGGGTTATTTGGATATGATGTGTATTGGATTTTCTGGTGAATTACCTTTCATGGCATGAATTGACTTGACTAAATGACATGCATCATGTAGAACGGCATGTGTAGGGCCTTCGTGGCGGTGGTATGATTAAATTCCCCATTGGTATGGGAGATAGCTATTGTTTTGGACCTTTGTATTTAAGGCCTTTGTGGCGGTGATATGCTTGATTCCCCATTGGTATGGGAGGTAACTATTATTTTTGGACGACCTTTGTGGTCAAGGCCTTCGTGGCGTTGTTAAATTAAATTCCCCATTGGTATGGGATGACTATATCGCGATCATGAGAGTCTTGCATAAGGCATGCATACTAACTTGAACATGTTGATTTTTGTGGTGTTGATAAGTTGATTATTTTATTTGTAAGTTAGTGTAAAGGGAAAAAAAAGAATAGATTTTCTTTTGTCTGAAAGGTGGTTAATTTTAATTTCAAGTTCGTGTGTAGATGTAAATACATTTTCTCATTGGTTGTTGATTAAGATAATTCTTGTCTTACTTATTTTTATTTAGATGTGAAAAGAGAAATTATAAATAGTATTTGAGCAATTTTTCATGTTTTAGCTTATTACAACTTGTCACGTGAACTGACCCTTACACCACTTTTTAGGTACAAGTGGATTTGAGAAGCCTCAAGTATAATTTGTTGCATTATGTGTGATGGTGCTGTCGACGAATAATTGTGGGTACATGGGTGTTAGATGCTCTGTGCTACTTTTGAACGTTAACTTTATTTTGCTCAAATTGAACTGGGTATTTTCTTTTATTGCGGACATAGTGTTTTTCCCACTAAGCAATTGGGATAATTTAAACTTTGGTTATTTTCCCTATAATTTATAATTTCAGGATTTTATTACATTTCGATTGGGCTGTAGAGTAGTTACAGGCATTTTATAATTTAGTTTCACCAGATTTAAAATTAAATTAAATTTTCAGTTAGACTAAAATTAGTTTAATGATTAATTAGAGTCGTTGCTATTAATCAAATTTTTATAATTGACAATAAAGCAGTTCCGCGATTATTAAACGCCTTACTAGTTATTAACGGTAACTTCAAAAAAAAAAAATAGGCTGATTTTCTAAGAACAGACGAGCTAACGCTTCGAAAATTCGGGGCGTTACAAACTGCACCATGAGGAAAAACAGTAGTAATAACAAACGGGCCAATCCACTTGGATCTAAGTTTCCCGGCCATAATTTTCAGCCGGGAGTTGAACAACAAGACTTTTTGCCCAATGGAGAACTCCTTCCTAGAAATCATCTTGTCATGGAAGTCCTTAGTTTTCTCCTTATAAATTCTGGAATTCTCATAGGCTTCTAGCCTAAGCTCCTCAAGTTGTTGCAATTGAAGCTTTCTCTCTTTGCCAGCTTTTTCCAGTTCAAGATTACAACCTTTTACCGCCCAATAAGCACGGTGCTCTATCTCCACCGGGAGGTGGCATGCCTTACCAAACACAAGTCTAAAGGGAGACATCCCTATTGGTGTTTTGTAAGCTGTTATTTGAGCCCAAAGAGCCTCTTCTAGCCTGCGGCTCCAGTCCTTCCTGCTTGGTTGCACCATCTTTTCTAGAATTTGTTTAATTTCTCTGTTTGAAATCTCAGCCTGCCCATTAGTTTGGGGGTGGTAAGGTGTAGAAACCCTATGCACCACCCCATACTTCCGAAGCAAAGCTTCCATGGTGCGATTACAAAAATGAGAACCTTGGTCACTTATGATGGCTCTTGGAATACCAAACCTGCAAAAAATTTGGAACCTGACAAAATCCACAACAACTTTAGAATCATTAGTACGGGTGGCTTTTGCCTCCACCCATTTGGAAACATAATCAACAACAAGCAGGATATAAGTAAAACCAAAAGAAACAAGAAAGGGGCCCATGAAATCAATCCCCCAAACATCAAATAACTCACAAAAAAGCATGGGCTGCTGAGGCATTTCACTCCTGCGAGTGATTGCCGTCCCAGCCCTTTGACACTGTTCACAAGTGCAGAAAGTCTCAAATGCATCTTTAAAAATGGTGGGCCAATAGAAACCCGAGTCTAAGACTTTTCTCGCTGTCCGCTGAGGACCAAAGTGTCCACCTACCTGAGAAGCATCACAGAATTGAAGAATGGATGGAACCTCATGGTAAGGTACACATCGCCTAATCACCTGGTCACTACCAAACTTCCACAAATAGGGATAATCCCACACAAAATATTTTGCATCACTTTTGAGTTTATGTACCTGTGCTTTAGATGCATGTGGGGGTAAGGCTCCTCCCACAAGATAACTAACTATATCAGTATACCAAGGAGTTACCTCACGCAGCTGCATGAGCTGCTCATCAGGAAAGTCATCATGGAGTGGGAGGGAATCCTCAGCCCTCTCTATCCTGCTTAAGTGGTCAGCCACTAAGTTCTCTGCTCCGCTCTTATCTTTAATCTCCAAATCAAATTCTTGGAGGAGCAACATCCACCTTATCAATCTTGGCTTTGCCTCTGGTTTCTTTAAAAGAAATTTCAAAGCTGCATGGTCAGTAAAAACAACCACCTTGGAACTAAGCAAATATGATCGGAACTTATCAAGAGCAAATACAATTGCAAAAAGCTCATTTTCTGTGGTGGCGTAGTTAATTTGTGCAGCATCTAAAGTCCTAGAAGCATAATAAATAACATGGGCAACCTTGTCAACTCTTTGTGCTAGAACCGCCCCCAATGCATAATTAGATGCATTACACATGATTTCAAAGGGGAGGGTCCAATCAGGTGGCTGAATGATGGGAGTAGAAGTCAAGGACTTCTTGATACAATCAAAGGCCTACTTGCATTTATCATCAAATGTAAAGCTAACATCCTTTTGCAGCAGGTTTGTCAATGGAAGAGCGATCTTGCTGTAATCCTTGATAAAACGCCTGTAAAAACCTGCATGACCAAGAAATGAACGAATCTCGAGAATGCAAGATGGGTAAGGCAAACTAGAAATCACTTCAATCTTGGCAGGATCTACTTGCATTCCTTTTTCAGAGATCACATGCCCTAAAACAATACCCTGTCCTACCATAAAATGGCATTTTTCATAATTCAGAACAAGGTTAGTTTCAATGCATCTCTGCAAAACTCTATCCAAACTACTCAAACATGAATCAAATGAAGAACCATAAACAGTAAAATCATCCATAAACACTTCTATGCAATTTTCTATCAAATCAGCAAAAATACTAATCATGCAGCGCTGGAAAGTCCCAGGTGCATTGCATAGGCCAAAAGGCATCCTCCTATAGGCAAAAGTGCCAAAAGGCCAAGTGAATGTGGTCTTTTCTTGGTCCTCTGGTGCAATATGGATCTGAAAGTAACCTGAAAAACCATCAAGAAAACAATAATGTGACTTACCAGCCAACCGTTCAAGTATCTGATCAATGAACGGCAAAGGAAAGTGATCCTTTCTCGTTGCCTGGTTAAGTCTCCTGTAATCAATACACACTCTCCAGCTATTCTGAACCCTTGTGGGGATGAGTTCATTATTTTCATTCCTCACCACTGTGAGACCACTCTTTTTCGGAACCACTTGGACTGGGCTTACCCATTGACTATCAGAAATTGGGTATATGATGCCAGCCTGTAGGAGTTTGGTCACCTCCTTTTTCACAACATCTAAGATTAATGGGTTAAGCCGCCTCTGGGGCTGCCTAACAGATTTCGCCCCATCCTCAAGTAAAATCCTGTGCATACACATGGATGGGCTAATACCAGGAATATCAGCTAAGGTCCATCCGATGGCCTTTTTGTATTTTTTCAGCATCTGCAACAGCTTCTCTTCCTGCTCAGAATCAAGGTTAGCTACAATAATAACAGGGAAATCACCACTCCTCTAAATATGCATATTTTAACTCTTTGGGAGTGGCTTAAGCTCTAGAACCTGGTTTTTCAATAGAGGGCGTAATCTTAGTAGCGAAGCTACATTCGCAACAAAGCCTATGTCATTGGGGACATTAGGCAAAGTGTCAACCTCGCAAACAAATTTCAACTTCAAAGACAAGTATGAGTGTTAGTGCAACAATCACAAGTAACACATCACAAGAAATCACCAACGAAGAAAAATCTGCGAATAACATCGTAATAAACATCATCAACCAAATCAATGAGCAATTCAATATGAAAAGGGAATGCTCTTCCATGGGGTGTTTCATAGCATCAAAGATATTAAATTTTACAACGCTTATCACCAAATTCCATGGAAAGAGTCCCAGCACCAACATCAATTTTTGCCTTGGCGCTTTCAAGAATGGCTCGCCCAAAATGATGGGTGACTGCCGGACTTAGTCTCGCTTCCATATCCGTAATATAAAAATCATGCAGGAAAATAAGGTCTTCAACTTTAACAAGAACATCCTCAACCACCCAAAGAGGTCGAGCATCGCTTCTATTTGCAAGTCAATGGTAACACCTGCTTTCTGCAAAGGTCCAAGAGCAAGAGAGTTAAAAACAGATGTAGGCATTACATTGATTGAAGCTCCTAGATCTAACATGGCATCATCAAACTGATTGTTGCCTATGGTGCATGGAATGGCAAAAGTCCCTGGATCCTTGCACTTTTGGGGCATGGATTGGAAGAGGGCTGAAACATTATGCCCCATGTTTATCTTTTCATATCCTTTCAGCCTCCTCTTATGTGTACACAACTCTTTCAGAAACTTGGCATATCTTGGAATCTGCTTGATTGCCTCAAGAAGGGGAATGTTCACTTCCACCTTCCTAAAAGTATCCAAGATCTCCTTATCCCTCTCTCCCTCATCTTGTTTTTTTGTACTCACTGCTCTATGAGGGAAAGGGAGGGGTACTTCTTGTTCATCAGAAATATGCTCAGGTGCCTTATTATTTTTCAAAACAATGGTTTCAGGCATCTTTGGGGGTGTCAACAGCTTTCCCAGATCTCAATGTGATGGCACTAACATTGGGGTTTGGTGCATTCGGATTGACCACTGCTTGAGCTGGCAGTTGGTTTGCCCCCCGGGCTTGCATCTGATTAATTGTGGTAGCCATCTGTCCCATCTGTGTGTGCAAATTCTGAATTGAGGCATCTGTTCTCTGTTGGAACTGGAGGTTTTGGGCAGCCATCTGCTTAACTAGATCCTCTAATGAAGGTTCAGGCCTGACAGCAGCTTACGGTGGATTATTTTGCTGCCTAGGCTGTTGTTGTGCAGCTTGATTTCCCCATCTAAGGTTAGGATGGTTCCTCCAGTTTGGGTGGTACCTGTTAGAGGACAAATCAACATTGGCTTGAGGGTTAAAGATGTTAGCCGCATATGCTTGAGGGGTGTCAGCATTAGGGTCCTCTTGCAGTGTAGGACATGCATCTGTGGGGTGCTCTGCAGAGGTGCAAATACCGCAAACCCTTGCTGTCTGACCTGTTGCCAATTTTTTTACCAAAGCTGTGAGTTCTTCCAACCTGTTTTCCAAGTTCTTCTCACTAGTAGCCTGTATCTCATTCACTCCCCTTGTTAGAACTGCAGAATTGCTTCTGGTTGTGAATTGTTGGGAGTTGATGGACATATTTTCTATTAAAGCTCTTGCATCTGTTGGGGTTTTGTCTACAAGTGCCCCTCCACTAGCAGCATCCATAATATTTCTGTCCATGGGCAATAAACCCTCGTAGAAGTACTGGATGAGTAGGCTGCTCGTAGATTTGATGATGAGGCGACTTGCACACAACTTCTTAAATCTCTCCCGGTATTCATGTAAAGACTCGGTGGGGTTACGCTCGATGCCACATATCTCTTTTCTGATTGAAGCAGCCCTGGACGCAGGAAAGAACTTCTCTAGGAACAACTTTTTCAAGGCATTCCAATTTTCAACAGAACCTGGTTGAAGGTAATACAACCAATCCTTGGCTGCATCTTGGAGTGAGAAGGGGAAGGCCCTCAGTTTAATGTGCTCCTCTGGAATTCCTTGGGGCTTCATGGTCGAGCACACAATGTGGAACTCCTTAAGATGTTTGTGTGGATCATCACCTGCAAGACCACTAAACTTTGGCAATAAGTGTATTAAACCAGATTTTAATTCAAAAGGAACAGCCACTTCGGGATAATTAATACACAGAGCATTGTAAGTAACATCAGGTGCAGCAAGTTCCCTAAGTGTCACTATCACTACCACTAACTTCTATATGATCCCTAAGTCTACGATGCAATGTTCTCTCAATTTCAGGGTCAAAAGGGTGCAAGTTAACAGTATTGGACCTGGTCATGCACTGTATGTAGCAAGGAATAGGAAAATGCAACAATTCTAGAAATACCAACTATGTCCCTACGCTAAAATGAATGCAAAAAATAGAAAACGACTAAAATCTAACCTAAAAATTATAAAAATACCACGAAAAATCTAATTAAATCAAAATAAAGATATGCAAATTTTTTTGGATTTTTTCGGAGATATGAAAAATTAAAAAAATTAATTAAAAATAGAAAACAAGGGAATTTGGGATTTTGAGCCCGTTGTCCCATAAGTAGTATCTACTAAGGGACTATTGATCCTGGATTTTTTCCGGATTTTTCAGCTGTGGTTTCGGAGCAATCTGACGAGATTGCCCGAAAACCGATTTTTTTATTATTTTCGCCTACAAACCCTAGAATCAACAGTCTCAGCGCCTACAACCTGTAACAAGACCTGGAAACACAACAAGAACAAAGTAAGAAACGTCAGTAATTAGTGGGTCCTGAAGTTGGTAATCTCTAATTAGAGGTCCCCGGCAACGGCGCCAATTTGATCAGCAGTCGTACGCGGGTCAAAATAATTAAAAGATTTACTTATAGTATTCAAGGCAAGAGACCTTGGTCGTCTCACGAGAACCTCTAACACCAAAATTACCAAATTCAGGAAGTACAAAAATCAACATTAACGAAAAGGGGGGGTTTTGTGAAAACAGTTTCTGTTGAGAGAATTATCAGATTAGACAGACAATTGATTCACCGGTTTCCAGGTGCTCGTCTTGGATTTATCACAGGTTCTAAATAACAACAATTCATTCAATTTCAAATTCATAGTTGACATAAACTAACTAAACAAGCGTTAATTAGTTTATACGAATTCACACCGTTTCAAGCAAGCGCCAAAACAGCGGGTTCAATCGGTCACGGGAGCGGACAAGCGCCGTTTAAAAACGCAACCAATATCATAACAGAATTCTAATCAACCCTCTATCAATTTCTACTCGAATCAATTAATTTAAGCGATAACTAATTCGAAATAATAAAAGTTACTGACAGATGCATATAATCAAGCTGTTCATACACAATCAATCGCATTTCACAATGAAGACAGAACAATTAACTAAGCGAAACGAATCAATAGATTGCATACATTCAAACCAAATTCGAAATTTATAGAGATGGAATTGAAGAAATTAAAACAAAATTGTATTAAACATTAGGCACCGAACCTCAAAATCTGTAACGACAACCTTTCACCGATGAATCAACTTAGGAGCTTAGGCTTCCATGACGGCTAGGGCACAACAGTTTTGTAAAAATAAAACGTCAGATCGGATAAAACGGCTGATTAGTCCTTTTTAAGTCTCAGCTCAAAGAACAACCTAAATCCCTTAACGGATTATAAGATAAAAGCCCGATAAACGACCAAAATTAGGCCCAAAACCCGTTTTACATTTTACTGCGTCCGTAATTCATAGTTTTGACATTGAAGACAACAGAATTGGGTTTCGAGCCCAACAGAATAATTGTAGCTCTGTTCCTCAGCTTTCCAACGCATGCTCACATGCCTCAATCGGATAACTGTAGCCAAAGTTATGGCCTTCAGAGTAGACAGGGGTCAGTATGCAGTAAACACAAAAGTTAATCAATAAATTACTATACTGCTCAATTAAGACCCAAAGTCTAGAAATATGCTAAGACTTATATATTAGGTACAGAACACAATCAAAAACACCAAATGCAAAGCTATAAAGAGTGCATTAAAATGCACTGATCAAATTCTCCCACACTTAAGCTTTTGCACTCCGGGCAAAACACACAAAACAAAGCAAAGATGCATTTCCAATGAATCCCAAGGATACAAAGTGGCAAGCAAAATGCTTATTCATGGTTTCAAGGACTCATGGCAATCATGAACAACATCTAATTACCTTCAAAGCAACCAAGAGGATAGAATAACCAAAGAGTGCATCAAAAGTGATAGAATCCTCACAAGAAAGCATTTTTCTCAAACTCTCAAGTGTCTATGCTAGTGTTTACACTCAAAGTACATCATGGAAGCTAGCACTACCATAGGCTTGACAAGACTCTAACATCCACACTTGAAACTCATGCACACAAAGATCAAAAGGTCTTTATTAAGGTTATAATGGGGCCAAGGTCAAGGTGGGATAATTGAAAGGGGAACTAGGCTATAAAATCAAAGAGGATAGAGGAGCAATAGAAAACAATTACCAAATAATCATGGGGGGACAATTCAACCACAATTCAATCCATTATTTTTTTCGAAATTGATATGCTCCACTACTCGTTTGTTTTTTTTTTCCAATGAAGCAATGAAGCACAACAATACATATATTGTTTTTTTTACAACCACAATTCTGAGCCCCCCACACTTTGCAAATTTATTCTCATTTTTTTTTCAAAGCTCCTTAATCCCCTAAGATTGGGTCATAACATTGTTTTTCACTTTTAGGCTTGTAATGAGCTATATAACAAAGAATGGGATAAATAGGCTCAAAGGGGCTAAACAAAGGGATAGTTGCAAGGCAGGCTTATTTGGCTAGTGGCTAAAAAGAACAAAAATTGCCTAGATCATTTCAATGCATGCATGTGAACAAGAGTTTCAACAAGAGTCAAGTCAAGTTCTAGAGTAACCAACAATCATGAGTGAAATCACTCAAGAAAGAAAGAGAATGGCAAAATGCATTCCATCCATTATAAGGCCCAAAACTCACCAAGGAAAATATCTATCACAAAAGATGCACAATTTAATATTCCAAACCAACTTATCACACTAAGAATGCAAGGAAGTCATCCATATCATGCCACAAGACCTATAGTCCTAGAATAGTGAAATCACTCCCCACTCATACAAACCAAGAAACCCAATGAAAATGCATGCAATTTTTTTTTTAACAAATTACTCAAAACAAAAACAAAAACAAAACTACTAAGCTACTAAAAGACACCTCCCACACTTAAATCATACATTGTCCTCAATGAAAACAACAAGCATAAAACAAGAGTAAGGAGGAGGGACTCCCTGGTCAAACTACAGTGTAGGTGGGATGTTCCAATGAGAGTTCTTCTATGGGTGCATCTTCAAATGCAGAACTCTCATGGAATACTTTGAGGCGTTGTCCATTGACTTTGAAAATTTTGTTTGTCGCCTCACTTTTAACTTCAACTGCACCATGAGGAAAAACAGTAGTAATAACAAACGGGCCAATCCACTTGGATCTAAGTTTCCCGGCCATAATTTTCAGCCGGGAGTTGAACAACAAGACTTTTTGCCCAATGGAGAACTCCTTCCTAGAAATCATCTTGTCATGGAAGTGCTTAGTTTTCTCCTTACAAATTCTGGAATTCTCATAGGCTTCTAGCCTAAGCTCCTCATGTTGTTGCAATTGAAGCTTTCTCTCTTTGCCTGCTTTTTCCAGTTCAAGATTACAACCTTTTACCGCCCAATAAGCACGATGCTCTATCTCCACCGGGAGGTGGCATGCCTTACCAAACACAAGTCTAAAAGGAGACATCCCTATTGGTGTTTTGTAAGCTGTTCTTTGAGCCCAAAGAGCCTCTTCAAGCCTGTGGCTCCAGTCCTTCCTGCTTGGTTGCACCATCTTTTCTAGAATTTGTTTAATTTCTCTGTTTGAAATCTCAGCCTGCCCATTAGTTTGGGGGTGGTAAGGTGTAGAAACCCTATGCACCACCCCATACTTCCGAAGCAAAGCTTCCATGGTGCGATTACAAAAATGAGAACCTTGGTCACTTATGATGGCTCTTGGAATACCAAACCTGCAAAAAATTTGGGACCTAACAAAATCCACAACAACTTTAGAATCATTAGTACGGGTGGCTTTTGCCTCCACCCATTTGGAAACATATTCAACCACAAGCAGGATATAAGTAAAACCAAAAGAAACAGGAAAGGGGCCCATGAAATCAATCCCCCAAACATCAAATACCTCACAAAAAAGCATGGGATGCTGAGGCATTTCACTCTTGCGAGTGATTGCCGTCCCAGCCCTTTGACACTGTTCACAAGTGCGAAAAGTCTCAAATGCATCTTTAAAAATGGTGGCCCAATAGAAACCTGAGTCTAAGACTTTTCTCGCTGTCCGCGGAGGACCAAAGTGTCCACCTACCTGAGAAGCATGACAGAATTGAAGAATGGATGGAACCTCATGGTAAGGTACACATCGCCTAATCACCTGGTCACTACCAAACTTCCACAAATAGGGATCATCCCACACAAAATATTTTGCATCACTTTTGAGTTTATGTACCTATGCCTTAGATGCATGTGGGGGTAAGGCTCCACCCACAAGATAATTAACTATATCAGCATACCAAGGAGTTACCTCACGCAGCTGCATGAGCTGCTCATCAGGAAAGTCATCATGGAGTGGGAGGAATCCTCACTCTCTCTATCCTCGCTAAGTGGTCACCACTAAGTTCTCTGCTCCGCTCTTATCTTTAGTCTCCAAATCAAATTCTTGGAGGAGCAACATCCACCTTATCAATCTTGGCTTTGCCTCTGGTTTCTTTAAAAGAAATTTCAAAGATGCATGGTCAGTAAAAACAACCACCTTGGAACTAAGCAAATATGATCGGAACTTATCAAGAGCAAATACAATTGCCAAAAGCTCCTTTTATGTGGTGGCGTAGTTAATTTGTGCGGCATCTAAAGTCCTAGAAGCATAATAAATAACATGGGCAACCTTGTCAACTCTTTGTGCTAGAACCGCCCCCAATGCATAATTAGATGCATCACACATGATTTCAAAGGGGAGGGTCCAATCAGGTGGATGAATGATGGGAGTAGAAGTCAAGGACTTCTTGATACAATCAAAGGCCTGCTTGCATTTATCATCAAATGTAAAGCTAACATCCTTTTGCAGCAGGTTTGTCAATGGAAGAGCGATCTTGCTGAAATCCTTGATAAAACGCCTGTAAAAACCTGCATGACCAAGAAATGAACGAATCTCGTGAATGCAAGATGGGTAAGGCAAACTAGAAATCACTTCAATCTTGGCAGGATCTACTTGCATTCCTTTTTCAGAGATCACATGCCCTAAAACAATACCCTGTCCTACCATAAAATGGCATTTTTCATAATTCAGAACAAGGTTAGTTTCAATGCATCTCTGCAAAACTCTATCCAAACTACTCAAACATGAATCAAATGAAGAACCATAAACAATAAAATCATCCATAAACACTTCTATGCAATTTTCTATCAAATCAGCAAAAATACTAATCATGCAGCGCTGGAAAGTCCCAGGTGCATTTCATAGGCCAAAAGGCATCCTCCTATAGGCAAAAGTGCCAAAAGGCCAAGTGAATGTGGTCTTTTCTTGGTCCTCTGGTGCAATATAGATCTGAAAGTAACCTGAAAAACCATCAAGAAAACAATAATGTGACTTACCCAACCGCTCAAGTATCCGATCAATGAACCAAAGGAAAGTGATCTTTCTCGTTGCCTGGTTAAGTCTCCCCGTAATCAATACACACTCTCCGGATATTCAACCCTTGTGGGGATGAGTTCATTATTTTCATTCCTCACCACCGTGAGACCACTCTTTTCTAACCACTTGACCGGGCTTACCCATTGACTATCGAAATTGGGTATATGATGCCACCGTAGGAGTTTGGTCACCTCTTTTTCACAACATCTAAGATTAATGGGTTAAAGCGCCTGCAGGGCCGCCTAACAGATTTAGCCCCATCCTCAAGTAAAATCTGTGCATACACATGGATGGGCTAATACCAGAATATCGGCTAAGGTCCATCCGATGGCCTTTTTGTATTTTTTCAAAGATCTGCAATACCTTCTCTTCCCGCCGTAATCAAGGTTAGCTGCAATAATAACAGTAAATCACCACTCCTCTAAATATGCATATTTTAACTCTTTGGGGAGTGGCTTAAGCTCTAGAACCGGTGGTTTTTCAATAGAGGCGTAATCTTAGTAGCGTAGCTACATTCGCAACAAAGCCTATGTCATTGGGGACATTAGGCAAAGTGTCAACCTCGCAAACAAATTTCAACTTCAAAGACAAGTATGAGTGTTAGTGCAACAATCACAAGTAACACTGTCACAAGAAAATCACCAACGAAGAAAAATCTGCGATAACAACATCGTAATAAACATCATCAACCAAATCAACGAGCAATTCAATATGAAAAAGGGAATGCTCTTCCATGGGGTGTTTCATAGCATCAAAGATATTAAATTTTACAACGCTATCACCAAATTCCATGGAAAGAGTCCCAGTACCAACATCAATTTTTGCCTTGGCAGTTTTCAAGAATGGCCTGCCCAAAATGATGGGTGACCTGCTGGACTTAGTCTCTGCTTCCATATCCAGAATATAAAAATCTGCAGGGAAAATAAGGTCATCAACTTTAACAAGAACATCCTCAACCAGTCCAGCAGGCCGAGCACTGCTTCTATTTGCAAGCTGAATGGTAACACCTGCTTTCTCGCAGGTCCAAGAGCAAGAGAGTTAAAAATGATGTAGGCATTACATTGATTGAAGCTCCTAGATCTAACATGGCATCATCAAACTGATTGTTGCCTATGGTGCATGGAATGGCAAAAGTCCCTGGATCCTTGCACTTTTGGGGCATGGATTGGAAGAGGGCTGAAACATTATGCCCCATGTTTATCTTTTCATATCCTTTCAGCCTCCTCTTATGTGTACACAACTCTTTCAGAAACTTGGCATATCTTGGAATCTGCTTGATTGCCTCAAGAAGGGGAATGTCCATTTCCACCTTCCTAAAAGTATCCAAGATCTCCTTATCCCTCTCTCCCTCATCTTGTTTTTTTGTACTCACTGCTCTATGAGGGAAAGGGAGGGGTACTTCTTGTTCATCAGAAATATGCTCAGGTGCCTTATTATTTTTCAAAACAATGGTTTCAGGCATCTTTGGGGGTGTCAACAGCTTTCCCAGATCTCAATGTGATGGCACTAACATTGGGGTTTGGTGCATTCGGATTGACCAGCGCTTGAGTTGGCGATTGGTTTGCCCGGGCTTGCATCTAATTAATTGTGGTAGCCATCTGTCCCATCTGTGTGTGCAAATTCTAAATTGAGGCATCTGTTCTCTGTTGGGCCGGAGGTTTTGGGCAGCCATCCGCTTAACTAGATCCTCTAATGAAGGTTTAGGCCTGACAGAACTACGGTGGATTATTTTCTTTGCTGTTGTTGTTGTCGGACTTGATTTCCCAATCTAAGGTTAGGATGGTTCCTCCAATGGGTGGTACCTGTTAGAGGACAAATCAACATTGGCTTGAGGGTTAAAGATGTTAGCCGCATATGCTTGAGGGGTGTCAGCATTAGGGTCCTCTTGCAGTGTAGGACATGCATCTGTGGGGTGTTATGCAGAGGTGCAAATACCGCAAACCCTTGCTATCTGACCTGTTGCTAATTTTTTTTACCAAAGCTGTGAGTTCTTCCAACCTGTTTTCCAAGTTCTTCTCACTAGTAGCCTGTATCTCATTCACTCCTCATGTTAGAACTGCAGAATTGCTTCTGGTTGTGAATTGTTGGGAGTTGATGGACATATTTTCTATTAAAGCTCTTGCATCTGTTGGGGTTTTGTCTACAAGTGCCCCTCCACTTGCAGCATCCATAATATTTCTGTCCATGGGCTATAAACCCTCGTAGAAGTACTGGATGAGTAGCTGCTCAGAGATTTGATGATGAGGGCAGCTTGCACACAACTTCTTAAATCTCTCCCAGTATTCATGTAAAGACTCAGTGGGGTTTTGCCTGATGCCACATATCTCTTTTCTGATTGAAGCAGCCCTGGATGCAGGAAAGAACTTCTCTAGGAACAACTTTTTCAAGGCATTCCAATTTTCAACAGAACCTGGTTGAAGGTAATACAACCAATCCTTGGCTGCATCTTGGAGTGAGAAGGGGAAGGCCCTCAGTTTAATGTGCTCCTCTGGAATTCCTTTGGGCTTTATGGTCGAGCACACAATGTGGAACTCCTTAAGATGTTTGTGTAGATCATCACCTGAAAGACCACTAAACTTTGGCAATAAGTGTATTAAACCAGATTTTAATTCAAAAGGAACAGCCACTTCGGGATAATTAATACACAGAGCATTGTAAGTAACATCAGGTGCAGCAAGTTCCCTAAGTGTCACTATCACTACCACTAACTTCTATATGATCCCTAAGTCTACGATGCAATGTTCTCTCAATTTCAGGGTCAAAAGGATGCAAGTTAACAGTATTGGACCTGGTCATGCACTGTATGTAGCAAGGAATAGGAAAATGCAACAATTCTAGAAATACCAACTATGTCCCTACGCTAAAATGAATGCAAAAAATAGAAAACGACTAAAATCTAACCTAAAAATTATAAAATTACCACGAAAAATCTAATTAAATCAAAATAAAGATATGCAAATTTTTTTGGAATTTTTCGGAGATATGAAAAATTAAAAAAATTAATTAAAAATAGAAAACAAGGGAATTTGGGATTTTGAGCCCGTTGTCCCATAAGTAGTGTCAACTAAGGGACTATTGATCCTGGATTTTTTCCGGATTTTTCAGCTGTGGTTTCGGAGCAATCTGACGAGATTGCCCGAAAACCAATTTTTTTATTATTTTCGCCTACAAACCCTAGAATCAGCAGTCTCAGCGCCTACAACCTGTAACAAGACCTGGAAACACAACAAGAACAAAGCAAGAAACGTCAGTAATTAGTGGGTCC
The DNA here is from genome assembly GCA_037113605.1 of Calophaca sinica. NCBI lineage: Eukaryota > Viridiplantae > Streptophyta > Magnoliopsida > Fabales > Fabaceae > Calophaca > Calophaca sinica. The sequence continues at coordinate 55,945,355 of CM073732.1, read as the reverse complement.
TGAAGTTGGTAATCTCTAATTAGAGGTCCCCGGCAACGGCGCCAATTTGATCAGCGGTCGTACGCGGGTCAAAATAATTAAAAGATTTACTTATAGTATTCAAGGCAAGAGACCTTGGTCGTCTCACGAGAACCTCTAACACCAAAATTACCAAATTCAGGAAGTACAAAAATCAACAATAACGAAAAGGGGGGGTTTTGTGAAAACAGTTTCTGTTGAGAGAATTATCAGATTAGACAGACAATTGATTCACCGGTTTCCAGGCGCTCGTCTTGGATTTATCACAGGTTCTAAATAACAACAATTCATTCAATTTCAAATTCACAGTTGACATAAACTAACTAAACAAGCGTTAATCAGTTTATAAGAATTCACACCGTTTCAAGCAAGCGCCAAAACAGCGGGTTCAATCGGTCACGGGAGCGGACAAGCGCCGTTTAAAAACGCAACCAATATCATAACAGAATTCTAATCAACCCTCTATCAATTTCTACTCGAATCAATTAATTTAAGCAGTCAACTAATTCGAAATAATAAAAGTTACGAAACAGATGCATATAATCAAGCGTTCATACACAACTGAATCGCATTTCACAATGAAGACAGAACAATTAACTAAGCAGAAAACGAACTGAATAGATTGCATACATTCAAACCAAATTCGAAATTGATAGAGATGGAATTGAAGAAATTAAAACAAAATTGTATTAAACATTAGGCACCGAACCTCAAAATCTGTAACGACAACCTTTCACCGATGAATCAACTTAGGAGCTTAGGCTTCCATGACGGCTAGGGCACAACAGTTTTGTAAAAATAAAATGTCAGATCGGATAAAACGGCTGATTAGTCCTTTTTAAGTCTCAGCTCAAAGAACAACCTAAATCCCTTAACGGGTTATAAGATAAAAGCCCGATAAACGACCAAAATTAGGCCCAAAACCCGTTTTATATTTTACTGCGTCCGTAATTCATAGTTTTGACATTGAAGACAACAGAATTGGGTTTCGAGCCCAACAGAAGAATTGTAGCTCTGTTCCTCAGCTTTCCAACGCATGCTCACACGCCTCAATCGGATAACTGTAGCCAAAGTTATGGCCTGCAGAGTAGACAGGGGTCAGTATGCAGTAAACACAAAAGTTAATCAATAAATTATTATACTGCTCAATTAAGACCCAAAGTCTAGAAATGTGCTAAGACTTAGATATTAGGTACAGAACACAATCAAAAACACCAAATGCAAAGCTATAAAGAGTGCATTAAAATGCACTGATCAACTCATATACATTATGAAGAAGTGTAACCTCTCTCCCCACTTATGCTTGAAAGTCTATGTAAAGACATCATTTCACATGAAGAATAAGAAGAGTTGGTGGTAAGGCTAGTTCCTATAGAACTATATTATTTTATGTTCTTATTTTATTTGTCTAGTCTCTTCTTATCTTCACTTTTCATGTTACCTTAATGTTATAGCATGTATGAAATGACATTGATCATACTTGTTATATGTCAAAGTTTTTCTAAGAGTTACAAGCAGGTTTTAATCAACATAAATATGAATTTTTGTCTCTGAAATCCTATGGGTGGGCTACAGGTTAGTTTTTTTTTTGTGCAATTTCAGATGAACGCATACACATTTTCTCTTATATTTGATTTAGTTTTTAATTACTTAAATAAAATATATATGTATGGTTTCAAGAGTTTTATTCATTGAAGAAAATAGCGTGCTCCCAATCCTTTATATATAAATGTTATTTTTTTTCCATATATGCACGATAATGCAAAACGTAAATCAAGTCTCTAGAATACGTATTATGTTATTTTGTTTTGATAACAAAATTTTGGATGATCGAAGTTTGATAAATTATTTTTATTCATTCTCAATTCAAATAGATATGTGTGCAATTTATGTGAAGGAAAACCTGAAGTTTGCTATGCACGTATCAAAAAATACTATATTGTTGTAATCCTAAAGTTTATTAGTCTAAATAAATTTATTATTCAGTAAGTATTCTAAATTTTTATAATATATCTAAATTTGGTTCTACAGTTTCAGGATTTAGGTGGTGGGATACAATTCCTAATTTCATAAAGGAGGACTTTTACCATAATAGGTTGGGTCTTCTCAGTTTTAGATTTTCTTAATTCTTATGGGTTAGGTTCATGCCCCCCATTTTCCTTGTTAACTTCTATTTTTTATTTCTTAATAAATTATGGTGTGCTGCAAATGATTGATGTGGCTTGAGGTGCCAACATAGTTAGGATCTCCTGCAGCACAGTGATGCCTTTGCATGCCATTTTATTTAAAAAAATTATAATATATCTAAGATGATATTTGTGCATTTTATAATAAATCATGTGTACTATTTATATAGTTATGGTCAGAAGTCATATTGTCCCGTGTGTACCTATTATAAACTTGCAACCAGACATTTACAAATATAATTGAAGGCTCTTGAACAGCTAATATATTGTTGCATGGAGGAACAAAGTTACACACTAATACTGCATTTTATTCTAAGTGTCATAGAAACTTATTGAGTTTCAAGGATATATGTCTGAATGGATATCATATCGAAACAACAAATGAAGGAAAAGTTGAATATCCTTATACCACGAGAGTTATATTAGATAAAAAATGAATGTTGGAAATATTATTCGTTTTTCCTCCGGTTTGTACTGAACACATATTAGTACAATTGGAACACATATTATCATAAACCAGAAGTTTATGGATCATAATGAATTTTTTGTTTGGCATGATCGGTTGGGTCATCCTGAGTCTATATGATGCGAAAAATAATTGAAAATTCATGTAGACGTCCATTGAAGAGCCAGGAGATTCCTCAATTTAATAATGTATTGCTTGTGTTGACTGGAATGTAACTTAGCCGCAAATCGGCTAAACTCCACAACAGTGATTCCCTTGTCTTCAAGCGATTATGTCAAGGAAGGAACTATGTTCCTCAGTTATGGGTCCCTTAACTCACTCTAGAAAGGGTTAAGTAAGTGAACTAAGATAAAAATGAGAACACAAAGGTAAACATAAAGTGCGACTGAATAAACTTGAGCGAAAATAAATTGTTTGTATTGATTGATGTGTTTAAAATTATGTACAACTTGGGTATTTATGGTAACAACTAAGAACTACCCCTATTTGCCACGGTCAGTTGGCTAACAATGATAAACTCCTAGTTGGCAGTTAATCGGCTGAGTAATGCCATGCTCCACTAACCACGATCCTAAAATCTAGGCGCACTACCACGTTATGGCCACGTTTTCAACCAACGGTCTTCTCAGTGTGGATCTTATCCTTGGTTCTCTCGCTCAGCTCCTAAAAACTTGGAGATCATCTTGACTTTAATTAATTTTGAATTTAAATTAATTCAAAATTAACCTCCACCTCATTCGGCTCATGGAGCAATTTCAAGAACCTGACCCAATAAGTGACTTCATGCTAGCCCAATGGGCCCAATATCTTCAATTCAACCCAGTAAGCCTAAGGCCCATGTCTAGCTCTTAGTTTTCTGCTTATGGCTCTGTCAGCTGCATATTCGGCTAGCTTGTGATTCGGCTAACATCCAATCGACTAATTTCCTTGCTTCGGCTACTGTTGGATTCGGCTAATACTTGGAAATATTTTGGGTGTAAACAATTGCCCCTATGCTGCTCTTAGCCGTAAAACTTTAGGTTTAGGCTGAAGCGGCGTAATGATTAATGTCAAATCGCCCTTTTAATCATAATTTAATCATAAATGCTAAGTTATTCGTTTGCAACAACTTTTTAAATAGTGCAACGACTAACCTTATCCATCCGATTTACTCGCATCGAATCCCATCGCTAGCGATTAACTTTTCCTTTAAATACCCCTTAGCCGAATTACCTTTTCACACTTTCTGCAAGCCCTAATTCCTGTAGTGGAGGCATCGGCTGAGCCTACCTCTGAAGTTGTTGTGGCTTCGGCTGTAAAGGATGCCTCTGCATCTTCAGCCGAACTGGGTTCTGAGCATGCTGAAGATCACGCAAGTGATATGCCTGGTGCTGCAGCTACCTAACCATCTTTAGCATTTTCTGGCTTTTTCATTTTAATTCAAGTATTTTGGGCTAGGTGGCCGACCTGTGGTCACCAAAGACAATATCTTATCTTCGTTAAATGCAATTTTCTTTGTTCCTCCAGTATGCCTTCCCATATGGTAGGGTAGTATCTCTTGAGGTATTTTCCATTGATGCTCCTATTTAATTCTTCGCCTTGCATGTTAACTAGCCGATAAGCAACACTATGATAGGCTTTACTAACAACAAACGAACCTTCCTAATTTGGTGACCATTTCCCAAACTTAGGATCTTTATTCCCAATAGGTAATATTGTTTTCCAAACAAGGTCCCCTTCAACAAACCTCTTTGGTTTTACATGTTTGTTGAAGGCTCTAGCCATTTTTTGCTTGCTGCGTTCAATTCTGTTTAAAGCCATGATTCGATCTTCATCAACAGAATCTAATTCCATTAACATGGCTTGTTGATATTCATCTAGACTTAGCAGGTTTTGCTTTTATACTCTTAATGAAGTCATATTTATCTCTAATGGCAACACTGCATCTTGACCATATGTTAGCCGATAAAGAGTAAATCCAGTTGCATTACATTTGGAATTCCTCACGGCCCACAATACCTCATTCAGTGTTTTATGCCACTTCCTGGGCCTATCTTCAATATTCTTCTTGATTAAATCAATAAGAATTTTGTTAGTAGCCTCTGCTTGCCTATTGGCTTGCGCATAATAAGGGTATAAATGAATCAACTTAATCCCAAATTGCTGTGCAAAGACCACCACTTTCTCCCCAGTGAACATAACACCTTGATCTGTGGTGATGGTCTCAGGGATACCAAATCTATAAATGATTACCAAATCACCTCCTCTTGAGTCACGTTCACCATCGGCTGTGCCTCTACCCACTTGGTGAAGTAGTCAGTCGCAACTATGATAAAAGCATGCCTCTTAGATGAAGGTGGATAGATTTTGCCTATCAAATCTATTGCACATCCCCTGAATGGCCAAGATTTTATCACTGGGTGTAGGTTTTCGGCTGGAACCCTTTGTATTGGACCATGCAGCTGACAGACCTCACACCCTTTGGCATATTGATAACAATCGGCTGTGATGGTAGGCCAATAATACCCATGCCTGTATATTAGCCATTTCATTGTTGGTCCAGTCCTATGAGAACCACAGATTCCTTCATGTACCTCCCCTATAACCTTCATGGATTCATCTTTGTCTATGCACTTAAGTAATACTCCATTGATAGCCCTCCTGTAGAGTTCATCATCTACTAATACATACTTAAGTGCTCTCTACTTGAGCTTGAAGTCAGTACTACTTGAAGGATTTTTAAGGTAGTCGATTAACTCTTGTTTCCAAGAGTCGATCGTTCCTACAGAGGCACATTCTCATACTGGGTACTCTTCATGTTTTACTTCAACTATCATATCTTTGTACCTTGAGGCTTGCTGAGCTAAATCATTAGCCTCTTCATTTTCCTCTCTGGGAATGTGAAATACCATAGCATCAGCAAACAGGCGCACCAACCTGCTAGCCGTTTCATAGCATTCTTTCAAGTTGGGATTATTGCACCTATATTCTCCAGTTAGCTGCTTTAAGACTAACTGCAAATCTCCTATGACTTGAATATAGTTTGCTTTCATGGTTACAGGATCTTAAGTCCCAAAATCAGGGCTTCATACTCCGCCCGATTATTAGAACAACTAAGATCTAGCTGACACATGAATCTCCAACTCTTGCCTGTTGGACTAGTAATGGTGATGCCAGCACCTACCCCTTTTTGAGTTCTTGACCCCTAAAACATCAACACACAAGGCTTCAAGTTGATGCACGCAACTTGATCGACTAAAAGATTATTGACTTCTACGCAAGGGTGTTGAGCTAAGAAGTCAGCTACCATCTGCCCTTTCATTGCTCTTAATGAAACGTATTTTAACGCAAAAGCATTTAACTTAATGCCCCACTTCATCAGTCGACCCTGTAAGACAGGCCTATTAAGTAAATACCTAACAATATCAATTTTGCACAAAACCAATATTTCTTTAGACAACAAATAATATTCTAGTTTTGTACAAGCATAGAACAATGATAAACATAATTTCTCAATAGGGGTATATCTAGTTTCTGCATCATTTAAGGTGCTGCTAAGATAGTACACAGCTCTTTCAATTCCATCATCAGCATCCTGCGCTAGCAAGCAGCTGATTGACTCTTCTTCTGATGCTATGTATAATTTGAGCGGCCTTCCTAATACTAGAGGCGTTAGCATAGGAGGTTTGGCCAACACTTGTTTGATCTGCTCAAAGGCTTGTTGTTGTTCTTCTCCCATGTCATGACATCAGTATCCTTTAGTTTTAACAAAGGGGAAAAATCCTTCATTTTTCCAGCCGAATTAGCTATGAACCTCCTTAGGAAATTGATTTTGTCAATCAAACTTTGAAGTTCTTTCTTGTTCCTAGGAGGCCTGGCTTCTAGGATAGCTTTCACCTTATTCTTGTCTACTTCGATTCCTTGATGGTGGACTAGGAATCCTAAGAAGTTGCCAGCTGCAACTCCAAAGGCACATTTGGCAGGATTTATTTTTAACCCATGGGCTCGCATCCTTTTTAGAGCCCGCTCCAAATCTACTAAATGGCTTTCAAAGCCTTCAGATTTAACAACCACATCATCAATGTATACTTCCATGGTCTTACCAATCAAATCATGAAAAATGGAATTCATGGCCCTTTGATAAGTAGCTCCTGCATTCTTGAGCCCAAAAGGCATGACTACCCATTCATATATCCCCAAGGCTCCTAGACACCTAAAGGCTGTTTTGTGAGTGTCTTCTTTTGCCATAAATATATGGTTGTACCCTGAGTATCCATCCATAAAGGTGAGAATACCATGAGTAGCTGCTGCATCGACTAACATGTCAGCCACAGGCATAGTGTACTCATCTTTAGGTGTTGCCAAATTCAAGTTTCTGTAGTCAATGCACACTCTTATCTGGCCATTCTTCTTGATCACAGGGACTATATTGGACAACCACTCAACATATCTAGCCGTCCTTATGAAGCCTGCCTTCAATAGCCTCTCAATCTCAGCTTTGATTTGAGGCATCAATTGGGGGTTGAACCTGCGAGGAGCCTGCTTGAAAGGCTTGTATCCTTCCTTAATGGGCAACCTGTGTTCCACCAGTTCTCTTGCCAAACCAGGCATCTCATAGTAGTTCCAGGCAAAGCAATCTTTGTACTGCTGAATTAGTTCGACTATTTTGCCTCGTTTGTCCTCCTCAAGTAACCCACTCACCTTTACAGTTCTGGGTTCCTCTGGTGTACCCAAGTTGATTTCAATCAAAGGGCCCTCTGCCTCAAAAGTAGGTGTAGTTTTGTGAAGAGAAGAATCCAATTCCATGGGTTCGGCTGCACATGCCTTATCAGGCTTAGCTGCCGTACCTTCTCTTCTGAAGAGCAAGTCCTATTCTCCATCTTCACTCTCAGTGTCGTCTTCTTCCATCATTTCATCTATCACCTTGGACTCAGCCTTAAAGATCTCTAGTCGACCCACCAGGTCTTCAAGCACTTGTGATTCTTTATTCATTAATCACCTGTGTGTTAGGCCGTGATTCAGCCTGAGACCTTAACTTGAATCCTTCATTGGTAAGATTGCATGCCTTCCACACACCTTCCTCATAATCTTCTGGAACAGCAATAGGTTCAGAACAGCCCCACCATCTACAAAGACTTTTCCCAAGTTTCCTCATGGTTGCAACGGGCATAACGTTCAGAACAGCCCCACCATCTACAAAGGCTCTTCCAAAGATTTTTTCATTAATGCAAACCTTAATGTAAAGAGGTTTCAGATGTTTTACCATCTCCTCAGTAGGCTTCTCAAAAACTATCTTGGTGACCTCATCAGCCGATGTATTAGCTAATGTGGCCCATTCTGTCCCTTCAGCAAATACATCACCCTCCAAGCTTCCAAGTTGGAGGTTACCTACCCAAAATTCCTCAGGGAATAAGCTAATAGCCTCTATATCAGCTAACGGGCCATCAGCTTCTTCATTGAACAAGAGATCTAGCAAGGAATCCTTTATAGCATCATCTTGTTCCCAATGCATTTTTGGGATCACTGAACCCTCTATGGTGATTGCTTCCTCATCCACATCGACTGAGGCAATTAGACACTCAGCTTCAGGAACAGGATCTTGTTCACTGACCGACTCTATGCTTTTGGGTGCTTCATCTTTCTTAGCTTCTCTAGTATCTAACTTTGGAAAAGCTTTATCTAGCATGTCACTTACATCCTCTAAGGGCATCTCTCTTTTCTCCTTATTCTTGACATCAACTAGCATTTGCAGAGTTTGTTTCATTTTCTGAACAGACCTCATTCTCTGCATTCTCCTTTTTTAGGTTCTTGACAGTACTGTTGGTATTGCCTTCTTATCTTTGGCATACTTGTTCAAGAACCAGTGCCCTTCTATCACATTAGCAGGAGGCTTCAACATTCTCTGGGGCTTTAGCTGCTCATCATTTCTCGCTGTTATCTTCAGAGAAGACATGCCTCATTCCATGGTAAACTCAGCCACCCTTCTTTTGTCTTTGGGAATAGGCTCCTCATCCACCTTGGGCAAAGATAGCCTACCACTATCTCTAATGGTTAGCCGATCTTGCCCCCCAGTTTCAGTATTAGGTGTCTTTCCTTTCCCCTTGTTAGGTCTTTCTGTTGAAGTTTGGCCATATTTAACATATTATTTGACTAACTCTTGGGTGAGCCTCCCTGGCTTGGGTGGCCTGCCCCCTGCCTGTGCTCAACAACTGGCTGAGGATTTCCCAATCTGTCAAAAATAGAAGTCTTAACAGCCTCAGGTTTTAGCCGATCATTATGGTTTGAGTCGGCTAACCCCTTCTTGGGCCTCCAAACTTGCTGAACAAATATCCTCCGCCTGTGGCTAGGCTCTGCATCATCAAACTTTGAGAATGAAACCATGTTTATCTCCAAAGCAGGGAATAGGTCAGTATCCACTGTCATCTCAGCAATTCCTTTGTCTGCAAGTTTGAACCTTCCTTCTTTTATTCCCTTCTGAATGGTCTTCTTAAAAACCATGTAATTTACAGTTGCATGATTATAGGAGATGTGCCACTTGCAGTATTTCTTATCTTTTAACTCCTCAGCAGGTGGGATCTTGTGCCCATCCAGTAGCCGAATTTGTTTATCTTTAAGCAAGTAGTCAAAGATTTGGTCTGCCTTGGAAATATCAATGGAGTATTCCACCTTGCTATCTCCTGACTTTGACTCTTTTCCTTTGGCAGCCCTCAGGGCAGGGCAAGAGTAGCCTTTACCCTTTACTATCTCAGCTGCCATGATGTCTGCCATGAAATCGACTGAATCATCATCAGAGTCTTCAGTTTCCATAATGGATACCAACTGAGGACCTCTCCCTCTACTGGCTCGCCTCTTTTCTTTCTCCTGGATGACTATTCAATATGTATTGCCCTTGAGGCTAACTGGTTCAAGTAAGTGCAAGCTTGGCTAACTAGTTTCTCCTTGAGCTGAGGGTGCATGCAACTAATGGCCATGGCTGCATATTCTGTCTCAGGAAACTGCACAGAGCATTTTTCAGTCATCTTTCTGAACCTTTCCACAAAATCAGCAGCCGACTCATCTACTTGTTGTCTTAGGTTCATGAGGTCAGCTGCAGTGGCTTCAGGTTGGGGCCAGTAGAATCTATCATGGAATCACCTCTCCATATCTACCCATGTTTGTATAGAGTTAAGTGGTAAAGAGGAATACAATGTAAACGTTGTCCCTGTCAGTGACAAGGGGAACAGCTGCAATTTGTGGTACTCATTCTGATCTCCTTCACCACACTGAGCAGTAAACCTGCCTATGTGCTCCATAGTCGATTTTCCATCTTCTCTAGAGAAAGTGGCAAAATTTGGAGTCTTGTATCCCCTAGGCAGAGGTACCAATCTATCTACCCATTCAGGGTATGGCTTCCTGTAGATTGGCCTATCTAAAGGCTTCAGCTACACACCAAAGTATTTCTTGATGGTATCTGCAATGACTGCTGGGTCTAGCAGCTGTGAACCCCCTGGCCTCACTTCTCACAAGTTAGGAGTAGTTGCCTGTGGTTGCTGTCTCCATGTTGGGGGATGTACATGGGATATTTGCTTTGGAGGATTGGGGTAACCTGGTTGATTTGGCAATGGAGGTGGGTGAAACCCCCATGGCTGCTCCATGCTTCCTTCACCTGGTACCCTGTATTGAGTTTCAGGAATACTTGTGTTAAATGGTAGAGGTCGGATATGTCCCCATGACTGCTCCGTCATTAACCCAAGTGCCCTTGGAGGAGTTGACCCCATTTGAGCGCCTACAGACACTTCAGGATAGGGTGGATAGAATGGAAGATTAGCCGATACAGGTGGAATATTATTCCATGGCTGCTGTCCTGCATAACCCCCAGGTGGTCTTGCTCCACTCCCTCCTGCACCAAGAGCTTGCCCCCCAGTATATTGTGGGTTAGTCGCCTACATAGCAGTGCTATAGGGCTGCACATATGGCATTACTTGCGGCATACCAATTGGTCCCACTGCATCTAGCGGCCTCCTAGCCATTTGCACCTGTCCAAAATAAAGATTAGCCTGGTTAGTTGTATCATTCACCACTTGTTGACCTCCAATGTTCAAAGTGGCAAAAGTACTAGGTTGGGAATTAATTGGATTAAAAGGTACATGTCCTATATTCGGATGAACCTGAGTAGGCCCTGCCTGTATATAGGTAGGCTGAACTTGTTGTATCCCTGCTGGAATCGTGCTCGGCTAAATCTGAGTTGGTCCTAACGGAGCTGCATTCGGCTGGGTGACAGGTCCTGCCTGGATAGTGTATCTCACTTGTGTTGGAATAGTAGAATTGATGGAGCTCTCTCCTGAATAAGCCCTCTTAGCCTCTATCTCCCTAGCTTGCTACAATTCATTGTGTACCATGGGTTTTACAATATCAGCCAACTATTGTGACACTTGGTACATGATATCATTGATTCCCAAATCGAGTTGTTGGCGTATAAATGAAGTGGACATCACCAACGGTGGATCGTTGGGCTCATTGGGTTGAGTTTCAGGCTCTACCTCTACGTGCACTGGCTCTACTGTTGGAGTGGGTCCTCCGTGAGAGGGGTTCCCTTCAACTGGCTTCCAAGGATTGCTCTTCATACTGCTCAAGCTCTCGCCAGAACACAAGTGCATACGCCAATGGTAGTCCTGACCTGGGGACTCGAATGTGTTGATTCATTCACCTTTGGTCCCACCGGGCGTGCCAATTTTGTTGACTGGAATGTAACTTAGCCGCAAATCGGCTAAACTCCACAACAGTGATTCCCTTTTCTTCAAGCGATTACGCCAAGGAAGGAACTATGTTCCTCAGCTATAGGTCCCTTAACTCACTCCAGAAAGGGTTAAGTAAGTGAACTAAGATAAAAACAAGAACACAAAGGTAAACATAAAGTGCGACTGAATAAACTTGAGCGAAAATAAGTTGTTTGTATTGATTAATGTGTCTAAAATTATGTAAACTTGGGTATTTATAGTAACAACTAAGAACTACCTCTATTTGCCACGTTCAGTTGGCTAACAATGATAAAATCCTAGTTGGCAATTAATCGGCTGAGTAGTGTCATGCTCCACTAACCACGATCCTAAAATCTAAGCACACTACCACGTCATGGCCATGTTTTCAACCAACGGTCTTCTCAGCATGGATCTTATCCTTGGTTCTCTCGCTCAGCTCCTAAAAACTTGGAGATCATCTTGACTATAATTAATTTTGAATTTAAATTAATTCAAAATCAACCTCCACCTCATTCGGCTCATGAATCAATTTCAAGAACCTAACCCAATAAGTGACTTCATGCTAGCCCAATAGGCCTAATATCTTCAATTCAACCCAGTTTAGTTTCCTGCTTATGGCTCTGTCAGCTGCATATTCGGCTAGCTTGTGATTCGGCTAACATCCAATCGACTAAATTCCTTGCTTCAGCTATTGTTGGATTCGGCTAATACTTGGGAATATTTTGGGTGTAAACAGCTTGTTCCCAAGGGAAGTTGATAATTTGACCATCACCAACAAAAATTGGAAGTGAATCTCTCACATTTTTAGAATGTATACAAGGTGATATTTGTGGATCAATACATCCACTATATAGAGTATTTAGATATTTTATGGTTCTAATTGATGCATCAACTAAATGGTCACATGATTATTTGTTATCAACTTGCAACCAGATGTTTGCAAGATTGCTTGCTCAAGTAATTTGACTAAGAACTCAATTGATCGATTATCCAATTATGAAATATTGGTGAGGTTACATCTCATGTCTTTAATGAGTATTGTATGTGTAGTGGAGTTGATATTGAACATCTTGTAGCATATGTTCATACATAAAATGGACTTGCAAAATCACTCATTGAGCATCTAAAGTTATCAGTAAGATAAAGTTCATCACCAACAAAAAGGCACTGGAACAAAGTAAAATATATATTTTCCTATATTTTCACAACACAATTGATGCAATTATTTTATTCATATTAATATATGTTCGACTAATTAACCATGTAGATGCAAGTATTTTTTTGATCCAGATGAAGTCAGATTTCAAATCTGTTGTTATTTACATGTGGTGGTATAGATAAATCGTTATGATCAAAAAGACAATCTATAGATATCACTTCTCTATATCATGGTCAAATAATAACAATTCAAGAAAAAAAATCCAGAAGCTTGCGAATAATACTGCTTGCGAAGCTTAGTTGAAAGGAGGATATATCACAAAGTGGCAGAGCGAAATAAATTGCTTCAAATGCTTCAAGAGGAGAAAATAAAAATGTTGGAATTCATATTCTTAAGTGATGTTTCTAACAGGAGAAGAAAATTGTACTCTTTTTTCCCTTCACCATGGTTTTGTCCCATTGGGTTTTTCTGACAAGGTTTTTAACGACACAGTTCCTAATATAGGATATTGTACTCTTTTTCCTTCACTAAGATTTTTTTCCCACCTGGGGGAGTGTTATGAATATTTAGTGGATGTCCACCTCCCTGAGCCCTTTCATATTTCCTAGGATGCTGTTATAACTCCTATGAGTAAAATGCTTTCACTCATTGTTATTGCTCTTAACTTATGTTAATGACACATTAAATGTTAGGCCTTAATATATTTGTAAGTTACAAGAATTGTGTCATATAAATAGGACTCATGTGGCATTGTAAACCTTGCACCCAGAAGAGCATAATACATAGACTATCTTCTTCTCGTTTCTCTCCTTTTCCTGTATCTCTATTCTTCTACATTTTATAATATCATGCTCTTGTTTTAGTTTAATTTATAACAATATTAGAGTTTTTTAATATATATATATATATATATATATATATATATATATATATTTAATATTTAATCTAGATTTAAAAAACTAACATGTGATGTAAAGTAAATCTTTTATATATTTTGTTCACAGGTGTGACATTAACTTTGTTGACTTAATTCGACGTGAACATAATCTTGATAAGCACTATTTAAAGCTAAGGCAACTCAAACGGTATATAATATGTATATTAAAATTTAATAACTATCGTGATTTTTTAATTTGCGTAGTTTCATTTTGTTTGAGAATCAAACTATCTTATAATTTATCTATATATATATAAGTAAAACAAGCATGAGTTTTAGCTTTATTCTAGAATTGCCATCGGTAAAGTTTGAGTTATAATATTGAATACAAGTTTATTATAATATATGAGTTACAACCTTTTAATTACCCTTATAATCAATTTTACCATTTTACTACTCCACTTAAATATTGTTATTAAATATTAATTAATTTATTAATTGGATTTAAGGGGACTTAAACTTTAGTATTAAATATAAATTTATTTTAATTTATAAGTTACAACCTTTTAATTACTTTTATTAATCAATCTCATCATTTTTTAATCTGTTTAAATATTATTATTAAATATTATTTTATTTAAAAATTTAATTTATTATTAGTTATATTAATATAAACATAAAACTTATTAGACATTCTTTAAAATATTAAAACTAATTAATTATAATTTGGGAAAACTACTTAAAATATAGCTAAATTAAAATATAATTTTATAAAAAAAAATTTGAAAAATAAAATATAATTATATTTAATAAAATTAGTTAATGAGAAAACTAAGTGCTATTTACTGCTGAAAAAATTGTACTAAAAATAAATATATAAAACTCTAGAAATTAATCTTAATTGTACAATTTCATTTTTTTTATCACCCTATTTAATTTTTTTAAATTGGTTTCGAATGAGTGGGTCGCAGGAGAAGAAGCAGAGTGCACAGAGAGATACAAGAGTAGTCAGAGAAGAAAATTAGAGTTTACAATGCTAGAGAAAAAGAGAAAAAGAATAGCAAAAGGGGTTCAGGTTCTTAAAAAATTTTGAAAAGGAAAACAACATATTCACAAAGAACTACTGTTCTATATTAGTAGTCAAAGCGGCAGAAGGATAAATTTGGATTAATTGGTGAGTCAAACAATTGAGACAACAATTTTTTTGTAAAGCTAGCCCAGGAATCATGTTTAATTTTAATATTGCTCTTCAAAAAAAGTTTAATTTTAATAGCTTCGATGAAGTTGTATGATGTGTTGGATGAATTGTTTGTGTTCCTTCAATATTCACCATTACATGTACAATTTTTATTGTTGCATAATACGTTTGATACATTTTACATTCATTAACACTACCATTTAGGCCTCCTTTTTACTTTTTTTTTCTTTTTAGGACTGACATTTTATTTCTTAATAATATTATTTTATGTTTATTTGTTTGTTTGTTTGTCTTTTTTGTTTCGAGTGGGAACTAACGGTTTAACACAACATTTTTTTTATTTGTGTTGTTTTTATTGTTATTATTTATTTCTTACTTTCATTAATGCTTAAAATTAACTATTATTATTGTTTTGCTATATAGTTTTTACGGATTCCCTATTCATAATAATAATAATAATAATAATAATAATAATAATAAGAAAACATATTGAATAAAAATACTTTGATTATATTGTTTATAATATTTGAAGTTAAGTTAACCACAATTTTAACATATTTGTGAATTCTAATCATATTATTGATTGCTTTATTCTAATTTTATTTGATATTAAAATAACACCTTTATTTATTTAACTTATATTTCACAAAGTTTGTTCTATATTTAGTATTTATTGTCATTAATAATAATGATAATTATAATTTGACTATTTGTTTTAAAAAATTAATGATACAAATTCAATTTCATAAACTAATATATATATATATAAAGGTAACTTGAGTTTATTAATTACAAATTTAATCACTACAAGAAAAAGCAGACATACTGACGGCCTAATACCAACGACCACAACCCGTCGCCAAAAAATTGCCTTTTTTGACGGCTTTAGCCGTCGGTAAATGTGACCCGTCGTAAGCTAAATGTTACCGAAGAAATGGCTTATCAAGTGGATGAGATGTCTCATGTCAATGTAGTAAATGGAGTGGAATTTATTTCTCGACTACGTGACAATCCAATCACATATGAAGATGTAGATGAAGATGAGGAAATAAATGAAGAAGTGGCAGAACCATCAAGATCTGAAGACGATACCGAAGTAGAGTAGGCAGAATGGACAAAATGAAATTGTTTAACATTTTACAATTAGAGAAATGTCTAACAATATCTTTTAATTTGTCAGTTATTTTCATAACTTGTTGTTTATTTTTATGGAATTCATTTTTAATATTGTTATGTTTAAATATAATATTTCATGACTGTTTATTGTTGAATTGCTCTATAGACATATGGCATCAGGATCAGGATTCGACCCCCCCGACCACCCACTGGTGGTAAAGGGAAGGGGAAAGCCATCGCCATCGACCCCCTAATCGTCAGAGGCCGAACATTATTAGGCTTGACCCTACTGGGTTTTCGACGTTGTCATCTACACAACGTCTGCGTACATCTACGCCTACACAGCCTCTGGCACGTTTGGCACCTACACAACCTCCTGCACCTTCAGCACCTACACAGCCTCCGGCACGTACGGCACTGACACTCCCTTTGCCTCGCGTTCACATGATCCCCAACCCGAGGTTCCAGCAGACACATGACACTTCTAGTTCCCATGTTGTGTCTGAGATGGTGCCCGATGCTCATCTGTCTGAGCATGAGTATAGTACGGGCCATACACCTGACCAAACCGAGGTTGAGCAGGATGAGGATGAGCAGCAGGAGGTTGAGTAGGAGGCTGAGGATCTTGAGATATTGCATGATGGTCAAGTTGTTATCAGGCCGACTAGGGTAAATATTTACATTTTTTTGTCGAGTTATTAATAATTAATTTACATTTTTTTATAGTCAAATGTTAGTGGTTAGTAAGTTATGTTAGTAGCCAGGATTTAAACCCTGGACCTCCTTCCTCCAACTCTTTCAAATGTCCTAGCTCCACCACTTGAACTACACCTTGGGGACTTATTAATAATTTACTTGTATATATGCATTTTATTGTTTGACATGTTTTTATTGTTCAGGTTCCTTCCCTCAAAGCCAGCGGCGAAGGCTATCACAGTAAAAATTGAGGAGAATAATTTGGCGTATTGGCCCACCTGGGGGACGTTGAAGGACAAGGAGCGGAAGCATATGTTCAAATCTTTCGGAGTAAGTTGCAATTTTTATTTTATTGCATATTATTTTTTTATTTCATAAATTTCAATTATGTTTAATAATGTCTTATATTGATACATGAGAGGGTTGCTTGGAGTGAAGAGAATGAGGAGCGGATCGAGAAGAACTTTCATATGAAGACCTCCCACCGCCTCTCTGATATGCTTAGAGATGCCTGCCTCAGGGGATAGCCCCACTGGATAGGGGATCATATCAGACAGAAGCTGGGAGAGCATTGACGCTTCCCTGAGTACAAACTGATCTGCGAGAAGGCCAAGAAGAACAAAGCCTCTGAGAAGGGTGGGAGCTTGCACACTAGAGGTTTCGTCAGTCAGGCGCAGCACGCAACTCGACTTGTACCTGTTATATTATTATTATTATTTTATTATTATTATTATCATTATTATCATTATTATTATTATTTATTTATTTATTAATTAATTACAGTCGAAGAGGTTGGGTAGAGAGATACACTTGCACGAGCTCCATCGTGCAACTCATATTAGGAGGAGTACTAGTAATTTTGTTGATGATCGATCGAGGCGAATCTAGGTAATTATAAAATATAATGAATTGTTTTTTTTTAATAATGTTTATATTGTTTTCTTACAAAAAAATTGACTTATTCGTTTATGCATGACAGGAGAAGTTTGAGGCGAGGATTCTCAGAATAGATCTCAGGCAACATCATGTTCCCCGTCTCAGAGCCCTAAAAATCCATCTGCACCGCTCAGGGTTTGGACAGATGTTGTGAAGAAGGGTCGCCTATACGGTGCTGGAGACCTTACCAGCAATTACAAGAAAGGGACCAGCCGCCTCCACATCGGAGAATCATCGAGTAGTGGTGATGCCAGTCGTCGCTCTGCCGTGAATGAGCAGGAGTTAGCCGAGGTGAAGCGGAGACCGGCAGCTTCCGAGGAGGAGACCCATCGGACGAACGCCATTTTGGCTCAGGTGCTGGAGCGACAGGAATAGATGTACCAGATGCTAGCTTGCCAGCAGCCTCAGCCTCATTATCAGCCGCCTCTTCCGCCTCTGCCTCTTGGTACAGATGCTGTCAATGACGAGGATGGTTTAGAGCATCTCGTGCATGATTAAGACTATGGGATTATTAGTGATGTTTGTACTTATTTTTTTTATATTTTGATATAGTTCGGATATTTTTTTTAATTTATATTACGTTTCTTTTTTAACTTTGTTTTTTAGTTTACGTTATCACATTTCTTAATATGGAATAAATTAATAATTAAATAACTAAATAAATAATTAAATAATAATTAAATAATTAAATTAATAATTAAAATTAACCAATTAAATTAATAGTTAATTAAATTAATTAAATAAATTAACTAAGGAAATTAATTAATTTAAAAATTAAATAAATAAATCAATTAATTAATTAAATTAAATATAAAAATTTGATCAATTAATTTAATTAATTAAAAAAATAAAAATACCGATGGGTATGGTCGTCGGTAATCACCGTACGACATTATCGACGGTCGCGTCCGTCGGAAAACTACCGACGACCTTTTACGTCGAAAGTTACTGCCGGTTTTTAACCGACGGGTTGGCCCGTCGGTAATACCGACTGCGAAAAAAATTCGTCGGTAATCATTTGCGACGACCATTTTACCAACGGGCTAGTGGCCGTCGGTAAGCCGTCAGTAAATATACGTTTTCAATGACTTTTTTGCGTTTTGCTGTCGGTAACCCCACGTTTTCTTGTAGTGAATTTAACTTATAAGTTACAACATTTCAATTACACTCATTAATCAATCAATTTCATCATTTTATTAATCTATTGAAATATTATTTTTAAATATTATTTTATTAATTAATTTAGGTGATTATTAGATTTATTAACTATTAAATATAAAACTTCTTAGACATTCTATTAAATTTTTAAATTTCCTAAACTTTAATTTTTTATTAAATACAAATTTAATTTAACTTATGAGTTACAACCTTTCAACTACCCTCACTAATCAATTTTATCATTCTATTACACTATTCAAATATTATTTTGTTTATTAATTTGATTTATTATTAATTGTATTTACTATTAAATATAAAAGTTCTTAGACATTATATTAAATATTTAAATCGTGTTAATTATTAATTACAATTTGAAAAAAATTTAAACATTGCATTAAACATTTAAATTATTTAAAGTTGAGGTTTTATGTTAAATACAAATTTAATTTAACTTATGGCTTACAACCTTTCAATTACACTCACTGATCATTTTCATCATTTTATTAATCTATTCATATATTAATATTAAATATTATTTTCTTTATTAATTTTGTTTATTATTTCTTGTGTTCCCTATTAAATATAAAACTTCTTACATATTCTGTTAAATTATCGTGCTATTTACTAAAATTAGATAACAATAATATAAGTGTATTTAATATTTGAAAATTATCTTATAAATAATTAAATAAAATTGTATATTATCAATTATTATCTATTATACAAATATATATTCTTTGAGTTAAACTTTTAAATAAAATATTGACACTACATACTCTTAAATATTAACTATTAAATAGAAAAATTTATCACATTATAAAATTATAATGTATTACATATTAAAATGCCATTAAATGAATTTTAAAGGATAAGTAAAAAGTTTTTATTTTTGATTTTTAATGTAATTAGTATTTCAAAATTTGAATTTTAAAGGATAAGTAAAAGGTTTTCGTTTTCAATTTTCAATGTGATTAGTATGTCTGGAGATTATTACACATTATTCTATTATTAATAAAATTTTACATTACATTTTTTTTATATTAACGAAGGCATAAGGCCCAAAGAAAAATAAAACTACAATCTAATCATATAAGATGAGGATAATCATATCAAGTTCTTCATATAAAAACCCAAAAATGCTAAAAAATGATTATGTATTAGGTGAACAACAATCTGTTGAGAGATTTGAATAAAATATTTTTATATATTTAAATTATATAACTTTCATACATTTCTAAAAAAATATTTATATAAAATATAAACAAACTCGTGCAAAGAGTGATGAGCAGCAATACCGCTAAAACTTTAATATAATGATTTTCCTCCTTTTAAATGTAATACTAATAGCCATTTTAATTAACTTTCATCTTATTTTAAATAAGAGGAAATTAGTATTTAGTTTTCACGCAACAAATGGGTTAATTACCAGATATTAATATTATATTATTATGATAGTTAAAAGATTCGGTTAAAAAAAAAAAGATAGTTAAAACATTATCATATTTAAAAAATATGACCTGTTTTAAAATCAAGAGTAAAATGAAAACTTGAAGAGAATATTTGATTTTGTCGGTCTTTATAATTTAAAATTTTAATTTAATGTTTCATAAAAAAAATCAAATATTGCTCAAAAAAATATGTGATTTAAGGAATGAAAATAAGATAAGAGCGAGATTTTTGAATTTAAATTCTCTTTTTGATTTTTGTATTCTACTAGTGTAATAACCTGTGTCTTAGGCATGGGCACTTCTATCAACTATACAATATTTATTTTTTAATTTTTTATGGTGTTCTATACTATTTTTATGTTTTATAACTTTTTTCAATCAAAAGTTTTAGAAAAGTAACTTCAGTAGATATGAATATCAACATGTGAATAATTATATAGTTTTATCTAACTAATATAATGTATAGATATCTTATATTATCCTAAGTGTTATAGACATATATTTTAATAAATATAAAATTATAGGGATACAAGAATTTTTTTAAATTCAGGATACGGGTGCGACCTAGATATGTTTAAAAATTTACTAAAATTTTTATATAGACACATAATACGTACAATATCGTAAAAAATACTTTCTAAATATTTAATATTATATAATATGCAATGTATTAAATAATATTTGTATATTAAATTTATTAGTTTAGGTACCATTTGTTCAGTTATAATAAATAATAATAATAATAATAATAATAATAATAATAACACAATATGTTTTCAGAAATAATAATAGTAATTATAAATTAAAATTATTATCATCAATAAAACAATATTTATTTAGTGAAGCAATTTGCTTTGTACGCCACTATCCATTATCTAGAGTTGTTAAACAAAAAAAAAGAAACAAAATGCACTATCTATTTTGAGTTTCCTGCCATGTCTTGTCCTATCCACCGTTTCTTTTAAAGAAAACTATTTATTTTGAAAAAGAAGAAGAAAAAGAAATAGCGAATGAGAAGCAGTATAAAAAAAATCAAAGCAATAGAAATAAAAGGTGAACCTTATCAATCAACATAAAAAGTACCTAAAACAGTAAAAGAAAAATGAAAAAAAATAATATAAGACCATAAAATAAGAGAGGAAGAAAATATAATATCATCCGAACTTGTAAAAGAATGAGTGTGTTTTAAATTTAAAAAATTTTATTGCTATTTTACAATCACAAAAAATTTAAAAAGAGCAAGTATCAAAACAATAGAATTTTAATTTTTAAAGTAATAAATTGATAATAATCTATATTATTAATTTTGAATTTTTTAAATTTATCTAGTAAATACTTATCATTTCAATGTTTAAATTTAGATCTAAAATGAATATTGTTCAAATTTAAACTGAATGGCAAATCAAATTATAATTTTATCCTTTGTATATTTAAATTTAATTATGATTGGAAAATTTATATTATTCATGTTTAATGTTGAAATTTTTTAAATTTATTATGAATAATTATTAAGATGATGACATGTGATATAATTCTTTTATAAAAATAGTATTATAAACATAGATATAGATATATTAAAATTCATAATTAAACATCTTAAAATTTAAATTGAAATATCCTCTAGAATTAAATTCAAAACCTTATTTTATATAATAATAATAATAATAATAATATATAGATCTTTTAAAAAAACTAGTAATATATAGAAATATAAACAATAAATAAATAAAATGTAATTATAAATATAAATTATAATAGTTAAATAATAGAATATAGATAATAGAAAAACAACAGATAATTTGAAGTTGAATATTTAAAATATAGTTTAACATTAGTAAAATAAATTTGTTATGAATGAATGTGAGAGTTACAGTTGACATCATGAAAAACCTTTTCTTATATTTGTAATTCATCTAAAATTTATAATTTATATTTTATAATTTATAACAATATAATCATAGATATAGATAGATAGATAATAGACGATAGTTGATAGATATTTAAAATATTAAAAATAGAAAGTAAAAACAAATTTGAGTGATATTGTCATAATCAAAATTTTAAATATTTTTTAAATAAAAAACACTCTAATTCATTCTAAGTAAAACTTCACCGAATTCAATTTTATGAATAAGAAGTAAATATCCTAATTTAAAAAGAGAGAATGATGAATGTTGAACAATTTATGCATGTTCACTACAAATTGTCTTTTCAACCAATCATCATTTCATTTTGGAATAAGGAGGAAATTCAATTATAGTTTATAAGGCCTACAAATTGTCTATTTATGCTATATCAGTGACAATTTTGAAGTGCTATCCATGATCCAATATTAAAATATGTGTGACTTAGGGAATGCAAGTAAGATAAGAGGGTGATTTTGCATTTAATTCTCTTTATGCTTTCTCATATGAGATTTTTAAATTTAAATTTGCTTTAGCGAGTAAATAGATTTGGTTTGTTTAATGAGCATTCTAACACGTGTCTAAGAGATGATAGAATGATAATTAAAAGATTCTTTAAAAATTATATATAGTAAATAGAATACTTTAATATATGTTGGTCTTATCTTAAGCATGATGATAAATATAAGGCATTAATGTATTCAATATTCAAAGTAACATATGTACAGTACCCAAATATGTCCTTTTGTATAATATTTGTTGAATTTCTAAAATGTATCACATATACTTGTGTTTTTTTAGGAAAAGTAAAATTATTTCATTTCATCTAATATCAAATGATCAACAAACATATACTTGTGTTATATATCTCTTTACATAACATTCTCCGTAGTAAATAAAAATATTAAGTAGATTGTGGGTACTCATGTATATCACCGGATTGAAGGTACGAAGTATTGGCTATTTATTTGTGAATTCAAACTTAGTAATTTGAATTTTATATTTTATACAAAACAAATTTAACCAAACCAGCTTTAGATACTAAAAAATCTGAATAAAAAAATACTAAAAATAAAAAAAAATGAAACTCTTTCAATTGCAAATAAAAAAACCTTATAATTAATAATAAGATATAATATTATAAATGATAATATACCAAGCGAAAAATAGAGCAAAAGTTTCAGAGCTACCATTCATTAATTTTTAGTGCGATGGTCATTTGATTGAACATTGTTTTCTGTTAAAATCTTCCAACCGTGAAACCATTCATTATTTTTGTTTTTTCGGAATTGTATTTTAATAAATGGTGGTAAGAGATTCTTAGCTAGTGGGTTTCCTAATTCCTACCTATTTGAAAATAAGAGATAGAATTCTTAAAAATAAGAGGGAGAATTTTTTTAAAAGTATTTTAGTATGTTTAATGAGCACCTGACAAGTATTTTAATATGTCTTTTATTTGTTAAAAATATTATTTCAAATTTTATGTTTATTTAAATTTTCAGGCTTTATATATGTATATAATAAAAAAAATATGTAACAATAGAAATGTATATAGTGTGAGAGAAACCGTAGGAGTTAATAATTTTTTGTTTCATTTAATACTAATTTAATTAAAATAGTAAGGCTAAAAATGCGAGAAAAATAATACACCGTAAGTTCTAAGCTAAAACGCTACTTTAAATAACATCTAAAAAAATATTATAATCTAATGAAAAAAACTCTATAAACTAGTAAGAGAATATTGATTACCAAAAACCTCTCTTTTAGTCCTACGAAATTGTAGGTTGTAAGAAGTGACAGACCAATGAATTTCGACTAGTGGGGGGGCCAAGATCATATATTATCAATATTTATATAAAAAATACATAAATGCATAAACGATAAATAATGATATCATTATCATTATGCAAAAAATTGGAGATTACAAAAATTATAATATTATATACCTAAAAAATTGATGACACCTCAATATCTACGAATTATAATTGTTCTCTACGTGTTTTCATATTTTGAAATTATTGTATGATTTTTTCATTTTCAACACTATTAAAAATATCTCTCTCTATGTATGTGACGAAACAATTATTCAACAATTCATCTCCCAATCATATCAAAAGAGAGAAGCTAATTTTCTATTTTTTTTTCTATTTAGTGGGTCAACACTTAATTTTAAGTGGGGACAAAAATAAAATTACTCAATAATTAATAAAAAATAAATAAGTCAGTGGAGTTAACTGCTCCCAATAAATAAAAAAGGATCCACCCCTAACATTCTCCTCCTCCGACCATTTGAAGAGTGCTACAAATTTCTATTATGGTTTTTTTTTGGTGAGATACTTTTTTTATAGGCAAATGTTAGTTGTTAGTAATTATTAGAATTGTTAGTTTCCTGGGTTTGAACCCGGGACCTCCAGTTTGTACTCTTTTAGCGTCTCTTAGCTCACCAACCGAGCTACTTACTTGGGATATTTTATACTTTTTTGGTGAGAAATTTCTATTATGGTTTGGTTTCACCAAAAAATGTATTCAAATGAACAAGTTCCCTTCTAAAATATAATATACGAGCACGCTATGTCAAGACCACTCATTGATTTCTCTCTAAATGCACGTTAGAACAAATTCTTGGAGAATTAATCAATTTGTAATAAAATTCTTTCAAAATAGCATTGATTAATTTATAAATTACTTAGTGTTTTAAAAAACGTCTAAATTTTTTATAAATAAATTATTAAAAATAATTTAAAAAAAAATATAAAAACAGTAATCTAAAATATTTGTTTCAACCTAACACTTACAAATTAACGACAAATTAATATATTTAAATAAAGAAGAACTTAAAACAAATAAACAAACTCTTATATATATATAAAACAAATAAACAAACGGATCTAGTAGGTAGTAGCTGGCAAGCACTTCAACTAAGATCACGCCGCCATGTGATTATTCGGGGGATACTTCAAAAACATTTTTCTTAATAAACATCGGTGCCTCTCAAGCATTTCACTATTGTAGAGAGATAAAAGAGAAAATACTTGTTTTAGCATTTGGAGAGAGATGAGAGAGAAAATATTTATTTTAACATTGATGTTTAAATGCTTTTTGGGTCAAAATAATTATTTTTATTGTGAAAAAACGGGTTTGCAAGAGATATTGTAATTTTTTATTAATAAAATATAGATAGGTTATTAGTGGGACTCATTTAAGATTTTTTTAGGAGGTGCTTAGTTGAAGAGATAAAGTGCTTATGAGATGCTTAGATTGAAAAAAAATAAAAATGAGTAATGTGTGTTAAGTATTATTATTATTAGTTAGTAGTAAGGGTATTTTAGTCTTTCTCAGTCTCTAGTATTTATTCCTTTTGTAAGCCAACACTATTATGTTTTGCTCATTGTTCCCTTATGAAACCCTAGCAAGGGCTCTTTCTCTCTTAGCCTTCTCATTCTTTATCTTCTTTATCCACTATGTTTTTATGTATGTTAACATGGTATCAAAGAGCTTTGGTCGATTCAGGGATCTACTACAAAGTGGTCCATAACTAGTGAGGTACGGGGCATCGCCTCGGAAAAAAAATTTCTGGCCTTTTGCGATCCGGTACCGATTTCGACGTTCGGTTTTCCTTCTCCGTTTACGATTAGTAGCGCTCCTTCGTTTACATTTCGTCGCTTCTCCTCCTCTTAGTGAGATTCGACACGATTACGCTCTTACGTCTTCTAGGGTTTGGTTTCGACAGACAGGTTATCCCTAATTTCTTCTGTTCTCAGTGATTGTGTTCATCGTATTTTGTGATTGTTTGCTATGGTGGTGTTAAGGATGATTCTTTGCAAGTCGTTAGTGTCCAACTCAATGGATGAATTACTCTTATTGGAGTTATGTGATGAAAAATTTTTGATTGGAAAAAATGTATGGAGTTATGTTGATGGAACTTCTATTAAGCCCACAGATAAAGCGGATGTAGCCAAATACATCTTGATTTGAATACTTGGATGGTTAATAATTCGAAAATCATTACTTGGATTAACAATTACATTGAAATGTCTATTGGTGTGCAACTAGCCAAGTATGATACGGCTAAAGAGGTTTGGGATCATTTGCAACGCCTATATGTTCGATCTAATTTTGCAAGACGGTATCACCGGAAAGTGACATTAGGGCCCTTAAATGTAACAATATGACCATTCAGGCATTCTATTCGGCCATGACTAATTTGTGGGATCAATTGGCTCTTATGGAATCGACTGAATTGAAAGCTGTCAAAGCATACATTGATCAGCGAGAAGAGCAGCGTCTGGTTTGGTTTCTGATGGCTCTTCGTGATGATTTTGAGGGCCTTCGTGGGGGTATTCTTCATCGTACTCCTCTTCCTAATGTTGAATCAGTAGTCAGTGAATTGTTGGCTGAAGAAACCAGACTTAAGACCCACTCCACTGTGCCGGATAAGGGAATTCTCCCTAATCCTCCATCTGTTTTTGCTGCTCCTGCTCAAAAAGGAAAACCTCAAGGGAGGATTGGGCTTGGTAATGATGAATGTGCTTTCTGCAAAGAAAAAGGTCATTGGAAAGCACAGTGTCCGAAATTGGGGAGAGCAAATAAGAAGAACTTTAGGGGTCCATCATCCAATGCTGCTGCTGCTGCTCCTCCTCCTCCTCTCGTTGGCTCTAGTACTGGTTCTGTATACCCACATGAGACTGCTTCTCAAATAAATGATATTGCGGAACAACTTCAAAAGCTTCTTGCTACTCAGCCACATGCCATGTCTGCCTCTTCTACTACAGGTTTGAAGTCCTCTAGTCTGTCAGGTATATCTCCTTCCATATGGATTCTTGATTCTGGAGCATCGCACCATATGTCATATGATAATAAATCTTGTGTCTGTGAGTCCTACCTCGTCTATGTTAGTTATGACTGCTGATGGCACTCCTATGCCATTAGCAGGCATTGGTTCTGTCTCCATGCCTAACTTGTCTTTTTTTGATGTTTATTATATTCCTAACCTCACTTTGAGTCTTGCTTCAGTTGGTCAATTGTGCGATTCCGATTATTCAGTTAAGTTTTCTTCCACTTCTTGTTGTGTGCAGGATCAACATTCCGGGAGGCTGATTGGGACAGGCCATAGACAGGGGGGACTTTATGTGTTGGATGATCTGAGAGTCCCAGATATTGCAGCCTCAACATCCACTGATTTACTATCTAGTTTTCGTTTGAATTCTTCGTCTTCTAGTTTTTATTTATGGCATTCCCGCCTTGGACATGTTTCTGCTTCTAGATTAAAGTATTTGGCTTCTACTGGAGCTTTAGGAAAGTTACAAACCAGTGATATTTCAGATTGTTGTGGTTGTAAACTTGCTAAATTTTCAGCTTTACCGTTTAGTAAAAGTGTTTCCTTTCATATGCACCTTTTGATTTAGTTCACTCGATGTTTGGGGTCCATCAGGTTCCTACCAAAGGTGGATCTAGATATTATGTTTCATTTATTGATGATTACACTCGTTATTGTTGGGTTTATCTTATGAAACACCGCTCAATTTCTTGATATTTATCATATGTTTCGTGCTATGGTAAAGACTCAACACAACGCCGTCATAAAGTGTTTTCGTTGTGATTTAGGTGGTGAATATACCTCTAATAAATTTTCTGAATTACTTGCTTATGATGGCACCCTCCACCAGACATCTTGTACTGATACTCCTCAACAGAATGGAGTTGCTGAAAGGAAACACCCTCATATTATTGAGACTGCTCGTTCTCTTTTGTTGTTGGCTTGGTTCCCAGTGAATTTTGGGGTGAGGTCGTTTCTTCTGTCCATGCTATTAACAGAATCCCGTCATCTGTCATAGCAGGTTTGTCTCCCTTTGAAAAATTGTATGCTTCTATCCCTGATTACTCTTCTTTAAAAGTCTTTGGCTCTACTTGTTTTGTTCTCCGTCCACAAGTAGAACGTAGTAAGTTGTCTTCTCATTCTGCCATGTGTGTTTTCCTTGGTTATGAGGATGGTCAAAAGGGCTATCGTTGTTATGATCCTCATGCAAGAAAACTTTATGCCTCTCGTCATGTTGTTTTTCTTGAGCATATTCCATTCTACTCCTTTTCTTCCGAGTCTTCGATTACTAACAGTTCAGAACTAATCCATATTGATCCATTTGGTCCTAATGATAGTACTTCTAGTGATTGTAATGTTGAGAATTGCAGGACAAATACTACTACTCCAGATGATGACATCACTCTTGCCCCCCCGACTGCCCAACCACCTCCTGCGATTGTTGATCCTTTGCCTTCTCCTTCGCCTCCTCGTTATCCCTCTCGTCACCGTAAGTCTACTCAATTGCCTGATTTTGTCTATTCCACTTACTCTGCTTCGTTTGCTTCTTTCTTAAGCTCTATTCACAGTTTGTCTGAGCCCTCTTCCTATAAAGAGGCTATTCTTGATCCTCTTTGGCAGCAGGCTATGGCAGAAGAACTTTTTGCATTGCGCAAAACAGATACTTGGGATTTAGTACCTCTTCCTCCTGGAAAACGTGTTATTGGGTCTCGTTGGGTATACAAGATCAAAACTAAGTCTGATGGGTCAGTTGAGCGCTACAAAGCTCGTCTTGTTGCTAAGGGATTCTCTCAGCAGTATGGTATGGATTATGAAGAAACTTTTGCTCCTGTGGCTAAGATGACAACTATTCGTACTCTTATTGCAGTTGCATCTATTCGTCAGTGGGAGGTTTCTCAAATGGATGTCAAAAATGCCTTTCTAAATAGTGAGCTTCAAGAAGAAGTCTATATGGTACCTCCACAGGGTGTTTCTCATAATCAGGGGGAAGTGTGTAAGCTAAATAAGGCTCTATATGGTCTTAAACAGGCTCCTCGAGCTTGGTTTGAGAAATTCTCTACTATGATCACATCTCTTGGTTTTCGTTCTAGTGACCATGATTCTGCATTGTTTATCAGGTCCACCACTCACGGTCGCATTATACTTTCCTTGTATGTTGATGATATGATAATTACAGGTGATGATGTTAGTGGAATCAATAAGTTGAAAGCTCAGTTAGCAAGCAGTTTGAGATGAAGGATTTAGGAACTCTTCGCTACTTCTTGGGGATTGAAGTTGCATACTCTCCTAAAGGCTATCTTCTCTCTCAATCCAAGTACATAGCCAACATTCTTGAACAGGCTCGTCTCTCTGATACTAGAGCAGCAGATACTCCACTTGAGTTGAATGTGAAATATGCTCCTCCGATGGTGTGCCTCTACCAGATCCTACTTTATACCGTACTTTGGTTGGCGTACCTGGTGTACCTTACAATTACGGACCGACATTGCTTATGCTGTTCATGTTGTCAGTCAGTTTGTTGTCTCTCCCACTACTGTTCATTGGGCAGCTGTTCTTCGTATTCTTCGTTATCTTCGGGGAACTCAATTTCAGAGCCTTCTCTTTCCCTCATCGTCCTCATTGGAGCTACGTGCTTATTCTGATGCTGATTGGGCTGGTGATCCTACAGATCGTAAATCCACCACTGGGTTTTGTATCTTTCTTGGAGACTCTCTTATTTCTTGGAAGAGTAAGAAACAGGACATTGTTTTTCGCTCTTCTACAGGTCGAAATCTGGTGCTATGGCATCCACCACTGCTGAGATAGTTTGGTTGCGTTGGCTTTTATCTGATATGGGTATCTCTCTTTCTGAGCCAACTCCGATGCACTGTGATAATAAGAGTGCTATTCAAATTGCTCATAACTCGGTCTTCCATGAACGCACCAAGCACATTGAGATCGATTGCCATTTTACTCGTCATCATCTTCAGCATGGAACAATTACTCTACTGTTTATCTCCTCCTCCTTGCAGATTGCAGACTTGTTCACGAAGATGCATTCCATTAAACATTTTCGTTTTCTGGTTGACAAACTCTCGATGCTCCCTGTTAATGTATCGTGAGTTTGAGGGGAGATGTTAAGTATTATTATTATTAGTTAGTAGTAAGGGTATTTTAGTCTTTCTCAGTCTCAGTATTTATTCCTTTTGTAAGCCAACACTATTATGTTTTGCTCATTGTTCCCTTATGAAACCCTAGCAAGGGCTCTTTCTCTCTTAGCCTTCTCATTCTTTATCTTCTTTATCCACTATGTTTTTATGTATGTTAACAATGTGTACATATGTGACCCACTTAAACACTCCCACTTAAGCATTACTATTGTAGATGCTCTAAGTGCTTATTTGTTTAAGATTTTAGAATCACGTTTGGACCCCAAAATCGATTCTAGCATTTTTTTAATTACTATTCATGCGTTTGTTTTAGATTTTATAATCCCGTTTGCACTCCAGAATCAATTCTAGTAGAAACAATAGCATCCAAGCTTTTCCGTTTGGTAGAATTGATTCTAAGTATAAGACCCACAAAATTCTTTATATTTATATATCAAAAATAATTCTACTATTATTACTAAACACAAGTCAATTCTTTTAAACTCACTTTTAAACTATCATTACTAAACAAAAATCAATTTTTTTTAACTCAAATTTTTTTAAAATCAATTTTTTAACAAGATTCTGCGCGATGAATTCTACCCGAATCACCTAAGTCAATTTCTATCCTTACTTTATGATACGACTACACAAGTTCAGTAGAAAGTGTGCAAGCAAGCAATTCCTGTTTGCAAGAGAATTGAGATCGATCATGTCAGAAGTAGTTGTGGGTGGAGCTTTTCTTTCAGGTTTCATCAACGTTGTTTTCGAGAGGCTCCTCTCACCCCAAGCTGCGAACTTGATCCTCAACAAGAAGCTTGACCAAGACTTGCTTCGAAGGCTAAAGACCGCTCTTTGTGCCGCCGAAGCTCTTCTCACTGACGCAGAACAGAAGCAATTGGACAACCCACGTGTCAAGAACTGGCTCGACAATCTCAGAGATGCTGTCTACGTGGCTGATGACTCATTGGACCGTTTTTTCACCAAAGCCGCAACTCATCAAAAGGAGGTAACTATTACTAACATTTTGCCTAGCTTTCTTAATTTCCAAGATAGGGATTTGGTTAATAAGATGGAAGAGGCTGTTAGAAGAATAGAAGATATTGAAAAGCGTAGATATGTGCTTGGTTTGAAAGAGATTGTTCTTAAGGACAATTTGTCATGGAGAACTCCTTCAACATCACTAGTTAAAGGGAATATATATGGGAGGGAAACTGACCAAGTTGCAATTATCAAAATGTTAAATGATAAAAGTGAAGATAAAATATCTGTGGTCCCTATTGTGGGCATGGGTGGGGTTGGCAAAACCACTTTGGCCCAATGGGTGTACAGTAATGAGAATTTGATGAAGGAGTTTGAATTGAAAGCATGGGTTTGTGTTTCTCAAGAGTTTGATATTGTTAAGATTACAAAGACTATAATAGAAGGAGTTAATTCTAGTGTTTGTAATGTGAAGGATTTGAATTTACTTCAGCTTGATTTGAAGCAAAAGCTGACGGGAAAGAAATTCTTTATTGTTTTGGATGATGTTTGGAGTGTTGATTATGATGGCTGGAATAGTCTTAGAGCACCTTTTTGGTATGGGATTGAGGGAAGTAAGATTATTTTAACAACTCGTAATGAGAATGTTGCTTCATTAGTCCAAACCTGTCCTCCGTACTATCTGAATGTGTTGTCTGATGAGCATTGTTGGTCAGTGTTTGCAAACCATGCATGCTTTCCGGAATCCGGTGGAAATTTCACATTGGCAAAAATTGGTAAAGAGATTGCTAAGAAGTGTAAGGGATTACCATTGGCTGCACAAACACTTGGAGGCCTGTTGCGCACAAAGCATAATGTCAAGGATTGGAATACTATATTGACTAGTCACATTTGGGAATTGTCCATCCATGACAGTAAGATTATTCCAGCACTGAGAATAAGTTATTACCATCTCCCTCCACATTTGAAACGATGTTTTGTTTATTGTTCATTGTATCCCAAGGATTATATATTTCATAAAGATGAATTAATCTTATTATGGATGGCAGAAGATCTTTTAGAGCAACCAAAGAGAGGAAGGACTTTAGAAGAAGCAGGTTCTGAGTGTTTTGATGAATTAGCTTCCAGACTATTTTTCAAACAGGATGAAACTTATGACCGCTCTTTTGTGATGCATGATCTAATGCACGACTTGGCGATATCTATTGCTGGAGACTTCTATTATAGATCAGAAGAACTTGGGAAAGAAGACAAGATTAAAATTGGTATTCGTCATTTGTCATATGGAAGGTTAAGCCATCCGATCCCAAAAAATTTTGACACCATTGGTAAATTAGAATCTTTGAGGACTTTTTTGCACATCCATTTTCCACCTTTGTCATTCAGTTTTGAAAGTGCAGCATTGATTGTATTATCGAAGTTTAAGTACCTAAGAATTTTGTCATTTCGATACTTCTGGAAACTTGATGTATTACCTGATTCAATTGGTGAATTGATCCATTTGCGTTACTTGAATCTTTCTTGGACAAGTATCAAAACATTGCCAGAATCGTTGTGTAACTTGTACAATCTACAGACGTTGAAGCTATTAGAATGCGATAAGCTGATTAAGCTTCCAAGTGGCATGCAAAATCTTGTGAACTTGCGACATCTTGATATTAGAGGAACTGTTTTAAAAGAGATGCCTCAAGGAATAAGCAAATTAAAACATTTGCAGCTTTTAAGTTACTTTGTTGTGGGCAAGCATGAAAAGAATGGGATAAAGGAATTAGGGGAACTTCCAAATCTTCATGGATCACTATGGATTAGCAAATTGGAGAATGTTACCGATGGTGGTGAAGCTGGGGAGGCAAGGATGATGGATAAGTTGCAAATTCAGAATTTGT
Organism: Calophaca sinica; assembly: GCA_037113605.1. Taxonomy (NCBI): domain Eukaryota; kingdom Viridiplantae; phylum Streptophyta; class Magnoliopsida; order Fabales; family Fabaceae; genus Calophaca; species Calophaca sinica. The sequence goes on along the minus strand of CM073732.1, from coordinate 55,912,665 downwards.
TGTTGGAATGGTCTTTAGGTGTTGATATGGTCACAACCTCTACGCACACTGAAAGAGAAATATTGAACAAGTTACAGCCTCACAAAGGCTTGAAAGTTCTAAAAATTGAGAGGTACAGGGGTACGCGATTTCCTGATTGGGTAGGCCATTCTTCCTACTCCAATGTGACTCGTTTAAGTCTTGTGTCTTGTAACAATTGCTGTATGCTTCCTTCACTTGGACAACTACCCTCTCTCAAGCACTTGGAGATTGAAGATCTTAATGGGGTGGAGACTATTGGTTCCGAGTTTTGTAATAATCATGATGATCATTCTTCTTTGGCAACACCCTTTCCATCCTTAGAGTTTCTTTTATTTGATAGAATGACATGTTGGGAGATGTGGTATTCATCTCAATCTGATGCTTTTCCTCTACTAAAGCACCTTAGAATAAGTGATTGTCCCAACTTAACTGGAGATCTTCCTAAGCACCTTCCTGCTTTGGAAACACTTGAGATTTACAATTGTCAGCAGCTCGTTTCTGCTCTTCCAAGGGCTCCCGCACTTTCCAAATTAAGGATATATGAAAGCAACAAAGTGGAGTTGGAAGAGTTACCCTTTGAGTTGCAGTCTCTGATAATTGAAGGATGCCATCCAGTGGGATGTATGTTTCAGGCAATGACCATCAATCGCCCAACTCGTCTTCAACATTTAACTATATCACATTGTTCGTCTGCCTTATCATTTCCGGGGTATTGTTTACCAGAATGTTTGAAAACACTGAGAATTTGGAATTGTGAAAGACTAGAATTTCCAAAGCAACGTCAACACAAGATGCTAGAGTCACTACAAATAGTTAACAGCTGCAATTCACTCACATCCTTCCCATTGGAAACCTTACCTAATCTTAAGTTTCTAGAAATAAAAAACTGTGGAAGTCTGGAATGTCTTTCGGCACCACAGTCACATGTTTCTGCTCTTCACAGTTTCATCATCTGTGGCTGCCCCAATTTTGTATCCTTTCCCATAGAAGGATTGTCAGCTCCCAGCATGACTGATTTCAGGGTCTTCAAATGCAACAAGTTGAAGTCATTGCCTTCTTACATGAATAATCTTCTCCCAAAGTTAAAGCATCTTCAAACAAGTGACTGTCCAGAAATGGATGCTTTTCCTGAAGGGGGTCTGCCCCCTAACTTGATATCACTTGAAATCTGGAATTGTGAGAGATTAATGAGGTGCCTAGCATCAAACAATTTGCACCAGGGGAATCTCACCACTCTTATCATTGGTGGTCCCTGTGAGAGTGTCAAGTCATTCCCAGAGGAGGGTTTGCTGCCTCACATTCCCTTGCTCACCACTCTGCAACTACGTAGATTGTCAAGTTTGGATACGTTGAACTGCAAGGAGCTTCTGCAGCTCACTTCCCTACAACAGTTAACAATTAGAAAATGTCCCAAGCTGGAGAATATTGCTGGAGAAAGGTTGCCTCCTTCTCTTATAAAATTTGAAATCAATGAAACCCCTTTGTTGGAAGAACAATGCAAGATTAAGCACCCACAAATCTGGCCCAAGATTTCCCACATCCCCAATATTCAGGTTAATTGGAGATGGATGTCATGACTCATGACCCCTATAACAGGTAATTGTTTTGTATGTCTTGATGAGACCTCAATCATTCAGCTGTTCAATATGCTTCCCGTGCTTGCTGGAGATTTCAAGTGGATTTGTCTTTTTCTTTTCTCTCAGTGTTTCATTATGAACATCTCAGTAATGCCTACCAAATAGAACTAGCTATATAATTCAAATGTCATTAGATGCTTCTCAATATATTTGTTTTCTATCTTCTTAGGAAATCACTGACCAGAAGTTGGGATGGTGATGGTGATGGAGGTATATTATTCTGCATTACTCTGATGTCTCGGTACAGGGGAGCTGAAGAGATAACACCCGTGGTCAAGAAATTGATATGTGTCGTTTGTGTTGCGCAGTCTTTGAAATGAACAAGTAAGCATCTGCAGAAAATTTGATTGTGCCTCTTTACATTATGTGTTGCAGGTTGCTTGTGAGGTGTGTATTATTGGTTTGGATTTGCCTTGAATCAAATGATCTGATTAGTATTGGGCCCAAATTTTGATTCAAATATTGTTATTGGTTTTGGGGCTGATTTTTGTCAGTTGAAGATGAAATAGTATTGTATGTTTGTGAGTATAACCAATGGTCTACTACTTTTTATCCTGTTGTACGCAGTTTGTGGGCAAAGAGTCGAACTTCGCAGTCTGAGCAAATATATTGTTTAGAATCTGGCAGCAAGGATTTTCCAAGAAAAGATATCGTCGCAAAGACAAAAGAAGTGGTTTACATGTATGATGAGGTTTGTTGCCTAATAAAATCAGTTTTGGAAAAGTTTTGCTTTCTAACTTAGTATATTTTGGCCATCAGATATACCTAATCACTTAGTTCTATCTGCTTTAAGGAACTTCATTATCAGAAACTTTAACTGCCAAGTCTTCTGTTTCAAATAGTTAGGGAATCGTTTCTTGCCGTCTTCATTTTACATTTAACATAGTTATTGAGTTCACGTGTGTCTAACTAAGATATGTTGATCTATTGATAATTAATAACAGATTCATTTGTCCCAACTTTTCTTTTATATTGAATTGAACGTTTGTGTTATTTTAACAAAACGGACTGGAACATAACTAATGGTCTTTTTCCTGTTGTAGGCTGTTTTGTACATATGGTCACGCAATTGAACTTCACATCCAGAGCATAGATTGCCTAGTATTTTGAGGTGGACATTCGCCATGTAGAGATCTTATTGCAAAATATTAATATTTTGGGACGAAAGAGGATTGTTACAAGTATAACAAGAATAATCTTTTTATAGTGGGTGTATAAGGGTATTGTTGGAGAATCAGTCGAGATACTGTTATTTTCCCTAATTCTATCCTAATTTGGCAGATTTGATTTTGTTTTAATTTGCATTTATTTCTGTCTTTTATTAGTCCTTGATTTAAGGGATAGCGCTTATTTTATTTTCTCTATATAAAGCAGTCTAGACTGCAGAATAATATAAGCCAGTATTCTCCCATTATTTTCTACAGGTATGTTTTGGATTCACGTTGCGAACGTATAAGTAACTTTATGGATACTCTGAGTCCAAATGTACATTTGTTGCAGTTTTTTAACTGTAAACTTTGAGTCCAAATGTACATTTGTTGCAGTTTTTTAACTGTAAACTGAACATACATTAAAGATAAAATTACACAAAAGATTCTTTATCTTAATTTAAAATTTCAATTTAGTCATTTATCTTTTTTTTTTTTCAATTTAGTTTCACATGTTTTAAAACGTTAATTTTTAGGCAAATTGTTGGGTGATCTACAACGAGAAATGTATATGTGTCAAAAGGACAATCTACTCTATCAATTGTACCACAAATCAAAAGCCAAAGAGCTACTGTAAAAAACCGAAAACAGATAAATTTAACCAATATTGTTAATATTTTAGAACATGTGGGACTATACTGAAACTAAAATTAATTTTAAAGGACTAACTTGATACAAAAAAATAAGATAAAGGACTGAAGTGAAACTTTAAATTAAGATAAAGGATCTCTGGTGTAATTTTGCGTTTTTAATTATGAAATCTTTTTAAAAACACTAGCTGATTTGAAAATTAATCAAAAATATATTGAAAAAACTTTTTTAAAAATTGGTTAATTTTCTAAGAAGTTGTTCTGACATGCACCAGAAGAGAAACCAATGAGTGGTTTTTATATAGTTGTGCTTGTATATTTTAGAACATTATGTTATTTAAAGGGATTTATTAGTGAAACCATAAAAGAATTTTCTAGCAGGTTGGAGCGAGTTAGACTTTTATTGCACCCTAAATTTTGATCGGCCCAAATTTTTATGCCTAAACCCAGGAAATCCTAAATAATATAGGGTCTATGTTGCATGGGATTGTGTTGACTCGATTCATAAGCTAAATAATGTTATAAGATGATTATATATCAACACATAAAAGAAAAATACTTCCAATAATTAGTAACTATATCATATACATCATAACATCTTTTGGTATAGACTATATCCATTAATTCATTTTATTATAATTGTATGATATTGCTAAGAAAAGTTATAATATTTCATTTTACATATTGAATATGTTTATAAATAAATAAAAAATATAAGTATAATATAGAATTAATTCATGCATGGGATGATTGGGTAACCCAAAGGTAAACCTAGACTCATCCCTAACCCAATATCATTTCTTAAAATGAGACCTTTCTTTGTTCCTATTTTATTGTGGGACGTGATCAAACTTGAAATTGAATGACTCGAACCACGATGGAGCATCAGACTAGGTTGGGTCTTGCTTACCATTATTTTCTAGCACTCTTCAAATAGTCAGAGGAGGAAAACATTTTAAAAGGAGTTATACTTAGAAAATTTTGTTGCTTTCACATATTAAATGTTTGTGATGTATTATTTTATTTATCGAGAAATTACATTACAATGAAATTTGTATAAGATGTTGAAACAATATCAAGTCTTGTTCTTGCTATGTTCCAAATCTCAAGTAGGCTAGATAATGGATTAAACCTTCGAATGTATAATCCACGAGTGCACTCCTCGGGTCTGGTTTGGTTAAACAACGACGGGGGATGGGTACCTGCAAAGACACTTCGACGCTTAAGTCAGTAAATATTTTAGTCTTAGGTTAGAGAAAAGGAATAATATCATATCTCTTTGTGATAGTCCATTTTCCTTTTAAATGAAGAGAGAGAGAGAGAGATGCGAGATTGGCCTTTTCCCCCAGAACCCCTTTGTATTGTTTGTGTCATACTGACCAGTAAGCCTGTTGGAACAAAGATGACATTTGTGTCTAACCCTTAAAAGAGTTTTGATGACAACAAAGCAAGATTATAATGAACAAGTTTCTTATAATTATTTGACGTGTGTGCTAAGTGTGCAGGAACTATGAATATGAGCACCATGAGTAAAAGAAGAAGGCGATCTGAACCTTGGTCAGAAAGAAAGTACACTTAATACAAATCTTAAGTCTTGCGTTTGATTTGCTGATGAAGCTTGCATCGTCCGATCAAAGATACTTTATTTTATTCACAATAATGGAAGAAGCGTCTACTGACTAATTCAAAATGAAAGCACTTGAAGTTGCTGAGAATATAAAGCTTACTCAAAAAGTCTTCTACAACTGTTATAAAGGTCTTTATGGCTAACGAGGATTTCAAATTATTACCCACAGGCATTACCTTGATGTTTGAATTAAGTCAACTCATTAGGAATAATGCTACCTAGTATGAGGCAAGGACAAAACGACCATGTCAATATTACAACAAGTGTCCTACTCTACTAAGGAAAGAATACAAGAACATGGAGTAGACAAATACTATCTCGTACAACTTTTCTGAAAAGGAGTCACTCTCACTGTACAATTTGTCTCCATTATCAAGAAATAAGACCACAAAGCAAGAGAAATAGTACTATGCATTTAATGCGAAACCAAATATGAGAAGACCTATTTCACAACAAGATTATTTTCTATCTCAACGAGTCTTTCTAAATCATTTGTTTAAAATACAAGAAGATAAAGAGTTGCATAGAAGCAAGTTTGCAGAACATTGAGTAGCATTGAAACTCTGAGAAATTCATTTCATTCATTCTTTATTCTTTAAGTGCTTTTCGTTTATTATCCTCTCCGTGAGATTTATTTTTTAGGGCTTTTCATTTGTAATCAAGACTGATTAGTGGAAAAATCGTTCAATCTTTGTTTTTAATTCCTTTATACTAACTGGGGAGTGAACTATTTTTCAAAAATGTTTTCATACTCTTTAGAATATATATATATATATATATATATATATATTAAGAAAACCTCTAGGCAACAAGTTATCCTTGTGTCTAGCTGCAGTTGGTGTGTCAACCTCAACATAAACACAGGTTAAGCCTTACGTGCTTGTGTATCTTTCTTAATCAGCGTGTTTGAAAAGGTTCTTAGAAAATAATTTAAAAACACAATTCAACCCCTTTCTTATGTTTTTCGTATGACATTTCAAAGCACTCTTTCTCTTTTACTAGGACACACAACTAGATGCCTAGGGGATGACATAGTATGCGTCTCTCTCAAAGCTATAAGGTAGCTTGCCTGATCAACCAATGACGTCTGCTACAATCAGATTGCTTTGTGCCTGGGATATGGGGTCCATGCTTATATATTGTTCGCAGGGATGGGTAAAATTTATGGAGGCTGATATACGACGTTGGATCAATTGCCCCCCCGGTCGTCATTGAGCTGAAGTGGTCTTGGTGTGGGTGGTCAAGATCAGCAAGCCCACCATTTCAGCTCTTGTTTTCTCTTCCTGTGTCGGCTTGTTTCATGAATTTAAAGGCAGGTTTCTCAAGGTTTCAACTTGTCCTGATGTCTTTCCATTTTGGATCATGTCTTCGGGGGAACCTTTATTGGAGAAAATATCATAACTAGTTATCTTCTAGCAGCCTTTCTGTACTATGGTCTCATTAACCTTTTGGTCAAAAGCACGGGAGAAAGATCTTTTGACTACCAGAAACTGGTATCACCTCCTAAGGATGCCTTTATGCATTTACATAGTGAGTACTCTTTTGATTTCTACTTCTTTTTGCTTAGTCTTTGTCATGCTAATTTTTCTTTTACCACTTTAGGTGAGATGGAGAACACCTTGTATGGCAAATTGCTTTGCAGGCTAGAGCAACGATGAGCCCTTGAGAAAGAATGGGTTGGGGGACTAACAACAACAATTTCCTCCCCCCCAAATTGACTCCGGGAGTATGTGCCGCGTGGTTGTTCAATGTGATGATTCTAGTGCTTCCTCCTCTTCTATTGCCCAAAGTACTGTTATTAATTCATGGAAGGTCCTCCCTTCTCCCTAGTTTCTTATCCAGTCCATCCGTCCCTACCACTCTTCCTTTTGGGACCAAGGTGGCTTGTACTAGGATTTTCAATCAATTTCTAGAAGTGCCCTTCGGAGGCTTTGATCTTGGCATTTGGTCCTGAGACTTTCTATCTCGAGGGGACGACCTAGATTCATGGTTGCTTCCACCTTTGGCCTCTCAAATTTTGAAATATCACCCTTTAGGATAAATTTTGCATAACTCACTCCAAGATTGTTGCATGTTTACAAGGGCTGTTCGGTATGCTCTCGAGATTCTTCCCCCCCCACTTATTTGCAGTGGAGTACAACTCGTTCAATATAACCATAAATTGGTTGAGGCTCTGAAGCTGTTATCTGAGCTAGATGCTTGTATTTCCACTCTTCAAGAGGCTCTTACGGCTGCACAAACTTCGACAAACTAAGAGAGGTTTAGGCGCTAGGATTGGGAAAGGGAAATGAGTCGTTTGCACGAGGAAATGGCATGTCTTGAGGGAGTGACCACTACCTTGGAGTCAACTAAGAATGCCCTAACAGAAATGGCATTATGCTTGAGGAATGATATTGGAGCCCATAAAAAATATTGGGGAACGGTCATTCGTCAATCTTGAATCCGCTTCTTACTCCCACTTTTATTGAGTTTCAGGGAAGCAGATTCGCTTCTCACTCCCACTCTTATCGATTTTCGGGAAAAAGGTCATTCCTTCATCTTGGTCATTCTTTTCAATAGTTAACACACAACAAATATTTGTCAAACACATGAGATATTTCTTACGTTCTCCCACTCGATTCATGTAACAATGTATTATTTCGCGATTTAATAAAGTATTAAAGATAATGTGCATAAACAAGGATAGGTGTTTCATACATTTGTCTTATTATGAGTCGTAGTTAAGAACAAGAACTAATGTGAGTCAAAAAGGTCACATATCATCATTTTGACATAATTTTTTCCATGTAGTAGTCATCTTCCTAACATGACCCTTTTATGGGAAGTGTATCTAATGTCTGATAATAATGTTGTTTTAAGTCAATTATTGGGCTAAAAAACCTTTTTGATCTCTTATCTTATTTTTTTAGTTTTAGTTTGGTCACTTAATTTTTAAAAGTTTTAATTGGGTCCTTTATTTTATACCAATGTGATCCCTTTTTTATTTTCTGTTCCAAAATGATCCCTTATTTTTAGCAAAAGTTATATCAATGTGGTTCCTTTTTTTGTTTCAAAATGGTATCTTATTTTACAAAAGTTATACCAATATGGCTCTTTCCGTAACAAATATAAATGGAAATGATCACATTGAATGTTTTGGACGTAAACTTTTTTATTATAGAGGCATCAATCATAAGTCATGACACACTATGCTTTTGAACCTCTTTTTTAACGGCAAAGTGTTTTAGTTCCATATGTTTGACACTTTTAGAATACTTATTAGTTTTTAGACAAGAAGACAATTGTGGAATTATCACAATAAATTTTAAGTAGTCTTTTTTTTGGTGAAGTACAATAGAAAAAAAGAAAAAACGCAGGAGAGAAAAAAAACTAGATGCCTAAAGCATCCTTCAAGAGGAGAGATCCCATATCACTAGGAGGGGTTGTCCAAATCTGGCGCCTAGTAGTAGCTCGAGCCCCTTGCTTGGCTAAGTAATCGGCACAAGCATTGGCTTCGCGGACCACATGAACAAACTCAACTGAAGCACCACCTTCCATAAGCATAACAATAGCAGCAAGAATGGAGGCATGGCGATGGAACCTATGGAGGTCCCTTGTGTGAAGAAGCGTAATAGCTTCGAGGCAGTCAGTCTCACACACAAAGTCTTTAAAGCCCAACTCCAAAGCGAGAGACAACCCATGGAGGATGCCAAATAACTCAGCTAACAAAGGGTCACCAATTCCATCAAAGCTGGAGAAACCTCCAAGCCAGGCACCCTTGTTGTCTCTAATCAAGCCACCTGAACCAATAGACTGAGAATCTGGGAGGGCACTACCGTCAGTGTTCAGCTTGGCATGACCCGCAGGAGGAGGCGTCCATCTCGCTAACAACCTAGCCTGATGCTTAGCGGTAGAATGGGTAGCACAGTAAGTGAGATAATCATCGTGGGAGGCCTGGATACTCCTAACAGTCGCTTCAATTCTCCTTGGCTCCGTGGAGAAAATCATCTGATTCCGCCACACCCATACCCACCAGAGGGTTGCAACGAAGAGAATAGGAGAGTCACTGCTAACCATAGCATTGATCCAACTACTTACGTCACGGTGGAGGAGGAAATCCGACTGAGAGAGTAACCCAATGCGAAGCCAAACCTCACGGGAATGGGGACAATCTCTCAGGCAATGGAGCACATCTTCTTCACTCCCAGAGCACCGAGTACACGTTGGGGAGGCCGCCATGTTACAATGGTATCTTTTATGGTTGGTGGGGAGGGCGTCATGCAAACAGAGCCAAATCAGATGCTGAACTTTAGCCGGAGCACCAATCTTCCACACCCAAGACCAATTAGCCTTCTCATCCCAAGCTCGATGGCGTCTCAAAAGCCACTGGTATCCTGAAGAACACGAGTAGACTCCATTGTTGGAGCTGTGCCATATCCAAGCATCCTCCACTGAGTCATTAAAACAAGTTGGCGGAGCACATGCATTGAACTTTTGAATCAATTGAGGAGGTAGCGGCGTTGCGAGTTGGTTGAGATTCCAAGTACACCGCAACACAAAGATCACGTAAGCGAGTTGTGACTCGTAAATGTGGACATAATCCACGAGTTCTTTGATGGGGCCACAACCCATCCAATCTGTGAACCATAGTGAATCGCTTCCGAACCAATACGGCTGAAACCCTCCTTCAACTCCTCTACTGCTTTCATGATGCTCCTCCAAGTCAAAGAAACTCCTGTTTTAGTGGTCATGTTCCAGATAGTGCTAGATCCCAGATATTTGTGGGTTAACACTTGGACCCAAAGCTTATGTTGATCATGGCACATACTCCAAACAAGCTTTCCCAAGAGGGCAATGTTGCTCAAGTGAGTTTCCCTGATGCCGAGGCCACCATATTTGCGAGGGGTAGTCACCTTCTTCCAATTAACAAGGCTCCATCCCCTGGTAGTACCCCCACCGCCCCAAATGAAGCTCCGGGTGATGCTGTGAATTCGGTTGCACACTTCATGAGGCAAATGGTGCGTTTGCATAGTGTAGACTGGGATGGTATTAGTAACTGACCTAGCAAGGCATACACGGCCCGCCTTGTTAAGAAGGCTTGCCTTCCATGTTGCAAGCCTTTTATGCAATTTCTCAATCAAGTGCTCATAGTCACTGTTTTTCACTCGACCATGAATCAAAGGAAACCCAAGATAATGCCCAAGATCCGCCACCAACTTGATAGAAGAAGTGTCTTTAATAGCCTGCTTGGTCGCTAAAGGGACCCTCCTTGAACACATGGCTTTGGATTTGCTTAAGTTAACCTTGAGCCCGGAAGCATCACAAAAGTCACGCAAAGTGTCCGTCACTACTTGAGCCTGATGGGTGTCAGCTTCACAGAAAAGGAGGACGTCATCTGCAAAAAGAAGATGAGAAAGGCCTGGGCCACCCCTAGATACTCGAATAGGCCTCCAAATCCCAGCATTGACTTTCTGTTGAATACTAAGGGCCAATTTTTCCATACACATGACAAACAAATATGGAGAGAGGGGGTCACCCTGTCGCAATCCCCGAGAGGGCCTAAAGTGGTCAGTTTTAGCACCATTCCAAAGAATTGCCAATCTACTAGCTCTAACACAGCTCATAATCAGAGAGATCGTTAAAGGAGGAAGGCCAAAGTCTTTGAGAGTTAGCTCCAAGAAGCCCCAATCTAGCCTATCATAGGCTTTCTCAAGGTCGATTTTAAAAACTATAGACCCTTTGCGAGCCCGAGAAGTGTGCATATGATGGATCACCTCCTGGGCTAGAATAGCGTTATCAGAAGTGCCTCTCTTGGGAATAAAACTACTCTGCAAAGGGCCAATGAGGTCATCCAGGAAGGGACGGAGGCGGTTCACCAAAACTTTAGTTATAACTTTGAAGATGACGTTGCATAGACTGATGGGTCTAAAGTTCTTAAGGCGAGTAGGGTTATCTTCCTTTGGAATAAGGACTAGCAGAGTCTCTGCAATATGTTCATCAACCCACCCTCTATTGAAAGCCTGGGCAACCAAAGACCACAAGACATCCCCCACAGTGTCCCAAAAGTGCTTAAAGAAGAGGGGTTGGAAGCCATCTGGACCTGGGGCTTTATAAGAGCTCATAGAAAATACCGACTTCCGCACTTCCTCTTTAGAAACAGGTGCAGTCAAGACGGCCCTCCCTTCATCACAAAGAGTAGGAAGTAAGTCCACTTGGAGGCTATCTGGACTCGTGGAGGGGTCTTCCGTGAACAACCGGTGGTAAAAAGAAGTTGCTTCTCTCTGAAGAGCTTCATCATCAGTACACCACTCATCATTCTCAAGAAAAAGCCCTTGAATTTTATTTCTCTTTCTGCGCACAACTGTCTGGGTATGGAAGAACTTCGTGTTCCGATCACCAAATTTGACCCACTTTTCCCTCGACTTCTAAAACCACAAAAGTTCCTCTTGTTTAAGGCAAGTAACAATTGGGCCTCTGGTTAGACTTGAAGGGGAGTGATGAAGAATCAATTCCCACATAAAGAAAACGAAAGCGTATATAAGATAGGAATGTTTGAGTCCAAATTGTTCTATAGGGGCGTGTCTAGAAGTTTTGGAGCCTTAGGTAAAGCCATTATAGATTGAAAAATACTGGGCTTTAAACAGAACAATTTGAAAAGAAGATATTATTTTTTAAAATAAATTTATAGTAAAATTAACCGTTATGTTTATCTATCCTAATTTATCCAGTACAACAATGTTTGTTACTTTGTAAATAGTGATGTATGTATCACGCGCAAAGAAGTTTTAACAATTAATTAGCCTATACTTACAATTAAGCGAACGTCTTAGCCTTTGAGTGCATTCATGTATTATCATTATGGTATTATTTGTTGTTCTTTCCATAAAGACATACATATATAATACTTTTGTATATTAATTGAGGTTTTATTTTTTGTAAAAAATTAAGGCTTGTGCTACTCCTAAAATTTAATTTGGGCCTTGTGGTCCTAAGGCAAACGCCTAAACTGCCTAAAGGCAGTCAAGACCCGTGTTGTTTTTGGCTAACGCCATAACCGTTAACAACTCCCGTTTTGGCTAGTTACTCCCTACAGGCCCACTCGTGAACACTAACACTCTTTGCTATATATGTCCATATACAGGAGCTTATAAGAGAAACTATACATGTTCTAATCTTTTGACTTCTTGACGCATATCAAGCCTCCATTAACTCTTTTTAATCTTCCAAATGCTTGAATAATCTAATTCTTCTCCTTCTTATTGAATTGAGTATAATTGGCTATTTTTCATTTTATTGATCCAGTGTTCACTCTTAGTAGTTAGATTATCATATAAAACAAAACTTATTTGAAAATTATAGTCCAAATTCATAATTCAACATCTCGATATAAAGATTAACAAATATATAACTTAAATCATTCATAAGCTTTTTTTATTGTATTTGTCATCATAAAAAGTAACATATCGAACATTGAAGCAAACACATTTCCACATTGATATAACGATGTTTAGTTGTTTATGTTCGTTGGTTATGACACTGGTTATTGCTTGTTCTATTCTATGACTTATTACTTCAATGTCTTTTTGGTTTTGTAAAGCAATATTTATGCTTTTGTTATATATTGCAATGTCTTGCTATCTTTTTAATGGCTTTGCCCAATTCAGTACAAATTTTACGTGAACAAATATGTGCAGTCCCAAAAAATGGTGTCTCTATGTCTCCTACCAATTAAATGCTGCAGATATGTATATATGTTAATAAGTTATAATTTTATTTTATTATGTGGCAAATTGCCATTGGTGGGAAACAAAATATGTGACGGGAAAGTGAGACAGGAGATTTTTATCCATTTTACATATAGTATAGTTTAAGGTGTCCAACCCTTCCGCAACACATGTTGGTAGTATCTTGTTGGCTCTGTGCCAGATTTTTTAATTCTTGTTCAAAAGATGCTCCAAAATAAATCAGGGAATTGGCAAAAAGTGTCACCTGTTGTAAGATTAGCCAAATTATTAATTAGTTCATGACATTATTCAACCCTCCATTCTCATATTTTCAAGAGAATAGTATAATATGCCTTTAATACCATGCGCTATTCTAATTTCTGGCCACAATTTACAGAGTCCGAGTCATTCTCATATTTAAATATTCATTATATATGCATATAAGTAGTTATAAATACAATTAGATTTCAATATTTCATGCGCCGTCTTACTCTCCAACTATCTCTAGTAATAATACCTTCCTTAATATCATGAATTATAATCTTCTCTTGATAATTTTCTTTTTTTCTACTACAAACAACCTCCATCTTAGCCTAAAGTATTTCATGTTTAATGAACAATGACCTTGAAGCTTATGCATGAGGCCACCTAGACCATATAAGACCAATACAAAAAATATTCACAATACACGGACTATGGCCATCGAACAACATCGAGCATCACCCATTTTCGTGCTCACCACATGTGCTCGTAGCCATGTTTGATGGCCATAGCCGTGTACCGTAAATACTTTTATTAGGCGGCCGGCCTCCTACAAAAGCGTGGAGGAAATTGTTCATCCTACGTGAAATAGTCATAGACTAAGGTGGAGAGTTTGTAGTAGAAAGAAGAAAAATACCAAGAGAAGGTTATAATTCATAGTGAGAAAATATCAAGGGAAGTATTATTACTGAATTCATCATATATATACATCACTAATTCATTAATTAAAATGGTATATACAATTGATATTCAATATATCTAACATAACTAACCCGCCAGAAAAGGAAAAAAAATGTAATATATACAATATCTGGCTTCTAAATTCTTTTCTTCACATGCTGATCACTTCTGAGCTCACTAGCTGTGCCTTGGGTGTACCCAAGTCATTTGATAACTTCTTGCATAACTACATCATAAGAAAATAAAATATATCAGCCTCAGATTTTCTGAAAAAGGGAGCAGAGAGAGAGGGTATATATACTTGTCTATATAATGAAGCATCCCCATAAGACTTCCTTAGTTCTACTACATACAAGGAGGGACCTATTTCAAACACCTGTTACAATGGAAGTGAAGATAGTTTCATAATGCCATAAGTTTCAAATTTTTAAGCTGTCAAAAGAAATATAGAAAGTTTAAGCTAAGTATCAACTTGTATTTACCTCTGCTGCCACGGAGAGGCTTCCTAGACTTTTGTGTGATTTATTCTCTTGTATAACTTTGAACTGAAAATTGAAGTTGTAGTGACAATTTTTAGATTCTTCAGTTATTTGCTTGTGTGTTGGAGATACAAGAAGCCTTAACAAACATAATCAATAGTACTACTTACCTTTCCATTTTTCTTCTGAACTCTAAATCCCATTTCTGTTACAATGTCCTCAATCTTCTCTGTCAAATCTTTTGGTGAATGGTTGGATGTAAATCTTATCTTCCTCTCAGAGACATCCTGGAATTCAAAGTATATTGTGTGTAAATAATAAAACATATGTCTTGCCAAGTGACAATAAACTTACATACTCTGATACTCACCTCTTTCTCAAAAAAGCCAGAGAGATCTAGGCATGAAGACATCCCTATCAACTGAAACGCGTTGATGAGTGTTGGTGATCCTGGACTACTCTGGTCTGCTTCAAGGGGCTGTAACCAAGTTAAGTGTTTTGAGTTACAACCATAAAAAGATACATAGAAAGATAAACACCAATTATAGATGACAGAAAACTTGAAGTTAAAAAGCATACCACTTCTTGGATGGAAAAGGCTTCATCATCAATATAAACATCCTCTTCCTCATCTTCTGGATTTTCAGGAGTATAGCCTTCCTTGAACCATGCATCTTCTTTGATCATAGCCATTGTTATTCGGGTTTTAGGATTGGGATCAAGAATCCTTTTTATAATGTTTTGTGCACCAGGTGTCAGCCATCTAGGTATCTGAACATCTCCTTTAAAAATCTATGATCCCTCAAGGGAAAAACATATATACCAATTGATATTTAGTTTACAAAACTACTAAACTACACAACATAGAAGCAAGACAGGAAAATATTCACCTTTTGATAGAGAACTGCAAGATTTCTGTCATCAAAAGGAAGGTATCCTGTTAGAATTACATACAAGATAACACCACATGACCAAATGTCTGATTTTGCACCATCATAGCCTCTATTGGCAAGAATCTCAGGGGCAACATAGTTAGGACTTCCACAAGTTGTATGTAGCAACCCATCTGCCTGAAATTTTCACACACTTGTATGAGTTACCAAAATGATCTAATTTGTCTTGAGGTGTGGTTCAAACAGCATCTTATTCTTACCCTAAAATGCTGAGGCAAAGCACTGAGGTTAAAATCAGTTATCTTTACGTTCCCTTTGGTATCCACAAGCACATTCTCTAGCTGCAATAAGACACCATTTTTTTTGTAAAATTGCAAACCATATGACCCTTAAAATTGGTAATGTAGACCATAGGTTCAATTCAAGCTTCACAATGCTATAATCAGGATTTTTAAAAAAAGGTCTGCGACTGCGATCTGGCCGTAACATCAAGGTTTTTGATATTTCTGCGACTGCGATTGAGGCCGCTTCAGCCGCATTTGGCCATGATTCTCGGCAATATTCGGGATCGCGACCACGACCGCAATTTAAAACCTTTGCTATAATAGTTATTAAGAATATTGTGAAAGTACCTTAAGATCCCTGTGGAAGACATCTTTGTTGTGGCAGTAGCTCACACCATCGATCAATTGTTGGAACATCTTCCTACCATCAGCTTCTGTAAGTTTACCTTTGGATGCCTGTGAAAACAAGTATATAGCTCATTATTCATTGTCATTGCCAATAATAGATCATGTATATGAATTAATAACAAGCAAATGTTCCTTACAATTTTGTCAAATAACTCTCCTCCATTCACATACTCAAGTACCATATAAATTTTGGATTTGCTAGCCAAGACCTGCATAATCATAGGTATAAATCGTCATAATTACAGCATCATGGTTTCAAAGGCAAGTTAAATTCAATGGATCGCTTTATTGCCCTTTACAATGAACGGTTGATGCCACATATACAAAGGGGATGTATATATTAATATATTTCATTGACCAAAAAAAAAATATTAATATATTTCTATCTTAAGCTACTGATGCGATGAATATAGGATAGGTGCAAAAAATTGCTATATACCAAATGTATATACCAGGCCATTTGCATATATGCTAAAGTATATGGTGGGACCATCTGATATCAGTGATATGAATAATGTTATTTTATTTTGTGCATAAGAGATATGCTTGTGACGGTAATTAGAAACAAATTGGGGCCCTCCAACGATTAAAATGGTATCATAGGAGTGATACATTAATTAATTGCGGGCCACTGAAGCTTTTATTATACAATAATACTGACAAATTATGGGTGAAAACTTCATGATTATCACAAGATTAAAAATATATTGGTGTCCTCATATACCAGACTTATTTTAAGAGTTGAATGACTACACTAAGTTTTAAAATTCAATCATATTTTACAATATTGTTATTATATTATAGTATTACTTTATAAAAAATATTAGCACTTTGACAAAATAGTAAAATATTTATGCCGATTGCTACTAGTATAAATAATTTTATAGAGATTTTTTTTTTTTACTCAAAAAAAAAAAATCTCTATAAAATTATTTATACTAGTAGCAATCGGCATAAAGTTGGAGTTATGACAATTTAAAGATAGAGACCAAATTAATAAATAAATGTCACTTAAAAATCAATGATATTAGTAATTTGATCTTTCACGCTTACGTTATATTGATCTTACGATGCCAAATTTGAAAATCACTTACAAATATGGACTAAAATAATTTTTTAATGAAAACAAATTAAACAAAGTAAAAAAAAAAATTGAACCTTTAAAATTATTTATCTCATAATGTAACCTCGCTGCCACATGATGTATATTCACGTGTGGAACCCACAGCACAAGCCAAACAAAAATTAATAAAAGCCTCGAGTGGGACTCGATTGTTTTTTTTTTTTTTTTTTTTTTTGATAAAGAGTGGGACTCGATTGTTTTTTCTACTTGAGAAAAATTATTAGATAGCCACGATATACTTTTTTTTTTTTTTTTTTTTTTGATGAGAAGATAGCCACGATATACTATGATTGAGAAGAAAATGGTACATGACGTCAATTTCACACAAGAAAATATGTATTTATTGCAATTATGAATCTTAACTTGAAAAGTACCCAAACCTGATAAAATTAAAAATTCTAAGCATAAAGTCTAAAGGTGCATTCCAAGGTTCGAAAATTATCAAACACAAAAATGGATTCCTAACGTGTTTTGGTTGATAACTTTGCTCCAAAATTTAGCATCACCACTAGTTTTATTCATATACCTTCTCATAACGGCATATTGTTACGGGTCCACAAATCAATCCCATTCATTCAACCAAAATATTTAAGGTATGTTTGATACACATTTTAAAAATAGTTTTTTTATTTTTAAAAATAGATAAATAACAAATTTCGTTGTTAAATTTCTAAAAACAGAAAACTGTTTTTAAAAAGTGTAACTGTTTTTAAAAAGTGTAATCAAACAAGCCCTTAATCTTTGTGGTCCAAAAATTGTTCACGCCCAATAGTAACTCAGAACAAGGGAATAACTAAAGACATCTCCGTTTTTGCTAATATGCACCCACCTTTCGGAAATATATTTTTAGAGAGGTAATATTTTGTCGTCTATTTCCGACAAATCCAAATAAATTATAGGTTTAATTGTATTTTTGGTCTCCTAACTTTCTCCATTTAACAATTTTAGTCTCTCTATTTTATTTTTGGCGATTTTGGTCCCCAACTTTCTCAATTTGGCGATTTCAGTCCCAGACTTTTTAATTGCACTTTCGGTCCCTCAAAATCATAGATTTTTTGCACTTTGGTCCCTAAAAATCTTGGATTTTGGGAAAGTGAAGGACTAAAAGTGCACAATCCACGATTTTTGGGATCAAAAGTGCAATTAAAGAAACATAGGGACCAAAATCGCCAATTGGGAAAGTTAGGGGACCAAAATAGCAAAAAATAAAATAGGGAGACCAAAATCGCTAAATTGAGAAAGCTAGAGGACCAGAAGTGCATTTAAGCCTACATTATACCGTTAGGAAATAAACTTAAAAAAGAGGGTACATATTAACAAAAGCGGGGGTGTCTTTAATTATTAGAACTAAAAATTCAGTGAATTAATAATGGGTTAATTGCGGGTTGGAAAGTACTCTCTCAGTTGTAACCTCACACATTCGTAAATTCGGTTGAGGACAAAGACAAAATACATGTCATCAATGGGGCACACATAACGTGCATCCATAATGAATGTAGTCATAGAAGAAGCAATAATTGTGGGAACTGTGGACATAGCTGCTTGGGAATTTTAAGACTTCACTGTGTGTGTGTGTGTGAAATAGACTCAAGAGAGGACGTAGAGGTTTCTTTCACAAGATGTTTGTTCTGATTCACACCTTGGCTATTCTTGGAATCCAAGAGCCACACAAGTGGACCATTTTTGAAAGAGAAAAAAAATAAAAAGGCAAAAGTAACACAACAAGACGAATGAAATCTAAAATCAAGGTTTTAAAATGCATGAGTTGTTAAAATTTTACAAATAATTATAATTTCTTATTGCACCATGTAAAGCATAAACTACTCCCAAAGGGAGGCGCAATAGTCCCTCAAAATCTTTAAATTTCAGTCATAGTAGTCCTTAGACATGATGATAGACATAAAATATATTAGTCCTGTAAATTGTGAAAAGGACTAATATAATCAATATTTATAGCTTTTTAAATATTAGAGTGGGGATTTGGCATGTTTAAAAATTAAGAGTTTTACCTTTCAAAAAAATAAAAAATAAAATTAGGAGTTTTATAATTATGCATTGACAAGCAATCATATTTAACTATCAATATATATGTCGACCAAAAAAAACTATCAATACATACGTTTTAAAAAATAGTAGTATTATAATATGATAATATGGTCAATTATGATGTATATAAAACTTGCTCATATATATATATATATATACACTTTTTACTATATACTTATTTTTTTATTTTTATTTTTGGTAGAAATCAGTATATACTTACTAAAATTGTGTTTCACAATTGAATTTTTTAAAGAGCTAAACCCAGGAAAACAAAAGAAAACTAACAATGAGGGAGAAACGAAAAATAGTGATTTTTTGCAATTGGTGCCAGCTGTATTACTGGAAATATGTTAATCCATTCTTAACCCCGGAAATTTAGGAACCATTTTTAAATTATACTTAAAATTTGTAATAGATTACAGATAGGATAAGGATATGGTGAATCATAATAGGACGTTACCTCGTGTAATCGAACCACATTCGGATGCTTCAGGAGCTTCAATGTTGATATCTCCCTCTTTATCTGCAATTTCAACCACCATCAGAAATATTGTAACCAAATGGGTTTTGTTATGAAAAAAAAAATGAAAATTAACAAAATTAATAGCATTAATCTGGATTTACAAGAACCCAGAGAAGAGAAAAGGGGATAAGAAAACACATGAATTTTTCGCAACAAAGCTAAACAAGATTAAACCCAATTGTAAGATGACCAATCCATATGTTGTTCATTCAACTCTCTACCAATGAATTTAGAACCCAAATTTGAAAAAATTTCAAATTTTATAAAACCACAAAGAGAGATTAAAAATAAAACAATTAAAATTAAAATTAAAATTACACAAAAGAAGCAATTAAGCTAACCTGATCAGCGTTATTGAGATCAATGATCTTGCTCTTTTCAAGGATCTTAACAGCGAAAAGTTGTTCTGAATCGGTGTTCCTTGCCAACTTCACTTTTCCAAAATTGCCCTCACCAAGAGTCCTTCCCAATTCGTATTTCCCAAGTCGCATTCCCTTCCCCTGCTCCTTCTTCCTCCCTAGGTTTATAATCACCATTCCCAAAACAAGCACCCCCTTTTTGGTTTTTCTCACCCTGATGCAAAATCGATGAAATTAAACCCAAAGTTCGTTCCTTTTTGTAGTTTTAATCCTTCTGGCTTCTGGGTTCTGTGTTCTGTTGTGTTTTGCAATGCTTGTTTGTTTAGTTATATATATATCGTAATAACTTTGTGTAAGTTTAGTTTATGTGATAACGGGTGGAACAAGCTGAAACGGGTTGAAAAAGGCAACGGAAAACGATTCCGCTATATTAAGGATAATAAAATCAATTCAATTAAATATATTAAAATAAGGTAAATGGGTTACTAGGATTAGGAACGGATCAAGATTGAAGAAGCCACCTAGCCCTTGGTTGTATCTGCTTTTTGTTTGCTTTGAACTAATGTCCTATTTATATATACACTTCAAACACCATTTTATGACCGAATCAGAATAACAAAATAATATTTTATTTTATTTACAGCAAGCAAATAGCATTAAATGTGCAAATGGGCCATTCTTATATTTTTGATTGGTTCAACAGGGGGATTCCCTACACGTAACCGCATTACTCCTTCACGTTTCAACTTTGGTAGATGATTCATGGTGTTGCTTGATGTTAGACGGTTTCCGTAATTTCATGAAGTGTGTTGGATAATTAATTGGATGATCTCCAAAGAGAAAAAGTCATATAATTCAATATTATTTTATTTTACTTTTTGGGTATACAATTCAATATTATTTATAATCTAATCAATTTGAGATTTTTTTTTTTAAAAAAAAGGTTGGTAATACAGTTTTTAACCTTTTTTATGCCGTCTTTACTATGAAATGAAATTCGTATAACTGGCACATACTCCTGTTCGTCGTCATTGGCTCATTGTTTGCAGAATGCAATTTCGTTTACTTTTGCTCTTCATTTCAATATTAAATTCGAAATAGTGACGTTGGTGAGCTATTCTATGGCGAACTGGCTGGTGTTAGCGTGCAATTCCATTATTCTAATGGTTTTTTTTTGTCAATTAATGCATTTTTTCTTTCTTTAAATTTAATTAATTTTTTTAAATATAAATAAAGTGGAAATATCCAAATTTATCCCTCAATGGTGTAAGTGTTGATTATTGAATTTTTTTTTCTTTCATTTTATTATATTATAATACAGTATATGTTATAATTCTACTTTTTTTCAAAGATAAGGGTAAAAAAGGAATAAAAAAGTTTTAACTCACTCAAATTTATCCTTTAATGGTGTAAGTGTTGATTATTGAATTTTTTTTCTTTCATTTTATTATATTATAATACAGTATATGTTTTAATTCTACTTTTTTCAAAAATAAGGTTAAAAAAGGAATAAAAAAAGTTTTAACTCACTCAATCTGTTCACTTTTCAAACAATAGAACGAGAACTTTGTTCCATTCCATCATAAAATACTCAAACAATGGAATGAGAATTCTATTCCATTTCGCACCGTCCACTCCATTCCGTTCTATTCTGCTTCGCTCCGCTCATTTTAAAATATCCAACCAATTATGTCTACCCCTTATTAAGTCTTGAATTTTAACAATTTAACCCAAACACGACCTTAGACCCAGTAAACTAGATGATGTATGGGTCTAATTAAGAACAGGGTTTAACTAAGTCGTGATTAGGTTGACCCATAGGAATGGCAAAGCATGTTGGGGCTAACGGGTCGACTCGCTAACCCGCAAAAAATGGGGTGGGTTAGGCTACGACATGTAAGCCCACCAACCCACCTAGCTCAACCCGCCTAGCCCGCCAACTCGTCGGTCCACGACCGGGCTGGGCCAACCCGTCGAGCCAACATATGTTTTTATTTATTTATTTTCCTATTTTCTAAAAAATTTTCTGTTGTTTTTACATATTTCGGGCGGGTCAGCCCGCAATTGTGGCTCATTTTGGACTGTTTAGGCCCAATTTTTTATTTTTATATTTATTTTTTGTTTTTTCAAGGGCTGGCCCGCAAACCCACCAGTCCGTGATGGAACGAGTTGAGTTCAACATTTCAACCCACCACTCTTGGCGGGCTGGGTTGGGCTAGCCCGTTTTTGGGCTGGCTCATGGCGGGTTGGGCCTATTTTACCATCCCTATAAATGACCCAAAGTACAAGCAAAACCAAATTATAAAACTATCATTTAGTTATGTCTATAAAAAGGTTCATACATCTAGTAAATATGTCATATTGAGTGTGTTTCTCTTAATATAGGTATTTTTCGACTCCATTATCATTTTACTGACATTTTTACAAGGGAAGAATAGGGAAGAATAATAATACATCACTTTACATGTTGGGTGTGTTATTAAATAAACAAAAATATGTGACAATTCAAAAATTAAAAGGCATATACGTAAAAAGGAGTTGAAACTTTAAATAGAAGATAAATAAAGCAATAACAGCATTATCTAAAAGCGTAAAATAAAATAATATATAAAGGTTATATATATATAGGACGGGCTGGGTAACCCAAATCTGTCCATCAGGTCATAAAATGAGACCCTAACATGTCCTTATTTTCTTGTTGAACAAAGTCAAACGTGACCCTAATAGCTCGAGTCGGGTTGAGTCATCGAGATGGGGTGAGTCATGAACGCCCTTACTGTTAGAGCAAAATGTGATTGCGTCTGACACTCTTAGAGTTTTGATGATAACAAAGACATCAGAAACATGATGAACAATTAATCTTATGAGTATTTATCAAGTTTGCTAACTATGTATGAAAACTTGTTGAATCCAACTAAATACATTAATAGAACAAATGTATTTATGAAAATAAAAACAAGATCAACAAAGTCTGAAGATCAACAAAGCAAATGTTGAAGTTCAACTGAAGAATTGAAGCAATGTATGAAGTTCACCTGAAGAAATGAAGCATTTTCTGAAGTCAATAAAACATATCAGACAACACTGCATCAGAAGCAATACTTCAATTATTGCATCTGACATAGAAGATCTTATGAAGACCTAGTTCAAAATCAGTACACTAAATAGTAGTGTCTAAAGTTGTGTTATATGTCATGAAGACCTAGTTCAAAATAAGTACACTAAATGGTAATGTCTGAAGTTGATGATCAAGATACATTAAAGATGATGTAATATGAAGATTTAACGTCAACAACAAAGAAGACTCAACATTAACAAACAAGAAGAATCAACAACGATAACAATCAAAGTCAACAACGAAGAAGACCTCAACATCAACAACAATCAACCCGAAGACAACTGTTAACACACCAAATTGTCTACTTTTATAAGGTATTTTTAGTATTTAATTATATTATTTTGTCCTATTTAAAGTATAAAAGCACTTACTTATGTCCTATTTTATAGAATTATCATAAACACATCACTCAGAGTAAAAGATACGAGAATGGATAAAAAACTGGCAAGTTTTGGAGATTTTTAGCACTTCTGGACGAGCGGTACGACCTGACAGTCAGTTAGTACAACCATATCTATGCAAGAGTGAAGTGAAAATATATCACAAGAAAGGGGGGTTTGAATTGTGACCTATTAAAAATCCTGCACTAAAATAGTTTTAAACTTGCTCTCAAGTCAGTTCTTGGAGTTGAGTAAGTTAGTGATCTTCTTGATTGAACTTACTCAGGATTGTAGTGTTTACATGTCTTTGTGTGATTGATCAATTATAGTGTAAGACAAAATCTTGCATGATGTGAGAAACAGAATCATATGAATTGAATTAGCGATAAGTAAAGCATGATTATGCGAGAATGGTTGAAGAACAACATTTACGAGTTTTAAGTGAAGTGTGTGAAGTGTCCTGAGTGAGATGGATTTAAAAACATAAATATAAATCACACTAGATGTATAGTGGTTCACCTCAGGAACCTTGGGCTATCCACTCCTCACTCCTAGTGAGTGTTTCCACTATTTCCCAAAATAGTACAAGTGTTCTTTCACTCGGCCTCTTGGTGATTACAAGTGTTCTTTCACTCAGGCCTCTTGGTGATTACAACCAGGAACTTACTCCTGTTCTGAACACTATCTTCCTTAGCAGGAACTCTCACCAATACTCTCACCTACCCTAGGAAGTTTGATAGGATCCCACTAAGACAAAGCAGAGATACAGATAAGTTGTTTTGGGGTTTAAGTCTTGGTTACACCGGAGAAATACAATTTAAAACTTTGTGTTTTACAAGCGGACAAGTGCACAAAAGATCACGACAATTTACTGCGAGTGCACTTTTGAGTGAGTTGAGAAGCGGTTGATTTGCAATTTGAATTTGATGCAGCGGATTGAATTTTGCTCTCTCAATGTTATTGATGTTCCAATCTTTGTGATATATAGCCACGATTTGGTGATCTGGCCCGTTCTTGAGCGTTTGAAATCATGGGGCAATTTGCGCGGTGTGATGAGTGTTTACGCACAGGCGGTCTTACTTTTCTGGCTATCGATTACAGTCTCCTGTCCATCACGCTTTTGAAAGCTTCACTTCTTGAACTTCCTCAACTTCTGGCGATGCTTGGCCAACAAGCTCTTGATTTCAGTTTTTGTTCTTCATTTAATAGCATGGTGTGCTCGTAAATGTGATCACTTGATGCATTTAATTTGTTCCTTTTCTTTCTTTGAATACATTTACTGCGGTAGTTGAGAGTAAGTTGGAACTTACTCACTCCTGAGTGAGTTTACTGGAATTTGATTGTAGTTACTGCAGTTTTGTTTCTTAGGAATGCTGTCCATTGTCATGTCATATTTAACTATTTTCCACTTTGTTTAACAGCTTCCTTCTCAAGAATGATGTCCAATGTCAATTCACCATATTTCTCAAAATCTTATGCTTAATTCCATTGTCTTCTAGCTTGACATGTTTCTTTTGCTTTTCTTTCTTTGCTGAAACTTACTCACAGAAAATGTTAGAGACATATATGAGTCAATAAACTTAAGTATCTTTCTCAGAGTTTGTTGATCATCAAAACTGGAATTTTAGAGTTTGTTTCAACAATCTCCCCCTTTTTGATGATGACAAACTCTAGGTGAAGTATTAAGTTTATTTGACTTTAGAATCACCAACATTTTATAAATTTGTAATTGACAGTAAGTTGTGTGTAAGCAATGATTTATCAGAGTGGCACAGTATGAAGCAATCTGGTGATTTCATTAAAACATGAAAGTCCATTACATCATTGCCCAGAGCACTACGACAAAAGATTACATAAAACAAAAATAACATAAATTTTAAAGAGTTCATGTGATACATCAGAACCACAAAAAATCACAAGAAATTCTTCCTAATCCATATTACACTTCCTAGAGTAGCCCACAAACTTAATCTCACTTCTCCCCCTTTTGTCATCAGCAAAAAAACATACATAGGGCAGAAGCACACATTAAGCTGCTACTCAGAGGAAGACCATCCTGAGGATTCAGAGCTTGAAGTTTCAGCAGGAGCTGGAATGTCTGGAAAGCGAGTAGGAAATTCAAATAGAGGAGGATTAAGACTCGGGTCCATGTTCCTAGAGGTCCAATCTCCTCGTGCCCAGTTTCTTTCATGTTCCATTCTTTGATCTTGCTGGAGGTAGGTGAGTCCAAGCAGAATTTTCTTCATTTCTTTGGAGTGCTTTTTGCCTCTCCTAGCATTTTCTTTGCTTCTGTTAGCAATCTTCTTCACCTCCCTCTCCATCTTTGCCATCCACTCAGTTGGAATATTTTGTACTTGCTCCACAGAAGGGCCACTAGGTTGGCCTGTTGGAGGAGTAGGGATTGAGTGGGGTTGTTCAGCACTTTGTTTGAAGAGGGACCCCAAAGAACTCAGATGTGTTGACATCTCTGGCAGGTTTGAGAAATGAGGATCAGACCCTGTTTGAACACGAGGGTGTGAAGAATCATAGATAGGAGGAGGAGACAGAATGTGATAAAGATTGGCAGTGCTGGAAGTACCTTCTTTGTGAGAGGACTGAAAGAGGTTCTTCATAATGTCCTCTTGTCCTTTCTCACTAGCTTTAGAAGTAGGTTCAGTTGGGGGTTGAAGGAAAGGAGTAGTATGAATAAGTTGAGTTAAGGCAATGGATGCCAGTACTTCATCATTCTTGCCTTTACCAGGGGTTTGAGAGGATTGTTGTTGCTCAGTAATGTTCATTTGAGTGGCCTCACTTGTAGGAGAAAAATGAATGTGTTCCATTACAGTTTCTTCAACCTGTATTTCCTGAGTAAGTTCCTCAGGTTCCTTTGCTTGTTCCTCCAGAGCAGGTTGCTCCTCCTGAGCAATAATTTCTTCTTCATTACCATGCTCCCCCTGAGCAAGTTGTTCTTCTGGTCCTTGCTTCCCCTGAGCAAGTTCTTCCTCATTTTCTTGTTCCACTTGCTTCTGAGCAAGTTCTTCCAGAGCAAGTTCAGAAGCTCCAAATACCAGCTTTTGATGTGTTGGTTCCTTCTCCACAGAAGATTTTTTCGAATCTTTAACCTTCTTTTCTTTTCTCCCTGCTTCTTTTTCTTCTTCAACATCACTTTCCTTCTTTGATGCCTTCCTTTTCTTAGAGGAAGTTGATTCAACTCTATGATCCCCAACATACTGAGGGTTTACTTTAATGTTCACCTGGTTGAGGTTTTTACTGAAAAAGGTGGTGCATTTTCGGGAGTAAGCTTCACCAGCCAGAGGCACTTTGAAGTAATTGAAAATTTTAGTCAGGACCATGCCATAAGGCAGGGAGGATGCCTTTCTCAGGGTTGTGGCAGCATTCTTCATATGACAGAGTATGATGTATGGCAAGCTTAAAGGTTTTCTTTTAATCAAATGATAAACCACCAATAAGTCCAGATCAGTAATTTTCTCGAAGCTACCTGCCCTTGGAATGATGGTGTGAGAGGCCATGTTTTGAAGAATTCACTCCAGTCCCTTTAGGTTGGTGGCTATGTCTTTGAGGTTGGGTTGATTGAGAGCATGCTCCAGTACTTCTTCTCTTGTGGTGTTGGCCTTAGGGTACCAGTTATCTTCAAACAGTTTAGTTCGACTCTCTTGAATCTGCAGGGCTTTGCTTATGGATTCAGTGGTGAGACGAATGGTGATCCCTTTTACTTTGCTTGTTAGAGAGGAGTCCTTTTCATCAACACAAGCATTTGCATAGAAATCTCTTACTAGTCCCTCATAGATCCTTTCTTCAATCTGAACAAAATCAACCCACTTTGGTTTGCTCAGAAAGGGGTAAAGATTCCACCCAGAATCTTTCAAGTTATCCAGCATGAAGATTCTTCCATGAATCACAGTTCTGGTTTCCCATTCCTTACCTACTTTATCTTGTTCTTCTACAACCCTCTTTCCTTTTCGTTTAGCAGAGTCTTTCTCATCCTTTAATTCATTCTTCTCTTTTTCCTTCATGATCATTTTCTGGACCTTCTTCTCCTTGGTATTCTTCTTCATTTTTTCTTTCTTCACCATTGCAATGGATTCAGAAATGGTTTCCTCCTTTTTAGGAGGAGGATCAGTCAGAGTAGCCTCTGAATCATCATCGTCGCGTATGTGTATCACTCCTTTATCCTGAGACCTTGTTGACGAAGATGTTCCTATACAAGCAGCAATCCGATTTGATCTTCTGCTGGGAATAGATGAAGTTTTCGAAGATTTTGGGGATTTCTGTTTTAGAGGAGAAATGGTGCGTGGTGGACCTGATGAAGTGGTTGATATGGGAGGAGGTTGGGCGAATAGGAATGAGGAAGGAGATACGTATGGAATGATGGCCATTGAAGCGCTTCCAGGAACTCTTCTTACACATGGGATTTTTGTTCGCGCCATTTTGGGAGTTCTAGGGTTTGCTCAATTTCTGAGATCAATGCCATATTTGATGATTCTTGTCTGAAGGACCTTCTTGTTCTCACAGGCTCAGAGGTTTCTCCAATTATTTGCTCTTGAGGGTGATTTGTAACCACTCTCCAGCTTCTGGGCAGGTTAACAGTCTGAGTGGGTTGCTGAGAGGAGCTTCCTGATTCTTGATAAGTTCAGGAACTTCCTCAGAATCAGTATTCTGTTTTGGAACTTCATTTTGTGGTTGAGGACTGGATCTTTCAGTTGTATCTTCAGCATCATCTGTCCTTTTCTCAGAAGATTGATAAAATTCATTGAATTTCACATGCATACTCTCTTCAACAATTTGAGATCTCAAGTTATACACTCTATAGGCTTTAGAGGAAGTTGAATATCCAAGGAAAATACCTTTGTCAGACTTTGAATCAAATTTTCCCAAATTTTCTTTATGATTCAAGATAAAGCATTCACACCCAAAAATATGAAAGTAGGCAACAGTTGGTTTCTTACCTTTCCATAGCTCATAGGGAGTTTTATTCAAGATTTTTCTAATGGAGACTCGGTTTATAATGTAGCATGCTGTGTTAATTGCTTCAGCCCAAAAATATTTTTCAATTTTTGAGTCATTAAGCATGGTCCTGCCCATTTCTTGCAATGTTCTATTTTTCCTTTCAACTACCCCATTTTGTTGAGGAGTCTTAGGACAAGAGAAGTTGTGAGAAATACCATTTTCATCAAAATAGGTTTTGAAGGATATGTTTTCAAATTTACCTCCATGGTCACTTCTCACAGAAGCAATGTTGCAACTCTTTTCATTTTGAACCTTTTTACAAAATATTCTGAAAGCTTCAAAGGAGTCATCATTGTTTTTCAAAAATAGAACCCAAGTATATCTTGAATAATCATCCACTATCACAAAGCCATATCTTTTTCCAGCTATACTTGCAACTCTTGTTGGACCAAATAAATTAACATGTAATAGTTCAAGTGGTCTTTCTGTAGAGACTATGTTTTTGGAGTGAAAGCTAGATTTGACTTGTTTTCCTTGAATACAAGCTTCACAAATTCTATCCTTTTCAAATTTTATTTTAGGCAATCCATTGACAAGTTCAAATCTGGATAATTTCGAAATAGTGTTCATGCTTGTGTGACCTACTCTTCTGTGCCATATCCATTTATCATTTTCAAAAGAAACAAAACATGTTTCTTCTGAAAGGTCCTCTAAACAGATACCGTACAAGTTTCTGGTTTTAACACCAGTGAAGAGTATGTTTCCAGAGGAAGTTTCCTTGATAATGCATGAGTTAGATTTAAATAAAACTTCATTGCCATTATCAGTCAACTGACTCACACTTAAGAGATTATGTTTAAGACCATAGACATATTGAACATTCTTTATTTGAGCAGAATTCTTCTTACCTATTGTGCCTATACCTTTTATCCAACCTTTTCCATTATTTCCAAAGGTGACACAGCTCCCATTCTTCCTC
Source organism: Calophaca sinica (assembly GCA_037113605.1). Classification (NCBI taxonomy): domain Eukaryota; kingdom Viridiplantae; phylum Streptophyta; class Magnoliopsida; order Fabales; family Fabaceae; genus Calophaca; species Calophaca sinica. The sequence continues at coordinate 55,883,398 of CM073732.1, read as the reverse complement.
TCCAATGAGAGAAAGTTACTTTTATGCTTTGTCATGTATCTGCTGCGACTCGTCTAAGAACCACAACTTTTTCTTTGATGCACACAGGCAGTCCTGCATCAGATATGAGCAATGATTTAGCTACCCAAATAGCTTTGGGTCCTTGATGGTTAGTGTTCTTCCTAAAGGAAGATTTTCTTCTTTTCAAACATTCAGAAATATCATGCCCAAGATTCTTGCAGTAATTGCATTGTTTAAACATTTTTGATTTGGGAACAAATACATTTTCGAAAATTGGTTTGTGCTTGGGTGTATACCCAATCCCTGCCTTTTCAAATCTGTTTCCATGACTCCCTATGATTTTCTCAAAGGTTTCAGTGTTATGCGTAAACATTTGCGGATCGTGATTAATTCATTTACCCTTTTTCTAAGTTCCTCATTTTCCTTTTGGCATTTAACCTCAAGAACTCTCTCAGATATCTGTATCTCAGGAGCCTTGCCACTCAATTTTTGGTATTGATCAGAGAGTTTAAAATGAGATTGTCGCAAACAATGAATGGTTTTAAGAAGACTTTCATTTTGTGTAAGAAGTTCTTCATTGTTTTTCTTAACCTCACATAACTGAGTTTTGAAAGTCATGTATCTTTGTGATAAATTGTTTGAATCATTTAAAAGATTATCAAAAGCAAATTGTAGATCTCTGCACGAATTGCAATTTATGGATTTAGAGTCAGTTACCTTTTCTTCCTCAACCTCAGAATTTGCCATGAGAGCAAAGTTTGCTTGGTCTTCTTCTTGTTCAGAGGAGGTTTCATCTGAGTCATCCCATAGTGCCATCATAGCCTTTTAATTTGGAGATAATTTTTTGTTTTGCTTTTTGAGTTGAGGACAGTCTATCTTGAAGTGACCAGGTTTATTGCATTCAAAGCATATTGGATGAGAGTTGCTTCCTTCACCCTTTTGAGATTCCCTTCTTGTTTGAGGAAATTTTCTCAATTTTCTGTTTCTGAGCATCCTCTGGATCCTCCTTGAGATGAGAGCAAGTTCATCTCCATTTTCTGAGTCTTCATTCTCACTTTCATCACTGTAGTCCTCTTCTTCTTCTGCTGCTTTGAGAGCTGCAGATTTTGATGACTGTGATGAGCTCTTTCCAGACTTGTTAGAGGCTTTCAGTGCAACAAGCTTTCCTTTCTTAGGATGAATTTCCTCCATAATTTCTTGTTCATGAACCTTTAGTGACCCAAGTAATTCATCCATTCTTAGAATGGATAAATCTTTAGCTTCTTGAATTGCTGTCACTTTAGGCCTCCAAACCTTTAGCAGGCTTCTCAGTACCTTTCTGACATTCTCTTGATTTGTAAACACTTTTCCCAGTGATTTCAAGTCATTTGTGATTATTGTGAATCTATTGAATATTTCTTCAATGGATTCATCTTCACCCATTTTGAATAACTCGTACTGATGAACAAGAATGTTTATTTTTGCCTCTTTTACCTGATCAGTACCTTCATGAGCAGTTCTCAGAGTGTCCCACATTTCCTTTGCAGTTTCACATCCAACAATCTTATCATATTCATTTCTGCCAAGGGCACAAGTGATATAATATTTTGCTTTTGAGTTCAGGAGAACTTTGTGCTTTTCATCAGTGGTCCAGGATGCCTTTGGCTTTGGTGCTGTCCTTCCATCATCATATGTGGTTTGTGGAGTGAAAGGTCCATTCTCCACAATGTCCCAAATATCAGTGTCTTGAGATTCTAGAAACAGCCTCATTTGACCCTTCCAATAGTAGTAGTGGTTTTCATCAAAACCAGGAGGTCTGTTTGAAGATGCTCCTTCAGGAAGGAACATGATACTGTTAGAGTGCACCATCACTTCTTCCAGGATCTTTCCTCCCACATTGTTAGGTGTGCTCAGCCCCTTGAGGTGAGCTCTGGTACCAATTGAAGTGAAAATATGTCACAAGAAAGGGGGGGTTTGAATTGTGACCTATTAAAAATCCTGCACTAAAACAGTTTTAAACTTGCTCTCAAGTCAGTTCTTGGAGTTGAGTAAGTTAGTGATACTGCAGTTGAACTTACTCAAGTTGTAGTGTTTACATATGCTGTGTGATTGATCAATAATAGTGTAAGACAAAATCTTGCATGATGTGAGAACAGAATCATATGAATTGAATTGGCAGTAAGTAAAGCATGATTATGCAGAATGGTTGAAGAACACTGTTTCTGAGTTTTAAGTGAAGTGTCACAAGTGAGATGGATTTAAAAACATAAATATAAATCACACTAGATGTATAGTGGTTCACCTCAAACCTTGGGCTACATCCACTCCTCACTCCCAGTGAGTGTTTCCACTATTTCCCAAATAGTACAAGTGTTCTTTCACTCAGCCTCTTCAAGCTGATTACAAGTGTTCTTTCACTCAGCCTCTTCAAGCTGATTACAACCAGGAACTTACTCCTGTTCCTGAACTATCTTCCTTAGCAGAACTCCTCACCAATACTCACCTACCCTAGGAAGTTTGATAGGATCCCACTAAGACAAAACAGATACAAGGATAAGTTGTTTTTTGGGGTTTAAGGCTTGGTTACACACAGAGAAATACAATTTAAAACTTTGTGTTTACAAGCAGACAAGTGCACAAAAAGATCCCCTGACAATTTCTGCAGAGTGCACTTTTGAGTGAGTTGAGAGGCAGTTGATTTGCAATTTGAATTTGATGCAACAGTTGAATTTTGCTCTCTCAATGTTGTTCAGTGTTCCAATGCTGTGATATATAGCCCTGATTTGGTGATCTAGCCGTTGCAGAGCCGTTTGAAATCCTTGGGACAGATTTGCACAGTGTGATGAGTGTTTCTGCACAGAGCAGTCTTACTTTTCACCAACTGTCAGTTCTGTCTCCCTGTCACATCACCTTTTGAAAGCTTCACTTGCTGAACTTCCTCACTTACAGCAGTAGCAGCAACAAGCTCTTGATTTCAGTTTTTGTTCTTCATTTAATAGCATGGTGTGCTCATAAATGTGATCACTGATGCATTTAATTTGTTCCGCTTTCTTTGCTGAATCTGTTTCTGCAGTAGTTGAGAGTAAGTTGGAACTTACTCACTCTGAGTGAGTTCTTTGGAATTTGATTGTAGTTACTGCAGTTTTGTTTCTTAGGAAAGCTGTCCATTGTCATGTCATATTTAGCTATTTTCCACTTTGTTTAACAGCTTCCTTCTCAAGAATGATGTCCAATGTCAATTCACTTCTCAGAATCTTATGCTTAATTCCATTGTCTTCTAGCTTGACATGTTTCTTTTGCTTTTCTTTCTTTGCTGGAACTTACTCACATAAAATGTTAGAGACATATATGAGTCAATAAACTTAAGTATCTTTCTCAGAGTTTGTTGATCATCAAAACTGGAATTTCAGAGTTTGTTTCAACAATAGAGAAGCAGTAGGGGCGTACCCCCTTGGTTAGTACAACCTGGCGCCGATGAGAAAGTTTAGTACGGTCGTACCAAAGGCAGTACGCACAGATTTGAAGTCAGTTGACCTAGGGCGCCTCAAAGCCTATAAATTACTATTGGTTTTGTGGCAAAAATAGGATATATGATAATATAAGAAGGGTAAAGGGATAGGAAAGAAGACGTCAAGCTGAATAGGAGAAGAGTGGGTTCGTTGAATGCAAGGGAGGGGAGGCAGTGAAGGGAGGAAGAGGGAGCAAAGTGGGAGGAGTTGTGTTCTGGAGAAGTGAAGGGAAGAAGAGAAATTTTGTTCTGATATTGAACATTATCTACGGACTTTTTCGTAGGTAATTACATCCTTTAATACCTACGAAATTTTCCGTTGATAACTGGCAATGGTCAATATGAAAGTTGTGCACGAATTAGGATTTACCGACAGAAAATTCCGTCGGTATTAAAGTAAAAATTTACCTACAGATATTGAAGTTCAAAAATTCGATTTGGCTGCCAAATGTTTCTGAGGAAAATTTCTGTCGGTATTGTTTTCCAGTCGTTTCTCACGACATTTTTCATCGGTAAATACTTTCTATCGTCTTTTCTGTTGGCATTTCCTATGGAACGGAATCCATCGGTAACGATCCGCAGGTAATTCGTCAAATTCTTGGAGTGTTAATCATGTATAATTGCATAATTTTCTGATTTTGCTCATCTCATTTTTTGCTTCTATGTGTCAAGGTTGTTGGGAAAGTCCTTCCTGCTTTGAATGGAAAGTCCTTCTTGTTTTGGGATAGAGAATGAATCCTAAATAACCTAGTATGGGTCTGTTTGTTGGATTGAAGTTGAACAAGGGTCACGTCACCAAAAAGGAATTGGCTCTGCGTCCCTCAGATGGCAAGGGTGTCAGTTTTATTTTTCTTTGGTTTGCTTTTTCAGTCTCATATTTTTCTATACTACGACAAGCCAATTTTAAAGATGTAAAGTTGACATGTGTTAGTATATAGAATCAAGATGTCTGGATAGTTGTTGCTTTAATATGATTGCATTTTTAAGCTTCTTTTCTCAACTTTGTAATTGTGAATGTTATAAATTTCAATTTCTTAAATTGGGATGTCCAAATATGATGAATTATAATTTTATAAGTGCACGTATTTAGATTGTATTGTATATATAGTTAATTGGGATGTCGCAAATCTGTTCAGTTACCATTTCTTTTGTATCTATTTTTTTCATTAATCTTAGACCTTGAGATGTTTATTATGCCAATATTGAGCTCAGAACCATCAATATCGATGCACCAGTTAGCAATCACAAGGGACTATTGTTTTTTTATTAAAAAATTAGCCACGGTTTAACCGTGGCTAAACATAATTTAAAAAAAAAAGACTTTTTACATCGGTTGCTTAAAATAACAGATGTAAAAGGATACTTTTAACATCGGTTATTTAAAAACTGATATGAAAAAAATACTTTTAATATCGGTTATTTAAAAACGGATATGAAAATGGTACTTTTAACGTCAGTTTTGGTGAAAAATCGATGTGAAAAAGATATTTTTAATATCGGCTGTTGCAGGATGTAAAAAAGTTTTTCACATCGGTTCATTGTCCAATATAAATGGTCCCCACTTTTAATATCGCCTGAATCAATAACATTTAAAATCGATGTGAAAAACCATTTTTAACCGATGTTAAATGTCTAAACTGCAGTAATGATGCAACCTTTTTTAGTCTCACGTTAGAGAAGAAGGAGTCTATGAGACGCATATGTGCAGCTGAGTGGTGACGTCTACAGGACGCCTTAGGGCAACTTTAGTGGGGGAGCTAAAGTTGCGTTCTTTAAAAATTAAAAACGAATAAAAAGTTGCTTTGGTCAAAAAAGTGTTTGCCTCGTTTTTTCTCTGACACAGTAGGGCCTCACATGGTTTTTATGTGTGTCCCTCTCTCTCATAAAAGAATGGCCAAGTGATTTAGCAGGGTTGCCAATTTCGTGCACCCTGACACAAAATAAAAGAACGCCAACTTGCCACCTCTGCTTCGGACCATACCACCTCAGCTCGGAAAATTTAGCAACTCCGTAAAATACTCCCACTAAAGATGCTCTTAGTAACAACTGAAGTTCGTTGGATCACTTGTTGTTCTTTAATGTTTTCATTACTTATTATGTTATGGAAAATTGTAGAAATATCTAATACATGTGACATCAAGCTATGGGGTTATCTTTTTATTATTATGTTTTCGTACAACTTCACGATCGCTCTATAGAGACTCATGCTAATCGATTAGAATAATGTTCTGCAACCGGTAGTTTTTCTTGCAGCATACTCGATTAATGTAGGGCCTTAATTGATTAATGCATGGTTTGGGATCTTAGTAATTATTTCAGGGACGTTCTAATTGTTGTGTTTTGTTAAAAATATAGGTTACATCTCGTTTGTATTTTTTCCGTTAGAACATGTTACAAAATCATTACCATGTTAATAACATTTTATTAGTCATTAATTTTTTAATGATTTTGTGCATTACGTTTATTATCTGATACTTGTTATAAACACAAGTTTTGGAACAGCTAGAAGGTGATAACTGTGGACCAACTCATTGCTACGATAACTGTGGAGCAGGATCACCCCTCCGGACAATTTAGATGTTATAACTGTGGTTCTTATATGAAAAGGTTGCATATGTTCTTTTTTAATAGTTTGAATTTTAAAGAAAATTTACTATTATGTGTTATAGCTTATGATGAGATATTTAATATTTTGGATTAGTTTTTAGTATATTTATTATATATTTTAAAATTTAGTTATTATTTGTACCAAAAAAATTAGGTTTTATTTGTTTGAAGAAATAAACAAAATATTAAAAGTAAAAAAATCGACTAAACCCAATTCACAAACATCATTATTTTTGTACTAAGACAAAAAATTATAATTTTCATTGCTAAATTAATTTTGTTCTAAAATTATCAAATATAATACGACAAATTCTAAACTACGTTTCTTGCTTCAAACGTGATTTCCCAACTATCCACTGGAGCATGGATGCCCCTAATTTCACGTGGAGCATCGAGGATGCAACCCTCCACAAAAAGCTAATCTTGTCATGAGATGAAAAAGCAAAATAAGACATTATCCAACTAGGAGCTTTCATGAATTCACAACTTGGAGCTATTTGGCTACAAATACAAATATCAAAGATTTCTGTTTTGGCCAAAGAAATGTTAGTCCAATCGGTAAGAATACGACTCATATTACATAAAAACGTAAGTTTGAATCCCAATATCGATATAAAGACTAGTTAGTGAGAAAAATATAAGTGCCCTATAAGTGCTGTATGAGCCATGAGACTTTCCTTTTCTCGACTCTGATAAGCTTCGGAGTCAACTCACTTGAAAATTTCTTTTAATAAAATGAAAAGATTTTTGTTTTGAAATGTATGGTAAACAACAGTCGAATGGTGACATCACCAACCCTACGAGCATGGATTATGGTTGGAAATGAAAGGGATATGTATGGGATTGGGATCTATCAAGTGAGACATGGGGCCCACGTCTTTGAGTAGTGACATGTGGTGCACTGTACACCCCCAGCACTACCACCAAAAGATTTCCCCTTTACAGGTTATGGCTTGTGGACCTCTCGATCTTTAGTTCTTTTGATTTACACACAAACGTGAAATTCGCAAGGTTTGTTTGTAGTTGAAGGCAATGCTTGGTGTCAAGTAGGTGGTAATAAAATGTTTCCCTTTTGTCAACCAAATAAACAATGTTTTGCTTTTCAAACCTGCTATTCTTATTTGGAAAAATTCATCCATGCATCGTAACCTTGGCCACAAATATTTTGTTTTCTTGTGAATATCCATGGCTTTTCCTGATCATTATAGCTATACCTGAAATATAATATATAGGTGCTTTGTATCTGTTGATAGAAAGAGTATTATAAGGCCAAATGGCCAATGCTACTTCCCCTTCAAGTATGAACCATGCATGTGACGTAGTAATTGGATTGTACTAGTAATAATATACATTAATATATCAAAATATGAAAAAAAAATGTTTGTCAACATGGCATTGATATATTGTGGTTGACGTTTGCGTTCATTTTGTGAGGACATTAAATTTAATTGGAATTTTACTCTAGAAGATAGAATATGTACTTGGAACAAAAAAAATAATGCATTTGATTGTAGTTATATATGCCCAAGTTCAATATTCAAAATGTTACAAAATAATGTGTATCACATTATGGCTCCTTTTGACAAAAGTAGCTGATAAACTAGCTTGTATAGGATAGTTCTAGTTTGCTCAATTTGATATTATAGCTGGACTTTTATCAATAAAATTTAGTAATAAAAAAATAAATAAAAATACAGCTGATAGTTTATACTAAAAGCTTGTAGTTTAAAAGATACATGGATGAATTTGAAATACTTGATAAAATTAATTATTGAACTTACTGATATATATATATAAAATGACATATTTATATAATTTTATATAAATTTTGTTCTGGGTTAGTAGCTAATTAAGCCTTAATAGTAGCTTGATAACCACTGTATCAGTGAGTGGGGTCCGCTTTTGGTCCTTAGAAGCGTGACTAAAACAGTTTGCGTTGTCATGCAGTGTGCCCTTGCTCAATCCGCCTCAACTCATCTGAAACCCACATTCATACTCATACATGTATAAGAATCATAAACACCTTTCTTGTTCTATTTGAGTGTGACTCATCTTAATTTCTCAATCACAAAACATTTTTTTTTCTTTTTCTTCCATTTTCGTTCTTAATTCCTTCCTAACCCCTACCACTCTAAACGGTGTTCCAACAATCGTTACATCTAACATTGTGGTACTGAAGCAGGCATCACGATAATTAATTATAATTCTTTTCAGTACATACAATTGAGAAGATGCAGTGGACAAACGTCGTTGGTAGACACCGAAGACAACATGGAGATTCGAGAGATAGGTCACTGGATCGAAAGATTGAGATTTCAAGACAAGATAGTAGAGGGCAATTACAGATGGTAATAAGTATACCTCTTACTTTCTCACAGAATTCTCAGAGGAATTTGGAGCCAAGGAAATGTGCAAGGTGTTTGAAAAATACGGTAGGGTACATGAAGTTGTTATTCCATCCAAAAGAGACAAGAGGGGATGACGATTCGGGTTCGCACGCTTCACAAATGTTAGGGATCCAGAGTACTTCGCCACAAAACTGGACAACATTATTATTGGGAGTAAGAATTTTTTTGTGAATCTTCCCAGGTTCCAACGTGAAAGGAAAGAATTTCAGGCACAGGTTATAAGCCAAAACGTGACCACGTGGCAGCGACTCAGCAAGATACTCAACGGTACGAAGGAATGTCTTAGGTGCAAGTGGCAAAGAAAGGAAACCAAGACCGAACGGTGGACAGGATGGGAGGTACTAAGATGAAAAGGAAAGGAGAAGGGGTACATGTGGGATTTGAAGTGGGAGAGGAACAAATACTGAGGCTGAGTAAATCACTCATCGGGAAAGTGAGCAATGTCAGGGCATTGTACAATATGCAGGACGAGTTTCATAGGCAAGGTTATTTTGCCATTAAGGTAACCCCGTTGGACGCTAATCTCATTCTTATGGAATCTGACGATGAAGGTGAACTCTCTAATAGATTATGGAATAATCATAATTATTTTGTATTGATTATATTCTTTCATGGTATCATGAGACTAGGGTTTCTTTTCTCTCTCGCTTTTACAACCCTAATCGACTACCTATCCCGTCATTCTCCTTCTTTTTTCTCTCTGTTTCCTTTGCCGTCAACCATGTCTGAAACTCCCAAATTTCATCCTGTCTTGTCTGTCAACAATGTGAAAACTCTTATCCCCATTACCTTGGACTTGGAATTGGGACAATTTCATTCATGGGCGGCGTTATTCAAGGTTCAAGCAAGGGTTCACGACGTGCTTCTGCATATCCTCCTACCTACGGATGCACAGGAGAAGGCGGCGACTGACAAGGCCAAAGCCGACGATCTCCCTCTCTGGAAGAGGCTTGATGCGGTGGTCTTACAGTGGATTTATGCCACGATCTCGACTGACATCCTCACCTCCATTCTCATTGACGATGACACGACTGAACATGCATGGCAAAGTGTTGCTGATCTCTTTCATGACAATAAGAATTCAAGAGCATATGAACGCTCTAAAGCGTGTAATACGCTATGTTCAGGGCACTCTTCATCTTGGTTTACATCTTTATCCCTCCTCAGTTGCAGACCTTGTCTCTTATACTGATGATGATTGGGGAGGATGTCCTGATTCTAGACGATCTACGTCAGGATATTGTGTGTTTTTGGGTGATAATTTGATCTCGTGATCGTCAAAACGTCAGCCTAATCTATCTCATTCTAGTGCAGAGGCCGAGTACAGGGGGTGGCTAATGTTGTTTCAGAGTCCTGTTGGATTCGTAATATACTCTTGGAACTGCATTGTTTGGTTAGCAAGGCTACAATGGTCTATTGCGACAACGTGAGTGCCATTTATCTTTCTGGGAATCCCGTTCAACACCAGCGCACGAAGCATATTGAAATGGATATTCACTTTGTTAGAGAAAAAGTTGTGCGTGGAGAGGTTCGTGTTCGACATGTTCCTTCTCGTTATCAGATCGCATATATTTTCACCAAGGGGTTGCCCCTTATTTTATTTGAAGATTTTTGGAACAGTCTCAGCGTACGTGACCCTCCCGTTTCGACTGCGGGGGTGTAATAGATTATGGAATAATCGTAATTATTTTGTATTGATTATATTCTTTCACTCTCGGCACTGATCAACGATTACAATGGTTCGACAAGATTCGACCTTGGATTCCGAGGGAGATAGACAATGAAAGACTAGTCTTGATCCACTGCTATGGAACGTCAACTTCTTCGAGCAAATTATTTCGGTGTTTGGGGATTACATTTGCATGGACGAAAACGCAAGGAAAAAAAGGTCCATGGATGTTGCAAGAGTTCTTGATGTTGTGAACAGGGTCATGAAGGCAAAAATCAATGGAGAAGTGTTCTCCATTAAGATTATTGAAGACTAGTATGAACCACTACAATGGCACCCTAACACAAAGAGGGCGGAGTCGAGCACCAGCTCTGATGATGATTCCCACGGCAGTAAGTTCAGTTTTCTGGCGCAATACGAAGAGGGTGAGATACATGAAGAGATTACACAGGGTAATTATGGCAACCAAGTGGCTCCATCTAACATGATTACATGCTTAAATGTCAATGATATTTCCCATGAAGATAGTTCAAAGCGTGAAAAGGAACCTGAACAGAATCGGCATGTGGAAACTGACGGGTTCAAGGATCAAAATGCGAGTAAGGAAAACGTTAAAATAGGGGAGCCCAAAGAGAATAAAGGGCAACCCAATTTCCACGTAATAAAATCTTTAATTAGGCCGATAAACGAATTGGAGGACCATACTCATAAGCCCACAAAACAAGATGTAGTATTAGAAGGGACAAGTAACCCGCAAGGGCTGGACTCGAGTCACAACTATATAGATGGGCAGGCAGATGCCCTAAAGGGCCTAGATAGTGGACTACACACAAATAACTCACCTGGGCTTGACCAAGAAGCACCCCTTCCAACCCAAATCTCTCTCTAGTAAACAAGTAGAAGTGATGTGTGGTAACCCTAAACAAATAAGAGGCACATCAAAAAGCAAACGACCGCGGCAGGGGAGACTAGAAAGGGCTTCTTCCTTAAATGGAAGCTCAAATTTTACGGGTGGCTCAATCTTATGCAACGACTTCATCACCAGTTCGGATCTACATCACTGCAATGTAAGATACTGGGAGATTTATGAGGCCACAACCGCAGGCAAAATCTGGAAATCAGCGAATAGGTTGGAGATCTCTGGGAATGAAGGGGATGAGATATATGTATCTAAAATCACTGAAATGGAGGCAAGAGATCTCGTGAGGTCCAAGAACAGAAGGAGTCTAGCAAAGCATATCCATGAAGATCATGTCTTTAAATGTGAGGTGATTAAAGGATCGGGCCAAAAGGAGAAGAATTTGATCCCTAATTAGCTCAGATAATTTTGATTGTTGCTTATTTGAAGAATGTAAATGTGTAGAGGTAGACAGTAATCTGATTGAAGGTTTCTGGGGGGATCCTCATGTGGAGTAAATTGTTAAACCCTCTGTTGGAATGTCTTGGGGTCTTATCTCAATATGGAAGACTGGATTATTTGAAACGAAGTTTCAATTTTATGGAGAGGGATTCATAGGGGTGGGTGTCTCCTTCAGGGGCTTAAACCCAAATCTTTTATGTTACATTGTCAACGTTTACTCTCCGCGTACTATGGAAGGAAAACGTAAGTTATGGAGTGAATTATTGATGTCCAAAAGGGGGTTTCTAGAGGGGGTGTGGTGCATTGTGAGTGACTTTAACATCGTAACATCGAGAAAGGAAAGACAGGGGAGGAATACAATGACCAACCAGAGTGAAATAAGAGAATTCAAATCATTCATCGATCATATGGCAGTATTGGACGTTTCAATCTTGGGGAAAAAATTTACGTGGTATAGCGCTGATGGATCCTCATTGAGCAGCCTAATATCTGATGACTTAATTAGTGAATGGTGTGTCTCAGCTCAATGGGTGGGGAATAGGGACATATTCGATCATTGTCCAGTTTGGCTGAAATCGTTCGATCATAGCTGGGGACCAAAACCCTTCTGTTTCAATAACTGTTGGTTGGAATACAAAGAGTTCAATTCATTTGTGAAAGATTGCTGGAACAATTGCGTAGTGGAGGGCTGGATGGGTTATGTTTTAAAAGAGAAGTTGAAATTTTTGAAGGAGAGGCTAACAAAGTGGAACAAGGAGGTCTTTGGCATAATACATCTTAGAATTGATCAAACAATGGAAGAGATTAATAAATTGGATGACATCATAGCTGGGGGAGGAGTGACTGATCCGAGACTCATGAAAATGTTTACAACACAGTTTTGGCAACAAATGCATAGAAGAGAAAGCCTGATTTTGCAAAAGTCAAGAGCTAAGTGGGTGCTCGAAGGGGACACAAACACTAGATATTTCCACGCCTGCTTGAAAGCAAAAAGAAGTAAAAATTAGATGTCAGCCTTAAAGGTTGGAGACACTTGGGTGGAAGAAGTGGCAGTAGTGAAAGAGGAGGTGCAGAGGTTCTTTCAACACAACTTCTAAGAGAATAACTATAACAGACCAGTCTTGGAAGGAATATCTTTCTCACAAATCTCTGATGAGGATAATATATTTTTAACAACCCAGTTTTCCGCAGAAGAGATTAAAGAGGTATTGTGGAGTTGCGAGGGGAACAAAAGTCCGGGACCCGACGAGTTCAATTTCAACTTCACAAAGAAGTGTTGGGAGATAATGAAGGAAGAAGTATGCACCTTTGTCAAGGCGTTTCACTAGAATGCGCAGCTGCCAAAAGCCATAAATGCGTCTTTCTTAGCCCTTATTCTGAAGAAGGACCATCTGCAAATGTTGGCTGACTATAGGTCAATCTCCCTCATCGGCTGCCTTTACAAAATTATTGCTAAACTTTTGGCCATGAGGTTGAAGAAAGTATTAGGCAAGTTTATCTCGCAGTGCTAAACTGCTTTCCTACCCAATAGACAGATTTTGGATGGAATTCTTGTTGCAAACGAGATCATTGATATGGTGAAAAGGAGAAATAATTGATGTCTTTTGCTGAAAGTTGACTTCCAAAAGCGTACGACTCGGTTAGTTGGAACTATTTGGATTACATGATGCATAGGATGAGATTTGACAATAAGTGGAGACGGTGGATGAAAGCATGCATCTGGTCTAGCTCAATGTCAGTCCTTGTGAACGAAAGCCCGACTGAAGACTTCGAAGTTAAGAAAGGGATGAGGCAATGGGACCTTTTGGCTCCTTTCCTATTTCTAATAGTAGTGGAAGGACTGGTAGGTTTGGTAGGAAAAGCGATTGAATTGGGCCATTTTGAGGGATTCAAGGTAAACCGAGACATTCGTTTCCCATATTATAATACGAAGATGATACCATCCTCTTGTGTGAACCCAGTTGGGATAATTTGTGGTGCATTAAGATAATCTTGAGAAGCTTCAAACTAGTTTCTGGGCTGAAAGTGAATTTTGCAAAAAGTAATTTGTACGACATAAATGTAGATGATGATTTCTTAGCTGCTGCCTCCCGATTCTTTTATTACCGCGTTGGGAGCTTGCCTTTTAAATTTTTGGGTATCCCAATCGGCGCGAATCCCAGATTATGCTCCACTTGGAATCTGGTGGTGGAATCCATGGAAAAGAAGCTATCATCGTAGAAAAGGCGACATCTATCGACGGCAGGTAGAATTATTTTGATAAATTCTGTTATAAATAGTTTACCTTTGTATTTTTTCTCATTTTATAGGGCACCTAAGAAGATAATCAAAACCATCATCAGCATCCAAAGAAAATATTTGTGGGGCGGGTGCACCAAATCTTAAACGGTGTGTTGGGTCTGCTGGGACAAAATGTGTCTTTCAAAGAAACAAGCGGTTTAGGAGTAAAAAAAAACTTAAAGTTTTCAATAAAAGCTTACAGTCCAAGTGGAAATGGCGGCTCTTAATGGATGACAACGCTATTTGGTTTAAACTTCTCAACCATAAATATGGCCCTCTGTCTCAATATCTCATGGTACCTCGGCCACCATCATAGAAATCTTCCATTTGGTGGAGATATTTAATATTACATAATTCGCATTGGTTCTTGGACGCGGTCTTACTCGAACTTGGCTTAGGGGATTCAATTTGTTTTTGGACAGACAGATGGGTGGGAACTAATACACTCAAGGAAAGCTTTCTAAGGATATTTAATGTCGCTGTCAACAAGTTAGCTTCAGTGGTAGATTCAGGAGAGTGGCGAGAGGGCAAGTGGTCATGGAAATGGGAATAGAGGCGTCCCCTATTTGCATGGGAAGAGGAACTCATGGATGAACTTAAAATTATGTTGGAAGGTGTTACTCCATACAGGGAAGGCGTGGGCAAGTGGGTGTGGATGCTAGATTCAACAAAATCATTCTCGATTAAGTCCTCATATTCAAGCTTACTAAATTTCCCTGCATTATGGCGCCAGGACAGTAATGCTGTCAGAATCTATAAGGCCTTATGGTCATGCTCAGGTCCATCCAAGGTGATTGTTATGGTTTGTCGACTTTTGCAAGGGCGTCTACCCACAAGGGATAATTTACAAAGTAGAGGTATTAATCTAGGTCCACAAGTGACAGTTGCCCCCTCTGTTTGCAGCACTGTGAAACAGTTGAACACTTATTCTTTTCTTGTTCTTTCTCTTACAATATTTGGTCAGCGGTTCATGCTTGGGTTGGGGTTGCGAGTGTCATTCACAAGGGTGTTGACACTCACTTTATACAGCATGACACATTTGTTAAAGGAAAACATATGAAAAAGGTGAGACACATAATATCGTGTGCAATAGTTTGGTCTTTGTGGATCACGCGTAACAGAATTATTTTTAACGGGGATATTGCAGAGTACAACACTGTATTGGCTCAGATTAAGGCGGTCTCTTGGGGGTGGTTCATTCACAGGGAGGGTAGATCATCAGGATTGTTGTTTTCAGATTGGTGTTCAAATCATGTATGCTATTTTCAGACACTTTGATTGGGTCATATGCCTCTAGATATAATGGGTTGAAGCACCCCTTGTACTATCTCTTAATACAATTTTTTTGCTTATTAAAAAATAGTAGCTTGTGCATTTGCAAGCCCACCAAACCGGTCGCATAGAGGCACCCCATTAATTGGAGGCATCTCACCACTCACATCTTTCGCATAGAGACACTTGTGGTGGACACATGTACAGTCATCTATCGTGTAGATTAACATGATTAAGCGTGGCCCAACTCTTTCACATAAAGACACTTATGGTGGACACACGTACAGTCATCTAACAAGTAGATGAACATGATTAAGCGTGGCCCAGCAGTACAGATAGAAAAAAAAATATTCACGCACAAGTACATCTTTTTCCTTTGAGCCTTAGCATAATGTACAAGTAAATTTGGGCGTCGAAGTGTTTGCATGTATCCTGACCCTATCCAATATTTTCGGTGAAGGAGCCAACGTGTATTCTTTCTTCTTTGACAGAAATTTTAGAGTTCCAGTATCTTCCAAGATCATGATTTCCTGAAGGATCATAACAAAACTGTTTGCGTGAACAAATCAGCCGAGGGATCGGCTAATATCTAGTTGACAAATTGATTCCTGTCAAGTGATTACACCGAGAATAGAACTCTAATTCTCAGTTATATGTTCCCCAACTACTCCAGAAAGCGTTGGGAGTGGTGAATCTACGCTAAACTAAAGCTAAGAGGCATAAAATTGACTAAGATAAAATGCTGTAAATTGGAAGAGAAAAATAGATGTTTGATTAATCGTGTATGTCCTGTACATTTTCTCAGTAGGGTATATATATATATATATATAAAAAGAAAAACAAAATTGTAACCACCCTCTATTAGCCACTAAACGCTCCCACTATGTTGGTAGCTAACAACAAGCAGTCGTGTGTCCCTCAACTGCCACGTACATGGACTTCCTGAAGTAACCGTTTCATTCTCAGCTGAAAAGAGCGATTTTCACATTTCCATTTATATTGAGGGCCCTCAAGAGCTGATTTTAACCTTTGGACGCCAAAGTACAATGACTTTCAACTCCAATTCTTGGTCGAATTCCATTGCTTCCCTGTTTGGTAGCAATTATTCAGCCGATAGCCTTGTAAAATTTAAACATTTGTTCAGCCACAATCGGCTTTAAACTTCGAGGCTATCGGCTGGCCTCATAATATTCTTTGAGCCTTAATCAATTATGAGTTTTAGCCTCGGCTCAATAGGAACACATTCGGCTATAATTATGATCGGCTAGATCATGTATCAGCTACCGTTCTAATCGACTAGTCACTAGCTATTTTTGTGATAACAATTGCCCCCTACGTTGCTTTAGCTGCAAAACTTTAAGTTTAGGCTACTGCAACGTAATGATGGTCGGTCAAGTCGCCCCCTAATCATAAATGCTAAGTTATCCGTTTGTGACAGCTTTTTAAATGAATAACCGCTAACTCTATCCCATCCGATTAACTCGCAACAAACCTATCAACAGTGATTAGCATTCTCTTTAAATATTCCTCAGCCGAATTACCCTAATCACTTTTCTGAAAGCCCTATTTTCTTGTAGCTTTACCCTCTTCACTGCGATTTCTTTTTACCTTGCATGTTAACTAGCCGATAAGCATTTCCTACAAACACTTAACTAACAATAAATGGGCCTTTCCAATTTGGTGACCACTTCCCAAATTTGGGGTCCTTTACCCCTATTGGTAAAATAGTTTTCCAAACTAGGTCACCTTCAACAAACTTCTTCAACTTAACATGTTTATTGTAGGCACTAGCCATTCTGTGTTTGCTTGCCTCAATTCTTTCTAAGGCCATCAGCCGATCTTCATCCAATTGATCCAACTCCATGAAGATGGCTTGTTGATACTCTTCCATACTTAGGGAATTCTGTTTCGCCACCCTTAATGAAGTGACATTGATTTCCAAAGGGAAAACTGCATCTTGGCCATATGTCAGCCGATATGGTGTTGAGCCAGTGGCCGTTGACTTAGAATTCCTAATGGCCCATAAGGCCTCATCCAGAGTCAGATGCCATTTCCTAGACTTGCTTTCCAAGTTCTTCTTGATCAAGACAAAAATGATCTTGTTGGTTGCCTCGGCTTGCCCATTAGCCTGGGCATAATATGGGGATGAGTGTATCAATTTGATCCCAAATTGCTAAGCAAAGGCAACCACTTTTTCTCCTGTGAACATGGTACCTTGATCCATGGTGATAGTCTCTGGAATCCCAAACATGTATATGATCTGGTGTTGGATGAATTGGATGACATCATCTTGCCGCACCTTGACTATCGGCTGAGCCTCCACCCACTCGGTGAAGTAATCGGTTGCCACAATTATGAAATTGTGTCCCTTAGAAGATGGTGGGTGGTTCTTGCCGATTAAATCCATAGCCCAACCTCTGAATGACCAAGGTTTTACCATTGGATGCATTAATTCGGCAAGCACCCTTTGAATCGGGCCATGCAGCTGACATTCTTCGCATCCCTTGGCATATTGAAAGCAATCGGCTGTGATGGTAGGCTAGTAATATCCATGGCGATAAATCAACCATTTCATGACTGTCCCAGCCCTATGTGAACAACATATTCCTTCATGAATTTCATCCATGACCCTTAGGGCTTCACTTTTATCAATGCACTTTAACAGTACCCCATTCATGCTTCTTTTGTAAAATTCATCATCAAGAAGTACGTACCTCAGAGCTTGTCTCTTGATTTTGGGGTCAGTGTATTTAGAAGGATCTTGTAGATACTCGATCATCTCCTTCCTCCATGAGTCGATTTGGTCTATGATCAACACCTCAGCTGGTAGTTCGTCATAGTCCAAAGTCAACAAAGAGTCCCCGTATCCGGAGGCCTCTTAGGCTAAATCGTTGGCCTCCATATTGGCTCCTCTTGGAATGTATGACACCTTTGCATCAGTAAAATAATGAAGCAATCTGTTAGCCGTTGCATAATGGGCCAATAGATTTGGGTTATTACACACATATTCTTTTGTTAGCTGTTTGATCACCAACTGGGAATCTCCCTTTACATGAATATAATCAGATTTCATGGTGGTTAACAGCTTCAAACCTATGATCAAGGCATCATACTCGGTTTAGTTATTAGTTAAACCTGGGTCTAGCCGATACGGAAACCTCCACACCTTCCCCTCTGGGTTGGTGATTGTCACTCCGGCTCCAACTCCATTTTGGGTTTTGGACCCATCAAAAGTCAAAACCCAAGGAAAGAGGTCTATGCAAGAAATTGGAGATACCCAAGGGTCCTCCACTTCCACGCAGGGGTGCTCTGCTAAGAAATCGGCTAACGCCTGACCCATAACAACCCTCAGTAGGATGTATTTTAGAGCGAAGATAGTAAGCTTAATGGCCCACTTCATTAAACGAACCTGTAAGATAGGCCTATTAAGCAAATACCTAACAATGTCAATTTTGCACAAAACTAGTATCTCATGTGGCATTAAATAATATTCAAGTTTTGTACAAGCATGAAATAATGACAAACATAACTTCTCCAGAGGAGTATATCTAGTCTCAGCATCATTAAGCATTCGGCTAAGATAGTACACCGCCCTTTCAGCTCCATCTTTAGCATCTTGTGCTAACAGACAGTCGATAGACTCTTCAGCAGCTGCAACGTAGTGTTTCAAAGGCTTTCTTGGCAAAAGAGGCACCAAAACTGGTGGAATAGCTAAGGCCTTCTTTATTTGATCAAAGGCCTCTTGCTGTTCAGGACCCCACACCAACTTCTCTGCGTTCTTGAGCTTTAGCAAAGGGGAAAAAGCCTTCATCTTCCCAACCGAATTGGCTATGAATCTCCTCAAGAAATTGATCTTGCCCAATAGACTCTGTAACTCCTTCTTGTTCTTGAGTGGTCTAGCCTCCATTACTGTCTTGGCCTTGTTTTGATCTATCTTAATACCCTTTTGATATAGAAACCAAGGAAGTTGCCAGCCGATACACCAAACATACACTTGGCAGGATTCATCTTCAAGTTGTGGATCTTCATCTTCTGCAAGGCTTGTTCCAAATCGGCTAAATGGGCTTTGAAGTCTCTGAACTTTACCACCACATCATCTATGTACACCTCCATAGTCTTGCCAATTAGATCATGGAAGATAGCATTCATGGCTCTCTGGTAGGTAGCTCCGGCATTCTTCAAACCGAAGGGCATCACCAACCACTCATAAATTCCTAGTGCCCCTGGGCACCCGAAGGCAGTCTTGTGAGTGTCTTCCTCGGCTACAAATATTTGGTTATAGATAGAGTAGCCATCCATGAAGGTCAGAATACCATTGTGGCAGCCACGTCAACTAGCAAGTTCGCCACTGGCATTAAATGCTCGTCCTTTGGAGTGGCTAAATTCAAGTCTCTGTAATCAATGCAGACTCGAATCTTGCCATTCTTCTTCATGATAGGTACTATGTTAGCTAGCCAATCCACATACCTAGCTGTTCGGATGAACCCAACATTTAGCAAGCACTCAATCTCTGCTTTGATTTGTGGCATCAGCTGAGGATGGTCCTTTTAGGTGACTGCTTATGTGGTTTGAAACCATCCTTGATTGGTGACCTGTGCTCCACCAATTCACGTGCTAGCCCAGACATCTCATGATAATCCCACGCAAAGCAGTCCCTATATTTTTCCAAGAGGGCTACTACATTCTTTTTGTCTTCTTCCCTCAGCAGTCTGTTGATTTGCGTTAGCCAAGGTTCTTCTGGAGTTCCCAAGTAAATGTTTTCCAAGGAATCTTGAGATTCAAAGCTTGGTAGAGTCCTCTGGATGGGTGATTCGAACTCCATCAACAACTCCGTGGTCTCGTCTACCGAAGTGGGGTCATCGTTCATGTGTTTGCCTATCTGTAAGGAATCGGCTACATGGGATTCAACCCTGAAAGCCTCTAGCCGATCCCACAGGTTTTGCACCACTTGGGTGTCTTTAAACATTAAAATTTTCCATGGTTAGCCGTGGCTCGGCTAATTGCTTGATCTTGAAACCTTGGGGGGTCAAGCTGCAAGACTCCCATGATCCTTCCTCATATTTCTCAGTAACAGCAATAGGAGCAACGCAAGGAGAATAAAACAAAGCCTCTAAATTTTGTACCTCAGCTGGGAATGGGTTATCATCGGCTGGGACTATCTCTATCTTATCCCCCTCTTAGAAAATCAGTTTCTGATACATAGTGGAAGGCAAGCATTGGCTAGTGTGAATCCAGTCTCTCCCAAGCAGGACTGCTTAAGATGGTTTGCCATCAATCACGAAGAAAGCTGACTTGACATTTTTGGGGCCAACAGTGATCTCGGCTACCAAGATTCCCAAGGCTGAGGAAGCCTCTCCTATGAAGCTAACCATTTTCATGTTAGTTGGGATCAGGTCTTCTTCTGACTTGTTTAAGCTTCTCAAGGTAGCAACATGCATCACATTTAGCACTGCCCCATTATCAACAAACACTTGGCTGAAGGCCTTGCCATTGATGTAGACTCTTACGTATAAAGGTCTCAACTGCTTCACCATGTCTTCGACTGGCTTACCAAATACATTACTTAAAGAATCTTTTGCCATGTTATCGGCTAATGTTGCCCATTCTGCCTTTTCCACATAGACATCTCCTTCTAAGTGGTCAATTTGTTGATAACCAGCCCAGAACTCACTTGGGATCAAGCTAACGACCTCAATGGCTGCCATCAAACTATTTTCATCCTCATTAGAAAGGTAATCCAATATAGAATCCTCTAGATAGCCAGTTTCTGAGGTCGGCCTATCCCTATCCTTCAAGCTCTGCGTGTATATGGGAACATGTTCTTTCTCTTTGTTAGGTTGCTTTATGTTCGTAGCTGCAACAGTAATTGTCATTGAGGCCTCCTTGACTTGCTCATTTTTAACTTTGTCAAGCCCTAGCCCGCAAGGTCTAAAAGCCCTGTCAATGGCTTCTGCTACCTTTGCTTCTGGGACCTCCTTCTTATCGGTTGTCTTGGCATCGACTATCATCTGCATTGTTTGTTTCACTCTTTGCAAGGACTGCTTTCTAGTCAGTGTGACTGGCTTGATTTCCTTCTTCTTGGGAGGTTGATTGATAACCCACTACCCTTCTCTAACGTTTGCAGCTGGTTTGATCATCCTTTGTGGTCTGAGTTCTTCATCATTCCTTACTCTTATGCGAAGTGAAGACATTCCCCTTTCCATATTAAACTCTACCACCCTTCTCTTAGACTTTGGGAGAGGGTCGTCAGTAATCCTTGGCATAATCGGCTGGGCTTCAGCTGAGGTTCCTATCCGATTTTGCCCCCAGACCCCTGGGCATACTGCACTCTCTCTGACTTCAAGTACACGTTGCAATACTGGTTGATCAACTCACTGGTCAAACGTCCAAGACTAGGAGGTTTACCATGGGATAGGCTGGTAGATGGTTGGCCCACAGTGTTTTTAGATGACACATGTGGGCTACCCAATATGTCAAACACAGATACCCTGGTGACCTCTTGATCTTTCTTGGATTCTTCTTTGGGCACCCAAACATTCTTCATCGGCTGTTTTGCTTTTAATGACTTGGGCTGGTCAGGCCTTGAGAAGGATACCATGGCCATAGTCATGGCAGGGAATGGATTGGCGTCCACTGACATCTCAGCTATGCTCTTATCAGCTAACTTGAACCTACCTTCCTTGATAGCCCTTTGTATTGCCTTCCTGAAAACTACGCAATTAGCTGTATAATGGTTATAAGAGTTGTGCCACTTACAGTATTTCTTATTCTTCAGTTATTCAGAAGGTGGAATTTGATGCCCTTCTAACAGTCGAATCTACTTGTCTTTTAGCAGGTAATCAAAAATCTGGTCTGCCTTGGTTATGTCAAAGGAGTATCCAGCCCTGTCTTCTGCTGACTCAGTTTCCTTGGCCTTAGCTACATTCAATGCTGGACAGGAATAACTTTTTCCTTTGATTATCTCGGCTACCATCATGTCAGTCATGAGGTCAACCGATTCAGAGTCAGATTCTTTCGCCTCTATGATAGAGACTAAGTGGGGACACTTTCCACGGCTGGCCCTCCTCTTCTCCTTCTCCTGGATGTATTGCTCAATTCGGATAGCCCTTTCTACTAATTAGTTCAAGTCTGTGCAAGGCTGTCCTACTAGCTTCTGTTTCAATTGAGGATACATGTTATTGATTACCATGGATGTATACTCCATCTCAGGGAATTGTACAGAACATTTCCCTGCCTTCTTTCTGAACCTCTCAATATAATCAACAGCCGATTCATCAACTTGCTGCCTGAGACTAGTGAGATCGGTTACCATAACTTGGGGTTGAGGCCAGTAAAATCTTTAATGGAAGTATCTCTCCATGTCAGCTCAGTTTTTCACTGAGTTGGGAGGTAATAAAGAGTACTAAGTGAAGGTTGTCCCAGTGAGTGACAAAGGGAATAGTTGAAGCTTATGGTACTCATTCTGGCTGCTTTCACCACATTGGGCTGTGAAACGCCCTATACGCTCCTTGGTAAACATGCCATCCTCCCTTGAGAATATTGTGAAATCTGGAGTCTTGAATCATCTAGGAAGAGGAATTATCCGATCCACCCATTCAGGGTAAGGTTTTCTATAAACAGGACGGTCCAACGACTTTAATTATACCCCAAAATACTTCTTGATAGTACTTGCAATCATCTTCGGGTCTATCAGCTGAGAAGCCCCTTACCGATTATCTTGTGAGTTCGGCTGGGGTACACTCTGACCCATTGGTCTCCAGGGTGAAGCATGTTGGAACGAATTCTAAAGGTTGAAGGTACTTGGTGGAACATTGCCTAAAGGTGGGTTGGTATTCCATTGCTGCTATCGACCATATTCACCAAAACCTCATCCCTGGGTTCCTGGAACAGCCTATGCATTATCGAAAAAAGGTGGAACATGATTCCATGTCTGCTCTCCCCATAATTGCCAGCCGTTCGTGGTAAATTTGAATTTATTGGAGGGAATGGCGTGGGGACTGGCTGTGGTTAGTAGAATGGTGGATTGTTGAGGTTCCAATCCCAGGTAGCTTCGCTGAACTATAACCAGGGGCCATCGGCTGCCAATTCGGTTGTCCATAAGTGTTTGTCTGCACAGTAGGGCCATGTGTTGGAGCATATGACATTACTGGCGACAAACCAATGTGTCCAGCTGCGTTAACTGGCCTCCGGGCCATATTGATCTGCCCATATTGTAGATTGGTTTGATAAGTTGGCATCACTTTTCCCCCAGCATGAGATGGTATCCATGTATTCGATTGATCACTATATGTTTGGGCTGGTGGCCCTACTGGTAGTGAGTTCGGTTGTGCCTGAAAAGGCCCAGTTTGAACCACATTCGGTTGGGGCTGCCAAACCTGACTGCCTTGGACATGCTGAGTTTACCCATTTCCCCTAGTAGCGAAAAACTAGCCGAGTGTTCACCTTGTTGCCCTCGGCTTGCTTCCGCATCTCTCGCTTGCTGAACCTCATTATGCACCATGGGCTTGACAATTTCTGCTAATTGTCTTGACACTTGGTACATATTGTCATGAATTCCCATGTCAATCTGTTGCCTGATGAAGGAGGTGGTCATGACCACTGGGGCTTCAGTATTCTCGAGGTCATTCATGTCAGTTGAGGCTGGTGCGGAGACTGGAATATTTTCAACCGCAATGGGCATACCTAGGGTGTATCACTACAAGAATTAATGGTATTTCCTACAAATTTTTCCTAGGGCCATTGACCCCTAGGATATTACCCAGGGCCACAGCCCTAGGAAAAAGCCCATATAGGTGTTACCCACGGCCAGTGACACAAATCTGTGGGAAATTATAGGAATTTTTGTTTTAAAAAAAATTGGTATTTCATAGGGGTAGTCCGTGGGTTTTGCCAGTTTTATTTATTTATTTATTTATTTATTTATTTATTTATTAAAATGCTCAAAACCGAGGGGAAATAGCCCTTGGGACATGGTTTAAAAACTGCCAGTCATTATTATTATTATTTATTAAATAAAAACAAAAAGATAAAATAAAAACACTAAACCTAAAACACACACACATGCGCTGAGTTAGAGAAAGAAAGGAGAGCAGGGGCGCCGCACCAGAAGGGAAAAAAGGGCAAGAGAGAGATATGATTTTTTGGAGTTGACAGTGATTCCGAAGGAAGGGTCAAGGCTAGCGGCGATGGCGGCATCGGCGGAGTCCTTGTTCAGGTAGGTGATGTAGCCAACTGCGTCGCGGTTGATGTGGATGTGGGAGATGGTGCCGTAGATCTCTAATCGGGATTTGAGATCAAGGACAGAGCAGTGCAGAAGGAAGCCTATGACGACCACCGCGGGAGAGAGGAGTAGAAGGCCGGTGTGAGGCAGACATACGTCTCAGAACTGGTACACGCGATTGGTTTCACTGATGGATGGGTATACCTTCCCCCTTCTCAGGTTCCCTCTTTCATTTTTTATTTTTTCATCTATTTCCTTATTGGTTCCGTCTAATTTCAAACTAGTTTTTCCTGTTATAGGGAATATTCCTCCTCATGGTGGTTGTGTTTGTTCTCTTACTTCATCTCTATGCCAAATGGTTCTGGTGGCGTTTTGAGGATGCTATGAGTGGCTTAGAGTCTTCAATTTTTCCTACAAATGTGTTTGTTTGGGGGAACCAGAGTCAAGAAAGTCATTTTGGTGTTTCTTTGGAAGAAGGCACTTCTCAGCAACCATTATCTTCTTCAGCCAGTGGTAATAGTGTTAATATTGTAGATGTAACAAAATATTGGTGATTGATATACCAAATGAGTTCACTTCTTCCTCTTGTGTATTCTGCTGTAGTTTCAATTCTGCTGTGAATCAACACCCAAATTTTTTTTTGGATCAATTCTGCTGTGGTTTTAATCCCTATTGTGAGCGTTCTGCAAGTGTTAATTTTAGTGTTAATCAATTCTGTTGTGGTTTCAATCCCTATTGTGATCAATTCTGCTGTGAATCAATGCCTGAAATCAGAAATTTTAATTTTAATTTTAATTTCAGATAGCTGGCTCGTTGTTCTTGCGTGACGAGGTTCTATTGGGATTTGAACTCGACTCCATGTTGTTGTTGAGTTTCTTTCCGGACCTCAGGTTCATATGCCAAGTGTGATCCTGTCCTGGAAAATCAAACTTGACCTTCGATCCACCTATGGTCCCACTGGGCGTGCCAAATTTGTTTGTGTGAAGAAATCAGCAGAGGGAACGGCTAATATCCAGCTGATAAATTGATTCCTATCAAACGATTACACCGAGAAAAGAACTCTAATTCTCAGTTATGGGTTCTCCAACTACTCCAGAAAGCGTTGAGAGTGGTGAATCTATGCTAAACTAAGGCTAAGAGACATAAAATCGGCTAAGATAAAATGCTGTAAATTGGAAGAGAAAAATAGATGTTTGATTAATAGTGTGTGTCCTGTACATTTTCTCAGCAAGGTATATATATACAAAAGAGAAAAACAAAATTGTAACCGCCCCCTATTGGCCACTAAACGCTCTCACTACGTTGGTAGCTGACAACAAGCGGTCGTGTGTCCCTCAACAGCCATGTTCACGCACTTCCTAAACTAACCGCTTCATTCTCGGCTAAAAAGAGCAGTTTTCACGTTTCCATTTATGTTGAGGGCCCTCAAGAGCTGATTTTAACCTTTGGGCACCAAAGTATAATGACTTTCAACTCCAACTCTTGGCCGAATTCTATTGCTTCCCTGTTTGGTAGCAATTATTCAGCCGATAGCCTTGTGACATTTAAACATTTGTTCAACCACAATCGGCTAAACTTCGTAGCTATCTGCTGGCCTCATAATGTTCTTTGATCTTTAATCAATCCTGAGATTTAGCCTCGACTCAATAGGAACACATTCAGCTATAATTATGATCGACTAGATCATGTATTGGCTACCGCTCTAATCGGCTTGTCACTGGCTATTTTTGGTGATAACAGAAACATTGGCAACGTCTGTGGGAAAGGTATTATGAATATATTACCTTTTTTTCTTAAAAGTTGATTTTGGAAGTTTTCAAAGTGGTGGATACTAAAATATCAGACCCTGTATTACTTTAAAGACGTGACGCGAATACCCCTGTGACTCCTTTGTAACAGATTTATGATGTCGAAGCTTCATGCACACAAGAACCCCTAAACAATCGTCTGCAACCGTCCTCTCTAAGCCAGTCACGGAACCTTCCTCACATCAATATCAATTGGGTATTACTTCACCTCATCCCGGGCAAAGTTTCCCCACAACATCAATAGCATCATCAAACACAATCATCCTAAAGTACAATTATCATGTGTCACAAACAAGATTAAGTCTGCTCGCTCATCTCTAACACTACTCTTCGTAACAAGCTAAACCATGATTTTTCCTACTTCATTCTAAGCTGATACACTCCCTATTATATTAACTATTTACTTAATATTCAAGGCTTGTGTTATTATGTTACAACCATTATTCCATCTTATACTCCTACGACCTTCTTATAGTGTAAAAAAATATACATCTAATCAAGTTGATATTTATCTCTATCTATAACTTCTATGTCGATCTTAAAGTCTGGTCGGATCATCTACTATGTCTAAACTTGTGAAGAATATGGCATCATTACCTAATTCTAATAGTTTGACCTTTGCTCACTATTTTGATCATAACCTGAGCTACAAAAGTCTAATTGAGATGAAACCAAAGTCATTAGTTAGCTAACATCCAGGGCATATGAAGACACCTAAACCTAATTCATCCACTATATCATTTTTTAAAAAAAATATTTTATTAATACAATTAAAATTTCTTTTTTTTCAATAAAATTATTAGATGTTATAAATACTATTATTTTTAGCTTTAACTTTAAAGTAGTTTTAATATAGAAAAGGCCAAATGCTTCTAAGACATATTGCCCTAGACACACTGTAGAGTTGTTTTCTAAGACACCCATAGGCATTAGTTCATGTTGATACAATATTGATGTTTGATTTGACAATTTAAAGACCAATTTTTGAATCATCTATTAAAAAGAGATTGGACTAAATTGATCCGCAGACTAGTTTTCGGTTGAACTATTATGGGCCCATTGATCTAGTTTTAATTATGCAAAAATTTTATTTGTTTCGTTTGTGTTGTGTATCTAAGTGTGAGATAGTCTCACATCATCTAATAATAAATAAAATAAAGAATATATAAGATGCTAGACCCATGAACATATCACCTTAAGGTTTTAGGAACAAATGTGGTCAAAGTCTTTTGTTACATCCATAAAATAAACAAATAATAAATAAACATAAAAAATCCCAATAAGTGGTATCAAAGCCCATAGGTGCAGGCCCAATAACGATCCAAACCCTCTTATAACGGGATGCGTATAGGGAGCTACACCAACGGGCGAAAGGAAGCGCTCCCTAGGGTTTCTACTAGGGTTTGGCCCTAGAATCGTCTAGGCTTCGTCGGCGTAACGGGGCCGCCCGACCAGTGTTAAGCACTGCGTGCTCCTTCGTCCTTTCTTTCTTTCTCCTTCGTTTTTCCTCTTTCAGAATGAATCGGATTCGTCTTCTACTCAGGCTCGCCGCGAGTGAGGTTGTGACCGCCACCAAACCCTGTCTTCTCGTACAAGGGGGCAGTGAGCCACTACCCATCTCACTTTCGGTGGAACTATGCCCCCACCTCAACCACCTCCACTGAAGGACTTTCTTTGGTATCTCTGTTACAGTTCTTCCTACCCTTCCCTCAGTAACCCTACTTTTGGAACCCGTCGTACTAGCTTTGTCGTTCCCATGGCTAAAGCTGCCGATGATGCTGAGTACAACAAGGTGGATAAGAAGAGAAGCCTCTGCACTGAGTCAGATCCCGAGTTGATCCTGAGTCATGCCTTGATTCACGAATCTAGGAACCAACTCTGTGTACCCATTAACAACAAGGACAAAGCTGAGAATCAGGAGATGATTCGGGTCATGTCAGGATCACCTCAGTTGACACTGAGTGGAATAGGGAACTGGTTGGGTCGGAGTGGCGGGTCAAGTCTTGGAAGCCCAAAAGAGTCTAACCCTCGTGTTCAGTATCATCTGTAGCAATATGATTCTGTTTGGGGAAGGTAGGCCTAGGCCCAAGCCCAACCCAAGGCTACCGGCTGGGCAACACAGCAGGTCAAGAACAGAGGGTATGCGTATCAGAGTGTGAAATACATGCGCCCTTTGACTCCTTCTGCATGGGCTCTTCCTCTCCAAGTTAAGCACCAAAATCACCAGATTTCGTTTGCTGTATCAAGGTTTTGCCCCATCTCTCAAGTTGGACTTGGTGTCAAAAGGATGCCACTTTCTGTTGGGAATGTCAATTTAGTGAATTCTACAAAAAAGGAGTTAGATGTCAAGTATGGTTATTTTGAGTATGCCTTTGTAAAGCCTGCTGTGAACTCTCATTTGAGCTTGGTTTTTTGGAGTACCCTGGTTCTATTCCTAAAATGTACTGGGATGGATGGGGATTCAGAGATTCTGAACCATTACAGTAAGACTCAAATATCAATTGAAATACAATGCAACATATGCTTACTAGTGAGCCCCCTACCTTCTGCCCCTTCCCTGTTTGGTACACAGTCATGCATTGCCAATATGAGCTGCATATGGAGCATAATGCCAAAGGTATCTAGCAGTGGACAAATTGTTCTAGAAGGATGTGGTAAAACACTTGATGTGGGCTCTGATCCAAAGTTTATTGTGAGAAAGGATATTAACCTCCAGGGAGGAGTAAGACCTTGCATGATTGTCCCGGTAGAGTAGCATGAGGATCCCAAAATTGATCTCACACTTCGACCACCTGCCAAACCACTGGACCGTAGTCTGATTGCGTTGTCGGCTTTGTGGTACTATGATTATAGTTTGGAATATTACTTCTCAGGTGAACCCATGTTGTGGTAGCTTAGTGACTACCCCTATAGTCAGGATCAACTCATGTGCATATTGATTTAGCTTAGAGTTGTATAAGTCCTGTACTGTGCCCATCTAGTGGGTTGGTGATTACACTTGCCACATGGTATATTGTTTTGAGGCTTTGCCTTTATGAATGAAATGATGCGCCGTTGACCAAAAAAAAAGGGATGCGTGCATATGGGTCGGAGACTCACATTTTTTTCATTTTGGTTGCCCCTTTTTGTAATTAATAAAAAAATAAAGCCTCGACATAAAAAAACTCTCTTGATGACTCCTTAGACAAGAAAAGGTTTCCGATTATTTCAACCCTAAAAAAGAGTATCTAAGAAAAATTAATTACAAATTTAGGAGTCACACTATATCCATGTCTAGGGGTGAGCAGGAGGACCCACCCTAACCTGAAGACTCATTTTATCTCTATCTCATTTGACCCGTACGGTATCGGGTTTGTTCAGGCATAGGGACTGGTTATGGACTAAAGAATGGACCCGATCAAAATTTATGGATGGGTTAGGGTTAGATATAACCCGTCTCAACCCGTTCCTTTGCTCACCAATTTGTTTTATTATGTTTGTGATGATATTTCTGTGAAACTAAATATTCAAGTTGGAATCCATGTTAGTTTAGTTAGTAATCTTCTAGCAAAATACAATTGTAATGTTTGGCTTTGAATACATGGTAAAATACTACAAATATTCATTCCTCACTCCTACCTTTTAGTCATAATGATCAATTTATAATCTTATTAGAATTGTCCTTCAGCCAACCCGGTCTCCTCTTAAATAGACCCGGTCTTAATTTGACCCGTAAAGCATCGGGTTTGTTTGGGTCTAAAACGAGTTATGGTCTAAAAAATTAGCCCGAGCAAAGTTTAGGCTTGGTTAGGAACAAGTATAGCTCGTCATTTACTCACCCCTGTCCATGCCACTCTCCCCCTTCATGTCACTCTCCCTCTCTCAGTCTCTAAAGGAAACTCATCGATCTAGCACGGTAACTATGGCCACAATTCGTTTTCTTGAGAACATCTATCGCTTTTCCTCATTACAGAAATACCATAAATAATATATGTGCGTCGTATATATAGATAAGATTAAGTGAAGATAATAAGACCAATGCTACTGTCCTTCAAGTCCGAACCCCACATGTGATGTTGCGAATGCAATTAAAGAATTGGCTATAATACATATGAATATCTTGTCAAGATGGCATTAATATTTATTGGGTGATCACTTGTTTGCATGCATCATTTTGTGGGGGACAATGAAATGTGGAATTCGATTCAAGAAGATAGAGGAGAACTTGACTGTTGCTAAATCATAAGAATAAAACTTAGGTCAAGTTTAATGCAGTCAATACTACTCCCTTCATCCCTTAATATAAGACCTTTTTGTAAAAAAAAATTGTTCCTTATTATAAGGCTCTTTTTAAAGACCAAGATGTATTAATTATTTTTTCACAAAATTACTCCCTATACCAAGATGTATTAATTTTCTCTCTCTCTCTCTCTTAATAGTCTTGAAAGATGAGAAGAGTAACTTGGAAAAAATAGCACATATTTTGTACAAATTTAATAGTAATAACTAACAAAACTCACTTTCTTAAAGGACGTGAAATGGTCAAAGAGATCTTATATTAAAGGACGGAGGGAATATTCTTAACTGGGAAAAGAGAAAACTGTCGAATAACTAACTACCTTCAAACTATCTCAAGTGGTGCATCAATTCAAACTGTCTCGTGAATAACTTTGCATATGTTTAGTGAAGAAGAATAAGAATTGTGTCTATAGAACTTGATCTATTCATAAATAATATCGAAATGATTATTTCAACTGAGGGAAATAATATGTAAAAACATAGTATGTACATATTGATTATTGAGTCAAGGGAAGTACTTTTTCAAACTTTGCCTAACAAACTAACAATGTTATTTTAACATTTTTTTTTCAACGGAAAAGACAATATTAAGGGTCAGAAACCAAATAGGGAAAAAGAAAGACCTGAAATTTTTTTAATAATATATATTAAAAAGGAGTGTGTTTGTATACATGGTCCTTGACATTATACTGTTAGGATTGCAATATATAATTAATATTATTCTTTACCCGAGAATGGGATAAACGAACGAGAAGAAAGGATTACTATTTGAGTGCTTTCATCAAGGACAATGTCATCCGAAAGACCCCTCAAAATGCAACTGATGGTGATAATAATAAGCTAATAACCATGAGAGGCCTTGATTTTGATAATACGATATTACCCAAAATATTCCTAAGTATCAGTCGAGTTCAACAGCAGCCGAAGCAAGGAAGCTAGTCGATTGGAGGTCAGCTGAACCACAGGTTAGCCGAATCTGAAGCTAATAGAGCCACAAGCTGAAAACTAAGAGCTAGACAGGGGCTATAGGCTTATTGGATTAATATGAAGATATTGGGTCTATTGGGCTAGCGTGAAGTCATTCATTGGGTCAGGTTCTTGAATTGCTCCATGAGCTGAATGAAGTGGAGGTTGATTTTGAATTAATTTAAATTCAAAATTAATTAAATTCAAGGTTATCTCCAAGTTTTTAGGAGTTGAGCGAGGTAACCAAGGATAAGATCCACGCTGAGAAGAACGTTGGTTGAGGACGTGGCCATGAAGAGATAATGCGCCTAGCTTTTAGGATCGTGGTTAGTGGAACATGGCACTACTCAGTCGAATAACTGTCAACTAGGAAGATTATTATTGTTAGTCAGCTGAACGTGGAAAATAGGGGTAGTTCTTTGTTGTTACTATAAATACTCAAGTTGGAAATAATTTTAACACATCAATCAATACAAACAACTTATTTTTGCTCAATTTTGCTCAATTGCACTTTATGTTTACCTTTGCGTTTCCGTTTTTACTTTAGTTCACTTACTTAACCCTTTTTGGAGTGAGTTAAGGGACCCATAGCTGAGGAACAGAGCTCATTTTTTGGCGTAATTGCTTGAAGAAAAGGGAATCGTTGTTGTGGAGTTAGCCGATCAACGGCTAAGTTAAATTCCAGTCAACAAAATTGGCATGCCTAGTGGGACCAAAGGTGAACGAATCAACACATTCGAATCTCCAGGTCAGGATTACCATTGGCGTATGCACTTGCATTCTGGCAAGAGCTTGAGTAGCATGGAACAACCTCCATCAAAGAAGAACAATCCTTGAAAGCCTGTTGAAGGGAGCCCCTCTCAGGGAGTACCTACTTCAACAGCAGAGCCAGTGCATGTAGAGGCAGACCCTGAACCTCAGCCTAACGATCAACCATTGGTGATGTCCACTTCATTCATACGCCAACAACTCGATTTGGGAATCAATGATATCATGTACCAAGTGTCACAACAGTTGGCTGGTTGGCTGATATTGAGAAGCCCATGGTACATAATGAAGTGTAGCAAGCCAGGGAGATAAAGGCTAAAAGGGCTCATTCAGGCGAAAGCTCCATTAATTCTGCTATTCCAACGCAAGTGGGGTACACTACTCAGGCAGGACCTGTCACCCAGCCGAATGCAGCTCCGGTAGAACCAATCCAGGTTCAGCCGGGAGCACAATTCCGGCAGGGATACAAGAAGTTCAGCCTACCTATGTGCAGGTAGGGCCTACTCAGGTTCAGCCGAATATAGGACAGGTACCTTTTAATCCAATTAATTCCCAACCTAGTACTTTTTCCACTTTGAACACTACAGGTCAACAAGTGGTGAATGATACAATTAACCAGGCTAATCTTCATTTTGGACAAGTGCAGATAGCTAGGATGCCACCAGATGCAATGGGACAAATTGGTATGCCGCAAGTAATGCCATATGTCCAACCCTATGGCACTGCTATGCAGGCGACTAACCCGTCGTACACTGGGGGCAAGCTCTTGATGCAGGAGGGAGTGGAATAAGACCACCTGGGGGTTATGCTGGACAGCAGCCATGGAATTATCCACCTGTATTTGCTAATCTTCCATTCTATCC
This sequence comes from Calophaca sinica, assembly GCA_037113605.1. NCBI lineage: Eukaryota > Viridiplantae > Streptophyta > Magnoliopsida > Fabales > Fabaceae > Calophaca > Calophaca sinica. The sequence goes on along the minus strand of CM073732.1, from coordinate 55,850,412 downwards.
ACCTTATCCTGAAGTGTCTACAGGCGCTCAAATGGGGTCAACTCCTCTAAGGGTACCTGGTTTAATGATGGAGCAGTCATGGGGACAGATCCCACCTCCACCATTTAACACAAGTGTTCCTGGAACTCAATACAGGGTACCCGTTGAAGGAAGCATGAAGAAGCCATGGGGGGTTCACCCACCTCCAATGCCAAGTCAACCAGGTTACCCCAATCCTCCAGAGCAAATATCCCAGGCACATCCCCCAACATGGAGGCAACAGCCACAGGCAACAACTCATAACTTGGGAGACGTAAGGCCAGGGGGTTCACAACTACTAAACCCAGCTGTGATTGCAGATACCATCAAGAAGTATTTTGGTGTGCAGATGAAGCTTTTGAATAGGCCAATCTCCAAGAAGCCATACCCTGAGTGGGTAGATAGATTGGTGCCTCTGCCTAGGGGATATAAGACTCCATATTTTACCACTTTCTCTGGAGAAGATGGCAAGTCAACTATGGATCACATAGGCAGATTTACTGCTCAGTGTGGTGAAGGGAACCAGAATGAACTCCACAAATTACAGTTGTTCCCCTTGTCACTTAAAGGGACAGCTTTTACATGGTATTCCTCTTTACCACCTAACTCTATACAAACATGGGTAGATATGGAAAGGTGCTTCCATGATAGATTCTATTGACCTCAACCTGAAGTCACTGTGGCTGATCTCATGAATGTAAGACAATAGGTAGATGAGTCGGCTGCTGATTTTGTGGAAAGGTTCAGAAAGATAGCTGGAAAATGCTTAATGCAATTCCCTGAGACAGAATATGCAGCCATGACCATTAGTAGCATGCACCCTCAGCTCAAGGAGAAACTAGTTGGCTAAGCCTACACTAATCTGAACCAGATAGTCTCAAAGGCTGTACGCATTGAACAGTTCATCCAGGAGAAAGAAAAGAGGCGAGCCAGTAGAGAGGGGAAAGGTCCTCAGTTGGTATGCATTATAGATGTTGAAAACTCTGATGATGATTCAGCCAATTCCACGGTAGACATCATGGCAGCTGAGATAGTGAAGGGCAAAGGCTACTCTTGCGCAGCCCTGAGAGCTGCCAAAGGGAAAGAGTCATAGTCAAGAGATAGCAAGGTGGAATACTCCTTTGATATTTCCAAGGCAGATCAAATCTTTGACTACTTGATCAAAGATAAGCAGATTCGGCTGCTGGATAGGCACAAGATCCCACCTGCTGATGAGCTAAGGATAAGAAGTACTGCAAGTGGCACAACTCCTATAATCATGCAACTGTAAACTGTATGGTTTTCAACAGAAGGGAATAAAGAAGGAAGGTTCAAACTTGCAGATAAAGGAATTACTGAAATGACAGTGGATACTGACCTATTCCCTGCTTTGGGGATAAACATGGTTTCATTTTCAAAACCTGATGATGCAGAGCATAGTCACAAGCGGAGGATATCTGTTCAACAAGTTTGGAGGCCCAAAAAGGTGTTAGCCGAGTCAAACAATAGTGATCGGCTAAAATCTGAGGCTGTCAGGACTTCTATTTTTGACAGATTGGGAAATCCTCAGCTGATTATAGAGCACAGGCAGGGAAAGAGACCACCCAAGCCAGGAAGGCTCACTCAGGAATTAGTCAAACAATATGTGAAATAGGGTCAAACTTCAGCAGAAGGGGCTGCCAAAGTAAAAGGGAAGGCACTCATTGCTGAAACTGGGGGGCAAGATTGGCTATTCATTGGAGATAGTGGTAGGCTATCTTTGCCCAAGGTTGATTAGGAGCTTATTCCTAAAGACAAGAGAATGAGGTCTATTCAGAAAATGAAACAAACTTTGCAATACTAACTGATGTCAAAATTAGGGAAAAGGGGAAAATTCCCTTGGAAATTGTGAGTGACATGCTTGACAAGGCTTTTCCAAAACTGGATACTGGAGAAGCTAAGAAGGATGAAGTGCCTAAAAGCATAGAGCCATGAAGTGCCTAAAAGCATAGAGCCAGTCAATGAACAGGATCCTATTCCTAAAGCTGAGGGCCTAATTGCTTCAATCGATGTGGATGATGAAGCAATCACCATAGAATGTTCAGTGATCCCAGAGATGCATTGGGAACAAGATGATACTATGGAAGACTCTCTATTGGATCTCCTATTCAATGAAGAAGCTGATGGCCTGCTAGCTAAAATAGAGGCTATTAGTTTATTCCTGAGGAGTTTTGGGCAGACAGCCCCCAACTAGGAAGCTTGGAGGGTGATGTGTTTGCAGAAGAAATAGAATGGGCCACGTTAGCTGAACCACTGGCTGATGAGGTTACCAAAATGGTTTTTGAGAAGCCTATTGAGGAGATGGTAAAACACCTGAAACCTCTATACATAAAGGCTTACATTAATGGAAAGATCTTTGGAAGATTCTTTGTGGATGGTGGGGCTGTTTTGAATGTGATGCCCATTGTAACCATGTGGAAACTTGAGAAAGGTCTTGAAGACTTAGTTCTTACTAACATGAAAATGTCCAACTTTATGGGGGAACTATCTACAGCTCTTAGAGTTTTGGTAGCCGAAGTAACTGTAGGCCCCAAAACCATCAAGTCAGCTTTCTTTGTGCTTAATGGGAAACCTTCCTACAACATAATTCTGGGCAGAGACTGGATCCACACCAGTCAATGTGTGCCCTCTACACTACATCAAAAGCTTATGTTTTTGGTTGGAGATAATGTGGAGACAGTGGAAGCTGATAAAAACCCCTTCTCAGCTGAGGTAAAGATGTTGGAGGCATTGTTCGACTCCCCACATCTAGGACCTATTGCTGTTCCAAAAGATTATGAGGAGGGTGTGTGGAAGACATTGAATCTTACCAATGAAGGATTCAAGTTAAGGTCTCAAGCCGAATCACGGCCTAATGCACAGGTGACTAATGAATAAAGAATCACAGGTGTTTGAAGACCTGTTGGGTCGGCGAGAGATTTTTAGGGTCGAGTCCAAGGTGATAGATGCCATGGTGGAGGAAGGTGACACTAAGAGTGAAGATGATGAAGAGGACTTGCTCTTCAAAAAAGAAGATACGACAGCCAAGCCTGATAAGGCATGTGCAGCCGAGCCTATGGAATTGGATTCTCTTCTTCACAAACTGCACCTGCTTTTGAGGTAGATGATCCTTTGATTGAAATTAACTTGGGTACACCAGAGGAACCCAGAACCGTCAAGGTGAGCGGGTTACTTGACGAGGACAAATGAGGCAAGCTAGTCGAACTAATCCAGCAGTACAAAGATTGCTTTGCTTGGAACTACTATGAGATGCCTCGTTTGGCAAGAAAGTTGGTGGAACACAGGTTGCCCATTAAGGAAGGATACAAGCCTTTTAAGCAGGCTCCTCGCAGGTTCACCAATTGATGCCTCAGATCAAAGATGAAATTGAGAGGCTATTGAAGGCAGGCTTCATAAGGACGACTAGATATGTGGAGTGGTTGTCCAATATTGTCCCTGTGATCAAGAAGAATGGCCAAATAAGAGTATGCGTTGACTACAGAAACTTGAATTTGGCAACACCAAAGGATAAGTATGCTATGCATGTGGCTAACATGCTAGTCGATGCGGCAGCCACTCATGGTATTCTCACCTTTATGGATGGATACTCAGGGTATAACTAGATCTTCTTGGCAAAAGAAGATACCCACAAGATATCCTTTAGATGTCCAAGAGCTTCTTAAGAATACTGGAGCTACCTATCAAAGGGCCATGAACACCATTTTTCATGACTTGATTGGTAAGACCATAGAGGTATACATTGATGATGTGGCTATCAAGTCTGAAGGCTTTGAAAGCCATTTGGTAGACTTAGAGCAGGCTTTAAAGAGGATGCGAGCCCATAGGCTGAAAATGAATCCTGCCAAGTGTGCCTTTGGAGTTGCAGCTAACAATTTCTTAGGATTCCTAGTCCACCATCAAGGAATTGAAGTAGACAAGAACAAGGTGAAAGCCATCCTGGAAGCTAGACCTCCTAGGAACAAGAAAGAGCTTCAAAGTTTGATAAGCAAGATCAACTTCCTAAGGAGGTTCATAGCTAATTCGGCTGGGAAAATAAAGGCTTTTTCCCGTTTATTAAGACTAAAGGATATTGATGACATGACATGGGGCAAAGAGCAATAACAAGCATTTGAGCAGATCAAGAAGGAGTTGGCCAACCCTTTTGTGCTAACGCCTCCAATGGCAGGAAGACATCTAAAACTATATATATATATAGCTGCAGAAGAAGAGTCAATCGGTTGCCTGCGCGCAAGATGCTGATGATGGAACAGAAAGAGCTGTGTATTATCTTAGCCGAACCTTAAATGATGCAGAAACTAGAAATATCCCTATTGAGAAATTGTGTTTATCATTGTCCTATGCTTGTACAAAACTAGAATAGTATTTGTTGCCTAAAGAAATATTGGTTTTGTGAAAAATTGATATTGTTAACTATTTACTTAATAGGCCTGTCTTACAAGGTCAACTAATGAAGTGAGCCATTAAGTTAAATGCTTTTGCGCTAAAATATGTTCCATTGAGAGCAATAAAAGGTCAGGTGGTAGCTGACATCTTGGCTCAACACCCTTGTGTTGAAATCAATGACCCTTTAGCCGATCAAGTTGCATGTATCAACTTGAGGTCGTGGGTTTTGATGTTTGATAGGTCAAGAACTCAAAAAGGGGTAGGTGTTGGCATCACCATCACTAGTCCAATAGGCAAGAGTTGGAGATTCATGTGTTAGTTAGATCTTGGTTGGTCTAATAATCAGGCAGAATATGAAGCCTTGATTTTGGGACTTAAGATTCTGGCAACCATGAAGGCAAATCATGTTCAAGTCATGGGAGATTCACAATTAGTCATAAAACAGCTAACTGGGGAATATAAATGTAATAATCCCAACTTGAGAGAATGCTATGAAATGGGTAGCAAGTTGTTGCACCTGTTTGCTGATGCTATAGTATTCCACATTCCACATTCCTAGTGAAGAGAATGAGGAGGCTAGCTAATGATTTGGCCCAACAAGCCTCAGGATACAAAGACATGATAATTGGAGTAAAGCATGAGGAATACCCAGTATTGGAATGTGCCCCTATAGGAGTGATCGATTCTTGGAAACAGAAGTTAATCGACTATCTTAAAGATCCTTCAAGTAGTACTGACTTCAAGCTTAAGCAGAGAGCACTTAAGTACGTGTTAGTGGATGATGAACTCTATAGGGGGGCTATCAATGGATTATTGCTTAAGTGCATCAACAAGGATGAATCCATGAAGGTTATGGTGGAAGTACTTGAAGGAATTTGTGGTTCTCATAGGGCTGAACCCACAATGAAATAGCTAAGGGCATTATTGATCTACTACTACAGCTGATTGTTATCAATATGCCAAAGGGTGTGAGGCCTGTCAGCTGCATGCTCCAATACAAAGGGTTCCAGCTGAAAATCTACACCCATTAATAAAGCCTTGGCCATTTAGGGGATGGACAATGGACTTGATAGGTAACATCTATCCACCTTCTTCCAAGAGGCATGCGTTTATCATAGTTGCTACTGACTACTTCACCAAGTGGGTAGAGGCACAGCCGATGGTGAATGTGACTTAAGATGAGGTGACTAGATTTATACAATGCCAAATTATTTATAGGTTTGGTATTCCTGAAACCATCACCACAGATCAAGGGACTATGTTCACTGGGGAAAAGGTGGTGGCCTTTGCACAACAATTTGAGATTAAGTTGATTCATTCATCCCCTTATTATGCTCAAGCCAATGAGCAAGCAGAGGCTACTAACAAAATTCTTATTGATTTAATCAAGAAGAATATTGAAAATAAGCCCAGGAAATGGCATGAAACACTGAATGAGGTATTGTGGGCTGTAAGGAACTCCAAGTGCAATGCAACTGGGTTTACTCCTTATCGGTAAACATATGGTCAAGATGCAGTGTTGCCATTAGAGATAAATGTCCCTTCATTAAGAGTAGCAAAGCAAAACCTGTTAAGTTTAGATAGGTACTAACAAGCCATGTTAATGGAATTAGATTCTGTTGATGAGGATCGACTCATGGCCTTAAACAGAATTGAACACAGCAAACAAAAGATAGCCACAGCTTACAATAAACATGTAAGGCCAAAGAGGTTTGTTGAAGGGGACCTTGTTTGGAAAACTATATTACCTATTGGGATTAAAGATCCTAAGTTTGGGAAATGGTCACCAAACTGGGAAGGGCCATTTATTGTTAGTATGGCTTACCATAATGGTGCTTATCGGCTAGTTAACATGCAAGGTAAAGAACTAAATAGAAGCATCAATGGAAAATACCTCAAGAGATACTACCCTACTGTATGGAAAGGTATATTGAAGGGAATCCACTTGAAAGACTTGATTTTTGTCAGGTTAGTGGTGGTCACGTCTATTACATCATTTGCTGAAAAGGCTAGTCGACCAAGACTCCCAATCTTGGAGTCATACGGCAGAGGCACATGCTGCAGGAGCCCAAACTGTCTAGCCACACAATTGGGAAAGTAGAACTCTGCAGAGGATTTATTGTTCCTTGTGGTGGGCTTGATGCCACAAAGCAAATCACGAGTTGTGAAGATTGTTCTCCAATTCAGCTCCAGCTCATTTTATTGTTCGACTGGGAGGGGTTCATCTGTTGAGAAAATCTAAAATGGCCCAATGCCCTTCTCCAAGACATGGTGCCAATCAATCGATATGCGGCTGAGATTGAAGAGTTTCTCAGCCACATTAAAGGCATAAGTAGACTCACAAGGGGTGAGTCTAAGGTGATTCCCCAAAATGCTCACATTCCGAGGGAGAGAGTGAGGGTTGAAGCGTGCATCAATGAACTCTGGAAACTTGTAACGACCCGTTTCCAGATCGCTACGAAACCAAAAGAAGCCTATATGTGACATGTTTTTAAAAACGGTACTCTTGTTCCCTTTAGAAAATTGCGGATATAATTTTTTTTTTAAAACAAACAATAGTGCCCGTAAAGCACACACAGAGTACTTACAGCGTTTCGAAACATGGTGTAACTAGGACACAAGACTCAAATGCTGATAAAGCATACATGCATCAATACATAAGTTATATATATACAGTATGTGCAAAATGACAGAGTAGAAAATGTGCAAAGAAATACACCTATGGTATGAAGACTCTCTCGAGAGAAACCATACCCTGGGGGTACTCTCGGCAGACACCCACGCAGGGGGCTGCTCCAAAAGTGAAACCACCAGTCTACCCTGTGACAACAAAACATCACCCGGCCCAACTGGTCACCAACTCACTGTACACAAAAGTCATAAGCTACAGTCATACAAAAGTAACATACACAGTCAGATAATCACAAACGCCAATCGGTCCATCATGACAAATAAAAGACATCACCCGGATCCTCGAAGAAGTCCTCCCCGTCATTGTTCACCATCGGGTTCCTCGTGTCCACTCCATCGCCTGGGTAACCATCATTGGTTGAAGGCACCACGGAAAAGGGTCAACTTCTCAAATAACCATAAAAATAGCAATTCATAAAGCAAGCCACAAGATGCACAATCTCTCAAAACGCAACTCAAACACACCCGCAAGACACTCTCGATAATTCCATAATAACGCTGATCCATCCACTAAACGTCAGCCGTAGCTTTGGGCTCTCCGCTCACCCTAGGACATTCAGGTCAGGTTCCCTGACGCCACGAAACTTCACCACTTTCGGTTTATCAACGATGCTGAATCTCCATTCTGGCACTATTCAGATCGAGAATCGTCCTGACGACACTGAATCTCCATTCCGGCACTATTCAGATCGAGAAACACTCAGACGACACTGAATCTCCATTCCGGCACTATTCAGGTCTAAAACTCTGATGACACTGAATCTCCATTCCGGCACTATTAAGGTCTAAAACTCTGATGACACTGAATCTCCATTCCGGCACTATTCAGGTCCGGGATCGTCCCACTACAGGCTAACAACGATACTGAATCCCCATTCCGGCACTATCCAGATCAGAGTTACCACAAAACGCGACAACTTCCAACGACACGACTAAGCTCTCACACTTCAACGAACAATTCACCGCACACGATAATTCAAGGAGCAATTCACATAACTCATAATAATATAATTCAGTTCAATAGCATAAGCAGCATATATTCAATCACATATTAAATATTTGCATAGCTCGACAACATCCGCAATTATCTCATACATGACACGCAAATCAAGAAATCCATCCCTCTGCAACTCGAGGGGGTTAACAGAGAGGTACAACAAATGTGGGGGGTTGGGGCCAGAGGACCAACCGCAAAGTTTTCACCCACGAATGACTCGGAATATGGCGACCGCACGACAAATAAACGAAGGGGTTCAAAAACCCTAACTTTGAACTCGGAGAGTTCTCAGACTTCTTCGTATTTAATAAAGCAATTAAATAACGAAAAGCCTAAAAATATCTAAAGTTGCCCTTACGTTAACAAACTAAAGCAAGTATTAAATGTGAAGCGCCCTTACCACCAACAGTCGCTACGTCGCTCCGAAATCCTCAAGTTCGCGTCCACGTATTCCTCGGTTTGCGCACCGCACGATCTCGGATCACTCGAGCCTAACACAACGAACAGCTTAGCACAATCTAAAATTCTAACTAAACTTAAGCTCTCAACTTAACCCCTTTTTTTTCCAACCAAACTCATTCAAGCATTTAAATTATTAGCTACTTAAAAATAAATAAAGTTTTAAAATCAAAATACTTTTTGAAAGATAATTTATCACATAACAATTTATAAACCTTAACTTGCTTGGAAAGAATAAGATTTTGACTCAAAAATCATTTTCTTGCAAAGTTAATACATAACACCTAATTCAAGAAAATGCTAATTTTTCAAGAACTCTTTTCTTGAGACCTTAAGCATAGCACAAAATCAATTAAACACTTGAACACAAGGTTATACATCACAACTCAATTTTTCTATAGTTTCAAGAATAGGCAAACCTTAAATAACAATTTATTCATGCTCACTAAAAACTTTAACTCTAATATGCATCACACACTTCCAAAATCAATTAAATCACCCCAACAATTTAATTAAACAATTCAAGGCAAAGACCCACAACTAGAACCCACATTTTTTTCTAGTTCAAGAATGAACATAAACCCAAATTTAATAACCTAAGCATGCTCATTACAATACATAGTTAAGGCATAAACTAAAAGCAAATCAAAACAAGGGTTTCTAAAAATTCTTTCCCAACATTCTTTTCCAAAAATTTAAAGACTCAAGGCTAACTCATTTTTATTAATTCAAGGGTCATTTCATCAAAGTCAATAATCATGTCTAGTCTTCCATAACCCAATTTTTTTCATAAACCATAAGCTAGTTTTTATACTAATTCATGCAAATAATTCCAACAACCTTAAAAATACTTCTAAACCCTTAATAAACCATCCAATACCTAACCAAGCATCATAGCTACAAATTAATATGGTTCAAGAATTTAAAATATAACTAAACTACCATGTTACAACTTTTTAATTTAAACTACACATTCAACTAACATCAAAACAATTCCAATAGCTCCAAAACTATCCTAAACATGTTATCAAATACTTAAGCACATATTTAGACAATTAAATAACATGTTTCTTAAGACTCAAGAATAGAGAAAAATTGCAAACTAACATGTTACTCCTAATTAAATTAAACTACACATGCAATTAGCATCTAATCAATTCCTACAACACATATAAATCATTAATTACATGATTTAAGCAAGATTGCACAATTTCCCTCTTGCTCATGCCTAGGGTTTTTCGATCAAAGCTCAGGGGAAAAGTTCTATGATGCTTCAACCGTGAATCAACAACAACCAACAACAAACAAGCAACATATTAAGACATAAAACAAGCAAAGATCAAAACACTAAAAATGGGGGAGGGTGGCGCTAATTTACTGCAGAAAAACAGAGGGGGAAGAGTTGTTTTTAAGCTCATATAAATGGTTAGAAAGATAGGTAGTAGGATGAGGAAGAAAACCTAGCAATTAATCAAAGTTTGGAAGCAAAGAAACTAGCTAAAATGGGAGGGGGAAGCCGCGACAGTAGCAGCAAGAAGGGGGGAGGAAAATCAGATTTCTTTACCTCAAATGATGATCAAGAGGATGATCTAGGTAGAGGAGATGGTATAGAACAATATTGATGAAGGAACCTTGCTCAAAGGATCAAAGGAATGGATGGAATCATCAATGGAAGTGGTGGAAACTTGGAGAAGAAAAGAAAAGATGGAGAAGAGGGTTTGGGAAGAAGGAGGTGTGAATGAGGGCTGGAATGGCTGCACAAGCCTTCACCTCCTTGCTTTTATAATAATAAAATAGGCATAGTTAGTAGAAGTTGTTGAAATAAAGATTTTCTTTTAAAAAAAAATACACAACCAAGACACCTAGCAATTATATTAGATGTTAAATATATCACCTAATCTTACCCACCTAATCTCACATCTCTCATGGTCACCCACTAATTCTAGAGTCTAGGGGTTGTTTAAAACACGGCGACGAAATACCGCGTTACCGATAAACTCGCGAAAATTAATTTAACGAGAAATTAATTCATCGCGTGAAAATATGTAATTATAAATAATAAAAATCATGCCAAATATTCAAAAATGGTCTCAACAAGTTACGATTCGATTTTCATCGAAATCGGAGTTCATTTATAATTTTATCTGCGGTGAAACCGACCGGCGATTCGAAACGCGTCAAAACTTCGTTAGAATTTTTCGACGATCATGTCCTCTCCTTTCTGCAGTCGATCCAAAATGGTGAAATGGCTATGGTAGAGGTAAGAGAGGAAAAGAGATCCCCAAGAGAGTTTGCTATCTGAGGTACAAGGGCCACATACAGTTGCAGCTCCTGTACCACAACAATAGAACTGGAACAAAGAAAATACTTGCTGAACCAGTAGAGAAGAAAGGCATTATGCTCAGCATCAGTAACTGCTCCTCTAGTCGGCATTATGAGCAAGAAAATGTGAGTAGCCAGAAGTGCTCTTGGAGAAATGGAACCTAGCTCTGGGATGGGAAAGGAATACAGAGCTGGAATATCATCTCCAGTGATTGGGAGTCCCACTATAGCCGCAACATCAAGCAAGGTGGGAGTAATCATGCCCCATGGAAAGATGAAGGTGTTGGTGGAGACACACTAGAAGCAAAAGAATCCATAAAGAAGCTCCAGGTTGAGGGGAATGTCCTGTGTGGACAACATGATCATTTCATAGAGGCCCCATTGCTTCCATTTGTCAGCTTTGACCTTCTCCAGCCGATTAACCTATTCAACATAGGGTTGAGTCGAACGAGGCCAGGAACGGAGGTTAGTTGATTTGGATTTGGTGGTGAACCAATCACAAGAGATTGGTAAAGCATACAGAGATGGAGCCATGTATTCCTTCAAAAAGATAGCTCCCTCATCCAGTTATGAGGTAGAAGGGTTCAAGGGTACGAAATCCTGAATCTCAAAGAGAGGGGATTGAAAAGTAGAATTGAGAGCTGATAGAGGGCTTGGTGAATGTTCGAAGCCAACAGAAGCAAATGATTGCTCATCATCATGCTCATAGGAACGATTTTGAGAGTCGGAAGCTGAAGACATGATGATATTGATCACAGGTAAAAGAAAAACGCAGTGAAGAGGGTAAAGCTACAGGAAATTAGGGCTTTCAGAAAATGAACTATGGTAATTCGGCTTAAAGGAAAAGCTGATCACTGTTGATAGAGTTTGTTGCAAGTAAATTGGATGAGATAAGGTTTGGCGTTGCCTATTTAAAAAGTTGTTGCAAACGGATAACTTAGCATTTATGATTAAGACGGTGATTTGACAATACTCATTACGCTGCATTAGCCTAAACCTAAAGTTTTACAGCTAAAAGCAGTGTAGGGGGCAATTGTTTACACCCAAAATATTCCTAAGTATCAGTCGAGTTTAACAACAGCCAAGGCAAGGAAGCTAGTTGATTGGAGGTCAGCTGAACCACAAGTTAGCTGAATCTGCAGCTAATAGAGCAACAAGCAGGAAACTAAGAGCTAGACAAGGGCCATGGACTTATTGGATTAATATGAAGATATTGGGTCTATTGGGCTAGCATGAAGTCATTCATTGAGCCAGGTTCTTGAATTGCTCCATGAGCCGAATGAAGTGGAGGTTGATTTTGAGTTAATTTAAATTCAAAATTAATTAAATTCAAGGTTATCTCCAAGTTTTTAGGAGCTGAGCGAGGGAACCAAGGATAAGATCCACACTGAGAAAAACATTGGTTAAGGACGTGGCCATGAAGAGATAATGCGCCTAGATTTTAGGATCGTGGTTAGTGGAACATGGCACTACTCTGTCGAATAACTGTCAACTAGGAAGATTATCATTGTTAGCCAGCTGAACGTGGAAAATAGGGTTACTTCTTAGTTGTCACTATAAATACTCAAGTTATACATAATTTTAACACATCAATCAATACAAACAACTTATTTTTGCTCAATTTTGCTTAATTTCACTTTATGTTTACCTTTGTGTTTCCGTTTTTACTTTTGTTCACTTACTTAACCCTTTCTAGAGTGAGTTAAGGGACCCGTAGCTGAGGAACATAGTTCCTTTCTTAGCGTAATTGCTTGAAGAAAAGGGAATCACTCTTGTGGAGTTAGCCGATCAATGGCTAAGTTAAATTCCAGTCAACAGATGTAAAGAGAGGAAGGTGGAGCTAATTAAGAGATGAAAGAGAGGGCATTGGAATTTATAGCAAAATTAGAAGATGCGATAATACCACTAAAAAAAAAAAGATGCGATAATAATTAAGCTTAACAATTACAAAAGTGGTACATTTATTTAATCCAGTTACTTCATGGCAGCCACATATTAATAGATGAAGAAAGATATCTAGATTAAACCATTAGCATTTCTTTGTCACATTAAATTTAGAAACTGAAACTTATCTGCTTGCTGAAAAAAAAATGCTAATTAATCAATTGAAAATGAAGCAAAAAAAGACCTGCCGCGGGTCTAATTACGTCAAAATCATGTGTACTGCCCTTGAAAGTTTTTTTCAATATATATAATCATGCACATTTCGAATCAAATGCATTTTTATTTATCAATGGAAAAAATAATATTATATAATTGGTATGCATTCTGGCGTAGTTTGGACTTTTTATATCGGTTAAAAAAGACTTTTTACATCGGTTATTGAGTCGATTTAGAATCAACTGTTATTGAATGTAGTGACTTTTTACATCGGGTATACAACCGATGTACAAAACCCTCTTTACATCGATTAAAAACAACCGTTGTAAAAGGGGCAAATTCTAATGTTTATAAGAGACATTTTACATCGATTGCTCAGAAAAATCGATGTAAAAAGAGGGTTTTCACATTGATTCTTCAGCACAACCGATATAAAATGTCACTTTTTTACATTGGTTATTTTAATAACCTTTGTGAAAACCCTCTTTTTATAACAGTTATTAAATCTGTGTTTTTTTTTTTTTAAATAAAGCTGTACATTTTGTACAGCCCTTGGACATGAAACTTGTCAATTAGTATCAAATTCATAATACAGCCAATATATATATGTATATATATATATATACAACAACCAATTTTATCTACACAATAACCAAAAGACAACAAAAACATAAGTTACCAAATTAAAAATGGAATCTCACTAGCTAGTACTACACCAAAACATAAGTCACCTCATTTCCTTCTTTGATCTTCATAAAAACTCAAAAAGAAGCTTGCAAAGTGTTGCCGGATGTCAGAAATGTCTTTGTCAGTGAATGGTGAGTTGTCACAGAATAACTACAAGTAAAAACAAAATTAATTCAATGTTAAATCATCACCATCTAAAGGTTGTAATATCAAAAGTCCAGATCAATTTAAAAGGTTAAAAAAATTATTATCTTCTCCCATCAATCAACGATATCCTTGGAGACAATGGTCAACATATTCTTCATTACATAACATCACACTCCCAGCCTCCATTTTGTTGCGGCGTCTACAAATTAATGAAAATCTTAATTCAATATAATGTTTAACACATTAACTACTTATCAAAATCAAATTTTTATAACATCTTACATTAAGAAAAACTCATGTAACCTTTTTAAGCTTGCTATAATCTTCCAGCTTCGAATATCCTAGCAAAGCCCTTTGATAAAAGAGTATTCATGAAAAGTAAGGTATCCATTTGAGAGCATAAATAATTTATATCACAAAGTCAATGTTTCACAAATAAAAGCTTACAATTCAACTTTGTGTTTGATGTCTGCATCTGGCTTTCTATTCAATGAACACATCCAGACTACATAACGATCTCTAAGACAAATGATCATCAATTGAAAATAATTGCTGCATTGTGGAACAATATTAAGTGGTATACAAATTAATGATCATCAATTCATGCGCAAAGAACAGGAAACTAGGCAAGTATATGTACTTACGTCTGAAGTACTGGTGCCAGATAACACTCTTTCTTGGTAGTGTGTAGCTGATTCTGGATGTAGGCCCGTACAAGCTCTACTTTTTGGCCTGACTTAAAGCTGCATTTGTGATAAAAATGATACTATTACGCATCAATTAAAGGTTCTAAATGACAGAGTGCTAACACCATGCTGGAAAAGAAACATAAGCCCCGTCCCTAACCTTCCTACACATACCCTTGGAAAACCAATATGAAGGAATAGAATTATAAAACTCAACAGCATATTAGCACGAGAAGCTTTTTTCCAAATCAGTATTGTGAATGTATAAATTTTAGTAAAAAATAACGACTTCACAAAGTCAGAGCACCGTAGCATGAGTTAGTTTGGTTTTCTTTTCAACAATCCAATTCTTCATTTATGATTTGGTTGACAACAGCTGAATTTAGTAAAAACCAGTGCATATCATTATGGAATGGTGTACATTTCAATCTCATGATAAACCAGTGCATTGCATTTAGAAAAGAAGACATCAACAGATTACCCCAAAACATCAACCGGTGCATTATAGTCAGAATTAGCTTACTCGAATTTTTCGTGGCAGCGAACTCAAGAGAACGACTTAATCAATGCTCAGTGTCCTCTAGGGATACAGATATAAGTTGTGTTGCAACTGTTGAAGCTCAAAACCAAGCTAAGTGCCATTGAATAAAGCAGAATCCACAAACATGGACCAAAAAATAGTCAAGGAGGAAGAAAATTGAAAGCCTCTTCTTAATATCAGACCTGTAAACACATTAAAGGAAAGATTAGAACAACAAAATAAAATTAAAAAGAGTAAATAATATGGTGAACAATCAATCATATATATTAAAATAACAAACATGGTAGACTTAAATCCTGAGTATATGACTCGTATAATATTTGGTTTCACAGGTTATTCATACACAAAAAATTGAAAAGGGAATGACATAACAGATTGCAATAAACAAAGAACAGCTACCCATTTCATAAAAAAATAACAGCTACTCAAGAAAATTGGGTTGAAGCCAGCAACTCCTTAATCCTGAATTAGTAGAAAAATAAAACCATTACACGAATAAACAAGTATTAATCCCAAGTAGCATGTAATTCAATGCCAAAATTTCAAGATTATAAATAGAGGAGACGAAATTAACTAAAAACCTTCAACCACAGTGATGAAGCGGTGTGTAACACCCCAACTTTCTTAAGCTTGGTAATAAAAGACCCTAAGTAAAAAGGGGATTTAATTCCTAAGGATTAATGAGGTTAACAGCCTATAATCCAGTGGTTTAAAACAAAGTTAAATCTAAGGGGTAAAATAGTAATTTTTTCAATAATTTAGGAAATGTGGGATTAATTATTTATGAGTAGTTTAATTTATTAATTTATCTAAGGTTGAATTAAGGGTTAAAGGGTAAATTAAGAAATTAAATGAGGACTTGCTAGTCAAATTTTACTAAACCTAAGCATTTGCCCCCACCATACACCACATTTTCCTTGTTCCCACCTTATTCCACTCCTTTCTCTTATTTCTAACACACACACGCCGCAGAGGAGAAGGAAAAGAAAGAAGAAAAGGGAAAGAAGGAAAAAGAAGAAAGAAAGAATAAAGAAGGGGGAAAAAAGCTAGGGTTCCATGGGAGGATGAAGTGAAATGGTCCACACTCAATTTCTTTCTTTTCTTCCCCTCACTCTCTCACCCTTAGCTCCCATATTCTCCCTCCCTCTCGTTTATTTTCTGAAGAAAGAAGAGGAAAAATGGGAAAGACCTAGGGTTTGGGATTTTGAGAGGAACTAGAGAGATTTAGGTGAGAGTTCTTCCAATTCCTTGCTTTGAGTAGAAGATTAGAGTAAAGATTTGGTATTGGGTCGAAGACTGGTGAAGCCCTAAGTTGAAGAGAAGGGAAAAACGAGATTGAAGAAGAAGGAGAGGAAGGAGCTTCAAGTTCCTCACATCTAGCTAAAGATTCTTGAAGAATAAAAGTGAGTCCTTCTTATTTTAGTGGTGGGCACCCATAAGACCATCATTAGGTTTTTCTTTACCTTCATTTTGTGTCTTGCATGATGTTGGCTTGAGGATTTATTGGAAGTCATAGGATGGGATAGGGTTTTGTATGAGATATGCATGATTTGCTTGAATTTCATGATGTGTGAAGTATGTTTGTTCATGATTTTCTATGTTAAATAACTTGATGTTTCAATGTTGTTATGTTGATGCTTGATTTGGTGTCTAAGTTTTAGTGTAAATGATGTTGGTTTGTTGATTGAAGGGAGTTATATGATGGGAAGGGATTTGGTATGAGTTGATTAGGAATTGGATGAGTTTAATGATGTTTGAGGTATGTTGGCTCATGATTTGAAATCATGAATTGATTTATGTGAATCACTTGTTAGGTTTAATTAGAATGATTAGAAGTAATGAGTATGAGTTGATTGTATGGTTGATGATGTACATTGAAGTATTTTGGGTGTTAAAATGCTAGATGTGCTGTCAAAAATAGGTTTTACTGCATTTTTACTCTCATCAATAGGGTCATGAATCCATTCACACAATGCGCCCAGGCCCTTATTTCAGTTTTGTGAATCGAATTGATGAACTGTGAATCGATTCACACCTTGTTTCTGAAGAAGTTTGACTGAACAATCAAGACAACGATAGAATTAGGATTTTGTGTCTTTATAAGAGTTGTATTCTTGGATGTTAGCTAACCAATGGCTTTGGTTTCAACTCAAAAGTAGTTTTCTAGCTCTAGTTATGCCTAGAATACTGAACATATGTCAGTCACCACAATTAAAATACAGCTTTGGCTTCATCGTAAATTATCACATCCTAGATGGCCAAACTAGACCTTTGAGCCAACACGAAAGTAGTAGATAACATTCTTATGTTTCTAAGGAGATTAAGTTTAGCTTTCTAGATATATCCAAATTACCGAGCCTGAGTCCTAGTCCAAAGTAACGATACTTTGTCAAAAGTCCAAGTTTGATGCTTAGGAAACCCATGGTATGTTTTGTGAGTCCGTCATGATTTATATGAGTATCCAATACGGCTTCTTCACACTTTATGCCATAGAACAAGTATATGACTAACGTTTTCCATTCTTATGTGAAGTTTTATCTTAAATGATATAAATAGTATATTGGACCGGATAAACACGCCCGACTATATACTATGTTTCCTAAAGCGTATATTGGACCGGATAAACACGTCTGGCAATATACTAAGTTGTCTAAGCGTATATTGGATCGGATAAATGTGACATTCCAATTTTTTAAACAATATTAGAAGAATAATTAAATCGATAGTTAGATAATAAACGAATGTTAAAAACCTTGATTATTGGGGATAAAATAGGCTTAAGAGAGACCCAGAAACCCTAGGAATGATATAAAAAGCATAAGGAAGGCCTAGAATACCCTAGAATATTCTAGAAGGACAAAAACGAGACCTTCCTCCTTATGGACCGTCGCGACGCGATGAAGAATATAAAGAAAGACATCGCGGCGCGATGAATGGCGGTCGAAAGTCGGTGATTCCCGTCGTTGGATGTGTGACACGTGGCACAAATCGCGACGTGACGAACTTTGTGTCTAGGCAGGTCGCGACGCGATGGAGCTTAGGTAGCCTATAAATAGGTGTTCACCCCTCCATCATTTCTCGCATCAAATCTCCTTCTCTCTCTTATAACTTCCTCTAAGGAGTAAGTATGCTCTGCACTTGCCTTGTGTGAGGATCCTGTGCATCAGAAAACTCTTAGTTGGAAATCAGAGAAGGAAAAAACTTAGAAGCAAGCTTAAGAGAATAGCTAAGGCAGAAGTGAGGACACTCGTCGAGGGTCAAAGCATAGGAACTTAGCCAGGAGTGCCAGGTGAAGGGGAAGATACCTTAATCACTAGGAAAATAGGTAGTAGAGTAGTACTGTTAGCGTGCGTAGGGGACCTCAACCCTACTAGAGGTTGATATTAGCAACACCTCAGGAGAGGGGTTGTGGTGTGTGGTGGTTAAGGATAGTCGTCGTAGACCTATCAACTAACATAGGCTTATGTTTGGTATAGTTATGTGCTTGTTTGATTAGTTGACAGTCACCTATGCGACACTAGGAATGATTTATATGCTGCTTAATTGTGATTTATTGATATTATGATTAATGTGCTGAAATCTATGTGCTAGTTGATTTGATATAATATCTATAAGTGTGAGGATTAATGTGTGGTCTTAGAGTCAAAGGTGGCGCCCTCTAGTTAGAGGATTGCGAATCCCTAGACAGTGATAGCAAATATTATCGTCAATACTATGTTTGTTAGTGGTGATAGCCGGGTCGGTGTACCTGAGGTTAGTGTACATGAGGACTGGTGATCGGACCGAAGGTGCGGAGTAGTTTGGAGATAGTCGGTGACCTTGAGGAGCCTGAAGACTGGTGATCGGATCGAAGGTGTGGACTCGGTCATTCCGACGAGGCTCCAGGACTCCACGTCTGATGGGGGGACAATCTTGATCATTCCTCATATGGGGAATGCCGTCCATTGTGCACATGGATGGTACCTTACTCCAGTGATCAGAGATGGTAGCGTATCAGGATATGTTTTCGAGACAACCAACGTATCACTCCTCTGTGCTCTGAGATTGGTGATCAGTCTAGGGACCGCAATACTCAGCAATCTGTGGTCTAGATTAGTATGGTTGGTGATCAGCCCGAAAGTTCAGTGGTATGTGTCAGTCTGTGGTATCAAAGTGTGATGTGGTCTGTGACTGTGTGTTCAAGTTGGTCAGTATGTCATATCAGTATAGTCTGGTCTGTGACCGTATGCTCAGGAGTCTGTCTGAGATATCTGTGATTTTAGTCATGCTGAAGATTGTTATGCCAGTGATGTGCATGACGACAGTCACTCTGCCATGCTATTTTCTTGTTTGATAGTGATTGACAGATGTCTTACCCCTTCGTTCTTTTGTTTTCTGTATTATATATTGATGAATAGCAGATGGACAAGAGCAACCTGTGCTTGGAGCCTGGGGAGAGTACGGGAAGACTGCCTAGAGGCAGTGTTCACATAATTGTATCACGACTAGTATGTCCTTTTGTCACCCTTTGTGGGTATAGGTTTATGTCTATATGTATATATATTTATCATGTTTGCATACTTGGTAATAAATAAAATGTTTGTTTGACTTAAAAGTGGGCTGCGATTATTTTAAAAATTTTAAGCGACGCCCTGTCAGAGCAGGGTGTTACAATAAACACGCCCGGCGATATACTAAGTTGTCTAAGCGTATATTGGACCGGATAAACATGCCCGACAATATACTAAGTTGTCTAAGCGTAATATACTAAGTTGTCTAAGTGTATATTAGACCGGATAAACATGCCCGACAATTTATCATTCTTACACTATGTTTGGATAGTGGAAGGAAAAAATGTTAAAGGAAAGAATGTTGAAGGAATGTTAGTGAGTAGAAAATGAGTAGAAAGTGAGATGATTTTTTGGTTGTTTGGTATGAGGGAAAGTAGAGTAGAAAGTGAGAGGAAAGAAAGAGGTATATTTGGTAATTGACATAAATACCCCTATATATATATATAAAAGTCATAAATTCCTTCAAATAAAAAATAAATTGTCATAAATAAAATAAAAATATAAAATATATTTTTTCAATGTAAATTAATGAGAAAACGTAAAAATATTCTGAAAAAAAAACAACATAAAAGTGTAAAAATGGAATTAATGAGAGAGTATGCTAATGGGGGTAGTAATGGAAAAGTCCAAAAAATGCTGCGTTCTGACAGTTTCTTGCCAAATTTGGAAGAAAAGATTTCATGTGGGCCCCATGTCTAGATTCTTCCTTCCCTCCTGTTTCTCGGCACATCCAAACAATGGAAGCATGACTTCCAAAATTCTTTCCACGATGAGAGCTTTCCGTCGCAGCACTTTACCTAAAAATAAACATAGTGTTATGGTGCCTATCAAGTATTAAGTTTTCAAAAGAAAGATTTTAAGCTTTGTATATGAAAAGTGCTTTGGCTTTAAATGCCTCAATTATGTGTATGATTCGATGGGAGTTAGTGAGGAGTCCGTGAAGGACTCACTAAAATTTTATCTCACCCTTTTCATGTTGCTTTTCAAATAAACAAGTATCGGAGGCAGATTAGGCGAAGCTCAATGACTAGTACCCTTAGTTTAGGATTTAGTTTGAAGTTGTAGTTATATCTACAACCTTGAATTCTTGTAAGACTTGAATTGTAATTTGATATTCCAAGTTATGTATAATTTGGAATTAGTTGTAAACTAATTATTAGATTTATGACTTAGGTTTGAAATTTATGACTTGGATTACTGTAACAAGTTTTAAATTTTTAGTAATTCCTGTACTTTAATGTAATTGTCATGTATTTCAATTTACGTTGAGGTGCGGGCGTTACACAGTGAGAGAACGACACATGCCAATAAGATGGAGACATAGACAGGGACGTGAGCAGTGAGACGGAGACAGGGACAGTGGCACAGTGGAGAACGGAAGGCAACCAACGAAGGAGAAGAACTGACAGTGGCGTGTGAAGGGGAGAAGGTACTGAAAGGTTTCTGCGATGTGCGGAGAGAAAACAAGGGTTCTATAATGAAAAGGTTTACTAAAATCCTTTTAAATTTGTTGTAATTCTAACCGGTATAAAAAGAGGGTTTTTTACCTCAGTTATAATTACAACCAATGTAAGAAGGTTTCGTAAATAATTTTTTACATCGGTTAAAATTTCAACCGATCTAG
Organism: Calophaca sinica; assembly: GCA_037113605.1. Taxonomy (NCBI): domain Eukaryota; kingdom Viridiplantae; phylum Streptophyta; class Magnoliopsida; order Fabales; family Fabaceae; genus Calophaca; species Calophaca sinica. Next base: position 55,829,189 of record CM073732.1, on the reverse strand, counting down.
AAACGCCTTTTTATATCGGTTAAAATCCAACCGATGTAAAAAGGTTTCAATTAGTTTTAATTAATTTCAAAAATACCACCACATTTCTTTTTAAATCAGTTATGCTACTAACTGATGTTAAAAGGCTGGCGTAAAATCCACTTTTTGGACTAGTGATTGTGAATGTAATGTTTTTTACACCGTCAACCAATCAGAAATCATGATAGCGTGACGTTTAAAGTCATACATTTTTAATGATGTGTCAATTTCTAATTTATTGATACTGTGAAAAAGATTTACACTGTGTTGGGTGTCATTTTGGTTTAGGCAGTTAGAGATCTACTAGATGAGCAAGAGTTTTGAATTTGAAGATGGTTGATATAAGGAATTAGATGGAGATTACATTTTTTCGAATAAAACAAAGGAAGAGGCAATAAAAAGGGTTAAGTTATGAACCATTTGACAATTATTCAAAGAAGATGTTGCATTGTCGAAGGCAACAGTACCAAAAATGGTCGAGTAAAGATGAAGTTTGTCAAAGCTAATAAAGACTCTTTCAAATTGGTTAAGTATTGAAGCGCTGTCAGTGGAGGCTAAAGTGATACATGTGCCAAGCTTTCACTGTCGACGGGAACAATTACGTTGAAAAATAGGAGATCAAGAATAATGTAACTAATGTACATATGGTCGGCTTTAACTGCAACCTACGTGTCAAGCAGATAAATAGGTAGGTTTTCATAGTTTTGCCTATAAATACTTGTAAATTCAATTTAAATGAGGTTGTGTACTTGATTGGACATCCTAAACATCTCACTCAAGTAGATTCACGGATCAAAGATCAAGTATTCAATCTACCCTTTTGATTCAATGCAAACTTCAATTTCAGTTTTAGTACTTTTTCAGCAATTCTTTAAAATTCTGTACTTTATCTTCATGTTCTTTATTTTTCATGCATTTTTTGCTTCGCTGCGCTTTCCCTTTTCTGCACTTGTTATTTAAAGTTTCTTTACTTTGTTGTACTTTAAATCATTGCAAAAACCTTTACATTCCTTGTTATTTACTTTCTCTATATTTACTTTATTTCTTTACTTTGTCTCTAACTTACTGTAATTTGATCATTTTCATGCACTTTATATGCCTCCATTTATTTTTTGCATTATATGTTTGCACTTCTCTCATTTGTATGTCTATAGTGGTTCAAGCATTTCATTTTCCATTACTTGATCTCCCATTTCATTCATTTCACATTTCATCATGTTTCTATTAACTGCCAAATCTACGAGTATCTTTGGCAATTGCCTAAGTTGATTCTCTGTTGAGTTATTGCTGACTTTGACAAAATAATTCATGCTATGTTGTCAAGGGAATTTCCTGAAAATGACAATAACATATAAGACTCATTGTTTAAATGAGATTGCCACATATCCTATCAAATACTCAGTTGACTGATAAATTTGTTTGTTAATGGATTTGGTAGAATAACTTCATCAAACAAAAAATCCACGTTAACGAATTGCCACGACCAATGGGACAGATTTGGAGTAACTGGTTAACAATAGTTTTATGCGTCTAAGAAGTGAAAAGTTGGTTACTCTTTGCCTTTCTAAAAAATATTGAAGTATGGCTAATAATGCCAACAACGCGAGCGCGTCAATTGCGAGTTCAAATCCATCAAACGCGAGTCTTGACACAAGGGCGACAACAACTGCGTCACAGAATGAGGACACATTTGCTAGAACCATTGTCAGTTCACCAGTAATACAGCCTCAAGGGGAAGCAGTATTCGTCAGTCTTTACAGAATAGCACGTTGAATTCTGGTATTAGGATAACACAACCTCTTACGGTGCCTTTGATGCAGCCGCCATATGGCATGCCCCTTGGATTTTTGAGTAGTTCGATTAGACAGGCTACAAATTTTGCTTCGTCAAGTTAGCCATTTAAAATGGCTGGGGGTCAAAATTTTCCTCAAGGGGATGGTCTAGCTAGAACAACAACCACCACTAGCATGCATCAAAATAGGTTGAATATAGAATGACCTCAAGTGTATCTAAATATGTCATTGAAAATACCATAGGATTTTAGGGGATTGACATAAAGCTTATTTGCAAGCATTAGACAACAAGTGGATGATAGAAATCATGAAATGGTGAATATGTTTATCCAATAAATGGGTGCAGTTATTATACCTTTCATGGAGACCACAAATAAAGTTTGTACCATGTTAGCCTTGCAACTGGAAAATCTTAATCAAGCACTAGGCATAGTGGCCCCTTTGAATAATAACATTCTACACGGTCAGGCTGCTACAACCACGCAATAAGGATAGTTGGCTGATATCATGCAGCATAACGTCGATGGACAAGCTCATGTCCAGCATGTCGAACACAATGCGATTCAAGGTGAACTTGCTCTAGTAAACGAGGTTCAGAGACAAGAGTATACAAGGATCAGAGACAAGATCAATCTAATTTAGGTTATGGCCAAGTCCACATCATTTAAAGGAATGAAAACCTTAGGTCTATGGTACACCCTAGTTTGGCTGCATTCACACAAAATATTATAGGGATTCAAATATAGCCGAATGTCAACCAAGTAGTTGAACATGTGCTAAACAGGATTGGCTTCAATGTTGGTTATGCCAACCAGTTGTACTTTGTATCAGCATTCCTTAATTGGGTACAACAACCTAAAGTTCCTAGGGGAATCAAGATTCCTATGTTGTCCAAATTTTCTAGTGGAAGTACGGAATCAACTGTCGAGCACATCGCACAGTACATCATAGAAATGGGCAAATTAGCCACTATGCCTTCTTTCCAAGTTCATTGATTAAGAAGGCCTTTTCTTTGTTCTTGACTTTAAGGTCCAACTTAGTCCATTCATGGGCACAGTTGGAAATGAGTTTTCATGAACAATTCTTTAGATGGGACATGAAAATGACTTTAACAGATTTGTTCAACGTTAAAAGGTTGTACAACAAAATTGTTGATGATTATTTAGCATGATTTAGGCAGATGAAAAGTAGATGTTTCATGCCTATCCTTGAGGCAGAAATTTGCCGTTGGAAGGTTAGACTATTACATCAGCAAAAAGCTTGTCAACCAACACTTAGTTGATTTGGCTCAACTAGGCAAAAAGGTTCGGTAGATCGAACAATTGAGAGCAGAAAATGTAATATCCTAAATTTCTTAATTTGGAAACCCTAATTGGATCTTAACGTACTTATAGTGTTAAGGGCTTTAAATAAGCTCAAGAGGTCTGAAAATGGGGCTTGGAATAGGCTAGAAGCGATAAAAAGGAAAAATGTGCAAATTGTGCATCAGTACTGTCGCAACATGATGAGAAGCCCTCGCAACGCGAGTATCAGCTTTGTCCGACACAACATGACCAATTGACACGTGTCTCTTCACGCATGTGTCTCAGCGTGACCCCAGCGCAATGAAATTAAGTGCGTCTCGCGATGCGATGAGGCCCAAGCCCAACACTATAAATAGCCCTCTCCCAATCCATTTTGCTCGTCCCTCATCCCTTTCTCCCTCTCTCTATCACTTTCTCACTCTAAAAGGGTATTTTGGTCACCTCGGCCAAATACCCAAATACTGGTGCGATAGTGAGCCTTTGGAGCTATTTTGTGGCTTCAGGAGTTATGGTAATACCCTACTCCATAGGCTATAATGCTAGCTTTATTCCTTCTTATTCTCATAATGTCTTATTCTCTATGTGCAGAGGAGGTGCTCCACGAGGGGATCGGGATTCCAGTTCGGAGTTTACCTACGCTGTCCTTTTGACTCATAGGTATAAATCTGAAATATCCTTTAGGTTTATTTCTTAGGATTTATGTAGCACTGCTAGGATAACATTAGTAACACGATAATATATATATATATATCAGCGATAATCCTAAGTCAATGGTGTACTCAATGCATAGTTGGGTCATGCCCTTAGGTGTTAGGACTAATTATGTCGTAATGGCATTCGGGAGTATCCCAAATACCTTTGGGATACAACAAGACCAATGGCGGGAACATGAAGAGCAAGTGAGGATCTATCCAGTATGTGGGAGAGAGAAGGCTAAATACTAGAATAATAGTTAGACTACCAGTATAGAATAGAGTAGAGTCTCACACTCTACTAGAGATTGATATCGATAGTTCTTAGTAGAACTATGAGATGTGATTGCTCCAGAGAGTGATTGCAATACTTATCATCCGCCATAGGATTGGTGTGACTTATATGCTTTGTGTGCTTATGTGCTTTTTGATTGTATGTGTGTGCTTGTAGTAGTCACCTTATGCGACGTTAGGCTTTTATAAGCATGATGATGATTGCTATGATTGATGTGAGAGCATGCAGTGAGATTTATTAGGCTTCTGAATATGATTAGGATACGCTGATTTAGAGAGAGATGCTTGGGCAGATAATGATTATGGTTTAGTGAGTAACCGACCCTTAGGAAGATTGATCCTTAATTTATAGATTGACATGATTGATGGTTAGATTAGGTCGAGATTAATCTTAAGATTGAATCCAGATTAGAGTCATGGTTTGATGTTACCACTGTCGTGCGTACATGGATCGACCAGTGCGTATGAGGCCAGAAGTACTAGAGTGGGAGTACGATATGTGCAATACAGAGGACTTGCGGTTTCCTTGAGGATGGTATTAGGTCCGACGTATGCCTTTGGTGATGGAGGATTGGCTGCTCTTCCTGTCTTAGTAGTCGGGTAGCCCAATAATCCCGACAGCGTTACTGGCTTATCAGAGTCCATAGTATGTGCTATCTAAAGGCACCTCGATACCTACCGTTAGGGTCGGAGAACCACTCTTAGGGATACGATGAGCTGCATCTTCCGGATGGACGTCTGTCTCGTTCCTATTCTCGGTTGGCATGGTAGGGACTACATAGGTAGGCTTGGTGGTGCCAACAACGAGGATTTGCTAATGATAGAATGGCTACATGCATGTAGTAAGTATTAGGATCTTCATGGGAAAAAGGGAATCAACACTATTATGGTTTAGAGGGAACCTTAGGACTTGATCTTTAATCTAGGCTATGATCCAATATATGAATACCTTTGGAGATGGACGCTTTGTGTGTTATTCTATATTAGTGTCTATACAACCAATTCCACTATAATAGTATTTAGATCACTTCTCATCTCCCGTCTTTCTTTGTTTGTATATACTTGAAGAATGCATTAGCAGCTGAGAGAAGACCTTACAGTACACGGGTATTTTGAAGGAGTTATCCATTAGCATAGGTTGGTGAGCTCTGGCCAATGAGTCAGTCTAGGTGTCTTTATCTGTGTTGCTTGTCACAGCACACATGTAAGCCAGGTGTATAGTAGGCCTATAGAGGCTTGGTATACACTGGTAAACTATATTTATAATAAAGTATTTTCCAGTACTATTTCGCTATAGCACATATTATAACTGTATCAGAGTATATTAGTATAAATAAATAACTAAAATTAAGGATTATAATTGAACTAGGGATTTGGGTAGTAGCACATAATAATCAAATAAAGTTAAAATAACTAGGATGTCACAGAAATGGTCCAAAAGAAACAAAAAAGTTTCTGAGAAGGGAAAAGGTGAACGTTGTTGGAGTTGATAGCTCCGACGGTGACGATGAAATCCCTAATAAACAAGAAGTCAATCTTGATGAATTAAAAGAAGGTCCACCCTGCACTTGTCAAACATTGGTATCTGCAAGAGCTAAAGAAAGAATGAATTAGATGTAACCAAAGCCAACAAAATCTTTGACATTCTTTTAAAAGATAAACAATTGAAATTGTTAAATGGTCATAGGCACAAAAGACCTGATGAGTCGAATGGCCAAAATTATTGAAAGTACCATGATTCTCCTGATCATCCCACTAATGAATGTTTACGTTTTAGGGATTTGATACAAAAAGCTTTAAAGGAAGGGAAACTCAAATTTGCTAACCAAGCCTAAATCAGACATGAAGCTGGACATTGATCCGTTTGGTCAAGGTGTTGCAACCATTGAAAGCCAAGTTCCCTTGAGCATTGGAATGGTCAATGTCAGAGCCAAACAGGAAAGTGTGGTGAATGTCGAAGATCCATTTGACAGCTACCCTAAACCTCATGAAACGTATAAAGAGTTCATCCATAGGAAGAACAATAGTAGGCAGTTCACGCTTTGTCTACATTGTGACAAGTATTTTGATGAGATAGTGGTATAAATTGAAAAGAAAAGATCGATGAAAGCTCCACATAAAAACAAGTCATTTGATACAGGTAGAAAGGGTGATCGTCAACCACTAGTATACTTTCTAAGACCTAAGCCAAGCTATAGGAAAAGGTCGAACATAAACGATTAGTTAGTCGAATCTTCTAAAGAGACTATTGGAAGCTATCAAACTTATTAGGATGTTGCTCAAGTGAAAATAAGGAAGCCTACTGTTGATGTTGTTGTTGAAAAATAGGTGGAATACTCTGCAATGGCTCGGTACCCTAAATTGAGTCAGGGTTAAGAGAAGTGCTCCCTAAAGAAAAGTATCGTTTTGGGGATGAAGGCTACAAGAGACAAAGATAGGTCAATAAAGAGACGTTGAGTCGACAAGACTCGTCAGGACCATCTAGACAAAGACCATTATCAAGGAGTCAAAAATGTCGACGCCAGATATTGAGACAAGAGCAGAGGCAAAAGATAATGGCAAAAGGTATAGTTGTTGAAGAACAAACTGCAACGGAAGGTTGTATAATGATTGAAACCCAAAAAGTTCCAATTAACAAGGAAGATCATATATTGAAGAATGTCATTGTGAATGAACCTGTGGACGCTAGAAGGGTAGTTGGTGAGCAAGCAAAGATTGCTAGATGGCAACCAAAGGAATTGTGCTTTGATCAAAACAAGGATCAAGGCAAACTTAGACAAATTACACCACGAGAAGTCAATATAACTTGGTTAACTAGGAAGTGACCCATTGGTTTAATAGTGGAAAAAGAAGCTATGAATAGCCAAAGGAGGATCGTTGATCAAAGTAAGACAAGTGAGGAAGATATGCGTAATTTGTCAAGTGATAATCTCAAAATAATATTAGAAGATTATGATCACGAAGAAAAAAGAAAATAAGAACCTATCAAGTTTAAACCAAATTATCGAATGGCAACTAACTTGTCAACAGAGGACGTGATTGAGGCCTTAAATGACCCTGATGATCCAATAGGTTTGAAAGATAAAAAAACCCTTTGAATTGAACATCAACGTTAATAAGGATTTAGATGACATCATTATGGCAATGGGTAAAACTTTGTCAGAGACAAGATCAAATGATGGTTCAATTGACAAGAACTATTTTAAAATTGGATGTCACCTTGACAACGAAGATGAAGCAACTAATGAACACTTTCTAAAAATGGATATCAACAAGGTATCATTTTTACCCGCAGAATTTGAAGGCTCATATGATTTTCTTATTGACGTTGACAATGAAGAAGACTTAGACGATTTGACAGAGGATTGGTTGTTTCTTGAAAAAAATACGATCATAATCCTCGACAACCTTTCTCACTTCGAGAATCCCACTAAGGAAAAACTATCTCATCTTCGTCCATTACATATTAGAGCTTTATTGGAAGGAAAACCTACTAATACAGTTCCAGTCAATGAATGAGCATCTGTAAACTTGATTCCACGAGCTATGTTGAGGAAGTTGGGAAAGGATGAATATGATTTACTAGTTAGGAAGAAACCAATCAAATCAAGGAAACCTAAATAGGAAAACATACAAAAGAGAGGAAGAGAGAAGAAGATAACACAACGATATAACGTAGTTCACTAACAGTGTGTTAGCTACATCCACGGACAGAGGAAGAACTGAAAATCCACTATGAACCTTGAGTGTTACAAGATGTTGCCTAAGCAACTATGATCTCTCTCTCTCACAGAAAAACGATTCTGTTTTGTACTCACAGAATTGAATGATCTCAATCTGATTACAAAGCCTAATCACGCTCTACTTATATAAGTGTTACTTGTACAAAGTATGAGAGATAGAACTAATTCTGTTATTTACAACAAACAACATAACAGAATCACAACTAGCATAACAGACAAGGCTAAATAGATATTGGTGCCGAAACTGGTGCCATGGCACCAAGTGCCAAAGCAATGCCAAAACAGCACCAAGCCAAACAGCAAGGACTTAGGGCATAAGCTACAAATCTCTACCTTGGACTAAGCCTTCAAAAGATATGCCGGTTCAGTTCTTCCCTTCTGCTGCCATTTCACCACTGTTACTTCCAAGTGGAAACATTAAGCAAGTTTAGACAATGCATAAACTTGCTTTTCGAGACAGGCTTGGTAAACATGTCAGCAGCGTTGTCTTTAGTATCAATTTTCTGTACCCTGACCCGATTCTCCGTTCAGATGAAGTGATACCTCACATCTATATGTTTAGTCCTTTCATGGTGGACTTGATCTTTGGCTAAACATATAGCACTAAGACTATCACAAAAGATAACAGCTTTGTCTTGAGGAAAACCAAGGTCTGTGATGAGACATTTGAGCCAAACTCCCTCCTTAGCAGCCTCAGTCAAAGCCATGTATTCTGCCTCAGTTGTTGACAGAGCTACTGTAGGTTGAAGTGTGGCTTTTCAACTGACCAAATAGCCCCCAATAGTGAAGGCATACTCGGATAAAGACCTTCTAGCATCAAGGTCTACAGCATAATCAGAATCAGTAAAACTAGCAAGTGAATAAGACATTTCACTTCCATAAATAAGGCCAACATCAATGGTGCCTTTGAGGTACCTGAAAACCCTCTTCACAGCCTGCCAATGATCCTTCCCTGGCCTTGCCATATACCTGCTGACAACACTCACAGCTTGTGCCAAATCTGGCCTAGAACAAACCATTGCATACATAAGGCTCCCCACAGCACTAGCATAAGGAACTTTGGCCATATGTTCCTTCTCAGATTCAGATTACTGTGCAGAGACTTCAGAAATTCTGATGCTAGAAGCCAGTGGTGTGCTTACTGGTTTAGCAGTATTCATGCCATATCGGTTTAAGATTTTCTGAATATAACTCCTTTGGCATAGGAACAACTTCTTCTTGCTTCTATCTCTGTAGATTTCCATGCCTAAGATCTTCTTGGTAGCCCCTAGGTCCTTCATATCAAACTCAGGATTTAAAATGAATTTCAAATCCTGAATTCCTTTCATACTTAGAGATGCTATCAACATGTCATCTACATATAGAAGTAGATAAATGTAAATATCATGCTCCACCTTACTCATGTAGACACATGAGTCATATAAGCTCCTCTTGAAGCCCTGATTAATCATGAATTGATCAAAACCTCTTGTACCACTGTCTAGGAGACTATTTTAACCCATAGAGAGACCTCTTCAGCTTACACACTACTTCCTTCTTGTCTTGATCTTCAAAACCTTCTGGTTGTTTCATGAATATCACCTCTTCCAATTCACCATGGAGAAAGGCAGTCTTCACATCAAGTTGCTTAAGTTCCATGTCAATATTTGTCACAAGAGCAAGAAGGACCCGAATGGAAGTGTGTCTAACTACAGGAGAGAATATCTCATTGTAGTCCACACCCTCCTTCTGGCTAAAACCCTTAGCCACTAACCGTGCCTTGTATTTGATGCCATCCTTCACAGAAATCCCAGGTTTCTTCTTATATATCCACTTGCAACCAACCACTTTCCTTCCCTTAGGTAGAGTGACTAGCTGCCAAGTCCCATTCTTCTGCAATGATTCCATTTCTTCATTCATAGCAGTGAACCAGTTGTTTGCATCTGGACAGGAAATAGCTTCAAAGTAACTGGATGGTTCAGCAGAATCTATCTCTTCAACAGCTTGAAGAGCATAAGAATTCATATCCTCAAAGCCATATCTAACAGGAGGATTGATAATTCTCTGAGATCTCCTTGTTTCAGATTCAGCTTGACTTAGAGGAATGGATTCAATCACAGTTTCAGTATTCTGTTCTTGATCAGTAATAGGTGACTCAGTTTCGGCTGGTGCCGGATCTGGTGCCATGGCACCTGGTGCAGGAGCACTGGATTTTGTACCTTGTTCAGTGGAGACAGAATCATTGAGCAGTAGAGAGGCCTCATCAAAAGTGACATCTCTACTCATAATGACTTTCCTTTCATGTGGAGACCAGATTCTGAATCCCTTCACACCATCACCATAACCTACAAGGACACCTTTCCTAGCTCTAGGCTCTAACTTGCCCTCATTCACATGGTAGTATGCAGGGCAGCCAAAGACCTTGAGCTTGGAGTAATCAGCAGGTTTAGATTTCCAAACCTCAAAGGGTGTTTTGTAGTCAAGAGCAGAATTAGGTGATCTATTGATGAGATAGCAAGATGTGCTCACAGCTTCAGCCCAAAAAGACTTGCCAAGTGTAGCATTGGACAACATGCACCTAGCTTTATCCAGCAAAGTTCTGTTCATCCTTTCAGCTATGCCATTCTGCTGTGGAGTGTTCCTAATCGTGAATTGCCTAGGAATCCATTCATCAATGCAAAATTGTTTGAATTCCTCTGAGCAAAATTCCAAACCATTATCTGTTCTGAGTCTCTTAACCTTTCTTCAACCTGATTTTCAATCAGAATCTTCCACTGCTTGAACTGATTGAATGCTTCTGATTTGTGCTTCATCATGAAAACCCATGTCATTCTTGAGTAGTCATCTATGACAGACAGGAAGTACCTTGCTCCACCCAAGGATGGGACCTTAGAGGGGCCCCAACAATCAGAATGGATGTAATCAAGAGTGGCTTTGGTGGTGTATTCTGCCCTGGAGAATTTCAGCCTGTGTTGCTTGCCATACACACAATGCTCACAGAATTTCAGAGAATCCAGCTTCTGTCTTCCAATCAGCCCCTGCTTGTTCAAAATTTTCATTCCCTTCTCACCCATATGACCCAACCTCATATGCCATAGACTATTCTGATCTGCATAATTACCTTCTGAAGTGCACACTGCAGAAACAATACTCGTGATAGTGGAGCCTTGCAGTATATACAGATTCTTCTGTTTAGTTACCTGCATAACTACAAGTTTGTCATTCTTCTTGATTTTCATAACTCCACCTTCAACAGAACAACTATAACCCTTTGAATCCAGAGCACCTACAGAAATGAGATTCCTTTTGAGTTGAGGGACATGCCTAACATTGGTCAAGACTCTAACCACACCATCATGCATTTCGATGTGAATAGATCTTGTACCAACAGTTTTGTAGGGCACATTATTTCCCATGAGAACAACCCGAATCCAAGATCCACTGATCAGAATCTTGATACAAATCTGCCACTATAAGAGCACAATCAGAATCTGAAGAACAATCTCCCTGAACTATGGCTATAATTGACTCCTTTTTCTTCTTCTTAGGATAGTCTTTCTTCCAATGACCCGGTTGCAGTAATTGCAGATATCCTTTGGATTCACACTGTTGTTTCCCTTTTTCTTCCCTTTACCCTTACCCTTTGGCTTGTTTGCTGGCTTGGGAGGACTTGAGACAACTAAACTAGATGCAGTTTCATCATGGGGCGCAGCAGCCTTAATTCTCAATTCTCTAGAGAATAGGCTAGCCTTGACTTCTTCCAAAGTAATACTTTCTTTACCAACAGTAATGGAATTAACAAAATTCTCATATGATGGAGGCAAAGAAATTAATAAAATCATGGCAAGATCTTCATCATCCACAGTAATATCACTATCATGCAATTCAAGCATAATAGAATTCAGATTATCAAGATGTGATTTAAGTGTGGTACCTTCTTTCATTTGAAGACCATACAACCTCTTCTTGAGCATTAGCTTGTGACTTAGAGACTTGGTCATGTACAACTTTTCTAATTTCAACCAGAGAGGAGCAGCAATATCTTCTTGAGAGACTTCATACAAAACATCATCAGACAAGGAGAGAAGAATGAGAGAATATGCCTTCTCTTCTTGTTGATCAACCAAATCCTTAGCACCCTTTCCTTTAGTGACTGATAGAGGAGCCCATGCTCCTTGTTCCTTGAGTAATGCCCGCATCTTGATGTGCCATAGATTGAAACTATTCTTCCCAGTAAATTTCTCAATCTTGATCGAATTTGTCAGCTTTCTTGAACAGAATGCGGAACAGAATTGCAGTAAAAACAAATTGGAGAGAACCACAATGTAGAATTAAGAAAGAACAGAGATTGAAGATATGAGACCAGAAATGGATCAATGACAATCCACAAACAAAACAAAACTGAGGTGATCAGAACCTAAGCTCTATGATACCAATTTGTTAGGAAGAAACCAATCAAATCAAGGAAACCCGAATAACAAAACATACAAAAGAGAGGAAGAGAGAAGAAGATAACACAAAGATATAACATGGTTCACTAACAGTGTGTTAGCTACATCCATGGGCAGAGGAAGAACTGGAAATCCACTATGAACCATGAGTGTTACAAGATGTTGTTTAAGCAACTATGATCTCTCTCTCTCTCTCACAGAAAAATGATTCTGTTTTGCACTCACAGAATTGAATGATCTCAATCTGATTACGAAGCCTAATCAAGCTCCACTTATATAAGTGTTACTTGTACAAAGTATGAGAGATAGAATTAATTCTGTTGTTTACAACAAACAATATAACAAAATCACAGCTAACATAACAGACAAGGCTAAACAGATATTGGTGCCGAAACTGGTGCCATGGCACTAAGTGAAAAGCAATGCCAAAACAGCACCAAGCCAAACAGCAATGACTTAGGCCATAAGCTACAACTAGCAACAAACATGATAGTTACTGATTTAAATGGGAAATCTTCACCATCAGATGGAGTTATGATGCTAAACATTTAGGTTAGGTCAATGGAAACGTCAACACTTTTTGTGGTTATTCTAACAAAGTCAAGCTACAATGTGTTGCTGGGAAGAGACTGGATACATGTTGTTGGATTAGTTTCATCGATTGTCCATCAAAAGATGATCTTGTGGACTAGTCGTGAAAAGTTGAAGTTATTGCGGCTGATGACAATCCACGTTATCTACAACATATGCATGTAGAACTTAAGACTTATGCTCAAAATTGTCAACCCTATTACTGCAAAAAATGAAAATAAAAAATGGGGTGGTTGACAAGGAAGCACTTGATGCTTGTCTAATGGAGAAATTTGGTTTAAGATTAACAACTAAGGCCAAAACTGAACGATTAAGCTCTAGTCATGAGTGTTGAGAATCAATTCGAAAGGTTGTGGGCTTATTTGGCTGACAGATATGAGTACACTAGTGAAGTATTGTCGGATAAACTTGAAGGCTAGGTATAGATGGAGCTGCATGTGCAAACAATGAGCAACTTCATTCGCTTCCCTCTGGGAAAACTTCACACTCAAGTTTGTAGAAAAATATAAAAGCCTAGAGCACTCCTGAATAATAGATCGAAACTCAAAAGCATCATCTACTTTAGGGATTGTATCACTGTCCACTACAATTTTACAGTCTAGCTAAAAAGTTACATTGTACAGATCAAGATTTAGCACTGACTGAATAGCTGGTAGAAGATCGGTAAACAAGGATTTATATTCAATAAATCTTCATATTCAATATTATTATTGCTTTTGCACGGTGATAAATCATATATGGGCAAATTTACACCAGATGTCATTTATCTTAATTTAAAGTTTCACTTCAGTTCTTTATTCATTTTTTTTTGCCAAGTTAGTCATTTAAAGTTAATTTTAGTTTTTGTTTAGTCCCACGTGTTTTAAAATTTTGATAATATTGACCAAATTAGTCTGTGTTTGACTTTTTACAATAGCTCTTTAAGTTCTGATTTGTGGCACAATTGATATGGCAGATTGTGATTGTGACACATATGCATTTCTCGTTGTAGATCTACCAATAGTTTATCTCAGAATTAACGTTTTAAAACATACAAGACTAAATTGAAATAAAAGAAAGATAAATGACTAATTTGAAACTTTAAATTAAGATAAAAGACCTCTGAAATAATTTTAGCTTATATATACGATAATTTTTGACTGAGATTAGTTATTAACTTTTTGACATAGCCGTCGTTATGGAATAAAATCTGCTCAATCATTAATCAAACTTTCACATTTAATGTTATGTTGATAATTGATAACTTATATTAGTTATCGATTAAGTAATGTACAGGATATACGCAAGTCGTTATCAAATTTATTTTGATAATTCATAATAAAAAAATATTTTGATAATTTTATGCACGTTTATTTTGATAAGTGAAACGTGTAACACCCCGATTTTCGCATTATTGTTGTTATTATTATTATTATTATTATTATTATTATTATTATTATTATTATTATTCATACCTCATATATTAATATGTGATTTTATTATTAATATACAATAATATGCATGATAATACATGATTATGTAATAAATAGGTGTTTAATGCATTAATGTGTGATTTGTTCATTTAAATATGTGTTCGTTTTATTAATTATTATAGTTTGTAGATTTAGTGATTTTGATCCCTTATGTGTGTTTGTATTATTGAAAAATGTTAGATTGGTATTTATTTGTATTTTTAGAAAATAATGGTAATATATTATTTAATTATTTTATTTTTATAAAATATTAGTATTTGAAATATTATTTATTTAGGAAAAATATTTTACTCAAGAAAGTGTTGAGATGAGTGTTTAAAATGAAAAGGGCTTTAAAAATGCATAATTATAGTTTTGTGCAGTTTTAGTTGGCACACCTCCTTTCTTTTCTGTTGTAGCCCCCCATTTCTACTCTTCGCACCCCTTTTCGCTGATACACACCCTGAGAGCACTATTCACTCTCTTCCTCACGCGACAGCGCCGTCCCATTTTAATTTCAAAAACCCTAACCCTTGCTCTCTCTCTCTCTCTCTCATCAGAAAACTCACTCTCCCTCCCATGGCAGCCTCATCAGGCGCCAGTGTTGGACCACCACTCGCACCACCATATGCCACCATGAACCACCACCGCCTCCTTCTTTCTCTCTCTCAAAAACATAACTCCACCTCTCACCGCCATGGCTGCGACGGGCAGCCTTTCAGGTGCCCCGAACCACCGCGGCTAACCATTCTTTGGCCGCGATTCTTCTTCCTTGATGGCCTTCCATCATTTTCGAGCTCCTCCTCCCTGAAAATCCACCATTAAAGCCACCTTGAAACCTCCATGGCTGAAACTTTGAGCTCGATTTCCGACCTCCACGTGCAGCGTTTCGAAAAACCAACACCATGAGCACCGCCACTTTCAGAGCTCGATTCCGGCCACCACAGTGGTTGTTGGAGAAAACGGAGACCATATTTGTGATCCTCGCCATGAGAGCTTTCTGGTTTGGTACATAGTTTGTCGTTCCATTACAGTTGAAGACAGACCTGTTTTGCCCGTGGCCGCCACTTTCGATCTCGTTTTTGGCCACTCCGACCATCGTATCAACGAACCGAGACTTGCTTTGGATTCATCGCCAAGTTTCCTTCCAACCTCTCTAGTCAGAATCGCGAACAGAAACACTTCAAAATTGGCCTCTGTTCTACCTGTGCGTTTTTTGTGAGCAATCTGCTGTAAAAAAATATTTGGTTATTTGATTGGTTTTAAAATGTGTTCTGATTGATAATTAAATTGTTTTGTGCCTGGTTGTTATTGCCTAACTGGTTGGATTTTGGCGAGCCCTTGGCTGCGACTTTCAACGGGAAAGGATAATCGAAATTGTTGAACGGGAGCTGCATGACCGGTTGCTGGTTTCCTTGCAAACGTGATTGGAAGAAAGGAACTGCGCTAATGACTTTTACATCGACTAAGGTGAGTGTCTCCTTTGTTTGGGGTATCCGGTGACCCCGAACTTGTCCATATGTGTTGTGCTGTCACCATTGTATGAGCAATGATGTGATTGTGATTATATGCTGTTATGTGAGTCATGTATATGTTCATTGTAGCAGCAATGAAACGAGCCGAATAGTAAGAATACGTGTATGCTTGAAGGTATTTGACTGAGTTTAAGTGTGGAAAAAATTGATAACTTTGTGACGACTGTATGTTCAAATATATATTAGTTATGATGTGACGATGCTCTGCTTATACCTTGATGGATTGATTGTTGGATTGGATGTTGCAAAACTGAGCTGCAGTAATTATTGTATTTGAATTATACAGAAATTGTGAGGAATTGATATGTTGTTTTCTAGCTTAGTGCTACTTAGTTTTGAACGTGAACACAAGAAGGGGAGGTTGAATTGTGTTAAAAACTTTTCGCAAACTATACGTAAAAACATCAACACAGGTTTTTTCAAAACTGTTTGAATATCAGATGCAGAGAATTAAACTGGATGCAGAAATTAAACAGCTTATGAAAACTTGTTTTACAGAGTAAGGTAAAGATAAATGTAAAGCAGTAAAGGATGAGACGCAGAGATTTATACTAGTTCAACACCAACTGGTAGCTACGTCTAGTCCCTTCGTTCCTGAAGGATTTTTCACTATAATCAACTGATTACAATTTCCTCAAGAGTATTCTTCTGTCACAAACTTGACAATACTCTCAACTTCTCAAAACGACTCAGTGCAGTCGAGCCTTTGAGGAACAGAGCCTTAACTAGGCCAAATACAGTTTAAAAAAGAGATTATACTTTTGAATACAATCAAAATAACTCTCATAGAGAGGCTGAAAAGATTAAGCTCAAAACAGAATGGCTTTCTCAAAGAAAGGTATAAGATGCTGAGTTCAGTTCTATGTAGACCAGAAACTTGGCACAAAACTTGATTGCTCACTTGAGTAATATTGCTTTCAGAATGAAGTTTCTTCACAGTTTTTCCAACTCTTCTTCAATGAATACCTTGGGGTATTTATAGGAGTCTTCAAGGGTATTACCGTTGCAGTAGAAAATATCTCATTTCCATTGAGTGAGGTAATTTGAAATGTAGTCCTTTTCTTCCTTTCTAGAGAATATCAGAATAGTACACATTACCGTTTTCGTATTATCTTCTATTTGCAATTGCCTTGTATGATTTTTGTCTTATGCTAAAGGTGTCACCTTTCCTTCCTCGTACATCAAAATGAGCGCATAAAATCAAATTCGAATTCCGTTCCAGAACAGTATGAGGCTAAGAGCAAAAACGTGATCATCACGTGCTTCATTAAAGAGACCAGACGCTCGCTCAGAACAGAGGACGGACGCTCGCAGCAATTGAGTATTCCACGTATCAAGGAGTAACACTGCTTGGATGCTTGATATTAACAAGACGCTGAAGTGAGTTCGGATGTTGACACGAGTGGATTGTATTCAACTCTTTTTGTAAATTTCTTCTTCTTCTTCTTCCTTGAGTGTTTTGTACATATATATGAAGCTTTTGATACCTGTACACTCAAAGATATGTTAGAAGATAAATTGTTCTCTTGAGAATTACTTTGTTATCATCAAAATTAATGAGGGTCTAAACTTCTCAATCGTTTAGGTTCCAACAATCTCCCCCTTTTGATGATGACAAATATCCAAGGTTGATGAACAATTTAATTTCAAAATAACATCAAGGGTCTCCCCCTGAATTTAACAATTAAGATATATACGACAATTCTGGTATTAAGGCGATTGTTGATAAAAAAATTCATTTAAGTGATCGCAAAAATACGTAGATGTATCAGAGCATATTTTTAACAAAGTGAGATCGGATGCTGATTTTCATTTTATCAAAAAGATTTTCATTGTACCAATTTTATTGATCATTGTTAGATTATTGGGTCAATGAATATCAAAGCATTAATAGATATTAGAGCAATGAATAATCATACAAATGCTATGTATGAAATGATATGCATGATACTTCAGTTTTAGTGTATTCATCGGACGGTGAATTTGTTAATTAGACTTTCACGTGTTCATCAGAGCTTTCTTTTACTCCCCCTTTTGTCATCAGACAAAAAGAGTGTAAAGCACATCATAGTCAAAGAATGGCTTAGAAAAATTTGAATATATATAAACAGATATTAGATATAGGTATGTATAGTCAAATAATCAGAAAAATACTGAATATATATATATATATAAAAATATGAGAGTACCAAAAAAAATTATATCACACAAAAAAATAAAAATAATTTAAGGGTTTGGTGGTGGTGGTGGGATGTTGAGACGTTCATATAACAGCTTTAGTGCATTCTACAGTTGAGTGACTTTCAGGTTAGTGGCCTTCATTTCTTCAAACTCTGCTTTAGGAATGGTGACCATTTCAACTGCAGGAGTAGAAGTAGAAGGTCTAGCTTCTGGTGTAGGTTTCATCTTCTGATGCTCTGCTAGCACCCAGCTGGAAAGCTTCAGTCTCAAGTCCTTCTTTTGTTGAGCCTTTTGAAAGAACGCATCATTTGGTATAAACCATTTGATGAGACTTCCAAGTTTCCTCTGCTCAGATTCTGACTAAATTCTTCTCCTTTTCTTCACCTCTTCTGGATACAGCAAATCCATGAAGATAGTTTCCCTATGCAGAAGCACGTCAGCAGTGAAAGCATCAAACTTATTCCCAGCTTCTTATCCCCATAATCTTCTGATGAAGTCACTCAATGCTTCAGAAGCAAAAGAGAGTCCTTCATTTTCTGCCAAGTATATTCTTCTCAGATTTTCCCTGTCATCTTCTGTAAGCACTAGGGGGATGAGGCATGGTAACAAGGCTTTGTCTTTCCACGACTTTGACCATTGACTCCAAGTAAATCCAATGTCAAAGTGCTTGGTCACAGCAGCCCATTGGACATATGTCTTCATGAAGTCAAGTGATCTGATTACTGAGCATCTGAACATATCATCAAAGTAGACTGTTCCCAGATTGATGCCAGTAATTCTGCTGATAGTGCCAACTGTTGGAATTGTGGCTTTCTCTGCATTGCAGCAGTTTGAGAAGCCAGTTCTCCATTCATCTTCCTTCAGAGAACTCAGGTAAAACCTTCTAGCATGATCCTCAGTGATCTTGGCAATCGGAAGCTTAGAGAATTCCTTAAGATTATACTTCTTGGGAGCCTTCTCATACTCTGTGAGCCCGATCTTCTTTGAATGGTCGTTTGCCAGGAAGCGAGTTCTTTCCTTTTCCAGGATAGACCAAGGTAGCCACCTTTGTCCTGCCTGGTACAATCTTTCTTGTCTGCACGAAGGATCCCTGAACTATCTGATAACTTCAATCTTCTTCATCTCAAGACAGTGTGCCATGAAGGCAGCTTCTTCATCCGTGATCCACCTTCCGCATTCCTCCAATGTGAGAGGTTCAGTTTGTGGTAGGGATCTAGGAAGGTCAACAGAGAAGGGAATTGCTCTGCTACCAGGTGCTGGTCTCAATCTTCCTTTGAATGACATCTGAAAGTGGTCTTCTCCATCCTTGAAGGTAGCATTCATCGGAGAGGCAATCTCCAGTCTGGCAGCTCCAGAGGTGAAGGTTTTCAAATGCCATGTAGAGGGACGATTGTAGATGCTGTGATATGACTCATACTTAACAAACCGTGGTTTGTTAATACATGAGACATTCTTCCTTCCACCAAAGTCTGTAGGTTTATGGGTAATGGTGAGTAAAGTGGGAGTGGTTTTGGTGATTGAATAGGTTTTAGGTGTGTAGGGTTTGAAGGGATTAATGGGAGGTACTTTGAATAGTAGGTTAAAGGGATGAGAGTGAAGTTTAGAAATGTATGTGGTAAGTGAAGTATTTGAAGAATTTTGTGGTAGGTCAATGGAGGTGCAGGAATAATATCATGAGCATCAAAGATAGATACTGATTCATCAGCAGTAAAGTCGAGTACCTTTGGGTTAAGCTCTGAAGACTTAACCAACCTTCTTTTTGTTCCTCTCGGGACAACAACGGCAGGAGGAGGAGGAGGGACTTGCTTCCCTTGACCGGACGCTGAAGCATCTTTTTCAGCTGCTGGCCTATACTTTTTCTCTAAGACCTTTCTGATGGGTATTCTATCCTCATCTTCTGGTTCCTCAACCGTAGGTGCAGGAGCCACCTTCTGTTTTGTTCTTCTTGTCTCCCTTGAAGGAGATTCAGCAAGTCTCTTCACACCAGCCATTGAGCTTCTGGTGGTTTTCTTTTTAGCTTCTCCTTCCTGTTGCTCTAATTTCACCTTCTTGATCATAGAGCCAGTTATCAGCTGCATTCTGACTAAACTGTTCACTCCAAAAACTTCTGGACGAACAACAGCGCCAACACCAAAGTATTTTTCTTTTTCTTCTGTGTTGAGTCAGTCAGCTTCCTCACAACACCGTCTTTAATCATCATTATGGAGAGAAGAACTCTATAAGGGATAACCTTGATGATATTCTTCTTATCGACACTCTTCCTTGAAAAGACAAGAGCATTTATCAGATTGTTGATAATCAACCTTGGCAGATTGATTTTCTTCCCATCCATGTAGTTTCTCATAATGAACTTTTGCTCGTAGTTCACTATGTCGCTTGTGCCAGCCTTCAGAATCACGCTCTTAGCGATGATTTTGTGCAGTACTCTATAGTGGCTTTTCAAGTCTTTGGCAGTGGGAGTAATGTTCTTCTTCTTTAATTCCCGGTAGTTTTCAAATAGGGCTTCGTTGACGTTTTCCAGTCCTCTGTACGCGTCAGCCCAGTTTGCATGGTAACTGATTCCTTCACAAGGGCACTTGATCGTCTGAGCAATAGAGTTGATGGTGAAGCGTAGCTTGAAGCCTCTGATGTGTCCTTCTATGATTTCCCCCGGAAGTAAGTAAGTGTTCCCCCAGAACTCCTTAATAGCATAGCTCAGTACGTCGACTGGTTCCCAGATGAAGTAATTTTTCCAGCCTAGTTTCTCCAGACCTTCTTCAAAATCAAAACCGTATAGCTTGAAGTTCTCAAAATCAATCCTGTTCTCATTCATGAGTTTTGCCTCAGAGAAGACATCGAAGGCAGCAGTGTATTGTCCAACCTTTCTGTCGGCCATGGTAGCAGTTGCAGAGAGGGTGATGGAGGTTTTAGGGTTTGAAATCACACACACAGAGAGAGAAAGAGAGAGAAAGAACAGTTTTGCAAGAAAACACAGAGTGAAGTGATGGAGCGAAAAAATGTGGAGTAGTGGGAAAGTTAATAGAAAATGATACAGTCCTTTTTTCAAAAAATCGCTTCGTATTTCCACACAAAAATTAAATCAAAAAGAAAAGAAAATGAAGATTCGCCTTTTCATTAAATGCAGACGCCAAAAGAAAAGTAAGATCAAGTAAAAAGATTTTATCGAAAGACATAAATAATTATGACTCAGTAGATGTGATGAGACGCTTAAGTCCTTAACACATGTGACACGTGTGGGTGTGCTCGGACGCACGCAACCGATTCACCAGACGATGAGTTATGATGCACATGACAAATAAGTTGCTTATTCATATACATGCTTATGTCATACCAGATGCTGAGATTGAGCATATTATCTGACGCTGAGATTAATCATTCTTCTATAAGATGAAAATTTAAATTTCTTCTTATAAAATTGAATCTATCTTCATAGTGGGTTTTGTAAATATGTCAGCCCACTGATGATCAGTGTCTACAAATTTTATTTCTAGAATACCCTTCTGAACATAGTCTCTTATGAAGTGATGCTTAATCTCAATGTGCTTGGCTCGTGAATGCAATATGAGATTTTTAGTAAGACAGATTGCGTATATTATCACAAAAGATAGGAATGTTACTCTCTTTTATCGATAGTCTCCAAGTTGATATTTCATCCACAAGTTGAGAGTCAGAACTTCTGCTGAAATATATTCAACCTGGTTGAGAGTGCAATCGTGCTTTGCCTTTGCTTGACCAAGATACAAGATTTTCTCCAAGGAATTAGCACCTCCACTTGTGCTTTTTCTTTCAATTCGGTCTCAAAGAAAGTCAAAGATCACGTAAACCTACTAACTTGTAATCTTTTGATTTCTTATAAAGCAAACCAAGATTAGTAGATCCTTGTAAATATCTAAAGATTCTTTTAACAACACTCAAGTGTGATTTTCTAGGATCTGATTGAAATCTAGTACACAGACAGACGCTGAACATAATATCAGGTCTTGAAGCTGTAAGATAAAGTAGAGATCCAATCATACCTCTGTATATCTTCTGATCTACCTTTTTACCAATTTCATCTTTACCAAGAATGCATGTGGGATGCATAGGAGTACACATAGGTTTGCAATCCACCATTTTGAATTTCTTTACTAATTCCTTGATATATTTGCTTTGATGTATATATATACCATCATTGCATTGTTTGATTTGAATTCCAAGGAAAAACTTCAGTTCACCCATTATGCTCATCTCGAATTCAGCCTGCATTACCTTAGAAAATTCTTTGCAAAGGCTTTCATTAGTAGCTTCAAAAATAATGTCATCAACATATATTTGAACAATTATAAAGTGCTTGTTTGATGTTTTTCTAAAAAGAGTAGTGTCTACTAGACCCCTGGTAAAGCCATTTTTCATCAAAAATGTACTCAGTCTTTCATACCAAGCTCTGGGAGCTTGCTTAAGACCATACAGGGCCTTTTTGAGTTTGAAGACATGTTCTGGAAATTCAATGTCTTCGAATCCAGGAGGTTGTTTTACAAAGACTTCCTCAGTTATAAAACCATTCAAGAAAGCACTTTTCACATCCATTTGATAAAGAGTTATATCATGATGTGCAGCAAATGAAAGTAAGATACGTATAGCTTCTAACCTTGCAACAGGTGCAAATGTTTCAGTAAAATCAATACCTTCTTCCTGTGAGTAACCTTGAGCAACCAATCTTGCCTTGTTTCTCACAACCTTTCCCTCTTCATCAAGCTTGTTTCTAAATACCCATTTAGTACCAATAGCTTGCTTATCTTCTGGTAAAGTAACCAGCTTCCATACATCGTTTCTTTGGAACTGATTCAACTCTTCTTGCATGGCCAGAATCCAACCTTCATCTTTCAATGCTTGATCAATCGTTTTAGGTTCCATTTCTGAGAGTAGTGCCATATCTGCATGCTCTTTAAAAGAGGATCTGGTTCTTACTCTATCTCCAGGTTTTCCTATGATTTGATCTTTAGGATGATTGGCTTTGTACTTCCAGCTCTTTCTGAATTCAGCTTCTGAAGATTCTTGTGTCTGGTCACCACCGGACGATGAAGATGTAGGTTCACTATTTGTAGTATTACCTATATTTAATTCTGAAAATAATTCATCTAGCTCTGATATGGCTGTGTCAGGCTTCTTGTCATCAAATTTGACATGAATGGATTCTTCCACTGTCATAGTTTCTTTATTGTATATTCTAAAAGCTTTAGATCTTTCAGAATATCCCAAAAAGATTCCTTTGTCAGCTTTTGAATCAAACTTACCAAGCTGATCCTTAGTATTTAAAATGTAACACGTACAACCAAATGAATGAAAATATGATATGTTTAGTTTCCTTCCTTTCCACAGTTCATATGGAGTCTTCTTCAAAATAGGTCTAATAGAAATTCTATTTTGAATGTAACAAGCTGTGTTTACTACTTCTGCCCAAAAATGCTTTGCAATGTTAGCATATACTATTACCTCTTCAACTTTTTCTTCTGAATCAAGGTCAGTGTCTGCCATGAGAGCGAGATTTGCTTCTACTTCATTATCTTCCTCAGATGAGGATAAATCTAGATCTTCCCATGTAGCCATGAGGCTCTTCTTCTTTTTCTTGAAAGAACTTCTTGTGGACTTCTCCTTAAGATTAGGACATTCGGACTTGAATTGTCCAGGCTTTTTACATTCATAGCAAATGACTTAAGCCTTGTCCTTGCTTTCTTTCTTGTCCTTAGTATCTTTCTTCTGAAACTTCCTCCTGAAGTTTCTCTTCTTTCACATTCTTTGTATCTTCCTGGATATAAACGCGAGCTCATCTTCTGATGTGTCAACATCTTCTTCTGAAGCTTCATCTTCTGATTCTTCTTCTTCAGTCTGAAGGGCTTTGGAAGAACTGAATTTATGTTGAGCGACTTTCAAAGCAATAGACTTGCCCTTTTTGACAGGTTCTTCTTCATTTAGTTCAAGTTCATGAGCTTTCAACGAACTCATAAGATCTTCAAGTCGTAGGACATTTAGATCTTTTGCTTCCTGAATAGCAGTGACCTTGGTTCTCTACTGCTTAGTCAAGCTTCTTAAGATCTTTCTAACATGGCCAGGTGTAGTGTAACTTTTTCCAAGGGCCTGTAACCCATGAACAAGTGTTTGAAATCTTCCAAACATGGTTTCAATGCTTTCACCATCTTCCATTTTGAATAACTCGTATTGGCGAACCAACATGCTAGCTTTGGTTTCTCTTACTTGGGCAGAGCCTTCGTAAGATAAAACAAGTGAGTCCCAGATTTCTTTGGCAGTATCAAATTTGCCACATTTATCATATTCTTTTTCTGTCATAGCACAGATAAGAATGAATCTAGCCTTTTGATTGATTTGATATCTCTTTTTCTGCTCATCATTCCAATCTTCTCTGGCTATAGCAACACCATGAGGATTAGTGGGAGGAATGTAACCACTTTGAACTATATCCCACAACTCAAGTTGTTGTGTCTCAAAGAAAGCTTTTATCTTATCTTTCCAGTAATCAAATTTTTCTCCATCGAATAGAGGAGGACGGTTCATATGACCACCTTCAGTAGACATGTTCACTGAATAGGATCTTTTCTCTTAACACTGTTAAGTGCTCAACTAAGACGCCGAGCTCTGGTACCAACTGAACGTGAACACAAGAAGGGGGGGTTGAATTGTGTTAAAAACTTTTTGCAAACTATACGTAAAAACTTTAACACAGGTTTTTTCAAAACTGTTTGAATATCGGATGTAGAGAATTAAACCGGATGCAGAAATTAAACAGCTTATGAAAACTTGTTTTACTGAGCAAGGTAAAGATAAATGTAAAGCAGTAAAGGATGAGACGCAGAGATTTATACTAGTTCACCACCAACTGGTAGCTACGTCTAGTCCCTTCGTTCCTGGAGGATTTTTCACTATAATCAACTGATTACAATTTCCTCAAGAGTATTCTTCTATCACAAACTTGACAATACTCTCAACTTCTCAAAACGACTCAGTGCAGTCGAGCCTTTGAGGAATAGAGCCTTAACTAGGCCAAATACAGTTTACAAAAGAGATTATACTTTTGAATACAATCAAAATAACTCTCACAGAGAGGATGAAAAGATTAAGCTCAAAACAGAATGGCTTTCTTAAAGAAAGGTATAAGATGCTGAGTTCAGTTCTATGTAGACTAGAAACTTGGCACGAAACTTGATTGCTCAGTTGAGTAATATTGCTTTCAGAATGAAGTTTCTTCACAGTTTTTCCAACTCTTCTTCAATGAATACCTTGGGGTATTTATAGGAGTCTTCAAGGGTATTACCGTTGCAGTAGAAAATATCTCCTTTCCATTGAGTGAGGTAATTTGAAATGTAGTCCTTTTCTTCCTTTCCAGAGAATATCAAAATAGTACACATTACTGTTTTCGTACTATCTTCTATTTGCAATTGCCTTGTACAATTTTTGTCTTATGCTAAAGGTGTCACCTTTGCTTCCTCGTACATCAAAATGAGCGCATAAAATAAAATTGGAATTCCGTTCCAGAACAGTCTGAGGCTAAGAGCAAAAACGTGGTCATCACGTGCTTCATTAAAGAGATCAGACGCTTGCTCAGAACAGAGGACGGACGCTTGCAGTAATTGAGTATTCCACGTGTCAAGGAGTAACACTGCTTGGATGCTTGCTATTAACAAGACGCTGAAGTGAGTTCGGATGTTGACACGAGTGGATTGTATTCAACTCTTTTTGTAAATTTCTTCTTCTTCTTTCTTGAGTGTTTTGTACATATATATGAAGCTTTTGATACCTGTACACTCAAAGATATGTTAGAAGATAAATTGTTCTCTTGAGAATTACTTTGTTATCATCATAATTAATGAGGGCCTAAACTTCTCAATCGTTTAGGTTCCAACAAGTTTTACCATTTGAATTGATTGTTTTGATTGGTTTTGGATTAAAGGGAACCTCGTCGACGTACTGACGTAGTGGTACCGTAGGATTTACCCATAGGCTATTGTCGACGTGATTGGTTGTGATTACTGTTTAATCACTAGATTGGATTGACACTGAGGCCGGTTGTCGCGCATCGAGGATGTAGTGTCTTTTGGGTGGTGAGCAAACGATTTCATGGGGAACAGTTCGGAGACGGCCATGAGGAGCTCTGCTCGGCCTTGAGGGTAGTTGCCAGTAGGGGGTCTTATGTAAAGGCATGGCACTACTGGGGCGTCCCATTTATAGACTGGATCACCCTGACTAGACTCGGTCTGTATCTCTGGATGTTGAGGGCACTCTCATCTGCTCACCTGGAGTAGAAAGGATCCTGAAGATTTCAACGAAGTAGAATTTAGGTTCGCATCAGCTGGTTGCCAATGTAGGACTGTTGACCAATTAGCATTCGTTGTTAAGATTGACTTAGCTTTGTGCTTGAATTATGCGCTTTTGAAATGGATTTGACGTTGTACTTGTATGAATAGAATATTGGTTGCTGCTGATTTAATGTGGTTTGTATTACGTGTTAAATGACTCTAGTTGTTGTATAGCCTCATTATGTTTGTTGCATGAACACTTGTCTCTTTTGCTTGTCTTGCCTATTAATTACTGGGTCCGTATGTGTAACGGAAAATACTTGCTGAGATTTTTATCTCATTCATTTCCTTTTATTTTTACAGTTAATTAGCTTGGAGATTTGAAGATGTCTTATGAGTTTAATTTGAACACTTGGAAAGAATATTTGTAAATAAATTGGAGGATTAAATTGTAATATTTATGTAGTAGTTGTGTTGTTATTTTAATATTGAAGGCTTGGACTCGACATGTAATTATTTTTAACGGAATAAAATTCTTGGGAAAGGTTTTAAATGCATGACTTAGAGTACTCAAACGTTGTTCCTTTTTCTTTACTGTGAAAGGAAATATTTCTGAAACATAGCTCTTTAAATTAGTAATAGCTTTCATATCACTAGGATTTTATTTATATAAATAATGGAGATAGTATGCAAGAAGAGGTAGTACTAAATCTTTTGACTTGTATAAAAGTGAAGAACGATTTTAATTACTCATCAAAAGAATTCGTTTTGAAAAGAAAACCCAACTTATTTTACCAAACGTTTTGAAATCTTATCGTCTCATAATAATATAAGCGTTAGATAATTAGGGTGTTACAAAACGACAATTGATTTGATGGTTAGTTCATTGGATGGAAAGTAATGAACAAATTAAAGAAGTATTTTTTTATAAATATAATTTAGTTTTAGTTTTCTTATTTTTTGTAATATTCTTGATGTTTTTATATTATTTGAATTAAAATATTTTTTCCATATAATTTATTTTAAGGTGGCTTCTAGGGTGAAGATTTGTCACATGTGGTTGTAATGGTTCTACTTAGAGATGCACAGAAGCAATACTATATTATTGATTCAACGGAAAGGAACTCCAGTGTTTATGCTGCAAATATTACAATGATAAAAGGAAACACTCACTGCGGAGACTGGTAAGAAACTGAGATGCAGAGATGAAGAAAAAGGGGATCAGAATTAGAGGAAGAGAAGAGAGAGTTAGAGGGAGAGAGGATTCAGAACTTCCATCACACAAATCATGCCCTCTTCCCTTGGCTACCTTCGGTTATATGCATCTCGCGTCTGGGTCCTTGTGTCCACGTGTATTGCCGTTATAACAAACTCTACTACCTCCATTTGCTGACCTAGCTTGCCTCTTGGGCGCCATTTACTTTGTTGAGCATTATCCCTTTTTCCTCCACCAGTATCATTACATTACCATCCCCATTAAAATCAACCTTGTCCTCAAGGTTGAGTGAAAATTGTGAATAAAGGGATTAAGTTTGTTGTTGCTACACACAATTTGCCTCCAATGCAAATTCTCAATATCTGGATGAGAGTAAAAAATGAATATTTTTTTTTTTAGGTATCAATCCCTTTCTTAACAAAATAGAATGACGTCAACATAGTCATGGGCAAAAAATAAAGACCTTGCAAAATAAGCTGCAACTACTAATATCGTAGAAGTAGCTCAGGTAGATTAAACCGCAAAAGAAAACACAACAATATAGTTGGATTACATTGGAGGCTTCCCAGAACCAAGCAGCTGACCAATTAGATTAGTCACATGCCAGTATTTTGAAACACAGCGGTCAATGCAACTATTTTCACCCATATTTAGCTCAGACTCCTTGTACCTGTTGTCAACACACTTACTGAAACAGGTCTGGGTCATCTTATTGAACAATTCGACCCTATAATCCATCTCTATTCCGAATATCTGCTCTGCTTGTTCTTTATCGAGACCAGGAGGGGAGATGTTGTTTGCAGCCATTGTTGCACCCTGTTTACCTATTACTCCTACTTTACAATTCACTCGAAAATATGATTTAGGGTTTTGGGGCGAAACTACGGTCAAAAAAATGAATATAGTCATGAAGGCAAATGGTGAATAATAGGCAGAAGTAGCACCAATAACAAGTAATGCATTTCTCAAGGATTTACATGCCACACCCCAAGCACTTTGAGCATTAGTTCTTACTGGAACTGTTCCCAAGTTCTGCCACACTTTGCTTCCCTTCATATACACTTTCAGCTCCTGCACATAGCCTTTTGAAAAAGAAAGCAAGAATCCAAATAGTGTAGGCATTCACATTCAGCTCACTTCCTTTAGAAGGTTCGATGCAATTCCAAGTACCTTTAGCCACTTCAAGCTTCTCATCTATGAAAATAAAATTCATCCACTCCTTCAAAGTGCCATATGGAAGAGAAGTAAACTTAATCGTTTCCTTGACAATAGCACTATTCGAGGAAAACAAGTTGAGAAAGGAATCTATTGGTGTTAGAACTAAAATTATGGCCACAACACTTATGCATATTTGGGTGATGAAAACCACCAATTCTGCATAATTTTTCTCTATAAAAGAATCAAGTGAAGTGTAACACACTGATGCACTTTCTAAATAATGAACAAGGCGCAACACTTTTGTTTCTGGTAAAGGAACATCTACAATTTTCCAACCATGATGACCCTGGAGGTTGCTCAAATCAAATATTTCTGGATTTGCTTTCTGTCTAGCCTTAATACAGGAAAGTAAACATCATGTTCCATTGGCGAATCCCTCACCAACATATCCATCTTGACAAACACACATTACACCACCTTCAATTGATGTAACATTTGCCATAGCTGTATTCCTTACACAAATTTCCTTAGATAAGTTCCTAGGAATGGCCCCTTCCAATTTGACCCCACGTTTTCCTGAATAAGACCCTCGCAAAACAACCCAACTAGAAAATCCTCTGCATCCCAACTGAGAAAAAACTGAAAAGCCTTTACCAGTATGCCATATGCTATGGTCCGAGTCAGAAAATGGATAGCAGCATCCAAGAGAGCCACCATCTCTTCCATTACAACCAGGAAGTTCAATTGTTTCACAATCAACTATGCAAAGAGAAGAATCCTCAATCTCATAAAATGGAAAAGTAACATGGATTTTCCACCTGTTTTACTGCAAAAATTTGGAAGCAAAGGGAACTCCACTAGTTCTCCTTTCACTTGGAGGGAATTAGTAAAAGGCAAGAACAAAAAAAGTCCAAAGCAGATAGTAATAAAAGAGGTCATGAGGACAACAAAATGAAACATTGTCAGTGGCGGCATGTAATGAGCATAACGAAGTGACAAAGCATCATATGAGAGCAAATATTTCTCCTCCCATATACCAGCTATTATATACCCACAGAACATAGAATTCGAACAATCCAAAATTATGTTAGGCATTTCATCGAATACCTGTCGTGTAGTCCCCACATGACTAATTTTGGAGCACAAATCAAGGACGAAGAGACCATTTTCTTTGAAGACAGATGGATCTAAAATGATAATAGACTGAAAAAAATAGCATGTGCATCGAAGATATGAGGAAAACCTCTTGAAACTGAGTCACTCACCGCCGCTGAATGACTGGTGTCCGACGGCTTTGGAGGTGGCAGACACCGGGCGGGTGTAATGGCTGTCTTCTGTAAGCTTCAATCTGGTGGTTTAAGTGGCGATGGATCCAAAGCCGATAATAATCGTAAGATAAACAGGTCGGAACGGTTCACTGGGTGTGAGGGAATCACCTCTTTGCTGAGCAGAGACGTACGAACCGTGTGTTTGCCACACAGTTGATTCTTGAAAATAGCTTCCGATTTGCGAACAAGATCGAAACAAAAATTGGTTCCATGAGCCAATGTGGTACCACCGAACGATTTCACAGTGTCGATAATCGGTTTTGTTGTCGCTTCAGGTAGAACTATGATTTCGCCATTGATATCCCCCATCGGCTTCACCGCATCCACCATGAAATTCATCTCACCTACTGAAGGCACATCCATCTGGTTTGTGGAGGGAAGGGGCACATCCGGAGCAGGCACGGCGACGTTCAATGATTCCGAAGTAAGGATTTCTTTGCAAGAGTTCGCAGCACCATGGAAAGAGCTGAGTGATAAGTTGTGTTTCTGCAGTAGGACTTCCGGTTTAGCTTGAATGTTGTCCAATTGAGTGCCAGTAGATCTTTGCATTTGCTCGAATCTGTCAAAACGAGCTTCCTCAGCAAGGGACCATTGCTCCACTTACTGCCGAAGTCCTGTGAAGCTAACTTCCAATTTATCGATCAACGAGTGCTCTGCCATGGTGACAATGAAAGCACCAATGTAATGGTTCTACTTAGAGATGCACAGAAGCAATACTGTATTATTGATTCAATGGAAAGGAACTCTAGTGTTTATGCTGGAAATATTACAATGATAAAAGGAAACACTCACTACAGAGATTGAGTAATAAACTAAGATGCAGAGATGTAGAAAAAGGGGATCAGAATTAGAGGAAGAGAAGAGAGAGTCTGGGGGAGAGGGGATTCAAAACTTCTATCACACAAATTATGCCCTCTTCCCTTGGCTACCTTCGGTTATATGCATCTCGCGCCCGGGTCCTTGTGTCCACGTGTATTATTGTTATAACAAACTCAACTGCCTCCATTTGCTGACCTGGCTTGCCTCCCGGGCGCCATTTACTTTGCTGAGCAATTATCCCTTTTTCCTCCACTAGTATCATTATAGTGGTTCACCCGTGAGGAATGAGAACAACCTACTAACACAAGTATCTGCGGGGTAAAACTAATAATATATACAGTTTCTAAGGGTAATTTTTACAATTGACAAATTGCTAAATGCGTCTTCTAGAGATGACACAGCAGAGGAGAGAAGTAAGAAACTCTTTTGCAACCAAGAGGTGATGAAGCCAAAGGCAACACACGGCAGCGCACCGGAGGGTCGCACGCGTAGCACGATGCAGAGGGCTGGGGCACAATGTGGTTCATGAAGGATCTTGAGCATGGCCAACAATGAAGACGGATGATGGCAACAACAAACGAAGGGATTAGCCACAGAGGCTTAGCTGGGTCATGATTCTGCAGGCAGTGTAGTCATGGTGGTCGTCGGGGAAGTGGGTGGTAGAGATTACAATGGTGCCGCAATAGTGGCCATTTTCTTTCAACTGGAGTCAGACGAAACATCTTTATTAGAAGAGAACCCTTTTTGGGGTTCGATTCCGTAAGAGCTCGTATACAAGTTGAAGCAAAAAATGAGTGAAATAAAATTTTGCCGATGGAAATTTTAAACTTTTTTTTTATTGATTTCACAATGTTGGGCAAAGAGAGAGTCCAAAGCTCACATTAACACCATCTCTAACTTAAAGGTCCCTTTTTTTTGTTGCTTTTTATCTCTTGCTTTCACAATTTCACTTTTTTTTCGTCAACATTTTGATGTTTTTCAAACTTTGCTTTCTGAATTGTTAAGAAATGCTTTGAAATTGGGTTTCGTGAACTGCAACTACTGAAATCAGCTTTCGTCGACACTCGATTCTCATATGCAATTGTCTTCATTTTTTTCTTTGCAAAACACCAAATATTACCCTTTTTTGTGTGGGCTGATGAAGACCCATAGGTGGGTGAATGGCGGGCGAGCCTCTAAGGATTGTGGGGATTGTTGGTAGATGGGTTTTTTGGTTGTAACTCAAATGGTTTTTAAGGGTTTTTTTTTTTTTGTTATGCTGATTACTCTTTGTAATATAATGTTCTGATTTCTTTTTGTAATTGTCGCAGTTTCTGGCTCAAAGTATTATTGGTTCGGTTAAGTTTGGAAGAAAGTGTTCTGGTTTATTTATTTATTTATGTTTTTGGTAAAAGTGTTCTGGTTTAATTTAGATTCTTAGCACCCTTTTCCAGTGGTTTGACTCACACTTTGCCAGGTTAATAAGCATATCCCATATGAAAGTGTTAAAAAAAATGGATCAAAAAGAGAGAGTTAACGTAAAATTAATGAAAGCTGTCATATTTGTATAAAAAAATAAAAATGAAAATTGTCGTATTATAGCTTCACAAGATCTAAATTATTCACGGTGCTGACGAGTTTGCAAAATCAAATTAGTCTTTTACAACAATTCTTCGATATATTACCTATACTACCTGTGTTTTATCTCAATCGTTAATATTATAATATTAAATCAACGGTTGTTAACACATGGTTCACTCATGAACCACCTAATTAATAGATCACCTTAGATGCCACCTTATTTTAAATACAAATTAGTGGATAAAATTAACAAAACAATATATAAATTGGGTGGAAAGGATTTTCTCACGAGTTTTCCTTATCCTCATGGGAATAAAGCTACTTACAATTTTAGTACCCAAAAAAAAAAGCTACTTACAATTTTTCATCCCCGCGTTCCAAAAATCTGCCCCTCAACCTTTACCTATCCCTAGTAGGGTTGGAAAGGACAAATTCCACCCTCTTCTAGCCTATATACAAACAGATCCTCCACAGAGTAGTCCATTTCAAAACTTAAAGAGATCTCAAAATAGTATATATAATTGGTGACATTTAACCTACACAAACCGTAAAATCTGTCCTTCATGGGCAAATGCGCTTTGGGGATATAATAGTTAAACATTGAATGGTGATGATGTATAATGGGCTACTTGATACACAAGCGTTTGGTCATGTTTTTCATATTTACAAGCAGGGCTTATATAATATATTTACTTTAATTTTTTAAGTTACCTTACATTGTCATGCGAATATGGCATAAATTCCTTACTCCCCCATTTTCATTATAAGTGTCTTTAAGGTAATGCATACTCTATAAAAAAAATTAGTTGTGCTAAATTTTATGGTAAAATAATGTGTTAGGACTAAAATGTTCTTATACTCCTATTTCAGTGAAATATTACAAACATGACACTTAATATGAGACGAATGAAATACTTGTTTCCTTATATTAGTAAATTTAAAGTGTTTGATAAAATTAACAGTTGTACTAACTGATAAATATAAAATAACATAAAATACATTTTTAATTCATGTTTAAAGTTCTTTAATCAAAATATTAAATATAATCAAATATTTGTAAATTATTATTAAAATTGAGAGAAAAAAATGATACGTTATAAGCTCAAACCATACTTCAAGTAGCATTTGAAAAAAATGTTATAATTATGATTTTGATTTATATACTGACCTTCAGGAGGATATCTTATTTATATAGTGGCCTTTAATTTTGATTTTGTATCGGTAAATGAATTTTGGTTGATTACTACCTCCAGTCTCTATTATAAGAAATGTTTTGGTGTATTTTTTGTCCTATTTATAAAAAAAAACTTATTTCAAGGTGCATTAAATACTAGAGTTTCTTTTAGACCCTTATTTAATGTGAGATGCATCTTTACTGGAAACTCATATTTTTCCTATACACTATTTAATAACAGGGATATATTTGGAATAATATTTAAATTTTATATCATTAAATGAGCTTCCTTGGTCTTGGTTTTTTTTTTCTTCTTATATTAGAGACCAAAAGTAATACTCCTTCCAATCCATATTATAAGAGATAAAATGCTAATTCACACACATCAAGAAAATATTTTGAAATTAGCTAATTCTAATTAATACTCCTAAAAATTTATTTTTTTCAAATGTACTGCTTTCATAAATAGTGGCTAATAATTAATGAGAGTTAGTTCACACAAATTTCACTGACTTAAATAAGGGTATAATTGAAAAATAGTATTTAATGTATGTAAAAATTGATGCATGTTTTTTATATTTTGGACCAAAAATTAGATCCATTTATCTCTTATAATATGGATTAGATGGAATATCATTTTATTTTTGTGGTAGCAACGGCTTAAGGGTGGGACTCGTAAGTGCTGAGTATTTAATTTGGACCTGGCTTAACGGTAGGATACTACAAGAAAATGCAGTGTTACCTACAGCTTTAATGCAAAAAAGCCGTCGAAACAGTAAATTTACCGACAGACTACCGATAGGCTCGTGGCCATCGGTAAAATGGTCATCGCAAACAATTACCAACGAGTTTTTTTATAGACGTTGGTATTACCGACGGGTCTATTCCGTCGGTTAAAGACCATCGGTAATTTCCAACGGACACGACCGTCGCTAATTTCTGACGGCTGTGTCCGTCAGAAATCGAGATGGTGACTACCAACAGCCTTACCCGTCGGTATTGTAATTTTTTTAATGAATTAGTTAATTAATTTAATTAATTATTAATTTAATTTAATTATTAAATTAATTTAACTATTTAATTAATTATTAATTTAATTTTTTAATAATTTTATTTAATTAATTATTAGTTAGTTATTTAATTAATTAATTTATTCAATTATTAATTATTTATTTATTTAGTTATTTAATTATTAATTTATTCCATATTAAGAAATGTGATAACGTAAACTAAAAAGCAAAGTAAAAAAGAAAAGTAATATAAATTAAAAAAATATCCTCAGAATATCAAAATATAAAAAAATAAGTCAAAACAACACTAATAATCCTGATCATGCCCGAGATGCTCTAAACCGTCTGCGTTATCAACATCATCAGTACCAGGAGGCGGAGGCGGAGGCGGAGGAGGCGGCTGATGATGAGGCTGAGGCTGCTGGCGAGCTAGCATCTCGTACATCTGTTCTTGTTGCTCCAGCTCCTTAGCCAAAATTGCGTTCGTCCGAGGGGTCTCCTCCTTGGAAGTGTCGGCTAACTCCTGCTCATCTGCGGTAGAGCGACGACTGGCACCACTACTCGATGATTCTCCGATGTGGAGGTAGCTAGTCTCTTTCTTGTAGTTGCTGGCAAGGTCTCCAACAACATATAGGCGACCTTTCTTCTTGCCACCAACAACATATGTCCAAACCTTAAGCGGTACAGATGGATTCTCAGGGCTCTAAGACGGGGAACATGATGATGTCTGAGATCTAATCTGAGACTTTCTCGTCTTAAACTCCTCCTGTCATGCATAAACAAATAAGTCAATTTTTTTTTGCAAGAAAACATTATAAACATTATTAAAAAAAATATTCATTATATTTTATAATTACCTGGGTCCGCCTCAACTGATCATCAACGAACTCACTAGTACCTCCTAATATGAGTCGCACGATGGAGCTCGTGCAAATGTACCTCTCTACCCAACCTCTTCGACTGTAATTAATTAATAAAAAATCATAAATAATAATAACAATAATAATAATAATATAACACGTACAAGTCGAGCTGCGTGCTGTGCTTGACTGATGGAACCTCCAGTGTGCAAGCTACCACTCTTCTCAAAGGCTCTGTTCTTCTTGGCCTTCTCGCGGATCAATTTGTACTCCGGGGTTCTCCAGTGCTCTACCAGCCTCTGTCAGATATGATCCCTTATCCAGTGGGGTTGTCCCTTGAGGCGGGCATCTCTAAGCATATCAGAAAGGCAGTGGGAGGCCTTCATATGAAAGTTATTCTCGATCCGCTCCTCATCCTCTTCCCTCTAAGCACATCTCTCCTGTATCAATATAAGACATTATTAAACATAATTTAAATTTATGAAATAAAAAAATAATATGCAATAAAATAAAAATTGCTACTTACTCTAAAAGATACAAACATATGATCCCGCTCCTTGTCTTTTAACGTCCCCCAGGTGGGCCAATACGCCGAATAATTCTCCTCAATTGTTGTTGTAATAGCCTTTGCAGCTGGCTTTGAGGGAAGGAACCTGAACAATAGAAACATGTCAAACAAATATATATATATATATATATATACATGTAAATTATTAATAAGTTGATAAAAAATATAAATACTTACCCTTTACTAGCCAGCCTGATAATAACTCGACCATCATGCAACATTTCAAAATCCTCAACCTCCTGCTGCTCATCCTCGTCCTGCTCAACCTCAGTCTGATCAGGTGTATAGCCCGTACTATAGTCATCCTCGGACTGATGAGCATCGGACACCGTCTCAGGCACAACATGAGAACTAGAAGTGCCATGTGTCTGCTGGAACCCCGAGTTGGGGATCATGTAAATGGGAGGCAAAGGGGGTGTCGGTGCAGAAGGTGCTGGAGGCTGTGTAGGTACCGAACGTGCCAAAGGCTGTGTCGGTGTCGAACGTGCTGGAGGCTGTGTAGGCATAGATGTAGACGGACGTTGTGTAGATGACAACGTCGAAAACCCAGTAAGGTCACACCTAATAATGTTCGGCCTCCGACGACCGGGGGGGAGTCGATTGCGATGGCTTTCCCCTTCCCTTTACCACTAGTGGGTGGTCTAGAGGGTCGGATCCTGATCCTGATGCCATATATATCTATAGAGAAATTCAACAATAACAGTCATGAAATATTATATTTAAATATAACAATATTAAAAATGAAGTCCATAAAAATAAACAACAAGTTATGAAAATAATTGACAAATTAAAATATATTATTAGACATTTTTCTAGTTGTAAAAAGTTAAACAATTTCATTCTGCCCATTTTGCCTACACTACTTCGGCATCGTCTTCAGATCTTGATGGTTCTGCCACTTCTTCATTTAATTCCTCATCTCCATCTACATTTTCATATGTGATTGGATTGTCACGTAGTCGAGAAATGGGTTCCACTTCATTTACTACATTGACATGAGACATCTCATCCACTTGATAAGCCACTTCTCCCTCTGGATCATCTGCTTCAATGTGATCCATTGGTTTTGTCTTTATTGCGACACACCAACCTTGTTTGTCCCTTCGAGTTGATGGATAAGGGACATAATACACTTGTCTTACATGTTGTGCCATGATAAACGGATCAAACATTTGGTATCTTCTGCTCATGCATATCTCCACAGTATTATATTTTCGATCCACTTTGTGCCTCTACATGACGGATCAAACCAATTACAATAAGATATCACTATTTTTTTAGTATAGTCTCAAGTATTGTACGCCAGTTCATATATATGTTGAATCACGCCATAGAAGTCGTCTTCACCTCCATCTGTGACACCTTTTACATAAACTCTGCTGTTAATTGTTTTTCCCCCTCTGTTTTTGACTGAGTTTGAAATTTATATCCATTTACGAAAAAAGTGTGCCATTCTTTTACACGTGAACGAGGACCATGAGATAAATTTCTCAAGTGTTGGATTTTAGGGGATTCTGCCTCATTGTACACCTACGTATACAACATATGCAAACAAATTATGGTTCTTTTTTTCAAACAATAAATAGTTCAAATAGGACTTAAAATACATGCCAGGTTCATAAACCACGTTGGGAAATATTCATGAATATAGGCAGAAGAGTCTTGTTCGTTTGTGGGCTTAGTTAACAAGAATGCCCTGATCAAGTCATTATCAAACAAATGATCATGAGTAGTTTTGGATAAAAGAAATTGAAAGTGGTCAAAATGATACATAGGTAAGATATGGTGATACTTTGGTACAGTTGATCAACACGTGAACGTGAGCTGACTTGAACTCTTCTCCCATTAACTAATGAGTCAACTCATTTCTAGCATGACGACCAGGAAGGCCAAATACTGATAAGGCTAGCGGGTGTCTTTCACTTTCAATTTCTATTTCATTCCAATTATTTGTTGGTGTCAACATGAAGTTCATAAAATAATAGGAACAGAAATGGATTGTTTCACGGTGTAAGTAAGTTGCACAAATAGATCCTTCAACTCTGGCCTTATTTTTCACCGATCGTTTTGAGTCACCCATAAATCTATAAAATAACAAGGTTGATAAAAATTGATACATTTAACCCTTCAAATGAATATTTATATTAAAGAATATTTTATTATATTACCTTTCAAATGATATATCCATCTATATTGAACCGGTCCACTAAGCCTAGTTTCATGTGCAAGATGCACTAGGAGATGCTCCATTGAATCAAAGAAAGTAGGGGAAAATATTCTCTCCAACTTACAAAGAGTGACTGGTATGTTCTGCTCCATATTTATAAGACCATCCTCTCTCAATGTTGCAGAACACAAATCTTTAAAAAATTGGCTGAGTTCAATAAGTGGATTTAAAACATTTAACGGTAAGGTACTAAATGCAATAGGAAGTAAACACTCCATGAATAAATGACAATCATGGCTTTTCATCCCAATCATGGTTCCTTTGTTCACATTGGCACATCTTGCCAAATTAGAAGAATAACCATCTGGCATCCGAAGTTATTTTCTCTACCGACAAACTGACTTAGCTTTCTTGGCAGTTAAAGAGTAACAGACTTTGGGTTTCAGGATTTTTCAATCCGACCGAGTCGTCAAATACAAGTCCTTTCGCCTACAGTAAAGTGGTAAGTCTAGTCTTGCCTTATCATTGTCTTTCATTTTTCCTCTGAAGTTCATCACTGTGAGAAAAATATTGTCAAAAAAGTTCTACTCAATGTGCATAACATTAAGGTTATGTCTCAATAAATTATCTTTCCGATATGGTAGATCCCAAAAAATACTTCTTTTTGTCCAATTATGCCATTGTCCATATCTTTCAAATAGATCCAATTTACCATAATCTGTGATTTTTGGCAGTTTCATAACTCTGTTCCAAAGCTGTTCTGATGTCAACCTTGGGGGCGAGCCATCTAATTCAACTTTCCCCTTCTTAAAGGCGTTCTAATTCCGTCTAAATGGATGATCACCCGGTACCTGTGATGTGAGTCAAACTAAGAACTCTTCTTCCCGAATTTCAAGGTAAAAGCCTTTGTATGCTCCATGCAATGCGGACATGCCATTTTACCATGAGTACCCCAACCAGACAATATGCCATATGCAGGGAAGTTATTAATGGTCCACATCAGAGCTGCCCTCATTGTAAAATTCTTCTTTCGTGCAATATCATACGTCAAAACACCATTCTACAACCTTTTGAGATCGTCAATGAGAGGCTGTAAATAGATGTCCATACCATCTTTTGGATTATCTGGACCCAGTATAATGCAAGTCAAGAACATATAAGGTTTAGATATGCACATTTCGAGAGGAAGATTGTATGGGATAACAATAACTGGCCAGTAAGAATAAGGTTTTACCGTGGATTGAACATACAGGGTAAAACCATCAGAGCATAAGCCAAGTCGTACATTACGTGGATCTGCTGCAAAATAGGGATGCACACGATCAAAGTGCTTCCAAGCTTCACCATCAGATGGGTGGTGCAACATACCTGAAGTGCTTTTATTCTTATAGTGTCACGTCATTTTGCCTGCAGTCTGTGTTGATGCAAACATTCTCTGCGGCCTTAAAATAATTAGCAAATAAAACATTGCCTTCACTGGAACTAGTTTTTGTCTACTCTTCCCATTATCAGTGCGTGAAATATACCTTGGCTCACCACAAAACTTGCATTCAACCCGCACGCCATCGTTTTTACCAAATTCATTGTCGTAATATAACAAACACCTTTTCACACAATAATCAATCATTTTAGCTTCCAACCTCAACTTGGACACTAAGCTTTAAGCCTCATAATAAATTTTTGGCAAACCATCTCTGATAGGTGACGAGTCCAACATCATTTTCATTATGAGATCCAAGCACATATCGGTAGCACCACAGTTGGACATAAGAGCTAAAAGCCTCACACACATTGATAATTTGGAGTCTGCAGACCCTTCAAACAACGGCTTATTTGTTTCTAACAAGAGATTATAAAATTTTTGTGCTATCTCATTTGGAAGTTCATCTATGTCATCATATTGTTGCTCCTCGAATGATACGTTGGCCCCCCAGGCATCACAAACCATATCTTGCATCAATTTAATCTGCTCCCCATATCCCGTATTTGCGCAACTGCTTGAAGCACCTGTGCAATTATCGCCAACCCCTAGATCAACTCGAGGCAACTTTTCACCATGTCTAGTCCAAATCTAGTAATTAGGCCTAAATCCAACTGAATACAGGTGATGCATGACCTCTCCTGGGCTCTTAATCCTTCTGTAATCGCAATTAAAGCACGAACATCTAATCCCTCCATTAGTTGTGAAATCTTCATGTGCTATTGCGGCTTTGACAAAGTCATCAACCCCAGTCTGAAAAGATTGTTTCAAACCCCCTCTCCCTGAATACAACCTATCGTACATCTGTTAACACACCAATTTGTCTACTTTTATAGGGTATTTTTAGTACTTAAACATATCATTTTGCACTATTCAAAGCACAAAGATACTCATTTATGTCCTATTTTGTAGAATTATCATAAAGACACCACTCTGAGTAAAAGATACGAGAATGGACTAAAAACTAGCAAGTTTTGGAGAGTTTTAACACTACTAGATGAGCGGTACGACATGACAGTCATTCATTATGGCCGTACCTAAGTCAGAATTTCAGTAGGGGTGTACCCCCTTGGTCATACCACCTGGCGCCGATGAAAAAGTCTAGTACGACCATGCCAAAGGCAGTACGACCGTACACAAATCATGTTAAGGAGTGTAACACACACAAGTACGGGCCAACGTCGTAAGCAAAGTTCGGTACGGCCGTGTATATATCCTGTATGGTCGTACCCCGTCCCAAAATGTGCAAATTTGAGAGTCAGATGACCTAATCTGTATCCCACTCTATAAATAGGCCCTCTTAGCCTATGTTAGAAACCTTTTGATGAATTCTCAAGTCAAGAGCCCCTTTTTGAGAGTTTTACATCACTTCCTTTGCCTTCCTATTGATTTGTGTTTCCTTGGAGCTTGGTGCCAATCCTGATTCGCTAGAGCTTTTGAGGACGTGAAGAACGTGCTTAAGGATCATCGTCATACCGAAAGGGTGTCTCAGTTTAGATTTATTCTCTTTATTATGGATTTATATGGTTTTATGATTGTGTTTATGTTATTATCATTGATTATGAGCAGCTAAACCCATCACTAGGGGTGATGGGACCCTTTACAATACTTTTGTTATTTATCTAATTAATTCTATGTGTTTCTATTAATTGATTGATTGGTTTATCCCTAGCATACTTAATCCTATAAAGTCTAATCAACCTTTAATTAGTTAGCTTAATTGGCAGTAACAGGACCACAGTTAGTTAACGGATCTCTGGGAATAAAAGAACTCGCTTTATATGTCGGATAGGTTATTGCTTGTTTCTAATCAGTTATTAGATTAACAAACCTACCTGTTCTTAATGCTCTTTCTTTTAACTACCTTCTTGGACCAGACGGATTAATTAGTTAAGAAGAAGGCTATTACAAACTAGGTAGTTCTTATTAATTTAGACTGGGTGGTTAGTTTTCAATCATAATAGAGAACTCGTAGTAATTAATTAGTGAATTCAAGAGTAGAGTATTGGTGAATCCGGTTCCCCTAGACCTCCCATAACATAGTTAATCCGTTCATGCATTTAGTTTAATTATTGCTTTAATTACGTGACAACTTTTGCTATGTTCTAATTACAACTTTCGTTAGCTTAATAGAATAGAATTCTTTATGTCATTGGTACTGGCACATTCCCTGTGGGTTCGACATTCGAAGTCTTAAATATACTCCACTATTATTACGAGTTACGATCAAGTGCACTTGCCTGAGCCGCAACAAGTTTTTGGCGCCATTGCCAGGGACTGTTTAGCGATATTAATTGAATAAGAGTTTTATTTTCATTAGGAATTTATTTTATTTAGTTATTTATTTTCTGTTTGTTTTGAAGGACATTCTAATTTGGTTTTCTTTGGTGTATGCAGACAAGGTCTCAACATCCTGAATTGATATTCGACCCTGAAATTGAAAGAACACTTAGATTTTTGAGAAGACAGCAACTAACAATGGATAATGAACTCACATTGAACGAGTATTTCACTCCAACTACGGATGTGGCGGACAATGACAACTATCCGGCAATTGAGGCCACAAATTTTGAATTGAAGCCAACACTGATTTCTATGGTATCTGCTATGCAATTCTCTGGCTTACCTTCTGAAGACCCAAATGGTCATCTCAAGAGATTTCAGAAAGTTGCTAATACTGTCAAGTGTCATGGTGTGACACCGGAGACCATCAAGTTAAGACT
Source organism: Calophaca sinica (assembly GCA_037113605.1). Taxonomy (NCBI): domain Eukaryota; kingdom Viridiplantae; phylum Streptophyta; class Magnoliopsida; order Fabales; family Fabaceae; genus Calophaca; species Calophaca sinica. Next base: position 55,786,806 of record CM073732.1, on the reverse strand, counting down.
GTTCTCATTCTCGCTACAAGGGAAGGCACAATTATGGTTGGATTCACTTCCACCAAATTCTATTACCACTTAGGAGGACCTGAAAACCAAGTTCTTAAATAAGTACTTTCTTCCCGCAAAATCTACAAAGCTGAGAGCTAACATATCCAGGTTCTCTCAGAATGAAGGAGAATCAATGCATGAGGACATGTGAGCGATTCCATGATTTAATTAGAAGCTGCCCTCATCATGGTTTCACCAAGTGGCAGCTAGTCCAGATTTTATACAATGGTTTTACCATGCAAACTAGAGGTGTTGTTGATGCTGCTTGTAGAGGATCTTTCGGAAAGAAGACACCCACTGAGGCTTATGATAGAATGACTGAATAATGTTCAGTGGTCAGCAAATGACAAACAAACTGCAAGAAAGAACCATCATGCAGGAATTTATAAAGTGGAAGCCAACAAGCTCTTGAAGCAAAATTGGAGGCAATGACTAAGAAGATAGAGACTTTAATGGCAGCAAAAACTCAGTCCAATGCAAATTCAACTAATAATGACTGTGGATGCATGGCAATTGAAGGCCAATTAGAAGAAGTCAATGTTGTGGGACAAAAAGATTTTGACCCAAAGACAGGGATGCAAGAAGCTATATTAAAATTTATGCAAAGGCACAGACATCCGTGTATGGGAGTTTTAGCCGGTTTCATGGAGAAGACTGAAGAAAGACTTAAAGCTATAGAAACCAAAGCAACTAAGGCATCTTGTAATTTCTGTGGAGTAACAAGTCATGATTCTAAGGATGGCACTGAGGAGGTGAATTTTATTGGAAATAAGCAACAGAATGACCCCTACTCAAGCACCTATAATCCCGGATGGAGGAACCACCCTAATTTCTCATGGGGAGGTCGACAGAGACCACAAGGTCAGAATCAAAATACTTACAAACTTCCATATTTATAGAATCGTGCTCAAAATGATAGAAGTCCCAGTGAGAACGACATCAACAACTTTATGGGACAAATGACCAAAAAATTCAATAACTTAGAAAAGTTAGTAACTACTAACAGAAGATCAGAAATCGTTGAGAGAACAAATGGCAACCTTGTTAAATGTCGAGACTCAAAGAGAAAAAGGAGCACTTCCAAGTCAAGTGGAACCAAATCCAAATGAGAAGTGCAATGCAGTCTTTATGGCAAAGGAGGAACCAAAAGAGGAGAAGGCTCAAACTGAGCCTCAGCAGGTAAGTAACTATTCTCCTCAAGGTTCTAAATTTTTTTATAAAGATAGGCAAGCAAGGAAATTGTTAGAAAAACTTAGAAAATTGCATGTCAATATTCCCTTTGCCGAAATTGTCTCTGAAGTACGTAAGTATGTTAAGTTCTTAAAGGAAATAACTTTTAATAAAAATAAATTGGAAGAGATTGAGACAGTAAAATTAAATGAAGATTGCTCTGCCATGATATTAAATAAATTACCGCCTAAGCTTAAAGATCTAGGAACCTTTGTTGTTTCTTGCTTAATTGGTAACAAATCTTTTAAAGCACTATGTGATTTGGGTTCACGTATTAATCTAATGCCTCTTTCTATTTTTATAAAATTAAATTTGCAGGAACCACAACCTTCTAACATGTCCTTACAGTTAGTTGACAGAACTCTTGTTTACCCAAGAGGGATACTAGAGGATATGTTAGTTAAGATTTTCCCAGTTGACTTTGTAGTTTTGGATATGGAGGAAGACAGAGATGTCCCTATTATTTTGGGAAGACCATTTTTGGCAACTGGAGATGCTACCATTCAAGTGACAAAAGGAACCATGACTTTAAGAATTGAGGATGAAGAGGAAACTTTTAATATTTATAATGCTAATAAAACTTCTTCCTCTAGTGCTTCTTGTTTTTTCTTGCTGGATGTGGAACTTAAACAAGAAAAAGAAAAAGAAGAGCAAGTTGAGAAACAAGACAACAACTCTTTTGAGCAGGATAAAGACATAACCCATTCCTTGATAATGGAAACACTTTGTTTGCCTAAATTCAAAGGACTGTATGTGAAGGATCCTATTCCTCATATATTAAATTTTTATGACTTGGTCAAGACTAACAATTTTGCTGGAACCACCGCAGCAGAATAAGACTTAAGTTATTCCCCCTTTCTCTTGGAGGATTGGCTAAACAATGGTTCTCAATATACCCAAAATTTCACTTTCCAACTTGGGAAGAATTGACGGAAGAATTTGTAAGGACTTTCCAACCTACAGTGGAGGAAAAAGTGGATCATATCCAAGGATTCCATCAATTAAAGGATGACACTCATGACGAATTCACTAGTTTTGAATTAGATCCATCTATTATCTTGGAGGTGTCACAGTTACAATTCAAGGGAACAACAGGGCAAGATCCTATTAAGCATATGAGGCAGTTCTACAAGAAGATGAGAAAAGCAAAATATGAGAACTTGTCTCCAGATGAAGCAAAATTGATGATTTTCCCATTCTCATTAGATGAGGAAGTCAAGTTACGGCTATATCTCCTACCAGTTGAAGAAATAGAGACATGGGATGACTTGGTAAAGAAATTTATTAGGACATTTTCACCTATCATAAGGGAGCCAATTTACATCTATGAAGACTGTGGATACACAATGAACCAACCAAAAAAGTGCTCAGGCCCTGCTTGGATGGACCATTCTGAGGAAGATAATTACATTGCAGTCCTTCCCAATAGTAAGAAAACAAAAGGTAATGCCAAAGAAGGGTCATTACCCGCTGAGGACTAATTCTAAATCCTTCGAACCGTCAAGCTTGGGACGTTAAACAAGCGCTTACCAGGAGGCAACATGTGTCCACTAACAATTTTCTTCTTATTGTTATTTTATCTTATTTATTTATTTATTTTGTTTTATTATTGATTTTATCTTTATTTTTATTTCTATGATTTATTAAAAATACAAAAAATTGAAATATTCTGAAAAACCAAAAATTTTCTAGAAAACCAGTATGTACGGGCGTACCTTTCATCAGGCACGGCCGTACCACACGGCTTCGTCCTGAGAAATACAGAGAGCAGATAGGTACGGCCGCACATATAACCAGGTACGGCCATATCCCGTGTCCAAAGGCTGAATATTTAAGGTAAACAGTGAAAGGTAAAGGCATACCATACCCTCGTACGCCCAAATCCTCTCCACTCAAGCACCCTCTACTCTCAATTTCTTAGCATTTTTCATCACAAGATTATCCAGGTACTAATTCTAAACTTATTTCTTGGATTGATTGCCTGTTTTACTGGTTGTTTTGAGTTTTTAGTTAGTTTAGGTTTTCAATTTTGTTTAATTCTAACTTTAGCAATTTAGGAGTAGTTTTGGCTTGGTTTTGCATATTTAGAGACCCTAGAAATGATTAGAGACTTAAAATCTAGGCTTAAAACAGAGAAAATCTGATCATAGGGTAGATTTTTTACAAAACCGTAGCGCAAAGACAAACAAGACTTTGTCAAGAATAGGTCGTGATCAAGGTCGCATCGGGCAAATTTTTAGGGTTGAAGACTGACTATAAATGTACGGTCGTACATGTTCATTAAGTAAGGTCGTACTGAACTTTTAAATTAGGGCATACATAGAGATACAGTACGACTGTACCACACGAAGCACGACCGTACCTAACACGGTTTTTACTTAAAATCCTAATTTTTCCTTTTTTTTATTTTTGCAAGAAAATGTCTAAGCGCCAGAGAGGCGACGGTTCCTCATCTGCAGCAGCACGTGCTTTTAAGGCCGTACCTAATTATATCCCACCGCAACACAAGGAGCGATACAAACAGTTGCGGGATTTCTAGGCCCACACACAGAGATTCTTGGACTTTGATGCCCACCAGCAGGTTGGCCTGCGAAAGGAGGTGGAGGCATTGTTGCAAAGGATCGGATGGCTCTAGGCAGCCTCCATTAGACAGCCCACTCATGTGGAGGCTGTCTTAGACTTTCTAGCCACATGTGGCTATCATATGAGGGACAGGAAGCCCCAGCACCCAGACATGGAGGATGAGCCAGAGCAGGATCTGGTAGTTAACTTTTGGCTCCGTGGGACTCACCACGAGATGACCCTAGCCTATTTTAAAATCGGGCAAGGATTCGAGATGGTGGAGACAGTTCAGACGCCGGAGTATTTGGGAGCACTTCAGGAGATCCCAGAGGGGTGGTAGGACTCAGAGAGTTGGAGAGCTCTCACTGGGGATGTACATTACATTCCTAGCCGCACCATGGCTAGCAAAATTAGAGACCCAGCTGTGCGGACAGTGCACAGATGGATTGCCCGTTCCATTAATAGGAGAGCCTTAAGCGACGGCACAGTCACCAGGCCGGACTTGTTTCTACTTTGGGCCATGACCCAGGGGCACCGCCAATGCCGGTATGTTTTTCTTGTGCATGTGCACCCAGCTGGGCGTTCATCTTCAGACCCAGAACACCGGACACATAGTCTTAGGTTCTTTCATTTCACGTATAGCAGCTCACCTCGAAGTTCGCACCAAAGCGGGGCTACATGCATTGAGTGGAGCCCATTGGACTTGTGACTCTCTGCAACATTGGTGTTCTACAGAGACTGGGGCATGGCGAGTTTGAGGTCGTCAAACCGGAGGAACAGCAGGAGCAGCAACAGGATCAGGCTGTAGATTTTATGCCATTGGCAGAGGAGCATCCATCACCACCACCACAGCCAGCAACACAGGGCCACTCCTACCAGGACGTCATGATGCGTCTTGATGAGATGCAGTCTAGCTTTCAGGAGCACAGGACCCACGTGGACCAGCAGCTGGCAGCTAATTTGGAGCACCTTCAGTGTCTCCAGCCTTATCCTCCTGCCAAGTGATGTGGGATTATTTTTCTTTCTCTTTTAGTACTTAGGCTCTAGCTTGTGTATTAAAAAGATATGTATATATTTTTGGCATGCTCACAGGATATATTTTATTATTATTGCTTTTAATTTTATTTTGTTGTTTTAATTTTACTGTTATTTCTTTTTATTTTATTTCTAAATTTTTGAGTTTTGTGATGCACAGTTCTTCCGTCCGCTTACCAGCTCCATCGGTATTGTGAGAGGAAACAACTTTCCTTGCCCATATCCCCATTCATTTTGCTCATGATATTTCCAGAGGGGAGTCTCTTTCCAACTTCTTTTACTTTTGCACTTATTTCATTTTCTTTTATCTTCTTGTGCCTGCTTTAACTTAATCGGAGTGAGGGCACTGCGAGAAATAAGTGTGGGGAGGGATTTTATATTGTGCTCATTACTTGGCTATGCTTAATCCTTATAATTATAGAAGAACTTTAAATTTTTGCTGATTTAGGGGCTACAAATTTTTTTTCTGACAACTTGTGATTGAATTAATTCTATTGCTGGTATTGGAATTTGCTGAAAATTAGCATTGAAGTTCTATGAGTTTTAACTTTCTGTGTAAACTACTAAATGTGATATTTGAGCCTGAAACAAGAGGTCACATCATGCTTTTGCCTCTTTTCTTTGTTTGAGTGATATTTTTCTATGAATGTGCATTCTAGAACTTGTGCTAAGACCTTTACAAAGCGAATATAAGTTTAATTTCATGAGAGTTTGGAAAGGGCAAAATTTAGGAATTTTTCAGGCCACTGCTATTTTGAATACATTGTACCACTAGTTGCCCACTTTTGTGCCTAAAAGTACTTTATTTAATTTCTTTGGTACCCTTCTTGTTACTATTGATTAAATTCATTGAAGGCAACCTTAGAAAATTTTCTTTAAGAGTAATTAGTGGTAAAGATCAATAGAATAATGCTTTGAATCCCTTATTTGTGCTTACAAAAAGAAGGGTTAGTATTTATTTCCCATCGTAGTTCTTAAAAGTTGTTTAATGGATGCATAAATGCATGAAAGGAGGAAACGAAAAGAAAAGAAAAAGTATTGAAAAGGAAAAAAATTATAATTGTTTATCATGCTAATGCCTTTAGAAATTGCAAAAAAAAAAATATTGATCGAAAATTGGGGATTCTTGTCTGCTCTTTAAAGTGAAGAAGAAATAGGTTGCTTGTTTTGGTTGATTTATTACTGACCCTTTGCATGACCTTTTCATTTTTTTTTATCATACCTGACATTATTACCATGACCCCATTACAATCAATGAAAGATCTCATTCCTCTTTTGCGTGATAAATAGACTCTAATAGTAGAGTTTTGGTCAAAGTATAAGCCTATGGTAATGTCACTTCATTTGAAAAATCTGAGCGTTAATGACTATGCCTACAAACACTTTGAGATTAGTGAGAGTGTGACTTGAAAACCACAGACTATTGACTTATTTGAACTTACGCCTCTAATTGAGTATTCTATTTATTGACATGTTTTATGATATCACTTTGTTGTCATACTTATGTTTTTGCCCCTATCCAGTGAAAATAGTTTCTCTTACTATAGTTACCCAAGTAATTTGCTTGAGGGTAAGCAAAACTCAAGTGTGGGGATGTGTTAACACACCAGTTTGTCTACTTTTATAGGGTATTTTTAGTACTTAAACATATCATTTTGAACTATTCAAAGCACAAAGGAACTCATTTATGTCTTATTTTGTAGAATTAACATAAAGACACCACTCAGAGTAAAAAATGCGAGAATCGACTAAAAACTGGCAAGTTTTGGAGAGGTTTAGCACTACTGGACGAGCGATACGGCCTGATAGTCATTCAGTATGGTCGTACCTAGGTCAAAATTTCAGTAGGGGCATACCCTCTTGGTCAGTACTATCTGGCGCCAATGAAAAAGTCCAGTACGACTATGCCAAAGGCAGTACGGCTGTACATAGATCATGTCAGGAAGTGCAAAACGTGCCAACGTCGCAAGCAAAGTTCGGTATAGCAGTCTATATATCCGGTACAGTCGTATCCCGTCCCAGAATGTGCAGATTTGAGATCCAGATGACCTATTCCGCATTCCACTCTATAAATAGGCCCTCTTAGCCTATGTTAGAAACCTTTTGATGAATTCTTAAGTCAAGAGCCCCTTTTTGAGAGTTTTACATCAATTCCTTTGCCTTCCAATTGATTTGTGTTTCCTTGGAGCTTGGTGCTAATCTCGATTCGTTACTAGAGCTTTTGAGGACGTGAAGAACATGCTTAAGGACTGTCGTTATACCGAAAGGTGTCCCGGTTTAGATTTGTTCTTTTTGTTATGGATTTATATGGTGTTATGATTGTGTTTAAGTTATTATCATTGATTATGAGTAGCTAAACCCATCACTAAGGGTGATGGGAGATCCTTTAAAATACTTTTGTTATTTATCTAATTAATTCTATGTGTTTCTATTAATTGATTGATTGTTTTATCCCTAGCATACTTAATCCTATAAGACCTGATCAACCTTCAATTAGTTAGCTTAATTGGTGGTAACAGGACCACAGTTAGTTAGCGGATCTCTAGGAATAAAAGAACTCGCTTTATATGCCGGATATGTTATTGCTTGTTTCTAATCAGTTATTAGATTAACAAACCCACCTATTCTTAAAGCTCTTTCCTTTAATTACCTTCTTGGACCAGACAGAGTAATTAGTTAGGAAAAAGACTATTACAAACTAGGTAGTTCTTAGTAATTTAGAGTGGGTGATTAGTTTTCAATCATAATAGAGAACTCGTAGTAATTAAATAGTGAATTCAAGAGTAGAGTATTGGTGAACCCAGTTCCCCTAGACCTCCCATAACACAATTAATCCATTCGTGCATTTAGTTTAACTATTGCTTTAATTACGTGACAACTTTTGCTATTTTCTAATTACAACTTTCGTTAGCTTAATAGAATTAAATTCTTTAAGTTATTGGTACAAGCACATTCCCTGTGGGTTCGACATTTGGAGTCTTAAATATACTCCACTATTATTACAAGTTACAATCAGATGCACTTGCCTGAGCCGCGACAACATCCAACTACGATTCGAAGGAAAAAAATTCCATCTTCTGCATGTTAAAAAAAATGACAATTTCAGCAGCACGACGTTCTTAGAACCGCTCTCTTTCTTTAAATGGTATGGCCCTATCCCATTCGAGAAAAAACTTTTTCATAACTCGTATAATAGTCTTTCCTTAATTCTCATATCTTATACTTTGACAAAATTTCGACAGCATTTTCCATTGATCTCTGAGTACACTAAATGATCACAGTTATGAATACCGCTATCAAGTATGCACCTAGAGAACAAAAGGAAATGAATCGAACTGAAATTTCATCAAATATAAAGATATGAGAATTAAGCAACAACTATTATACGAGTAAAGAAAAAGTTTTTTCCCAAACTGTCTCATTTGGACAATTCAAGGTTCAATATATAATGAACACGTTGTACCCTAAAAGAGTACACGCACTCAATAATATATTAAGCCTCAAATGGGAAGCTAAGGCTTTTCTCCGACACTAATAACAAGCATAGAAATAAAACATCATAAACACATTCATAACTAATCCTAAGTTTCTTTACAAATCGTCCTCCGGTATTCCTTGCCCTTCTCATAGCATGCTGATGTCTAGGGGATTATACCCTTCGATACCACGCCATAAACACATTCATAACTAATTCTAAGTTTCTTTTAGTTCGTTAAACACGTTATGATCAAGTTTCGACAAAATCAAGGTTCCTAGACTTGTGTAGAAAACTATATAACTTGGGTACTCATCTTCCCCAAGGTTCCAATACGGCAATATTACGGCTACAACAATTTATATCATTCCTCAATTGTGCAAAACAAAAGTAATTCACATTTACCCAAAGCTCAACCAGACAAGGTATCTCATATAGTCATTACATCATTCACATATCCTTAATCAGTCAATCTCAACATTGATTTTTCAATTCAACAACAATCACAGTCATGTCATCAGAATTACGACTAGTACGAAAACGGTACAAAACTCAAAGGAAGGAAACAACCATAAGGTCACCCTTTCACTAACATATATGCACATATCACAGCCACTGCACATATCACAGCCACTACATCATTCATCCATATATTTCCACATAAATCCCAAGTAGTGCATGCATATATAGTTCATGTCATATTTTCACATAAATCCTAGATCATACATACTAAGACTAATTACAGACTAGAGCACGATAAATCCTAGATCATATTTACTAAAGTACCATACCTACAGTCCAATTACATACCACAAAATCAACACACTCTAATTACATACAATTTAATTACATACCACAAAATACACTGTAACTACATACAATTCAATAATACCTCTATTTAAAGCACGAAATCACTAACAACAAAACAATCTTATAACAAACAATTTAAAGCACGAAATCACTAACCACAAAATATGTCAGTGAGAGAGATAGAGAGATGTCGCGGTGGTGGCAGTGGTGGATGGTGCAATGGAGGAGTAGTGGAGGCGCAGGTGGTGGTGGCAGCTGTGTTGGCAGCTGGGATAAAAATTAGCACACATAAATTACTTCATTTCAAACTCAATTTTAACCAAAATCAATTTTGCAAAATCAAGCTCATCTAAAATCAAGTTTACAATCACTCATCCCACTGCATACTAAATCCACAATGTACTCCATCAAATCAACCAATTACATAAAAAATAAAAATACTTCTCAACTTACAATTCCGAAGAAGATGAAGAAGAAAGAAAGGAAAACTAATTTGAAAATAAACTTCTTCATCAGATGAAACAACACCCATTTCTGGAATTTTTTGACTGTGATGTTCGATGTTGGAGAACAAGTGAGGCTGTGGACTTGAGAAAATGGGGTCTGTCGCCAGTAAGGGAAATGGATGAGGTCGTGAAAAATGGGTCGTCGCTAGAAATTGAGGATGTTAATCCTTGTATGTGAAAAAAGGGGGTCTTTCGTGAACCTCTGTGAAATTGAAAAAGCAATGTTTATGCATAAAAGAAGATTTGGGCAAAATGTGTAATTATAGATAAACTGGTAAAACTGGTTGGTGCCGGTTACAAAATTCTTTGACCATCAAGGACAGATTTCTAATTTGTCCAGGTTAAATGCCACCTATATAATCTGACTTAGCAAAAAGACTTCATACATTCCATTGCCCAACCACACTATTTAGGAAAACTCAATCTATACACACCATAAAAAGCACAAACCAAGACCAATTAGATCTCATTTTAATCAAGTCTAAGATAGACATAAAATCAAAGCCATACTCATCGGAAAAAAAATCTATTATGCATAAACAAATTATTCCAATCTACTGCATGTCAAATCAACATCACCTCTATTTTCCTCTTTGTATCACTAATCAATGCTCTATGAAACAAGTAAATGATTTGAAGGTATTACAAGAGGTGGCTTTTAAGTTGCACAAATGATAAATTTGTGCCGGATGAGAAAGTTGTGATACAACCTATAGTTGCCTGTGACATCCGGTTTCTTGATATTTATAATTTTCACCCCAGAAGTCTGACTAATGTATAATGTTGTCATTTAACATTAAAAAGTACTGAAAAGTTTTATGATTATGTACCGAAAAGTTTCTGTTGGCTGTGCCATGAGAAGACAGCTCAATGCATGTTCTCAATGCAAGACAGAAATTAAATTTAATGTATTAAATTTTTTATTTTAACGTGATTTGAAATTTGCTCCATGACGTGGCATTTAATATTTTTAATACACTTTATCACAATATCACTTACCTTAGTGACATGCGACAAAAATAAAATTCAATTAGTTAAATTATTTTATATTTTTTGAGTTAAATATATTTTTAGTCCCTATTAAATTATGATTTTTAAGTTTAATCCCTGTATATTTTCTTAATACCCACTTTTTACAAAATTGCGTGCGTTTAGTCCATAGAGAGGGACTAAAAAACATGCAGTTGTGTAAAAGATAGAGACTAAAAATGGATAAAATTTTTATAAGGACTAACCTTGAAAAAAGGTAATTTAATAGAGGCTAAAAACATATTTAACCTTTTTTTTAATTTTAAAATTGATTTTGTGTCTCATGACCTGCGAGCCTAACCCGAACCAACCCGCTTATTTTGTGACAGTTGTGACTTTTTTAAATGGTGTTATCCATGTTATGATGAACTCATGATATCTCAATACCTTAAGGGCACTTATTAGCGTTTTTCTTAGAAAAAATATGTCAATAGACAGTTTTGATGGACACCTCTATGTATAATGCATTTCAATTTAAAGACAATAAAGACACCTCTAATATTCAAAAAAATATGGCAATAGACAATCAATGTCAATTTAAAACATCCAAAAAATAAATTGATTGGTGAAAAGGACTTTTGACAAAATAAATTTTTCTCAAAGTATAATTTTTCTCAATGTATAATGCACAGACACAATTAGTTAATGTCAAATGAATAATTGTATTGTGTCAAAAAAATGAATAATTGTATCAATTAATAATTATTTATAATATTCAAAATCTTAGTGTTAGACATCAATTTTGTCCAAAGGCCCAATTTGCTTCAAAAGCCCACTTTGACGCAAGCAAAAAACATCAAAAGGGAAATGTCAGCAGTGTTTGACAACTTTCGGGAGAAAAAATAGTTGCCAAAGAAAGAAAAAAATTATACATTTCATTTTTTTTAAATATATGGCTTATGAAGCCCTCTTTTGTAAATACATGTTCCATTGACACTAACCAACAACCCAGGTTTCCCTTCTTTGATCTTGTCCGTTAAGTTTTTAATGCATTAATTCAATGGTTGTATCACAACTTTCTCATAATGCACAAATTTATCATTTATGCAACTTAAAAGCTACCATTACATGAAGCACCACATCAAAGCTAAGCCACACTACACATAAATTGAAATCCAAACAAGATGTGATAACGAGCATTAATAACAAATGCTGAGTAGTCTCCGACTCTTGGGCACAAAGATGCACTTGGCTCCCTGCACAATCACCTTTCTGTTAAGCAGATTAGATCTACTACCTCCGTCCCAAATTATAAGCAATTTTTTGCAAAAAAAATTTGTCCCTAAATGTAAACCCCTTTTCAATTTACAAGATACATTAATTAATTCTTTACAAAAATACCCTTAGATAGTCTTGGGGAGATGAGAAGTCAAAGTGGAGTATTAAAGATTTTGTCTCAATAATTGAAGGGTAGTATGAGAAAACTAGTATATCTTTTAGACAAATTAAATTGGTTAAATGGTTTTCTTAAACTCCGTGTTTTGATCAAAATGTGCTTATAATTTGGGACGGAGGTAGTAGTAGGTAACCTATCTATAAGTAACAGTCGTGAAAATTCAAGCACTGAAATTAGTAGGGACTCCACATTTCTATAAGCTCTTAAACAGAATAATCCATTGGCTTTTAAAATTACCCAAACCTGAATTTGTGACTAAAAACTTGTATGTTGTTGTTAATGCACGAAATGGTGCAAGGTCGTACCTTTGCTCCTCTGCTTGGTAGTTGGGCGATGAGCTCCGTGGTGAGTACTCCTCCTCCGGGCGTGATGTCCTTCCTCCTTCAGACCGACGGGTGGGGTACCTGCAAAAGGCACTCCGATGCCTAAGTTAGATAGGGCTTTTTAGGGTGAGCATAGAGCTCGCATCATAGAGATGAGTTTAGGGTTTAGAGAGAGTGTAGAGAAAGAGTGAGAGATCAAACAACCCCCTTTACCTGAGGGGCCAAGCCCCTTTATATATGAGTGGTAGTTCCGGGTTATGTGCTAGCTTCCTTCTTCAGAAAGTATTATTTGGAGGGCCTTGCTAGATCAATGGGCTCGGATATGGTTGGGCTCAGCTCGGTGATCCAGTTAGGAGCCCAGCTCGGAGGCCGGCCCATAACACAAGCCCCCTAGACCCTTTGCCTGAAAAGGTACAAGGTCTAATTGTTTTTTCGTTAGGTCGGAATTCGAGCTGGGTGGAAGGCCAAGAAAGAGAAAGTCGCCCAAGTTCTCGGTCGACCCCTTCCAATGTGTTGACCGTCTCCTCTCCTACAAAGGTCGCCAAGAAGTGATCACAAGGTTCTTCTCGTCCTATCCCTGTCCACCCCGTAAACTTGCTTGCCGATCAGCTGAGCATGTTTAGAGTGCAAGTATTTGGTTTTCTCCAAATTCCCTGTAAGAGTTGATCCCATCATAGAACTGCTCTTGCTGAGCTTGAAATAGTATAATTACTTCTTGAGAGTAGTAGGTCGAATGATCTGATATGCGAGGTATGATATCAAAAACCTGAGATGACCTATGAGGTATGAGCTGGTATCTGATGCGCGACTTGAGGTCATCCAATTATCTGCATAGTTTGAGATCATCCAGATCGCTGCGGTCTTCCAATTATCTGCACAGATTGAGGTCATCCAGATCGCTGCAGTCTTCTAATTATCTATCCAGTGATCTCTTGAACATAGGGAGCTTAAATGCAGATCGAGCTTTGAACTGGTTGAGTCGAGCTCAGATGAGGATGAGCTCCGAGCAGGTCGAGCTCCAGTCAGGATGAGCTCCGAGCAGGTCGGGCTCTAATAAGTACTTGTGTTGACGTACAAGGAGAGCTTGTAAATAGGTTTGAACTATGGGTAGAGCTTCGACCCCAAACTTGACCTTTGACTTGAAGATTAAGATAGGTAGAACTCCAAACAGGTTTGGACTGTAGGTCTCTGCATTGGTCGAGCTCTGACCTATGGTGGTCTACTCCCACCTAAAATTTGTACTTGAATTTGAAGAATTGAAGTGCATGTTGAGATATAGGCCTCTACATTTGAAGTGCTGACGGGGAGCTGGTCTTTGTTGGTGAGCTCACGGAGAGCTGCTTCTTGTTAGTGAGATCACGGAGAGTTTTACTTATCTGAGCTCGTGTAGAGCTGGTCTTTGTTGGTGAGCTCACAGAGAGCTCCACCCTTACCGAGCTCGTGGAGAGCTGGACTTCATCTCGAGGGGTAAAGAGGCTTCTGTGCTCCCCACTTTTAAGGAGGGTTTTGATGGTGCCTGGCCCAAGTGAAAGTGATCGCTCCCGATCTTGTTATTGAAAACCAAGGGAATGCCCTTGTGTAACTTGTGCTTTTTTGCTTTTTGTTTTTCTTTAGTTCCGATATTGTAATTGCTCATCCTAGAACCACATCTTGCAATTCCTTTTCCTATGAATGAAATTTGACTAAGTGATGATGACTTACTTTACTTTCTTTTCACGCTTTCCTGTAGTCCTTGGGTAGTATAAGGTAGTGTAGTCCTCGGGTGGCTTCCCCCCGAAAGATTTGTTTCAAATTGAAAGTTTGGAACACTAGTCCCTCGTAACTACATTAGTCGAGTGCTTGTCTAATCCGAGCATCGTTTTGAGCTGTCAGGTCAGGCCTCTATCCTGACCTGGAATCTTTGAACTCACGAGGGTCGATTTTAGGTCGAGTAGGACCTTTCGAGCTGCTTTAGAGCTCGCCACGTCTTTATGCTGAAGTGGTGTCTTTGAACTCACGGGGGTCGATTTCAGGTCGAGTAGGACCTTCTGAGCCACGAGCGAGCTCGCCAAGTTTTTATGCTAACTTGGGTTTGGGACCACAGGGGTCGAGCTGTGAGCGAGCTCACCAAGCCTTTATGCTGACTTGGGTTTGGGACCACAGGCGTCGAGCTGTGAATGAGCTCACCAAGCCTTTATGCTGGCTTGGGTTTAGGACCACAGGAGTCGAGCTGTGAGCGAGCTCACCAAGCCTTTATGCTGACTTGGGTTTGGGACCACAGGGGTCGAGCTGCGAGCGACCTTACCAAGCCTTTATGTTGGCTTGGGTTTACGACCACAGGGGTCGAGCTTCTTCCGACACTGGGTGCCGAGCTCCGTGGCGGGCTCGACCTTTGGTTTTGGGGCACTGTTCCTGTCAAAGTATAGACAATTTGCAACAACTTGATGTAATAAAGTTAGCATTAATTTTTATGCTATGAATAAAGTGCTCGTAGTCGAGTTTTATACTTCCCTGTGAGAGTAGTTGACCTGGCTGTCCAAGTGGCATGGTTGAGGTCATCAAATAATCAAGGTCAGCGACGTAGCCGAGTTTAAAGCCGTTTGAATATTGAAATTGTTGAGGTGGGCCTGGTTGGTCGCCCCGAGTACTGGACTGGGAATCCACCTGTTGGTTATCTATACTGATCTGTTGAGATTAGCAATGTGGTTGACTTGAGCTCCGTCGAATAGTTGAGGTTGTTGCTTGCTCCTCAGTAGCCGTTACCCTTTTTTTTCTTTTTTAAATGATAGAACTCGAGCTGAGATTGTTGCTACCAGGCTGGTTACTTAATCAATTTTGATCGCTCCTTGAGGTCGGTCGAATATCTGAATATTTGAGGTCAACTCGGTAGTTGAGATGAGGTTGACCAAGCTGAGTGGTTGAGCTTTGTCAGGCATATATCTTAATCTCTCCCTTGATTTGTGTGGTCAACCTGAGCTCCTAATTCTTAGGATATTTAAAGACTTTGTCTTTATAATGATCTCTCCAAAATAGTTAGTAAAAGATATGATTTTAAATATCAGGATAGGAGATATGATTTGCAACAAAAAGTCTTAATTTAAATTCTTGTTCGAATTTAAATTTGAATTCCGAATAACAAATTGGCGATGATAAATGCCTTTATTCTAATTTACTTGAGAAAAAGTGGGACCGTATAATTCGATGCGCGTGTTTAATGTTTATCCGTGGTAACAGATCCTAGGACGTTTTTCAAAGGTAGAAAGTGGAATATCAATTGGCTTTCAACGTATAACATGATGAAAAATCCATGACTTTTATAAATGAATCCACCAACCAAATGCTAAAATTCGTTGCAGGCTAACGATGATCAGATCCATAAATATAATGGCTTTGAATCATATCGCAAAGAATGAAAAGTTGGTCCTTTATATTTTCTATAGTTGGAAATTTTGAGGTGAATAAATGTGAGTTCACCGAACACGTAACTGATCTTTGCAAATTCTCATCATTATAATGAGTCCGAGCACGTAGAAAGATTTGACTCATGTAAACATAAGAGATTCGGATAGGGATACACCTGAATATATTCTCATCGTTACCCAAACTGGCCTGTTCCGAGTCGGAGTAGAGGAGGCAGAATGTCGCCGTTTTGAGTCTCTAGTTTTGCCATCAACAGCTAGCAATGTTTATTCTATTTCTCGTTTGAGGTCTCCCGCATGGTGATTTGTTCGTCAAGGCGAGATCTTTGTGTTTGTTGTACTCTTTGTTTGCTCAAGAGTTGCAATGAACGGTAAAAATTTGATCTTTCTATGTGTAGATTACTTCTCGGTGATTGGTCAACCATGGTCGATCTGCTTCCAATATCGGATCTTTAGGTGGTTGTTGGCTCTGGCTGACAGTGTTCTAGCCTGATTCGTCCTATGGCGATGGTTGGTTCATCGTGCTCCTAGTGTTCACCATCTTGCTTGGTGGTTTCCTTGAGGCCCAGGCCAATTTTACCGGGCCCCACGGTGGGCGCCAATGTTAATGCACGAAATGGTGCAAGGTCGTACCTTTGCTCCTCTGCTTGGTAGTTGGGCAATGAGCTCCGTGGTGAGTACTCCTCCTTCGGGCGTGATGTCCTTCCTCCTTCAGACCGATGGGTGGGGTACCTGCAAAAGGCGCTCTGATGCCTAAGTTAAATAAGGCTTTTTAGGGTGAGCATAGAGCTCGCATCATAGAGATGAGTTTAGGGTTTAGAGAGAGTGTAGAGAAAGAGTGAGAGATCAGACAGCCCCCTTTACCTGAGGGGCCAAGCCCCTTTATATATGAGTGGTAGTTCCGGGTTATGTGCTAGCTTCCTTCTTCAGAAAGTATTATTTGGAGGGCCTTGCTAGATCAATGGGCTCGGATATGGTTGGGCTCAGCTCGGTGATCCAGTTAGGAGCCCAGCTCGGAGGCCGACCCATAACAGTTGTCAACAAAAAAACTTGTGTTTGTTACTGTTAGAATTCGTGTGAGTGGTTAGTCCTACATTAGCTAGAATTGGGCTAAGTGAAGGATATATAAGATATGTGACCCATATACCCAATGCCTTAAGGTTTTAGGTAGAGATGTGGTGTCTAGTTCTCTTAGTGGTCCTAGACCTTAGCTCGTTGTTGCTTTTAGATGCTCCCTGGACTCCCCAACAATTGGTATCAGAGCCGTGGTTCAGCCCGATGGGGAGCGAGAGTGGATCCTGCCGGTTCTCTATGTGGCAGACTCACACTTGGGGGGAGATTGTTAGAATTCATGTGAGTGGTTAGTCCTACATTGGCTAGAATTGGGCTAAGTGAAGAATATATTAGAGATGTGACCCATATACCCAATGTCTTAAGGTTTTGGGTAGAGATGTGGTGTCTGGGTCTCTTAAGTAGTCCTGGTCCTTAGCCCGTTGATGCTCTCAGGTGCTCCCCGGACTCCCTAGCAGATACAATCACAAAATCACTTTTTTTAACATTTTCTCTAAGCTACGAGACTCGTTAAAATCAAAAGCTACTAAAATTACTCTTTCGTTATAATCTAATGATATTCTAATTCTAACTATTTCTAAAATTTGAGACAAGTACATAAAAATTCATAAAATAATTATTTTTTAAAAATAATTTTTTCCTGCATAAAAAAAAATATATAAATTTTTTATGAATTTTTTATGTCCACGGGGTTTAGCTCAGTGGTAGGAGCTTGACCTTGTAATCCCAAGGGACATGGTTCAAATCCCCTCAGGGACAGTTATAACATAGCCATTAATGCTACTTAAATAATAATATATCATCTTCCCCCACCCCCTTTAAAAAAAAGGGTCTCAAATTCATTTGTGATTGAATAATTTCCTCTCATAAAAAACTAATAAGATGTTTACAAATTCCCCTAATTCACAGAAAGGTCTTCAATGTTGATATGCGATTTGAAATAATCACAGCAAAAACACTAAAAAGGAATTGAATAATGTTTTTTCAAATTCTAATAAGAATTATAGTACTCCCTCCGGTCCCATATATAAGAGACAAATGCACTTTCTAGGTTCATTGAATAACTGATGTATCGATACATCAGTTATTCAATGAACCTAGAAAGTGCATTTGTCTCTTATATATGGGACCGGATGGAGTAACAAATCACTCAAGAAATGTCAAATGAACAATATTTTTTTTTTGGTGAGCATCAGGATCAAACCCCTTACATGACACAGGGGTAACTAAGTCCTAGGGGAGCTACAATAATTTTTTTTTGGTGTCTAGCTAATGAACAATATTTGCTTGAGATTAAACTGTAACTCTCACCCACTGTTGGTTGCTTTGGCAATTTCAGCGACATGGGGACGCCGGGACCAGGGTTTGAACCCGGGTGTTGCCGTTTAGAAGTGTATGTGTTTGTTGTTTACCATTTCTACTAGCTGACTAAAAAAAAATTGACTCTTATCACTATAAGTTGTACAAGGTATAAACAATGAAAGACTCAGAGAATTATGCAAATCAACCAGATAACTTATGGCAGTGCAGATCAAGGGTGCAATATTTCAGGTAAGTTTTCGAACTTTATAGTCTGTTTGTCTCCAACTATTTATAAAAAGAAAAATCATCTTTTAAAAGAAATAACCATTGTTTAGAATTTTTTTACCATTTGTTTCAACTTTTGGAAATAATCAAAATTCGAGGGGGAAAAAATCTAAAATATAATTGTAATGAGAAGCTATTTTAAATTTGAAAAATAATCATATTTTAATGATTGTTGACGTGCATGAGAGAGACAAATTTAATTTTTTTTATTGTTCTAAACAAATGTAAATTAGCTTTTGTTTTGCATACAAATCTCTAAAAGTCTCAGAGAAGGTAGCCGAGTGATAAAGTATTGTCGGATATTAAGGGCGCGACCGCGGGCTCGAACCCGCAACGCTCCACTTCCCCACTCTCCATTCCCTTGCCCCCGACCATCTGTACTAAAGACAAAAAATCATACAAATCTCTAAAAATCATTTTTTAGATTATTTTATCTAAATAACAATTTTGTAGATATTAAACAAACATGCTCTTAATCTCTTAAAAATAAGGGAAGGCATGAACAATAATCACCGATAATCATCAAGTGCATAATAAGAAAATGACACCAGAGGTGCACACATACAATTCAGTTTATTATGTAACTTCTACTAGATGGAGCTAGCGGGGCCAGAGGACCATCAAAACTATGCAGCGAGAGCATTTTTCCTACATCTAGTATAGGTACCACTATTTTTGCTGAAAAGAGCGTGACATAGGTTGACATCGTGCTTTGGGACCTGTTATGTGATCTATACGAGTACCTTGGTGATGCCAAGTTGCATCAGACCAAAGAGATGAGGGTCTACACGACCAATTTACGTGTACTTTTTCATTATATTTTATAATTGCTGAGTCATTGATACCTATTAAGAAAAGCTCAAGTGAGTTTTTAAATTTATTACTGGCATGGATTTTCGAGCGCTTTCCCAAGATTGGGAATCGACACTTGACCACAGGATACATAAAAGAGTATCCTTAGGCCAGCCGCTGAACCCTAGTGAGGGGTGTTGGCGAGCTGTTTCATTTCAAATTGCTTTGGATAGGTTAGCGTTCGAGGATGTCTACTAGGTTCCCTATGCAAATCATTGAGAGCACCATATTTTTTTTAGAGATCTATTAGTATTCTGGCTGTAGCTCGCTGATGCATGCACACTTACCAAAATAGGTAGTGCTCCTGTAGGGTATGTCTAGGGCATTCCTCGGTCTCCTTGAGAAGTCAATGGAGTTGTTATATCTCATGAGGATATGGACAATAAATACTTGAACTACGTAGATCATTTGGTCAATGATGTTAGTAGAGGACCATTTGTCACACATCCGGGACAGCTAGCTGACATATACCTTCACTGGTTCCAAAGGATTTCCATCATTACTTCATACCACCTACTTGGGGAAAACCTCATAGGTGGCCATCACATAGTCTATTGGTTTGCCAGAGTCCACCTATTATAAGATATTATGTATTTTCCATCTACTTACTATGTTAGGTTACTTAATAATGTTGTTATTTGTAGAAGAAGTTGCAGAGGATTTTGAGATTCTCTAGGGGCATGCTTGACAGAGGAGAGGTTCCAAAAGGGATTACAGCTTCGGATCATACATGTCAAGCATTAAGTTTTTCGTGTAGTGGCACTAGGTCTGGGAACACATATTAGAGGAGGAAGAGGATTCAATCCGTTACCTGATGGGTCTTTTGTATTTTGTGTTGTCTTTTAAATTGTTTTTATTGTACTTTATGAACATTAATACTATGTAGTGACTCTTTTTTTATATAACTATTTTAGCACATATCTTTTAGCACTTCAAATGTATAAGAAAAGATTAAAAAAAGACTTTTGAACTTAATTTTTGAAGGACAAAGTACATACAAGAAATTTGATTCCATAATACATAATTATGTATTTTGAAAATTAAGTTTCAGAAGGTTAAACACATTCAAATGACTTTAAGAACTTAATTTCTTTAAGACAAAATACATTTTGAAAATTTGATTATGAAAATATGTTCTAGAAATTTAGTTATCAGAGTAATTTGAAAATACAAAAAAAAAAAAAAACTTACTTCTAGAAAGAAATTTCCAAGAAAAAGGTA
Organism: Calophaca sinica; assembly: GCA_037113605.1. NCBI lineage: Eukaryota > Viridiplantae > Streptophyta > Magnoliopsida > Fabales > Fabaceae > Calophaca > Calophaca sinica. The sequence continues at coordinate 55,766,269 of CM073732.1, read as the reverse complement.
AAAAAGCCCACAGAGGGGGCGCGTATAAGAAAAAGGGGTGCATAAAGCAACCCCCCTCATAAACCTATTTATGTTGCCTTTTTGAAAACTTATGGGTTTTGCTAAAGCCACTCTCCCTTTTTCCTTTCCCACCCCTAGTCCACTAACTTTAGATGAAAAACACCAAATTGCCCCTACTCATCCCCTTTCTCTTTCCCACCCCTGAGGGGTTTTAAGATTATTCGAAAAATAAGTTCTAGATGTGTCCGGATATTAATATTCGAGCGTGTAAAAAACTTATACTTTGCCATCCAGAAACATTCCTAGAAACCAAAAAAAAAAAAAAAAATTACATTCCAAATACAAGTTTCTAGATGTAGGATAAAAAGAAAAAAAAAAGACAAGTTTCGGACTACAATATTTTTTGCCTATTGGCAAATAGTTTCTAGTATGCAAAAAAATTATCATCTAGAAACTGATTTTTTTTAAAATAAAAAACGACAAAAAAAGTAAAACGGGCTTTAAAGGAGGGGGTCACATGGGGGGCAGTGGGGAGAGGGGAGGAGGAAGTGACGGTGGTGGTGAAAAGGGGTAGTGGGGTGGGGCTGGGATTATAGGGGAGGAGAGATGGAGAGTGGAAAGGGAGTTGGTATGGAATAGGGGTAATTTTGGAAAAGAAAGGAGGAAGAGGAGGGAAAGACAATTGCCTAACTTATTTGACTTTAACAATGACTTTGAGCTTGTGGACTATCTAACGTGGACCATGCCTAGATCCAATCGAAGACTCTGACAAAACATTTTAGGGAGTTGTTAAAATTCTTTTTGGACAAAGATACGCTTTCTTGTTTTTTGATAATACAAAGATACGCTTTCTTGATTGTATGGTAAAAACTTACTTTACGGTAGATTTTTTTTGGAAAAATGGTATACAACTTAAAAAAAAAAAAAAAAGGCTAAATTACAAAATTGATCCTTTAAATTTATTTTAGGTTTCAATTTGGTCCTCTACGTTTTATTTGTTTCGTTTTGGTCCTCTACATTTTATTTTAGTTTTCAATTTGGTCCTTTCCGTCACTAAAAGTCAATTGTCCGTAGCTAGAAGTCCATTTTCCAAAATGTTATTTGGCTTTTAGTTACGGAAAGGACCAACCTGTTATAACTTTTAAAACGTAAGGGACCAAAACGAAACAAATAAAACATAGAGGACCAAATTGAAACCTAAAATAAACATAGAAGACCAATTTTGTAATTTAGCCTTTAAAAAATTGTATACAGTAAAGAATGTCTTTATGATTACGGATGACAATGAGTACTCTTTGAGTAGGGTATTATAGTACCTATCCTTATACCCGTGTTTGAAAAAATTACCTGTATCTAGACCCATACCCACGTGGGTAATAATTTAGTACCCATACCTATACCCTTTTGGTACACGTATCCGTACCTATTACTCGCACTTTAACTATAAAAAAACTATAAATAACAAAAAGAACATTATAACTCAATTAAAAAAATAATCCAATGATCTTTCAAACTTACTAATAAAACATTATATGTCAAAGTATTTTAACTAAATAAAAACATTCAAAACATAAAAAACGAGTAAATATCACAATGAACATCCAAATTGTGTTTAGAATTATATATACATATATGTTTGTGTGCTAGGTTTGGAAAGTTTAGAATCTTTTAGATTAATTTTGTTTTTAAAATTTCAGTTACAATTAAAATTACAAATGTTAGTAATATAAATAAATAATCATATATATATATATATATATATATATATATATATATATATATATATATATATGGGAAATGCTACTTTTTTACGAAGAGAAACTCTACGAAACTGTACGAATCACTGTTATTGGTTGCCTTTTTACTTTTTCAATCACATCCTCCGTGTTTTCTGTTCAGCAACATTTAAAAATTTGACACGTTATCTTTCTTCGGTTTCGTTCAAGATTTAGTTTGTAACAAATATCACTTCTGTGTGTGTATATATATATATATATATATATATATATATATATATATATATATATATATATATATATGAAGAGGTATCAAATGACTCTATGAGTCACTCTTGTCAGAGTTATTCCGCTTAATTACTCACTATAAACATTGAATTTTATCAATCTAACTGTTGAATATCATCATATTATATTAACGATCATGCATACCAAATTTTAGATAAATTGCACATTCGTAGCTATGTAATCATATGGTTAACATTTTACTTATATTTTGAAAAGTATACTATACATTGAATTAAAGTTATTTAATGAAGTATCAAATATTTTTAAAATTTAATGGAATTGATATACTCAATAAGAACTTTTAATTTGTTGGTTCGATCGGGCAAATTCAATATTTATAGAGAGTTATTAAGCGGAGTAACTCAGACAAGAGTTACTCCAGGAGTCATTTGATCTCTCCTCGTGTGTGGGGGTACCATAGTATTCGTACACACACCTATACCCATTTAAATTTGTCGGTAATTATCCATACCTATTGTGCGGATATTTACCCTACCCTCGTGGGTAACTTTTGCGGGTACCGTAAAAAAGGTCTTCACGGTGGGGGTATTTTTGTCCACAAGCAAATTTGTGGGATGTCACTAATGAGGTGTAGGGTGCATTTAAAAACTCCCAATATTTTAATGCATCCAGCGCATAATAATATAGAAAATTTATGTAAAATTATGCTTTAAACCCACTAATAACATGCACTCACCCCTCTAAAAGTTTATTTTGAGGCGACATAATTGTATGAATTTGTCTAGAACTTTCGAATGACAAAATAATATATCTCTAGAAATATACTTTCGGATGGAGGGTGCATGGTATAAAAAACTAATGCCCTTTGCTTTCATATTCTTTGATTCCTTTGTAATGGTCTCTTGTTTCAGTCCGTACGTGGTCCATATTCCATAGAATTTGCAGGTACCCGTGGAAGACATGGTAAATAATGCGATCTCTATGAATTTGATTTTGACATTTAAGGCATAGGAGTCCATATCCTAAAAGATCATTTCTATACTTGCAAGTGACATTATGTTTGCTTCAGCCAAAATCAAAGCATTGTTTTGCATACAGTTATAGAAAAAAAAATGGTTTAGTGCTAAAGTTATTAAATCAATTGGAAATTTATTATTAATGAAAGAACCACTGCTATGACGCTTTTAACACTTGTACTTTAAGCTACAATGCAACACAAAATGTCCTCAAGCATGTAATTTAAATCAAGTATACTCCTTTTCAAAGTACCCACTTTCGAGAACTCGCCAACCAAATCTACCTTTAGGAAGACATTTTTGTGTTGGCCTTGGAAAAATGACACCCAAACTAACAATTTCACCTTAGAAGACACGACTCTTAATTATTATTTTTATGGAATGGGATATAGGGTACTTTTTACTTGATTAATAATGTCGAAGCTTCTTGTCTTAATTTTTTTTTTACATTGAATCAAATGATATTACGAGGAATAATAGGACATGCACGGTTGGTGTAAATTAATTTTACACGATATCTAATGAGAATTCATTATACTGCCATATCAGCCCACTATTACAACTATATTTTAAAATAACTACCAAATCATGAATTCTCATTGGATGTCAGTGTAAAAATAATTTACACTGACAGTGCACAACTATTAAACTCTATTAACAATACCCTTATTATATAATTAAGGTACATGACTAATTCTTCTACACTATCACGGTACAAAGTTAAACATAGAAATGACATGTAGAGGAGGGCGATGGCTAGGGTGGTCCAATGCAACAAATGGTTTACGGTGGATTAATACTTGAAAAGCATTTGAAACTCTAACGACGATCGATGTCGCTCCTGTAAGTAGAAGCTCATGGTCCTCCACGTTCTCATAACCCTCAACAGTGATATGATCAGTGCCGGTTCGATAAAAACAAAAAAAAAACGACCAGGTCATCATTGAGACACTCATGTCTGTTTTCCTTTTTTTTTTTTCCTGAACATGCACCGATCAGGTCACCATTGAGGATGTGGAGGATCGTGAATTCTACTTACGGGAGACAACGTGGATCTTTATTGGAGTTTCGAGCGATTTTTAAGCATTGATCCACCATAAACTATTTGTTACGTTGGACTACCGTAGCCATCGCCGGAGAAGGGTGCAAAATTGAAAGTGTCACCGTTTTGCACTAATAAACACCGCCCATCTTTTGGGAGTCCTTATATGGCAATCAATCATCATCGGTATATGTTGGTTATTGTTTGTCCGTATGTGCAATGTATTCAGCCAATTGGACCCTCGTTGCATCTGCTATGGTGCTGTCCTACAAGGAACATTACAAAATGAAAGTATAATTCAGCAAAATAATGAAAAGAAATTAAGAAACAGAGATCTCACACATTGTGTATTTTGATTAGCCCTAAAGAAACGAACAGGAATCAAAACCAATCAAATGAAGGGGAGGAAAAAAAAATCCCCTTTTATAATCTTTTTTCTTATTTTTTTGACAAATCTTTTTTCTTATTGGTAATGCTTACTTGATAAAGAGATAATATCCAAAAGTTCGGCCAACAGTTTTTTTTCCATTTCAATCAAAATAACTTTTATAGCCAAATAATAACATAATTTAACCTATAAAATCAAATTTTCAACGGAAAGGAAGTTTTTATTTCAATAATCAAGTATCATATTAATTTAATTAATAATTTATTTATACTATGATATTTTATTAATCGTTAATAGATTATTGATTAAGTAAGTTTATAATTGGTTAAGCAATATGAATTGAAATGGAATATTTCTTGGTCATGTGGCACTAGATTTTCATTTTTGCAATTATGGTTATGCAATTCATGAAATCTAATCCTCCTCATTGAAAAAGCATATATGCTATCCAAAGTGCAAGAACTAGGTCTAGATTCTCTCCTGGATTTTTTTTCCTGATAAGAAAGGGACTAAGAATTGATGGATCTATTTGGATCGACTTATGAACAACTTATTTGTGCTTATCTATTAGCAAAAACATTTGTCTGAATGTTTGTGAGAAATTATGAAAACAACTTATGACATGTCTATAAACTGTTTTCAGCTTATTTCGATAAGCTCTCCAAGATAGCTTATGAAAACAGCTTATGACTTTTATATATTTCTTCTTTGAATATGTAAATAGCTTATAGATAAACACTTATACGATAAATGCTTATCTTAAAGCATAAGACAGAAAGAATAAATGGAATTTTCTGTACCTTTTTCCTAGCAGAATGTAACCGTACCTTAGGAGTCATCCTATCCTCAGCCCTTGGATGAGTGTCACTTTCTTTCAGGGTGGCCAAGTTAACTAGTTAAGCACCAAACTTTGAGTTTTCCCATTTCAAACAAGGTGATTTGGTAACTCAAACTGTTCACTCACTTGCATTGCAATGTACATCTAATTTAGAAGAAGAAAGAAAACACAGAATCACCAAAACTCTTTATTACAACTGGTGTTCCTCAATGGCCACCTTATTATACTATAATAACTGATTGTCTCATATTTCACAAACACAAAGGTGTAGCATAAATTCTGTCTTTTCTATGTGGCAGGTTCCTATCACAAGTACAAAGTTCTGTGGTATTATTTACTTTTATTTCTTTTATATTCTTTTTCTTCTTTCATTCTTTGATCTCTTCTCTTCCCTCTTTTTCAGAACAAGAACAATGAAGCAAAATATGTCACCAACTGCAACAACAACAGAAAGTGTGTTCAAGCTCCAGAACAGTTCAACAACATCACAATTAAGAGCTTCTTCCAAGTCCACAGAGCCTTCAAAAACAACACCAGATGTTGTGAATGGGGTGGTACCAATAATATCATCAAGAATTGCCAAGTCTGTGACCCAGGACTTGAAGAACAATTCAAGGGTCAAAAGGGGTCTTGTGATGAACAAGGCCAAACCCAATGAGGAGGTTGTGGCGCGTTTTGTGAGTCGTGATGCTGTGGCGAGGAGGGGGGTTGGGGATTGTGTTTTGAAGAAGGATAGAGAGGACCATGATGGGAAGAAGGAGTTGGTGGAGAAGCTTGTGGTGAGTGAGAGTTTGATCAAGAATCTGCAGTCTGAAGTGATGGCATTGAAGGCCGAGTTGGATAAAGTTAAGAGCTTGAATGTGGAGCTGGAATCTCACAATAAGAAACTCACTGAGGATCTTGCTTCTGCTGAAGCTACCTCTGCTGAAGCTAAGGTGGTAAATTTTTCTGCCAGTGAAAAGGTGAGAGGGAGTCCAAAATGTTAATAGTTTATACATTATTTTTTTTAAGGAAAAAAATGGACTATTGGAATGTGTTATGCTATGCATCTTCTAATTAATTGTTGTTTTATTTATACTGTTTGTAATTTCTGGTGTGGTTAGCCTATTTATTTGAACAGTTAACTGCTGTTTGATTGGGTTTATTGCAGTGATAAGCTGATATTCTGTATGGATGCAAGAATGAGACAAATTCTAATATGAAACACTTTGATAGGTGGTCTACAGTGGACTGGTACTTGAAAATTGTCTGAAACTCTAACAACGATTGATGCTGTCCCCCGGAAGCATAAGCTCATGGTCCTCTTTGTCTAGACGGCTGAAACGTTAACCTGATCGGTGCCGGTTCGATAAAAACAAGGGGGAATGAATCTTAGTGCCTCAAAACTCAACTCCTATTCATACCATTTGTTTTTGTCGAACCGATACTAATCAGGTCACCGTCTTAGCCGTCTGGATGAAGAGGACCGCAAGCTTATGCTTATGGGGGATGACGTCGGTCGTTGTTAGAGTTTCTAACAATTTTCAAGTACAGATCCATCATGGTGGTCCACGGTAGAACCCGACAAAAATGAAATCAAATATATGTTTTGTGGATAAGGGTTATCTGTCAGCTGTTGCTGCCTTGGAAGTGATTCTGACTTTTGTCTTGGATGAAGGAACCAATTGGAGAACATCAGAGCCCAAAATTTAAACACATACAGAAACTCATTGCTGACAAATTGGAAAGATCCAAAGTGAAAAAGGAAGCCATAACTGATGGATGTTTTGTTAAAGCACCAATTCCAGCACCAAAAGCAAATGTTATCATTCCTGATGCTACAACATCAAGGATAGGAAGAACACCTACATCCAACAGCCTGCCGCCGCCGCCGCCGCCACCAATGCCACCATCAATCCCTTCTAGGCCTCCAGTAAAAGCATCCAACACCAAAAAGGTCCCTGCAATTGTGAAGTTATTTAATTCATTAAAGAATCTGGAAGGGATGAAAGACACCAAAGGAGTTGTTAAACAGCAGAAACCAGTAGCTGTTAATGTGCACAGTAGCATTGTTGGAGAAATTCAAAACCGTTCAGCTCATCTTTTAGCAGTAAGCATTGTGCTTTTGCATTGAATTGGTGGTTATTTATGACTTAAATATGTAACATTAGTGACTGATTGTCCTTTCCAGGTAAGGGCAGACATTGAAACAAAAGGAGAGCTGATTAATGATCTTATAAAAAAGGTGGTAGAAGCATCCTATATGGATATTGAAGATGTCTTAAATTTTGTTAATTGGCTTGATGGTGAACTTTCATCATTGGTAAGTTTCTAGCAAAATTATTTATTTGGTTGGACAATTATTATCCACCAGTGAGGCAACTGATTTTGTTGATTCATTGCCATTTATGATAATGAGTAATGACATATCAGATGTGTAAAATCATTTAAACTTTATTTTTCTATATGTAGTTGTGGAAAAAAATTATACAAAATAACTCAATGTTCTAATATAGAAGTTCTGTATTATCTATTTAAGAAACTTAACTACACTAAGAACACGTGGCAGAAGCCCATTCATCCGTTTTTCCACCAAAAACTATTTTTCCACCAAAAGCTTAACTAATTGTAGGTTCCGTTTTTCTTCAACACCCGTGCTGAGAACGGGTTCACTCTAAGCTAGTTCTACTATAGAAGTTTTACCAGTAAATGAGACAGTCACATTATTATTACCAAAAAAAACAATGAGTGTGTTTTTAGGTGATGTTATGATCATGTGGTACAACTGAAAGTATGCTGCTTAATGGCAGGTTGCTGTCGATTTCTCGTAAGCTCTATATTCTGTTTTCTACAGGCTGATGAGCGTGCGGTCTTGAAGCATTTCAACTGGCCTGAGAGGAAAGCTGATGCGATGCGCGAAGCTGCAGTTGAGTATCGCGAGCTTAAATTGTTAGAACAAGAGATTTCCTCCTATAAGGATGACCCTCAAATTCCTTGTGGAGCTTCCTTGAGAAAGATGGCCAGCCTATTAGACAAGTAAAGAAATAGATCAATATCATGTATTTAGTTACTAATGTTAAATATGCCAGGTTTAGAGTTTGGGGGTTATTAACACTTTCTTCTCTCCTCTCATTTTGATAGGTCTGAATGCAGCATACAAAGGCTAATCAAATTGCGAAATTCTGTCATGCATTCATATCAAGAGTACAAAATCCCCACTGCTTGGATGCTTGATTCAGGAATGATAACCAAGGTATCTTTTTCATGCTTTTATTATGTAATGTGATGATAACAACAATGATACTTGGTAAACCTTGTCATCTCTTATCAGAAATTTGAAGTTATGTTTGAATGACATCTACAAGAGTTGAAAGAAGTCTTCTTGAACAGATAAAATACTTAATGACATGAACTGCATTATGTGAGCCATAGTTGTGCACAATTTCCTTGCATTTACTCCTGCCCTCCATTTTATATTTCTTTCTTTAAGTCTTAATTGACTAAATGAATTTGAAACATTAAGCTCAACATAATATATTGAATAAGGAATGTACTCAAGGTTTTAAATCATGGTCATCTCACAATCCTTAATATTACGGAAAGTCGCAGTCAAATACGGTTGACAGCCAAAGTCGTGGTAGAGTTACTATTGCGGAGAAATCAAAAACTTTGATGTCGCGGCCCAGATAGCGGTCGCAAACTCCTTTTAAAACCTTGGATGTATTTTAGTCTTTAGTTTAGGACATCTAAATCCAATCTGCAGTAATTGGCTTTCATCATATACATAATGGTGTATTCATACTCATGCTAAATTTCCAATTTGCAGTTGTAAAACTTGATATGATGAGTAATAAATATGCTATGTCTGCAGATAAAGCAGGCTTCTATGACTCTGGTCAAGATGTACCTGAAAAGAGTTACAATGGAGCTTGGATCTGCTCGGAACTCAGACAAACAATCTAGTCAAGAATCCCTTCTGCTTCAGAGCATGCGTTTCGTGTATCGAGCTCATCAGGTATTTTTTAAGCAATTGACATCAATATTGAATTCCCATCATCTTAAAATTTATTGCATCTTGCAAATGTTTAGAACTGTCTTTAGGATACATCGTCTTAAATTGAAGCCTTCTAGCACTTGCAAATTGCAATGTCATAACAGTAACAAACACCATGTATTAGATTAAAGAATGAATAGGTATTTTAGCACTATGCATTCCAAATGATTTTGGATGTTTGGCAAAAGTAGAATAGATTGATCATTTCATGCTTTGAATGAGTTTGTTAACCTCATTACAATAACAGATCACTGTCACTACAGGGCAGATTTGTAGCCTATGTAAAATTATCAAATTCGACATTCATTTATGATTAAAATTAAAAAGAAATTCCACATTCAAGGCTTTGGGTTGGATTGGATGGTCTGGTTGATCGGATCGACCCAGACCCATGTACACCCCTAAACGAGATAAACCGAATGTCTTTTTATTAGGCTAATTCACTTTTTTATTTTTATTTTTATTTTTTTGCAGTTCGCTGGAGGTTTGGATGCAGAAACTTTGTGTGCCTTTGAAGGGATAAGACAACGTGTACAAGGACACTTAGCAAGGTCTTGAGAACTTTTGGGTGGCATAGCATCATCATCATGAGAGGTCTCTGATATGTTATGCTAGTCCAAATGATTAGAAGAATTAGCAAATATTATCCAGTTTTCTTATCTTAATGTTCAGCATTATTAACCATTTAGAAGGTATATGAATGATTGGTAAAAAAAAAAAAAAAAGTTTAATTGTATTTTTGGTCCCCAACTTTATCAACTTGCCGATTTTGATCTCTCTATTTTATTTTTGGCGATTTTTATCCCCAACTTTCTCAATTTGGCAATTTTAGTCCCCATATTTTTTAATTACACTTTTGGTCCCTCAAAATCATGGATTTTTTGCACTTTTAGCTCCCAAAAATCTTAGATTTTTGGTAAGTGGGAGACCAAAAGTGCAATTAAAAAACTTAGGGACCAAAATCACCAAATTGAGAAAGTTAGGAGACCAAATTCGCAAAAAAATACTACCTCCGATCCCATATATAAGAGACAAATGCACTTTCTAGGTTCATTGAATAACTGATGTATCTGGTCTACCAGAGGGAGTAAAATAGAGGGATCAAAATCACCAAATTGAGAAAACTAGAGAACCAAAAGTGCAATTAAGAGGAAAAAAAAGGGGGGGGGGGATATGAAGAAACATCAAAATATTGAGTTTGGATGTACCCAATATATATATATATATATATATATATATATATATATATATATATATATATATATATATATATATATATATTGAGTTTGGAAACATAACTACTATCTATTAAGAAAATAATTTCCCGAAAGATAGACGATAGTAGAATTCGAGAGGCTACGCTAGTAGTTAAATTTTCATCTTTAAACTCTGATATTTAGTCTCTTTGGGACATTGTTAACTATGCTATTAGCAAGCTTCCCTTATGTTCTTGCTGCTTAAAGATAGTTGTAGAGCAAAGTCATATGTACCTATCTAAAGATGATCTTAATATAGGAATCTCATCCTACAAAAATTCTAGATTGAATCTTTTCCAAATAAAGGTAACCTCTTGATTTTGGAATACATAAGGAATTAAGGGTGTGAGGGGTTAACCAATAAAAAAAATATTTTGGGTTAGAAAAAGAGTATTAGAATGACTTGATCACATTTTAAGGTACGAAACAGGTGGCTTTTACCATTGAAAAAATGGCATAATTTGCTCATCATAATGATCAACATCCAGCCGTTGAAATAATGCTTAAAAATTCAGTGGCCAAGATTTTGGAAGGGCAACCTGACAATCGATGTGCTTGTTGTTACCTGGTCCATGTACAATGTTAGATTTACATAGCTATATAAAACTCATTTGTCAAATTGAGCTTATCCTACAAAATAATCATCCTCTTCTTGAAGACTTTTATTTTTATTTTTTTTTAATGACAAATGTTAGTATTTTTGTTAGTGGATGGGGTACGAACTCTCTCCCTCCTCATCACCCCACCCCTTAACTCCTCATTGCAACCAACAAGTCAACATTATAACCCCTTCTTAAAAACTTTTCTCTTTGCATAAGAAAAGATTCATTTTAGTTGCAAAAAAAGAAAAGAAAAGATTTATTTATCAGGTACATCTTTAATATAAATTTTTTATTGTCGTCATTTTGTGCTTTTTAAAACCTTTGTTTTATGTTATTACTAGTGTAATTACCCGTGTTTTGCATGGGTTTCGATTAAACAATTTACAAATTTAAGTTAATTTTTTAGTTGTGTTTTTCTATTATTTTTAAATTGTACAAAAATATATGATAGTAGTTATGTATATAACGTATGAACATATATTTGTTAATGTAATATAAAATTGAATTTTTTATAAGTGTATTTTTAACTTAGTATATAATAACATTTTTTTACTGGAAGTTTATAATAATTTTTTTTATAATTTGAAAGTTTATAATAATATTCCTATCTATATATTGCACACATATTTTGTATAAGTGATAATAAGAACGAAAGATTTATATAAAAAAATAGATAACAATAAAGAAAGACAATTTCAATTTTATTTTTACAAATATCATTTATTTTATTGAAATAAAATTATATTTCTATATGCTAATAATGATACTAAAGAGATATTATTAATTTCCAAAAAAAAAGAGAAATTAATTTTTTATCAACAAAGAGATATTATTAATGAATCCATGTTTTCCTTTTTTTCAACATATAAGTTATATAGAATCTGATATATAACTCAGATTCTATATAACATTTTTCAAAGAAGAGTTTGATATAACTTTTTTTTATCAAAAAAAGTTATATAGAATCCGTGTTTTATTAACATATAAGTTACTTAGAATCCTCTTCAAGAAAAATATAGAATTCGAGTTATATAGAATCTTGGTTTACAATATTAACATTTATATTGTCATTACTGACGTTTTTATTTTTTCCTTTTCAATATAAAATGTTAACTTTTTATTAACGTCATGATAAAAAAAAATTGACAATACTGACAATATATTTTCATTTTAAAAAAATAAAAATATTCAACATTAAAAATGAATAGGGAAAAATGGAAGAAACTTGCGATTCCATCTGAAGCTTCCAATTTTGTCGCGTCTAGAAGAAATGCTTCCATGTTTTTGACCTATCACCATAACGGTACCCGGTGCTTGCCGCATTCCTCAACTTGACCTATCGTTCCTTATAGTGAGCAATGCGCAAACATCTTCGAGAACCCTTCATTCCTTTAGGCAACTATTGTGCAGGCATGAAACTCTGTGAATCGGTTAGAGTTTGTGTTATTGAACTTGGACTAGGTGTTAAGATCGACAAACACAAAATGTTCGGAAAAAAAAAAACTTGGCCTTTGTGGCTACATTAAACCCTTTGAAGCCCCCTCAAGGAGTTCTATATTCGCGAATACATGTAGCAAGCAAATTTATCTGGAAACCGAACCTTAGGCAGCGAAGAAAGTCGCTGACGGGACAGTCGACATCCTGGGTTCTGTGAACCAGCGACGACAAGTAATTGTCTAGGGCTGTGGATGGGGCTAACATGATCTTCTTGTTCTTGGTCTCCATCGTCATTGAGCACGAGAGAGTGCTCACTAGTGTAAATTTGGGATTTAAAATCGGTTATTTAGGGTTTTAAAATCGGTTGGACAACCGATTTAGAAGCTCTGGATTTAGTATGTCTGGGGATTTTAAATCGGTTATTTAACCGATTTAAATTATACTTTTAAAATCGGTTATTTATAACAACCGACGTAAAATAACTGAATTCGAGTCAAATTGTGGTCATATTAGACTTTTTAAATCGGTTGTTTATAAAGAACCGATTTAAAAATACCTTTTAAATCGGTTTTTAATAACAACCGATTTAAAATGTCTACCTTTTAATCGGTTGTTTATAAACAGCCGATTTAAAAAGTATTTTTAAATCGGTTGTTCATAAACAACCGATTTAAAAGTTTGTTTTTTTTTAATTTTTTTTTTGTTTTTATAGCAACCATATATATAAACCTGTAAAAACAACCAAAACAGCCACAACAATAGTTTTTCCAGCAACCCAATACAACCAGAACAATCACAGCAATATATTTTTTCCAGCAAAAAAATACAAACTAAAACTAAACCAAATCAAAATACAAACTAAAACTAAAACTAATAGTCAAATACAAACTTAACTAAATCTAAAACTTAAACTGAAACTAAATCAAATACAACTCTGACTTCCAATTTGTTAAAACACAAGTCAAAACCAAGTCAAATACAAACTAATATTCAAATATAAACCTAACTAAATCAAAAACACAAGCTGAAACTTCACTATTTGTTTTTTCCACCATTTTTTCTATTATTTTTCCTCTTTGGCTCGTATTTCAACTCGGCATGGAATTTGCAAAAAAGTTCTGCCCAAAGTTGTCTTTTGTTCAAAAGCTCATCATTTGACATTGGTGATGTGTCATTGAATACCAGTAAAAATAATATAAACACTAGTTAATATAACCAAAATAATGCTTAATTAAGTACAAAATCAATTAAGCTTATTGAGTTTTTAAATATTACCTCCATCCAATTTTCAATTATCCCCACGAGATAATGGTCATCATATTCCTCATGACATATATCCCACATGCCCACCCGCTTGGTTGACGAACCATCTCCAAATAAATATAAAAGATATGCACTCGGTTAATATTAAATATCCTAATATTTGTAAATGAATATTTTTAATTTAAACCACTTACTTTGGGCAACAACCATTCAAAGTGGATTACTTCTCCTAACTCCTTTAAGCCTGTTATAGCCATCGATTGCACTGATAAAAGAATATTCATGATAAGTCAAAGTTCTAAAATTATATCATAATGTATGTTAAGAATTAAATTGAATCGTACTTATTAATTCTTTCTACAATGGTTTGATTAGGCCGATAACCCAGGGAGCACAACCAGACGACAACGTGGTCTTCAGGACAAATGATGGCCAACTGCCAATGGTCACTACAATATTGGACAACAATAATGGTATGAAGAAACAGACAAACAAAAGAACACAATATAAACACACGTAAATGAACTTACCTATAGCAGTATGGTGCTAAATAACATTGCCTCTTCTCTTCCCACATCTTGTTCTGGATGTATGCTTGAATTTCCTCTAATTTTTTGGGAGCAGACTTGGGACATAAAGAACCAATCTGTAAGGCTAAAAATTCGTACATATCATCATAGCCTCTATCCTTACATAGGCGCCAACAATACCTAATATATTGAAAAACATGTTAATTAATATTACAAATGATTTAAGCATGCTTACAATATAAACTTAGATTGTCATATACTTACGAGCCCCATAATGCCAAGTGGCATAATTCAAGCCAACGTCCACCCATAGTAATGTCGGTTATCTCTTTCTCACCAATCCAATAATGTTCGACAGACACGGGGTCATAATCCATCAGTAGCCCCTGTGACTTGCCCCCAAAGTCATATAACATGGCAAATAACTCTCTCAACCAATTAGTGGGGGTTGGCATCCACGGTTGGGACGGTGAGCAACTGTCCTTAGCGCTTTCGCACATAGGAGTCTTCATAGAGTTGGGCTGGCCAGATGAGGGTTGACTTGCACAAGCCATATTTGCAAGTCTCTGCAAAATGAAATTTTATAAATGAAGACCATGTTGAAAGTTTACAGACCATGTTGAAAGTTTACTTAAACTACAGAATTTATATTGTAGCATTTTATACATACCTCGACTCATCGCCTTTTCTATCCTCTCGACTAATTGTCTCTCAGTAACTCTTGCATGTTGATGGTCATGTTGACTTACGCAACCCTGAGATGCAAGTCTCTGTAAATGAAATTTTATAAATTAATTTCTTCCTAATTCTAGTTAAATAAACTGCTTATTTTATATTGTAACATATTATACATACCTCGGTTACCGCCTTATCTACCCTCTGATTGAAGGTCTCCTCAAACTGCTGCATCAGCATTGTCTTGAAGGACTCCATCTCCGCATAGGCTTTTGCTTTGCCACGAGGTGCAACACTTCCATAATATGTCTTCAGGCCGACACCAAAAGGGGCAACACGGGGACGGCCACTGTGATCAGGTGTCCCAATGGCAGTAGTCAGGATATCCATACTTGTATCAGGAACAAAAATTCCTTGAGTGGCCTGATCCACAAGGTCATCCTGACAACATATATGGTGTAAGTCAATGTTATGTAAGGCATTACACTAAAAATGATATATTGAAAGTTTTACTTACAATTTTTGAGGCAACTGTGGCTGACTCCTCATTTATAAACCCTCCGGTTGACTTTATTCGAGCTAACTTCCATTGTTCGTGACGTGGTGGAGAATCAACATCATCCACCGTCAACTGCATATTACCACTCTCTTTTTGCATTTTCTTCAACCTATTCTCCTTCCAGGTGGCCTTCAAATGTGCATAACCACCACGAGAAGTTCTGTAGTAATACTTGTTCTTGGCCTGGTTTTGTTTTCCCTTTGCTCTTTTCTCCTGTTAGAAATAATGTACATGTAAATTAGCTAAACGAAAAATCAATTAATATGAGAAATTAAGAAAAAGTACTAACCAAAAACTCAGGGTCATGTCGACTCTTCACAAACAACTCCCATGTTTCTTCTGAAATGGATTTATACTTATAACATGGGGTCTTACATCCGTCCTTGTCACCAGGGCCAAAAACATAAGTCCTGGTGAGCATAGTCTTGTGTGACTTCCAACGATTAGCAGCATAAGATAGCCATCTCTTCTTAAGCCCCTTATCATTAGGATCAACATCAAATGTTTCCTTAAATAGACAATAAAATGATATTAGTAATAAACAGATTTAGTTAAATAGTATAACAAATTAAAGGAGTTTTTAAAAAGAGGTATTACCGTCACATCCTGCCAAATGCACTCTTTTGTGCCGTCATCCACGTTCTCCCATTCATTTACCAATATGCTAACCTTGTTTCTAGCCAACATAGCCACAAATGTCTTGAACTTAGTTGCATATTTCCCTTTAGGTTGGCCTGTCTCCCCATCAAACTCAATTGGATACCTATATCCAGTCGGACGTCTAGAAGTCAACTCCTGACAAGAAGTGGCTGATCTAGTCTTCTTTTTTGTAGATGTCGTACTATCTACATGATCAGCCATGATATCTGCTAGAGGACGTAAGATAAATGTCAAAAACAATAATATAGGACAAAGCAGAATAAAATCATTAATAAACACAATAACAGATGTAAATTTAAATATAAAACAAAATAAGCACAATCAATGTCAATAACAAATAGGTATTAACCTTTAAATTTATTCCATGGGTGAAATACAGATGTTCTCCCATATCCCTTCATTATGATCACTACGAATGGCACGTACATCGTCCGCATCTCGTTCTTCTATAAAAGTAGGAATTTGTGTTGTGAATGAAGGAGTCTCAGAAATATTAAGGGTTGAATCTTCATTTTCATTATTATCATGAATGTTTATCCCTTGTAGGACCACTGACCAATTTTTTCTAGAAGGATCATTGACATAAAAAACTTGTTTTGCCTGTTCTGCCATGATGAAAGGCTCGTCCTTGTAACCTACTTTGTCAAAGTCCACCAATGTAAAACCCATTTCATCGGTTGTTACTCCACTGTTGCTGTTAACTCACTTACATTTAAAAATAGGCACCTTAAATTTGCAGTAATCCAGCTCCCAAATCTCTTCAATTACCCCAAAGTAAGCTATGGATGCAAGAATAGGGTTTTTATCCCTTGAACTAGAGAAATGCATCGAAGAGGCCATTACCATAACCCCACTGTTTTGAACGGTACTCTTGTCATCCTGTAACTTTGTGTAAAAGGAAATATTGTTTATATCGTACCCACTCTAGCACAAGACATTAAAACTAGGTTCATGTGCTAGTCTACGTAATGTATCAGAAGCAGTATCATATTCCTTCATAACCTGTGCTTTGAACCAAGATAGGAATGTCTTGTTATGCTCTCTCAATATACCTTTTTCGTTCATTTGAGGGTTACTGGCCTTGACAATTCTTTTGTGAGCTTCTAAGTAAGGTATAACCTCGGCATTGTTATTCAATATATACAGATGTGCCTGAAGCACCTCCACACGACTCATGCTCTTAACGGTTAACCCTCGTGTACCCTTACCTTCATATCTTCCAACATGGCGAGTCTTAGGAATCCCTACAGGTTCCACTTCTGACAAGTAATCTGTACAAAACTCAATGGCTTCTTCTGTGATGTACCTTTCAACAATGGATGCTTGAGCGGTATTGATTCTTAACATACCCTTTCAAGATCTTCATATATCGCTCCACCGGGTACATCCATCTTAAATAAACTGGCCACACAATCTAATCTCCCGCACTATATGAACAATTAAATGGACCATGATGTCAAAGAATGATGGAGGAAAGTACATCTCCAACTGACACAATATAATAGCAGCCTCGTTTTCCAAGTCGTCCAACTTCGTAGGGTCAATGACTTTGGCACATATAGCATTGAAGAATAAGCACAATCTAGTTATGGCATGTCGGACTTCTTTAGGCAAGATGCCACGGATAGCCACTACAAGTAATTGTTGCATCAATACATGGCAGTCATGAGACTTTAAGCCCACTACTTTAAGGTCCTTCAGTGAGATTAGGTTTTTAACATTGGAAGAGTAACCCTGTGGCACTTTAATTCCACGAAGACACTCGCAAAAACTTCTTCTCTCTTGTTTTGACAAAGTATGACATGCTGGGGGCAGATATGTGGCATTACCTCTTGGCTGTGGAGCTAATTTCTGTCTTATACCCATTGCAACCATATCTAGACGAGCATTCACACTATCCTTTGTCTTGCCCTGAATGTTGAGAAGAGTACCAATTACACTATCACACACGTTTTTCTCCACATGCATGACATCAATACAATGTCTTACATCAAGACTGGACCAGTATGGAAGATCGAAGAACACAGACCTCTTCTTCCATATATTTTTCTCAGTGGACTGCTTTTGTTTCTGTTTCTTGCCAAATATGACTTTGATGTCCTTCACTCGTTGATACACTTCTTCCCCTGTTAAGGCATTCGGAGCTACACCATTTTCCTGACATCCATTGAAAGCCTTTTTCAACCTACGATACGGGTGATCACGTCGAAGAAATCTACGATGCCCAAGGTAAACAGTTTTTCTTCCATGTTTCAATTGATTATAGCAAGTGCCCTTTTCACATACAGGGCACGCATTATGCCCCTTAACACTATATCCGGACAAGTTCCCATATGCTGGAAAGTCATTGATGGTTCAAAATAACATGGCACGCAACTTGAAATTTTCATTGGACTATGCATCGAACACATCAATGCCCTCATCCCACAATTTCCTCAAGTCTTCAATCAGGGGACTTAGGAAAACATCTATGTCATTTCCAGGTTGTTGCGGGCCCGAAATCATCATGGATAACATCATGTATTTGCGTTTCATGCACAACCAAGGAGAAAGGTTATAGACTACCAAGACAACAGGCCATGAACTGTGGTTGCTACTTAAGCTACCATACGGATTCATTCCATCAGAAGCAAGCCCAAGCCTAATGTTTCTTGGCTCATTGCCGAAATCTGGAAACAGAGTGTCAATTTTCTTCCATTGCAAAGAATCGACAGGATGGCGAAGTTGTCTGTCACACTTCCTCTCATCCACATGCCATCTAATACTCTTTGCGTCTTTTTCATTGGCAAACAATCGCTTCAATCTTGGAATTATTGGAAGATACCATAAAACTTTTGCAGGCACACCCTTAGTGCTCTCATCGTCGCAACTGTCAACACCATCCTTCACCTTGTAGCGTGATAGCCCACACGTGGGGCACTTGTGAACATTTTCAAACTCTTTTCGGTACAATATGCAGTCTTTGGGGCATGCGTGTATTTTCTTATACTCCACACCCATCGGACACAAGATTTTCTTCGCATCATACGCACGGTTCGGCAATGTGTTGCCCTCTGGAAGCATATCTTTCAACAACTCAAGCAAGTCGGTGAAGCTCTTGTCACCCACCCATTTATTGCCTTCAGATTAAACAATCTCAACACACAGACAACCGTGTGAATTTTGTGCACCCCTTATACAAAACCTCTTCATTGTCTTTTGTCAAGGATTCATAAACATGGGCTCCTTTAAAAGACTCATGTCCAATATCACGGATCATGTCTTCTAACCGATCGTCTATTTCTACTTCAGCTTTCTTTCCTTCAGACACACTTGACATTTCCTTCTTCTCACCATGCCATGTCCATGTTGTATAACTGCTGCAAATCCCATAGACAATTAGATGTTCCCGTATTTTGTCGACTATTTGTGGTGTCTGGTTCACACAAATAACACACGGACAAGAAAATGTTCCGCCACTTTTAGGAAGCTTCGTTTGAGCAAAATTCAGAAACTCTTCTACTCCCTTCTCATACTCTTCACTCAATCGATTTTGTTGCATCCAACTACGATCCATAACTACGTTTTGAAAAAAAAATACACACTTCAGGGAACGTCAGCCATAACTTGTTATCGTCTACCTAGTTGAAATTCACAACTATTTCTAACAAAATTTCAATGGGTGCCAAGAATAAAAAATAAACAGTCTTGCTCCATACACCCATAGGAGCAAGAAAACATGCAATCAAATTCATAGCCACTCTATTAAAATATTTAGATGCTTGGGTTGAGATGGAGTCTCTTCATCTATCTTTTCTCTTTCATTTGACCGTAGTAAAATCTTATACTAATACTAATTAGATACAAATGAGTAAGTTGAAGGACGCATAATCTAACCAAATACAAGATAAAAAAAGTTAGAATCGTGCAATTCAGTATTGCTAATGCGTTATCAATATATACCACCGCTAATAAAGTGCAATTCAACAAGACAAAATATTTCCACATTGTATATTGACAACTTTTACTCAAGTGAGGAATATGTAGAAAACCAAAGCAATCAGTGTGCATTGCACAATGCCTTCATTAAAAACCTATTTAGGCGTTTTAACTTCATGCTCAAATTTTAGTCAACAAAAAAAAAATAAGCTTCATGCTCAAATGAAAATTTTAGAGGCTTAGTGATGTACTGACATCATTTGATCAGACTCCAGAAGAATATGCTTCCTAAAAACTTCATTTGAAGAATATGAACCCTAAAAACTTCTAAGTTATAGGAATAAATAACTTTCCGGAAGATATAAAGATCTAGATTTCAGTATATATGAACCAAGTATTACCCAATAAGAACCTTTCATAATTTATACTGCATGCCTTGCCTATCTCTCAGTACTATCAACCAATGATGCTTATTCATTATTTTTGGAACAAATACGAGATGAAATGAAGAAATCATTGAAGAGAAAGAAACCTGGAAACAATATTATTTATTTTTTGAAAAAAAAAGAGAAAGGAAACCTGGAACGGAGGACGAAAGGAAGAAACCTAAGGAGGACGAACGCGGCGGCGGCGGCTTCTTGAAGCAGAACGAACGGCGAACGGCGTCGGCGTCGTCTTGAAGGAGAACGACGAGCAGGACGGAGGCACCTTTTGTTCGAGCGTTCGAGCTTGAAGATGGAGGCCTACGCGAGCAGAGGCCTAAGCGAGCTTGAAGATGGAGGGACGGCGGCAATGGTGGAGGCACGGCAGCGAGCGGAGAGGAAGCAGGGATTCTCACCAAGATGGAGGCGTGACAGTGAAAAGAAAAATGATACGAAGGAGTTCACTGTCGTATGAGAGAGGGAAAAGCAAAATTAAACCGGTCTTCTAAATCGGTCATCTTAAATAACCGATTTAAAAGACCATAAATTTTTTTCAACTTGGGATTTCACATCTGTTCTTTAAGATAACCGATTTAAATTGTTTTTTCGCAAACGATTTTAAATCGGTTGTTTTAAACAACCGACTTTAAATGTGACGCCCAATGTTAAAATTTCAACTTAATTTCAAAAATGCCACCGCATTTCATTTTAAATCTGTTGTTTAAAACAACCGATTTAAAAACCCTGTTTCGAAAGTCAATTTTGTACTAGTGGCTTGGGCATTTTTATGAGAAGTAAGTCCATATTGTACTGCAGCATCCACACAAATTTATGTATCATTTTTTTATTCATGCCACAATATTAGCACTAGTGCAGAAAGTGCATAAAGAGGATTTTACACCGGTTAAAATCGATATTTTACACCGGTTTTGTTACCGTGTAGACGCTCTCGGTGTAGTATGTTAGGATTTTTATATTGGTTATTTAACCGGCATAAATTGTCAATATTTTACAACGGTTATATATCCAGTGTAAAATTTCAATTTCCGTTTATTTTTTATTTTTTTGAAAGATATTTTACACCGGTTATTTTAATAACCGGTGTAAGAAACTAACATTTTACACTGGTTTTTATAAATAACCGATGTTAAATATTTATATTTTACACCGGTTTCTTGTATAACCGGCGTAAAAGGTACATTTTTTTTATTTTCTGTTTATTTTTATCCTTTCCTGCCCAGAGACAATCTAAAATGACAATAAATAGGCAATAAATTTGACAACAATCAGCAGCAAAATTGGCACCAAATGTGCCCAAAATTCAAACCATCAAAAGCTATCAAATGTAATCCATAAATATATCAAATCAAATATACACATAAACAAAGTTAAGCTATATATATTTGGAAATAATATATAAACAATGTACAAAGAAGGTAGTGCTATAAATATCTGCATATGCATCTAGTCCTAGACCTCGTAGGAGAGTTGGCTGAAGAATCATCTATGATGCCTGCAGTGTAGACAAAAAAATAATATATATGTCAGTCAGACTATAAATAATGAACAAATAACAAACGTGCATGTATTAACAAAAATATTATAATGTTACAAATAACAAACTTACTTGATCATTTCTCCTCTAATTCCCTTCTTGATGGTCATCACGAGTGGCATATACACCGTCCACTTCATTTTCATCAGTGAAAAAAGGTCTTTGTGTTGAGAAAAAAGGAGTGTCATAAATATCTATAGATGCATGTTCATTTTCATCACTCTGATCATGCATGTTTCTTCTTTGGAGCACTACATACCACCTATTGCTAAAGGGATCCTTCACATAAAATACTTATTTGGCATGGAATGCCATGATGAAAGGCTCGTCCGTATAACCCATCTTGTCAAGGTCTACCAATGTAAATCCTAATTCATCGGTTTGTACACCACTGTTACTGGTAACCCACTTACATTCACTACAAAAAAAATCGGTTTAGGCAACGGCTAAAAACCGTGGTTGAAAGCAGGAAAATCGTTGCCGGAACCTTAGGTCACGGTTTGGCCACGGTTTTTCGGGCGTGGAGTAGGTGGCCATTGCCAATTCTAATAGGCCACGACTTTTTCACTTTAGCCCACGCAATATAAAAACCGTTGCCGGAATTATGGAAAAGGCCACGGTTTTGTGATCCGGTTTACGGCCACGGTTTTTGTGTCATACTAACGCAACGCCTGAACAAACGTGGCCTATATGTTTAAGCCACGGTTGACTAACCGTTGTCTTGTACTTTAGGCAATACTTTTTCACATGTGGCAAGTGTATAGGCAACAGTTGTAATGGCCTGTTGTCATTATAACACTTGTAATTACATTCAATATTTAATTTATATCATCAAAACACTTGGATTATAAAGTCTCAAAACAAAGATGAAATAACTCTATATATTCGATTAGAGTAGCACTACAAAGTAAGAATATAACACTAGCTTTCTTACATCAATTTTATCATAAATTCCAAAAACTTAAAATTAGGCTTCAAAAATTTGATCTATATCTATAATCAAGCACACTTTGTTCCACTATGGCACTCCAAGAATTGTTTACATTCTCTAATTCACCCCTAGGACTTCGAATTTTTCTTCATTGCACTCCAAGAATTGATGTTTCCACGGTGGACTCTACCACAACCGCGCTGTCACAAGCACCATGAGCACGCGTCCACCAGACGACATCAGGCACACCCCTAAAAGAAAAAGAATCATTCAATTATTAAGTCTAAGGCCGAGCATAACAATACTATCAACAGATGCATTAGACTTTTGGAAGGCAAAACACTAAACAAATTGCATTCCAAGAAATAAGTAAGCAAATAACTCACGACTTGAATGTTAGTGCAATTACATTTCCAACACAGAAGATGTTCCAAGTCACTAAGGGAAGAAGGGATCGGTCCAGTTAAATTATTGTTTGAAAGATCCCTGGGAGGAAATCATCCATTAGTATGAACTATGAAGTCAGAGATATGGGTGTAAGGACATATACTGAATAATTCATACTTACAATGTATCCAAATTACCAATCCGTGACAGTTCAATTTGAATGGAGCCTTGAAGATTGTTCGACGAAAGATTCCTATGGATGATCATCACAATGTGCAATAGAGCCAATTAAGCGAAGGATTAATTGGTTGAAGCCTGAACTGGTAAAATTTGACCAAGCATGGCAGTAATCCAGATGTGTATGCATGTATATGCTTTGTGCATCATTGTTTTCAAAAATTAAAAATTAAGAGCAGAACTAAACATGATAGAAGTAGAGGTATGTTCAAACAAATGTTATAGCATGCCAAGGAGAAACTTACAAAGAAGTCATACTCTCCAAGCTCTGCAAAGTAGGGGGTATAATAACTTTAACCCGCAAAACCAAAAAATTAAAGACATTTAAATGAGCCTACAAAACAAAAATCTAATGTGAAAATGTAATCGAACTTCACTGTGAGATGCCCAACCACTTAGAGAAGTTGTCAAATTCTGTGTAATCAGAATCTGACACCACAGTGTGATACCATGCTTTTCCAGCAGCCTTGATGGCAGAAGCTTCTTCCTGAAAGAAACAAGGGAAATTAACAAGTTAATTTAAAACTCGGATAATCAGCTAACCCAAAAACACATTTTGAAGTGGACAACACAAAGAACGAACACACAAGTGGAATCTTTGAAACCAAGAGTCCATCATTCGACTCATCCATTCTTCATACATGGTTGAATGTCAACATTACAGATAAATTAAGCTCATTTAATTACTAACTGCAATTCATAAGAGTTGATTGCACAAAACAGATGTGTGCATGCCATATGACATGAATAAAGTAATTGACAGAATGAACCCACTATCAAACCCTTATTATATCATTTTCAAACAAAAAGCAACAGAACAAACCAAACCAGGAAGCACATTAGTCTCTCAATTGAACATTGTTTAATCAGACATGAATGCATCTCTATGATAGTAATGAAAACAGCTAATCAAAACCTAGGCGCACAAAACATTACACTTTGCATAGACACAACAATCTATTTATAAGAATTAATCAAAATATTAGTAAGTTACTAGAAATTAACAAAGCACATCCAAATCCAAGTGCAATCAGTATATATTTTCAACTTTGACACACATGCCACAACATGAAATATCAAAATTGACAAAACGAAACCATAATCAGCAGTTTATATGCATAAATACATACATTAAACAATCAAAACACTAGTCCCTAATACAAAAATTAAACGCAATATCATGTTATAATAATTGCAAAGGAAGGGATCACCTTAGAGACAGTCTTCCTCTTCTTATCGAGCTTCTCCTTCTTAGCCTTGAGACGTTCATCTTCAGCAAGGAGAGCCATCCTCTTAGCAGTCACACTGAAAAACCATAAAATTGAAATAAGTAAATAAATAAATAAATAAAAATCTAGAATTGAATACAAACACGGTGAAAAGATCACACTCACTTTCCATGTTGCTCATGTAAAATCTGAATAGTAACAATGGAAATTGCTTCAAAAACTATTTGCTACATTTTCTTTTTAATGACATTTCCTTTGATCAGAAACCATAAACTTAAAATTTGCGTCAGATTCAATTAGATTAAAGTAAGAGGTGAAATGGGTACTCACCGGCTTGAACTGATGAGATCTCTCCAATTAAGGTTGGTCAAATTACGAGTACCTGAGACATGAAAGGCATAAGGGTGGGCTTTTTCTTCTTGCTGTTGAACCACCACCACCATTTCCCTTTCACGGTGGATCATTCACGGTGGAGAGAGAGAGAGAGTTTTCACTTATTGTGAGTCAGTCACGGTGGCCGGTTACGTCTTCCGTCATGGCGGTGGTGCCGCGCACAGAGATCGATGGTTTGTTGCGGAGCTTCGGAATCGCGCGGAGGTGATGAACCCAGGACTGGAAGAGGTGAACGCAGAAGAGAGGATGAATCGGTCGATTAGGGACTGGAAGAGAGGATGAATCGGTCACGCAGAGAGGATGATTGGAGATCGAAGGCCGATGGTCTTGATTAGAGGTGAAGAGAGGATGAATCGATTAGGGACTGGAAGAGAGGATGAATCGATTAGGGTCACGCAGAGAGGTTTGCCATCGCACAACACTCAAGGGTTTGCCTCGCTGAATATTTTAGTGAAGTTTGAAAATTTTGGTAAAGTTGGGCGCATACTCATCCGCCAAAATTTTAGAATGAGGCCGCTAATTTTTCAGGAGTGAAAGGTTTCAATTATTTTTGCACCAAATTATATTTCTTTTAGCCCACGTTTTTTAACTGTTGTCTATATAAAAGAGAAAAGGCAACAGGCTTATTCTTTCAGCCCACGGTTATATTCGTTGCATATTAAACTTTAAAGGCAACGTTTATACAAACGTGGTCTTACATATCTACACTTTTTAAACCGTGGTCTAAATATTTTCAAAACGTGGCCCAACAACAAGTTAACACAAACGAGGTCTTAATATATATTTTGTTGTCAACGCCTGTAAAAACATGGCCTATTCACGTTTAGGCCAACTTTTTTAGCCGTGGCAATCGTTAGCGTGGGCTAAAGTCAAAAATGTTATAGTGATTTAAAAATGGGTACTCTAAATTTATAATAACGAGCTCTCAAATCTCTTCAATGACCCTAAAGTAAGCTATGGATGCCAGAACATGGTTCGTATCCTTTGAACTAGAGAAGTGCATTGCAGAAGCCATGACCATAACCCCACTGTTTTGCACAGTGCTCCTGTCATCTAAAATTTATTTATATCGTACCCACTCCAACATAAGACATTAAAGCTAAGGTCATTTACTTGCCATTTTAAGTCATCAGAAGCAGTATCATCATTCAAAATATGTGGTTTAAACCAGCTTAGGAATGTCTTGTTATGCTATTTCAACACCCATTGTTCGTTCCTGTGGGGGGTTTTTGGCCTTGACAATGGATTTGTAAGTAACCAAGTATGGTTCAACCTCATCAGTGTTATTCAATATGTACAGATGTGCCTGCATCACTTCCGCATGACCCATGTTCTTAACCTTTAGACCTCGTGCACCCTTACCGTCACATCTTCCCTCGTGACGAGACTTGGGAATCCCTACAGGTTCCGCTTCTGATAAGTAGTCTGCACAAAACTCAATGGATTCTTCTGTGATGTAGCTTTCAACAATAGATACTTTGGAACGGTATGGATTCTTCACATACCTTTCAAGATCTTCATGTATCGTTCGACAGGGTACATCCACCTTAGATAAACGGGGCCACATACTCTAATCTCCCTCACCAAATGAACAATTAAGTGAACCATGATGTCGAAAAACGAGGGAAGAAAGAACATCTCCAACTGACACAAGATAATAACAGCCTCATTTTCTAATTCGTCTAACTCCTGTGGGTCAATCACTTTACTTTATACAACATTGAAGAATGAGCACAATCCAGTTATGGCATGCCGAACCTTTTTTGGCAAGATGCCACGAATCGCCACTGGTAGTAGTTATTGCATCAAGACGTGGCAGTCGTGAGACTTTAAGCCAAGTAGTTTGAGATCTTTCATTGACACAAGGCTATTGACATTTGAAGAGTAGCCCTATGGATCTTTCACGCCCCGTAGTCACTCGCAGAAGCTTCTTCTATCTTGTTTTGACAAGGTATGACATGCTGGTGGCAAATATGTCTTGTTACCACTTAGCTCTGGAGCTAACTATTCTCTTATGCCCATCTCAACCAGATCTAAACAAGGGACTTAGATAAACATCTATATCATTTCTTGGCTGTGTTGGTCCGGATATCATCATAGATAACATAATATATTTACGCTTCATGCACAACCAAGGAGAAAGGTTATAAATAACCAAGAGAGCATGCCATAAACTATGGTTACTACTTAAACTACCATATGGATTCATTCCATCCGTAGAAAGTCCAAGCCTCAGATTTCTTGTGTCATTGCCGAAATCCAAAAACAAAGAATCAATTCTCTTCCATTGCAAAGAATCAGCCGGATGACGAAGCTTCCCATCACATTTCCTCTCATCTGCATGCCATCTAATATTCTTTGCGTCTTTTGCATTCGCAAACAGTCGTTTAAACCTTGGAATAATTGGAAGATACCATAACACCTTCGCAGGAGGACCTTTTGAGGGGACATCACAACCATCATCACCATCCTTTTTTTTGTATCGTGATTTCATACATTTAGGGCATATTTCTTTGTCTTCATTCTCTTTCTAGTATAATATACAGCCATGGGGACAAACGTGTATTTTTTTATACTCCAAACCCATCGGACATAAAATCTTCTTCGCCTCGTAGTTACGGTTCGACAATGTGTTGCCTTCTGGAAGCATGTCCTTCAACAACTCCAGCAACTCAGTGAAGCTTTTATCAGTCCACCCATTTATCGCCTTAAGAGTAAACAACCTCAAAACCGCTGACAACCGTGTGAAATTTGTGCAACCCAGATACAATGATTGATCCTTGTCACTACATAGAGTATCATACACATATGCTCGCTTAAAAGAATCTGGTCCAATATCATGAATCATGTCCTCTATTCGATCTTCCATATCTACCTCAACTTCCCCACTTTTGGACACACTTGGCGTGTCTAACACTTCACCATGTCATGTCCATGTTGTATAACTCTGGATAATCCCAAAGACATCAGGGTGCTCACGTATGTCTTTAACTTTTAGAGGTGCCTGATTCCCACACTTAACACAAGGATAATAAAATTCTCCATTACTATTAGGAAGCTTTGTTTTAGCAAATTTTAGAAACTCTGACACTCCATTCTGATACTCATCGGTCAATCGATTTTTTTGTATCCAACTACGATCCATAGTTACGTTTTGAAAAAGTAAACACACGCTTATTTAATGAACACAATCACCACTTCAGGACCCTTCAACCACAAGTACCCAACATATCTCTGTATATTTGGTATGAACCTATCTCATTCAAGAAGAAACCTTTTCTTTATTTGGTTAATAGTAAGTCGTTAAATCCTTGTATCTTATACCTGACAAAATTTCGGCAGCATTTTCCATTGGTCTCCAAGTACACAACCCAAACGTGGTGACATCCACCACGATCAAGCATGCACCCAGAATCAATAGGAAATGTAGCAATCTGAAATTTCATCATGTATTAGATAAAAGATTTAAAGACTAACTATTAACCAAATAAAAGAAAAAGTTTCTTCCCAAACTGTCCTACTTGGACAATTCAAGATTCAATAAAATGAGCGGTACCATCCCTAGTACACACACAAATATTTTATTGAATCTCAAATAGGAAACTAAGGCTTAACACAAATTAAATAGAGAAGCTCAAATATAAAAACATACATCATATATCATAATCATAATTATCCATCTAAATAATAAGGATATTCATAAAAAGCAATGAAAGATACATTAATATATCCTCCTGATACATTTATCCAATTAAAATATCAAAACAATGAAATACATTAATAGATAACATGCATAATATAAAAGCAAGGCTAGTGGTGGCTCCTTGAGGGGTCCCTAAGACAAAATCGGGTTGTAGATTCCTCCGAAAGAGTCGATAGAGTGTAATCCTCTACGATGGGAGAATACTCCGGTGTGGATGGAGTATACTCCAAGATCTCATCGTCATCACTGGGGATCTGAACGATGTCCGTCCCTCGATAAACATCACTGGCAGCTACGGGCCTCCTAGGAGAGGGTGGTCTCCTCTGAAGCATGCACATACGAACGCCCGCGCCCCAACTGTCAGCATCAGCATAGGGATCACTATACTGGCTCATCAAATCACGATCCTCATCACGATAAAGATCGCAATGACGAGCATCATGATCCTCAATCCTCATAAAGCTATCTCGATACTCCCTTGCAGTCATCATCGGCCTGCTAATAGAGGGACGTGACCTCCTGGAAGCCATGTGAGTACAATGGCCCCCACAACCATAGTTTTCATCTAAAGACATTGTCTGTTGTCAGAAGTAGTCAGTCATTAGCAACAAAACTGAAATTTAATTGAATGACAACAAAATGCGTAATATACCTCAACAGTTTAATTATTATTCGTAAGTGCAGATAATTACCTTTTTGTAAAGGATATAAACTTGAATGAAAATAAAAAACCCAGTATACCTTATAAATTTCAAACATTTGGCCACAAATTGAAAACAACAATCCATATTATCATTGTAGGTAAACTTATATACACATTGCAGACAATATTACTTGGCATTCTTTGTCATGTGTTAAATGTCAAAAATCATGTACCAAATGTTTC
The DNA here is from genome assembly GCA_037113605.1 of Calophaca sinica. Lineage (NCBI taxonomy): Eukaryota > Viridiplantae > Streptophyta > Magnoliopsida > Fabales > Fabaceae > Calophaca > Calophaca sinica. Next base: position 55,736,324 of record CM073732.1, on the reverse strand, counting down.
CATAACACTTAACAGTAACACAAGTGGCAGGGAATTAAGGACTTTAACCTGAAATAGTGGCACAACCCGAGTGACACAAAGTACATAGAAACTAAACATAGTACATAGCTCACCAATAATGAATACACATGAAGCTAACTAATGCTCAGCATTGGACCAAAGCTAGATTAGACGCTAAGATGAGTAGATTATCAAACAAATTAAAACCAAAAAGGGAAAAAGTTATAAGGTAAAGGAAAAAACCTATAAGTACGGAGAAGGAACAAGTGGGTGTGGTCGCTTCTGGTTTGCCTCTGAGACAGGGCTTCGAAGGTGAAAGGTGGCGAGAACCACGAGAAGGAGAATGGCGGCGAGAACCACGTGAAGTAGAGATTCGAACGGCGACAAGAGAGGATGAGAACGATGACAGTGCCGTGGCGAGATAGAGGGCTCGAATGGCGAAGAAAACAAGGAGAGTGCAAGGGCGAGAGGGAAAGAATAGGGTTATCTCAGAGAAATGCTTCTCGCGTATCTGAGAATGAGAGGGAGAAAGTAATATTAATCAAAGAGAAAGACTTCTAACACCGGTTATTTAAATAACCGGTGTAATAAGTTCCCTTTTAACACCGATTATATAAAACTCCGATATAAATTGTTTTTAGTTTTTAAATCCGAAATCTTTGACATCGGTTGGACATATAACTGGTGTAAAAAGTTACGCGATAATTTCAAAATTGCCACCACATCACTTTTTACACAGGTTAAACTCAAAACCGGTGTAAAAGACCTAATTCTTTTCTGCTTCGTACACTAGTGTAGTTTCCTTTCTTTTGGTGTTGTAGGTATCTTTTTGTCACTAAGTGTGAACTGGTCACCATTGTTAATGACATTCTACTGTGTCGGATGACTCTATTGAGTTCATGTATTACAATTGGATAATTATATAAATTTGTCTCCCACCAACCAAGTGTTAGATAATATGTTTTCATTTATTCTTTATTTATTGTCTCCATCTTAAGGGTAGTTTAATCCTTTTACTTGGTGTATATATATTTACCTTTTTCTCTTATATTGATGTAAAATGAACCCTAGCCCCATTATTGGTTGTATCCATTTTCCCTTCTTTATTTTTCTATGTTTGCATAGCAAGATTAACATGGTATCAAGAGCATGGTAGATCCAATTTGCAGCAGACACCATAGCAATCCAAAGATTCAAAAGAGACAGACTCTTCCGTCATTGGCATTCTGTTTAAGAAATGCAACGCTGTAAAGCACCAATTCCAAAGCATCAGTTGTCACCCATTGTCCTAGGTCGCGCCGTCCGTCGTTTGTCATACCCCCTGTTATGCCATCGTTATTTCCCTTTGGTCATTCCATTTAGTCATTTCCTAAAAAGTTTAGGGCCCGCTTACTTCACTCATTTTCGGTTTTCATTTTCACTTAAAACAGAAAAGAGTAGAGAAAATATGTTTTTTTGGGATTTTGAAAACATTTTATCCGAAAACATTTTCTTAAATGGGCCTAAATTTGAAAAAAAAAAAAACGTTTTCGATGTTTCCATTTTCAAAAACAGTGAATGGAAAAGTTGAAAACGCTGTGGCAGACTTGTAATATTAAAACAAATGGTTTTTTTTTTCAACGCGTTTCTTTATTTCCTTTATGCTCCTGCGACTTCGCTAGTCGCTACTGTGCAAGTACTAGTACGTATATGTTCGTTCTTGTTTTATGAATCACGCCTTTCTTATTTTATATTATTATTATTATGACAATAATTATAATGGTTATAATAAAGAAAGGCAAGATGGGGATGATTATCAGATGACGAAGGCGTGGATGCTTGGCTTAGGCAACAGTAGTTTATTTTATATTATATTATATTTAGTAAACATTGAGCAATCTATATTTTTTTTCGTAAATACTATTTTACCCCCGTAACTTATTTTTGAGATTTAATTTGGTTCTTTAACTATTTTTTAGGCCAAATAAATCCTTTAAGTTTTTAAGTTGGGCTAAATAGGTCCTTTTTGGCCTTTAAGTTTTTAAGATGGTCAAATAGGTCTTTTAAGTTTTTAAGTTAGGTCAAATAGGTCTTTTAAGTTTTTAAGTAGGGCCAAATGAATCATTTCCATGTAGGACCTATTTGACCCAACTTAAAAACTTAAAGGACCTATTTGGCCTAACCTAAAAAATTAAAGGACCTATTTGGCTAACTTAAAAACTTAAAGGCCAAAATTGACCTATTTGGCCCAACTTAAAAACTTAAAGGACTTATTTAGCCCAAAAAATAGTTAAAGGACCAAATTGAACCTCAAAAATCAGTTAAGAGACCAAAATGGTATTTAAGCCTTTTTTTTGACACAAACCAAATCATAGCATTTCATTACTAATAATGTTCCAAATACAATGTGGGATAGAATAAAAAATAGTGCGAGGAGAATAACAAGTAGATGCCTTTGTTAGAGCATGCGCACTACTATTTGCTTGTCACTTCACAAAAACAACTTGCAATGAGTTGTTTAAATTAAGGATGGTTTTGCACTCCCGCAGGAGGCAACCATATTCAGAAATATCTATTTTGTGAGTGAGCACATCGTCTACCACTTGCTTACAGTCCATCTCCATGATAATGTTGGTGTATCCTGTTATGATAACCCATTTACGTAGCAAACCCCACGCCTCTGCCTCCAAAGCTGTCAGTGTTGAATGAATCCAATCTGTTCTGGCCGAGAGAAACACACCTGAAGCATCTCTCAAGCATGCACCCATACCTATGACATTCTGCTCCTGCCAAAGGGCTGCATCCACGTTACATTTCACCCAACCGTGCGGCGGTACCTGCCAAGAGACACGAGTGGATTCTGCAGGTGCAACCTGCTGCTGCGATGACCGTCTACGAGCCACAGACCATGACTTCAAGACAGCATCAACTCTTTCACAGACTTGAGATACCGACTCATGCTCATTGTCCCATAAAATAGCATTATGCCTCTTCCATATGCTCCATAGAAGCATGCCGAACTGAGCCAGCTTATCCTGCCCAAGATGTTTAGCAACCTGAAAAAATAAATCACAAAAGTCATTGGCATGGATCATGGTTGCTTCCAGCTACTGCCACAATCCAAGTTTACGCCAACAAGCTTCACTGAATGTGCAGTTTATAAATGTGTGTCAAGTATCCTCTTCAAGCTCATTATAACCGATGCAATCAATAGGACAATCCAGTCTCTTTCTCCTCAAATTTACTCTGTTTGGGAGGCACTCTCGACACGCGCGCCAAAGAAAAGTACGGACCTTTGGTGGTGCCTTCATAGACCAAATAATATTCCAATCTCCTGGAACTTTCAACTCCTCTATGTCCACCAATCTCTCCATGCACACTCTATATGCAATTCTCATAGTGTATAGTCCTCTCTTATCAAATCTCCAAATAATGGCATCAGGTTCGGAGGTATGTAAAAGAGGAATTTTAAGAATCTCAGATGCATCTCGAGCTTTAAAACAGTGAGAAATAAGAGGTGCATTCCATTCTTTTTGGTCTACAAGCATGAGATCTCTAATAACACTAAGGTGCTCATGATGTTGGGTGATAGTGCAAATACGGGGTTCAACCTCATTTCTAAGCCAGTGAGAGGTCCAAATATTAGTCATCATGCCATTTCCTATCCTCCATCTATGACCCTCATTTATCAATCTTCGGGAAGACCAGATACTACGCCAAATATATCTGGGATTATGGCCTAGAGTGGCCCCCCAAAAAGTCCCCTCTCGGGAAATATTTAGTTTTGAAGACACGAGTTACCATAGTATCCGGGTTGGTTAAGAAATTCCAACCTTGTTTCCCCAACATTGCCAAATTAAAGCCATACAAGTCACAGAACCCCATTCCTCCCCACTCTTTCCTCATTGTTAACTTGTCCCAACACATCCAGTTTATCCCCTTCCTATCCCCTTTGTTCGAACCCCACTAAAAAGAATTCATCATACGTTCAATCTCCTCTAAAAGAGAGGTAGGAAGGAGAAAAACACTCATACAATAAGAAGGGATTGCTTGGGCTACTGATTTGATGAAGAGGTAAGGGGATAGAGGATCCCCTTGTCTGAGCCCTCTAGTTGGGGCAATAGGTCCCACCCTATCTTCATTAACCAAGACTGAGTACTGCACAGATGTGACACACATTTTCATCCAGGTGATCCACTGCTGGTCAAAGCCCATGGTCTCTAACATAGCTAGCAAGTATCCCCAGTCCACCCTATCATAAGCCTTACTGATGTCTATTTTTAAGGCCGCCTCTCCTTCTTTTCCACGAGTCTTGCATTTCAAAAAGTGGATAATTTCCGAAGCGACCAAGATATTGTCAGTGATAGCTCTACCTGAAATGAAGCCTGATTGTTCCTCTGAAACACACTTGCCCAAAACTTTTTGTAATCTGTTTGCAAGCGTTTTTGCTAGGATCTTGTAGACCACATTGCAAAGTGATATGGGTCGAAGGTCTCTCATGGTTTGGGGATTATCACACTTTGGAACCAGCACTATGTTAGTTTCCCCCATAGAAGGAGGAATGGATCCTTACCTGAGCCAAGTTTGGCAAGCTTGAACAATATCTTCACCACATAAGGACCAGAATCATCTGTGAAACGCCGGATTGAGGCCATCAGTCCCAGGGGCTTTATCGGGGTGCATTTGGAGAGCAGCAATACGAAACTCTTCTCTCTCAAAGGGTGCAATGAGCACTAAGTTGTCACCATGGTCAAGCTTGCGGCCCACTACAGCCTGCATCGGGGCATAATCACTGGGGACAACATGAAATAAATCGCGAAAGTAACTCTGGGCCACATCGCAAAGTTCTTGTTTGTTTTCAGCCCACGAACCTTCATCCCGCTGGAGCTTCACAATGCGATTTCTTTTTCTCCTGGTTGAGGCCGCGGCATGGAAAAACCTATAATTCATATCACCATCCCTCATCCAAAACATCTTGGCATGTTGTTTCTAGAAAGTTTCTTCCGGATGCAAAATAGTAGCTAAATGCTCCTTGGTGTTGAGGAGCTCAATACCAGCCACATCTGATTGCACACCACGCAACCGCTCAATTTTTTTCTTGCACCCATCTATCTCATCCTTGAATTTCCTTCTCAAAGTACGACCCCAGCAGTCAAGGTCCTCAGTGCACGATTTCAACTTCTCTAGCAAAGGATCTTCAGCTCTCCTCTGCCAACTATCCTGCACTAGTGGGTCCAACTCGGGTTCAACTAACCAAGAATTCTCAAATCGAAACTGTCTCTACCTGAATACATAATAATGAACATCTGTAGCAAGCAAAAAAGGTGAGTGATCAGAGGTTATAGCTACCAAATTTCGCATGTTATGGTGAGGGAAACAATCTAGCCAGCTTCTAGTTGCCATTGCTCTATCAAGTTGCTGTTGGTGTAAGCCTTAGTGGGCCAATCTAGTTTTAGTAGATTATCATTTGTGTCATGACTTAGATTATATATTTGATATATATATAAGGCATTTCATTTATTGTGTTATTTATTTTATAGCATAATAAAGTCCTTAGAATAGACTGTTCGTTTAATGGAACATCAAGTGTGACTTGATCGTGAGACCCCATTGAACATGTAGAACGCTATTCTTAAAGTATCCGTAGTCGAGTATTATTGTTAATTAGGACGACAATAATGCATAGAGACTATTGTGTGAGTAGACTGATGGCCACATCTCACGGGTCATGGATATGAGATGTCAAGTCGGCACACAGGTATAGATATTAGGAGTAATATTTATACTGGACTGACCCACTATGAGGACGCTTCATAATAGTTATGTAAGTGTCATAGGCACTCCTCATGGCGACCATAGTGAAGTAGTCCTTTGACTTGAAGTCATTGCGATTCCTACATGAGAAGTTGTAGGCTTTAATGCTATCAAACGTCATTCGTAACAGGATGATCATAAAGGTAGTAATTGGGCCTTCAATGAATCATGTTGAGGGGTGCGAGTGATGTAGACAGGATTCGTCCCTCCTACATAACAGGAGTAATGTCTTGGCCTCTAGATAGAGTGAGACGTGAAACATGCGTGGCCACGCGGAAATGGGCCAATATGTGATATTGGGCCCGTTTGTGATTACACGTCCATTCTGGTATCGAGGAACATATGATTGGACTTAACGAGGATGACACATTTATGTCCCGTGTTCAATTAAGACATATGGACGAAGGGACATCGACTTCACAGTAATCTTAGTCGCGGTAAGGTTAAAATCGGATCACCGATTTTTTCCCGTTAATTGGGTAGCAATGATGCATTGCTAGATGCCGCTCATTGTTTATAATATTTAATATTAATTTAATATTTAATATTATTTTAATATTTAATATTATTGCCAACTTAATGGGAACCTATAGGGTCACACGATAGAACAGTCTAATCGGAATCAAATTATTTAATTAAATAGTGATTTAATTAAATAAGAAGGAAATGAGCTCATATTGTATGAGGCCCATTAGGGCAATAGAATGAAAGGAAGGGAGCATATAAGCTTAACGTCCCAAAACCCTAGTGGTTAAGTCTTAGTCTTTTCTGTGCCTCCTTCCTGTAGCCGTCAACTAGCAAGACACATTCCGAGGCTACCGTTCGTGTGGATTGAGTAGAGACACTGGAAGATCGTGGTGTTGGTGATCAATCTCCTCTACGCTTCAAGAGGTAAACACAACATCCCTGTGATTCTCGTAGTTCTAAGCGATCTTGGCAAGAGAATTTTCCGCTCTTGAGATTGATTTTAAAAGAATTTTTAAAATTCTATCTCTTGATTTCCCAACAGTGGTATCAAAGCTATGGTCTTAGTTACCTTGAATCCTGTGTGATTGTTTGCCTTGTTTGATAACATGATTTATTTCTTTTGAATATGATTTCATCGATATACATGTTGTCTTTTGTGAGCGCGTCATCGTTCTCATTTTTTGTATAATATGCGATATATACATCAGATAAATTTGTACTATTGTTTTTGCTTTGTATCCTCGGATTTATGATTCAATTCAATTAGTACATATGAGAACAAATTATGTTTGTAATTTTTTTTTGAGCCCAGTAGTAACAAGTATGGTTTTATGAGAACGCATGTGGTTTAATCACTGGCTTGATTAGTTTTATTGGTTTTGAATTAGATTCATGAGACCTTCCTGTATGTGAATCCAATTAGCATTCAAATTCAATTACTATCTGATTAAAAGGTTTTGAATGTCCATTACGGGTCTTACGGGATATCATTTTTTTTGGAATAAATGATTATTATTATTCTAGAATCAATTCACGTTTTGTTTTGAAAGTTTTGATAAAGAAAGCCGTTTGAATAGTCAAAAACTTTTGTGAAAAGTGTTGGCACAATGTGAATTGTTTTAAATAAAAAAAGTACTGGACAAAAATCAATAATGTCGTTTTTAATGTTATTGATTGTTTTTAAGAGGCTTTCAATAGCAATTAATAGGATCAAACACGTTGTTGAATTTGATTCAAAAGCGTATGCAAGAATTCAATAGCATTATGTCAGCGATTCAAAGTCAAAAACCGGAATCTTTTTGGCATTCCATGAAATCCCGTACTGGACGCAACATAGTTGTAGCATACGTGAAATCAATTGCTTTTGAGTTCATTAGTTTTAATTATTAATTAATCATATGGATTAATTATTTAATTGGATTAATTATAATATTGATAATAATAAGCGTTATTATTATTATATTATTTTTAATGTGGGGTGTAAAGTTATGGCCTTAGTTTATGGTGTTTATTTATATTGGTAAATACGGCTTGTGTGTCGTGATTTATTTAATTTTTAAATACGACATGCGTGTCGTGCCATTTTATTTATTTAATTGTACTTTCATTTAAATAAATGTAATTCTTCAAAGAGTTGAAGATGAGACAACGCCAAATGAGGATGCCGGTGGGAGAAGCTTACGAAGCATTCTCGTGGGTCAAAGGATTATAATAAAATAGTTTATTTAATTCCTAGGCGTTAGGAGGCCATAACTGTACCACACGTCTTGCATGATTGATGTGTATGTGCTGTATGTTTAACATGTTTTGAATGTATGAGATACATGCATGTATGCTTTATATGATTGGATGTATGAGATGCATGTTTTATATGAAGTGTATGCATGTATGCTTGTATGTTGTGCATGTTTGAGGGACGCGTTTGTATGTGATACAAAAGCCGGTGACATCACTTAACTAAATTCCCTCAATTTAAATATTAAGTCATAAATGCCTTCCGATGTGTGGCACTTGTCAAGGCCTTGATCGAATGAGTGTGGGTCATGCCAAAGCTGAGCACCTCGTTTTATCTCGGTGAGGCGCGATAGGTGAAATATCCAACTGCCAACCATCGGGTTTGACTTAACTGGGCCGAATTCAATAGGATTAAGATGGGCCTAGAGGCAAGAGTTGGGCTTTGATTCATAAGATGAATTAGAATAAAGAGTTATTCACCCAACTGATCCAAGAGTTGCATAGAGATGTAATTGGAAAGGAGTTTCCTACCTAAATAGATGAGTTCTGGGCGATTAGTCAAAGCTGACTCAGGACGTGGTGAAATATGGATCTTGGCCCACTAAAAAATCTTCCAATGGGATTTTTCGAGCCAATGATGAGGGTCATTGATTTGAGTAAAATAGTAGGAGCGTATTTAATAAAAGTCCTTATTAAATATGTTAAAATAGTGTATGCGCTCGATGAGCCAGTGCCTGAAGCACCCACTGCTACTGCCCCTAAGGCTGAGAGGGATGCTTACCGAAAGCACCTCAACGACGCCATAGATGTAGGATGTCTCATGCTAGCTACCATGACTTCGGAGTTGCAAAGGCAACACGAGAACATGGAGGCGTTCGATATGATCGAACACCTCAAGATGCTTTTTCAAGGGCAAGCTAGGCAGGAGAGATTTGACACCTCTAGGGCCATTTTCCATTGCAGGCTGGCTGAAGGAAACCCAGTAGGGCCTCATGTACTTAAGATGATTGGGTACACTGAGAGTCTCGAGAGGCTGGGATTTCCTTTGGGCCTAGAGCTGGCAACGGACCTTATCCTGCAATCGTTGCCGGATAACTTTAGCCATTTCGTCATGCAGTATAACATGAACGATTTTGCTAAACCGTTGCCAGAGCTTGCAGGTATATTGAGAACTGCTGAGCAAAATATTAACAAGGGAAAGGGAAAGGCCATTATGATGTTCAACTCTGGAAAGGGGAAGGGCAAGAGGCCCGCTTCTTGGGCTATGAAGGACAAGGGCAAGAAACAGTTCAAACAAAGTTCTTCTAGCCAGAAGCCAGCAGGCGGGGTTGCTAAGGATGCTTCCTGCTTCCATTGGGGAAAACTTGGACATTGGAGGAGGAATTGTCCAAAATACCTAGAAGAGTGCAAGAAGAAGAAAGGAAGTGAGACTTCCACTTCAGGTATATATGTTATTGAGGTTAATTTATCTACTTCAGCATCATGGGTATTAGATACCGGATGTGGTTCTCACATTTGTACTAATGTGCAGGGACTAAGAAGGAGTAGGACTTTGACCAAGGGCGAAGTGGACCTACGAGATGGAAATGGAGCAAAGGTTACTGCATTAGCTGTAGGGTCTTATGTTTTGACTTTGCCCTCTGAGCTTATTTTGGAATTGGATAATTGTTATTTTGTTCCAACAATTAGCAGAAACATTATCTCTATTTCTTGTTTGGACAAGAAAGGTTTTAATATTATTATTAAGGACAAATGTTGTTCGCTTTATCTGGATGATGTTTTCTACGCTAGTGCACCTATGAGTAATGGGTTTTATGTCTTTGATCTTGATATGCCTATTTATAACATAAATGCGAAAAGGGTCAAACCAAATGATTCAAACCCGACATACCTTTGGCACTGTAATTTATGCCATATAGGTGAGAAGCGCATTTCCAAACTCCATAAAGATGGACTCTTGGACTCATTTGATTATGAATCATTTCAGGTATGCGAATCTTGCTTATTGGGAAAGATGACCAAGGTCCCATTCACTGGACAAGGTGAAAGGGCTAGTGATCTTTTGGGCTTAATACATAGTGATGTATGTGGCCCACTAAGCAAAACTGCTAGAGGTGGTTTTTCCTACTTCGTTACATTTACTGATGATTTCAATAGATATGGGTTTGTGTATCTAATGAAACACAAGTCTGAAACCTTTGAAAAGTTCAAAGAATTCAAAAATGAAGTGGAGAACCAATTTGGTAAGAGTATTAAGGTCATACGATCAGATCGTGGTGGTGAGTACTTAAGCCAGGAGTTTGATGACCATCTAAAGGAGTGTGGGATTGTATCCCAACTCACACCACCTGGAACACCACAATGGAATGGTGTGTCCGAAAGGAGGAATCGTACCTTGTTAGACATGGTCCGATCTATGATAAGTCGGTCAGACCTCCATGACTCTTTCTGGGGATATGCTTTACTTACAGCTGCTTTCACCCTTAACCGTGTTCCATCTAAGGCGGTTGAAAATACACTATATGAGGTATGGACGGGCCGAAGACCCAGTATGCCCTTTCTAAGGATTTGGGGCTGCTATGTTTATCTGAAACGTATGATTTCAAATAAACTTGGACCTAAATCAGATAAATGTATATTTGTGGGGTATCCTAAGGAAACTAAGGGATACTATTTCTACAACTCCTCCGAGGACAAAGTGTTTGTTGCAAGGACTGGAGTGTTCCTTGAGAAGGAATACATCTCTAAAGGAGCCAGTGGGAGGAATGTAGAACTTGGAGAAATCGATGACCCACAAAATACCGAACCACCTGTAATGGAACAAGAACCAGTTCCACAAAGTGTTGTGGTTCAACCAATGGTTCAAGTAGCACAAGATCCGCGTAGGTCTAGCAGGCCACGTCGCCAACCTGAGAGATATTGACTTCTCCTAACTCAGGAAGATGATGTGCTGCTCATGGATCAAGATGAGCCTGTAACTTACCGGGAGGCCGTAATTGGTCCAGAATCTGAGAAGTGGCTAGAGGCCATGGGATCTGAGATGGAGTCCGTGTACACTAACCGGGTATGGACCTTGGTTGAGCCACCCAAAGGGGTAAAACCTATAGGGTGCAAGTGGGTCTTCAAGAAGAAGACTGACATGGATGGTAAGGTGAATACCTTCAAGGCACGATTAGTGGTGAAAGGGTTCAAACAAATTTATGGTGTAGACTATGACGAAACCTTCTCCCCAGTCGCAATGCTTAAATCTGTTCGGATTCTACTTGCCATTGCTGCATACCATGACTATGAGATCTGGCAGATGGATGTCAAGACTGCATTCCTTAATGGGAATCTTCTCGAGGATGTGTACATGACACAACTCGAGGGTTTTGTCGATCCAAAAATCTTTGAAAAGGTATGCAAGTTGCAAAGATCCATTTATGGATTAAAGCAAGCTTCTAGAAGTTGGAATCTTCGTTTTGATGAAACCGTAAGGCGCTTTGGATTCATCAAGAACGAAGATGAGCCTTAATGTCTACAAGAAGGTTAGTGGGAGTATAATTGTTTTTTCTGGTATTGTATGTGGATGACATACTACTCATCGGAAATGATGTCCCTACACTACAAAATGTGAAAACATGGTTAGGGAAATGTTTCTTGATGAAAGACTTAGGCGAGGCATCCTACGTGTTAGGAATCAGGATCTATAGAGATAGATCGCTGAGGCTACTCGGCCTTAGTCAGAGTACATATGTTGACAAAGTTCTTAGGCACTTTAATATGCAAGATTCCAAGAAAGGTCTCTTGCCCATGTCACATGGCGTATATTTGTCCAAGGGACAATGCCCTACCTCATCAGATGAGAGGGAACGCATGAGTAAAGTTCCGTATGCTTCGGCAATTGGTTCTATCATGTATACTGTGATGTGTACTAGACCAGATATCTCGTATGCTTTAAGCGTAACGAGTCGATATCAATCTGACCCTGGTGAGGGCCACTGGACAGCTGTCAAGAACATCCTTAAGTACTTGAGAAAGACTAAGGATTCGTTCTTGGTTTATGGCAGTGAGGAAGAGCTTGTTGTAAAGGGTTACACTGATGCTAGCTTCCAAACCGATAGGGATGATTCCCGATCGCAATCAGGGTTTGTGTTTTGCCTAAATGGCGGAGCTGTTAGTTAGAAGAGTTCAAAGCAAGAGACAGTTGCTGATTCTACTACAGAGGCTGAGTATATAGCTGCCTCTAATGCAGCCAAGGAGGCCGTTTGGATCAGGAAGTTCATTAGTGAACTTGGCGTTGTTCCTAGCATTTCAAACCTGATTGATCTCTTTTGTGATAACAATGGAGCAATCGCGCAAGCTAAGGAACCTAGATCTCACCAGCGATCCAAACATATACTTAAGCGCTTCCATCTCATTTGAGAGATCATCGATAGAGGAGATGTAAAGATATGCAGAGTACCCACACTGGACAATGTCCCAGACCCACTGACGAAGCCTCTTGCTCAGCAGAAGCATAATGCTCACACTAGATCGATGGGTGTTAGATTGATGCCCGATTGGCTCTAGTGCTAGTGGGAGATTGTTGGTGTAAGCCCTAGTGGGCCAATCTAGTTTTAGTAGATTATCATTTGTGTCATGACTTAGATTATATATTTGATATATATATATATATATATATATATATATATATATAAGGCATTTCATTTATTGTGTTATTTATTTTATAGCATAATAAAGTCCTTAGAATAGACTGTTCGTTTAATGGAACATCAAGTGTGACTTGATCGTGAGACCCTATTGAACATATAGAACGCTATTCTTAAAGTATCCGTAGTCGAGTATTATTGTTAATTAGGACGACAATAATGCATAGAGACTATTGTGTGAGTAGACTGATGGCCACATCTCACCGGTCATGGATATGAGATATCAAGTCGGCACACAGGTATAGATATTAGGAGTAATATTTATACTGGACTGACCCACTATAAGGACGCTTCATAATAGTTATGTAAGTGTCATAGGCGCTCCTCATGGTGACCATAGTGAAGTAGTCTTTTGACTTGAAGTCATTGCGATTCCTACATGAGGAGTTGTAGGCTTTAATGCTATCAAACGTCATCCGTAACAGGATGATCATAAAGGTAGTAATTGGGCCTTCAATGAATCATGTTGAGGGGTGCGAGTGATGTAGACAGGATTCTTCCCTCCTACATAACAGGAGTAATGACTTGGGCCTCTAGATAGAGTGAGACGTGAAACATGCGGGGCCACGCGGAAATGGGCCAATATGTGATATTGGGCCCGTTTGTGATTACACGTCCATTCTGGTATCGAGGAACATATGATTGGACTTAACGAGGATGATACATTTATGTCTCGTGTTCAATTAAGACATATGAACGAAGGGACATCGACTTCACAATAATCTTGGTCGCAGTAAGGTTAAAATCGGATCACCGGTTTTTTCCCGTTAATTGGGTAGCAATAATGCATTGCTAGATGCCGCTCATTGTTTATAATATTTAATATTAATTTAATATGTAATATTATTTTAATATTTAATATTATTGCCAACTTAATGGGAACCTATAGGGTCACTCGATAGAACGGTCTAATCGGAATCAAATTATTTAATTAAATAGTGATTTAATTAAATAAGAAGGAAATGGACTCATATTGTATGAGGCCCATTAGGGCAATAGAATGAAAGAAAGGGAGCATATAAGCTTAACGTCCCAAAACCCTAGTGGTTAAGTCTTAGTCTTTTCTGTGCCTTCTTCCTGTAGCCGTCAACTAGCAAGACACATTCCGAGGCTACCGTTCGTGTGGACTGAGTAGAGACACTGCAAGATCGTGGTGTTGGTGATCAATCTCCTCTACGCTTCAAGAGGTAAACACAACATCCCTGTGATTCTCGTAGTTTTAAGCGATCTTGGCAAGGGAATTTTCCGCTCTTGAGATTGATTTTAAAAGAATTTTTAAAATTCTATCTCTTGATTTACCAACAGTTGCTCCTCAGTAGCGTTTGCTGTGCCCACGCACTTGAACCAGGTAAATGAATGCCCCTGCAGAGGAATATTGATAAAACCAATATTGCATCATTTTTATAAGGATATTAGAATGTGATTTGAATAATTATTGAATATTATCAATAGAAATTCACTCTCTTTTAATCTAAATTGTGCAGAAATGGAAAATTAGGCAATATGGTGGTCAAATACAAATTTGGGCTTGAAATAGGCCCAGAATGCTAAGCTCGTCCTTCGCATAATATAATGAAGCATGTCCATGCTTCCCTAAAGCAGCAATTAGCCACGAGCGGGCCTCATGCGCTCCCCAGATAGCTGGTTGGTATTTTAATCATATCTGGAGCTGTAGATATCGGATTAAGGCGTTCTTAGTGGCGTTGGAAAGCTAAGAGAATTTCCTAAAACTTTGTCACAAATTGGATCGATTCTAACATGAAACACGGCCTCTTCATCAAGGAGCACGGCCGTGCTCAACCAAAAATATCTGAAAATCATATCAGCAAGGTCGGTGACGTGTAAATAGGCGGTAAAGGTAGCACAGCCTTAGAGCACGGCCGTGCTGAGGCCGTGCTGAACCCAAATTTTTGCCTATAAAAGGAACGCTCAGCAGAAAATTTGAAGTCCCCCCGGGATTGATTTTCTGCCAATTCTCTTCTTCTCTTGTTACCTTCTAGTCTTATTTTGTTTGTTTTCTTATATTATGTTGTGTAACTAATCCCGTCACTGAGGTGATGAGGGATCTTTTAATTTATCTATGGTATCTTTATGATTTATAATATGAGTGTTTAAATCTTTTTGATTAAATTATTCCTGGTGATATTTCTTTAATAAAAGAATTAGCTACTCTTTACACAGTTAATTAAGTGTGTAGCGATCGTACCTTCAATTAGTTAACGGAACTCTAGGGATAACTGAATCTGCATGCTCTGTCAGATCAATGATTGCGTGTTCATTTCTAGTCAGTCATTGAATTGGTAAATCAATTGATGTTTTATGCTCTTTCTATTTACTTGCTTTGAATGATCAAACAAAGTAATAAATTAGGAGGAAGACTGTTAACATTGCATGTGTTGGCTTTATTGGTTAGCGTCACCCTTAGGATTTGATGGGCTTAACATCCCAACCCATGGCGCCTATAATGGGCGCAGTCCCTTAAGCTTGATGCAGTTCTGAGTATCCTTAAGCAAATAAAGTTGCTCCCTTGCTAACAGCTATAGCTTTTGGCCTAGTGGTATGCGCTTGATCCAACAAGTGGTATCATAGCAAGGTCATGGGATCGAATCCCTGGGTGACACTGGGGGAGATTGTTGGCTTTATTGGTCAGCATCACCCTTAGGATTCGATGGGCTTAACATCCCAACCCATGGCGCCTATAATGGGCGCAACCCTTTAAGCTTGATACAGTTCTGAGTTTCCTTAAGGAAATAAAGTTGCGCCCTTGCTAACAGCTATGGCTTTTGGCCTAGTGGTAAGCGCTTGATCCAACAGTATGATCATTGGGTGTTAATAGCTTTTAAATAGATGATTGGTAATCAGTAAGAATTGTTACTCGAATTATAAATTAATCAAATACACAGATATAAGTATTAGTGAACCCATTACCTTAGTGCTTTTACTATCTAATTCCTTTCTTAAATATTTTATAATTTCTTTTCTACTTATTTTTATGCACTCTTTGTTTAAAGATCACCTCGAACCATTTGTCTAAATAACAAATTGATCTAAGTAGAGCAGTAATCATTCCAATTCCCTGTGGAGACGATAATCTTTTATACTATAACTTGACAAGATCGTATACTTGCGATTTTGACACAACAAGTTTTTGGCGCCATTGCCGGAGAATTGTTAATGATATTAATTGTAATGATTAATTGTTAATTTAGACGCTTTTTGTAATTATTTTCCTTTTTCTTATTTTATTTTATTTTTATCTTTTTTTTTCCCTTTCTTGTCATTTTAATTTTATTATCACCTCCTACATGGATGGTTTTACCTCCTACATGGACGGTTAGCTTTTATTTTTATATTTCGTCTCCTGGTTAGAAGACTAGGTTTTATTTTGTGTAGCGTCTCCTGGTTGGAAGACTAGATTTTCTTACGATTTTATTACTTAAACTTATTTTTTAGCGTCTCCTGGTTGGAAGACTAGATTATTTTTTCTTTCTTTTAATTTTTCTTTTCTTCTCTTTCAAAAAAAAATATGGATTCTCTTTTCGTTTGTGAGTATTGTGGTATTTTAACAAACGCTACAGATGCAAGTCACAAATCCTTAGAGAATAAAATATCAGTTTTGGCTCAATTGATAAACCAAAAAGAAAGAGAGACCACCTTGCTTAATCAACCAGAGCCTAAAGATGAAATTATCATTTCTGAGGATGATGAAAAGTTAATTGAAGGTACTGAGTCCGACACTTGGTCTCAGACAGAGTCTGACATTCAGGCCATGCTTGACATTTGGCCTGAGAATGAGTCTGACACTTGGCCTAAGATTGAGTCTGACACTTGGTCAGAGACTGAGTCTGACATTTGGCCTGACACCGAGTCTGATACTTGGCCTGAGACTCACGCTGAAACTTGGTCTAAGCCAGAGGTTGAACTTAAGCATGACTCACAACCATCCTTAGAAAAGATCAAAGTTCTTGCAGAAGAGAATGATTCTAAGGAGAGCGAGAGAAACCTCCTAGTACTTAATGAAGAGCAAGAGATGGAAGCCCCGATTACTTTGGGACAGACTCTTATATCAATATTGGCGAGGCAGCCATTGAGGTTCACAAAGGAAAGGTAACTATTAAATCTGGCAATGAAGAGAATATTTCACAATCTTTGAATTTTAACCCCCCTCCTTCAATTTCTAGTTACTATATTGACAATGTGGTTGCTGTTAACAATCCTCCTTTAATTTCTTTTGATTTTATTAATAATATGGATGTTTTTGTTAACACGTTTGCTAGTTTAAGAATGCAGGATCCTTTGAAATACATTACTAACTTGCAGGATCCTAATATGTTGGTGGGGGATATTAAAGTAAAAATTGCATCACTCCATGATAACCCTCCACCACTGCAAAGAAAGAGGTCAAGCAACTTGAACCACATGGTCAAGAAATGGCGAAGAGGGAATGCGCTAAATGCAAAATTCACTCTTGGAAAACCCGCTGGTTGACCACTTCTAAGCAATCCGTCAAAGCTCACGACGTTAAATAAAGCGCTTCACAGGAGGCAACCTGTATTTATATTATTTCAGTGTATTTTATTTTATGTTCACCATTCTATTTTTGTCGACAGTTCACTCTTTACTTACTTCATCTGTGACAAACTGTCAGTTTTGGGAAGAAATTTGCCTACTGCACCCCCTTTAGAATATGCTCGTGAAATTTTTTACAGGGGAGTCCCTTTCCACTATTTACTTTTAGTTATTGATTCTAATGTTATATCTTTATGTGCTTATGCTGTGATTACTAGCATAGAGGACAATGTTAGAAATAAGTGTGGGGGGGAGTTAACCACTTGATTTTTGGTTATTGATGTTTTAAAACAAATTAAAGCTACTAATTTTGGGGCAAAAAACTTGAACTTTTTCAGACAGCTTTTGATGTTTATTGAGATGAAATAAATTTCTGAAAACTCAAAATTAGAGATGAGCCCTTGATTGAAATTTTTTCCATGAAATAGCTTCTAAAAAGTGAAGATTTGGGCATGATTTGGGTTTGCACATTGTTGCAAGATTATTATAACCCTGTTCTTCATGAGAGTTGTTTTCATTTTTACATTGTGTTCTGGAACTTAAACTTTCGAGTTAGGGCAAAAAACTTGAACTTTTTCAGACAGCTTTTGATGTTTATTGAGATGATATAAATTTCTGAAAACTGAAAATTAGAGATGAGCCCTTGTTTGAATTTTTTTCCATGAAATAGCTTCTAAAAGTGAGGATTTGAGCATGATTTGGGTTTGCACATTCTTGCAAGATTATTATAACCCTATTCTTCATGAGAGTTGTTTTCATTTTTACATTGTGTTCTAGAACTTGACATGTGACCATTCAAACCGAAACTAATTTATAGAATTTTTGGAAAATGATTGGGGCATTTAGGATTTGTTTCTAGCCTACTACACTTTGCGATTAAATTTTACCACTTAGTTGACCACTTTGAGCTTTAAAAAGAAGTTTTATTCTATACCCTCTGATTTGATTAGAAAAAATAGATTCGGGTACCATTTTTTATTAAAATGGAGCAACTTGGTTTTGGTGACAGATATATATTCAATGGAAATGTGATAAGGCAGAGAGTTATTCCTATAAAAGAAAAAAAGAGAGAGAGAGAGATATTTGTAATGAGGAACTCTAATAAAACAAGGAAAATGCGAAAAGAGAAAAGTTTGATACTCTGTTTAAAAGTGAACATATATCTGAAGCTCCAATTTGATTCAAAAGGATAGTTGCTTGAAATTGATTATTTACTATAGCCCTTGAAATATCTTTTCTTTGAATTGTCATACCTTAAATTTTTCACCCCTGGCCTCATTACAACCTTATAAAAGTCCCCTTTGATTTCAAAAATTGTCTATAAATTGTTAGTCGAGTCTTGGTCTATCGTCAAACTTATGGTAATGCTTTGTCTATGAAAAATTTGTCTGAATTCTCCTTACCCGTTGATACACTTGAGAGATTGAAAGGGAGTGACACATTCTTGGTTGGTTTGATTTCAAAGGTGCTTATTTTTCTAATTATCCAATCAAGTGAAAAATATTTCTCTCAGAGATAAAAAGCTATCTTTCAAAAACACTTGCTCTGCCCCATTAATTAGTCAGCTATCATTGATAAAAAAATTTGGGAAATCAAAAACCAATTACTTTGCTTGAGGACAAGCAAAGCTCAAGTGTGGGGGAATTGATAACACCAATATTGCATCATTTTTATAAGGATATTAGAATGTGATTTGAATAATTATTGAATATTATCAATTGAAATTCACTATCTTTTAATCTAAATTGTACAGAAATGGAAAATTAGGCAATATGGTAGTCAAATACAAATTTAGGCTTGAAATAGGCCCAGAATGCTAAGTACGTCCTTTGCATAATATAATGAAGCATGTTCATGCTTACCTAAAGCAACAATTAGCCACGAGCGGCCCTCACGTGTGTCCACGCACTCCCCAGATAGCTGGTTGGTATTTTAATCATATCTGGAGCTGTAGATATCGGATTAAGGCGTTTTTGGTGGCGTTGGAAAGCTAAGAGAATTTCCTACAACTTTGTCACAAATTGGATGGATTCTAACATGAAGCACAACCTTTTCATCATGGAGCACGGCCGTGCTCAACCAAAAATATCAGAAAATCATGTCGGCAAGGTCGGTGACGCGTAAACAGGCTGTAAAGGTAGCACGACCTTCGAGCACGGCCGTGTTGAGGCCGTGCTGAACCCAAATTTTTGCCTATAAAAGAAACGCTCAGCAGAACATTTGATGTCCCCCCGGGATTGATTCTCTCCCAATTCTCTTCTTCTCTTGTTACCTTCTAGTCTTATTTTGTTTATTTTCTTATATTATGTTGTGTAACTAATCCCGTCGTTGAGGTGATGGGGGATCTTTTACTTTACTGCGGTATCTTTATAATTTATAATATGAGTGTTTAAATCCTTTTGATTAAATTATTCCTGGTGATATTTCTTTAATAAAAGAATTAGCTACTCTTTACACAGTTAATTAAGTGTGTGGCGATCGTGCCTTCAATTAGCTAACAGAACTCTAGGGATAATTGAATCTGCATGCTCTGCCGGATCAATATTGCGTGTTCATTTCTAGTCAGTCATTGAATTGGTAAATCTATTGATGCTTTATGCTCTTTCTATTTACTTGCTTTGAATGATCAAACAAAGTAATAAATTAGGAGGATGACTGTCAACATTGCATGATCGTTGGGTGTTAATAGCTTTTGAATAGATGATTGGTAATCAGTAAGAATTGTTACTCATGTTATAAATTAATCAAATACACAGATATAAGTATTAGTGAACCCATTACCTTAGTGCTTTTATTATCTAATTCCTTTCTTAAATATTTTATAATTTCTTTTCTACTTATTTTTATGCACTTTTGTTTAAAGATCACCTCGAACCATTTGTCTAAATAACAAATTGATCTAAGTAGAGCAGTAATCATTCCAATTCCCTGTGGAGACGATAATATTTTATACTATAACTTGACGAGATCGTATACTTGTGATTTTGATACAACAAATGTCAATAAGGCCACAGTCGTGAGTTGCATCCCTGAATCCATTTAGCAGCCACTACGGATGATCTACGCGGCCACGCTTCTCAGCATGATCTAAAATGTCATTAAAATCACCAATCACACACCATGGGATAGTAGATTGAGCTGCCAAGGTACGAAGAATATTCTAAGACTCCATTCTTCTACCTCTATTCGCTATACCATAGAACCCCGTCATCCGCTAAGGGTCTTTCCCGTATTCCTTTATAAGAACATTAATGAATTGTTGTGAGTAGTTTATCACCTCACAGATACTTTCTCGCAACCATAACATCGCTAGACCACCACTCCTCCCTTGACTATCTACAACAAAGCAAGAATCAAAACCCAGAATCCTTCTAATCTCATCCACTCTGCCACCATGACAAAGAGTCACACAAAGAAACACCACTTCCATCTGGTGACACCGGACAAGGTCACGAAGTGACGGAACTGCACTCAGGTGACCCAAACCCCGACAGTTCCAATTGAGAACAATCATTGGTCTTGGTGGGCCTGGAAGCCAGGACCCACCTCTAAAAAATGATGCCCTACAGTAGCTTTGCTTATGGCAATGGTAGTATCAGTTTACATAGGTTGGACTCCTTCCCCATTGCCAGAGCCACCCCTTTTTATTTTCTTTTCCAACCCCACCTCCTCCAAGTCATCCTCGGTGATCTCGCAAACAATAGGCCCTTGTGACTGAAAGACTAAAGTACCTTCACTTAAGTAGCCAGCTGTGCCACTAGTGGAAGCACCAGCTCGCCTACTCACGTGCGGCTTTGCATAGAAAGGAATTAAAAATCTGTTGTGATCATTTGCCTGCAGATTTCCCTCATTCTCGTAACTGCTTCCATGATTCTCGCGCGCAAATTGATTCGGAGACATCCAATCAGCGCCCGTGTCATCCCTCAACCAACGACATGTCCCAGAGCCCCCTTGTCGCCGCTGCTCAACCCTAACTTTAGGCCCCCACTGCCCCACACCGTCATCCTCCTCCACCATGAAGAGTTTCTCACACTGGTTCTCAGCATGGCCAAGAAGACCACAGTAGAAACAGTAAACTCCAGGGCGTTCATACTTAAAGGTTACCTGCTTAACATCATCCTTAGCCATGCGAATCTTCTTGCCTTTCTTCAAGGGTTTACGCACATCTAGCTTCACCTTTATCCTCATATAGTTCTTCCAAAAGCTGGAGTTGTTTTTGCTATCATACTCCACGAATTCTCCTATAAAGTTGCCCAAGCCTCGCCCTACCTCGCTGGTGATGAAACCAATTAGTAGATCATGCACTTGCACCCAAAAGTGCACATGAAATAGTGGTACATTCTTCGGCACTGCACCCACTGTGATCTGGCTAAGAATAAGTAGATGGTTATCGAAGCTCCAGGGTCCTTCGTTCACCACCTTGTTCAAGTCCATCTTGTGAAAAAATTGGAACAAAAAGAGACCACGCTCCAGCTCTTTAATCACCACCCCTCTAACCGGCTCCCAAACTGTCGCCATCCTTTCCTTCATCACAGGGACTCTGATATTTTTGAGCGTGACGAATCGCCCCACGAGGCACAAGTTGAAGTCAACTGGTTGCTCTTGATGGCCTTGACGATTGAAAGTCAAAACCTCTTCTTCATCATCACTCATGTGTAAGTTCTCCAATCCCGCCATGATTCAGACACCAGGTTGCGTATCACCACAGGAAGTAGTATCGGCAAACAAACGAAAGCAATAGAAAGTCTTGCATGCACATACGGCTCTCACACAGAGGGAGAGAAGTCAAAACCCTAACGCCTCACACAGAGGGAAAAATTATTGAGCAATCTATATTTATATTTATAAATAAATAGTACAATAAATTTAATGTTGTCAAGGATATGATAAAATTTTTGTTTACATTATTTATTAAAATATTTAATCCATTGATATTATTAAGGATATGATAAATTATTTATTTATATTATTTTATAGGCAAAATTATTCACGGTGTCTTTTATTTTAATTTAAAATTAGCTCTTTTTTTCTTCTCAAGTTAGTCCTTAATGTATTAAAATTTTAGCATTGTTAGACTTTTTTTGAGTTTTCGTTCACTCCGTTAAAAAAGTCTTACATGTTTGTTATACTACTTCTTTTATGGACTGCTTTTAATCTTGTTGTTTTGCACTAAATCCAGGTTGTTTTGTTTAGCATATGATCGATATTGATTATATTCGTTGCACTATTTTTTTATATAGTGATTATAATTAATATTTTAAAAACTTTATATTTATAAAAAAATAATACAACAAAAATAAAATTATTAACCATATATGTGGTAAGTTTGTTATTTATATTGTTTATTAATAATAATATTTAATACATTATTATTATTATTAAAAATGTATTATTATATTCAAAAAATATTTTATGAAATTATAATTAAAATTCGTCAAACCAAACACGTTTTCAATATTTTTATTTCTTGAAAATGAAATTAAGAAGTTAAACACATTTCCTAGATCTTGAAATTTTGAAAATGAAACTGATTTTCAAAAAATGAAAATAAAAAATAAAAACAAAAAATATTTTCGCAAATCAAACATGCCCTTAATTGCATCATCTTTTCGTTGTTATCACAACATTGCATAGTGGGTTCCACGTCTTCTATTTCCATTATTTTCTTTCGGTTGAAGTCTATTTGGTGTGGGTTTTGGGATAATTGTAGCTGACACATTATTTTCGCATGACCATTGGTTTCTTCACTTTGCATTATTTCCTTAGGCACAAGTTGAAGACTACCGATCAACTGGGCACGAGTTTCATTCTTTATGCTATTTCCTTTGCAAGACCATTGGTCCTAATCTTTGATTGATTTATTTCGGTCAGATGAAGAGGCACAAGTTGAAGTTCATTGATAAAAAACATAATTTCAGCAGTGTTGAAAACACTACTGAAAACATTCTGATTATCAGAATGTTTTTTAAAAAACACAATTGTACCATGTTGGAAACACAACTATACACTTACCACCTACAATAACTTACAGAAAAATTTCACG
Organism: Calophaca sinica; assembly: GCA_037113605.1. Taxonomy (NCBI): domain Eukaryota; kingdom Viridiplantae; phylum Streptophyta; class Magnoliopsida; order Fabales; family Fabaceae; genus Calophaca; species Calophaca sinica. Next base: position 55,713,026 of record CM073732.1, on the reverse strand, counting down.
AAAGTTGTCTATGCAACCCAAAAATAAAGAGTTAAAAAGGACTTATGATTGCACTTTAACACTCTTAACAAAAAAAAAAAACCCTACCAGTTGTGACGTTCATTAAAAAGTGATTTCCCTCTTTAGCAATATTTTCCATGAATTCAGGATATGTGACTGAACAAAGGCTAGGGAGAGGGTATTGGCTTATGAACTTGCTCCACGGCTAAGATATTCATGATGCCAATCTAACATTGCGTGACCTTTAGCTCTCTTAGAAAGATCAGCTGGGAACCTAATGGAATGAATGGAACAAAATGTTTCAAAAAGAGGACAACAAAATTGTATGTTTGTCCAAAATAAGGGACCAATATAGAAAAAAAAAGGTGCAGTATGTAACGCCTGTTTTCTTATACATTTTTCAATTGGAGGGAATATGAAAGAAACAAAAACACTGTGAACCCTAAAAAGGGTAGAGGAAACCATGAACACGCAGACAAAGAATCAACAACGAAAACATAGAATAGAAGTAAATGCATTAGAGTCATATATAATTTTCTTATGAAACCCAAATTAAAAATATCGTCAGGATTAATTTTTAGAACTTAAACAAATTGGTTTTTATTTCCTATTTACCTCTTTTTATAATCCTAATCAAATTTCTCGTTGAATTTAGTTTTTTGTGTGGGCTTATATTTTTACTAGTATATTAACCCGTGCGATGCACGAGTGAGATTTGAGAGTTAAGTAGTCAAAAATATTTTAAAATAAAAGTAGAAAAAAGAGCATAATTGAGTTTCTAATATAATAACAAATAGTATAGTAAAAAAATATAATAACAAATAGTAATATGATTTTAAGATAAATTCATAGTAGGAATTAATGATAAATATTAATTAGCCGGATTTGTGTTAGCAAACAAACTTTTATTGTTAAATGTTAGACAAAATATGAAAATTATTCGAAAGAGAATGAAAAAAATTAGAAGTTTATGACCAAATTTGTGTTGTGGTACTTAATCCTACATCAAAATTGAATAAAAAACAACAAAAATGAAAGAAAAAGCAATTGACTATTTTAAAAGGAGAAAATAAAAAAGAAAAAATAACAATAGCGATATATGTATTCATTTTTGTTTCATGAATATATTAATATTTTTTTGCTGAATGACTATGTTAGTATTCATAGATTAAATGATATTTTTAGTACGATGTGTTAGTTTATTTCAATTTGATTTTATTTAAATTCAAATTTGAAATTTGAATTCAAATTATTATGATTATATTATGAATTATATAATTGATAGTGAATTTTTTGGTCAAATTAAAAGTTGACAAACTTATATGATGAAAAAAATATTAAATGCTGATTGATTACATTAATTCAAAATCAGCAAGTAATTATGTTTTTTATAACATTTATTAATTGAGATTTTGTAATAATAATAATAATAATAATAATAATAAATAAAATTACTTTAGGCGGGAAAATAATGTATGTAGTTTTGACACGTGCCATAGTTCTTCATAGTAAAACTCTATTTTATATAATATAGTAGGTAGTAGATTTGTAATAGGGTATTTGAGATTTCAATCGATAAAATTATATAACGTGATCAATTAATAGATAAATTTGAAATCAATATTGTGTCATGATTTGTAATATTAACTCATCCAGAGCTGTGAACTATTTTTTTTTAAATAGAATTTAGGACCTAGATGTGTAGAGCCCCAATGGAGCGTATATGAGCACATGAAAATACCAAAAAAAAAAGAAAAAAGAAAAAGATATGAGCACAGAAAGCTGTGGACTAATATTTAATAGGATATTTGAGGATTCAATTGTTGGATAAAATCAATACATGGATCAAATCAAAATAGGATCACAAATTTAATTTATTGGTGCATTCTAATTAATAATTAATTAATGAGTCAATCAAAAAATATTCATTAAATTAAAATTAAATTAAAATAAAATAAAATGTGCATTTGGCGAGAATTAGAATGATGAGGTTTTGACACGTGACATGGGCCCACGTGGCAAAACTCCATTTTATATAATATAGTTTATTAAATTTTTGTGTGGGTAATTTGCTTTACAAATTTGAATATAACATTAACATCAGCTACCAACAACGGTTGGTCCGAGTGGTAACTGAGCTCGGATCCCATCCCAAGGTCTCGAGTTCGAGTCTTAGGTGTGATAAAAACTTTGTTGGGAGGGGAGAACCACACGGACCGACAAAGCTGAGTAAAAAAACACGCGGCCAGCTAGGTTCCTCGGCGTAGATTAGTCACCGGCGAAGCCAATGAATACTGCGCACCAATAACATAGTAACCAAAAGAAAAAACATTAACATCGGCTAAAGTACCTACCAAAAAAAATTATACGACCTAGAAAAAAAAAAAGCTAAAGTACTCTTTTCTCAATAAATGAGGCAGGTAATTTTTTTTTTATGGAAAATGGATGAACCACGAGACTACAGCAATACACCAGGGGAACAAGCTCCCTTTTTATCAACATCAATTAACAATGAAAGAATATAGGATAAGTGTAGAAACTTGAGGGAGATCGTGATATTGAAGAGAGCTTTCAAGCCTCATTTTCATTGATAAAAAAACTGAATAAAAGAGTACATTACAAAAGAATAACTGCCTAGTATATATAGGTAAGCTAACTAACTTGTAGCACAAGCTATCTACCTAATAGACTAGTTACAAACTAATTAGCATGTGATAAATTAGATGTAACATCCCCCCGCAAGCTGGAATGGATGTTTAACATTCCAAGCTTGAGAACACAATTAGTGAAAGGACCAGGATGAAGTGACTTAGTAAAGATATCAGCAGCTTGGTCTTTGGAGGGGATTGGGAGTAAATGAATGATTCCAGCATGTAGTTTGTCCCGTACAACATGACAATCCATTTCAATGTGCTTCGTTCGCTAATGGAACACGGGATTTGCAGCAATGTGCAGAGCTGACTTGTTGTCGCAATAAATGGTCACTGGTGTTGTGTGCTTAACATGAAAATCATGGAGAAGATAAAGAATCCACTGGCCTTCGATAACTTGATGGGTCTGGCAAGGGAGTACCAGATTTCTTGTGCAGCTTAATAGAAGGGTCCATAGGTGTAGAGCATGGTTTAGAACCAAGAAGGCCAGCTTCCTGAAGAAGATCAAGAGCATATTTCCTTTGGCATAGAGAAATGCCTTTGCTACTTCTAGTAACTTCAAAACCAAGGAAGTATTTTAAAGTTCCCAAATCTTTGATGCTAAATTTTCGATCAAGTAATGCCTTGACATGATGAATCTCATGAATATCAGTCCCTGCAAGTACCAAGTCATCAACATAGACTAAAATAGCTGTAAAACCAGATGAAGATGACTTTGTGAATAGAGAGTAATCGGCTCTAGACTGAGTGTATCCAGAAACTATAAGAGTATGAGTCAATTTGGCATTCCACTGCCTGCTGGCCTGTTTGAGGCCGTATAGAGATCTTTTTAAGCGGAAAACGGTGTTCTTATGAGGAATTGGGAGTCCAGGAGGTGCTTTCATATAAACTTCTTCATTAAGGTTACCATGTAAGAAGGTTGTGTTCACATCCAGCTGAAAAATGTGCCAGTTATTTGCTGCTGCCAAGGATAGAAGTAATCGGACAGTGGTCATCTTGACCACAGGGCTGAATGTGTCTAGATAATCGATGCCAGCAGTTTGTGTAAACCCCTTGGCGACTAATCTAGCTTTATGTCTCTCGATAGAACCATCAGCATGATACTTGAGTTTAAAAACCCATTTGCATCCTATAGCCTTCTTGTGCAAAGGAAGGTCAGTGAGTTCCCAGGTGTTGGTTTTAACAAGAGCATCCAACTCAGCCTGAACAGCCTTTTTCCAATTGTCATCACACATTGCCTCCTCATAGGTGTTTGGTTCAGAAGTAGAAGAAATACTGAGACAGAAATGTTTATGGGAAGGGGATAATTTTTCATAAGAAATGTAGTTTGATAAAGGATAAATGCTACCTGAATTGGAAGATGATGGTGTGCTGGAGTTGCATTTTGGAATGGAAGTGTGGAGGAGAGAGCAATGATAGTCTTTGAGATAATTGGTTGGTTTTGTAACTCGTAATGATTTTCTCATAGGGATGTTTTTGTTGGCTGCAGTATTAGTATCTGCAGGGATGGATAATGGTACAGGTATGGTATGAGAAGGAGTTGAAGAATTGGATGATGTATGAGAGGAATGGGGAATTGAATTAGGTGTGGTATGTAAAAGAGAATTAGGTAATGAAGCTGGAGACTCAGAAGAAGAAAAAATAGGATTAACAGAATCTAAAAGATCATAAATGGATGGGTGTGGAAAAGCTGATGTAGAATCAGATTTAGAAGTAGGATTTGTATTAACAGGAGCAGAAAAAGGAAACACAGTTTCAAAGAACACTGTCCCTTGAAAGAAATATATTTCGAGATTGAAGATCAAAAAGAATATGTCCTTTAACACCAGACTTCAAACCCAAGTGGATACACTTTCTTGATCTAGAATCAAACTTATGTCTATGTGCTTTCAAAGTAGGTGCAAAGCATAAACAACCAAAAACTTTGAGTGAACTAAAATCAGGTTGGGATTTATAAAGAACTTGGAAAGGATTATTGTTGTTCAGAAACCTTGTGGGTAGTCTATTGATGAGATAAATGGCATGACTGACAGCATGAGCCCAAAAACCGATTGGCAATTTGGCTTGAAACAAAAGAGCTCTAGCTATGCTAAGGATGTGTTGATGCTTCCTTTCAACAATGCCATTTTGTTGAGGGGTAGCAACACTAGAAGTTTGGTGAATTATGCCTTGACTTTGATAGAAATCTTTCAAGAGAAATTCACTCCTATTATCAGACCTTATGCATTTGATTTTAGTATCAAACTAATTATGAATCAAGGAAACAAAATCCTGAACTAGTTTGGAAACTTCAGATTTCAATTTCATAAGGAAAATCCAAGTGAATCTACTTTTGTCATCAACTATGGTTAAGAAATATTTGAAGACAAACATGGAAGGGATAGAAAATGGTCCCCAAACATCCATATGAACAAGATCAAAACATTGCAAAGCAACATAATTGCTATCAGGAAAGACTAAGCGCTTCTGTTTTGCATAAAAACAAACATCACACGGTGAAACAGATTTGGAATATTTCATAAATGGAAAGTCGTTATTGAGATGAACAAGTTTATCATGGGAGGGGTGGCCAAATCTAAGATGCCAAATATTACAATGGGATGAATTTATTGAATTACAAATAGCAGAAACTGAATTATTGACAAAGTGAAGAGCAGAATCAGTGGACATGGACTGAACATATGGTGAGTGGAGAATGTATAGGCCATTTTGCAACTCAGCTACACCAATCATCTTCCGGGTCTGGTTGTCCTGTATCAAACATTTCTTAGTATTAAAACTGACATGACAATCAAGAGAGGAAGTAAGTTTAGGGATAGAAATAATATTGAAGGAAAAGGAAGGAATGTACAGCACATCAACAAGGTAAAAATCAGGAGTAAAAAATATAGTGCCACTAAACTGTGTTGTGATTGAAGAGCCATTAGGAGGGTGTATGGAAATAGGTTTGATGGCTTTCAAAAATTGAAAGAGTGTGCTACAACAGCAGATATGATCGGTTGCTCTTGTATCAAGGAGCCATGATTGTGGTTTAGAAACAAAAGAAGCACAGAAATTACCTGCAGAGGAATTAGGCATGGAGGTTAGGTGATTGAGGGAATGAGTTGGCAAAGTGGAATGACCTTGAAGCAAGGCTAGTAGTGCTTGATGTTGCTCAGGAGTAAACACCAATTTTCCAGGATCTGCCTGATCTTCCTCAGCCATAACTGATTTGTGCTCATCACCAGCTTCAAAACATTCATTGGTGCATGCATTAACAGAATTAAAATGCTGCAGATGTGGTGGATAACCATGCTTTTTGTAGCATGTATCAACCATGTGTCCAGTTTTGTGACAATAAGAGCACACTTTAGTTCCTCTTCCATGACCATAACCAGTAGAACCACCACGAGTTCCTCTACCTCGATTGCCAAAATTAGAATTACCTCGACCAGAATTACCTCTACCAGGATTTGCATTAACAACAGCCACAATTTTGGATTCATCAACAGGAACATATATCTGTCGTTCTTGTTGAATCAAAAGAGAGAAAACTTTGGTAACATTAGGAAGATGATCCATTAGCATTATCTGAGAACGAACGGGAGAATACTGCTCATTAAGGCCATTAAGGAATTGAATCACATAGTCACCTTCACGGTATGCCTTGAATTTGGGAATGACATCACAGGAACATTGAACCACACAAGTGCACATAGGAATCGGACGAAAATTGTCCAGTTCTTGCCACAACTTTCTTAATTTCGTATAATAGGAGGTGATAGAGAGATCACCCTGTTTCATGCTTTAAATCTCAGCTTGAAGAGCAGAAATGCGAAAAATGTCTCCCTGATAGTAGCGATCTTTAAGTTCTTTCCAAATCTCAGCAGCTGTACTAAGGAACATAACACTCTGTGCAATTTCAGGTTCAAGTGAATGAATAATCCAAGAAATCAACATAGTATTACACCGATCCCAAGCTAGAGATTTCTGTTGATCATTATTAGGTCTCGGAAAGGATCCATTAATGAAATGCAATTTGTTCTTAGATTGTAAAGCAACAAGCATTGATCTGGACCAAGAATGACAATTCTCATTTGATAAATGTGGAGAAACCAAAGCAATACCAGGATTATCGCTTGGATGCATGAAATAAGGATCCAACATGTCTTGTTGATAATTGTGAGGTTTCGCAGAACGATGAACCTTAGGCGATTCACCATGAACCGAAGCATCATTGTAAACTGAAGTATCATCACCATGAACAGATTCATCATCAGACGCCATAGAAGAAGCTTGCGAAGAACAAAATCGAGTGAATCAATCGAAAAAATAGAGGGAAGAATTGGCGTGAAAGATCGCCACAATCAAACAGTAACAGAAAAGGAACGAAAGGATTTCACGATTGAAATCGTGAGAAGAAGCGAGATGAATCAGAGATTCACAAGCAGAGAAGCAATGATCAAACCCTCAAAAATTCAACTGATACCATGTACAAACTTGAGGGAGATCGTGATATTGAAGAGAGCTTTCAAGCCTCATTTTCATTGATAGAAAAACTGAATAAAAGAGTACATTACAAAAGAATAACTGCCTAGTATATATAGGTAAGCTAACTAACTTGTAGCACAAGCTATCTACCTAATAGACTAGTTACAAACTAATTAGCATGTGATAAATTAGATGTAACAATAAGCAATATCAAAAAACTGAACAGAGAACTCAGCAACATGCCCTCTTTGAGGCAAAGCATCTGCACAAAAAGTTGCCTGCCTGTAAATATGATTTTCCAAAATTGTCCAATCTAGAAGTTGAAGATAGGATAGGACCTCATTAAAAAAAGGTTTAAAAATGTCACTGGGAGAAATCCTATTCTGAATCATGTTGACAAGGATTTGAGAATCAGTCTCAAAGATAACATGAGTAAAGAACAAGCTTTTAGCCATCTTTATACCAAACATGAGTCCCAAAACAAAGCCAATAATGCATTGCTTGGAGGTAATTTACAACAGAATCCTTTCAAGAAATTTGCTTCATCATCTCCAACAACTCCACCACAAGAAGAGTATCCTCCTGAGGAAGATCCATCAGTATTTACTTTGGACCAAACCAGTGGGTGGTTTCTGGCAATGTAAATTTAACACAGGTCTGCTGCTATCTCCTCTTGAAGCTAGAGGATAATTAAATTCTATATCAATTTGTTAAACTCGATTATTCAATGTTTACCAATTCTTAATTCTTACCAGCTGAAGTTGATATAGGATCTGAAGTTGATATAGGTTCCAAATCAATTGATGCACACGGGAATTCATGTTCAAATGCAGAAAGTCCTTTGATTCAGAATGCAAGTCCTAAGAATTGGAATGAGCAAATTTTAGATGAGGATGATGTTTCAATTGAAACAGCTCATGATGACTCTCTTCATCCAGAGTCTCCAAAACAGGTCTCAGATTCTATGTGCAGTCTCCCTAAAACCATTCAAGTTTCTGTTCAAGATCTTAGCTCTTTTCCAGCAGTTGTTCAGAATGATTTTAATGTTTTATCTGCTTTGTGGGCAAATCAAAAGAATGCAAACATTTATAAGGAAGAAGAGCAGAATAATGATAATGCTGCCGAGTATGGTTTCACGGTAGTTAAGTCCAAATCTCAGAAAAGTATCACCTGAGATTGAATAGAAAACCTAATTCTAGGTTTACTTGATCCCTTTTTTTGCATGGGTTTTGGTTTATGCCCCCCATGATTTTTTTTAATAAATCTATGGTGACTTATCACCTTGCTTAAAAAAAAAGGATAAACTCGATTAGTCACCTTACGCGCCAATTTAGATCATATATTAGTTGTTTGAGAGAAAACAAAAGAGTTTCTATCCTTCCAAATAGCCCAAAAAGACACTCCAAATAGAGTCTGCCAATTCCAAGGAACATAATCTATAGAAATAAAATGCTGCCAATAGTCCTTACCTCTTTACAATCTCGAAGAAGATGCGTAATAGATTCTAAATGAGAAAGACATCTAGGACAAGAATCATTGTTTGTCATACCTCTATGAGCCCTCTCTGCATTTGTCATGAGAGATGCATGAGCTAATTTCCACAAAACTGATCTAAGTCTAGTAGGACCTTGCCATTTCCAGATTTGCTGAAATAGAGGTTGCACAATTCTATTTTGTTGGTTATTCTCCCTTAGAAAGTTGTAAACCGACTTTAAACTAAATTGGAGGTTTAACATGAGCTATTAAATCAGAAACTGATTGAAGCACCCCAAGAACAAATCAAACTCCAATTCTAATCTGCTCCAATAGAATAAAAAGATACCGAGATCCTTCTCACTAGCAGGAATGGAGATACATAATTTTCTTCAAGAAAACCATAATTAAGAATCCAATTATCCCTCCAAAATCTAGTATCATTACCATCATTTATCACCCAACCAATACGATTCTTTACTTCTTCCCAATCTTGAGCAATCGCTTTCCGAAAATTGGAAGAATTCTGTGAGAAGCTATATTGAGAGTAGGTAATGAACCACAATGCTATTTAGCTCTCATTGTTTGAACCCAAAGTTTTTCTGGACTAGACACCATCTGCCAAGCTACTTTGAACATATATGCTTTATTAAGCAATCGCAAGGATCTAAAATCAAGACCTCCTTCATTTTTTCGACAACAAATTTTCTCCCAAGAAATAGGATGACATTTCCTTTGCTCAACTGAAGTGCCCCAAATGAAATTACGACAAATCCATTCATCTTTTTCATGCACTGATAGAGGGATAGAAGAAGTTTGCATCACATAACCTGGAATGGAAGATAAGGATGATTGAGCTAAGGTTACTCTTTCTGCAAAAGAGAGATGATTTGCCTTCCAAGTAGTAAGTTTCTTTCTCATTTTTTTCCAGAACAAACTTATAGGATTCCTTAGAAATTCTATAACATAGGAGCACTAAGGTATATTCCTAAATCACGAGTTTGATCAATACCAAGTTCTTGATTTAGAATTGCAACATCTCTATCAGGAGTATTTTTAGCGAAAAACACTTTAGACTTGCTTAAGTTAATCTTCTGCCCTGATCTCTCATAAAAAGAATTCAGCACATTACGGATAACTCTAACATGATCACTGGTAGCTTCAACCACTAAGACTATATCATCTAAAAAAATGTAAGATAACTTTGGACCTCCACTTCTTACAAAAAATAAAGGCTTCTAGCTTCCTTCCTCCACTTTATCATTTATGTAATGACCCAGCCTCTCCATAGCTAAAACAAACAGACAGGGGGATAACGAATCCCCTTGCCTTAGACCTCTAGAAGTATGGAAAGGTTGAGTGAGGCTTCCATTCCAATTTATGCTAAGAGAGGGAGAAGAAATGCAACATTGAATACGATTTCTCATCTACACAAGAAAATTCAACATGTCTAAGCCTCTAAGGTATCCATGAGGAAACTCCATTCAAGATGATCATAAGCTTTCTCCAAAATTAGCTTAAGAATCATGTATCCTTTCTTGCCCTTTATATTATTCAAAATATGAATAGATTACTGCAAAACAAGAATGTTGTTAGAGGTGCACCTATTAGGTACAAAGCTGCTTTGATTTCTAGAAACCATAAAAGGGAGGAGAACATGCAATCTTTGAGCCAAAATTTTTGTAACCACTTTATAAATGACATTGCAAAGTTCAATACGAAACAATTGAGCGACTAAAGAAGGCTCGTAATCAAACTAAGAAGTGTTTTGTTAACCTCACTAATCTTGCTTGGATTAGAAAAGCAATCAAGCACAAATTGATGAACAGAGTATCCTACTGTATCCCACTGATTCTTAAAGAAAATAGGATAATAGACATCTGGTTCTGGAGAATTATAGCTTTTCATGTTGAATATAACTTTCCTAGTTTCCTCAACAGTCACATTAGAATCAAGAAAATTCTATCCTGTTTTTTAATAGTAGGAAAAACATCAATTGTCACAAAATCAGTAGGGTTTGGCCTATCAGTGGAATATAAACTGGAATAAAAGTCCACCACATGCTCTTTATGATAATTCCAACTAACATCACCATCTTGAAGATATATAATCTTATTGATGAAAATATCTTGTATTATTATCCCGAAGAGTGATCCACTTACTTTGAGCCTGTTGAAATCAATAATTCTCCCTGTTGATATTATTAGTATTTTTGTAAATAATATATTCTAATTATAGGAATATTAGATAATTAGAATAGATTAATACTGTAATTAATATCTTGATTGTATTTTGATTCTCTTTGTGCCTATATAATAGAAGCTCTATGGTGTAATTCAAACACACGGTATTCAACATATGTCTCTCTCTTTTCTCTCATTTAACATTGTATCTAGAGCCTAAAGAGAGACAACCCTAAAACGATGCTTACCCGGTGGACCCACTGTCCTCCGATGATAAAATTTTTTTGGAAACTAAAACAAACAGAGAAGAATAGAAGAGTACTGTGTAAGATTCATTATGAGAATGGAATGAATTGATTCATTACTGAAAACAGTTACAGAGAGATGTATATATACTACTGTGTTCGTTTCCTAACTAATTGTGGTTAACATAACTAGTCATAACTAACTTTCTAACTGTGGTTAACATAAACTCTAACTGACTTTATTTAATACTCTGATAGCCCCCCACGAGCTCAAGGGGTTGAGGAGAGGAAACCACTTTGAGTTTGCTTCGTAGATCTTCAAAGCATGTGGAGGGAAGCGGTTTAGTAAAGGAGTCAGCTAGTTGAGCTGCAGTAGGAACATGCTGAACTTGCAGAGTTTTGGAGACAACTCGTTTTCGAACAAAGTGAATATTTAGCTCAAGATGCTTGGTCCGTGAGTGAAGAATAGGATTGTGAGAAAGGAGAACTGCACTGAGATGATCACATAGAAGCATAGGAGTAGAAAAAGGGACTCCTAGATCATGGAGAAGTGACTGAATCCATAGTACCTCTACAGTGGTGTGCGCCATACCTCTATATTCTGCTTCGACAGTGGAGCTAGCTACAAGAGACTGCTTCTTTGAGCTCCATGAAATCAGATTAAGACAAAAAAAGATGCATGATCCAGAAGTTGATCGCCTGTCGTCCGGATCACTTGCCCAATCGGAATCACAATATGCACGCAAAGTAAATTTTGTATTCAGTTGAGCAGGATTCAACAGTAAACCATAGTTTGAGGTACCCTTCAAGTATTGAAGTATACGTTTGACAGCACGCCAGTGAGTGTCAATGGGATTAGACATATACTGACACACTTTGTTAACACTAAATGATAGCTCAGGCAGCATGAGAGTTACATAATGCAGAGCTCCTACAATAGAGCAATACAACTGAGGATCTTCAAAAGTATCAGTCCCATATCTGCTGAGCTTATAATTAGACATCATAGGAGATGCAATGGCACTAGATTCCAGCATATTTGCACGCTGCAGTAGGTCCCTAATATATTTGGATTGTGTCAGGAGCATTGAACCACTAGCAAGATTCTTGACTTCAATGCCAAGGAAATAATCAGGGCTGCCCACTTATTTTAGAGCAAATTGAGAGTGTAGCTTAGCAATGAGATCATGTATAAGTTTAATGGAAGAACCAGCGATTAAAATATCATCCACATAAACTAAAACATAGAGACAAACTCCTTGTTTAGTGTAGGTGAACAAGGATGGATCACAGCGGCTAGAAACAAATCCAAATTTGAGAAGAGCATTAGTGAGCCTCTCATACCAAGCACGAGGTGCTTGCTTTAAACCATAGAGTGCCCCGATTCAGTTTGCATACAAGAGACTTGTTAGATGCCTCAAAACCAGGGGGTTGAATCATGTAAACCTCCTCTTGTAGGAAGCCATTAAGAAAGGCATTATTGATGTCAATTTGTTGAATCTCCCATTTGAATGTTATAGCCAAAGTCAAAATGATGCGAATTGTAACAGGTTTTACCACTGGAGAGAAAGTTTCACTAAAGTCAAAGCCAGCTTGTTGGTGAAACCCCTTAGCTACCAACCTTGCCTTGTATTTGTTGATAGAAACATATGGATTCTCCTTTGTTCTAAACACCCACTTGCAGCCAATTGGTTTTCTATGAGGTGGAGCTGAAACTAAAGTCCATGTATTGTTAGCAAGCAGTGCATTGTATTCAACCTTCATGGCTTCCAACCAGTGTGGTTGTGACATTGCTCGCTTGACTGTTCTTGGTTCAACATGAGCTAAGAAAATTCGAGGTTTTTGGTTCCCTGTCTTAGATCGGGTAACCATAGGATGAGTATTTAAATTTGGAGCTGATGCCGTTGAGGAAACAGGTTCTGCAGAATTAGAAAGATCAACTGCTGAATTGGAAGGGGCTACCGAATTAGAAAGATCTGCAGAATTGGAAGGAAGTGCAGAAACAGAGGAAGGAATGGAAGAAAGTGAGGAAACTGGACTTGCTGAAGAAGGTGAGGAAACAGAAGAAGGTAAGGGTGTGACAGAACATGGAGGAGAATTTGAGACCAAAGGAATGACAACATGGAATTTTGACTTAGGCTTTGAGTTATTGACTTCAGCAGAAAAAAGAGAATTATAAGGAAATTTGAGTTCATTAAAGACTACATCTTTTGATATGTAAGCTTTTCCTTCAGGGGATAAACATTTGTATCCCTTGTGTTGAGGAGAAAGACCCAAATAGACACACTCAAGAGACCTAAATTGAAGTTTGTATTGATTGTAAGGCCTTGTAAATGGAAAACATGCACAACCAAAAATGCGAATTGCCTTATAAATAGGCTGAGAATTGTAGAGACCAAAATAAGGAGGTATAAAATTAGTTAAAGCAGTAGTAGGCAACCTATTTATGAGTAAGGATGGCAAAATGGGCCGCCCGGCCCAACCCGGCCTGGCCCAGCCCGCCATGAGCCCGCGTAAAAATGGGGTAACCCAACCTGGCCCGTCAAGGGATTATGGGTTGAGATACTGAGTCCGGCCCGATCTATAACGGGTTGGGCGGGCTTGTGCTGGCCCGTCAAAAAATAAAAAAACAAAAATAAAATAAAAAATCAATAAAAATCTAAAATTTAGACTAAAACTGGTCAAAACAAGCCAACCTATCTGGCCGACCCTCAAGAGTTCGCTCAAAACAGGCCACAATAGTGGGTTGGCTAGCAAGCCCGCCCGAAAATGTAAAAAAAGAAAGAAAAAATTGTTTAAAAATAGGGGAAAAATTAAAAATTATATATATACTGGCCCGATGGGTTGGCCCGGCCCGACCTGCTCGTGGCCCGCAGGAATGGTGGGCTAGATGGGTTGGACTAAATGGGCTTGTGGATTGATGAACCCCAACCCAGCCCGGCCCATTTGATGCGCCCGATGGGCCAAGCCCGTTTTGCCACCCCTATTTATGAGGTGCACAACTATAGTGAAATATGGTCCCAAAAATGTAAGGGCATGGAAGCATGAGCAAGCAAAGATAGGCCCATTTCTACAATTTGTCTATGCTTTCTTTCCACGGTGCCATTTTGATCAGAAGTATGAGGGCATGTAAGTCTATGAACAATACCAAGATCATTTAGAAGTTTGGTAAAAGGTCTATATTCACCACCAAAGTCAGATTGTACAGCTTTTATAGACACTGAAAACTGAGTTTGAATCAATTTATGGAATTGAATAAAAGCTTGTAATGCATTGGATTTGTGAGTAAGAAAATAAATCCAAGTGTATATGGTGGCAGCATCAACAAATGTAATGTAATATGAGTAACCATTATGAGAAGTGAAGGGGGCTGGACCCCATAAATCAGTGTGAATGAGCTCAAATGCATGGGTGTGCTGTGTAGTGGATGGAGGTGCATATAGTCTATGAGATTTTCCTTGACAACATGCAACACAAAAATCAAGTGCTATTTTATTTTACAATGGAATATTACAAAGGTTGAGAACACGTTTAACAGCATTAGAATTGGCATGCCCTAACTTACAATGCCAAGAATTCAAAGTAGAGGAATTACAAGAATTGGAAACAACAGAATTAACAGCAGTAGTATTGTCTACAGACAGATTTGATGAATGAGGTAACAAGGTAGAGGTAAAAGCAGACTTGGGAGGTTGCTTGAGAAGCTTAACCTGCTTGAAGTAATACAAGCCATCAGTTCCAAGACTACCTTCCAGCAAGATATTTCTAGATGCCAGTGATTTAACAAAGCAATTAGTAGGGTGGAATTCAAAGAAGACATGGTTCCCTCTGGCAAATTTGGAAACTGAGATAAGATTCCTGGTGATATTTGGAACATGCAACATATTATTCAAGGCAAGAGTGATATTAGAATTGTGAGGAGAGGCTAGCTATGTTGTACCAACAGAATTAATAACCAAACCTTGGCCATTGCCCAATTGAACTTGATCAGAACCAGTGTAGGGCAGACTGTGAGCTATGTTCTGAGCATGAGGAGTTAAGTGGTGTGAGGCTCCAGAATCCGGATACCAAAGCTTGGAATCAACACCTGTAGGAATCATTAGGTTTTGTGTAGTAGGTACATGATGAGCAGCATAATATGCATTTGGTTGAGCCGATGGTGTTGAGGGAGCAGGATTCTGTGCTTGTTGTTGAGTAGAACTCGAAGGCACAAAATTGTGATGAAAATGATACCAGCAATTAAGTGCATCATGTCCATACTTAGAGTAAAGTTGATAGGTTGGACAATTTCCAATGCGACCTCGACCGCCACCCCCATGGCCACCGCGACCACCATGATTGCCGCATCCTCAGACACGCGCGAAATGATAACCAGTGTTAGCACTGTTGTGAGAAGAGGCATCTGCATTCTGATTAGTTTGAGCAACATTTACAGAGGCATTTGTGACTGAGAGTTCTTGACGAAATTTGTCAAGTTAAGGTTCTTGAACCAATAGTAAGCCTTCAATGTCCTCAAGCGACGGTGAATCAGGTCGGCCATATATCATCATTACGAACGAACTATACTCTTTAGGAAGACCGTCAAGAACAACATCAATTTGGTCCTGTTCAAAAATTGGATCTCCAATCGCGATTAAAGTATCTGAAATCGCTTTAATTCGAAGAAGATACTCAGAAATTGACCTAACCTATTTGCTTTCTTGATCGTCTTTAATTTGGATCGTAACTGACGAACTTTTGCTTTCTAGAACACGCGGAAGTACTGAATCGGAAATAGTAGATAATAGCCATGTAAACAAACTCTGATCCTAAACTAACCATTAATCGTAAGCTTCTAACACAACGTCGAGTGCGCAATCCATTTCAGATCCATATTTTGGCGGAATATGAGGATTCACAACAAAGCAATGTAGCTTGTGTGATGTAAATCACACCTTCGACTTGCTGACTCCAGAGAAAGAAATTATTGTCATCAAGCTTAATCGAGAGTTTTGGATGGAACAGAGACCCTGATGAAGATGAAGAGTTCGTGTTCCATTTGTCAGATTTGCAGAACCAAATGGAGTTGGTGTTGGTGACGCCATGATCGAACCTTGAAACCCTAGTTCCAGAAAAAAATAGCTCTAGATACCATAAAAGAAATAGAGAAGAATAGAAGAGTACTGTGTAAGATTCATTATGAGAATGGAATGAATTGATTCATTACTGAAAATAGTTACAGGGAGATGTATATATATTACTGTGTTCGTTTCCTAACTAACTGTGGTTAACATAACCAGTCATAACTAACTTTCTAAGTGTGGTTAACATAAACTCTTACTGACTTTATTTAATACTTTGATAGAAACTGTGTTTATCATCCGGTTTTTGCCTTCTGCTGCCGTGTCTTTACTTTTTCGGCATGTTTCATCATTTTCCAGCGAGATCCACCACCGTCCGCTGCCTTTCGTCGCCGTCAGCGAACTTTTCCGCAACGTTTTCCTACGGGACACCACTATTGAAACCGGAATCAACCGATCTACGTCCTCCCAAAATCTCCGGCCAAGTAGCGACTAGACGCGGCGTACCACCATTCGTTGCATGTGGCGGCTCGTGAGACACCCTTTCTGGCCATTCTTTCGACGCCAGAGACGCCCCACCGCCCCGGTTCCAGATCTGGTCTCACTTTCGTGTTTTGGTACACAGGTCACTAGGTTCTAGTGCAAATAGCCCCTTTCTCTCTCCTATTTGATGCATTTTCTCTCTCCTGTGACTGAAACATGGGATCCTCTACTACCGATGCTTCGAAGTTTATGTTTACCAACTTTGTCAATTCTCCCCTCTCTGCGGAGAAGTTGGACGGTTCCAACTATGAAACTTGGGCTTTAGACATTCAGTTATGGCTTATTGGTCAAGGGTATAAGGACCATTTCACCAAATAGGCTGAAACTGTACTTGATGCGGATGAACGTACGAAATGGGAGAAGATTGATGCTCAGTTGTGCAGTCTCATCAAGTCAACATTTCATCCCACCATCAAACGATTTTCCATCCTCATCTCATATGTGAATCGGTTTAGAATCAGGTTAAGGAACTCTACACCAACGATATTCAGCGCCTCTATGGTGTGGTTCACGATGTGGGCACCCTCATTGGATCAAAGAAGTTTAATGGCCCTATGTCTGCCTATCTCGATCGTGTTCATGCTGCACTTCATCTATTTAATGAGCTCTTACCTCCAGCTGCATCTGCCCCAGCTGAGAAGATGAAGGAACTTGAGCAACGAAGCATATTCTTTATTTTCCTTGCCCTTTATGGCTTAACTCAGGGGTATACTGTCATCCATGATCAGATTTTGGGTTCAAATGTTATTCCCACTATGTCCACTGCTTCTTCTGCCCTTCTCCGGGTTCCATTGAAGTCCACCCCTGAGCTTCCTGTTGCTCTTGGCACTAGTGACACGGCTGCCCTTGTGTCTCAACACAACAATCAAGGGCGCACTCGAGGTTCCACATCCAACACTAAGAATCACCACAGATGTGATTATTGCAACCGTATGGGACATACTATTGATCAATGTTAGAAGCTATATGGGCGCCCTTCACGTCCGGTAAATGCAGCTCAGACCACTCCATCTGACACACATCTGAGCTCGACTCAGCCTAAGCCAACTCCACCTGACTATGAAGAGTTTCTCCAATAATTTGAGAATCGTTAGAATTCTGGATCCACTGCTTCGATTGCACACACTGGTAAATCATTTGTTTGCATCTCTCAGCACACTTCTCTTAGCCACTTGGGTCCTTGACTCTGGTGCGTCTGACCACATCACTGGTCATATAACTCGTTTATCCTCTCTTTCTACATCTGGTTACTTACCTAGATGAAGTTAGCCAATGGTACTGAGACCAAATCCCAAGGGATTGGTACTGCCAAACTCCTTCATTCCCTGTCAGTTAATTATGTACTTTATGTTCCTGAGTGTCCATTTAATTTGCCTTCAATCAATCGTTTGACCCGTTTTCAAAACTGTATTATTACCTTTACTAATAACAATGTTATCTTGCAGGACCGGAATACGGGACGGACGATTGAAATCAGATGTGAGTCTAATGGCCTCTACTATCAATCCTTATCCAGGGTGTGCTCTGCCACCGATTCCCCTCTTACTATCCATGCTTAGTTGGGTCATCCAAGTCTTCCCAAGCTTTAGAATCTGGTGCCTAGTCTTTCCAAGTTATCTAGTTTAAATTGTGAGTCGTGTCAATTAGGAAAACACACTCGTAGTCACTTTCCTAATAGAGTCAATAAACGGGCTTCGTCCTATTTGCTTTAGTTCACTCCGATGTTTGGGGTCCTTCTCGCACTAGTATTACTCTTGGGTTCAAATATTTTGTTACTTTTCTTGATTAATGAAAAACAGTTCTGAGTTGTTCTCTATTTTTGAGTAATTTTATCAAGAAATTAATACTCAGTTTGGTGTTTCTATTCGCTCTTTACGTAGTGACAATGCCCGTGAATACCTGTCCCAACAATTTCAAAATTTTATGGCATCTAACGACATTCTTCACCAAACATTATGTGCTCATACACCTCAACAAAATGGGTTAGCTGAACGCAAAAATCGACATCTCATTGAAACCTCTCGAACTCTTCTTCTTCATAGTAATGTCCCTACTCGTTTTTGGGAAGATGCTGTTCTAACAACTTGTTATTTTATAAATCGCATGCCCTCATCTGTGCTTGGTGATCAAGTGCACCACTCGGTACTTTTTCCACATATTCCTCTCCACTCACTTCCGCCACGTGTCTCTCGGTCCACATGTTTTGTTCACAATCTCACTCCTGGTCTTGACAAGCTCTCACCTCGTTCGCTCAAATGTGTCTTTCTTGGTTACCACCGGTCCTAAAAAGGTTATTGTTGTTATTCATCTACTCTTCAACATTACCTTATATCGACTGATGTCACCTTTTTTGAGTCTATCCCTTACTTTGAGTCGACTCACCTGTCTCCTGAGCCTCTTTCTGGAGTCATCCCCGTTCCTCCTGCGATTGAGCCTCCTGAGTCCGTCACTCCAGACACCGTACCTGTGGACCCCCCAACTATGCAACCACTACAGACTTATCATAGTTGCCAGTGGCCAACCGAGGTGCATATCCTTGTTCCTGCTCCTACCCCTGTTACTGAGACCATCCCAGACTCACTAACGGTGCCATCTCCTTTACTGGAATTGGCCCTGCCACCTGAGCCTGAACCTGACCTTCTTATTGCCCTTCATAAAGGTATATGCTCTACTCATAACACATCCCCTCATTACATTGATTTGAGTTATCATCGTCTTTCTCCTTTGCATTACACTTGTTTGTCTTCTTTGTCTTCTGTCTCTATTCCTAACACCCCCAGGTGAAGCTTTATCCCACCCTAGAATGGCAGCAAGCAATGATTGACGAGATATATGCTCTTTAAAGCAGTGGTACCTAGAAACTGGTCCCTCTACCTCCTGAAAAGTCTGTGTTTAGTTATCGTTGGATTTATACTGTTAAGGTTAGGCCTGATAGTAAGATTGATCGATTTAAGGCCCGATTGATGGCCAAAGGATACACTCAGATATTTGGGCTGGATTACAGTGACATTTTTTCACCCGTGGCCAAAATGGTATCTGTTAGGCTCCTCCTCTCCATTGCAGCCATCCGTCGTTGGCCTTTTCACCAACTTGATATTAAAAATGCTTTTTTGCATAGTGATCTCAAAGAGGAAGTCTATATGGAGCAACCACCTGGGTTTGTTGCTCAGGGGGAGTCCTCTAACATGGTTTGTAGGCTCCACACGTCTCTCTATGATCTCAAACAGTCTCCACAAGCTAGGTTTGACAGACTCAGTTCTGTAGTGTAGTAGTTTGGTATGATTCGTAGTAACGCTGATCACTCTATTTTCTATCGCCATTTAGCTTGAGGATGGGTTTATCTGGTTGCGTATGTAGATAATATTGTGATATTTGGTAGTGATCAGCAGGGCATAATCCAGTTGAAGTAGCATCTCTCTTACAAGTTTCAGACTAAGGACCTTGGTAAACTCCGTTATTTTTTTGGGTATCGAGGTAGCCCAATCCAAGGATGGTCTAGTGATTTCAGAGAAAATATGCTATCGATATTCTTGAGGAAACATGTTTATTGAATGCCAAGCCAGTTGATACTTCTATGGACCCAAATGTCAAACTTCTGTCTAATCAGGGGGAGCCCCTTTCTGATCCAGGGAGATACAAGAGATTGGTTGGTAAATTAAACTATCTCACAATCACCTGTCTAGATATTTCCTTTGTAGTTAGTGTGGTAAGCCAATTCTTAAATTCTCCTTGTCAGGATCATTGGGATGTTGTGATACGGATCCTGAAGTATATTAAAAGTGCTCCAGGAAAAGGTTTCATTAATGAGGAAAGAGGTCATACTCGAGTAGTTGGTTACTCATATGCCGATTGGGCAGACTCACCCATTGATAGGCGATTCACTACTGGGTATTGTGTACTAGTTGGAAGAAGTTTGATATCTTGGAAAAGTAAGAAGCAGAATGTTGTAGCAAGATCTAGTGCTGAGGCTGAATACAGAGCCATGACATTAGTGACTCAAGAGCTCACGTGGTTGCAGTCACTTCTAAAAGAACTTAAGTTTAGAAAGGCCATGCCAATGACAGTAATATGTGATAATCAAGTGGCACTGCATATTGCCTCCAATCTCATTTTTCATGAGAGGACTAAGCATATTGAGGTGGAATGTCATTATACTAGAGAGAAGATTGAATCGGGGGACATCACCACTAGCTTTGTCAAGTCCAATGACCATTTGGCAGATGTCTTCACTAAATCTCTATGAGGTCCTCGAATCAGTTATATATGTAACAAGCTTGATGCATATGATTTATATGCTCCAGCTTGAGGGGGAGTGTTGATATTATTAGTATTTATGTAAATAATATATTCTGATTAAAGGAATATTAGGTAATTAGAATAGATTAATTCTGTAATTAATATCTTGATTGTATTTTGGTTCTCTCTGTGCTTATATAATAGAAGCTTCGTGGTGTAATTTAAACACACGGTATTCAAAATATGTCCCTCTCTTTTCTCTCTTTTAACACTCCTATTGATGCATAATTAATCTATATTCCTCCCAAAGATCATCTTTCAGTTTTAGAAGTCTCTCAACAGAATCATTGAGCAAGACTTTATTAATACCTTCCAATCTTCTCAAAATACTCTCCTTCCTTCTGAAAATAATAACATAGACAAGTCTGTTCCATCTTTTAAAATTAGATGTTGTGCGGCTAATATTATCCTTCCAAGAAGATGAGACTCTCAAAGTATTCCTCACTTGATTAAAAAAATCAGGATAGTCTAACCAAGATCCTAGGAATTTAAAATACTCCTTCTGAAAATTACAACTTCCATCAGATTGATTTGAAAGACATCATAACATCTCATCACAAATCATATTTTAAAATAGATCATTTATGTACAAATATTTCTTAATGTTTTGTTATATCATTTTCTGACTATTAGAATATTCTTTATTTGATTTACTCTCCTCACTAGAGATTCTACAAGTCTTTTACACATGCTCAAATCACGTGAGACTTGTTGGTTTTGATAATAACATGTGTTTTGCATGTTTCAAATCGAAAATGATTATTTATTAAAGAAATTAATTATTTACCAATCAAACAATGATAACAGTAACTAACACAAAAGAAGAAAAAACTAATTATAGAATAAAAATAGTGTGTTCTTATGACTATCAATAAAACATGTATTTTTTGTATTTTGTGTGACCATCACATAATGTGTATTCTTTTATTATCTATATGTGCAATATCTAATTCAACAATAAAAAGGAAAACAAAACGAACGATATGATTATCGAAGAAAACAATATGATTTTTATTGCCACTTTGTACACAAATTGTTCACTTTCTATTCATATAATAACTTTTTATTTGTTAACATAACAATCAAAGGCAGATAATAATCTGCTTAATTACATGATCTTCTAAAATATATCTCATTAAGACAACAACTTCAAGTTGAAATACTTAGACATTCCTAGATACGAAATCCCATATATATTAGCATGCGCACTCGGAGGAAAATAAATCCCCCCTTTTTTATTATTCATTCATGCACTGCTTTTTGTTAACTACGCAGACTAAAGGTGTAGTCAATCGCTTATACAATATTTTTTTTATTTAAAAAGTGCAGTCAGTAGTCAATGTTAACTGCAACTTATGTAACACTTACCTGAAAGCTACCGATAACTACAACGTTATCGTAATATAATCAATATCCGCTCACCACAATTGACTATCTTCACTTATTGGTGCAAGCCTTTGCCCACTAACATCCCATCACATGGAACAAATATCATTGAGGTGTCCCTAGTGTATGTGTGTGTGTCTATCTATCTATCTATCTATCTATATATATATATATATATATATATATATATATATATATATATATATAGTAGGGAAACTTAGTCATGGTGTATTGTATACAACTTACATTTAAATCAAGAAAACAATTATGAAAAACCCAAGTATGCATATTAAGTATATTGATAACTTTCCCATTAAAAATTGACAGAAACCTCCTAATTCAAGGCTGAAATCTAACTCATTGTCCACTTACTTGAAATAAAATTTCAGTTATTTTGACATCTTCAAGAATACCAGTTAAGAAATAAAAAGTGCAGTATTTAATAACATTAAACCTTTAAATAATAGCATTTTTCAATTTTTATAATGTTCTTTATATGTGCGTGTATAATATTTGTGTGGATATATACCATGGGATTCATGTGAGCTGTGAATTATTTGTAGTTATTTAGTTGTGAAATAGTATACTAAAAGAATGAAACATAATAAAGCAGTTTGGAATAACTCAGCATAAAGTTTTTCATCCTAACACATGTATTGATATCTCATAGTTCAATTACATCAAAGATATCAGACGAGCAAAGAAATCCTTTTGTCAGGTGGAAATCTAGTAAACTTACCCACCCATTATGCCCAACAAGATCGAACAACAATTCGCCAGACTATATCATGAAAATGTCAAGAGATCGACATAACGAATTTTCTTCAGGTTACAAAGGTAGGACTAAAATGGGGACGGAATATGAAAAGAAATTGAGTACCTACTTTGATTGCATCTCATAGTATTACTGTTTTGTCAAAGGAACAAGTTGCAATTATATTTAATCTTAGTTGAATTCTAACATATGTTATGTTAGCTGAATATGCCTCTTATGTAAAAATAGAATCACAATTCTCCATGTAGCAAAGAAAAACATGTGGTTATAAACCATAATAAACTAGCATAAATACATCTCAAACAAATCAAATTGGGAAAATTTATATATCACATTGATTCACCTTCCTCACAACAGCCCACCACTTGCCACATTGATCCACCTTCCCCTCAAGTGTTTCCTCCTTGAGACGATGACGAAACATTCTAATGGTTCCAATAGTCTGCACTCATGAGAGAAAGGTACAAAAGAAGGGAAAGAACTGCTCAAATATGTATCAGTAGTTCTGACTAAGTGTGAATAGAAGAAATAAAAATTTAGTGGAAGATGAGGTGCAACTCTCACTTAGGAAATTGAAATACGCAGAATGACAACACAAGAGCCGAGTGTCAATGATTGGAATATATTATGTGTGAAAGAGAAAAAATTCAGGCTAAATCACCTTTTTAGCTTGTTATCTTATTTTTTAGGTTTAATTTGGTGTCATAACTTTTAAAAGTGTCAATTTGGTCCTTTAATTTATCTCTCTTTCCTTAAGTTAGTTCTTTCCGTCTCTATGAACACTAACAATATTAACTTTGGCATATGTGGCGTAGACATGACAAACCACTATATGAGGTGGACAAAAATATTATATTTTAATACTATATATACTAAAATGCCCTTTATTACCATCTTCTCTTTCTTCATCTTCTCCACCCACCACTCACCACCATCTTCTTGCTACTCCCTCCCAGCACCAACCTGCCACCACCATTCAAAACAGCCCTCCATTTTCTATTGCCTCAACACCCAAAACACTATTCAGAACTAGGAACTCAATACCCACAAGATCCACCATGATTACTCTCGTACAGAAACCCACATCCAACCTTAACCGAGACAACTCTCCATGATTAAATACAACCTCTTTCATGCTGACAAACAATATCCAATCCAGCAAAATTCCAAAAATCATAAATCAAGCCAAACTAGTCAAAACCAGTTCAAAAAAGGCATATATCTGTAAAGTAGCTGTAGAGTATGTATAATGGATCAAATTGAGGAAGTTACGATTAATGGATCAGTGTGTGTGACATCTTAGATTTTCCAATCTGGAAACCCTAATCCAATCTAAAAACCTTGAATATGGCTTGGAATAAGCTAGGAGTGATAAGGAAGGAGAAAAACGAATAAGATGGAGAGTAATCAGCTCGGATGCATTAGGACCACCTCGCAATGCGAGTAGAAGCCATTTCACAACACGACATGAAAATATCACAACGCGTGTCATCACACGTGTCTCGCAGCTCTTCCACGTGTTAGGGACGAATGTATTCATAATAGGATAGGGATCTCATCGCGACACGAAGATGCTGGTTTGGAAAACTATAAATAGGGGTCCACAGCCCGTTTTTCCTTGCCCATTCTCTCTTATCTCTATCTCTCTACCATTTTCTCTCTAGGGGTATTCTAATCATTTTCCGGCTGAATATCCAACCACTAGTGTGTTAGCGAGGCTCTAGAGCTATTCCGAGGCTACGGGAGTTAAGGTAATGCCCTACTCTTTATACTTTAGTGATATCTTCATATCCTATTCTATTATAGTAGTAATATATTCTATTTCTGTAGTGGAGGTGCTGTTCGAGGAGTTCTAGAGTCCAGTTCGAGGATTTGCCTACTACGTCCTTACGACTATAGGTATACTCTTGTAACACCCATACCTCAATATAAATCGAATGTACGAAAAATTACATTAAAGTACAAGAATTACTAATAACTTACAACTTTGGTTACAGTAATACAAGTCATAAATTAAACTCAAATCGTTAATCTAGTAAATAGATTACAACTTATACGTTAATTGGAATGTCAAATTCCATTACAATATGAAACTAATCTATGAGTCCCAAGCCTGTAGCTTCGCCTCATCAATCTTCGGTACCTGTTATCTGTAAAGCAAATAAAAGGAATGGGGTGAGATTATAAATCTCAGTGAGCCCTTCACGGACTCCTCACCATTCTCTCGTCGGCTCATACTATTTCATAACTAACTTAGGCATTATACACCTAAACATACGTTTCCTATACCATAAGGACTTAGTTGAGAACTCACTAGACATCCTAAGCAAAAACACCCTTGAATGTGCTAACCTTAGCTTACAGCTTAGTATATTGCGGAGTAGGATAAACCTAAATCCAATATACCACTTATAGGCTTGTGAATGGCTAAATACAACATTGTATAGCAAAAACACATTAACTCTATAACCATTCATTCCCTAACCGACACTTAACACGGCTAACTTGGTGCATTATAAATACAACCTTCTTAAATAAGAACTTAAATTTCTTCCTTACTTACTTACTCACTTACTTACTTACTTAACACATCTTTGCTTTTCTTTATGCTCTAGGATTTGATCTTATGGTTTAATCTATAGACTCCAATAAACATAGCTTGCTTACTTACTTAAGAGATCTTAACACAACTCTTACTACTTCTATGCATCATTACCATTAAGTAATTTAGCATCTAAGGATTTACAATCCATCATAACATTTACTTAACTAAGCTAATTCCGAATATATATATATATATATATATATATATATAAGGAATTCATTAACATTCTTAGACTTGAACATTATTAAGTTCATAGTCAGCTTTGCTTTGCTACTAAGCGCGTGCTAGCTATTCCCACCGGTTGAATCGATATTCAACAGGGAATCTCTGTTACAGGGTTTTGTCAAGGCTAAGGTCCCGAGACCCCGAGTAACGTCTACGATATGGTGGTCAGACGTCTTAACCCTCCAAGTGGCATCACACGAGGCTAACCATTCCGTGCTTCTCCTATAAATAAAGGATTCTTGCCATGGACTTTATGCTTATGCTTTAGCTCATGCTTTAGCTTATGCGTTTGCTTATGCTTTTGCTTATGCTTTTATGCATGTTTATAGAAATGCAACTTAGCTAACTAGGATTTATTAATATCATCCTCATTACTTAACTATTCAAGGAAATTATAATCATTCCAATGAATCTAACTTAATTAATAACACCATACAGTGTTAATTAACTACTTGCTTAAAGATTGAGACATACTTTATTCATAATATGAATTACACCAAATCATGAACAACTACTCAAGCATTCTTCTTATCACAAAGTTTCCTTGAAACCTAACAAGCCTCAGGACTGACCAAATTAATGGACAAAACATACATTAAACATATCACTTGAAGCTCTATGGAGTTTACAAGAGAACAGACATCAAACATACATTCAAGTGTGGGGGGTTGGGGGCAGCCATCCAACCTCTTGCAGACAAACCCACTATCAAATCATAACAATAATAAATTTAAGCTATACTTCATATGGATAGTCAACATCCCTAACTTGAACCTAGGGTTCACATAATACTCAAGGAAAATAAATTCCTATGTGTGGGACTTATGGGTGTCCATCACCTAAGGATTGAAGAACTCACCTCTATTCTTCAAGACCTTAAGCTAGAAAGGTTGAACTTAGGCCTCCTTGCTCTCCTTCAAGCTTTTCCCTCTTTGCTCAACTTAGGGCTTCTTCAAATACTTCCAATCTTGAGCTACAACCTTCAATCTTCTTCCTCAAATCCAAGAAATTGAGCTATCTTGGAATGAGCTTGGTCTTCTTCCTCTTCTTCTTCTTCAAATTCGGTTTCCTCTTCTTCTTCTCTAGGGTTTAAGCCCAAATCTTCAAAATACTCAAATCTCAACTCACCAACTTGGATTCAAGCTATGATTTGAGGAAAAGTTAGCATGAATCCATGAATCCCCTTTAGGATTAGTTAAACCTTAGGGGTTTCTCCTCTTTTCTCTCTTCTCCTTTCTCTTCTTTTCCTTTCCTTTTTTCTCTCTTCTCGCGTTTCTGCTCGTTCTGCTACGTTTTTCAGCTTATAATAGGGTGTGAATCGATTCACCACTTAGGTGTGAATCGATTCATGCAGAAAGAAAATTGCAGCGTGTCTGGTGAATAGAATTGGTGAATCGATTCACCCCTTCCCACTTCGATTCACAGCATCATTTTGCTGTCTGGAACACAGTTGTGAATCGATTCAGGCTTGTGGGAATCGATTCAGGCTTGTGGGAATCGATTCACACTGTAATAAAATGTGCGAAATCATCATTTAACATCAAATCTTCATCAATTAACTCCTAATTAACACTTCCAATCATCTTAGGATTAAATCCAACTTATTTCTTAACTCCAAACCAACAACTTACCCATTAAAACTTTGTATAATCATATTCACTCAATTTGAAACCAAATTAAGCTTGAATACAATCACACAAAACTTCTCATAACTTATTCTCAACTTAGCTTAGAGAATTTGGGGTGTTACACTACTACCCACCTTTTAAAAAATTTCGTTCTCGAAAATTACTACATCTTTCATTGGAACTTCGTAATGACATTAGCATGGGGTAAAGACATAAATTCACCTTTATGGAATTTCGTCCCCAAACTCCACCTTACCTTCTTATCTAATCCTTCAGTAGGATTGGCTTTCGGTGCTTGCACTGCGAACTTTAATTTATGCCTTTTTCGAATAGGTAAACTCCTCTCGGCTTATTCCCATCAAGTGGAATACCTTACTTGCAGTCACAGAATTTAACTCTGGTGCTGCTCTCTTATTCTGTTGCTCTTAACTGTTGGGCATTCTTATGTTTGCTCTACATCATCTGCTACTTGTCTAGACGTTCTACTATTAAAGCAGTCTATACTTTCTTTGCAATCCTATCGTAACTCACAGTCTCGCATAAACATCCTCCTCAAATTGACACACGACATTACTTGACTCGGCTCAAGCTCTTGCTCCGTCTAGAGGGTCTCTTACTCATCATCTTATACACATTAAAGGTAGGTTGAGTATGTAGACACTTCTTCGAATGTGTCTACACACTTCCCTACGGACGTGCCTCTTGGTGTCAAACGAGTGGATATTTGCTTCTTCTATCTCCTTAGACTCTTTGGAAAATACTTCCCGAGAACATTTCTTGGAAGTTCGCCCGAAACAGCCTTTCGTGACCTTTCACTTATCAACTAACTTATCGAAATAAGGTTGTCACCCAGAGGTAACTAATACATACTTAGACAATTCCCATTTCAACATTCACTCTTATGTTACAAATGGAAATTCTTCCTCAAATATCTCTTCTGTAACTTATGGAAGTGATACTCATCTCTAGCTCACTATACTTGGTCTTACATCCATCTTGGCCTAGGCAACTTGAAATTCTAGGGTTGCTCAACTCTTGGGAGGTATCTGTTGGTTAGACTGACTTGATTTTCACCAGTTGGTTACAAACTTTGTCTCACACGAGGTCTAAGCCTCACTTAGTTGGAGACTCAGCTTGCAAGTGGTTAGTTAGAATCACATCAGATCCAACCTAACGACTTTACTCGCAGTGACTTATAGTCTCATATGTCCACTGATTAACTTGTGTCCATAACATTTCACTCTTGGTTGAACTTTACTACTACTTTCTTCAACTTGAGGGACTAACTCCCTTATCTTGGTCCTACTGGAATTAGACCGGAAATCCACGTAGTCATATCTGATGGCAATGTGGATCGACGTGTCTAATAACCAATGGGCTATCTAATATCAAGAAAATAAATCCTTGATATTCTTGGAAATAATCTATCTCACTCATCAGATTTACCTTCTCTACTACTTCTAAGTCATTGGAAACTCAGAAAGGAATTAACTCTGCAAAGGAACTAACTGTCCTGAGAATTTGGCAATTTCATTATCCGATTATAGACTAAGTCTCATTCCAATTAATATTCTTGTTTGGTTAAAATAAAGTCTATAATTGGTCAGATGAATTCACGTCATTTACCGGCCAGTTGAATCGAATGCAAACATTGATGACCTAGAATTTTCGCCGACTGAACTTTGCTTATGACTCATATAGTTCGAAAACCATAGTCCACTTCTTTTCTAGGCTAGTTTCTCAACTAAGGTTACCTTACCTAAAAGGATTAGGGTTTCCTTCCGCTTCACTAGGGATTGCTCACCTTCGAGGTTCCTTGCTACCATTTAGGCACTGGAGTAAATAACTTACCTTCAACACTCCTGACCCTATATGGATCACTTAGGTATCATCACAGGATCTCAATCAATCTTGGATCCATTCATAAAAGATTAGGCTAAACAACCTGATAAATCAAAAGCTGTTGAACCTTAACCTATTATAAACGCCTATCCTAAGTCGATTGAAACCTTGCAGTTAAAATCCTTTACTTGCTCGTCATTGCTAATTACTTCCAGAGTGTCCCGGTTGATGGTACATGAAATACACACTTGTCCAACCAAACTCTCGCATCTGTGGTTTCAACCACTCTTGAAACATTCCTTAACTCTTGGCTCCGGAAAGGTAGGAACTTGTTTCCCTTTATCCGTAACTTTCAAAGATTCTCACTTATTGAGAGCTCTTACATTCATTCCTTGTCCATTAAGCTTTCTCAGAGTTCGCGCTCCTATTCGGTCCTCTCCCGTGTCTGCCAGCTCCATCTTCTACATCTTCGTACATGGTATGGAGTATTAACTTGATCAGGCTCAATATTCCATACTAGGCATAAGAATTCAGAGAGAAGTTCTCGAGCAAAGGAAAGTTTCGGCTAACTGACTACAGTCCAACAAGGACTAAACTGACACTTCCTAAGCTGAGTCACTACTAAACTCGTGACTCTTAGTTCGATAAGATCGAACTGCTCTGATACCATAATGTAACACCCATACCTCAATATAAATAAAAAATACGACAAATTACATTAAAGTACAGGAATTACTAATAACTTACAACTTTGGTTACAGTAATCCAAGTCATAAATTAAACTCAAATCATTAATCTAGTAAATAGATTACAACTTATATATTAATTGGAATGTCAAATTCCATTACAATATGAAACTAATCTATGAGTCCCAAGCTTGTAGCTTCGCCTCATCAATCTTCGGTACCTGTTATCTGTAAAGCAAATAAAAGGAACGGGGTGAGATTATAAATCTCAGTGAGCCCTTCACGGACTTCTCACCATTCTCTCGTCAGCTCATACTATTTGATAACTGACTTAGGCATTATACACCTAAACATATGTTTCCTATACCATAAGGACTTGGTTGAGAACTCAGTAGATATCCTAAGCAAAAACGCCCTACAATGTGCTAACCTTAGCTTACAGCTTAGTATATTGTGGAGTAGGATAAACCTAAATCCAATATACCACTTATAGGCTTGTGAATGGCTAAATACAACATTGTATAGCAAACACACATGAACTCTATAACCATTCATTCCCTAACCAATACTTAACACGACTAACTTGGTGCATTATAAATACAACCTTCTTAACTAAGAACTTAAAGTTCTTCCTTACTTACTTACTTACTCACTTACTTACTTAACACATCTTTACTTTTCTTTATGCTCTTGGATTTGGTCTTATGGTTTAATCTATTGACTCCAATCAGGATAGCCTGCTTACTTACTTAAGAGATCTTAACACAACTTTTACCACTTCTATGCATCATTACCATTAAGTAATTTAGCATCTAAGGATTTACAATCCATCATAACATTTACTTAACTAAACTAATTACGAATATATATATATATATATATATATAGATATATAAGGAATTCATTAACATTCTTAGACTTGAACATTATTAAGTTCATAGTCAGCTTTGCTTTGCTACTAAGCGCGTGCTAGCTATTCCCACCGGTTGAATCGATATTCAACAGGGAATCTCCATTACCGGGTTTTATCAAGGCTAAGGTCCCGAGACCCCGAGTAACGTCTACGATATGGTGGTTAGATGTCTTAACCCTCCAAGTGGCGTCCCACGTGGCTAACCATACCGTGCTTCTCCTATAAATAAAGGATTCTTGCCATGGACTTTGTGCTTATGCTTTAGCTCATGCGTTTGCTTATGATTTTGCTTATGCTTTTATGCATGTTTATAGAAATGCAACTTAACTAACTAGGATTTATTAACATCATCCTCATTACTTAACTATTCAAGGAAATTACAATCATTCCAATGAATCTAACTTAATTAATAACACCATACAGTGTTAATTAACTACTTACTTAAAGATTGAGACATACTTTATTCATAATATGAATTACACCAAATCATGAACAACTATTCAAGCATTCTTCTTATCACAAAGTTTCCTTGAAACCTTTGCTTGGCATTATCACCATGGACTTAGGGCTCAATAATAAGCCTCAGGACTGACCAAATTAATGGACGAAACATACATTAAACATATCCCTTGAAACTCTATGGAGTTTACAAGAGAACAGACATCAAACATACATTCATGTGTGGGGGGTTGGGGGCAGCCATCCAACCTCTTGCAGACAAACCCACTATCAAATCATAACAATAATAAATTCAAACTATACTTCATATGGATAGTCAAAATCCCTAACTTGAACCTAGGGTTCATATAATACTCAAGGAAAATAAATTCCTATGTGTGGGACTTATGGGTGCCCATCACCTAAGGATTGAATAACTCACCTCTATTCTTCAAGACCTTAAGCTAGAAAGGTTGAACTTAGGTCTCCTTGCTCTCCTTCAAGCTTTTCCCTCTTTGCTCAACTTAGGACTTCTTCAAATACTTCCAATCTTGAGCTACAACCTCCAATCTGCTTCCTCAAATCCAAGAACTTGAGCTATCTTGGAATGAGCTTAGTCTTCTTCCTCTTATTCTTCTTCAAATTCGGTTTCCTCTTCTTCTTCTCTAGGGTTCAAACCCAAATCTTCAAAATACTCAAATCTCAACTCACTAACTTGGGTTCAAGCTAAGATTTGAGGAAAATCTAGCATGAATCCATGAATCCCCTTTAGGATTAGTGAAACCCTAGGGGTTTCTCCTCTTTTCTCTCTTCTCCTTTCTCTTCTTTTCCTTTCCTTTTTTCCTTTCCTTTTTTCTCTCTTCTCGCGTTTCTGCTCGTTCTACTACGTTTTTCAGCTTATAACAGGGTGTGAATCGATTCACACCTAAGTGGTGAATCGATTCATGCAGAAAGAAAACTGTAGCGTGTCTGGTGAATCAAATTGGTGAATCGACTCACCCCTTCCCACTTCGATTCTCAGCATCATTTTGTTGTCTGAAACACAGTTGTGAATCGATTCGGGCTTGTGGGAATCGATTCACACTGTACTAAAATGTGTGAAATCATCTTTTAACATCAAATCTTCATCAATTAACTCCTAATTAACACTTCTAATCATCTTAGGATTAAATCCAACTTATTTCTTAACTCCAAATCAACAACTTACCCATTAAAACTTTGTATAATCATATTCACTCAATTTGAAACCAAATTAAGCTTGAAAACAATCACACAAAACTTCTCATAACTTATTCTCAACTTAACTTAAAGAATTTGGGGTGTTACAACTCCAAACTATCCTTATAGTAAATTCCTTGGAAGTCACGTAATAATATACGCTATTAGTAGTATCGTGGTAGTAATAATAGTAATATATTCTTTCAGAAGTAGTCCTAAAGTTAATGGTCTACCCAATGTGTAATTGGGTCATACCTTTGGACCTTAGGATATTCTCTGTCATCATGACAGATGGCTATATCCCAATTATTGTTGGGTTGTTGCAAGGTCAACGGCAGGAACATAAGGAACTCAAGGAGTCCTATCCCGCAAATCATGAAATGACAGGTATGTGGTAGAGAAAAGCCTAAATACTGGAATAGTAGTTAAACTACTAGTATAGAATAGAGTAGAGTTTCACGCTCTACTGGAGGCCGATATTAGTAGTTCTTTGTAGAACTATGATATAAGGCTACTCCATTAAGTGATTGTAATGCCTATCAGCCACCCTAGGATTGTGTGCTATGTGATTATCTGCTATATGTTTATAAGTCCTTGTAGTAGTCGCTTTATGCAACGATGGGCTTATTATGTTATATTTGCTATGATTGATGTGAGAGCACGTGGTGTGGGTTCGAGCCCTGCAAAAGGCAGAAACTCCGCATAGAGGCTGCAAAGAAGTCCTATGAGTAGCATTCGCGGGATGGACTATCTTCAGTGCGGTTTGTGGGTCGAAGGCCCAAAATTTCGGCTGCAAGGGGCCCAAATCTCGGGGTGTTACAATAAAAGGTGCCTTTTATTGTAACACCTGGGATTTGGCCTTCGACTCCCACGACATTTCTCATAGGACTATTCCCCCTCTCATGGGAATTTTTGCCTTTAGTAGGACTTGAACCCATGACCTAAGAGGATAAGTACATGGAAACATCACTACTCATCACCAACTGTAAATTTTGTAAACTTTTTGACATGTAAATATAAATATAAATATTTTCCACTTTGCATATCTATGTGTTTTATGTTTGATTGTGTGATCTTATATTGTGACATCGCGTAACACTAAGAAAAGTCTTAATATTAGACTTCGCTTAAGCTCAAGTTTGATGATGTAGAATTTCGTGAGATATTCTATTGTTTTCAAACTTAACTCTTCTTTCGAAAGCTAGGCCCTAGCTATTACCTCGTCTCAATCTATTTTTTTCGAAAAAACATACTGTGACATCCTAGAAAAATAATTAGATTAGTAATTAAGTGATAAACGGGAGTTGAAAACCTTAAAAAGGACTCCTAAGGGGCATAGAATGCCCTAGACAGGTATAGACAACCCTAGAAAGGTCTAGAAGGAGGAAAACTAAACCTTCCTCCTTGAACTTGGTCGCGACGCGACGAACTCAAGTGCAATGTCCATCGGGACGCGATACATGCTATTTGGATAAGGCGGTGCAAGACACAAAATGAACCTTCTAGAAAAGTGTCCATCGCAACGTGACGGACTTTTAGTGCATGCCCATCGTGACGCGGTGGAAAGGTGGAGCTTTCCATTTCGCCTATAAATATGGCCCTACCCCCTCCATTTCCCCCACCTTCTTACAAGGGATCCTTTGGGAAGGTGTAGAGGGCATGGAGGAGCTCCACGGCATGAAGAACGCGTGCAGCATCGGTCTTCTAAGCCAGGTAAGGGGGAAGATACCTTAATCACTAGGGAAAATAGGTAGTAGAGTAGTACTGTTAGCATGTGTAAGGGACCTTAACCCTACTAGGGGTTGATAACTATAGCACCTCAAGAGAGGGGCTGTGACCTGTAGAGCTCTGTCAACCTTAGGAATGATCTATTGAAATCTATGGATGGATACTGATTTATGTAATGCTAATTGATATGATTGCTTTATGATTATGTGATTGTTGATGTACTGATTGATAACATGTCAGTAGTAGGTCGCCTCAGCGACGCTAGGGTTGATCCTTACGTTTATCAAGGATGATTGATAAACTGAAAAAACATGATAATATTTATATGCTGGTTGACTTGGTATGATATTTGTGAGTCTGATGTACGAGTTAAGGGTGTCGCCCTCTAGTTAGAGGTTTGCAAGTTCCTTGATGGTAATAGTAAGTATTATCATCGATACCCTGTTGTTAGTGGTGATAGCCGGGTCTATGTACCCGAGGATGGTGTACCTGAGATGTATATGATCGATGGTATGGAGTGGGGTGGAGTAGGTGTATATGACCGAGCTCCAGGACTCCACGTCTGACGGGTGGCCAATCTTGGCCATTCCCGGTATGGGGAATGTCGTCCGAGTGCACGGGACGGTACCTTACTCTGGCAATCAGATATGGTAGTATGGGATGCCATAACTGGTAATCGGAGAGGGTAGCGTAACAGGATATGTTCTCGGGATAACCAACTTATGTTTTATTTTGTGCCCTGAGACTGGTGATCGGTCTAGGGAAAAGGGCGTGAATGGCCCGCAATAATCAGCGATGATCTAGGTTAGTAGGGCTGGTAATGAGCCTAAAATCTTTGGGATAGTAGGGCTGGTAATTGAGCCTTAAAAGTCCAGTGGTTTGGATCTATAGGGTCGATAATGGGCTTGAAAGACCAATGACGTGTGGCATCAGAGTATGATGAGGTCTGTGACCGTGTGATCAGGTTTGTTGGTATGACGTATCAGTATGGTCTGGTCTGAGATCGTGTACTCAGGAGTTTAAGTGTGTAACATCTGTGGTTACCGTCATGATGATGATTGTGATGTGTTGATGTTTTTGCAGTTAGATGCTGAGCTGAGCATGATAGCAGTCTCTCTACTATGTTGTTTCCTGCTTGATGGTGATTGATAAGTGTCTTACCCCTTCGTTTTCTATGATTTCTATATTATATGATGATGGATAACAGATGAACAAGAAGACTAAGTACTTAAAGCCTGGGAAGCAGTGTTGCATCACGACCAGTGTATTCTGTTGCGTACTCTGATGTTGGATTGAAATTGTCTTGTTGCTAAGGTCAAGATAAAGTGACGCCTTGTCTCGGCGGGGTGTTACACATACTGCATACTCTTCTCGTCCAATATTATATAATAATAATAATAATAATAATGATGATGATGATGATTCAGTTAATGGAATAACCAACTTGAGTTAATAGATATAAAATAAATGACTAATCTGGTACTTTTAAAAGTTATGGGACCAAACTGAACCTAAAAAATAAGACAACAGGCCAAAAAGATAATTTAACCAAAATTTAAATATTTTCACCCAGTGCCTTGATGCCTATTTTATTCCTTCGTCTTTTTTTTTTATAACTAGTGTATTAACCCATGTGATGCACGAGTAAAATTTGAGGGTTATCGAGTCATGTAAAAAAATAAGTAGTCAAAAATATTTTCAAAAGAAAGTAGAAAAAAGAACATAATTGAGCCGGCTAATATTGTGATCAGTTGGTAATGGGTCGGGACACCTAACACTGATCTATTGGGAGGTAATGTAGGCCTGACCACTGACCCATGATGGGAGGTGCCTAAGGTTAATAAATACTTTGGCTAAGTCCCCTTTAACGTCACGTGATTAGTTGTTCGCTCTACGGTTTTTCCTATTGAGAACTGAGATCCCGGAGTGTATGAACAGGCAAACGAAGACATTTGCCATCACGTGATTAGTTTCTCGCTCTAAGGTTTGCCCCATTGAGAACCGATATCCCGGAGTGTGTGAACAGACAAAGGAAGGCTTGGCTTTGATTTTTAGGAGCTCTACGAGACAGTGACAACTCCCAGTAACTCTAATCATGTCTTCAACAAGTAAGTGCTCTAACCGGTGTTCCAATTTCATATAATAGATCCTGTTAATTCTCATATGTGGTATCTGAGCCAATATTATATGATTTAAGACCCACTGTGGAACACCCCTTTTATTTTAATAATTTTTTATGTTAAGGTGTTTTTTTTTTTTATAATTTTCTATTTTCACTATTAGTGAAATTTTGAACTGTGATTTACTAGAAATCGAGACTTAAAACCATATGGGTTTTGTAAAGCATCATCATATGAATCTAATGGCACAAATTTCGTATTTTTTCGTTAATTATAGAGGGAGTATTTTGAAGAAAACCGTAACTTTTTAGCGTTCATAAAACCACGATTTGGGGCTTAAAATCCCGCGTTTTTTTTTTGTTAAAATTCAGATTGTCGTGATAGAAATGTTAAGAATTTTATTCCAATCAAAACCCACTTGAAATCAAGAGAAAAAGAGCCAAAACGGATGAAAACTGCGACTTGCGGAAGGAAACATGTTTCTGGGCATTTTGGCCGGAGGTTGAAGATGAAGTGCAAGATTACGCGACGCCTACTCTCGACCTACGGAGAGCGAGAGAGATTGTGCTCTCTAGAAGCCCCTATTTTCGATACCCTTTTTTGTGTTTTGCTCTACTCTTCGACCTTGAATTTTCTATCTAGTTTCTAGAATTTTTACAATGCATTAAATATTTTTTTAAAAGTATAACATATTAAATCATTTTTTATTTATTTTTCTGGAAGAAATTAAATTAAAAAATATGTTAGAAAAATAATATGTTATATTCTGGATTTAATGATCATGTTCACTTTCCCTAGATAGTTGGACATGATTATATGTTGTTATTTTCTATACGTGCTTTTTTATAGACTAGTTTGTTGCGCTGTATAAGTACAAAACAGTTTGGAATGTTGAATGAAATTTATGTTCGACCAGTAAGGGTGCATTTTAAATAATGCATTATCTTATGGATTGTATCATGATTTTGGCTAGAAAAATAAATGATTCACATGCAAAAAAAATTTGTGCTTCACTATGAGCCGTTATCACCGAAGTACAACCGCTTGTATTGATTCATGGGAATTTCTTTATAGTTTGAGGAATGTTTTTAATCATTGTATGCAATTACCAGCCCAAAGGGGGTGGTTGTATGTTGTGGTTGAAAGTTGATTGGAGATGGAGTTATTGGAGAATACATTGGGCTAAGGGATTGTCTGTCCAAAGTGGATAATTTTCTGTGCCCAGTGTATGCTCATAGATTAACCCATTCGAAGTTTTGGCCAAGGTTACAACCTTGGTTGGTGCATTATTCCCAAAAGTAAATGTGTCATTATAATGGCCTCAATGCGATAGCTTGCTTTATTTTGAGCTATATCTTGTCATGTCACAAGTCCTAATGCATTCATATTTTGTCTTAAAAGTGACCTATTGAATATTGTAATGCAAGTATTAATTTTGACTAACGCTAGTTTGATAAATTTTGAATTGTTGAGAAAATTTTCCTTCTAATTTATCAAACATATTTGGATTTATGCTTGATGTTGTGTCTCAGGCAAGTGCATCTGGTCGTATATAATAATAAATTGGAATTTAAGTCCCGGTTGTTGAACCTACAAGGAATAAGGATACGTATTAATCTACTTTACATGTCTTAATTATTTAAGCGTTCGAATAGTTGGTTTGAATGCACAGTGAAGAAAGAAAGTGTAGAAAACGGTTTGGAAGACAATAGAGTTAGACCCTAGGATCTTGGTTTCATTTATCCTATTCGTTCCTTTCTTAATCCTATTCTATCCTATTCTTCTTTTACTCCATGTTATTGACACCCTTCTATCTATTAGTCCTGATCCTCAGACATCCAATTACATTTTCTCCCTAAGACTAATTTCCTGAACTAATCTTGGTTGAAAGCATTAAGTCCTATGATAGTCTGGGAGTTTGAATTGGTCAAAAGGTCCTATATCTCCCCTTTTCGATTCTGTTATAAGTCCTCAACTCCCTTATAGGTCCATCAATTAATCGCGGATCATCCAACAGATTAATTAACTAAACACATGCAATTTAGTTATCAAAGGTTCCTTTATAGCCCCGTTGTAAAACCCCAAATCCTCCGCAGATAATTCAACGACTCTTACATAGATAAATAAACCACAAGCAATCATAATACTAAAGGACTTTAACATGGATAATAAATTCGGAATAGAAATAGAATAAAATAGTCACTAAGAGATAGCTAAGGAACTATTAAGGTAAACTACACCAAAGACCCTAGAAGAGAGCTTAGCTATTTATGTCACAAAATAGAAAAGTAATACAATCAGGAATCAGGAAACATATTCAAGAAAAGTAAAAGAAATTGGGAAGGAACTATTTCTAATCTCTAGACGAATTCTGGCTCACGCTCCAAAGTCCCCTTGAAGGCTTCACAGGTTCAAAATTAGGATTTGGCCTTTTTCTCTCTCCAAAAGCATCCTAAATGAGAAGCCCTGGGTCTCTATTTATAGAGTTTGCAAAATTAGGTTGAGTGACTCTTCAGTTTTGCTGACTTTGTAGGGATGTACCGTCGTACTGCCGTACTTCGCAATGCTCCTAAAATCTGCCTTTTGCACGCATGTATGTGCAGCCGTACCATAGGTATGTGCGGCCGTACATCTAGAAAACTTCGGCACTAGCTCATGTTGGTTAACTTGTACGCCCGCACTGCTCAAGATAAGGAGGTATGTATGGCCGTACTGGAGATATGTGCGGCCGTACATGTAGAAAACTTCGGCGCCAGGCCGTACTAACTGCTCTGTATGCCCTTACTGACCTTTGCAGGGGTGTACGGCCGTACATAGGATATGTGCGGCCGTACCTCTTGTCTAGAAGCTCAAAATTTCACTCTTTTTGACCCGTTTTTGAATATAATTGCGTACTTTTGCTCCAAGAGTTTTTTTTTTTACCCTTTTCTGCATAATATGAGCAAATATGAGGATTTCTCATATAAAATGGGTTAGAAACATGCAAAAATATGCCTAAAATACCCTTAAAATATCACAAAATATCCACTCATTACTTGAGCACGTAAGGTTTCATTTTGTGCAATTTAATTTATTAGTTACCAAATAATAAAATTTGTGCTTAGATATATAAAAGTATTTTTTAATGACCTTCTTGTCATTGATGGTTGGACGCCACATTGAAACTTGAAATTGTTAATGTTTGTATATGCTCTTTTATTGGCCTAATTTTTTGAAAAATATTTTCAATGAACGTCATATTATTTTCCATTGATGGTGATCATTGTCATCATAATTTTTGTAAGATTTTGGAAATATAATATTTGATATATGTTGATTTGCACTCTCTTTGAGTGATACAAATTATATAGATTTGGAAATATTTATTGCATGATTAATTC
Organism: Calophaca sinica; assembly: GCA_037113605.1. Lineage (NCBI taxonomy): Eukaryota > Viridiplantae > Streptophyta > Magnoliopsida > Fabales > Fabaceae > Calophaca > Calophaca sinica. The sequence continues at coordinate 55,673,161 of CM073732.1, read as the reverse complement.
GACGAGTGAATTTATGCAATATCGCATGTGAGTATGTTTTAAGTGCTTACTCTTGAGTTGTGATCCATTGTTTAAATGGTTTATGGTATATTATTTGTGTTTTTCGCTGCACAAATTATTAGAACCTAAACGATTGAGAAGTTTAGACCCTCATTGATTTTGATGAAAACAAAGTAGTTGCAAGTGAAAAATTTATCTTCTAATAAGTCTTGAAGTGTGCAGGTATTAAAATTACTTATATTTTATAAGCCACTCAAGCAAGAAGAAGAAAACCACAAGAGTTTGAATACATTCCATGTGTGTATGCATCCGGTTCACTCCAACGTCTTGTGTAAAGTGAGTGTCCGATAGTGTTATCCTTTGATACGTGGATTACCCAATTGTTGCCAACATCCGTCCATTGTTCTGAGTGAGCATCTGGTCTATTAATGAATCACGTGATGGTCACGTTTGTGCTCTTTTACCTCAGCTAATGTGGAACGAAATTCGAATTTTATTTTATGCGCTCATTTTGATGTACGAGGTATCAAAGGTGACACCTTTGATATAAGACAAAATTTGTACAAGGCAATTGTGAAAAGCAGATAGTACAAAAACGGTAATGTGTACTATTCTGATATTCTCTGGAAAGGAAGAAAATGACAGCATTTCAATTTACCTCACTCAATGATATGGAGTTGAATTTTACTGCAACGGTAATACCCCTCAAGGACTCCTATAAATACCCCAAGGTATTCATTTAAGAAGGTTGCAAAAAACTGCTAGAAACTATATTCTGAAAGAGCTATTACTCAAGTGAGTAATCAAGTTTCGTGCCAAGTTTCTGGTCACCAAGAATTGAACCTCATCGTCTAATATTCTTTCTTTTAGAAAGTTATTTGTTTTTGAGCTTAATCTTTTCATCCTCTCTGTCACAGTTATTTGATTGTAATCAAAAGAAAATCACTCTGTGAAAATTGTGTTTCCTAGTTTAGGCTTTGTTCCTCAAATACTCGAACGTACTGAGTTGTTTTGAGAAGTTAAGAGCATTGTCAAGTTTGTGACAGTAGAATACTCTTAAGGAATTTGTAATCAGTTGATTATAGTGGAAAATCCTTCAGGAACGATGGGACTAGGCGTAGCTACCAGGTTGGTGGTGAACTAGTATAAATCTCTGAGTCTCTTGCTTTACTGCTTTACATTTATTCTTATCTTGCAAAGAAAAACAAGTTTTCATAAACTTTATTTCCAGCGTCTGGTCATACTCCAGCATCCGATAACAAACAGATTTCATATCAAGTGTTCAAAAGTGTTTTTTAACTTAAAGTTTGCGAAAAGTTTTGAACACAATTCAACTCCCCCTTCTTGTGTTCACGTTCAGTTGGTACCAGAGCTCAGCCTCTTAGTTGAGCACTTAACAGTGTTAAGAGAAAAGATCATATACTGTGAACATGTCTGCAGAAGGTGGTCACATGAACCGTCCTCCTCTATTTACTGGAGAAAAATTTGACTACTGGAAAGATAAGATAAAAGCTTTCTTTAAGACACAACAACTTGAGTTGTGGGATATTGTTGAAAGTGGTTACATTCTTCCCACTAATGCTGCTGGTGTTGCAATAGCTAGAGAAAATTAGAATGATGAGCAGAAAAAGAGGTATCAAATCAATCAAAAAGCTAGATTCATTCTTATCTATGCTATGTTAGAAGAGGAATATGAAAAATGTGGCAAATTTGGTACTGCCAAAAAAATTTGGGATTCTCTAGTTTTGTCTTATGAAGGCTCTACCCAAGTAAGAGAAAAAAGCTAGCATGTTGGTTCGCCAATATGAGTTGTTCAAAATAGAAGATGGTGAAAACATTGAATCTATGTTTGGAAGGTTCGAAACACTTGTTCATGGGTTATAGGCCCTTCGAAAAAGTTATACCACACCTGACCATGTGAGAAAGATCCTGAGAAGTTTGACCAAGTAGTAGAGACCCAAAGTCACTGCTATTCAAGAAGCAAAAGATTTAAATATATTAAGACTTGAAGATCTCTTGAGTTCTTTGAAAGCTCATGAACTCGAACTAAATGAAGCAGAACCAGTGAAGAAAAGCAAGTCAACTGCTTTGAAAGTCAACAAACATAAAGCCAGTACTTCTAAAGCCCTTCAGGCCGAAGAAGAATAAGAAGATGAAGCTTCAGAAGGAGATGTTGATGGGTCAGATGATGAGCTCGCATTCATATCCAGGAAGATCCAAAGAATGTGGAAGAAAAGAAACTTCAAGAAGAAATTCCACAAGAACGATGTCGAGGACAAGAAGGAAAGTAAAGACAAAAGCCAAGTTATTTGCTATGAATGTAAAAAGCCTGGACACTTCAAATCTGAATGTCCTAATCTTAAGAAGAAGCCCACAAGAAGTTCCTTCAAGGGAAAGAAGAAGAGTCTCATGGCCACATGGGAAGATCTGGATTTATCCTCCTCTGAGGAAGATAATGAAGATGTAGCCAATCTTGCCCTTATGGAAAATACTGATCGAGACTCAAAAGAAGAAGTTGAAGAGGTAATAATATATGATTCTTATTCTGAACTTCAATTTGCATTTGATAATCTTCTTAAGGACTCTGCCACTCTCTCCACTGAGTATAAAGCTTTGAAAAAGAAATTTTCAAAATTATCACAAGAATTTCAAATTTTGAAAAATAAAAACTCAAAGCTCAGTAAAGAGAACTAGAAGCTGAAAAATGAAAATCAGTATCTGGTGGATAGTCAGTGTCTGGTAACGTGTTAGCAACCAGAAGCTGAGAGCTCTCAACCTGAAAGTTCTTAAGCTAAAGGCAGTCCTAAGTGTAAATCAAATGATTATGAATATGCATTTCAAAAGTTTCTTGCAGAGAGTGTAACTCGAGCAAGCAAGCTTCAATGATTTGGGGTGTCAATAAAACGAAAACTCAAGGTCTTGGTTACATATCAAACGAATCCTCTTCAGAAAATGAAAATTCAGCTCTGATAAATCCAATGACCATAGTGACTGCTTGCATTATACTTACTGCAACAAACCTGGTCATTTAAAAAGTGCATGTACTGTGTTTAAGATTAGGAAGGACAAGTATCCTTCAAGAACTAGCAAGAAAGGACCCAAAAAGATATGGGTACCTAAAGATAAAATAGTCTATGTTGCAGACATGCTTAGCAACAAGGCCAACACACCTATCTTGGTACTTAGACAGTGGATGCTCGCGTCACACGATGGGAGAAAAACATATGTTCCAAGAGCTAATACCTAGAGAAGAAGGATTTGTTAGTTTTGGAGGAAACTAAAAATGTAAAATAGTTGGAATTGGTCGCATTGGTAAAGGCCCTCTTCCCTTTATTGATAATGTACTTTATGTTGAAGGACTAAAGCATAACTTATTGAGCATAAGTCAATTAAGTGACAATGGTTATGATGTCATTTTTACAGAAACTGGATGTTCAGTAAAAAGCAAGAAAGATGGCACTATTTTCTTTACAGTAAAGAAGAAACAAAATATCTATAAAATTGATCCTTCTGAACTTGCAAAACAAGATGTCAAGTATCTCATGTCTGTTAAAGATGAACTATGGATTTGGCATAAAAGATTGGGTCATGCCAATTTGAGATTAGTCTCAAAACGAAAAAAGCACAGTCTTATTAGAGGCTTACCAAATCTTAAATTCCAATCTGATGCTCTCTGTGAGGCATGTCAAAGAGGAAAACGAGTTAAAACTTCTTTTCATTTAAAAAATGTTGTTTCAACCTCTAGACCACTTGAGCTTTTGCATCTTGATCTTTTTGGTCCAACAAGGACAACCTCTTTAACTGGAAAGAAATATGATTTAGTCATTGGTGATGATTTTACTAGATGGACATGTGTTAGATTCCTTGCCCACAAGGATGAATCATACAAGGTATTTACTATTTTCTGCAAATCAGTTCAAAATGAAAATGGAATTTGTATTTTTTCAATTAGAAGTGATCATGGGGGAGAATTTGAAAATGAAAGCTTTCAAAAATTTTGTGAAGAAAATGACATTTCCCACTATTTCTCCTCTCCTAGAACACCACAACAAAATGGTGTTGTAGAAAGGAAAAATAGGTCCCTCCAAGAATTGGCAGGACCATGATCAATGAAGCTGATATTGCTAAACATTTTTTGGCAGAAACAGTAAATACAGCTTGTTATATTCAAAATAGAATTCTTATTAAACATATTTTGAAGAAAACTCCATATGAACTGTGGAAAGGTAGAAAACTAAACATTTCTTATTGTCATCCCTTTGGTTGCATATGTTATATTCTGAATACTAAGGATCAACTTGGTAAGTTTGATTCCAAAGCTGACAAAGGAATCTTTTTGGGATATTCTGAAAGATCTAAAGCTTTTAGAATATACAATAAAGAATCTTTGATAGTGGAAGAATCCACTCATGTCAAGTTTGATGACAAGAAGCCTAACACTGCAATGTCAGATCTAGATGAATTATTTTTAGAGTTAAATATTGGTGGTACAACAAACAATGAACCTGCATCTTTAGCGTCCGGTGGTGACAACCAGACACAAGATTCTACTCAAGCTGAAGCTGAAGCCAGGAAGAGTTGGAGATATAAAACGAATCATCCTAAGGATCAAATCATAGGAGAACCTGGAGATAGAGTAAGAACCAGATCCTTTTTCAAAGAGCATGCAGATATTGTACTTCTCTCTGAAATAGAACCTAAGACGATTGATCAAGCATTAGAAGATGAAGGTTGGATTCTGGCTATGCAAGAAGAGTTGAATCAGTTCCAAAGAAATGATGTTTGGAAGTTAGTCACTTTACCAGAAGATAAGCAAGCTATTGGTACTAAATGGGTATTTAGAAACAAACTTGATGAAGATGGCAAGGTAGTGAGAAACAAAGCAAGATTAGTTGCTCAAGGTTACTCACAGGAAGAAGGTATTGATTTTACAAAAACTTTTCCATCTGTTGCAAGGTTAGAAGCTATTCGCATTTTACTTTCATTTGATGCACATCATGAGATAATTCTTTATCAAATGGATGTGAAAAGTGCTTTCTTGAATGGTTTTATAACTAAGAAAGTCTATGTGAAAAACCTCCTAGTTTTGAAGACATTGAATTTCCTGAACATGTTTTTAAGCTTAAAAAGGCTTTGTATGGTCTTAAGCAAGCTCTTAGAGCTTGGTATGATAGACTGAATTCCTTTTTAATGAAAAATAGTTTTACCAGAGGTCAAGTAGACACTACTCGATTTAGAAAAACATCAAACAAGCATTTTATACTTGTTCAAATTTATGTTAATGATATTATTTTTGGAGCTACTAATGAAAGCCTTTGCAAAGAATTTTCAAAGCTAATGCAGGCTGAATTTGAAATGAGCATGATAGGTAAATTAAAGTTTTTCCTTGGAGCTCAAATCAAGCAATGCAATGATGGTATTTATATACATCAAAGCAAATATATCAAGGAATTGCTAAAGAAATTCAAGATGGTGGATTGCAAGCCAATGTGCACTCCTATGCATCCCACTTGTATTCTTAGTAAAGATGAAACTGGTAAGAAGGTAGATTAGAAAATATACAGAGATATGATTGCATCTCTACTTTATCTTACTGCTTCAAGACCTGATATTATGTTCAGCATCTGCCTTTGTGCTAGATTTCAATCTGACCCTAGAGAATCACACTTGAGTGCTGTTAAAAGAATATTTAGATATTTGCAAGTCCCTTTAATTACTTGGGTGTTCCTCTTTTCAAGGGCAAGCCTAAGAGAGTGCACCTTCAGCAAATTGCTGATCGTATTGTGAATAAGTTGGCTACTTGGAAAGGCTCTATACTATCCATTATGGGTATAGTTGAGCTTGTTAATACCAGAAAAATTGTGACTGTAGCTTGGGACACATTTTGGCTTGGAAACTAAGTATAGGCAGTTACAAATCAAAGTTTACAAGCTAGAACACACTCTAAGGTAATCCCTAATGATTATGCAGTTGCAGTTTGCAGCTTCAATCTCTGAGTGATTCAACAGTTTTGAGAGGATGATAGTTGTGTGCTTGAATATGGATGTAACAGTTTGCAGCTTCAATCTCTGAGTGATTCAACAGTTTTGCAATGTTTATAAACTGAATCACCAAGTTTTTATTCGTTGGAGAGAGCCGTTGCACCTCAAGACAGGTCTACAGTAGGTAGTCTTAGCTTCCGCATAAAGTTTTCCTGCTTCTGTACTTGTGTCAGGCTGTCTTGTCACCCTTTTGGAACCTTCTCAGATACTTCATCCTTGGACTGTCCTTTCTCCAGAGCAATGCACTCTGTTCTTCTTTTATTCAGTGCAAGAACTTCATTTAATAGTGATTGACTTCCTTGTAGATGCATTTAATCACATTAAATTCGATTCTATTATGTTTGTGACTCTGCTGCATTTAATTTTGCTTTTGGTGCATGCCTTCTCATCTTGAGAAGGTTCAGTGCGTGTACCTTCCAACTTCCTGCACTTTATCATTTGCAGATTTTTTCCTTTGCTTTTGTTGTGCAGTTTTGGATTATAGATCCTACTCTTTACTGATCATACTCAAACAACATTTGTTAGTACACCAAATGATCAGATAACTTAATTCATATCTCGTATGGTTTCATCAAAACCTTTGGGAGTGAGATTTTATTCTCAACAATCTCCCCCTTTTTGATGATGACTAACTCTAGAGAGTTAATTAAGTTTTCTGATTTTTTAAATTTCAAGGATAATAAATATGATATACACAGGTATGTAGATAATGCCAATATTTCATTCATTTACAAAAATGATTACAATATATCATACCAAGGATAGACCTTAATTTCCATTGGCCTTACATCAGTAACATACAACCATAAACCATTACTTAAACATAGGAAATTTCAAAGGAAATTTAATAACAACAACCCTAAAAAGAGCAAAACAGAATAGCTCCTGTTAATGAGCAGATAGACCAACAAAAATAGCAAAAAGTCCTAAGTAGCTAGAGATTTGAAGCTAACTTCATCTATGCTAGTAGCCAAACTTAATCTACTCTTCTTCTCCCCCTTTGTCATCTATCAAAAGAGAGGAGAGAGGAATACTTTAGTATGCTACTGGCTAAGAGAAGAGCCACCAGAGGAGTCTGAAGCAGCAGGTTGTGCCACATCTGGTTCTAAGTGTGGAGGATCAAGAGATGGTGGAGCAATGTTCGGATTAATTGATGGCAGCACATTGTTTACAAACAAGCACTGAAACTGGTAAGTCCAATTCCTTTCTTTGTGCTTTCTACAGCAAGTCAATTCCCAACAGGGCTTTTTTGAGTTCTCTGGAGTTCTTTTTCACTTGCTTCTCTAGTTTTGCCAATTCTGATTCAGGTTTGGGAGGTATGGGTTCAGATTCAGGTACAGTAGTATCTTCCTGAATGTGTTGCTTGGCATGCATGTGTTTTGAGGAAGATGGCTCAGCCTCTTTGTTGAAGAATGAGCCAAGAGAGCCCATTTGAGTGGAGTGATGGTTTAGAGAAAATATTTTCCTGTGGTGCAGATCTATCATATAATGGAGGAGGAGAGAAACATAATTTGTCCAGGTTATCTGAGTCAAAGGTGTGGCCTTTGATAGGAGATGAGAAGAGATCTTCCACCATGGGATTTGGCTCATGAATTTGAGAGCTTTGAGGAGGTTCTTCAATGGTTGGTTCAGAAGGTGGAAGAATACATCGTGGAGTAAATTGCATAGGCAGACGAGAGGAGGTATGTGTAGAATAGGTTACATTTGGAGGAGGAATCATAAGCTGAGCAAGGGCAATTGAGACTTCAACTTCAGCATCAAGCTTCCCAGAGGAGTTCTTAACTAGAGGAGAGCATGTATCACGAATCCGTCCTTCATCCTCAAAACTTTTCTGAGAAAGTTCATGCTCCTCCTGAGCATGTTCCGCATAGGTTTCTTTGCTGATCTCAGCTTGCTCCGCCTGAGCAAGTTCACCTTGATCACCAATACTGTGCTCCCCCTGAGTTTTATCACCTACATCTTTCTGAGATTGATCATCAGAGACCAAGGCTACCTTTTTTTCCTTCTCCTCCTCCTTCTTCTTCTTCTTTTTCTTCTTGTCTTCACTTTCTGAAATTTTCCTCTTTTTCTTCCTGTCTTCACTTTCTGATTCTTTCCTCTTTTTCTTCTTTGGTTCCTCAGTGTTTTGTTCTGATGTCTCTCTATCAGATCCTTCTTCCACAAATGGCTTCCTAATTTCAAGTTTCATTTGCTTGAGGTTTTTTGAATTAAAGGTGGTTCTTTCTCTAGTAGCATCCTCTTCCTCTAAGGACAAGTTAAAATGCTTAAAGACCCGAGTAAGTGCCATGCCATGGCGTAAGGATGCAGATTTCCTAAGGGTTTCTATTGCATTCATCATGTAATGCAGGATTACATAAGGCAGGATCAGTGGAATCTTTTTAGTAAGGTGATAAATAATCAACAAATCCAACTCAGTGACCTTTTCGAAACTTCCAACCCTGGGAACAAAAAAATGCGCACACATATTGTGCATAATCCTTTCAGTACAATGTAAATTTGAAAATTTCAGTTCCTCTTTCGGTTTCACAGCCATCAATTTAGCCACTTCCTTCTTAGTTGTTTTAACCTGATGAAACCATTTATCTTCATACAACCTATTTCCTTGGTTTGGAAGGTTAAGGATGTCACTAAGGGTTACAGAGGTTAGATCAATGTCTATTCCTTTTACTTTGCTTGAAATTTTAGTTCTATCATTGCTAATCACAGCATTAGCATAAAAGATTTTGACTAACCTTCTGTACACAGGCTCTTCAGCTTGAAGAAAACTTGTCCATTTTAAAAACATCATCATATTCTAGCCATGCTCCTTGAGACTCTCAAGATTGTATATCCTTCCTGCTGCAATAGATTTCCTGTCCCATTTAGTTTCCAAGGTTTCCTCATCTATCTTGTATGGAGTTGAAATTTCTTCTTTTTCCTTTTCATCCCTCGAAGGTTTTCTCTTTTTGCTTGATACTTTTTCCTTCTTCACCCTTTTTAAAGTATCAGAGGAGGGTTGTGAAGAGGGTTTATCTACAATGGGAGTAGTGATAGTTGCCTCTGAGTCTTCTTCATCGCCTCTCACCTCAATGACTTCATTGTCTCCTTCCTTTGGCTTTGAGGATCCTACAACACCAGAGGCTAACCGTTGAGATCTTCGACTTGGTGGTGAAGTAGGTTTAGAGGATTTTTCCTTCGAAGATTTGCTCTTAGATAGAGGGGTAGAGGATGAAGGTGGATTGACGAAGGGAAGGATGGATGAAGAGGGTTCGGAAGCTTTCTTAATACAGGGAAGTTTAAGCCTAACCATGGTGTTCTTGAACTAGGAAGACAGTAGAGGGCGAAGAGAAGAATGAGGGTTGAGAATGAGAATGAAAATGAGAAAATAAAGAGAAAGTGGTTTTTGAGAACTGCAAGTGGGAGCAGTTATGGAGAGTCACGATTATAGAGGGAAGTGGTTTGACTAACCGTCAGTAATGAAAGAGAAACGAGGGAAGAGAAAAGTAGCCGTTTAAAACGAAATGAACCAATGGGAGCGTGACATGTGTGCTAGCTTGTTGTCAGTTTTTTTTAAAAGAGAAGTGATGGTCTATAATCTCATTTTCCATAGAGCCCTAATTATGAGAATGTTCTTACACTCTATTGAACCTTCTCATGTTGAGAAGGTATGTGAACTTACTCAAGTTCAGAAAGTTTAACAATATGCAATCTTTCTTTAATAAAATTGTAACTTTCTTCCAGCAAAGGTTTAGTAAATATATCAGCTAATTGATACTTAGTATCCACAAATATCAATTCAATTTCCTGCTTTTGAACATGATCACGAATGAAATGATGCTTGATGTCAATATGCTTTGATCTAGAAATTTGAATGGGATTTTTTGTAAGATTAATTGTGTAACACCCCGTTTTCGGAGCGCTACTGTGCAACCCAAACTAATGCTGAAAACATTAAATGCTTGTATGCTTTCAGTTAAAGAGTACTCTTATGTATTTCGCAATGGAAAAATAGGAGTAATTTTTTTTTTCATTTTCTTTCCTTTGAAACCCTTTTCAAAATGAGACATAGAGTACTACAGTTTTCTAAATGATGCCAATTCAGACTTTTGCAATTATCAGAGTATAATGCATCACAAAATAATACTTCACATAACATAATCATTTCGCACTAAGGCGATGTTTTCTTAAAAGAGTAATTACACCAATAACATCGGCATTACCCTAAGCTAAGTTGGCTAACCACTATAACTCTTACTGAGAAACAGCTCAGCAAGACCATAACATGAAGCACTCAGAGGAATCATCCTCCATTGGCTCAATCTTCAATGCTCCTGAAAGACGAAGCTGCAATAGCTACCGAACTCCATCTGGAAGTGACATCCATAAGGACATCCAATCCAACAACAGTGCAAGGGTAAATCATTTGTGCACGAGTTTATCATAGGCTATGTCGCATGCAAACAACATATACATATATAATACAACAACATGCTTTTATATACATATACATACTTAATAGACCGCACGCATCATCATGGTATATCAAGCATTGCATGTGAGCGAACAAAACAACCAACAGATCAACAATCAAGTCACTACAATATCAAACTATTGCATATGAGCAGGCAAATCTATCAACAGATCAGTGATCAAGCCATCACAATATCAATTGTTGAAACCTAAACGATTGAGAAGTTTAGACCCTCATTAATTTTGATGATAACAAAATATTTCTCAAGAGAACAATTTATCTTCTAACATATCTTTGAGTGTACAGGTATCAAAAGCTTCATTTATATATGTACAAATCACTCAAGGAAGAAGAAGAAATTTACAAAAGAATTGAATACAATCCACTAGTGTCAGCATCCGAACTCATTTCAGCGTCTTGTTAATAGCAAGCGTCCAGCAGCGTGACTTCTTGACACGTGGAACACTCAATTGCTGCAAGCGTCTGTCCTCTCTTCTGAGCGAGCGTCTGATCTCTTTAATGAAGCACGTGATGATCACGTTTTTTCTCTTAGCCTCAAACTGTTATGGAACGGAATTCGAATTTGATTTTGTGCGCTCATTTTGATGTACGAGGAAGCAAAGGTGACACCTTTAGCATAAGACAAAAATCGTACAAGGCAATTGCAAATAGCAGATAGTACGAAAACGGTAATGTGTACTATTCTGATATTCTCTGGAAAGGAAGAAAATGACTACATTTCAAATTACCTCAATGGAAAGGAGATATTTTTACTACAACGGTAATACCCTTGAAGACTCCTATAAATACCCCAAGGTATTCATTGAAGAAATGTTGGAAAAACTGTGAAGAAACTTCATCCTGAAAGCAATATTACTCAAGTGAAATCAAGTTTCATACCAAGTTTCTGGTCCACATAGAACTGAACTCAGCGTCTTATACTTTCTTTTAGAAAGATATTCTGTTTTGAGCTTAATCTTTTCATCCTCTCTGTGAGAGTTATTTTGATTGTTATCAAAAGCATAATCTCTTTTGTAAAACTGTATTTGGCCTAGTTAAGGCTCTGTTCCTCAAAGGCTTGACTGTACTGAGTCGTTTTGAGAAGTTAAGAGTATTGTCAAGTTTGTGACAGAAGAATACTCTTGAGAAAATTGTAATCAGTTGATTATAGTGGAAAATCCTTCAGGAACGAAGGGACTAGACCTAGCTACCAGTTGGTGGTGAACTAGTATAAATCTCTGAGTCTCATCCTTTACTGCTTTACATTACTTATCTTTACCTTGCTCAATAAAACAAGTTTTTATAAATTGTTTAAATTTCTGCATCCAGTCCTCTTTAATTCTCTACATCCGATATACAAAACAGTTTTGAACAACTTGTGTTGAAGTTTTTACGTATAGTTTGCGAAAAGTTTTTAACACAATTCAACCCCCTTCTTGTGTTCACGTTCATCAAATTCATCACATATCATAAAAATACGAAGCTTACTTTTCTTTTGGCGTCTGCATTTAATGAAAAGGCGAATCTTTATTTTCTTTTCTTTTTTGATTTAATTTTTATGTAGAAATACGAAGCGATTTTTTGAAAAAGGACTGTACCATTTTCTATCAACCTTCCCACTACTCCACATTTTTCGCTCCATCACTTCACTCTGCGTTTTCTTACAAAACTGTTCTCTTTCTCTCTGTCTCTCTCTCTCTCTCTGTGTGTTTTTGAACCCTAAAACCTCCATCACCTTCTCTTCAACTGCTACAATGGCCGACAGAAAGGTTGGACAATACACTGCTGCTTTCGACTTCTTCTCTGAGGCAAAACTTCTGAATGAGAACCGGGTTGATTTTGAGAACTTCAAGCTATACGGTTTTGATTTTGAAGAAGGTCTTGAGAAACTGGGCTGGAAAAACTACTTCATCTGGGAACCAGTTGTCGTACTGAGCTACGCTATTAAGGAGTTCTGGGGGAATGCGTACTTACTTCTGGGGGAAATCATAGAAGGACACATCAGAGGCTTCAAACTACGCTTCACCATCAACTCTATTGCTCAGACGATCAAGTGTTCGTGTGAAGGAATCAGTTACCATGCAAACTGGGCTGATGCTTACAGAGGACTTGAAAACGTCAACGAAGCCCTGTTTGAGAACTACCGTGAATTGAAAAAGAAGAACATTACTCCTACGGCCAAAGACTTGAAAAGCCACTACAGAGTACTGCACAAAATCATCGCCAAGAGCGTGATTCTGAAGGCTGGCTCAAGCGACATAGTGAACTACGAGCAAAAGTTCATTATGAGGAACTACATGGATGGGAAGAAAATCAATCTGCCAAGGTTGATTATCAACAATCTGATAAATGCCCTTGTCTTCTCAAGGAAGAGTGTCGATAAGAAGAATATCGTTAAGGTTATCCCTTATGGAGTTCTTCTCTCCATTATGATGATTAAAGACGGCGTTGTGAGGAAGCTGACTGACTCCATCAACACAGAAGAAAAAGAAAAATACTTTGGTGTTAGCGCTGTTGTTCGTCCAGAAGTTTTTGGAGTCAACAGTTTGGTCAGAATGCAGCTAATTGCTGGCTCTATGATCAAGAAAGTGAAAATAGAGCAACAGGAAGGGGAAGCTGAAAAGAAAACCACCAGAAGCTCAATGACTGGTGTGAAAAGACCTGCTGAGTCCCCTTCAAGGGAGACAAGAAGAACAAAACAGAAGGTGGCTCCTACACCTACTGTTGAAGAACCAGAAAATGAGGATAGAATTCCCATCAGAAAGGTCTTGGAGAAACAGTTCAGGCCAGCAGCTGAAAAAGATGCTTCAGCGTCCGGTCAAGGGAAGCAAGTCCCTCCTCCTCCTCCTCCTACTGTTGTTGTCACGAGAGGATCGAAAAGAAGGTTGGTTAAATCTTCAGAGGTTAACCCAAAGGTACCCTCTCTAAACCTCTACACTCAACCTCCAACAAACCTCTACCCTCTCTAAACCTACCCAACCATCATCCTCTACACTCAACCTTGACCTACCACAAAATTCCTCAAATAATTCACTTACCACATATATTTCCAAACTTCACTCTCATCCCTTTAACCTTTTATTCAAAGTACCTCCCGTTAATCCCTTCAAACCCTACACACCTAAAACCTATAAAATCACCAAAACCACTCCCACTTTACTCACCATTACCCATAAACCTACAGACTTTGGTGGAAGGAAGAATGTCTCATGTATTAACAAACCACGGTTTGTTAAGTATGAGATATATCATAGCATCTACAATCGTCCGTCTACATGGCATTTGAAAACCTTCACCTCTGGAGCTGCCAGACTGGAGATTGCCTCTCCGATGAGTGCTACCTTCAAGGATGGAGAAGACCACTTTCAGATGTCATTTAAAGGAAGATTGAGACCAGCATCTAGTAGCAGAGCAATTCCCTTCTCTGTTGACCTTCCTAGATCCCTACCACAAACTGAATCGCTCACATTAGAAGAATGCGGAAGGTGGATCACAGATGAAGAAGCTGCCTTCATGGCACACTGTCTTGAGATGAAGAAGATTGAAGTAATCAGACAGTTCAGGGATCATTAAATGCAGATCTGTGAAGATTGTACCAGACAGACAAAGGTGGCTACCTTGGTCTATCCCTGGGAAAAGGAAAGAACCTGCTCCTGGCAAGCAGCCATTCAGCAAGATCGGGCTCACGGAGTATGAGAAGGCTCCCAAGAAGTACAATCTTAAGGAATTCTCCAAGCTTCCGATTGCCAAGATCTCTGAGGATCATGCCAGAAGGTTTTACCTGAATTCTTTGAAGGAAGATGAATGGAGAACTGGCTCCTCAAAATGCTGCAATGCCGAGAAGGCCACTATTCCAACAGTTGGCACAATCAGCAGAATTACTGACATCAATCTGGGAACAGTTTACTTCGATGATATGTTCAGATGCTCAGTAATAAGACCACTCGACTGCATGAAGACTTATGTCCAATGGGCTGCTGTGACAAAGCACTTTGACATTCGATTCACTTGGAGTCAATGGTCGAAGTCATGGAAAGACAAAGCTTTGTTACCATGCCTCGTCTCCTTGGTGCTTACAGAAGATGACAGGGAAAATCTGAGAGGATTATACCTGGCAGAAAATGAAGGAATCTCTTTTGCTTCTGAAGCATTGAGTGAATTCATCAGAAGGATATGGGGAGAAGAAGCTGGGAATAAGTTTGATGCTTTCACTGCTGACGTGCTTCTGCATAGGGAAACGGTCTTCATGGATTTGCTGTATCCAGAAGAGGTGGAGAAAAGGAGAAGAATTCAGTCAGAATCTGAGCAAAGGAAACTTGGAAGTCTCATCAAATGGTTTATACCAAATGATGCATTCTTTCAAAAGGCTCAATAAAAGAAGGACTTGAGATTGAAGCTTTCCAACTGGGTGCTAGCAGAGCATCAGAAGATGAAACCTGCACCAGAAGCTGGACCTTCTACTTCTACTCCTGCAGTTGAAATGGTCACAATTCCTAAAGCAGAGTTTGAAGAAATGAAGGCTACTAATCTGAAAGTCACTCAGCTGGAGAATGCACTGAAACTTCTATATGAACGTCTCAACATCCCTCCTCCACCACCAAACCCTAAAATTTTTTGTGTGATATATTTTTTTTGGTACTCTCATATTTTTTTTATATATATATTCAGTGTTTTTCTGATTATTTGACTATACATACCTTTATCAGAGTATCTGCTTATATATATTCAAATTTTTCTAAGCCATTCTTTGACTATGATGTGCTTTACACTCTTTTTGTCTGATGACAAAAGGGGGAGTAAAAGAAAGGTTTGATGAACACGTGAAAGTCTGATTAACAAATTCACCGTCCGATGAATACACTTAAACTGAATTTATCATGCATATCATTTCATACATAGCATTTGTATGGTTATTCATTGCTCTAATATCTATTAACTGCATTGATATTCATTGATCCAATAATCTAACAATGATCAATAAAATTGGTAAAATGAATATCTTTTTGATAAAATAAAAATCAGCATCCGATCTCACTTTGTTAAAAATATGCTCTGATTCATCTATGTATTTTTGCGATAACTTAAATGAATTTGTTTATCAACAATCGCCTTAATACTAGAATTGTCTTATATATCAAAATTGTTAAATTCAGGTGGAGACCCTTGATGTTATTTTGAAATTAAATTGTTCATCAACCTTGGATATTTGTCATCATCAAAAAGGGAGAGATTGTTGGAACCTAAACGATTGAGAAATTTAGACCCTCATTAATTTTGATGATAACAAAATATTTCTCAAGAGAACAATTTATCTTCTAACATATCTTTGAGTGTACAGGTATCAAAAGCTTCATTTATATATGTACAAATCACTCAAGGAAGAAGAAGAAATATACAAAAGAATTGAATACAATCCACTAGTGTCAGCATCCGAACTCACTTCAGCGTCTTGTTAATAGCAAGCGTCCAGCAGTGTGACTTCTTGACACGTGGAACACTCAATTGCTGCGAGCGTCCGTCCTCTCTTCTGAGCGAGCGTCTGATCACTTTAATGAAGCACGTGATGATCACGTTTTTGCTATTAGCCTCAGACTGTTCTGAAACGGAATTCGAATTTGATTTTGTGCGCTCATTTTGATGTACGAGGAAGCAAAGGTGACACCTTTAGCATAAGACAAAAATCGTACAAGGCAATTGCAAATAACAGATAGTACGAAAACGGTAATGTGTACTATTCTAATATTCTCTGGAAAGGAAGAAAAGGACTACATTTCAAATTACCTCAATGGAAAGGAGATATTTTTACTACAACGGTAATACCCTTGAAGACTCCTATAAATACCCCAAGGTATTCATTGAAGAAATGTTGGAAAAACTGTGAAGAAACTTCATCCTGAAAGCAATATTACTTAAGTGAACAATCAAGTTTCATACCAAGTTTCTAGTCCACATAGAACTGAACTCAACGTCTTATACTTTCTTTTAGAAAGATATTCTGTTTTGAGCTTAATCTTTTCATCCTCTCTGTGAGAGTTATTTTGATTGTTATCAAAAGCATAATCTCTTTTGTAAAACTGTATTTGGCCTAGTTAAGGCTCTGTTCCTCAAAGGATCGACTGTACTGAGTCGTTTTGAGAAGTTAAGAGTATTGTCAAGTTTGTGACAGAAGAATACTCTTGAGGAAATTGTAATCAGTTGATTATAGTGGAAAATCCTTCAGGAACGAAGGGACTAGACGTAGCTACCAGTTGGTGGTGAACTAGTATAAATCTCTGAGTCTCATCCTTTACTGCTTTACATTACTTATCTTTACCTTGCTCAATAAAACAAGTTTTTATAAATTGTTTAAATTTCTGCATCCAGTCCTCTTTAATTCTCTACATCCGATATACAAAACAGTTTTGAACAACTTGTGTTGAAGTTTTTACGTATAGTTTGCGAAAAGTTTTTAACACAATTCAACCCCCTTCTTGTGTTCACGTTCATCAAATTCATCACATATCATAAATGTGGTTAGCTATGCATGTCAATGCAGTATGACAAGTTATAGGTCAGCAGTATGACGGGGACTACTTTCCCAACGTCCGAACAAAATAGCCTCTGCTTAGGCTTGCCACTACTTTGGCTGGCCACTACTTTGGCGTGCCTCTACTTAGGCAATGCAGTGTCAACTCGCCTTTTGAAGTCTGTACGACTAATCAAACGATGCGAGTGACATGACAACTCGTCTTTTGAAGTCTTTAAGACCAATCAAACACTCCGAGTGTCGATGCTCAATGGTTAGTACGCATCCAAACAAATTCAACAATATGGCATGCTCACCGTAGTGAACGCCCGATTGATATCCAACAAATTCTACAATATGGCATGCTCACCGTAGTGAACGCCCGAGTGATATCCAACAAAATCTACAATATGGCATGCTCACCGTAGTGAACGACTGAGTGATATCTAACAAATTCTACAATATGGCATGTTCACCGTAGTGAACTCCCGAGTAATGTTTTAATTAATCAATGCGGATCGACGAACCCTCACTCACTCAACTTAGTGGGTTTCCAAATCTCAATTAACTAAGAGTTCAACACAGGACACAAAGTCCGGGTGTTCAATTGCGGAACGCTAGTCCCAATCTTAGATCAGAACTCTAGGCACGTAATGCGGAACGCTAGGCTCAACTTTTAGGTTAAGATACTAGGCACGCCATACGGAACACTAGGTCCAATCCTCAATCAAGTAAATGTGCACGCAAGCAGGACATTAAGTCCCAGCACAGGACACATGGCCCATATGCTCAATAGGAACACTAGGTTCCCTATGTTTTATTCTTTCGAAATCCCGATCTATGAAATCTCTTTCTCAGTTCTTGTATCACTCCTATGTATCTGAAAATGTTTTTTAGTTCTAGGTCGTTGAAACCCTAGTTGTGCTAAATAACACACTGGAAGAATTCCCAGGAAAGAGAGGTGGTGCGAACACTCTTAATTACCAAGTCTTTCCTAGCCAGAATTTTCCCAGGCGCATCATTTAACTCAACCTTTTTCGCAAATTGTACTATTTATTTCAAGTTCTTTTCTCTACTATTACTCCATTGAAATTTCCTTGCAAGCTTTGGCTAGTTGTACTAAAACCCTCACGCTTACTTTTAAATGAAAATGCCGTTAACAATTTGTTTACGAAATCAGAATTCAGCTTGTGGAATCACATCAGATTTACTGATGTAAATCGTCAACCAATAGCAGTCGATCAACGCATTGTTAATTAATCCATTATCAACGATAATATTTTTCATATTCCAATTCAATGCCAAGTTCCAATGAAATCCAAGGTGATTCAAGGAAAACAATACAACTCATAATGCCACGCAGGGCCAAGAACATGCTACATATTATCATCAATTTCAAGTCCAATTAAATCAATCAAGTATGATTTAAGTCACACAATACAATTTAGTCTTGCCACACAGGGCCAAATCAATACAATAACTAAACCATAAAAATTCAAACTATGACTTGAAAATATTTATTAAATCCTGAAAATTATTTCTCTTTCAATAAAATATTTTTCTTTAATCAAACAACAATTTTTCACATTTTTCGAGATTAATTCATATTAAAAACAGTATACGTCTACACTGTCTCTTAATCTGAATTAATTGCTAAAACAGTAAATTGTTTTCAATAAATCTTTGTTGTTCTTCGTACTTTTAACAAACCATTGAGATGATCAATCTCTATGATTTATTTTCAAGTAGTCGGAAACTATAAAATAATTTTCATAAAAATTGGGATGTTACAAATTGCACTAGTATTATCACAATAAATGGGGATACATGGGTGTCTGACTGAGTAATCTTCAAGCTGATTTCTTACCCAAATAATTTGCTGACAACAATATGAGGCTGAGACATATTCAGCCTCAGTGGTTAAAAGTGCTATGGTTTTTTGCTTTTTGCAGGACCAAGAAACTAGTGATTTTCCCAGAATTTGACATGATCCACTGGTGCTTTTTCTTTCAACTTTGTCACCTGCATAATCAGCACCACAAAAACCAATTAAATCAAAGTGTGTATTCTTCTTGAACCATAAACCAATGTTTGTAGTTCCAACAAGATGTCTAAAAATTCTTTTCACAACTGTTAGATGAGATTCTTTAGGAGCAGTTTGAAACCTTGCACATAATCCTACTGAAAATACAATGTCAGGCCTGCTGGCTGTGAGATATAATAGAGAGCCTATCATACCTCTATACTCTTTTTCAGAGACATCCTTGCCTTTTTCATCCTTATCAATACTCATGGATGGATGCATGGGGGTGGCCATTGCTTTGGCCTCATTCATTTTATATTTTCTAAGAAGATTAATTGTGTATTTCTCTTGGTAAATAAAAATTCCTTCTTCAAGTTGTTTAATTTGTAGACCAAGAAAGAAAGTTAATTCACCCATCATACTCATTTCAAATTCACTCTTCATGAGATCACCAAATTCTTTACTAAGCTTTTCATTTGTGCCTTCAAAAATGATGTCACCCACATATATTTGAACAATAAGCAAATCATGATTTATGAGTTTTCTTGAAGAGTGTGATGTCAATGTTGCCTCTAATAAAGCCATTATCAATCAAGAAAGAACTCAACCTATCATACCAAGCTCTAGGAGCTTGTTCAAGGCCATATAAAGCTTTTGTGAGTTTAAAAACATGGTTGGGTTTTCTTTGATTAATAAAACTAGGAGGTTGATTAACATAAACCTCTTCATTTAAAAAACCATTTAGAAAGGCACTTTTGACATCCATTTGAAATAGTTTGAAATCTTTATGAGTAGCATAGGCAATAAGTATTCTAATAGCTTCTAATCTAGCAACTGGAGCAAAAGTTTCATCATAATCAATATCTTCCTGTTGATTGTACCCTTGAGCAACTAACTTGGCCTTGTTCCTTGTAACCTTACCTTTTTCATTTAGTTTATTTCTGAATATCCACTTAGTCCTTATGACAGATTGATGAGTAGGATAGGGAACCAGCTTCCATACTTCATTCTTCTCAAACTGAGAGAGTTCTTCTTTCATAGCTTCAACCCATGATTCATCATTTATAGCCTCATTGATGGATTTTGGTTCAATTTCAGAAATAAGTGCCAAGTTTGTTTGTTCCAATCTGAAGGATGATCTGGTTCGGACAGGTTCTGAAGTTTCTCCAAGAATTTGATCTTGTGGATGATGAACCACTAACTTCCAGCTTCTAGGTAGATTGTGAGAGGGAGTGGCTTGAGAAGTTTCTTTTTCAGAGTTCTGAGTAGGTTCTGAGTGAGTTACTGAATCTGATTTTTTCTCAGCTTGTGCAGTATTTTCCAGCTCTTCTGGAATCACTCTTTGTTCATCTAGCGCATCATCATTTCTCAAATTCACAGCATTGTTAGTTTCATTAAACATTACATGCATGCGTTCCTCTACAGCTTGAGTTCTAAGATTGTATATTCTATATGCCTTAGATGAAGTGGAGTATCCTAGAAATATGCCTTTATCAGATTTTGAATCGAATTTTCCTAAGCTGTCTTTGTTGTTTAGGATGTAACAGTCACACCGAAACACAAGGAAGTAGGAAATATTTGGCTTTATATTTTTCCAAAGTTCATAAGGGGTTTTGTTCAAAACTTTTCTAATTGATACCCTATTTAAAACATAGCATGAAGTATAGATTCAATTATTCCCAGAGTTCTGTTAATTAATTCAAGGTACGATCGCCGAACAATTAATTAACTGCGTAAAGAGTAGCTAATTCTTTTTAAAGTAATATTACCAGGAATAATTTAATCAAAAGGATTTAAACACTCATATTATAAATAATAAAGATATCACAGATAAAGTAAAAGATCCCCCGTCACCTCAGTGACGGGATTAGTTACTAAACATACTTGAAGATAGCAACAACGTGTTTACAAAAGACATATTTAAAACTAAAACTAGCAGAACAACTATAAAGTAAGACTAGAAGATTACAAGAAAAGAAGAGAATTGGGAGAGAATCAATCCCGGGGAGGTTTTTAAATGTTCTGCCGAGCGTTCTTTTTATAGGCAAAATTTTGGGCTCACGTGCTCCCTTTACAGCCTGTTTACGCGTCACCGACCTTGCCGACATGATTTTCTGATATTTTTGGTTGAGCACGGTCGTGCTCCATAATGAAGAGGCCGTGCTCCATGATGAAGAGGTCGTGCTCCATCCAATTTGTGACAAAGTTGTAGGAAATTCTCTTAGCTTTCCAACGCCATCAAGAACGCCTTAATCCGATATCTACAGCTCCAGATATGATTAAAATACCAACCAGCTATCCAGAGAGCGCGTGGACGCGCGTGAGGCGCACTAGTGGCTAATTACTGCATCAGGTGAGCATGAACATGCTTCATTATATTATGCAAAGGTCGTGCTTAGCATTCTGGGCCTATTTCAAGCCCAAATTTGTATTTGACCACCATATTGCCTGATTTTCCAGTTCTGCACAATTTAAATTAAAAGAGAGTGAATTTTAATTGATAATATTCAATAATTATTCAAATCACATTCTAATATCCTTATAAAAATGATGCAATATTGGTGTTATCACCTACCCTCTTATGCCAAATCCATTTGTCACTTTCATTAGATATAAGGCATGTATCTTCAGATAAATCATCAAGACATATACTATACAGATTTTTATTTCTAGAACCAGTAAACAAAATTTTTCCTGATTCAGTTTCCTTAATCGTGCATTCCTTTGACTTAAATAAAACTTCATGACCATTATCACATAGCTGACTTACACTCAACAAATTATGTTCTAGACCTTTAACATATTGAACATTTTTAATAGATGCAGAGTTTGGTTTACCAACTGTCCCTGTGCCTTTGATCCATCCTTTCTCATTATTCCCAAAGGTGACACAGCCACCTTCTTTTCTCTCTAATGAGAGAAACTTGTCTCTATCTCCTGTCATGTGCCTGCTGCAGCCACTGTCTAAGTACCACAACTTTTTCCTTATTGCCAAGAGGCATTCCTGCATCAGAAATTAACAAAGATTTAGGTACCCATATACTTTTAGGTCCTTGAGGGTTAGTGTTCCTCCTAGTGGAGGATTTTTGTCTTTTCTGACATTCAGAAATTATATGTCCATGGTTTTTGCAATATGTGCATTTCTTAATTAGTGTTGTTTTGGGAACCAACACATTTTCAAAAATTGGTTTATAATTAGGAACATAACCAATTCCAGCTTTTTCAAAATTGTTACCATGATTTCCCATGATTTTCTCATAAGTTTCAGTGTTATGAAGAAATGTGGTTAGATCATGAGTAAGTTCATTAACCCTTCTCTTAAGTGACTCATTCTCCTTTTTAAGATCAAGATTGATAGGATCTGATCTTTCAGAAGTCTTTGTACTTAAAAGCTTGTGTTGTTGTGAAAGTTTAAAATGGGATTGTTGTAAGCAGTATATACTTTTAAGAAGACTTTCATTTTGTTCCTGCAACTTCTCATTTTCCTGTTTAGCTTCAAACACTTGATTTTTGAACAACACACACTTTTGAGCTAAAGTATTTGAGTCAGTTAAGAGATTATCAAAAGCACGTTGAATATCTAAGCATGATGGACATGTAGGCATTTCAGAATCTGTTACCTCATGTTCTTCATCTGACTCTGCCATGAGACACAGATTTGCTACTTCATTTTCTGGTTCTGAGGATGTCTCATCCGAATCATCCCAAGTTATCATTGTCTTTTTCTTTGAGGAATATTTTTTGGGATTCTTCTTGAGTTGAGGACAGTCAGCTTTGAAATGTCCAGGTTTGTTGCATTCAAAGCAAACAGGATGTGATTTGCTAGATTCTCCCTTTTGATAATCTTTTCTTCCTTGAGGTAATCTTCTGTTGTTCCTTCTTCTCATCATTCTTTGAATTTTCTTTGATATGAATGCAAGTTCTTCATCTCCAGAATCTTCATTCTCACTGTTGCTACTGTCTTCATCAGTTTCTTCTGATGACTTTAAAGCTGCAGCCTTGGCTTTAGTTGAACTCGTCTTGCTTGATTTGTGAGAGGACTTCAAAGCTATTGTTTTCACTTTCTTTGGATGAAGTTCTTTCATGATTTCTTGTTCATGTACTTTGAGTGATCCAAGCAATTCTTCAATTTTGAGAGTAGCAAGATCCTTTGCTTCTTGAGTTGCAGTCACTTTGGGCCTCTATAGCTTTGGCAAACTCCTCAGCAGTTTTCTGACTTTATCTTGGTTTGGATAGATTTTTCCCAGTGATTTTAGATCATTTATGATGACAGTAAATCTGTTGAACATCTCATTAATTGATTCTTGTTCATTCATTTTGAACAGTTCATATTAATGAACAAGTATATTGATTTTTTCCTCCTTTACTTGGTCGGTTCCTTCATGTGCTGTTTGTAAGGTGTCCCACATCTCTTTTGCTGTCTCACACCCAGCAACTTTATTATACTCAGCCCTTCCCAAAGCACATGTGAGATAGTACTTTGATTTTGAGTTTAGCAGAACCTTGTGCTTTTCATCAGTAGTCCATTGGGCTTTTGGTTTTTCAGCAATTCTTCCATCATCATATACTGTTGTTGGAGTGAATGGGCCATTTGCAACAATATCCCATATTTCAGTGTCCAGAGATTCTAGGAACAGCTTCATCTGCCTCTTCAAGTAGTAGTAGCACCATTGAAGTCAGGTGGTCTGTTTGAGGATGCTCCTTCAGGGAGGAACATCACTGAGTTGGGATGCATCACTTCTTCATCTTTCCTCCTACACTGTCAAGTGCTCAACCCCTTTTAGAGGTAGAGCTCTGGTACCAATTGAAGTGAATAAAAACACAAGAAAGGGGGGATTGAATTGTGTTCCTTTTAAAATTTTCTATACTCCTCCAAAATCAGAATTCTTTCTTTGAAAAGATAATGCAGTGAAGGAGTATTTGGGAATTGAATGTAAACAATATAAGTTAATAAGTAGTATGCTTTCCTTTTTAAGAATAATTATTCAACAAGATGATTTTGTCTGAGTGTTGAAAACTTACCCCTTTTACAAATGATTTGTCTGTGCAACAAATATTTAGAAATGATGGGAGCTGAAATCGATTTGTATGATATGCAGAAGAAATAGGAAAGCAAGTAAATAACACACACAAATTTATAGTGGTTCACCCAAAATGTTGCTTGGGCTACATCCACTCCCCACCTCTTGTGAGAGTTTCCACTATTTGGCAAATAGTTACAACTTGCTTAACCAACCCTTGGTTAATTACACTTTCTAGTATTCTTTCTCCTATAGCCTCTACAAGCTGTCTTCTAAGTCACACTCACTGAATCAAGATATCATCACCATCACTCACTTACCCTAAGTAGTTTTGGTTTGATTCTTGACAGTAAATAGGTTCAGATTTATAAAGGTGTTTGTTGGGATTTTTTGGCTTGGAAACTAAGTATAGGCAGCCACAAATCAAAGTTTACAAGCTGGAACACACTCTAAGGTAATTCCTAATGATTATGCAGTTGCAATATCTCGAGTGTGTTGAGAGGATGATAGTTGTGTGCTTGAATAGGATGTAACAGTTTGCAGCTTCAATCTCTGAGTGATTCAACAATTTTCCAATGTTTCTAAACTGAATCACCAAGTTTTTATTCGTTGGAGAGAGTTGCACCTCAAGACAGGTCTGCAGTAGGTAGTCTTAGCTTCTGCATAAAGTTTTCCTGCTTCTGTACTTGTGTCAAGCTATCTTGTCATCCTTTTGGAACCTTCTCAGCCACTTCATCCTCGAACTGGCCTTTCTCCAGAGCAATGCACTTTGTTCTTCTTTCATTCAGTGCAAGAACTTCATTTAATAGTGATTGACTTCCTTGTAGATGCCTTTAATCACATTAAATTCAATTCTGTTCTGTTTGTGACTCTGCTGCATTTAATTTTGCCTTTGGTGCATGCCTTCTCATCTTGAGAAGGTTCAGTGCGTGTACCTTCTCAACTTCCTGCACTTTATCATTTGCAGATTTTTGCCTTTGCTTTTGTTGTGCAGTTTTGGATTATAGATCCTGCTATTTACTGATCATACTCAAACAACATTTGTTAGTACACCAAATGATCAGATAACTTAATTCATATCTCATTGAGTTTGGTTTCATCAAAACCTTTGGGAGTGAGATTTTATTCTCAACAATAGTAACCAACGCGGCGCGACTCGTGCATTCGCACGGGTATACCGCTAGTAATAAACAAATTTAGACAATCATTATCCCCTTCGATTACTTCATAGGATTTACAAAATGAAATTGGAATTTTAAAACAAGAAATACATATGTTAAAACAAAAGGATTTAGATTTAGAAATTAAATACTTAGAATTAAAGGCAAATGGGTTAATAGTTAATAGAAATAAAGTTGATAAAGAAGAATCTAATGATGCTTGTTATATCAATATATTAAATCAGATTATTTTACATAAATGATATTGTCCAATAACATTAGTCATTAAGGAAGAAAGGTTTGATCTTATTGCTTTAATTGATTCAGGTGCTGATATGAATTGTATACAAGAAGGTATTATTCTTACTAAGTATTATGAAAAAACCTTAGAATCATTAAGTGGTGCTAATGTTTCTTAATTAATAGTTTCTTATAAATTATCAAATGAAAAAATATGTAAAAATAAAATTTGTTATAGGACTTCATTTTTATTAGTTAAAAATATTCATGAAAAGATTATTTTAGGAACCCTTTTTTTTATCTCTATTATATCATTTTTCAGTGACTAATGATGCAATTACTTCAAAAGCCCTGGGAAGAGAAGTTAGATTTGAATTTTTACAGTCACCTAGAATTAAAGAATTAAATATAGTACAGGAAGCATCAACTTTAGTTATTAATTTGATTAATCAGAAAAAGAAACAAATAAGAATGTTAAATAAAGAAGTTCATTATAAAAGGATAGAAGAACAGTTAGAGTCCCCACAAATACAAGAAAAAATTAAAGAAATACAACAGAGATTTGAAAAAGAGACATGCGCTGATCATCCTAATGCTTTTTGGGATAGAAAGCAACATATAGTTTTAGTACCTTATGAACTAAACTTTGAAAAGAAAAATATTCCCACAAAAGCTAGGCCCATACAAATGAATCAACAATATTTAAAATATTTTAAGAAATAAATACAAGAATATTTAGATAAAAAGCTAATTAGACCTAGCAAATCACCCTGGAGTTGTGCAGAATTTTATGTCATGAATTCATTTGAATTAGAAAGAGGAGCCCCTAGACTAGTAATAAATTATAGACTATTAAATAAGGTCCTTAGACGGATAAGGTATCCCATACCTAATAAAAAGGATCTAACTGGTAGGTTACATAATGCTTCTATATTTTCTAAATTTGATATGAAATCAGGGTATTATCAAATACAAGTAGAAGAAAAATATAGGTATACAATCGCTTTTGTAGTATCCTTTGGTCATTTTGAATGGAAATGTTATGCTCCAAGGATTAAAGAATGCACCTAGTGAATTTCAGCATATTATGAATGATATTTTTAATAATTATCAACAATTTACTCTAGTTTATCTAGATGATGTATTAGTTTTCTCTAATTCTATTCATCAACATTTTGAACATTTAAATAAATTTTTTGATATTATAAAAGGAAATGGATTAGTTGTTTCAACAAGAAAGATGAAATTATTTCAAGTAAATGTTAGATTTTTAGGGTTTAATATTTATCAAGGAATGATTACTCCTATTAGTAAATCTATAGAATTTAGTGATAAATTTCCTGATGAATTTAAAGATAAAACTCAATTACAAAGATTTTTAGGATGTATGAATTATGTAGCTAATTTTATTCCAAACCTTAGGATTATATGTGCCCCTTTATTTAAGAGATTAAAGAAAAACTCTCCTAAGTGGGATGAGTCTATGACAGAAAGTGTTAGAACATTAAAGCAATTAGTGAAGAAGTTGCCTTGTTTAGGAATTCCTGATCCTAAAACCTTTTTAGTAGTTGAAACTGACTCCTCTAATATAGGATTGGGAGGAATTCTTAAGCAGGTATTACCCAACAGCCAAAAAGAGCAAATAGTGAGATATTAATCTAGTGTATGGAATCAAGCATAGCTGAAATACAATACTATTAAAAAAGTGATTTTAGCTATTGTTTTATGTATTACTAAATTTCAAGATGATTTGTTTTCTAAAAAGTTTTTATTAAAAACTGATTGCAAAGCTGCAAAAGAAGTTTTACAAAAAGATGTTAAAAATTTAGTTTCAAAACATATTTTTGCTAGATGACAATCATTACTTTCTTGTTTTGATTTTGATATAGAACATATTAAAGGTGAGAAAAACTCTTTACTACTTACTAGAGAATTCTAATAAGGAACTAAAGAATGGGCAACCCAAAAGACAAATATGGACCTCCTCTTGATAGTCCATCATCATCAAAGAAAGGAATTACTCCAAAACAGGTATTACAAACTCCTAAAAAGGAGAAAAGTATTACTCCCCCAGTTCAAAATAGATTTACCCCTTTGGCATTACCTTCTCCTAATTTTTCTTATCCGTCTCCTAGAGCTTTAAGACCTCCAGCCACCCAAGCATTAGTCTCTCCATTAGTCTTCATAAAAGAATTACAAGAACCTTCTTCCTCCCAAATTAAATCAACTTTTCCTCAAAACCCAGAAAAATTACCTTACTATACTCCTCCTTCTTCTGCGCGTTCTTGTCCCTTCCTTGAAAAACCCTTTAAACTATTTCTTTTTATTAATGAGCCTGAGTGTTACTCAAATGATAGTTCTCCATTACAAATAGCCTCTAAATACTTTCCTCCTAGATTTCATTATGTCCCTAGCTCTCTAGAAAAAACTAGACTATTTTATGAATTTATCTTGGTTGATACTGAATCAGTTGATGTTACTCATCATTATGATGAAAAAGAGAAAAATAAGATTATTTACTAAAAAATAAAGATATTAAAGGTCTTGTCTCCATCGAAATGGGAAGGCCATCCTCAGTCATTAAAAAGCTTTACCAAAAAATTTTCCCCTCAACATTATTCTTATTCTTACTATGATTACATGGACGCTTGGTACAATATGCTTTATCTGGAACCCTATAGCCATACCTGGTTTATATGGTTCAAAAAAGACGTCTCATTAAACTTTTCCAACTGGTTTGTTATGTGGTTCTCAGACTTTGGACCATATGCTCAGATTTTCCCAGGTTATGCAAACACTGCATTACAAACTTTTATTAAAGAGACTTCCTTCCATAAGCACATGCAAATGTTAGCATTTTGTGCTAGCTTTGGTATAGCATGGATTACCTCTTGGACTTATGGAACTAAATTACTCTTTGACGACTGTACTGTAACATGGACATTAAGTATTATCATAATTAAATGATGGAATAAGTTTAATCCAGAATTATTAAACACTTCAAGATTAAATGATTGGTTCAGAAGGAATTCAAAATATCTTGTTAAATCTAAAGAGGAAGATAAAGAAGCAATATTTCTGGTAGAAAAATCAAAGATTATGGCAGAATTATCTTCATCTCTCAATAAAAAAGAATTTTTGAAGAAATTACAATAAGCAATATCAAAATCTGATGCCAATGAAGATTAGGATGCAGACTCAGTAGGATCCTCAGAAAGCTACACACCAGCTAATGAAGATGACTGTTTTGGCATTAGTGGAATGCAGTAAAAATTCTCCCGGCATTATTATTACTTTTGAAAATTGTATTACCTTTACTATTTACTTTAAGACTTTTAGAAAAGTTATTTGTTTTATTACTTTTAGAATCGAATGTAAGTGTATTATTATAATTGGAGGCATTCTCTTCTCTCTATAAAAGAGAACCTTCTTGGCATTACAAGACATCGAAAAAAATTCTGAAGAGTTCTCATATAAGAATTCTATGAGAAAAGTTTTTTGAAGCCTTTTATTTGTAAGTGTTAATCTTTGTAATCTTTTATTATCTCCTTGTTAACAAAATCTTTTTCCTTATTATTACTACATTTTATTGTTTCTTTTAATGTCCTATGTTCTCTCATTAGTTATTGTTGGGAATTTGACTCTTCAAATTCTCTTCCCCAGAAACTGCACTTGTAGAAAATTGGAAAAACAGAATAGAGAAATAATAACAACACAAGAATTTAACGTGAAAAACTCCCAACCCAGGAGAAAAACCACCAGCACCAGAGAAAAATCCACTATGTAGAAAATTATTACAACTACACAATTTTCTCTCTGCACCCCCGTACACCCACAAAGCTTCCCCACCAGCAAAACTTATTCCTCACACCTCTCCTTTTACAAGAAATATTCCTAATAAATTCTTTTTCTCGATGTGGAGGTTCAAATTTCAAGTCGCAACCACAGAGCATACTAAGAATTCTATTAAATTCTAAAAACAAAGAGAGGAATTTATCTAGAGACAAAAGTTGCTAGACAAGCTTTTGAATGGTGTACATAAAACCAAGGCCCAAGCCTCCTTTTTATAACAAAGAGGTCCACTCCTCTTTACTATTTTACACGATGTGAGACTAAAACTCCCAACACCAACAATCTCCACCTCGTGACTTTGTGGTCCCACAACGCCCACCTTGATGAAGATTCCCATAGCTTTTCGCTATCACTGCAACGCAGCCATGCTCCACCATAAAAGCATAATCACTCGTAACTAGCCATCCCAAGCATTTAAACTCGGCACATGTCGAAATATAACCTTCTTTGAAAAAACTATGGTGCAACTCCCATATTTGACTCTCATGGAAGTTAATCAGCCATCGACATAAATTTCACCACACACCCTGCATCAATGTCAACCAATGCCCGTGTGCAAAATGTGGTCCCGCTAACATTTAATATCCTTTATCATGACAACTTTGGGACCCATGTCATAAGGATATACATGTCCTTCTTTCAAAAGACATCAAGATCGGAGATAATGTTAGCCTCATTATCAGCATCTCCGCTACTTTCAAGAGTAACCCTGCCCTTCAAAGCCTTATGTAAACCAGACTGAATCAACACATCCTTGACTTGTATTTGCCACAAGCCAAAGTTGATCTTTCCGTCAAATTCTCTACATCAAATCATTGCATTTGAAACTCGCTTCCGACATCCTCTTTGGCGTAACCTGTGCTCGATACCACTTGTTGGGAATTTGACTCTTCAAATTCTCTTCCCTAAACCGCACTTGTGAAAAATTGGAAAACAGAATAGAGAAATAATAACAACACAAGAATTTAACGTGGAAAACTCCCAACCCAGAGAAAACCACCAAAGACCAGAGAAAAATTCACTATGTAGAAAATTATTACAACTACACAATTTTCTCTCTGCACTTCAGACACCCACAAAGTTTCCCCACCAAAGAAACTTATTCCTCACACCTCTCCTTTACAAGAAATATTCCTAATAAATTCTTTTTCTAATGTGGAGGTTCAAATTGCCGCAACCACAGAGCATACTAAGAATTCTATTAAATTCTAAAAACAAAGAGAGGAATTTATCTAGAGACAAAAGTTGCTAGACAAGCTTTTGAATGGTGTACATAAAACCAAGACCCAAGCCTCCTTTTATAACAAAGAGGTTCACTCCTCTTTACTATTTTACCCGATGTGGGACTAAAAGTCCCAACACCAACAGTTATTTGGCATCAGAGCCAAGTAAAACCCCCTAGTAAGCAAGCTAAAAAGAAACAAATAAAGCCATCCAAGAATTATAAGAAAAGATAGACAAGAACTTATCACGTGCAAGTACTACCAGATTAAGTGACCTTCCACTTTTCTTACCGTGAAGAAAATACCATTATCCTACGCGAAACTGCGCACTGGTTTCCATTTTAAGTTGTTACAAAGCTGTTCCTTTTCAGCAACAAAAGTAATTTAAACATAAAAACAGTACTACCTCTCTGTTAAACGCTAAAATTAAATACGAGTGATTAACGCACTCTATTTAAAAGGATGAGTTCGGTTAGTACTTGAGTTTGATCCCTAACGATAGAACAATTTAGAATCAGATTTTACTTACCTCCCAACCAAACTTCAGATTAGTCAGGACCTTTTTTTCTAGACACCAGAACGGAGTCGAAGACATCTAGACAAAAAAAAAAGGTACTACCTCCTGCTCAATTATAATAGAATTTTTGGAATATTTTTTGTTTTAATTATAATAAAAATTAACTTATTTCAAGATGTAATAATTACTAAAATACATTTTATGAGTTTAATTTATACGCATCAATAATGTAAAAATATTTTACACATACATCCAATAAGGTGTTACCACATCATTTAATAAATTAAAAAACACATAACTTGTCATAATCATTAAATAACATTGCAACATATCATTCGACGCATGTGTAAAATATTTCTACACTAACGGTACATATAAATTAAATCTAATTTTTTATACTCCTATTTTAATAAGATATATATGTTTACCAGAAGTTCAAATTTTTCCTATCCTAATTATTAAAAATATAATTAAAATAAAAAATTAATTTTATAATATTAAATAGGCTTTTTTAATCTCAGTAATTTTTGTAATTTCATCTTCAATCCAGAAGCAGAGGAAGTATATTTTGTTTTTCAAGGAACAAAAAGGGAACTGCCAAATTGCTCAAAGTCAAACTTCATACCAGCAGCAGCATCAATTAGGAGTGAAAAATAAAAAATCCGTAGCATGATTAAATAAATTAAATTAAATTTAGATATTATGATAGGCAAGGTACTACCCTGTATTGTAGAACTTGTACCTGCAGTATCGTATCTAAGTCAAATACCTCTCTACTTCTGGCCTGAAAAGTCAACGTCATCATCATCTTCAGGTGTGAACCTTGAAACCTCTTTATCTTTTGCTTCTTATACTAATTCAAATGACACGATTGATGATAATAGTCTATTTTTGGGTTTTGTATAGAATAATAGGCATTTAATTTAACCATTCTGCTCTATGCTTTACTCAAATCAAACTATTCACATCAATTTTAGAAACTGTAAACATGGTGTTAATCTTTGTAGTTGTAATTAATCTGCCTCGCTTATATTCCTTGTGCTGAAATTTTTTCAAACATGTTGATTCAGATGAGTTTGAAGTATGGATTTCAACTTCAAGTGTCTGCTGGTTGTTATGTGTCTTTGGACTTGGTCTCTATCCTTGGCTTCTACAATTTCTGATGAGGGATTGATTAGGGTTAGTCTTAAAAAGAGGAATTTAGACCTTCAGAGTCTTAGTGCTGCAAGAATCAAAGAGGCAGTTCATCCCAAAGAGGTAGGGAGTGTTAATAAAGCTTGTTGCACCGAAGATGTTGTGTATCTTAAGAATTATCTTGATGTACAATATTCTGGGGAAATTGGTATTGGTTCACCCCCACAGTACTTCAATGTTGTGTTTGACACTGGCAGTTCCAATCTTTGGGTCCCCTCATCCAAATGCATCTTCTCTGTAAGTTAACAAGTTTTCTGATTCTGACACAATTGAATACTACTTCATTTTTTGTTTTCTGAATGGGCATATTATAAGAACAAATATGATGCATGCAGATTGCTTGCTATTTGCATTCCAAGTATAGGTCCAGGATATCCAGCACCTATACTGAAATTGGTAACTTTGGATTATCAAGCCATTTATTCTAAAAATTACATGCTTTCTTTTTAGGTTTAATTACTTTGGAGGTCCCTGAACTATTTGAAAATTTTTAAGTAGGTTTCTGAACTAAACAAGTTTATAACTGAGTCCCTAAACTAATATTTCATTTTGTAATTTGGTATTTCTGTTAGGCTTCCGTGAGTGAGCCGTTTATGGAACCCAAATAAAATGTTAGTTTGGGAACCTACTTAAAATTCTCAAATAGTTCAAGAACCTTATAAAAAAATTTAGGATTTATTTGAGTCCCTGACACAAATTGAGGTTGCTTTATGTGAAAATATCCAGGAACACCATGCAAAATCCCTTATGACCAAGGATACATTTATGGATTCTTCAGCAAAGATAATGTAGAAGTTGGGAATATCATTATCAAAGATCAGGTTAGTATTTTGTCTTTACTTTTCAGTCAGTATTGTGATTGAGAATTATATGCTTCTTTGGTTGCAATAATAATGGATGGTTACTTCCCATTCTCCAGGAATTTTCTGAGATTACAAGGGAAGGATCTTTTGCACTTTTAGCTCTTCCATTTGATGGGATACTTGGACTTGGATTCCAGGATATTTCAGTTGGAAAAGTCACACCAGTGTGGTATAATTATTATTTCATTTCTCTGTTTATTGATCTTGCTTCATTTTTTCCCCAATCAAATTAGTGAAAAAGAGTGAAAGATTAGTGGTGTGATTGTGTTTTGGTGATAATAGGGTGGGGGGGGGGGGAAATAAAATAAACTCTCCCTTTTTAAAGCTTTTGATGCCTCAAAAATACAATGATCAGTTCTGTGACTACAGGTATAATATGATAGAACAAGGTCATATACGCGACAAAGTTTTCTCTATTTGGCTAAATCCGGATCCAGTGGCAGAGATAGGGGGTGAGATTGTCTTTGGTGGTATGGACACAAGGCATTTTAGAGGTGACCACACTTATGTCCCACTTGCTCAAAAGGGTTATTGGCAGGTATATTATATATAGAACTTCACCCATAGCTATTCATCAACCATGTCATTCTTAACTTTTGGTGTTTGCGCGCTTGCAGATTGAGCTGGGAGATATTCTACTTGCAAATAATTCAACAGGTCCTCATACATATCTATTCGGCATGATGCTTAATCTATCTGCAAAAATTTCATTGTTTCTCATAGTTGTGACTTGTGAGCGAATACTATGTGTGAACTGAAGAGATTAAAGTTGCATCATATTAGGTGGTAATATAATGCTAGTTTTTCAAGAAAGGCATTCAAAATTTCCACAGCCAATGTATAGAACTAAAGGGGTTTGTGCACCAGTTGTTGATTTTCAGTATCTTGTTCTCTTTGTTCATTTTTCACAGCATAAATGTTTTGACAGCTGAAATGCACTGTTCCCATTTTTGGTACTTATCTTCATTACCTTTGACCTGAATCAATAGAAAATTGCTTAAACATTTTACAGGGTTATGTGAGGGTGGCTGTGCTGCAATAGTGGACTCAGGGACATCTTTAATTGCTGGTCCAACTGTATTATCTCAAAAAATATACTTCTATCTTGATACGTTGTTTTGAGTCCTTTTTCATTGGTGTCTTTTTCTTATTAGTTAATGTTTGCAGGGTGTTGTGACTCAAATTAACCATGCCATTGGAGCAGAAGGATATGTTAGCTTAGAGTGTAAAAATGTTGTCCATAACTATGGGGATTTGATATGGGAATCCTTGATTTCTGGGGTTTGTTCTCCTTGTCATTTTAGACTCATGCTCTCAATGGTTATCCACAGCTTTATTCAAATTTTAACCATCCTTCACATATCTTCATATCTCACATGTTTGCAGTTAGATCCTGAAATCTTATGTGTTGACATTGGACTCTGTTCAAATAATGGATTTCATAGAATGGAGTATAATTTTCCATTTTCCTAATCTTCATTCTTTTTTATACACATGACTTTGTTTCAGTTCTCATAACAACAGCCTGTTTATACCTGCAGTGGTGTTATTGAAACAGTGGTGCATAATGAAAGTTTGGATGGATCACCAACCAGGGAGAGCCCCTTTTGTACTTTTTGCAATATGGTTGTCCTTTGGATCCAAGCTCAGGTTAAGCAAAGCGATGTAAAGGAAAACGTATTGAAATATGTGGATGAGGTAGTTGTTAATAACTTACAATAGCTAGATATTTAAATTGTCCTATTTACAATACATAGGATTGAATGTTATGGGTGCTATGTTAGCAATTGAGATTGCCTTTGATAGGGGATGGCATTATCTTTGGCTGGAAATGTGACTCTCAGCTTGCGATTTCTGCTTTTAAAAATCATAAGTTGGTTCCTTGGAAGTTTAGAAATAGATGGCAGAATTGTATTGAGTTAACCAAACAAATGCGGTTTGATTTTTTCCTCATATTTTTAGGGAAGGCAATACTTGTGTTGGTGGGATCTTATTCCTAGGTTTATTTCTAAGGAGTTCTTCAGAAACAAATATGGGTTACCTAGCTTTAGATTTAGGTGGATCTTCTGTGGGTCAGGTTTATGTTCCCCCCATGGTTTTCTTGTTGTACTCTCTTTCATTTTTTTAATAAAATTATGGTGTGCTGCATATGATTAGTAATGGTCGTGGGGCCAACATAGTTGAGACGACTTTTCTAACTATAGTGATGCTTTTACATGTCATTTTGTTTAAAAAAAAGGCACTCACACAATCTTTTTTCATTGTCTCAATTTCCTTCTGTAAAAGTTGTGCGAGGGGCTACCGAATCCGGTGGGACAATCGTTTATAAACTGCAACAGCATTGCAGCGATGCCAAATATTACATTAACGATTGGAAACAAATCCTTTCCTCTCCCTCCAGACCAGGTCTGAGTTTCATATCATGTTGTTTTGGTATACTCCACATTTTGTTAGATCAAAGTGAATTTCTGTTGTTTTTACATGGCACTAGAAATATGCTGATGTGTAATGTGTTTATATATCAGATACCTACTTCAATTCTATTTGTTTTTCTCTCCAATTTTTCCTCATATTTGCTTCTGTCCCTTTACATAAAAAATGTTTGACAACTAAACATAGAAAAATTTATGTT
The DNA here is from genome assembly GCA_037113605.1 of Calophaca sinica. NCBI lineage: Eukaryota > Viridiplantae > Streptophyta > Magnoliopsida > Fabales > Fabaceae > Calophaca > Calophaca sinica. The sequence goes on along the minus strand of CM073732.1, from coordinate 55,637,440 downwards.
TCTTGCAATTCATATTTGGTTATTATTTCTAAGGAGGAAAGATAGCAATACTTTTTGTGTAAAATTCCCATGGGCTTTACTTCCTATTTAATGGTACCCGTGTTCATTTCACTCATTAATAAAGAGCGTGGTAGAGAGTGTATCGCTAGTATTTCTGACTTCTTAATGTAGACATTTAACGATACTTTTTTTCCTTCTCAGTATATCATTAGAATTGAAGAAGGCTGTTCTTCTCCTGTCTGCTATAGCGGTTTTGTTGCTCTAGATGTGCCTTCCCCACAAGGTCCCCTCTGGTAATGCATACTTATCATATTGTTAATGTCTTTCTTAATGCTTCTAAACCAAACCACTGCAGAAATGAGCCAGCTGCATGATTTTCTCTCTCTCAGACTCACACGCGCACCCGCACACACAGTGCATGACAGAAGTGGTATATGACATGTGCAGGGTTCTTGGAGATATTTTCTTGCGGGCATATCACACAGTGTTTGACTATGGCAATCTTCGTATAGGATTTGCAGAAGCTGCATAGTCATAGTTTGTTGTTACTACTATGCCAAATTCTTTATAAAGAAAAAACAAAAAATTGGTGGTTTACATGATTCATAGCAGTAAATAATATTGTGAGGAGAGAACATTATTCAATAATATTAGCCCCTCAGAATATGTCACAGGGTTTATTGTATATGGTGAATGGTATATAATTTATAAATATTAAGATTTCAGATTTGTGATTATTAAGATTTGTGAAAATAGCAGAAAGCAGAACGTGATGAATCTGAATACGAGTGGTCCTATATGTAGGATCAGAACCAGGGGTCACTACCACAACTAACACTAACTGACTTTGCATACTCAGCAAATGCAGTTACAACAGAACAGCTATAACAAATAATACACAATACCAGAAGCTATTAGAAACTACACATAAATAGATTACACAGAAAAATATTAAGCTGAAGTAAGCTACGGGCAAGTTACTCTAACAATGATATTTTTTCAGTTATTAGATTCGGAGAAAGACATAAATGTCAAAAATGTTGTTTTTATCTTCTAAAGTCAAGGCTCGACCGTTGAGGGCGAATCAGAGAAAGCTGGCTCTCTTTTGAAACAAGTGTACCACACGGAACCAAACCGAAGTCAAGGCACGACAGGATTTTATATCAATTGTGCTGTTGTCTTTTTCATCGTATTGTCGAATACATGATATATTTATGGTGAGAACTCTCATAACGGGGAGTTTTATTGGGTATGAATACCCAATGATCAATTATGTGACACAACATCATTTTTTAACTTTTTTAAAGTTAAATTAAATACTTAGTTTTCATATATGTTGTTAGTGTAAGAGTATAAGAGAAATTTCCTGAAAAATTTTTATATTTATTAATAAATTTTGACTTTGTCTAATAAGTCTTTTTATTCTTTTTCTATTTCATTTTTTATAAAAGTTCTTTCTCTATTTTTGTTATTTGGATCACTGCTTAAATAATATTCTAATGTTTGTGTAAGCTATTTAATTTCATTTCTAGCTTATTCTTCTTTTCTTATTTAATTTTTAATAATAAAATTATATTTTGTTAATTTCTTCTATTGTTTTACTTATTTCATACACAATTTCAATTACTTTTGATATTTCAATTTATTTTTTTATTTCGAGTTTGTTTTGTAGATTTTATTTGTTTTGTTATTTATAATTTATATTTGAATTATAGTTTTTTTTATTTTTATTGAGATTATTTTTGTTTATTTAACGGATGGGTATCAATACCCACCTTTCTTCCTGGGTATGGAAGAATTTACCTATATTTATTTGTGATTTTTTCAATAAAATATAATTTTGGTCATCCAAAAGTTTTTTTTTTATCAATGGGAAATAAACACCAAAAGGAGAGCAAAAGAAAAAACTGAAACTAGGTCCTAAGCCTTACAACCCCATTAGCGTCAGCTATAAGAGAGAAAGATAAGGCTGGAGGACAATGATGCCAGACTCGGAGCGCAGCATTCATATTAACTGCATGTTTAGCTAACCAATCTGCCCCTTCGTTCCCCTTTCTCAAGGTATGGTTGAAGGTCAAGTTCCACTCCTTACTTTACATATTCCTGATGTGGTTAACAATGAGTGCATGACAAAGCAGTTTTAGAGTCCGATTCACAAATAATCATCCTAAAACCATTGTTCCAAGCAAGCTTTAAGCCCATAGCAATAGCTTGAAGTTCCGCATTAATTTTAGTTGAGATACCATAAAAGCCCGAGAATCCCATAATCCATCCACCAAGGCTATTCCTGAACAACCCACCAAAGCCTGACTGCCCTGGATTGCCATAAGAGCTACCATCAACATTAAGCTTGATGAAACCACCATGAGGAGGAAACCAGAAAACTGGCCAAGGAGAATTAGCGGATTTGCTCCTCTCAAAAGCTTTAACCGAAGCATCAAGCAAATAATTAATGTTACTAATAATCTTCCAACATAGCCAGCTGCAGTCCGAAAAAACTAAATCATTTCTAGCTCTCCAAATAAACCAACAAGTAACAATCAATAAATAACCTGTATTGACATTTGTAGCTTGCGATTTGAACCAACTGAGATGATCTAGATGAGGCACATGATCAAAATTAAAATTAAGCAGACACTAAATTTGGAGAGAATTTGGACAGTGGATAAGTGTGTGTAAAATGGTTTCATGAGCTGCACCACACCTTTGGCAAGACTCATCCAAAGAGACATGGTGAAGTAGTGTAACATAATTAGAAGGGAGGTTGTCATCCATCACCATCCAGACAAAGTGCTTAACATTTTCAAGCAGCTGAAGATGCCAAATCCACTTCCAACCATTAACTGAAGGCATCATATTATCGACATTGTGAGTGAGCTAACCATATGCATTCCTAACCGAATAACCATTCGCAATAGGATACCAAATGAAGGTCAAGGTCGGATTCATTATAAAATATACTTTGAATTTTGAGCCTTAGATCCAAAGGAAGTAGAGTATACAACAGATCAAAATTCCACCCACCATCCTTGAAAATGTCCTGCACTTTGAGGTGAATGTCATGAATATCAACAAATGGAATATGATCACTCAATCTACCTCTATGGAGCCATAGTTCATACCAAAGCGATATGCCCCCTCCCCCTACATAATAACTGTAACCGGCCTTAACAATGTCAGCTGCCTTAACAATGGATTGCCAAGTATAAGAGGAACCTTTGTGAGAAGTATGCATTAATATATGGGAGTTGCTGAGATACTTATCAGATAAAAGCTGAACCCAAAGCTTGTCGATGTTAAGGATAAACTCTCAAACATGTTTGCCAAGCATTGACACATTCAACATTCATAGGTCTAGCCTTCCTTAACCCTACTCCACCTTTGCAAGTAGGTTATTTTACTCCATTTAACCTAGTGGCAAGTTTTACCTCCCCAAATGAATTGCTTAATACAAGAATCCATGATATCACAAATACCCTCAGGAAACCAAAGATTCTGCATGGTGTAAACAGGCACAGGCAAAGAGCAAAGAACTGATTTTGCACTAGTTACTCTATCTACTTTACTAAGAAGTTTACCCTCCAATCTGTTGTTAACTCTATCAATGATGAAGGAAAAGTTAGAGCTGGTAACTCTTCCAGACAGCATAAGAAAACCTAGATATTTACCAATATTATAATTGTGTTGAAATTCCAGCATACGTTCAAATTTCAACACTTTAGCCTGGGGGATGTTCTTGAAGGGAAGAAACCGATACTTAAGAGTATTAATTTTCATATCAGATGCTAAACAAAAAAGTGTAAAACTCGTTTAACAAGCCTCACTTGAGAAGATTTAGCTCTGGTAAAAAGCAAGTAATCATCTGTAAAAAAACAAATGAGAAATAGTCGGACCAATTTTTGACTGGATAAGAAGAGCGAGCTATTCCATGCACAGTAAGAAAAGGTAGGGAGACATAGGATCACCCTGATGCAATCTCCTAATAAGGGAAAATTTATCAGGCCTCCCATTATTCCATTTAAGAGCTAGAGTAGAAGATGTGGTGCAATTCATGAACAAATTCACAATGTGAGGAGGAAAACCAAAATCTGATAGAGTGTGTCTTAGAAAAGTCCAATCGACACTATCACAAGCCTTTTCAAAATCAATCTTAAACATAGCCTTACCCTTCTTTTTATGCATATGGTGTACAAGCTCCTGAGCAATAGAAGTATTGTCAGTAGTCCCTCTATTCTGAATAAAATTACTTTGTAGAGGATCAATAAACTCATCCAGAAAAGGTCTCATCCTCCTAACCAAGATCTTGGAAATTAATTTTAGCAATACATTACAGAGACTGATGTTGGAATCAAGTGGATTCAGAAACAATAACCCTTAATTGTTTTGATGATAACAAAAGATTAAGAGAACAATTTATTCTCTAACATGGTTATAAGTGTGCAGAAAGTATTTATACTCAGAAAAATTTGCTTGTAAGACTTAGTGAAATCTTGAAGTTCACTCATCAAAGTCCGGCTCTGGCTCTGTTTCTTGGCACATAGAATCTGGTTGGTCAACGCTCTGGAGTTAGTCAACATTCTGATGTTAGTCAACACTCTGGTATATGATGCAAGACATGAATTGACTCGGTCAAATCTGTTGGTTACTGCTTTTCAAGACTCAGAATCTGTTTGGTCAACGTTCTTGTGATGGTCAACGCTCTGTTAGAGCATAGTCACAATCTGGTTGGTCAACTCTGCAGTGCAAGTCAACAATACAACAGATTCTACTTAGTGCACTCTATGAAGACTTATTGTGCTTCAACAAGAATCTGCTATGTGATAGCCCTCTCATTTCTGTATTGAAGAATACTTGATTACGGTGAACAGTGAAGTCTTTGAACGAAGAGCTCTGATAGTGAAATTGAAGTACATTGTTATACGAGGACAAGAAGAATGTCAAAGGATAAAATCATCAAGGAAACTTGTGCTTGAAGTGTCTATATTTTTGAAAAGCTCACTAAGGACAAAGTTACTGACATTGCGTATAATACTCAGAATGCTTTTCGTCTTGAAAGCGACGTAACTGCAAACCCAAAGTTCCAGGATCTGAAGCTTTGACTTCGGACAAAAAGAGACGTTGTGTCACATCGGCACTTACAACGGCACTTTTTCAACCCTAGCTATATATCCTACCTCATACACTGAAGTAAGACAGGAATTGAGTTTTTACAAACGATTTTCAACACAGTTGTACACAAGCTAGCAACTTGAATATTTTTCTGAGTAGTGAGAGCATCAACATCTATCTCCTCAAACACTACCCAATCAAGAGACAGTGAGAAATCAAGAATTCATCCAAGTCTCTGAGATCGTTGAATAAGGCACTTACTGTTTTATTCTTTCTTCAAGAAAGTTATTTTGTGCTAAAAGTATTTTCATTGTAAATCCTCTCTGAAGAGAGTTATCTCTATATTGTTTCAAAACTCTTATTTGAATCTGTACTTAGCCCAAGAAGGGTCATATACCTTAGAGGCTCAACTGCATCGAAGTCGTTTCTAAGATGTTGTGAGTATAGCCAGTTGGCAGAAATATACTCTCAAGTGTAATCAGTTGATTATAGTGGAGAAATCCTTCAAGTGAGTGAAGGGACTAGACGTAGCTATCAGGTGATAGTGAACTAGTATAAATCTCTGTGTCTCTTTCTTCTCTCTACTCTTTATTCCTTGCACAGTTTATTCAATAGTTATTTTTCATAAACATTTGTATTTGCGAAAAAGTTTTTAAAACCCAATTCAAACCCCCCCTTTCTTGTGTTTTTGCCACGTTCAATTGGTACCAGAGCTCGGCCTCTTGGTTGAGCACTTAACAGTGTGAGAGGAAAAGATCCTATACTTTCCTATGGCAAGCAACGAACCCGGTGGTCACGTTAACCGTCCCCCTTTGTTCACTGGATCTAACTATGACTACTGGAAAGATAAAGTGAAAAACTTTTTCGAATCTCAACAGTTTGAACTTTGGGATATGGTTCGAAAACAAGATACGTAACCGCTGACTCCAAAAGAAATCCTATTCCTAGGGAGTCTTGGGTGATGATCATAAAAGGAATATACCTTGCACCAAAAAGCAAGATACTTTCTTGTATGTGCTATCTCTGAAAAAGAGTTTGAGAAATGTGGTAATAACAGCACTGCCAAAGAAATTTGGGACTCACTGGCTTTAGCCTATGAGGGTACTTCCCAAGTACAAGAAACCAAGGCTAATATCTTGGTTAGACAATATGAACTCTTCAAGATGGAAGAGGATGAAAGCATCGAAATTATGTTTGGAAGATTTCAAACATTAGTTCATGGCTTGAAGGTTCTCAAGAAAAGCTATACTACTCACGACCATGTAAAGAAAAGATTGCGAAGTCTGCAAAAGAGATGGAGACCCAAAGTCACGGCTATTCAAGAAGCCAAGGACTTGAATGAATTACGACTTGAAGATCTTTTGAGTTCACTAAGAGCTCACGAGCTTGAGCTTGATGAAGAAGAACCTCCCAAGAAAACTAAGACCATTGCTTTAAAATCATCACACAAGGCATCTACTTCTAAAGCTCTCCAAGTGAACTTGACACCGACAAAGATTCATCTCAAGAGAGTAGTGAAGATATCTTGACGATGAAATTTCCTTAATATCAAGGAAGATTCAACGCATGATGAAAAGCAAAGGAAGGTTTAGAAGAAAGTTCCCTAAGAAGGACTCAAGGGAAAAACACGACTCAAAAAGAAAAGAAGGACTTGAGGACAAAGCCAAGTCACTTGCTATGAATGCAAGAAACCTGGCCACTACAAGTCGAATGTCCACAACTTGAGAAATCAAGGAAAGGTGGCTTTAAGGGTAAGAAGAAGAAGAGTCTCATGGCTACATGGGATGATTACGAGTCATCATCGATGATGATGATGAAGAATGTGCCAACATGGCTCTTATGGCCAATATAGAGTCAGACAGTGAAGAAGAAGAACAAGAAGAGGTAAATTCTAACATTTCTTCTAATATTCAATTAGCCTTTGATGAACTGTTAGACGAGTCTTCCAAACTCAACAATGAGTATAAATCCTTGAAAAAGAGATTTTCAAATCTTCAAAAACAATTTCAAATACTCACTGAGGAGAATGAAAAACTCAAAACTGAAAACCACCGATTGGTGAGTAACAGTTCTAGCAGTAAGGAATCAGTAGAATGCAACTCTTCAAAATATGAAGAGGGATTTCAAAAATTTCTTGCTGAATGTGTCACACGTAGTAAACAAGCATCTATGATTTGGGGCATAAGCCAAAATGGTAAAAAGGGTCTTGGTTACAAACCAGAAGAACCCACCTTTCAAAATATACATTTGGAAACCAAGGATACTAATAATCATAGTGACTGTTTGCTTTGTACTTTCTGCAATCAGAAGGGACACATTAGAAATGCATGTTATAAACTGAAAAATGAGAAGGACAAGTCTCCTTCTAGAACTAACAAAAGAGGACCCAAAAAGATTTGGGTACCTAAGGACAAGATTGTCTATGTTGCATTTGCTTAGCAACAGAGTTAAGACACCACCCTGGTTCTTAGGCAGTGGGTGCTCCACGACACATGACGGGGAGAAAGGCGTATGTTCCAAGATCTTCAACTTAAAGAAGGTGGAAATGTTGGTTTTGGAGGAAACCAAAAGGTAAAATCATTGGTTGTGGAAGAATTGGTGAGAAATTTCTACCCTCTATTGATAATGTTTTATTGGTTGTGGCTGAACCATAACTTACTTGAGTATAAGTCAATTATGCGATAGTGGTTATGATGTTGCCTTTAACAATAATGAATGTATAGCCAAAAGCAAAAGGATCGGATCCATTTTCTTTAGAGCAAAGAGAAAGAACAATATTTATAAAATCAAACTTTACGAGTTGGTGATCAAAATGTAAAATGCTTTTTGTCAATTGATGAAGAGCAATGGATCCGCACAAGAGACTTGGTCATGCTAGCTTGAGGTTAATCTCAAAGCTTAACAAGAAAGGACTTGTTAAAGGCTTACCAAATCTCAAGTACAAATCGATGCTCTTTGTGAAGCATGTCAAAAAGGGAAACAAACGAAATCTTCTTTTAATTCCAAAATATTGTTTCCACCTCAAGGCCCTTGAGCTTTTACATTTAGATTTATTTGGACCAACCAGAATCGCCTCTGTCTGAAAGAAATATGGTCTAGTCATTGTCGATGACTATACTAGATGGACATGGGTAAAATTCTTAACCCACAAGGATGAGTCTTTACAAGTGTTTTACAGATTCTGCAAACAAGTGCAAAATGAAAAAGGTTTTTGTATTACTACTATTAGAAGTGATCATGGTGGTGAATTTGAAAATGAATCCTTTCAAAACTTCTGTGAAGAAAATGGTATTTTTCATAACTTTTCATCCCCTAGAACACCACAACAAAATGGTGTTGTAGAAAGGAAAAATAGATCTTTGCAAGAAATGGCCAGAACCATGATTCACGAAACAAATATTGCTAAGCACTTTTGGGGAGAAGCGGTAAACACTGCATGTTACATTCAAAATAGAATCTATATTAGACCTATCTTGAATAAGACTCCTTATGAATTGTGGAAAGGAAGAAAACCCAACATTTCATATTTTCATCAATTTGGGTGTGACTGCTTTGTTCTCAATACAAAGGACAGTCTAGGAAAATTTGACTCTAAATCACATAGAGCTATCTTTTTGGGATATTCTGAACGCTCTAAAGCATACAGAATATACAACAAAGAAACATTAGTTGTTGATGAATCTATGCATGTAAGATTTGATGATAAAAAGCCTGACAATGATACGTCAGAGCTAGATGAAGTTTTTGCAGATTTACAGATAAACAAGGAAACAAGAGTTGGTATCACAAGTGCTGACTCTGGTGATGTTTCTGGTGTGATCTCTGGTGAAGTCTCTGGTGCTGATTCTGGTGATAAGGAAATAATCATATCGACCGGAAGTTCAAACCCCATCACCCAAAGGACCAAATCATTGGTGAACCTAGTGATAAAGTCGAACAAGATCCTCTGCGAGAGAACACTCGACCTGGCCTTACTCTCTCGAGATAGAGCCAAAAACAATTGATGAAGCCCTTCATCGATGATGGTTGGATCATTGCTATGCAAGAAGAGCTAAATCAATTTCAAAGGAACGATGTGTGGAAGCTTGTGCCTCCTCCAGGAGGACAAGTTAGCCATTGGAACCAAGTGGGTTTTCGAAACAAACTTGATGAAGATGGCAAAGTGGTAAGGAACAAGGCTAGACTTGTTGCACAAGGTTACTCACAAGAGGAAGGTATTGATTATCTTTGAAACCTTTGCTCTGTAGCTAGACTTGAAGCTATTAGAATATTACTATCTTATCTTTGCACATCATGGCATTACTTTGTACCAAATGGATGTAAAAAGTGCATTTTTAAATGGTTTCATAAATGAGGAAGTGTTTGTGAAACAACCACCTGGTTTTGAAGATACTTGAGTTTCTGAACATGTTTTCAAACTTAAAAAGGCACTTTATGGTCTTAAACAAGCTCCAAGAGCCTGGTATGACAGATTGAGTTCCTTTTTAATGTCAAATGGTTTTGAAAGAGGACAGGTGGATACAACCCTCTTTAGAAAATCATCTAAAAAGCATTTCATTGTAGTTCAAATTTATGTAGATGATATTATCTTTGGTGCTACTAATGAGTCTCTTTGCAAAGAATTCTCTAAGCTTATGCGAGAATGAATTTGAGATGAGTATGATGGGAGAACTAAAATTCTTCCTTGGCATTTAAATAAAACAATGTCAAGATGGAACTTATATCCATCGGACTAAGTATGTGAAAGAAGCTGCCAAGAAGTTTAAGCTAGAGGAAACCAAACCTATGAGCACACCAATGCATCCAACATGTGCTCTTGGCAAAGATGAATCAAGTAAAAGGTAGACCAAAAGGTATATAGAGGTATGATTGGTTCACTCCTCTATCTTACGACCTCGAGGCACGATATTATGTTTAGTGTGTGCTTATGTGCAAGATTTCAATCGATCCTAGAGAATCTCACTTAATCATGTTAAAAGGATATTTAGATATCTTAAAGGAACTACTAATCTTGCTTTGCTTTATAAGAACTCAGATGATTACAAGTTAGTAGGTTTCGTGATGCTGACTTTCTTTGGAGACAATTGAAAGGAAAAGCACAAGTGGTGGTGCCAATTTCTTGGAGCAAATCTTGTCTCTTGGTCCAAAGAAAAGACAAAGCACAATTGCACTATCAACGGCCAGGTGAGTACATATCTGGCGCAAGTCGTAGCTCACAACTACTTTGGATGAAGTATCAACTTGAGGACTATCAGTTAAAGAGAGTAAAATCACTATATACTTGTGATAATACTTACGCTATATGCTTGACTAAAAACCCTATTTTGCATTCTCGAGCCAAACATATTGAAATTAAACATCATTTTATTAGAGACTATGTTCAGAAAGGGATTCTTGAAATTAAATTTATTGATACTGACCATTAATGAGCAGATATCTTTACAAAACCCTCATGTAGATAGATTCAACTTTATAAGAAAGAACTTGAATTTCCTTCTTATAAAGGAATAGGTGTTTGATCTGAATATAGATGACTCTGTTTGACAAGTTGACTTTGTTTGAATATAGTTGACTCTGTTTGACTAAGTTGACTCTGTTTGAATATAGTTGACTCTGTTTGACTAAGTTGACTCTGTTTGAATTTAGTTGACTCTGTTTGACTAAGTTGATTCTGTTTGAATATAGTTGACTCTGTTTGACTATGTTGACTCTGTTTGAATAAAGTTGACTCTGTTTGACTAATTGACTCTGTTTGATGTGTTTGACTTGTTGACTCTGCTTGAGTGTGTTGGCTATGTTGTAGTTAAATCATTGATTATCTTATCTCGTTATATTCTTTTCATTAAGCGTTCGTATGATCATTACATAGTGTCTCAGGAATCTTAAGTACACGTGTCTCTCGAGGACTGGTTGATGCGTTAGTGATTGACATTTGCTTTTACCGAGTCATAATTGCTTTTCTTTGGGAAATGACAATTTCTTTGCGCCTCTTTAATTTTGGATGACTACACGTTTTGAAAAAGACAAATATTTGTTCAAAAATTCATTTGAAATCAAGCGCATAACGCTTAATCTTCTCGAACACGTTTATAACTCAACTCACTCACTCACTCACTCACATCACCCACTACCCACTCTATCTCTCAAAAAGAAGTCTACACTTTTCAACCCTAAACCCCTTTCATCTTCGCACTCTGTGTTTCTCCGATTTCAAAAATGGTCGCTCCACAACAACCACCGAAAGTTCAAATTCTGAAGAAGAGCATAGGGTAACTTATTTGGAAAATCTTCAACCCTCGACCTCAAGGTGTTGGTGGAACACGGCAAGGTTTGAGGATATGGAAAATGAAGGATCACGACTTGAGCGGACTTCATTGACATGGGGATAATGGATTTCTTCTACATGACCAACTCGGTCTATGAGAATCTGGTGAAGGAGTTACGGACTTATGCTTGGAGTAAAGATAAGACCATTCTGAGTCATGTTCAAGGCAGCGCATTGTGGTCACTCGGGACCTAATTCTTTGAAATCACCCATTGCCCTAATGATGGAGCGGTTGAAACCATTGGTTGGGAAAAAGGATGCTTTGGTGGTCGGGATGTTGTAAATGAGACTATCTATGAGAAGCCTGGAGGGACCAAGGCCGTGGAAATGAAGAACGATTTGAGCACTTTTCGTAATCATCATGAATTGCTTGGTGCCAAAATCGGCTCTGTGGATCTTGTCGCCGGTACCCACAAGTTCAGAATGTGGAATTATGAACTCAAAGCCAAGATCAACCTTCCACAGATAATTTTTGAACATCTGCGAAGAGACTTAATGTACTCCAGAAAAGGGAAATATATGAATATCCCTTATGGAAAGCTGTTGTCAGCAATCATGGAGAATCAAGGGCTTATAAATCTTCTTCAAAGTCTCAACACCTTGGAAGCAGGGCTTGCCCTGAAAACGATGGTGATTCCTATTCTTTCTTCAGACAATCTAAGGAGAATGGGACTCCTTTCCAAGAAGGCTATTGCTGCAATTCAGCAAGGTGAAGAAGGAGCAAGGAAGAAAGTTGTGAAGAAGGGGAAGAAGATTGTGGTGGACTCTGGTGTCTCTACTGGACCAACCAGAAGGGTCACTCGAAGCACAGGCATTCACATTGCCTCAGAACCCCCTCAGCTCACTCTCCCAGTAAAACCTGCATGCATGCCCTCTACGCTTACAGAGGAACAAGAAGAGAAGAAAATGGAGATTGATCAAATGATAAGGGAAAGGATGGAGGAAACACGACTGTATCATGAAGCAAGCTTGGCTGCAGGCCTTGTCCAGCGTGAGACCTTTGCACCCCCAGTTCGTGCTCCTACCTCTGACCCTCGAGTGGCTATTCCTGCTGAGCCCGCCTCTGTTGATCCTGCTCAGAAACCACCCTTGAAAAGGATACACAAGGTTGGAGATGCCCCTGCTGCAAAAAGGATGAAGGTACTTGATAAGGTAGTTGATTTATATGATACTACTTATCAATCTGGTTCTGTTCCTGCTGCTTCTACTGTTGTTGAACTCCCTCCATCTCGACCCATTAATCCAACACCCCAATCTGTTTCTGCACCTAAACCAACACCTACTCAAAAACCCACACCACAACAGAAACAACCACATATACCTACCAAAAAGCCCTTGCCCACTTTACCCTCAGACTCCTCTTCATCTGATGAAGATGATGTTGCTCCCTTGAGGACTAGACAAAGACCTCAACCACAGGTTCAAATTCCCTATATTGAACCTTTAGCCTCTTTACCCCCAAACTCCACTATACCTCAAACTGAAACTACACCTCCATCATCTCCTCTACAAACCCAAACACCTTCACCACCTAAATCACCACCCAAACCAGCTTCTCCACCTAGACCTGCTTCACCCCCTCACCAACGACCAGACCTCAACATACCCTGTGAGACTGAGCCCATTTCTGAGGAACCTGAATCTGAGTCCAGGGTTCAAGAGTCTTCATCTCTTGAATCTGGCAATATGGTTGTGTGTGAAGCTCAACCTCTTCGCATTTTGCAACCTCTCCCTGACTCCTCTTTCAGACTTCCCATAATGGTACCCTTCATGTCTCAACTGTTCTCTCCTCCAAATTCTCCTCTCCAAGGAGAACCAGAATCTGTTGCCGAACCAGCCGTAATCTTTCTTACGAATCGACTTTGAGGTAGAGATCATTGAGCCACTGCCACTTCTCCTCACTGCACCCCCTGGACCCTCTGAGCCTGGTCTTCGGGAACCAAGAATTGTGCCCAACGTTCTTCCAAATCTAATTGGTAGCATTGAATACTTCAAAGCTGCAAGATACAGGGAATCTCGTTTCTGGGGTTTCCTTGGAGAAGACAGAATTGATGAAGTAGTCAATGATCTTGCTGAAGAAGATCGGTATGAGAACTGGGTGTCTGTGAACACTTGGTTTGACAAGCACAGGCAAGAACAAGAAGGAAGAAATAGGAGATGGCATGCTGCCCTGAAATGGAGAGTTCCTCCAAGAGAAGAGGTCAATGTTGTTTGGGAACCTGAACCTCCTCCTCCTCCTCGTCCTCCTACTCCTCCAAGAGAACACCTCAACACCTCCTCCAGATCCTACTGCAATGGTTGTTCAACCATCCTCATCTGGCTTTGCCTCTACAAGCCAATCAGTAGTGATACCAAAGGAAGTGTATGACAAACTTGTGGATGATAGCATCAAATTCAACAGGTTTATGGAAGCCTCTCAACAACACTCTGAGACTACTGATCGTAGGCTTGACTTGCTGACTACTCTACTACAGCAAGTTTTGGAGAAGATGGACAAGCCCTAGAAAACCTTAGGCTTTTTACCTTTTAGTTTTCTCCCTTTTGATAGATTTGCTTTGAGTTTGTTTTTGTTCACTCTGTTTTTATTTCTAATAAAATTTATTTATGACACTTGAAGTTTTCTCTTTATCTTTCTTTATACTGTTTTGACTGTGATGTTCTTTATTTCTGTCTTAACCTTTTTGTCTGATGACAAAAGGGGGAGAAGAATATAGAGAGTATAAAGCAATTGATGAACCTAGTGTATCAACCAAGTGTCATCATGCATACATTATGTGTTCTCGATTAATATATTCCTGTATGCTCTGAAACTTATATGTCATAATATCTCATGCTCATTACACTTAGAAATATTTATATATGCTTAATTGAGGGGAGCCTCAAATCATCTGAATAAATATTTTTTATAAAGAAAAATTGTTCATCAATATATGTATTTGTCATCATCAAAAAGGGGAGATTGTTGGAATCAAGTGGCTTCGTAAACAATAACCCTTAATTGTTTTGATGATAACAAAAGATTAAGAGAACAATTTATTCTCTAACATGGTTATAAGTGTGCGTAAAGTATTTATACTCGTAAAAATTTACTTGAAGACTTAGTGAAATCTTGAAGTTCACTCATCAAAGTCCGCCTCGCTCGCTTTCTTGGCACCTAGAATCTGGTTGGTCAACGCTCTGGAGTGAGTGAGCATTCTGATGTGAGTCAACACTGTGGTATATGATGGAAGCTATGAATTGAGTCGGTCAAATCTGTTGGTTACCTGCTCTTTCAAGACTCAGAATCTGTTTGGTCAACGCTCTTGTGATGGTCAACGCCTGTTAGAGCATAGTCACAATCTGGTTGGTCAACTCTCTCGTGCAAGTCAACAATACAACAGATTCTACTTAGTGCACTCTATGAAGACTTATTGTGCTTCAACAAGAATCTGCTATGTGATAGCCCTCTCAGCTCTGTATTGAAGAATACTTGATTCTGGTGAACAGTGAAGTCTTTGAACGAAGAGCTCTGATAGTGAAATTGAAGTACATTGTTATACGAGGACAAGAAGAATGTCAAAGGATAAAATCATCAAGGAAACTTGTGCTTGAAGTGTCTATATTTTTGAAAAGCTCACTAAGGACAAAGTTACTGACATTGCGTATAATACTCAGAATGCTTTTCGTCTTGAAAGCGACGTAACTCGCAAAAGCCAAAGTTCCAGGATCTCAAGCTTTGACTTGGACAAAAAGAGACGTTGTGTCACATCGGCACTTACAACGGCACTTTTTCAACCCTAGCTATATATCCTACCTCATACAATCAAGTAAGACAGAATTGAGTTTTTACAAACGATTTTCAACACGGTTGTACGCAAGCTAGCAACTTGAATATTTTTCTCGAGTAGTGAGAGCATCAACATCTATCTCCTCAAACACTACCCAATCAAGAGACAAAGTGAGAAATCAAGAATTCATCCAAGTCTCGAGATCGTTGAACAAGGCACTTCTTGTTTTATTCTTTCTTCAAGAAAGTTATTTTGTGCTAAAAGTATTTTCATTGTAAATCCTCTCTCAAGAGAGTTATCTCTATATTGTTTCAAAACTCTTATTTGAATCAGACTTAGCCCAAGATGGTGGCTGTATACCTTAGAGGCTCAACTGTACTGAGTCGTTCTAAGATGTTGTGAGTATAGCCAGTTGGCAGAAATATACTCTCAAGTGTAATCAGTTGATTATAGTGGAGAAATCCTTCAAGTGAGTGAAGGGACTAGACGTAGCTATCAGGTGATAGTGAACTAGTATAAATCTCTGTGTCTCTTTCTTCTCTCTACTCTTTATTCCTTGCACAGTTTATTCAATAGTTATTTTTCATAAACATTTGTATTTGCGAAAAAGTTTTTAAAACCCAATTCAAACCCCCCTTTCTTGTGTTTTTGCCACGTTCAACTGATAGGTTTGAAGTCCGCCATAGTTTTTGGTTCATCAATTTTATGGATTGGGACAATAAGAGTCTCTGCAAGGTAGGGATCAATGTAGACAGTAGTGAAAGCCCTAGAGACTAACTCTTAAACATCATTGGAAACAATAAGCCAATAGCTTCTTATAAAGATTGGCTGAAAACTGTCAGGGAACAGAGCTTTATAGGGATCCATAGAGAACAAAATATCTTTCACTTCTCTTATGCTCATTGGATGCAACAAAAGATCATTAAGTTCTTGGCTAATTGTAGGAATATTATCAAGTTGTAAACTATTAGGAATACAATGGCTATTAGATCGGAAGAGCTTCTTGAAGAAATTAGAAGCTTTTTTTCCTCAACACCCTTCATCTATGCACCATACTCCATCAATTTTAAGACCAACCACCTTTTACTCCTTCTCCTAATAATATTTTGGGAATGAAAAATTTGGTATTTTTGTTACCAAACTTGACCCAATTCTCTATAGATTTTTGGAACCAAAGCATCTTTTCCTCTTCCGAAACTCTAATATTGAATCTGTAGATCCCTCTCCAATCTAACAAGATCACTAGATTGGAAAAGTTCTAGTTGATGATTAACTCCTTTAATCCGCCCTTCCAATTGACGCTTCCTCTTAAAAATGTTACCAAAAACTTCTTTGCTAAAGATGATTGATTGCTCCTTAATCTTGCCAAGTTTTATCAATGCATCTCCACCTGAGTTATTCCACGTATTGGTAACCAATGTCTCATAAATATAATTAGGGTGAGCCATCCATGTTGCTTGAAAATGGAAGAACTTAGCTCTCTTGTAGCCAAGTTTGTTGCAGCTCAAAAGAATTGGGTTATGATCCGAGCCATGCTGAGGGAGAATTTCCACAATTGCTTGAGAAAAGTAGATATGCTAGTCAAAATCAGCCACAACTCCGTCAAGCTATTTCCTAACATGGCCAACATAAATATTTTTCCTCCAAGTGAAAAGTCCTCCAATAGAACGAACATCCAATAAGTTGCAATTAGATATCATATCAGCAAGTAAACAAGCTCGATTAGGAAGGAAATCACCTCCAGAGACTTCGTGAAAAAACAAAAACTCATTGAAATCTCCAAAGACTAGCCACGGTCCCAGAATGCGACTTCGAAGTTGAGTGAGATTTTCCCAAAACCTGCATCGGTTAGCATAAGTAGGAGAAGCATAAATGAAAGAACCATACTAGGTATTATGACCTCTCTTCAAGGAAAAAGAGATGGTTTGGTTCGTGTTTTCAATAATAGAAAAAACCGAGTCCATAAGGCAAGAAAGAATCCAAAGACCACTCGAATGGCCCCTAGCTTCCTGAATGAAAAGTTGTTTGTAACCCATAGAAAACCAGAACTTCTCAACCTTGACAAACAAGACATGAGTCTCACAAACACAGAAAATAAAAGGGTTGGGAGCCTTAATCAGATCATGAACATGTCGTCTGGCATTGTGACTAAACGCAACACAAATATTCCAAGACAAGATTGAAATTTTTTGGAAAGAATCCATAAAAAACCTTGTTTGGAAGAAAGGCCATATGCCCTGATGGCTACATTGCCATATCATCCTCATATAGTTGAGTTTCTAGAACCACCTCAGAGGGAACAACCAAACTTGGGATGATGACTTGATCAACTTTAACATTTTTATTAGGAACATGAGTATCTTGATCTTCATCATGCAAAACAATGAAATGATTAGGAGAAACTTCAATCATATTAGTTGCTGACTTGGCTCCATATCCTCCATCATATATTTTTGTTTTAGATTCACTCCCAGTTACAAATTTCACGGGCGCCACGTGAGAAGGTTGGCTAGTCCAAGTAGATCACTTTGGTGAGTCAGCATTAGGTCATAGCCTCTTGTTTTTTCCTTGTGGTCCTTTAGCATTACCCTTCGACACATCAGCTTTTGCTGCTAATGGAATATTCGTGGAATTAATATTGGAGGATTTGATCACATCCCTATCATTAGGCCCCTTCTGATTACGGCCTCTAATGACTGTAGTAGGAGTAATTGCATTCTTTGTCTTAAAAATAATTTTCTGATTTACTGGTTTCCTATTTTTCCTTTTAACCAAAAGCCAATCTCCATGTAGATTTTCCTCCTTATTAGCATCAGTTATGTTAGGCTGTTTCACAAAAATAGGAATGGCGTTATTAGCATTAATTGGAGCCATTTTTGAATTTGAATTCCCCGGAGCATCACCGACTGCCATAGCCGCCACCGTTTCATGATCAACTACCTTACTTTGCTGTTGACATTCACGGGTAAGATGGCTATAGCAACCACACTTAGCACAAATACGATGAAGACCCTCCTCATACTCTACTTGATACCAATGATTTTTCAACCATACGTTACCAATGACAGGCTTGTTTAAATCAATTTCAACACAAACCCGCACGAATCTACTACGTCCAAAGTATTGCTATCCACTTTAATAGGTTTGAAAACAAGCGCACCCAGTGCAATCAAGATGCTCTTATCATAGTAAAATAGATTCAATCCTGAGAAGCGAATCCACACCATTGTACGATCAATTTTCACCGTTGGAGAAATAAAATCTTGAGACCAACATTGCACCATTAAGTAATGGTCAAAAATCATCCAACGACCTTCGTACATAACCTTAGTTTGATTAGCACTATTATCAAACTTCACCATAAAATAAGATCTCAAAACCTGCCATTGGCTTCCAAATTATATGAAGTCGATCCTTCATCGTGTGATATCCAATGGTTTTTCCCTAGTAGATATACCACCAATGCTTCTTTCCATGGTTCACAAAGACCTTCAAAGACTTTGTCTTCAATGTAGACCATAGGAAAAAGCAGATTGTTATTATGATATTTGATCTTAGCAAGATTCTCCTTCACCAAGTCAATATTCTGTCGTGGGACTATAGCATCCTTCTGTCCCGATAACATATCCCTAAAAGAATTCTTCTGTTGTATTGCAAGCATTGTAGTACCTCCTACTCCATTAGGTGGCTTGTTTTTCGCCATAGTAGAAACACAAAACCTTGAGGGTTGTCTGTCACCATAGTAGAAATAATAGTAATCAGAGGAGGACTATAAGACTGGTATCCAAAAGTTTGTTGATTATATTGATCATATATTCACAAAGGTTGTCGGTCCTCAAAGGATAAAAATGAAAATTAATTATCTGTGAATGTTTTAAATGATGTTGCATAAAATAATTTGATTTTAATTTTTTAGCGATGCAGCTCTGTTCCAAATCCTAACTGAGCTTCCAAATGGTTTGGGCCTTCCTAATCTGATGAGGGACGCCCCTTCCTCTAGCCAGTCACAGCGATGCACGATGTGGATATCCGTAAAGATACTCCGGCGCCCAAGTTAGTGTGGGATTTTAGCAATAGTGGTTTAATGGAATAGTGCATTACCTTATGCATGGTTTTTCATTCTCTTTATATTATTGGGTATTGTGGACATCAACCCATTTGGCGTGACTTGTGAGAGGCATCCCTTTGGGGACAAATTTCCTAGCACCTTATTCGTACAAGGAATGAGACCTTTGTTGTCGGGATTTGCTATTAGTCTACACTATGCATGGTCTACACTAGGTGTCAGCAAAACACAAACATCCTTCTCATCATGATTTTGTCGTTCTTTCCACAAATCCAAAAGAGCTATCTTTAGGATGGGCTTGGCCCATTGGGGTTTCCAAGTGCCCCGAAAACATAAAGACAGAACTTCCTTCTTCTTCTCCATCAGGCCTGCTTCACGGCTTCTATGATTCGCCAAGTCATGCCTTACTCGTAGCCTCCAAAGCTAGGGCATGAATGTTGCAAAGATTTTGGGGGCAAAACCAATACTACAAAGGAGCTTCATAAAAGGAGTTCAATTGGAAGGATTCAAACTCTCTGTACTTCAGAAGAGGGCGAGGTTATGATGACAAAGTGATATGTTTGGTGGCGGCTTTGGGGGGAGAGCTCTGGATCTGTTGTTGGTAAGGGCCTCACTAGTGGAGCAATAGTTCAGGCTTAACATCCGAGGAATTGAGCTCCGCTTATAGAGTGAGTGAGCTCAAGCAGACACATTTTCCGGCACATAGGCATTGTTCCGAGGAAGAGAGGCAGCAAGGAAGAAGGCTTTAGCTTGGGGGTAGCTCCAACAGATCTGGAGGAAACAACCTTGATAAGTGCATGGGAGATGGCGCGGGGCTCACCCATGAGAAACCCTAGAAGACAAGCGAAGGGAATTGAGATTTGGACTATATACTATCCTTGTTCAAGAATTAGTCTTTCACAACATTTTCTTTGACTTCAATGGGAACGAGAAAAGGTAAGTTGCTAAAAATAATGCAATGCACAATATGGGTGTGCGATGGGTTTTATTGACTTTGACTATGACTCCCTATGCTCAGTATTGAAATGCGGAAGTTACTATAGTTAGAGACAAAGATATTGGACTTGACTGGGTTTTGTTGTTTACCATTCTGTAGTTCATATGAGAAGGTATCCAATATCAGCTATGGTCTCCTATATAAGCGAAAAAAAAAACTATATCATACTTTTTAAAAAAAATAGTTATTCTCATTCAATAGTCTTAAAGTAATCAAAAAAATTATTGTAATCCATAAATTGCTCTTAATGATATTTATTGGAAAAGTCAATCAAAATTTAATTCAAGGGCATTTTTGGAATAAGATCATTTATTAGAGTAAAAGTAGTTAAAAACTGCTTATATACAAGATCGGAAGGAGTATCTTTCATAAGCATGCCAACCGTGGAATGTTGTTTTGGATCATTAATGTTATTCATTCTATAGAATAAAAACAGTAAGTGACAAATAGAATAAGTAAACTCTCCTAGTACATGCCACCTTTGTTCTCGCAGGGTCATTTATCAATTCTTGTTGCAAAACCCATATTTGCCCTTGAAATTAACCCTTGTACCTAAGAAACTATAACAGAATCATTACTCACTTTTAAAGTTTCCTTTAGTCCGATCATATAGATATACATTCACTACATATTACTTAACATTTGAGGCGGATATGACCAAGAACCAAAGTCTTTGATCATTAATATTTATTATCAGTCAAGATGGATTGTCTTCCTTGGAGCATAGACAATGCAGATTTCTCATAAAACTTACCTGTTATACACACACAAAGATCACCTCTTCTACTATTGGTTTTTGATTTATTTATTTTACAATTATATGATTAACTCTACAATCTACATTAATTGAGTAGTGTGAGGCTTATGAGGTGGTATTGGAGGCATATCAGAACAAGGATCATAACCACTCTTATTAGGTTGCTCGTGGTCATCATTATCAATGTTTAAAGGATCTCCAGTAGGGAGTGAGGAAATAGCTGCAAATAATGCTTCCTTGAGAGAAGGGTCTTTGGTTACAGCTTCACTCACAACATCCACCAAGGCAAGTCTTTTCTCTGGGGTTATCAATGTCGGAAACCCTTGAAATGTTTGAGGGTAACCTTGCAATGGAAAAGGGAATAAGGATTGTTTGTGGTGGAGTGAATTGTTTTGGAATTGCACGTAGTTACTTGTGGGAAGGGTGAAATCCAGTGTTACTGTGGGACATGTTGCAGATGGGGAGAAAGTAGCTATAGCAGTTGAGGCTGGGCCAGATAGTGGTGAAGAGAAGAGGAGTGAATTTGATAGAGTAGTTGTGCCATGTAAACTTGTGGTTGATCCAGAAAGGAATGTGTTCAGTGCAGCTGATGTTAAGCTTGCCATTGGTCTGGCTGCTGGTGGGAGCTGGTGATTATGATTTCCTTCATAGGTTGTGATGAAAACAGTCTCATCCTTGAAACACCTTTGCACCTGTTACAATCCAAGTTATTATACCATAAACTGAGTGAATTAACTCTTTATGAAACTTTCAAGCCATACATACCATGTCACAACATTTAGTAATTCAATTAACGTGATTTTTGTAACTTTAGTCCCCCACTTTTTTTTTTTGAGTGATATTAGTCCCTAATGTTTTCCTCTTTTGTAATAATGGGATTTTTCCCCTTATATATTCCCATATATACTTTTAGTTCCTAAAGTATCGTAATTGTGCAATTTTGGTCCCCTATTTTTAGATTGTCCATAATCATGATGCTTGAGGACTCAAATTGGAGGACCAAAGATAATCACAATATTTATGAGACTAAAAATATGGAAAAAATAAAGAAAAAAATAAGGGAAACTCCTTTATTGAAAAAGGGGAAAAAGCTGGGACCAAAATCACTAAAAAAAAATTGTGGGGAACCAAAATTGCAAAATCCCAATACTTGAGAAGTGAGAACTAAATGGAATTAAGTGAATCTTAATAACACATTCTTTTTTATAACACGTTTTTTTTTATTAAAAAAAGAGAGATGTTTGTTCATGAAATACTACCTGCTTACGAACTGGGCATGCAGTTCCCATGCTGCAACGATAGTAGGCCCGGGGACAAGGGTTGCCCTTCGCTGTTTTTTGTCCGTACTTTCTCCATTGACACCCATCACCCAACTGAACATTCAAATTTGCATTTAAAAATCAAATTAAACTCAAACACATATCCCATTTTATCAGCGGGGTGACTCAAGACATTGGTAGCATAAAGCAAATTTGTGAAATGAGTTTTTTTTTTTTAAATTATTAAACATAATGTAGTTTTAACTGATGTGTCGATGTTACAACTTACACTTCAAATTTAATATATTATTAGTAAATGGTAATGAGTTAAGTGTAGAGTATACAAACAAAATGAAAACATATATAGTTTGTTATATTATATTTAGTTTCTCCTTAACTTTCAGTGAAAATAAAATTTATCACCTTTTTTTTAAATTTTACAAATATAGAAGAGAATTGATTTTTCTTTGAAATATTAAAAGCATGCTAATAAGAATTCAGTACACAGCTACTCAACCCCATTACAAGGAGATTACCAATACATGACAACAGCTCAAAAGAGCTAATCGTGTCCAAGAGGGGACTAAAAATCAATCCCACAAGGAACCAATATTCTTCCAAGTTATTAAACTCCTAGATTCTACATCCTATAGATGCAATCCAATGGGTCAATACACCTTTCATAGAGAAGACAATGATCGGACTTTGGCTTGGCCAAAAACCATTGCTATGAGCACAACTTAATGTTATTATAAACCTTTGAAAAATCTAATATCCTATTGGAGAAAATACACTCATTCCTGGCATACGGTTCAATCTAAAACATCTGAATTGGTATATTGTTTATTTTAACTTGTTTACAACACAATACCTAAGGTGTCCTTCCAAAATTTGATAAGTTAATTGTGCATATATTTCAGAATTAAAGCTTAAGATATAATTACAAAATAAGATAGAATACCGTACCAATGAAAAATCTGGTCGTGCCCTTATGGACACTCTAGCTCTCCTGCAAGTAATCTCAGATGCTTGTTGATCCTCTATTATTATTCGTTCTTGCGATCTTATTTGGCTGTTGATTTCACTTTCATTATTCTTCTCAATGTTTTCCGCTGAGGCAAATCCTTCTGTTTTGCTACAATCTGAAGGTGAAGCCTCACCAATAGTTAAGAACTCCCGGGTAGGAAACACTGGTTTCTCCGCATCTTGTCTATTTCCCTTCTAAATTTATGAAAAACATGTGCAAGGGTTAATATATTTAATCAGCTCAATATAATTCAAATAAATGAAATAACACAGAGTTTAAAGGATATGTACCATCAGTGTAAACCAATTTTATACAGACATCCGATAAGAACTCATTATTTCGCCATGTCAGCCACTTTTGTAACCGCTTTTTAAAAAATAACTACCAAATAATGAGTTCTCATTAGATGTCTTTATAAAACTAATTTACACTGACAGTGCATGTCCCTACTTCTCAATAACATATTGCAAAGACCAGGCTTAAAAAGTTTATTTAACCACATTAATTTACCAAAATTAAAGTTTAATTAACCAAGAAGGATCGTTAGATCGATTGATGACCTAGCACAATCCAAGTAATGTTAATTACAAAAAACAACAAAACACAATACATTAATCTCTAATTTTTTTATAACCGTTGTTTATCTGTTAGTGTTTAACTCTTTGTAGCTAGGCCGGACTTAACTTTGGGAATTAATTTGAAAATATATATAGAGTTGACCAAGTTAATTATACGAGATAGTTTTCAAATCAAAAATTTTCAAGAAATTATAATCGAACAAAGATGAACAACAATTAATCAAACAAGCAAATATATATATATAAAACAAAATTGAAGTCAAACATGCCTGCAAGTCATGATGCGATGAAGAGAGTTGATGCAGCTGCACCGCCAAAAGTAAACGACTGTGAAGGGCAACGCAGCGTTCATTGACCACATTTAACATAGCTCTTAGATTTTCATTCTCCTTCTTTGCTTCCTCAAGTTTCACTCGCAGCATGGCGCCCATCTAATTAAGAACCATTCATCACAAACAAAAATTACTTACTTATTGATCATGTCCAACATAATTAAAGGGACATCAATCAAATTAACATATATGCAGATTAATTAAAAATAATAGATGTTTTTAATTCACTTATTTTGTAGCCCCATAAAGCTAGATTAGTTACCCACTTGGATTTGGGTCTGTCCTTGTCCTTGAATTTGGTGGGGAAGTTGTCCTGAGTTATTCAGGCTCAAACTGAGAAGAGTAGATCCTTGCTGCACAATTAAAGTAATTAGGTTAGCAAAAGATAATTTAAAAACTCAAAAGTATGGTGTGAGAAAATCTCCACACCCATGATTCACTTAAAAAATTGTATGATTGTGAGTAAATAAATAAAAAAGGGTAAAAAATAAATAAATAAAGTGAAATAATTATGGATCGAGATCATGAAGGTGAAGTGTTGAGCGATATATTAATTAATATAATTAACAAGTAATTAAGCAAGCAAACTTAACATCTCATTTATGAAAATTAACTTACAGTACTATATTGAAGGGAGGGTTCCTCGGTCTTGTTCGGTGATTCTCTATTGTTATGATCATATGCTCTTTCTTCAAGTTCCAGCAAATTTTTTATTGCAACTTTCTCTTCCATTTGTATAGCCTTTGTGCTGGTTGCTGCTACTTAAATGATGAGATCGATCAGATATGCAAGTATAAATAACTATAAATAAATAACTACAATATATATAAGGGGTGCAACCTGCAGCGTCTGTGGATGGATGGAACTTCTACACGATCATTACATACTAGTCTTTGCTAAGTCTGTTTCTACCTGTTTCTTTTTCCATATAAAATATATAATTCCGCTTTTCAAGTACTATTTTTATATAAATTATAAATTTGACCTCAAGTAGGGGTGGAAATATAAAAAAAGAAGTCTAAAGAGATGAGAGGGAGAAGATAGCAAGTAATAGAAATATTAAAAAAAAAAAATCATATTTTGATGAATGTGTTTGATTTAAACTAGAGTGCGCTAAACAGGAATGAGGTTATATATAAATTAATAATGTAGAGGTTTTTATTTTTGTTTTCGTTTTGTTTACCAAAGAGGCTCTAAGACATGGTGTGAATAGGAAATGACAAACTAATTAATACCCTTTTAAGTTTTGGTTTGGTCTCTTATATATTATTTGTTCCAAATTGGGGTCTTATGTGTTTTTTTAACGGCAAAAAAAAATATTTTATTAATAAAATAGGAATACTTAAAGAGTGCTCCAACCCATTATAATGAGTGCAAAAGGGGCACTTCAACCCATCATACTGATTACAATGGAGTACTTCAACCCCATACCACTTGGGCAAAAACCCACAAGCGCTAAACACCCATACTAACACCTAATCCTCCATCATCTAGACAAACAATCCATGGGGTTGGTAAACCATTCATAGAAGAGGCAGACATTTGGTTTCCCCTTGCCAAGAGCCACCTCCAATATAGCACCTATATTTTCGCAAAGAGGTTCACAGGCTCTTCCACCTTATCGGAGAAAACACACTGGTTTCGTGCCTCCCAGATGACCCAAATCACGGAATGCCAGATCAAAGCTAGCCCATCCCTTCTACGCCTACCACTACTCAGAGAGCACAGAAGGAGATAAACATAAAGTAAGTCTCGTGGTAGTACTAAGAGCGACCCCAGCCACCTAAACACTGCATACCAGACAGAACTAGCCAAATTACAAGTTAGGAAGAGGAGTGAGCTTGTCTCCTGGGGGGGACCGCAGAGGGCACATATCACCCCACCCACATCAGTAATCACCCTCATACGGAACAAATTGTTCGAGTTGGAACCCTATCCAAGAGCAATTGCCTGGAGAAAGCAATAACTTTGGACGGAGTTAGACTCCTCCGTAAACTTCCTAGGACCATAACCTCATCATCCGACCACCCTAAGATCCGTGAGCTATCAGCGGTGAGGAACTGGTAAACCGACTAACTGAATACACTTCGTCCTCATGATGTGACCAACTCCAATGATCATCCTCCTGAGTCAAGTGTACGAAGCCGAGCCGAGCCATGAGTTGTCGGACCAGCTCCTCCTCCCAGGCAAAAATGCCCTTCCTCCACCTTAATTCCCACACCCATCCCTGACCCTCCGACCTCCCATATCTGCAATCACTGCCTGCTGCTGGTCGGATATCAAAAATAGTCGTGGAGTAAGCATTCTAAGGTTGGATCCAACCTTTGGCAGTTTGGAATGTGAAATTATGGCGGTTAATGGGATGGCAAGGCTGTTTTTGACCGGCATATTACGGCAGTCACAACCGCCTTTTTAACCAGGAAATTGTAGCGGTTGTAACCGCCACTTTTGTCATCGATAGGGGGATTTAGATAGAATATTGTGGCGGTTTAAAATGTCATTATATATGGAAAACTAACCTCCATTTTATACATGGCAGATTCTAGCGATTACCACAAACCGCCATTTTATATGGAATGGCGCCCACAATTATGGCGCACTGGGGGGCCACCATTCGTGTAAGTTACGACAGTTCAAACCGCCGTTTTGTACGAAAATAACCGCCCTAATTTACGAGGTTTTTTGTAGTGGGACCCCCACCCAAGTGTTCGTCCAGAAGCGAGTAGAAGCCCCATTTCCCATCCGTCTCACAATACTCTTTGAGAACCATTCCTGATTGAGCCCCCTCTGCCCACCCTATTAGACATAAATCCTTCCACCACCAGGAAGCAAGGGGTGGATCTTGACCGAAGAAAGGTCCTTCTCCCTAGTAATGCCAGATTGCAGGCCTACCATCAAGCAGCCTCCATCACCATTTCCCCAACAGGCCAATATTAAACACCCTCAGATCCCTGACTCCTAGACCACCCCCATTTTCGGTTTGCACACCTCCGCCCACTTAACCCATGGAATCTTCTTACCGCTGTTGGAGCCACCTGATAACATCAATATTGCATCATTTTATTAGGGATAGTAGAGTGTAATTTGAATAATTATTGAATGGTTTCACATACAATTCATTCTCTTTTCATCTTAAATGTGCAGAAATAGAAATTAAGCAATATGATGAAGAAATGCAAGTTTGGGCTTAAAAGTGGGCTAAAAGAGGCCCATAATGCTAAACACGGCCTTCGCATAATATAATGAAGCATGTCCATGCTTATCTGAAGAAGCAATTAGCCACGAGCGCACCTTACGCGCGTCCATGCGCTCCCCGGATAGCTGGTTGGTATTTTAATCATATCTGGAGCTGTAGTTATCGGATTGAGGCGTTCTTTGTGGCGTTGGAAAGCTAAGAGAATTTCCTACAACTTTATCACAAATTGGATGACTTTAACATGCAGCACGGCCTCTTCATCATGGAGCACGGCCGTGCTCCACCAAAAAAATCTCAGAAATTGATGTCGGCAAGCGTAGAGGTGGCGCAGACGCGTAAAACAGCCTGTAAAGGGAGCACGGCCTTGGAGCACGGCCGTGCTCAGGCCGTGCTCAACCCAAAACTCAGCCTATAAAAGGAGCGCTCAGTAGAACATTTAAAAATACTCCGGGATCGACTTTCTCCCAAATTCTTTTCTTCCCCTGTAATATTTCAGTCTTATTTTACTAGTTTTAGTTGTTACTCTATTTGTTTTATATCTAGTTTATTATTTCCTTCTACTTAGTAGTGGAATAAAACCCCGTCACTAAGGTGATGGGGGATCTAATGTCGTATCTGTGATCATTAAATAATTTATAATATTAGTACTTAATCTCTTCTATGATTAAATTATTCCTAGTGAATTTATTCTATAAGAACTGATCATTCTTTACTCAGCTAATTAATTGTGTGGCGATCGTACCTTCAATTAGTTAACGGAACTCTAGGGATAATTGAATCTGCATGCTCTGCCGGATCAAGGATTGCGTGTTCATTTTCAGTCAGTCATTGAATTGATAAATCTATTGGTACTTTATGCTCTTTCTATTTACTTACTTTGAATGATCAAACAAAGTAATAAATTAGAAAGAAGACATTAACATTGCATGATCATTGGGTGTTAATAGCTTTTGAATAGAGATTGGTAATCAGTTAGAATTATTGCTCTTATTATAAATTGGTCAAATTCACAGATATACACTTTAGTGATCCCGTTACCTTGGTGACATTTATTTTATTTGCTTTCTTTTTATTTATTTTTATATGACTTATCTTTATATGACTTATCTTTTATACACTTTGTGTAATTTCACTTCAACTATTTGTCTAAATAACAAATTAATCTAAGTAGAGCAGTATTCGTTTCAATTCCCTGTGGAGACGATAATCTTTTATACTATAACTTGACGTTTAATCGTGCACTTGCGATTTTGACGCAACAAGTTTTTGGCGCCGTTGCCGGGGAATTGTTAATGATATTGATCAAAATGATTAATTGTTAATTCAGACGCTTTTTGTAATTATTTTATTTTCTCTTATTTTTATTTTTTATTTTTATCTTTTCTTTTTCTTTTTCTTTCTTGTCATTTAAATTCTAGTATAAACCGCCTACAGAAGGTTCATCATACTATATGGACGGTTATATTTTTTCTTTTTATTTCTTGTCATTTAAATTCTACTATAACCGCCTACAGAAGGTTTTACCTACTACATGGACGGTTTTATTTTTTTTTTTTTTGCCTTTTATTTTTTTTCTTTCATTTTACTGTTGTATAGCATCTCCTGTTGGAAGATTAGATTTTATTTTTCTTTGTTTTAAATTTTATTTCTATTTTCTTTTCTTTTAATTTCTAAAAAATTAAAAAAAAGGGATAATGTTTCCTAATTTAGAACTTAATTGATCTGGATTAGGATAGTGTACTTCTGACATTTATTTGTTGGAAGGTCCCCTTGAGGTGTACCAAGAGCTGGAAGTGATTGCCGGTAAGGATTGGGTAAACTCGGGACTTTGAATAGACAAGGTTGAGCTTCGCACGCTGCTCAGTAAAAAAGGATCGTGTGCTACCCTTTACAGAAATGCTTTTTCTTATGGAAGTAAACATAGGAATGATTTGTGGGTAATCATGCTGAGAAACCCTCTGGCTTTTGTCATCTGTAGCCACCTAGGAGGTAAGACTCTGGGTTCCAACAAATGGAGCATTGTGATTAAATAAAATATACATTCATCTATGACAAACTGTCAGTTTTGGGAAGAAAATGCCTACTGCATCTCCTCCAGAATATGCTCGTGAAATTTTCCACAGGGGAGTCCCTTTCCACTCTTTACTTTTAGCACTTAAATTTATTGTTATATCTTTATGTGCTTATGCTGTGATTACTAGCATTGAGGACAATGTTAGAAATAAGTGTGGGGGGAGAACAACATAACTACATGACTCATGAATTCTCAAATAAATTGAAAATTTGAAGTTAATTAATTTTTGGGGAAATTAAAATTTTTAGATAGCTTTAAATTTCTTAAAAGAAAATATTTTCTGAAAAGCTGAGAAATTTGAATAAGCCCTTCATTGACAAAATCTCCAAGAAAAACTTCTATATGTGAAAATTCGAGCCTAATCTAGGGGTTATATTTAACGGATTGATTTTTAAAACCCCTATTTTTCATTTGAGTGTTTTCAGTAACAATTGTGTTCTATAACTTGATATGTGACCATTCAAAGCGAAACTAATTTACAAAATTTTTGAAAAATGATTGAGGCACTTAGGATTGTTTCTAGCCTCCAACACTTTGAATTGGAAATTTTTACCAACTAGCTGCCCACTTCGAGCCTTCAAGATAAAATTCATTTGATACCTCATATTCCTTTGAAAGAACTACAAAATTGGTTATCATTGAGTTATAAAGAGCAACGTGGCATTGGTAAAAAAAAATATTGAGAGGAAAAAAAAGTACGATGAGGAAGTATAAAAAAAAAAAAGCTTATGAAAATGTGGTTTTCTGCACCAAAAAATGCCAAAATTGTGAAACAAGGATTTATGCTCAAAAAGAAATAACTAAATTTTCCAAAGCCCTTGTAAAACCATTTTTCTGGATCTTCATACCTTGAATTTCTACCCTTAGCCTCATTACAACCTTATACCAAGACCTCTTGATTTCAAAATTTTCTGTGAATTGTTAGTCGAGTTTTGGTCTATTGTCAAGCCTATGGTAATGCATTGTTTCTGAGAAAATTGTGTGAATTCCCCTTAACCATTGAAACACTTGAGAGATTGAAAGGGAGCGATATATTCTTGGTTGATTTAAATATCAAAGTGCTTATCTTTTTAAAAGTTTCAATCAAGTGGAAATATTTTTTTCAAAGAGATAAAAAGCTGTCTTTCAGAAACATTTGCCCTGCCCCATTCATTGTTAGCTGTTGTTGAAAAATTATTGAGAATTCATAAAACCAATTTGCTTGAGGGCAAGCAAAATTCAAGTGTGGGGGTATTGATAACATCAATATTGCATCATTTTATTAGGGATAGTAGAGTGTAATTTGAATAATTATTGAATGGTTTCACATACAATTCATTCTCTTTTCATCTTAAATGTGCAGAAATAGAAATTAAGCAATATGATGAAAAAATGCAAGTTTGGGCTTAAAAGTGGGCTAAAAGAGGCCCATAATGCTAAACACGGCCTTCGCATAATATAATGAAGCATGTCCATGCTTATCTGAAGAAGCAATTAGCCACGAGCGCACCTTACGCGCGTCCATGCGCTCCCTGGATAGCTGGTTGGTATTTTAATCATATCT
This sequence comes from Calophaca sinica, assembly GCA_037113605.1. Taxonomy (NCBI): domain Eukaryota; kingdom Viridiplantae; phylum Streptophyta; class Magnoliopsida; order Fabales; family Fabaceae; genus Calophaca; species Calophaca sinica. The sequence goes on along the minus strand of CM073732.1, from coordinate 55,606,410 downwards.
GGAGCTGTAGTTATCGGATTGAGGCGTTCTTTGTGGCGTTGGAAAGCTAAGAGAATTTCCTACAACTTTATCACAAATTGGATGACTTTAACATGCAGCACGGCCTCTTCATCATGGAGCACGGCCGTGCTCCACCAAAAAAATCTCAGAAATTGATGTCGGCAAGCGTAGAGGCGGCGCAGACGCGTAAAACAGCCTGTAAAGGGAGCACGGCCTTGGAGCACGGCCGTGCTCAGGCCGTGCTCAGCCCAAAACTCAGCCTATAAAAGGAGCGCTCAGTAGAACATTTAAAAATACTCCGGGATCGACTTTCTCCCAAATTCTTTTCTTCTCCTGTAATATTTCAGTCTTATTTTACTAGTTTTAGTTGTTGCTCTATTTGTTTTATATCTAGTTTATTATTTCCTTCTACTTAGTAGTGGAATAAAACCCCGTCACTAAGGTGATGGGGGATCTAATGTCGTATCTGTGATCATTAAATAATTTATAATATTAGTACTTAATCTCTTCTATGATTAAATTATTCCTAGTGAATTTATTCTATAAGAACTGATCATTCTTTACTCAGCTAATTAATTGTGTGGCGATCGTACCTTCAATTAGTTAACGGAACTCTAGGGATAATTGAATCTGCATGCTCTGCCGGATCAAGGATTGCGTGTTCATTTTCAGGCAGTCATTGAATTGATAAATCTATTGGTACTTTATGCTCTTTCTGTTTACTTGCTTTGAATGATCAAACAAAGTAATAAATTAGAAAGAAGACTGTTAACATTGCATGATCATTGGGTGTTAATAGCTTTTGAATAGAGATTGGTAATCAGTTAGAATTATTGCTCTTATTATAAATTGGTCAAATTCACAGATATACACATTAGTGATCCCGTTACCTTGGTGACATTTATTTTATTTGCTTTCTTTTTATTTATTTTTATATGACTTATCTTTATATGACTTATCTTTTATACACTTTGTGTAATTTCACTTCAACTATTTGTCTAAATAACAAATTAATCTAAGTAGAGCAGTATTCGTTTCAATTCCCTGTGGAGACGATAATCTTTTATACTGTAACTTGACGTTTAATCGTGCACTTGCGATTTTGATGCAACACCACCCCACAGGAATTCCCTCTACAATCAGACCACCATACGCCATACCCTCGTAGGCATCTTAAGAAAGGAAAGGAAGAATATAGGAATACTATTTAGGACCGAGTTTATAAGCACAATCCTACCTCGGAAGCTAACGAACCTATTTCGCCACGATCATATTCTGGAGCGAATAACTTGCATCATAGGCTCCCAAGTACTCAGCTTCCTAGGATTGGTGCCTAATGGTAGCACAAGGTACTTACGTGTAAATGTTATACTAATGTGGTCTCTTTGTTTAGAAGTGGTCTCTTATATTACAAAAATTAAACCAATGTAGTCCATTTTTTTGCAAAATAAGGGGCAATAATGGGACCATATTGGTATAATTTTTATAACATAAGGGATCATTTCGAAACAAAATTAAAAACAAAAGGGACCATATTGGTATAGTTTTTATACATAAAGGACCAATTTAAAATTTTTAATACATAAGGGACCAAACTGAAACCTAAAATAAATATAAGGGATCAAAAATTTAGTTTAGCCTATAATTATTTAGTTTAAAATTTTACATTGACATTTTCATTGATTTAAGGGTTAATACCGCTTTTAGTCCCTGTAATATCAGGGAAATCCAGTTTTAGTCCCTCACTTCACCTCTCCGTCTACGTGGCATGAGCAACATGTAAATTTTTTTACGCCTGGTTGCTGACACAGCATAAACCATATTAAAAAATAAATAAAATAACAAATTAAATAAATAATTAATAAATAGTTAATAAACGAAATGCATAATGAACAGAACTTCATCTTCTTCCTCCCTTCACTGCTTCTCTTCTTCCTCTGTCCTCTACCCTCAATCCCCAATTCCCAGAAAGAAAATGTTGTTTTCCCTCTTCATATCCTTCTTGCCGTGTCCTTATCTTGTTGGATTCGAGTATTTTTTTATGAAAAAAAACATAAAAACAGCTTCACAAGAGCAAATAGGGGAGACAGGGAGCAAATAGAAAAATCAAAGGCAACGCCATGTTGATTCCCTTCACAACCACTCAATGAAAACCAAACCAACCAGGAACAAGGAGATTCGGAAGAAGAACAACAAGAATATGAAACCCTAGAAGACGACCAACAACAATCACTCATCGAAAACCAAACAAACCCTGCCGCGGCGTCTAATCCTGTTGCGGCGGTGGAATCGAACAGTGCGGAGGAAGCAAATAATAAGAACGACGACGACTACGACGACGAAGGACAAGAGGAAAAAGATGAAGTAGGGAGGAAGAAGGTGAAGTAGGTAACGAAGGAAGAAGCTTTCTGTTCTTCGGTGTTCTACGGTGCTCTGGTTGAAGTGACAAGTGAGGAGGAAGGGGAACACACTGGGTTGCCCGTTTTTGGAGGAGCGGAGGGAGGGAATGGGGAAGAGAGGTTAGGGTTAGGGTTGGAGTTGGGGTTTGGGGGATTGAAGAAGGAGTGCATATTGAAAAGGGTTGGGGGTGGTGGTTGATTAGGGGTGGTGGTTGATTAGGGGAACCCATCACCAGATTGGGAATTTGTGAAGGTTTCTGCAGAATTTGCAGAGAGACTGAGATTCAGATTAAGATTGAGAAAAAGATAGAGAGGGAGATGAGTGCATGCAGAGAGAGTGAGACTGAGATTCACTTCATTCTGTGTTAATCGGGTACTGCGATCTCCTTCTTCTTCTTCTTGAGTGCGCTTTGGGTTGATGATAACATTATCTCTCAGACATTTTTACCTCAAATTGGGATTTTTCGCAGGAAACTGAATTGGGGATTTAGGGTTTGATGATCTGCTGCTAGTAGGAATTGTTATGAACGGAATTTAGGGTTTGATGATCTTCTGTTAAGTTAGAGGAATTTTATTTTGGTTTTAGAATTTAGAGGAATTGTTATGAAGGGAAGAAGATGAATCTGGCTTCAGCTTCAGCTTGAAGACGACGCGAAGAAGATGAACGATGAAGTTCTGCTCATCTTTTTTTTTTGGTACAATCTGTTCATCTATTTAGTTATTTAATTGATTTTTTTTAATATGGTATATGCTGTGTCAGCAAGGAACTAGCCATGTGTAAAAAAATTTACACATGACTCATGCCACGTGGACGGAGAGGTGAAGTGAGGGACTAAAACTGGAGAAACTGAAATTACAGGGACAGAATCTAAACAAAAATTTTAGCAGTGACTAAAACTGGATTTCTCTGATATTATAGGGACTAATCGCGGTATTAACCCTTGATTTAATATCTTTTGGGTGAAGATGTATTACTCCATCTCGTCCATATTATAAGAGACAAAACTATAATTCACACCGACCAAGGAAATGCTTTGAAATTAGCTAATTCCAATTAATACTCCTAAAAATTTACTTTTTTTCCAAATATATCCCTTTCATAAATTGTGGCCGATAATTAATAACACTTAATTCACATAAATTCCACTAACTTAAATAAAGGCATAATTAGAAATTAGCATTTAATGTCTATAAAAATTTATGCTTGTTTCTTATATTTTATACCAAAAATTTGAACTCATTTGTCTCTTATAATATGAACAGTAGAGAGTATCATTTACATGTATATAGTTTGTTGCTTGACCCATGATACAGATCTAGCAAGCCCTACTTTTAGGTCTATAGGATCCAATCAAGAATCATCATGAGAAACCATTAGCATGAGGTGGTTTTTGTTTTCTTTATTTTTCCTATCTCTTTTATTATCTTTTGTGGATTTTTTTTATTTTTTGTTCTCAATTTTCCAGTTTGGTGGGTACAAATATTACCAGCACAAAATTTGTTTTTTTTTTCCCTCACACGTAGCTCAAGTGAATGAGTTTAGACACCTTAAGAGCAAAATTTGTTAAGAAATACAAAATCTGTAAGAGCAAAAGAAACATTACAAAAATTTTGTTAAAAATTACAAAATTTGTTTTTTTTGACAGAAAATTAGTTTTCTTAAGAGCAAAAGAAATATATATATATATATATATATACACACACACACACACAACCACCAAATAACCAAGAGCTACAAGGGGAGAAGTATCTATTAATACACCCAAGAGGGTCCAGTCCATAAACCACTCATAAAAGAGACATGTACCAGACTTACCCATAGCCAGACACCACACCTCCAAGATATTACCTGAATTCCAAGACAATACCAATACAAAATTTGCGTTGGTGGCTTAAATTGGTTGGTGATTTAGTGTGTCTATTTTGGTGGGTTCGGTGCTTTAAAGCACACTAGGAGTTGTTTTTGTCGATACACGTTTTTTTAACAGCAAAATAATATTAATAGGGGAATAGTACGTAGGGGTAGCTTAACGTGTTATAGGATAACTGTTGCTCTGTTATTGCTAGATCTTGGCACTTCTTCCGCAAAGTTTTAGTGTTTTTTATTTTAATATATGGCTTAAATATGTTTTTAATCCCTCAAATTAGGAAAATGTTTGGTTTTAGTCCTTCAAAAAAATTTGTCTGTTTTTAGTCCCTTTAGTTTGAAAATGTGTCACATTTAGTCCCTGCGAGTTTGGTTTTAGTCCCTCAAAAATATTTCGTCTGCTTTTGGTCTCCTTAATTTGGAAATGTTTTACATTTAGTCCCTTCGTCTGTTTTCGTCTGCTTTTCGACTGATGTTGCTGGGAATAATAACATCGAACCTGGTGTTAGAGAGATTGCAAAGAGAGGGAGAGAGAAATGAGGTACTAAAACCAAACCAAAAACAGGGATTAAAAAGTAGACGAAAATAGTCGCAGGGACTAAATGTGACATATTTCTAAACTAAAGGGACTAAAAGCAGACGAAAATTTTTTGAGGGACTAAAACCAAATTTTCATGGACTAATGTGACACATTTCTAAATTAAAGGGACTAAAACAAACGAAATATTTTTTTTTTGACGAAATGAAGAACTCTTGAAGGAAGAACTCTGGTCGGAGCTTAAAAGTATTGTGCATGAAGTGGCTCCACATAAAGAAATGAAGGATAAATGGATTTGGTTGTTGGACAACTCAAAATCCTTTTCTGTCAAGTCAGTTTATATAAACTTGTTAATTTATATAGCTCTTGTTTTGTGGATCACAATCTATCTAAGCTTTATGTTTGTAGGGAAGGGAAATCATTAACTATGTCATTCTCAGAATGATCTGTGAACCCTGTCGAGTGTTTTTAGGCTCTGAAGCAGAGATGTTATGCTCTTGATATAACAGGTTGGAGTACTCTTTATACTCTTTTGTTAGTAATGTTTTTGTTTATAAAAAAAACACATGGAACTATATTTTTCTTATTTAGAAAGTGGGCGTGCCTCACGAGCTTCAATGTCCTCTTTTATAATTTCTTCCATAGAATTCTTTAGGAGGTCTCTTTTTTTTTCTGTGACAGGTTGAGCCAAGCATTAGATGTCTTTAGATTAGATTTAATTGTAAAAGCAACCATCTTGTAGTGCAAGTCAACCGTAGAAATGTCCTCGTTCTCACCAACAACAATTGAAAGGGACAAATAGGGGCTATGGATGTCTTTTTCCCTTTCACCCGGGGAAAGGAAAACGAAGGATATGATCATATGATGAAAATGCCTTATCCAGCTTGACTCAGCCTGTGACACTAATTAGCCCTGCCTTACCTTTCCATTAATTAATAAAGAAGGCAACAAATGAATGAAAAGAGGAACTTCTACATTTTAAATCCATATCTATTTATTCCAATTTTGTTCATATTGGTGTAGGGATTTTTAGTCTCACATCGGGTAAAATAGTAAAGAGGAGTGAACCTCTTTGTTATAAAAGGAGGTTTGGGCCTTGGTTTTATGGACACCATTCAAAAGCTTATCTAGCAATTTTTGTCTCCAGATAAATTCCTCTCTTTGTTTTAGAATTTAATAGAATTCTTAGTATGCTCTGTGGTTGCAATAATGAACCTCCACATCGTAAAAGAATTTATTAGGAATATTTCTTGTAAAAGGAGAGGTGTGAGGAATAAGTTTTGCTAGTGGGGAAGCTTTGTGGGTGTCTTGAGGGTGCGAGAGAAAATTGTGTAGTTGTAATAATTTTCTACATAGGTGGTTTTTTTCTCCGGGTTTAGGAGTTTTCCACGTTAAATTTTTGTGTTGTTATTATTTCTCTATTTTGTTTTTCTAATTTTCCACAAGTGCAGTTTCTGGGGAAGAGAATTTGAAGAGTCAAATTCCCAACAAGTGGTATCAAGAGCACAGGTTCTGCCAAAGAGGATGTCGGAAGGTAGTTTCAAATGCAATGATTTGATGTAAAGAAATTTGACTGGAAAGATCAACTTTGGCTTGTGGCAAATACAAGTCAAGGATGTGTTGATTCATGGTTTACACAAGGCTTTGAAGGCGGGGTTACTCTGAAAGTAGCGGTGATCTTTGGTAAAGCGCTAGTAAAGCATAAAGTCGATGATGATTGGGAGGATCTGGATTTGAGAGCGACAAGTGCAATTCGTGCATGCGACCAAAAATGTTCTTGCAAACGTGAAGGGAGCATCCACGGCAAAGGGACTCTGGGAAAAACTCGAGGAGTTGTATCAGACAAAGGGCGTCTCAAATCGGTTGTATCTGAAAGAGAAGTTTCATACATTGCAAATGGATGAAGGTACTACTATTTCATATCATTTAAGTATTCTCAATGGCATTGTTTCTGAGCTTGAATCTATTGAAGTTAAAATTGATGATGAGGATCAGGCCTTAAGGCTGATCGTGTCTCTTCCACGGTCCTATGAGCACATGAAGCCGCTATTAATTCATGGGCATGGTAAGGAGAAAATAATTTTCTCGAAGGTTACTAGTAAGCTTCTTTCTGAAGAGAGGAGACTTGGTGGGAGTAACAATCCACATGAAAGTTCTGCATTGGTAGCTCGTGACTGGAAGAAGAAGAACTCCATAAAGAATGTCTGTTGGGGATGTGGGCAGTATGGCCACATCAAGAAGAATTGTAAAGGTAGAACAGGTTTGGCAAAAAGCTCTGTGTCAGCAAGTGGAGATGCTGATAATGAGGCTAACATTATCTCCGATCTTGATGTCTTTTGAAAGAATGACATGTATATCCTTATGGCATGGGTCCTAAAGTTGCCATGATAAAGGGTATTAAATGTTAGCGGGATCACATTTTGCACACGGGCATTGGTTGACATTGATGCAGGGTGTGTGGTGAAATTTATATCGATGGCTGATTAACTTCCATGAGAGTCAAATATGGGAGTTGCACCATAGTTTTTTCAGCAAGGTTATATTTCGACATGTGCCGAGTTTAAATGCTTGGGATGGCTAGTTCTGAGTGATTATGCTTTTATGGTGGAGCATGACTGCGTTGCAATGATAGCGAAAGCTATGAGAATCTTCATTAAGGTGGAGCGTTGTGGGACCACAAAGTCACAAGGTGAAGATTGTTGGTGTTGGGACTTTTAGTCCCACATCGGGTAAAATAGTAAAGAGGAGTGAACCTCTTTGTTATAAAAGGAGGCTTGGGCCTTGGTTTTATGAACACCATTCAAAAGCTTGTCTAGCAACTTTTGTCTCTAGATAAATTCATCTCTTTGTTTTAGAATTTAATAGAATTCTTAGTATGCTCTGTGGTTGCAGCTTGGGCTGAACCTCCACATCAGAAAAATAATTTATTAGGAATATTTCTTGTAAAAGGAGAGGTGTGAGGAATAAGTTTTGCTAGTAGGAAAGCTTTGCGGGTGTGCGGGGGTGCAGAGAGAAAATTGTGTAGTTGTAATAATTTTCTACAAAGTGGATTTTTCTCTGGTGCTGGTGGTTTTTCTCTTGGTTTGGGAGTTTTCCACGTTAAATTTTTGTGTTGTTATTATTTCTCTATTTTGTTTTTCCAATTTTCTACAAGTGTAATTTCTGGGGAAGAGAATTTGAAGAGTCAAATTCCCAACAGTTCACTATTTGCATTTTGCATACATATTCCAAAAAAAAATTATTGAAATCAAGTTGATTGGTATAAGTAGCAATAAGTTTGGTTTTCTTTAAGTAAAATCTCGCGTTCGAGTTATGCAAATAGAAAAATTATTATGCAGTTGAGAGTTTTGCCTCTTATACAGATCCAACCTACTCGACTTATATTAGTTGGAGTGGATATATATGACATATGGGTACCAAGATCTAGAAGAAAAGCAAAATAGAAACTATATATTTTTGTTATTCATGCATATACAACATAATTTCGTAACTATTACTCTCTTCGGTCTCATATATAAGAGACAAATACACTTTCTAAGTTTATTGAATAACTGATGTATCTAGTCTATATGTATCTGATCTATATTATATACCAGATACATCAGTTATTCAATAAACCTAAAAAGTGTATTTGTCTCTTATATATGGGACAAAAAATAGTATATTTATAAAAAAAAATACAATTTCGTAACTTAAAAAAAAACTATTAAAAAAAAATTCAGCTACTAGATACACACAAATAACTAGCTTTACCTTGGATCAATGGTTTTGACCAAAGTGTATTTGGGCATTAATTCTTCAACGGGCTGACGTCACCCTTATGTCTTCAAAGAAGTAACTCCCCATCTTTTATTGTTTTTGCTTATTTATCCAAAGGATGGCACGCAACTGTTTATATTTATATATTAATTAATATAGTGTCTGCAGGTTTCAGCATTAAGCCAGATGCTAAAAGCTTAACTTCAGGGAAATAAATAAGGTCTCCAAATAAGGTTACTTTTGCTGTGTTAAGCTTATAGATTAAAAAATATGCCCAATATTGGTTTCCTCCATAAAAAATGTCTTTGTTTTAACATTTTCTCCCCAGGGTTTTGACAGAGAGTCAAATATTAGACCAAGTACGTACCCCATCATGTCAAGATCAATATGTAAGCATAATTAATAAACTCTTTACTATTTGTATTATATTATGAAGCAGGAAGGAACCCTGAAACTTCCTCGAAATACTGTTCAAATTAACTTCGAATATCAATATTAATAATATTATTCTAAGCACAAGGTATTACACAGGAAAATATTTGAAAATTCTAATTTAGCCTTCAAATTTGTGATTGACGAGGCGTGGTGATTAAGTTGGCAATTAATCATCTTTCTTATTTTCAGTTGAAAGAGGACTAAATTTAAAGAACATGCGGTTCAGTATCTTCTGGAAGAAGACTTTTGGAAAAGCACTCTATGCGCGGCTATCCCGTGTTTGTTAATTTAGACTTTTGTAAGTCACTGGGTCCCGTAATAAGCAATTAAAAATCTAGTATGCTCACGTTAATTCAAAGAGTCACCCTGAACAAATTGTTAGAATCCCCAAACCATATACATATAAAAATGGCCACTTAAAGATAGTAAAGGATAATAGATTTTGAAAACGATCCATCAAAGCCATGGTCATGCATGGGGAGATAGATTTTTTTTTATTATAGATAGATTTTTATTTTCAAATCGTTTAAATTTAATTCTTTAGGATATGTTTGGATTGAGATTTTTAGAGGGTTTTAGAGGACTAAGTCTATATAACATTGTTATATATTTGAGATTTTAAAAAAACTAAAAGTGTTGATGCTGGAATTGGTAGGTGTTGATGCCGGGATTGACGAGGTTCTCTTCCTCCTCGGGATTGGGCGTTTTCTCCTTGAGTCAGAAGCGGCCGGGTGGTGTACTGCAAAACACTCACGCCTTGAGTTAGACAGGATTTGGAGGAAGCGGCGGGATGTATTAGAGTTTTAGGGTAAGTCGAGCGTATCAAACCCTGGGGTCTAGCCCCCTTTATATAGTGGAGTTGCTTGGAAGGAAGGAAACCTCCGATTCGATTTCTGCGCCCGGTAATGCCTCCCTGACAATTCTTGATTTAGCTGATCTCTTCCTGATATTTCGGCGACCTGGTGCGAGATGAGCTCTGCCTTCTTACCCGAGCTCGACAAATTGCCTTCGACCTGAGACCCGCCAGACCCGACTTCTGGTACAATTTTAACGACGATGACGTCGAGCTAAGGAAGGGGCGAGCTAATCTGCACAAGGTCGGCAAGCGTACTAGGACTCGGCTCGGGACCGGTCCATAACACAAGCCCCCTAGACTCTTCGCACGAAAGGGCGGAGGGTCTATCCAATGTCCTTGGGTCGGTATCCGAGTCGAGTCACCAAGGTCGGGGGTGTGTCCCAGAAGCTTGTTTGTCTGAGGGGTCACGCTCCACGTGCTGCACCTTTACTCGGCGTTCTGCCACGTGATGGGACTCAGATGGGACGTCTGCTCGACAGTTCCTCTTCCCGCCGTCGATCATCCGATGCGGCCTGAACCGCTAGAACTATATCCAGTTTCGTAAATGTAGAGCTCGGATCGGTTCGGCTCGGTGATCCAGTTAGGAGCCCAGCTCGGAGGTCGGCCCGTAACACAAGCCCCCTAGACTTGTTAACTTGAAAAGTTAAGAAGTCTATATTATTTGTTCTTTTTTGACCCGATGCATGAGGGCTATTGAATGGGGAGTGATCCGTTGTTGATTTTGAACCATAAGTCCCCGAGACTTGCTTGCCGAGTGGTCGAGCAACTTTGTCGAGAGTAGTAGGTCGGGTTGGACCCATCTAAGCCGCTTCAGAGCTAGCCAGGCCTCTTTGCCGACCTGATCTTTTCGGAACCGCAGGGGTCAGTCTTTGTCCCGCTGTGTTTGAGCTCGGCACGTCTTTATGCTGACATGGTGTCTTTGAAACCACAATGGTCTTGTTTAGCTCGACATCGACCTTAGCCGAAATTTGCTTTGGAGCTTGTAGGACTTTATGCCGACGGAATCTCGGGAACCGCAGGGGTCGAGCAGCGAGTGAGCTCACCAAGCCTTTATGCTGACTTGGGTTTAGGACCAAGCCTTTATGCTGACTTGGGTTTAAGACCACGGGGGTCGAGCTGCGAGCGAGCTCACCAAGCCTCTATGCTGACTTGGGTTTAGGACCACGGGGGTCGAGCTGCGAGCGAGCTCACCAAGCCTCTATGCTGACTTGGGTTTTAGGACCACGGGGGTCGAGCTGCGAGCGAGCTCACCAAGCCTCTATGCTGACTTGGGTTTAGGACCAAGCCTTTATGCTGACTTGGGTTTTAGGACCACGGGGGTCGAGCTGCGAGCGAGCTCACCAAGCCTCTATGCTGACTTGGGTTTTAGGACCACGGGGGTCGAGCTGCGAGCGAGCTCACCAAGCCTCTATGCTGACTTGGGTTTAGGACCAAGCCTTTATGCTGACTTGGGTTTAAGACCACGGGGTCGAGTCATGCGAGCGAGCTCACCAAGCCTCTATCTTTGACTTGGGTTTTAGGACCACGGGTCGAGCTGGATGAGCCCACCAAGCCTTTATGCTGACTGTTGCTCGGTCAAGACCTTCCGAGCTTGGGGCTCGATGACTTAGTTAAAACACCCTGAATGCAATATTAAAACACCCTGAATGCAATGGGGATTGACTTATATTAAATGGGGAAGAAAGAGAAAGAAGGATGCGCCTCGTTAAAACCTTTCCAAACCAAAAACCCAGTGGGAAAAAGGGTTTGCAAAGGAAAGAGTACGTCATCCGTTTACAATTGTTTAACTAAAGTAGAGCTTGAGGTGCGTGGCATTCCAGGTCCTCGGTATTGCCTTTCCGGATAATTCTTCTAGCCCATATGCGCCGTGTAGGTGTTCTGATCTGATGCGGTATGGCCCTTCCCATGTCGGCCCTAGTTTGCCCCCGCTTTACATCTTTTTCTCGCCGCTCGAATTCCGGAGGACCAGGTCTCCTACCTTGAAAGTTACCGGTCGGACTGAGTTGTAGTGCTTGGCGACGCCGTTTAGTTGCAAAGTTTTGCACACGGGCAAGTTCAGAAGTTTCTTCCAGGAGATCGAGCTCGACTCTTGCTTCCTCTGGCGTCGATGCCTGGCGTGTTCTCTTCTCGCTGATGTGGAACCGAGCTCTACTGGCACCATGGCCTCCATCCCATACGTTAGCCAGAAAGGTGTTTCATTTGTAGCCGACTGGGGGGTGGTGTGGTATGCCCACAGCACCCCGCAGAGTTCATCCGCCCGCGCCTTTGTCTCTCCACCGCCATGAGGCCATTGAGGATAATCCTGTTTGCGGCCTCGACCTGACCATTGGTTTGTGGATGCTCGACGGAGGCGTAGACGAGTCGGATTCCTAGACCTTTGCAGAAGTCTTTGAACGCTGTGCTGGTGAACTGTGTGCCGTTATCTGTGATGATGGTATGGGGCAGGCCATGGCGGCAAACCAGGCTTTTCCAGACAAATTTTTTGACCCTCTCGGAAGTGATGGTTGCCAGCGGGCACGCCTCTATCCACTTGGAGAAGTAGTCTATGGCGACTATGATGAACTTGAGTTGGCCCGGTGCGAGGGGAAAGGGGCCAGTATGTCAAGCCCAGGTATTGAAAGGCGAGGCGACCACTCCGTCTGAGACTTCCGGTGGAAGATGGTCTCGTTTGGCGAATCTCGGCACTTGTCGCACTTCCTACGTATTCTAGGCAATCCGACCTGGCGTCGGCCGATGGTAGCCTGGCTCGTAGGATTTTAGCCGCCAGGGTCCTAGTTCATGATGGTTCCCGCAAATACCCTCATGTAGTTCTCTCATGACGTGCTCGGAATCGACTTTTCTCTGCAGTGAGTAGTGGGCTGCGAGAAACCTCTCTGTAAAGTCCGTCTCCGATTAGAGTGTAGTCTTGTGATCGCCGCTGGACCTGCGTGATTCTGCCTGGTCTTGAGCAATCTCCCTGTTTCAAGTACTCGACGATGTTCTTCATCCAAGAATCGGCGATCAACTGCGTAGTTTCCATTGTCGCGATGCTTGGTGCCTCTAAAGTTTGGACGACCACCGTATGGAGCTGTCCCTCGGTCTTCATACTAGCCAATTTTGCCAGCAGATCTGCCTTGTTGTTTTGTTCTCGAGGGATGTGCTCGAGTTGGACCTCTTGGAAGTTCTGGATCATGGCGTTGACTTTCTGAGCGTACTGGGCAAGTATGTCGTCTCGACACTGGTACTCGCCCTTGACCTGGTTGATCATCAGTTGGGAGTCGCTCTTGACTCGGAGCGTCTGGGCTCCCAGCTCCCATGCGAGCTTGAGACCGAGTAATAAAGCCTCATACTCGGCTTGGTTGTTGCTAGCTTTGAATAGGAACCTGAGTGCCTGTTCGACGCTGATTCCAGCCGGGCTTTCAACGATGATTCCTGCTCCGCTGCCTTTGGAATTGGAGGAGCCGTCCACATATAGCGTCCAGTACTCGACCTCAGGGGTCGGTGTTAGCTCTGCAATAAAGTCAGCTAAAACTTGTGATTTGATGGGTCCTCTGGGCTCATACCTGATTTGGAATTCGGAGAGTTCTACCGACCATGCCACCATTCGCCCGAGAGTTCTGGCCTGCAGATCCTTTTGATTGGGTAGTCCGCTTTGATTACCACCGTGTGCGCTGAAAGTAAGGCCTCAATCTTCTCGCGGAGGTCACTATCGAGGCGCCCGGTTTCTCCACCTTCGGTACCTTAGCTCGCCCGTGGAGGACTTTGCTCACGGCGTAAACCGGCGCCGCTTCGCTTCTCTTCTATTAAGGCCGAGCTGATCGAGGTGTCGGTGGCCGCCAGGTAGAGGAGGAGGGGGGCTCCTTTGGTGGGCCGTGTAAGGACCGGTGGTGACGCCAGAAACTCCTTGAGCTTTTGGAAAGCCGTTTCACAGTCGTCGGTCCATTCGAACCGGGTCGGTTTCCTGAGTACCTGGTAGAAGGGAAGCGATTTGTCAGCGGAGCGAATTACGAACCTGGAAAGGGCCGCGATACGACCAGCGAGTCTTTGCACTTCCTTGATAGAGCTCGGGCTGCGCATCTCCAACACTGCTCGGCACTTGTCGGGGTTGGCCTCAATGCCTCTGTGGGTGATCATGAACCCCAGGAATTTGCCTCCGAGCACCCGCGAGCACTTCTCGGGGTTTAGCCTGATGTCATATTTCCTCATAATGTCAAACACTTCTGGAGGTCCGGTGGTGTGCCTCGGCTGGGGTTTTGACCACCATGTCGTCATATATACCTCGATCGTCTTCCCGACCGCTTGGCGAAGACCTCGCCCACCATCCTCTGGTAAGTTGACCCGCGTTCTTGAGACCAAAGGGCATAGTGACGTTGTAGAAGTTGGAGGTCTCCGTCATGAAAGCCGTCTTTGGCGCGTCGAGCGGGTGCATCTTGATCTGATTGTACCCGGAGTACGCGTCCATGAAATTGAGCACCTGGTACCCCGACGCGTCAGCCCACCGAGCATCGATGCTAGGAAGAGAGGTATGGATCTTTAGGCGGAACTTTGTTTAGGTCGGTGAAGTCCGTGCACATCCTCCACTTACCGCTGCTCTTCTTGACCAAGACTGACGTTGGAAAGCCAAGTTGGGTACTTGATTTCCTTGATAAACCCGGGTTTCAAGAGCTTTGATGTCTCTTCTCCGCCGCTCGCTTTTTCCCTGCGAGTCTTCTTTTGCGAGCAACGGGCGAGCGCCGTGCTATGGCTAGCTTGTGGCGTGCCACTCGAGGTCTATTCCGGCATGTCCTCCGGCCCCATGCAAACAGATCCGGCGTTGTCGGCGGGACCTCCGTCGAGGACCGCTCGCTCATGCGGGCGATTGCGTCCCAGTCGTATGCTCTTGCGACCTCTTACTTCGATCTCTTTGATGTCATCGGCCGACGCGGCCGAAATCACTCTCCCCTCGGGTCGAGCTCAATCATGCGATTCGACTTGGGCCGACCTCTTCTCTGTCATCCCTTAGGTCGTTGACATAACACCGCCTCACCTCCTTCCGGTGGCGTGTATCGTAGCAATCGCCCATCGGATAGGGGAACTTCATCGCCAAATGGGGGTGGAGACAATGGCGCCGATCCCATTGATGGCGCTTCTACCGATTATCATATTGTAGGCGGTGTCGCGGTGAATCGGCTTCTACCACCAGGAGGTGGGCTTCGATCGTCTTGACCGACTTCCGCTTTGAAGGTGAGCAACACGTCGAAGTACCCGGTCACCCGAGCTTTAGCACCTGAAAAACCGACTAACGTACCTCGATAGGGCCTGATAATCGAGCTCGGTAACTTGAGTCGGTCGAAGGCTTCTTTGTAGATCACGTCTGCCGAAGCTTCCTTGGTCGACGAGTACTCTCTGACGTTAAATCCGCGAGGTGCGGTGATCACCATTAGTCGTCTTGGCATCGATCTATTCCCCGATAATCCGTCTCCGAGAAGGTTATGGTTGGTAAGGCCTCGGGCGGGGCCGCTGTTGATGTCGAGCTGTTGACGGATCTCAGGTGCCTCCTCCGACCGTTGCTAGATTCGCCCCCACCTGCAAAACCACCTGCAATTAAATTGAGTGAGGGTACCTTCGTCTCGACCGCTTCTGCGTTGACGGGCGGGTGAACGTCTTTCGCCTCTCCGAGCGGCCGATCGGTTGCGCCTGCGCTCGGGCAAACGGGATCTTCTACGATTTGTTTCATTCTCCCTGGGGGTTGCCCCATCCCCTTTGTCCACGTACTTCGCTAAATGTCCTTCCTGTATGAGTTTTTCAAGTTTTATCTTCAGCCTTGACATTCATTGGTGGTGTGCCCGTAGATCCGGTGGTATTCGCAGTATCTCTGGCGATCCGCATCTGGTGGGGAGCCCTTCCGAGGGGGCAAGGTTATGAGGTTGCCCGTGTAGGCCTCCTTCAAGACTCGGTCCCTACCCACGGTCAAGGGAGTGAACCGTCCTCCGTAGTCTTGCCGCCCTCGGCGCTCGTTCCTTCTATCTGCCTTCTCTCGGGGCGGATCCCTACTCCTGTCTTGCCGATTCTGGGTTTCCCTTTTGGCGGCAGCAACCTCTTCCATGTTGATATACCCCACTGCTCGGCGTCTCAGCTCGTCCAAAGATCCTGCAGGTCGGCGAGCGAGGGAGTCCGAGAAGGGACCAGGTTTTAGTGCTGACACTATGGCGTGGAGCGCCACATCGGTGCTGAGATTTCTGATTTGAGCCGTTTCGTTGTTGAAACGCTCTATGAAGGACTTCAGCGTCTCGTCCGATCTCTGTTTGAGTCCGACCAGGCAAGTGGAGTTTTTCCGGAAGGCTCGGCTCGTGGTGAATCTGGCCACGAATTGCTCGGCGAGTTGCCTGAATGAGTGGATGGAGCGTTGTGGGAGGTTAGAGAACCACATCATGGCCGGTCCCTTCAGGGTGCAGGGAAAGGTCCGACATTTCAAGCCCTCGGATGCGTCGATCAGCAGCATCCGCGCGTTGAAGGAGGTAATGTGCTCTTCGGGGTCGGTCTTGCCCTCGTAAGCGTCCATGTTGGGGATTTGGAACCGCTTCGGGACCAGGTCGGCCATAACCCTCTCGTCAAAGGGGAGCAAGGTTAGCCCGATTTCGGAGGGTTTGCTTCTTCGCGGCGCTGCCGGACGTGACCCTCTCGCCTTGGGCTCTCCGTGGCGCTGGATGCGTTCGATCTGGACGAGTCCTGGCCATCTCTTCTAGTCCGCGAGGGCGTCTCGTGGCCTTGTCTTTCCTCGCGATCGCGGGCTTCCGCGATCTGGCGCCTTAACTCCTCGTTTTCCGCCCTGAGAAGCTCCAAAGCGGGGTCTGGTGGTGGGTGTCCGTTCAGGCCGGCCGAGTGATTACTTCGCGGCGGCGATCTGTGATTCGCCGTGCTCCTGGTGCGCGCCATCCAGCTAGGGGTTTTCTTGAGGCCTGGGTTAGTTTTACCGGGCCCCACGGTGGGCGCCAATGTTGATGCTGGAATTGGTAGGTGTTGATGCCGGGATTGACGAGGTTCTCTTCCTCCTCGGGATTGGGTGTTTTCTCCTTCAGGGTCCGACGGCCCGGGTGGTGGTACCTGCAAAACACTCTGACGCCCAAGTTAGACAGGGATTTGGAGGGGAAGCGGCGCAGGATGTATTAGGGTTTTAGGGTAAGTCGAGCGTATCAAACCTGGGGGGTCTAGCCCCCTTTATATAGTGGAGTTGCTTGGAAGGAAGGAAACCTCCGATCCGATTTCTGCGCCCGGTAATCCCTCCCTGATAATTCGGGATTTAGCTGATCTCTTCCTGATATTTCGGCGACCTGGTGCAGATGAGCTCGGTTCCTTCTTACCCGAGCTCGACAAATTGCCTTCGACCTGAGACCCGCCAGACCCGACTTCTGGTACAATTTTAACGACGATGACGTCGAGCTAAGGAAGGGGCGAGCTAATCTGCACAAGGTCGGCAAGCGTACTAGGACTCGGCTCGGGACCGGTCCATAACAAAAAGAATAAATGATAAATAATCATATAACATTTCAATCACACTTCATTCGTTTTTAGAAACATCTTATAGCTTCCTTAATTTTGAAAAGAAAGATAGGTCCTCCCCTCCCCTCCCCTTCAAAACCATCCTTTCAAACATACCACTAAGCAATGTGGTGGATACATAATTAGATTCGTTCGATGATCAGAATAAAAAAAACATGATAGGATAAGTTATCATATTCTCAATTAATTCATTGTTTGTAAAAGCTAGGTTAGAAACTAATAGGAGTGATAAGAAATTTGTTTCCACATTCAGTTTATAAAACACAATTTAAAATCTACTTAAATATAAAAATATTTAAAATAAAAAGTAAAATTTTAAAATAATTTAAAATCCAATAAATTTTAAAGTATTTAAAATAAAAACAAAAAAATAATATTAAATATTATACAATTTAATATAGGTTAAAAATATTTAAAAAGATCGAAAACTAGTTATAAAAGATGATATGCAATTTTTTCATTTTATGTGATTAAAAAATAAGAAAATAGAAAAATTAAATATCAAAAAATTTTAAAATTTATATTATTTATACTCTTTTATACTATTATATGATTCATCTCAAAGACATGATAGACTAATATAATGTTATATCATGTGTCATCAAACACATGAGCGGCTCCCCTATTATGTATTGGCTAGGTAGAAGGATATTTGCTTGCTGGCTAGGGTGGGTGGTGGATCCTAGTAGTGGTTCTCTACTAATGTGGTGTGAAGAGGATTAGGAATAGGAGATCTACCCAATTTTGACAGACTCTTGGTTGGGCCCATCTTCACTATGTCAGCTCTTCCTGAGGCTTTTTCGGTATCAAACTAGCAGCAGGCTGGAGTTGCAGATCTCGGGCGGTGGGAGGGATGTGTTTGGGAGTGGAATCTTACATGGAGGAGGCGTCTTTTTGTTTAGTAGGAGGCTTTGGTTGGGGAACTAATGGGCTTCTTAGCATCGAATTCATTCAAAACTGACGAGGATGGGTGGGATTGGAGGCAACAGCTCAGTAGTATTTACTCAGTCAGTTCAACCTATGGATTCTTGTCTGCTAATTCTTCACGGATTTATGGATTCACTAATACGGAGGTTGTAACAGCCCATAATTTTAGTATTTCAGTTTTTTTTGCGAAAAAATACACTTTGCAGTGTTATTTTCACGTTTCTGTGTGCTTTGTTTATCTGTTAAACAACCGTATTAGAATTTATTATTTGTGGAGATAATCTTAGAAATGAGAATGGATAGATATTACATGTGTTGGCAAAATAGGTTAAGTTTAAGTTTTTAGCGTGAAATTCCATCGGATTCTAGACAATGTATCCACACGCTGTGTAATCTGTACCGAATTAGTTACCCAAAATATTATTATTTTTATTTTATTTTTCTTTTCTTTTTATTCAGAGATATTATTTTTAATTTTTAGAAATTTTTATATTAAAGCCTTTTAAAATGTCCAAAACTCCCCTAAGTTCATTATATTATCTTAAATGACCATAAGGGCAAAATTGTAATTTTTTTTACACATGGACCATGAGGGTGTTAACACACCAATTTGTCTACTTTTATAGGGCATTTTTAGTACTTAAATATATCATTTTTTGCACTATTTAGAGGACAAAGGTACTCATGTGTGTCCTATTTTGCAGAATTATCATAAAGACACCACCCACAGCAAAAGATGCGAGAATGAACTGAAAACTTGCAAGTTTTGGAGAGTTTTAGCACTACTAGACGAGTGGTATGGCCTGACAGTACGACCGTACCTAAGTCAGAGATTCAGTAGAGGCGTACCCTCTTGGTCAGTACCACCTGGGGCCGATGAAAAAATCCAGTACAACCGTACCAAAGGCAGTACGGCTATACACAGGTGATGTCAGGGAGTGCAATACGCACAAATACGGGTCAACGTCGCAAGGAAAGTTTGGTACAACCGTGTATATATCCGGTACGGCCGTACCCCGTATCAGAATGTGCAGATTTGAAAGCCAGATGATCTAATATGCATCCCAATCTATAAATAGGCCCTCTTAGCCTATGCTGAAGATCTTCTTGACGAATTTGAGAATCACAAACTCCTTTTTGAGAGTTCTACTTCGATTCCCTTGCTTTCTATTGATTCGTGTTCCCTTGGAGCTTGGTGCCAATTCCGATTCACTATCGGAGCTCGTGAGGACATGAAGAACGTGCTTAAGGACCATCGTCATATCGAAAGGGTGTCTCGGTTTAATTTTTATTCTCTTTGTTATGGATTCATATGGTTTTATGATTGTGTTTATGTTATTATCATTGATTATGAGTAGCTAAACCCATCACTAGGGAGTGATGGGGATCCTTTAGAATACTTTTGATATTTATCTAATTAAGTCTATGAGTTTCTATTTATTTGATTGATTGTTTTATCCCTAGCATGCTTAATCCTATAAGGCCTGATCAACCTTTACTTAGTTGGGTTAATTGGCGGTAACAGGACCACAGTTAGTTAACGGATCTCTAGGAATAAAAGAACTCGCTGTATATACCGGATAAGGTTATTGCTTGTTTCTAATCGGTTATTAGATTAACAAACTCACATGTTCTTAATGCTCTCTCCTTTAATTACCTTCTTGGATCGAACGGAGTAGTTAATTAGGAAGAAAGCTATTAACTAGGTAGTTCTTAGTAATTTAGAGTGGGTGATTAGCTATCAATCAGGATATAGATCTCGTAGTAATTAATTAGTGAATTCAAGAGTAGAGTATTGGTGAACCCGGTTCCCCTAGACCTTCCATAATATAATTAATCCGTTCTCACACTTAGTTTAATTGTTCTTTTTATTTATGTGATAACTTTTGCCATTCTCTAAGTACAACTTTTGTTAGCCTAATAGGATAGATTTTTTACTTCATTGGTACTCGCGCATTCCCTGTGGGTTCGACATTCGGAGTCTTAAAAATGCTCCACTTTTATTACGAGTTACGATCAGGTGCACTTGCCAGAGCCACAACAAGTTTTTGGCGCCGTTGCCGGGGAATGTTTAGCGATATTAATTAAACAAGATTCTATTCACGTTAGGCATTTTATTTTGTTTATTTATTTTCTGTTTAATTTATTATTTCAAGAACATACTAATTTGGTTTCATTTGGTGTATGCAGACAAGGTCTCAACATCCTGAATTGATATTCGACCCTAAAATTGAAAGAACACTTCGTTTATTGAGAAGACAGCAACTAGCAATGGATAACAAACTTACGTTGAATGAGTATTTCACTCCAACTATGGATGTAGCAGACAGCGTCAACTATCCGGCGATTGAGGCCACAAATTCCGAATTGAAGCCGACACTGATTTCAATGGTATCTGCAGTGCAATTTTCAGGCTTACCTTCTGAATATTCAAATGCTTATCTCAAACGATTTCAAAAAGTTGCTAATACTGTCAAGTGTCATGGTGTGACACCGGAGGCCATCAAGTTAAGACTGTTCTCATTCTCACTGCAGGGGAAGGCACAATCATGGTTGGATTCACTTCCGCCAAATTCCATTACCACCTGGGAGGACCTGAAAACCAAGGTTCTGAATAAGTACTTTCCTCCTACAAAATCTGCAAAGCTGAGAGCTAACATATCTGGGTTTGCTCAAAACGAAGGAGAATCAATGCATGGGGCATGGGAGCGATTCCAAGATTTAATTAGAAGCTGCCCTCATCATGGTTTCACCAAATGACAGCTAGTTCAAATTTTATATAATGAGTTTACCATGCAAACTAGAGGTGTTGTTTATGCTGCTTGTGGAGTATCTTTCGGAAAGAAGACACCCACTGAGGCTTATGATATAATGACTGAAATGGCTTAGAATAATGCTCAGTGGTCAGCAAATGAAAGACAATCCGGAAGGAAGAACCATCAAGCAGAAATTTATAAAGTGGAAGCAAACACAACCCTTGAAGCAAAATTGGAGGCAATGACCAAGAAGACAGAAACTCTAATGGCAGCGCAAACTCAGTCCAATGCTACTTCAACTGATAATGACTCGGGATGCATGGCAATTGAAGGCCAATTAGAAGAAGTTAATGCTGTAGGCAAAAAGGATTTTGATCCAAAGACAGGGATGCAAGAAGCAATGCTGAAGTTTATGCAAAGGCACAAACATCTGTGTATGGGAGTTTTGGCCGGTTTCATGGAGATGACTGAAGAAAGACTTAAAGCTATTGAGACCAAGACAACCGGAGCCTCTTATAATTTCTGTGGAGTAACAAGACATGATTCTAAGGACTGCACTGAGGAGGTGAATTTTATTGGAAATAAGCCACATAATGACCCCTACTCAAACACTTATAATCCCGTATGGAGAAACCACCTCAATTTCTCATGGGGAGGCCAACAGAGATCACAAGGCCAGAATCAGAATACTTACAAGCCTCCACATTTACAAAATCGTGCTCAAAATGATAGAAATCCCGGTGTGAATGACGTAAACAACTTCATGGGTCAAATGGAGGAAATGTTCAAGCATTTGGAAAAGTTAGTGAGAACTAACTCAAAAGATCAGAAAACGCTGAAAGACCAAATGGCAACCTTGATAAATGCAGTGACTCAAAGAGAAAAAAGAGCACTCCAAAGTTAAGTGAAACCAAATTCAAATGAGAAGTGCAATGCAATCTTTATGGCAAAGGAGGGACCAAGCATTACAATGAAGGACGTTCCGGAGGGAAGAAAAGAGGAGAAGGCCAAAACTGAGCCTCAGTAGGTAAGTAATTTTCCCCCCAGTGCTCTAAAAATTTTTATAAGGATAGGCAAGCAATGAAATTATTAGAAAAACTTAGAAAATTGCATGTCAATATTTCATTTGCTGAAATTGTCTCTGAAGTACCTAAGTATGTTAAATTCTTAAAGGAAATAATTTTTAACAAAAATAAATTAGAAGAACAAAAATAAATTAGAAGAGATTGAGACGATAAATTTAAATGAAGATTGGTCGGCTATGTTAATGAATAAATTACCACCTAAGCTTAAAGATCCAGGAACTTTTGATGTTTCTTGCTCAATTGGTAATAACTCTTTTAAGGCACTATGTGATTTGGGTTCAAGTGTGAATCTAATGCCTTTGTCTATTTTTAGAAAATTAAATTTGCAGAAACCACAACCTTCTAACATGTCATTGCAGTTAGCTGACAGAACTCTTATTTACCCAAGATGGATAATAGAGGATGTGCTAGTTAAGGTGGGAAAATTTATTTTTCCAGTTGACTTTGTAGTTCTGGATATGGAGAAAGACAGAGATGTCCCTATTATATTGGGAAGACCGTTTTTGGCAACAGGAGATGCTACCATTCAAAGTAAAAAAGGGATCCATGACTCTAAGAATTGAGGATGAAGAAGAGATTTTTAATATTTATAATGCTAACAAAACTTCTTTCTCTAGTGCTTCTTGTTGTTTCTTGCATGATATGGAACTTAAACAGGAGAAAGAAAAAGAAGAACGGGTTGAAAAACAAGAGAGCAACTCTATTGAGCAGGATGGAACATAACCCCCTCATTGATTGTGGAAGCACTTTGTTTGCCAAAATTTAAAGGACTGCCTAGGGAGGATCCTATTTTTCATGCATTAAATTTTTATGACTTAGTTAAAACTGACAATTATGCTGAAACCACCTTAGGAGGGATAAAACTTAAGTTATTCCCCCTTTCTCTTGGAGGAGTGGCTAAACAATGGTTCTCAGTATACCCAAAGATTAACTGTGACTTCAATGGCTAAACAATGGTTCCCCCTTTCAATATGGGAATAATTAATGGAAGAATTTGTCAGAACTTTCCAACCCACAGTTGAGGAAAAAGAGGATCATATCCAAGGATTTCAACAATTAAAGGATGACACTCCTGAAGAACTCATTAGTTTTGAATTAGACCCATCCATTATCTCAGAGGTGTCAACTTTGCAATTTAAGGGAACAAGAGGGCGAGATCCTATTAAACACATAAGACAGTTCTGCAAAAAGATGAGGAAAGCAAAATATGAAAACTTGTCTCTAGATGAAGCAAAATTGAAGATTTTCCCATTCTCATTAGATGAGGAAGTCAAGATATGGCTATATCTCCTACCAGCTGAAGAAATAAGGACATGGAATAACTTGGTAAAGAAATTTATTAGGACATTCTCCTCTATCATAAGAGAGCCAATTTACATCTGTGAAGATTGTAGGTACACAATGAACCTACCAAAAAAGTGCTCGGGCCCTGCTTTGGATGGATCACTCTGAAGACGGCAATTATATTGCACTCTTCCCCAGTGGTAAGAAAACAAAAGGTAATGTCAAAGAAGGGACATTGCCCGCTG
This sequence comes from Calophaca sinica, assembly GCA_037113605.1. Lineage (NCBI taxonomy): Eukaryota > Viridiplantae > Streptophyta > Magnoliopsida > Fabales > Fabaceae > Calophaca > Calophaca sinica. Next base: position 55,582,741 of record CM073732.1, on the reverse strand, counting down.
AGGACTAATTTTGAGTCCTCCGAACTGTCAGACTCGAGATGTTAAACAAGAGCTTATCAGGAGGCAACCTGTGTCTACTAACACTTTTATTTTTATTATTTGTTTATTTTGTTTCATTATTGATTTTATCCTTATTTTTATTTTTATGAACGATTAAAAATACAAAAAAATTGAAATATTCTGAAAAATCAAAAAATTTCTAGAAAACCAGTATGTATGGGCGTACCTTCTATTAGGCACAGCCGTACCACATGGCTTCATCCTGAGAAACGTGGAGAACAGATAGGTACGGCCGTACATATAACCAGGTACTGTCGTACCCCGTGTCCAGAGGCTGAATATTTAAGGTAAACATATGAACCCTCGTAGTGGTTCTCTACTAATGTGGTGTGAAGAGGATTAGGAATAGGAGATCTACCCAATTTTGACAGACTCTTGGTTGGGCCCATCTTCACTATGTCAGCTCTTCCCGAGACTTTTTCGGTATCGAAGTAGCAGCAGGCTGGAGTTGCAGATCTCGGGCGATGGAAGGGATGTGTTTGGGAGTGGAGTCTTACATGGCAGAGGCGTCTTTTTGTTTAGTAGGAGGCTTTGGTTGGGGAACTAATGGGCTTCTTAGCATCAAATTCATTCAAAACTGATGAGGATAGGTGGGATTGGAGGCAGCAGCTCAGTGGTATTTACTCAGTCAGTTCAACCCATGGATTCTTGTCTGCTAATTCATCACGGATTTATGGATTCACTAATACGGAGGTTGTAACAGCCCGTAATTTTAGTATTTCAGTTTTTTTTGAAAAGAAATACACGTTGCAGTGTTATTTTCATGTTTCTGTGTGCTTTGTTTATCTGCTAAACAACTGTATTAGAATTTATTATTTGTGGTGATAATCTTGGAAATGTGAATGGATAGATATTACATGTGTTGGCAAAATAGGTTAAGTTTAAGTTTTTAGAGCGAAATTCCATCGGATTCTAGACAGCATATCCAATGTAATATGTACCGAATTAGTTACCAAAAATATTATTATTTTTATTTTATTTTTCTTTTCTTTTTTCAGAGATATTATTTTTAATTTTTAGAAATTTCTATATTAAAGCCTTCTAAAATGTCCAAAATACCCCTAAGTTCATTAAATGACCTTAAATGACCATAAGGGCAAAATTGTAATTTTGTTACACATGGACCATGAGGGTGTTAACACACCAATTTGTCTACTTTTATAGGGCATTTTTAGTACTTAAATATATCATTTTTTGCACTATTTGGAGCACAAAGGTACTCATTTGTGTCCTATTTTGCAGAATTATCATAAAGACACTACCCACAGCAAAAGATGCGAGAATGGACTGAAAACTAGCGAGTTTTGGAGAGTTTTAGCACTACTAGACGAGTGGTACGACCTGACAGTACGACCGTACCTAAGTCAGAGATTCAGTAGGGGCGTACCCCCTTGATCAGTACCACCTGGCGCCGATGAAAAAAATCCAGTATGGCCGTGCCAAAGGCAGCACGGCTATACACAGGTGATGTCAGGGAGTGCAATACGCACAAGTACGGGCCAATGTCGCAAGAAAAGTTTGGTACGACCATGTATATATCTGGTACGGTCGTACCCCGTCTCAAAATGTGCAGATTTGAAAGCCAGATGACTTAATCCGCATCCCAATCTATAAATAGGCCCTCTTAGCCTATGCTGAAGATCTTCTTGACGAATTTGAGAATCACAAACTCCTTTTTGAGAGTTCTACTTTGATTCCCTTGCTTTCTATTGATTCATGTTTCCTTGGAGCTTGGTGCCAATCTCGATTCGATACCGAAAGAGCTCGTGAGGATGTGAAGAATGTGGTTAAGGACTGTCGTCATACCGAAAGGGTGTCCTGGTTTAGATTTTTGTTCTCTTTGTTATGGATTCATATGGTTTTATGATTGTGTTTATGTTATTATCATTGATTATGAGTAGCTAAACCCACCACTAGGGGTGATGGGGGATCCTTTACAATACTTTTGATATTTATCTAATTAAGTCTATGAGTTTCTATTTATTTGATTGATTGTTTTATCCCTAGCATGCTTAATCCTATAAGGCCTGATCAACCTTTACTTAGTTGGCTTAATTGACGGTAACAGGACCATAGTTAGTTAACGGATCTCTAGGAATAAAAGAATTCGTTGTTTATGTCGGATAAGGTTATTGCTTATTTCTAATCGGTTATTAGATTAACAAACTCACTTGTTCTTAATGCGCTCTCCTTTAATTACCTTCTTGGATCAAACAGAGTAGTTAATTAGGAAGAAGACTATTAACTTGGTAGTTCTTAGTAATTTAGAGTGGGTGATTGGCTATCAATCAGGGTATAGATCTGGTAGTAATTAATTAGTGAATTCAAGAGTAGAGTATTGGTGAACCCGATTCCCCTAGACCTTCCATAATATAGTTAATCCGTTCTCGCACGTAGTTTAATTGTTCTTTTTATTTACGTGATAACTTTTGCTATTCTCTAAGTACAACTTTCGTTAGCCTAATAGGATAGATTCTTTATTTCATTAGTACTCGTGCATTCCCTGCGGGTTTGACATTCGGAGTCTTAAAAATACTCCATTTTTATTACGAGTTACGATCAGGTGCACTTGCCCGAGCCGCAACAGAAGGCAGCACCATGTGGGACCCATTTTAAAGCATTATCATGCTAGTAGATACGTTATGATCATATTTGTATTATTTATATCATATATATTATGTAATTCAGTAATTTTTTAGGGGTTTTTGTGCAATTAGCCACAACATATTTTTCTTATAAATAGGTGGCCTTCCCTTCATAATTTTTCATACTTCCCTTGAAGCATTTCCAAGGTGTAAACTTATAATTGAGAAGAGACTATCCAAAAGCTTTGAAGAGAATTTTATAACGGTAAGGGGAAGATTCTCTAATGAGTTTTGATAAATCCATGAGTTGTGTGGTTGTGTGCAATTGTTCTAGATTAAACTCTTGGATGAGAGTTTGATCAATTTGTTCTTAAGATTGATTATATATTAATATATATTATATATGAAATGATTTGATGTATTATGATTATGATCATGATTTGGATTGTGATTGTGATATGTTGGGTTTACATATACAGTTGCATTTATGCGTGGCATAGACCTGGCAAATTGATGTCAGCTGGTTTTCAACGTAAGCTGGACTTATATTAGCCGTTGACTTGGTAGTCAAGGGCTTTTGATGTCGTAAGACTATTAAGTTTTAGCCTGATAATTTTATTGTCAGTCGTCTTTATTAAGACTTTTTGGGGTGATAAATTATTATCACTCGACTTCTTTGAAGTCTAACATTTGCATTGACAGAAATATCATTGGCTTTTATTCAGCCATGTCCATACATTGCATGGGAAATCATCATCGTGGATTTATTTAAGGCATGAGAACAATTATTGTCTTATTACTAAAATTACTATTTGTCTATGTATAAATTATCTATTTTTATTTTACTTGTGTGATTGTCACGGTAAAACTCGTGAAACGAGGTTTTTGCCCTTTCTATGTATTTTTCTTGCATTTTCTTTTACTTTGATAGATCTATAGATGACAAAGAGATTATTTTGGGAAATTTCAATTTTGGAAAAGGACCCAAGACACGTGGATGGGGAAAGTGGTTTGCCAAAGAAATTGCTGATGATGAGTAGATGACTAAGGAGTTATCAGGAGATAGTCTGAAATCTCCATATGTGTTTTTAGTACCACGACCAGTGGAATGTCTTTATGTTTTTGTGGTGTAGTTATTACACTTGTATTTTCTTCCGCACTACTTTGATGAATAAATGTCAAGTGTTCGTACGTTTAAATACGATGTGTTTTAAAGTTTTTAATTTTCTAACTAAAATCACCATTAAGTAACCATAGCCACCAGTGGCCCCGAGAGGGTGTCACAGAGGTCTTTGTACTGGGGGAAGCTTTGGAAAAGTCTAGCCCCCTCCAAGGTAATTGTCTTTCTCTTAGCAGATACTCTTGGATAGGATCCCACCAGGGTGAATCTCTTTCATAGGCGAGTGATCTCGGAAGTCTCAGGGACTACATGTGCTCTTTGTGGTGCCCACCGGGAGTCTAGCTAGCCTTCGCCTCTTCAATATCTAGTGATCTCTCTTTTGCTAATTGGTATGATATTTTTAGGTGGCTAGGGTAGGAGTTGGTACTGCCTCAGGATTTCTTCCAGTTATATCTACTCTTCAGTTCCCCAGGTCTTGGTGCCAAATAGAGACAAGGTTTAGCACTGATATGGCATGCGCTCTTGTGCGCTATTTGGGAGGTGAGAAATAATCGCATCCTCTCAATTGGGGTTTGACTGAGTGGCTTTGGTGGAAAGGATAAAAATTCTTTCTTGGAGGTGGTTTGCTGCTAGGGTAAAGTCAGGTATGTGCCTCTACCATGAATGGTATGTGGATCCCCTTAGGTGCTTAACTAGGTAGTTGTCAGTTGTATTGCTTGCGTGTTGGTGTTTCACTGAATCACTGATTGCCATCTTGTTAGGTGTTGCACCTGGTGTTTGGGAGTTCACTGTGTTGGAGCTCCCTCTCTTTGTTTGGCTAATAAATTGTAATGAGTTGGAGTAAGAGAGTTGGATAAGTATAGACAAGATATGAACATGATAAGCTGTTATCCTATTATTTTTTTAAAGACAAATATGTGTGTATATATATATATATACATGTTTATATCTTGTCTATACTTATCCAACTCTCTTACTATATTTGTCTCTATCATATCCTGCCCATCAAACCGACCCTAGTTTTCGGAAGAGAAACAAACTACTACTAATAAAAAATGAATGGACTTCGCAATACTGAAATGGATAAATTATATATAATGTAAAACAAATTATTTTTCACTATTAAAATGCTAAGATATACGTTGAGCTAACAAAATAGGCTACTCAACAAGCTTTGGTCGGCCCGAACTCGCTACGTGGCCTCTTGTATTTTAATTTATAAGCATAAAAAGTAATTGTTATATTCCTCCCCCAGATTGGACATGACTATGTTTGGATAAATATCTTATTTAAGCGCTATAACATAAGAGCATATAGCTTGAGAGTTTATGTCATAAACGCTTAAACTGGACAAGTTATTTACATTTGGATATGTATACTAAAAAGTGCTTATACAAAAATTGAACTGTTTGAATGCATAATTACACAAACACTTGTTAAATGCTGCTATATTTTTCAAAATTAAAAAACTTAAGAATCAAACAATAATTAAAATGTATAAAATATCATGATATATCACAAAATGGTTATTAAAAATTTGTCTATCACCATAACACATTATTATTCCGTAAGAAAATAACACAAAAATTTATTATTTATAAAATAGTGTCGTATATATTATAAAATCATGATTAAAATTAAAAATATTCACTATTCACCTATTAGTAATTTTTGCATTTGAAAAAAATTAATAATCAAAACTGGACCAAAAAGAACTAAGTTGTTAAAATTAAAAATCCAATACTTGAAATCATTATTAAAAATAAAAGAAATTATTATTCACCGATCACATGTATAATAATATATAATATAAGCATATAAAAATAGGAAATGCAATATAAGTATAAAGGATCCAATTCTTTTTTCCCTCCATTTCTTTCATAAAGGTAACTTAAGCTGCAGGGGCAGCAAAACTATCGAAATGTGTTGGTGCAAAGCCAAAATGAGATGTAAGGCAATAACAAAAGGCAATAAAAAATATTATTAATAAAAAAAGGCAATAAAAAATATTGTGCAGACATTTGTTTTAGCTAACATACATTTTCGGTACGGCAAAACATGAGAATTTTTCAATTAAAAAGGACGAAAGAGAGAGAAAAGGGCAATCCAAAGCCCCATCACTAGTGGAAAAAAGATAATTTACACCGGTTAAATTTCATATTTAATATCGATTTTTGTACCGGTATAGATACTGCCAGTGTTATATGTAGAGCTTTTTATACTGGTTTTTTAACCGGTGTAAAAAGAATTTTTTTACACCGGTTTAAAAGACGGTGTTAAATGTAAACCGGTATCTAAAATGGTATATTACACCGGTTACTAATATAAACCGGTGTCTAATGTCAAACGTGTTACACCGGTTACAAACAAAACCGAGGTAATTAATAAATTAGATATTAGACACCAATTTTTGAAAAACCGATGTGAAATGTCAAGAATTTGACACCGGTTATGGAAATAACCGTTGTAAAATTATCTATTTTTTTTAACAATTGTGTTTATTTTTCTATCCGTTTCCTACCCATATTGGCACCAGAATTCACAAACAGCATTACAGAAAAGAGGCAAAGTCACAGAATTCAAATATTTCAACAAAATTCACAAAATTTATAATCACTATACAAACTTATATATACAATTCTTATTGGCACCAAATGCATGTGCTTAGCTATATGTACAATTTCTTTAGCATCAAATTTTGCATCAAAATTTTCACTAAGTGCATATAAGTGATACTATTGTTTTCTAAGTGATATATACACACACACACACACACACACGAACACACTAATGTTTTCTATTACGTTTTTGAGGTTTTCCATTCTTTTCTCCACCTTCTTGTTGCAGCAACTTCAATTTCTTCTCCTCATTCAGCTGTCGAAAGAATTTTGCCCAACTTTGTCTGATTTCATTTATATCATCTTTCCCAAATGGTGATGGGTCATTGAATATCTACAAGACCAAACATATAATATTAATATAAACAAGTATATGCTAAAACCATAAATAACACATTAATTGAATAGTTTTAAAAATTCTAATACCAGCTCCCAACGATCAACAATATCAACTGAGGCAATGGTTAACATGTTTTTCATCACATAGTAGCCACATGCATATCCGTCATTTTGTCGAGCCGCCTACAAATATGAATAACATAGTAGGATATAAATGATATTTAAATATTATACACATTAAACTAGTAATAATAAATGTGAATGAATTTTCGGGTAGACAAAGTACCTACTTCAGGAATCACCCATCTAGTAGACTTCTTCTTCTTATGGCCTTTCAACATGTAATATCCGTCCATAGCTCTAAAATTTAAATGAATTCATCAAATTAATGCAATAGATCTAATAAAAGACAAATCAATGTGTATATATATGTTAAAAATGAAAGCTTACCTCTCAATTACGCCCTTAATTTCTGTGCTTGGTTTATAGTGCAGCAAACACAACCAAACAACCAAATAATCATCAGGACAAATGATAAACAGCTGCCAGTGTTCACTGCATTATTGTACAGCAATAATCAGACAAAAGCAAACTAGGCTAGCAATTAGACAATATAATTTACATCACATGTACTTACTTATTTAGATACGGTCCAAGGTAACCCTTTTTTGGCTCAGAGTCCATTTTATTTTGTAAGTATGATTGCACTCCTTCTGGAGATAATGCCATTTTGCCGGTTATAATAATATTATTTGGGTGAAAGAATCCAAACCAATCGCTGGACTCCTTTGTCACATAGAGGCAATGAAGATACCTAAGATGTTGAACCAAATGTTAATTATAATTGATATGTACAAAATAATTTTTATAAAGTAATGATACTTACGTACACTATACAGACAAGACTTCACTGGATAGCCACATTCACCATCACCATCACCAACCTCATCAATGTCCTTCCTATCAACAGAAAACCACTGAAAGACATTGGGGTCATGCTCCAGGTCTACATGGAAGCTGTCACCTTTGAGAAGCCTCATTTTTTCGCAAAAATCTTCTTTATTTGGTTGATTCTCATCATTATCTAGTGAACAGCTACCCTTAGTGCTCACATGCATGGTACCTTTAGGACCATACCAATCATGAGGAGCAGTATAGTTGCTTCCTACACCCATAGATTGTAGCGCTTGCATCAAATAAAGTAAAAATAAATAACATTACCAAAAGTTAGTAATTTTTATTTCATTAAATGTGTCAAGTTACGCATACCTCCTTCACTGCCTTTTGGATCTCCTGTGCCCGCATCAAGGACATTTCCCTTTGGGACTCATTCACCGCCATTTGGATATCCTGTTTCCGAGTCAAGGACATCTCCCTTTTGATCTCCTCTCGGATCTCCCTGGACATCTCCTTTCGGAGCTGGTGAAGGTCCTCCTTGGATATACCGGCCGAGGTGCGGCTTGAAGATCGTCCATAGTATTTCTTTAGGCTAACACCCCAGCTAGCAGTGCGGACACGACCAGGGTGCTCTTGTGTTCCAAGGGCAGCAATCAAGATATCATGGCGTCCCTGTGGAACAGAAGTACCATGTGTACTCTGTACAACCAGGTCCCCTTACAACACATATAATTAAATTCCAAATTAATACATTGCGTAGTGCAATGAATAAGTTGTAAAACAATTACACTGATCAATGGAAATATTTTTTACAATTCTTGAAGCCACTGAGGTTGTGGCCTCAGATGTAAACTCTCCTGAACACTTTTGTCGGGCCATCAACCAAAGCTTCTCTCGTGTAGGTGAGGGTGGATCGTCAACAACTAAGCCTCCATCACCCGCCTCTTCGTTCAATTTGTTTCTCCTCTCTTCAATTACATCAGCCTTAAGCTTAAAATAACCCCCACGAGACGTTATGTGGGGGTATTGATTCTTCGATGCATTTTCCTTTCCTTTTTTGCTTCTGGCCAGTTACAAATAAGACACAACAAATTATGAGTCAATAAAAATATTAAATTAGCTATGCCATGTAAAAAAAACCATGATTTCAACTAACCTAAAAATCTTCTTCATGACGCGACTTGGCAAACAATTGCAAGTCTTTCTGGCAGATATAATTATATTTTGCAAATGGCGTTGTGTTGCCATCTACATCTCCATTCCCAAATACTTAGGTCTTGGAAAGCATGACCTTAAATTGCTTTCAACGCTCCCCTACATAAGTAAGAATTTTCTTCTTAAGCTTTTCGTCATTAGGAACAGTCCAGGTTTCCTACAATTACACAACAAAATTGTGGTGTTAGTATAAATGTAGTTAAACATATATATGGATAATTTAATAACTTATAAAGAATTGTGTTAAGAGTAAATACCATGAGATCTTGCCAAATCCTATGCTTGATTTCACTTTGTACGTCCTTCCACAACTTTACATGGATAGGAGCCTTGCTATGGGCAAGGTACTCAACATAACTCTTGAATTGTGTCATTATTAGGCCTCTAGTGGGCAATAAAGTAACAGGATCAAAATCGATATCGTACCTCTGACCAGTGGCACGTCTTGCAATGAAACATGTCATGGTCGTGGCACGTCTGCTACTTCTCTTGGTGGGAGAGGAGCCGATGTATCAGCCATGATGCCTGTTTACACAAAAAAAAATGAGAAGATGTTATTTAACAAATAAATAAATGACTAAAATAATAAATAAATTACAAACATGCATCATTTAACAAGAATTATAATGGACATATAACAATCAAGTACTAACCTAGAAAGTCTTTCTTGTTCATTTTTTATTGTCTTCCAAAATCCCTTCTTAATGATCATCATGAGTGACATATACATCGTCCACTTCATTTTCATCAGTGAAAACAGGTCTTTGAGTTGTGAAAGAAGGAGTGTTATAAATATCTAGGGTTGGATCTTGACTTTCATCAATTTGATGCGTGCTTCTTCTTTGGAGGACTACGGATAAACTTCTGCTAGAGGGATCTGTGACATAAAAAACTTGTTTTGCATGTTCAACCATGATGAAAGGATCGTCGCTATAACCTATCTTGTCAAGGTCTACCAATGTAAATCCTAATTCATCGGTTTGTACACTATTACTGTTAACCCACTTACATTTAAAAAACAGGAACTCTAAATTTACAATAATCGAGCTCCCAAATATCTTCAATGATCCCAAAGTAAGCAATGGATGCTAGAACGGGGTTTTTATCCTTTGAACTAGAGAAGTGCATGGAAGAAGCCATGATCATAACCGCACTATTTTGCACGGTACTCCTATCATCCTGTGACTTTGTGTAAAAGGAAAATTTATTTATATCATAACCACTCCAACGTAAGACATTAAAGCTAGGTCCATGTGCTAGCCATTTTAAGGTATCAGAAGCAGTATCACCATTCATAATCCGTGTTTTAAACCTGTTTAGGAATGTCTTGTTATGCTCTTTCAACACCCATTTTTCGTTCGTTCGAGGGTTTTTAGCCTTGACAATGGTTTTGTGAGTAGACAAGTATGGCTCAACCTCGTCAATGTTATTCAATATATACAAATGTGCTTGAAGCACTTCCTCCCGACCCATACTCTTAACCTTTAGACCTCATGTACCCTTACCGTCACATCTTCCATCATAACGAGACTTTGGAAGCCCTACAGGTTTTGCTTCCGACAAGTAGTCTGTACAAAACTCAATGGCTTCTTCTGTGATGTACCTTTCAACAATAGATGCTTCGGAACGGTATGGATTCTTGACATACCCTTTCAAGATCTTCATGTATCGCTCGACAGGGTACATCCACCTTAAATAAACGGGGCCACACACTCTAATCTCGCTCACTAGATGAACAATTAAGTGAACCATGATGTCAAAAAATGAAGGAGGAAAGAACATCTCCAACTGACACAAGATAATAATAGCCTCATTTTCCAAGTCGTCCAATTCCTGAGGTCAATCACTTTAATACATACAACATTGAAGAATAAGCACAATTTAGTTATCGCATGCCGAGCCTTTTTTGGCAAGATACCATGAATAGCCACTGGTAGTAGCTGTTGCATTAGGATGTGGCAGTCGTGAGACTTTAAGCCAAATAGTTTGAGATCTTTCATTGACACAAGACTCTTGACATTTGAAGAATAGCCCTGTGGCACTTTCACGCCCCGTAGACACTCGCAAAAACTTCTTTTCTCTTCTTTTGACAATGTATGACATGCTGGTGGCAAATATGTCCTGTTTCCTCTTGGTTGTGGACCAAATTATTCTCTTATGCCTGTCGCAACTAAATCTGGACGAGCAACCATCCTTCGTCTTACCCTGAATGTTGAGAAGTGTTCCAATTACACTATCACACACATTTTTTTCCACGTGCATCACGTCAATACAGTGTCTTACATCAAGACTGAACCAATACGAAAGATCAAAGAACACTGACCTCTTCTTCCATGTTTTTGTCAGTAGACTTTTTTTTTGTTTCTTTCCAAAAATAACATTAATGTCCTTCACCTGTTGATAAACTTCTTCCCCAGATAAGGCCTCCGGAGCAACTCCATTCTCTTGGCATCTATTAAAAGCCTGTTTCAACATCCGATACGGGTGATTACGTCTGAGAAATCTACGATGCCCAAGATAAACAGTCTTCCTTCCATGTTGCAATTGATGGTAGCATGTGCCTTCTTTACATATAGGACACGCTTTATGTCCCTTAACACTATACCCAGACAAGTTCTCGTAAGCTGGAAGTCATTTACGGTGCAAAATAACATGGCACGCAACTTGAAATTTTCACGGGAATACCCGTCAAACACATCAATGCCTTCTTCCCACAATATTTCTAAGTTTTCAATTAAGGGACTTAGATAAACATCTATGTCATTTCCTGGATGTTTTGGTCCGAAAATCATCATAGATAACATAACATATTTACGCTTCATGCACAACCAAGGAGATAAGTTGTAAATAACCAAGAGAACATGCCATGAATTATGAATACTACTTAAACTGCCATATGGATTCATTCCATCGGTCGAAAGTCCAAGCCTAAGGTTTCTTGGTTCAATTCTGAAATCCAGAAACAGAGAATCAAGTCGCTTCCATTGCAAAGAATCAGCCGGATAACGAAGCTTTCCATCCCGTTTCCTCTCATCTGCATGCCATCTAATATTCTTTGCGTCTTTTACATTGGCGAATAGTCGCTTAAACCTTGGAATAATTGAAAGATACCATAACACCTTCGTAGGAGGACCCTTTGTGGTCACATCACAACCCTCATCATCACCCTTGTTTTTGTAGCGTGATGTCATACATGTGGGACACCTCTCTTTGTCTTCAATATCCTTCCAGTACAGTATGCAATTATTGGGGCATGCGTGTATTTTCCTATACTCCACACCCATTGGACATAATATCTTTTTTGCCTCATAGTTATGGTTAGGCAATGTGTTGCCTTCTGGAAGCATTTCCTTCTATAAGCCAAGCAATTCTATAAAGCTCTTATCAGTCCACCCCTTCATCACCTTCAATTTGAACAATCTCAACACCACTGACAACCATGTGGAATTGGTGCACCCTGGATACAAAGGCTCTTCGTTGTCACTGCACAGAGTATCATACAAATGTGCTCGCTGAAAAAAGTCTTGTCCAATATCAAGAATCAATTCCTCTAGTCGATCGCCCATATCTACCTCAACTTCCTCTCTTTGGGACTCACTTGGTGTGTCTAACACTTCACCATGCCATCTCCATGTCGTATAACTCTTGCAAATCCCATAAACACAAAGGTCATACCGTATGTCTTTAACTGTTATAGGTGCCCGATTTGAACACTTAACACAAGGACAATAAAATCTTTCATTACTATTAGGAAGCTTTGTTTCAGCAAATTTTATAAACGCTGACACTCCATTTTTATACTCATCACTCAAGCGATTTTTTTGCATCCAACTACGATTCATAACTAAGTTCTAAAAAAAAATACATACACTTATACAATTTTTAAGCTTGAAGCTTCAAGAAGCACAACAATGGTGGACTTTAATAACACTCATTCACAAATATGCATGGAAACAAGTTGTCTTTTTTAAGGACATGGAAACAACTTAAAAAAGCATCTAATTTCATCAAGTTAATTAATTCATCACAAAACCAACAAAAAACGGTAACTGAAATCCAAAAAAAAAAACGAGAAGTTCTATCATATCAACAATAAAAACAACACATAAGATATTTTTAGAAAAAACATACCTGAGAAATGGCGACAGAAGCGAGAAAATCAGAGACGAAAACGCGCAGCGACAATAACAGAGACGAAAACAGCGGCAACGGTAACAGCTGCAAAACTGAGAACGAAAATGACGACGGAAATGAGAAGGAAAAAATGCATGAAACAGTGGAATGCGAACGAAAAGGAGAGAAAGAGGAAGGAGAACGCAAGCGAGAAGTAAAGAGAGATAAAGAGCATTACCAAGGAACACGAAAGGAACAATGGTGGCCGGTGGTGATTCGTCGTGAGAATGAAAGGGAAAATGGAGGTGGTGGTTCTTTGTGAGAGTGAAAGGGAAAGGTTTTCTAAAAGAAGAGGGAGAATGAAATGTTTTCTCAGTCGCGCGATAAAACGTGGGAAACAAACTTTTAACACCGGTTATTTACAAAAACCGGTATAAAATATTATAAATTTAAAATTATAATTTTTTTTACACCGGTTGTTTCTAATACCCGGTGTGTAAAGTCTTTTGATACATTCAAAAAAAAATTAAACATATTACACCGGTTAAGTTATAAAATCGGTGTAAAAAGTCAAAAATACCATATCATTTTACACCGGTTTGTCCAAATAACCGGTGTAAATATTTTCTCATGACACGTTTTTCTTTCTTTTAAAACGCATTTACCACTGTCCAGTAGTTTTCTGACGTTTTCATCTGCACCCTTTTTAGCCAATAGATGTGTTTGACATTGAATATTCTTTTCATTATAAATACATCTTGAGTTTGTTGATCTCATCACCACTTCCACCACTTCACAACTTCTTCCTCATTATCATCACAAGTTCATGTTCTTGTTATTCCCCTGTTTTGTTGTTTGATGTGTGTGTTCGTGCCAAAGCTCTAGATACACTATCTCGTGCCAAAGCTTCAGATACATTATCTCGTTCAAATGACAAAACCCCTATATCCTTTGTGACGCTTCCAAATTTTTCATTGTCTATACGATTCAGTACGTCGTTTCTGCGATTAAATACGTCGCAAAAAAGAGACGTACGTACTTAATCGTATAGGCAGTGAAAATTTGTAAACGTCACAAGGATATAGGGGTTCTGCCATTTGAACAAGATAGTGTAAAAAAAGTTTTACACCGGTTATTTAGAATGACCGGTATAAAAAATTTAGACAAATCACCAGTTAATTGTAAAATTGTCACCGCGTTTAATTTTACACCGATTTTATAGATAACAGGTTTAAAATGTAACGCGTAAATTGACTAATTTACATATTAACCATAAAACTGTCACCGTGTTCACATTTTATACCTATTATATATTTAATCAGTGTAAAATAATATATTGTTTTACGTTTCGTTCGTCTACTAGTGCATATATAGGTAACATTCGAAATGGGAAGGGGGTGGCGTAAAGCTTGATCTCCCAACTTCAACTAGAAGTCTCGAACCAGACTAATGTTGAACACTGCCGTGCTTGGTTACAGTGGGAGGAATTATCGGCTCCTGATTTCAAAGGAGTAAGTTGACTCATGAAAAACGACAAAAAAACAAGGACTTGCCTCAAAGTCATATCGAATATTGAAGAACTGGAAGAAGAATCAGGGGTGATACCACTGGTAAAGGAAAGCGGCGCTGGATACCTTTCACACCATTAAGTAATTCTTTTCCTTTCTGTAAAGAAGACGACTAGAAACCAACTACTGACCCTACTAGAGGAACGGCTGAGCTTTAAAATACTTTCCCTTTTTGGTCTTAAATTTCTGCTATACGTAAATTTCGCCCCTAGAGAATGGATAAGTTTCTCAAATCTCAACTGATTCCAGCCAGTTTTAGAGGTGGCATTTAGGATACAAAAATGCATATTTTGGGTACCATACAAAAAGCCGGGTTTGACCGGCTGTAACACGTTGAACCAGTTTTCAAAATATTACCATTTTGGCCCATTAGTGTTAAAATTTATGTTATTTGCCGTGAATTAATTCACCCATCACCTAACTGTTCATAATTAGTCTCCAATAAAAATTATGGAGACCAATTTAATCCTTGAAAAATTAAAAATACCAATTTGGTCTTTAAGAATCTCAAATATGGGTCAAATTTGTCATTGATAGAGACTAATATGTCCCTAAAACTTATCCTAAAAATGACTAATTTGACATGCATTTGAAGTTTTTAAGGACCAAATAAATATTTTTCATTTCTCAAGTACTAAATTGTTCTCCGTAATTTTTATTGAGGACCAATTTGAGTATTTACTCTTTATTTTACACACATCGTGGACGTTTCCATTTGAAAAGTTGCCTTTTTTTTTTATTTTGGGGCATTTTCGGTTTTTTTATTTATTTAATTTGTTGTTTTTTTGTTAGGATTTTATTCTAAATAAATATAAGCTTTTTCGGTTCTCCCTCACCGGTTTTAGTGATAAATTTCGGATCTGGTTTGGGTGCAGTCAAGCCCCCATGCAGTAGTTGTAATCGCGTGTAATTTTGGAATTTAGAAAAATTGGATATCACATGCGGTAAGTTTCTCACACAGCTGCACTGATTGCACCCAAAAACCGACTGCACACCAGCCAAATTCCAAATTTTCAGCCTGGTACTCATTTCTTCTCTTTTTTTTTCTTGGTACATAGTACTCATTTCTTCTCTAAACCAATAAAATATGTATTAGTGCAGATTTTGCCTATTTTTCTGGTATAAGTTTAGGGTTTTCATTTACCATTTATGTATTCAGTAACCATTTTGCCTATTTTTTCTGGTATAATGGTACTTTAAATCTATAATCAACTAAGTGAATTTCGCAAAAGTAAATTAATAGATCAAACCTATTATATTATAACGATCTATGGTTAAAATTTGCGATTAAAATTCTACCGAATTTTTGACAGAGTTTTGCACCCGACAGTACAATCTGAACCATCTTTTGAACCAAAAATTTAACAATAGCCTTTAATGATATAATATGTTTGATATATAAATTTACTTTTGTGAAATTTACTTACCTGATCATAGATTAAAAATACAGTTAACCCGTAAATTTGTCCTATTAACACGAGGTTAAGTGTATTTTTAATCTATGATCAAGTGAATAAATTTCACGAAAGTAAATTAATAGATCAAACCTATTATATCATAACAGACTATGGTTAAAATTCGGATTTAAAATTCTACTAGATTTTGGACAGTGTTTTGCACCCAGCTGTACAATTTGGACAATCTTTTGCATCCAAACATAAATCGTGGATGTCAACCACGACTCATAAAAAAATTAAAAAAAAAAGTAAATCGTGACTGATAATCTCGACTTATACCAGACAGGTAAATAAAAATTAAGTTATCCCAAATATGTAATTTTGTGTGGGTAAATTTGCCATAAAGTTCTAAAAGAAAAACATTTATTATTATTAACAAAAAAGAAAACGTTGAGGTTACCCAACTTTTTAGGATCCGTTATGAAAAAACTGACCAGCTACACTTGTAAATTCTAAATTCTGCAGACCCATCTTTCTAAACAAATTTTTCAAACAACCAAAACGGTAAACCGGTTGCCCATCTTCAATCCTAGACATTGAATAAAACAATTATTAAATCAATGGTCAAAATAGTCTTATGTGTATGGTACTCAAATTTTACATTTTTGCATCCTAAAAGGGTGGTCACTGCGAGAAACTAGATTGACTCGTTCAACAAAGGGTTGTAATAGTTTAGGCCCAGCTATAACTGGGAATGATATGATTGTCACTTGTCATTTTAGTTGATTTTGCTTTCGTGCCTTGTCCTCACATATGTCATAGTCCCCTAAAATTCCAAAGATGGGACAAATTATAAGTCTTCTTGACCAATTGTTCAATAATCTTCTCAGTTAAAAATAATTATATATATATTTACATTTTTAAGATATTAACTTACTCACTCCGGATCTGAACTCGGGTACGACGATACAAACTATAAGCAAATCTTAACTGTTATCACCGTATTTAATGAAATCACCCTCAAAATATATTTATTTAATTATGATGTTATTTCCAATGACCTTTTTATTTTGGTGATATCAACCACATGACTTTCAAATTAAATAGAGAGATCTTGTATTCTCATTTGAAACAAGTTCCCAAAGAATTGAAGTGTCTAATATGACCCTTTTTCTTCCTCAGCAATAAATATCACCAAGATTAGTTTAGGAAATTAAGTTCATTTTTAGATGAGATTAAAATATTAGTTGAGGTTATAACTAACATTATTAATTAGCATGAGTTAGTTATTTCAATGTTTCTATATATCACGAAAAAGTTACAAACGAATGTCACAAATGACGTGGATTTCTTTTTAAAAGCTATTAAAAAGCACATTGTCGTGTAACCGTTTTGCTGCTCTCCAAGCAAGATTCCCACCCCAAATTTGTAACACAAAGACCTTGAAATACAGTCCTGGAGCTCTTCTTTCTCTGTGTAATCGAATTTGAAAACCATAAGCATGGAGGCTTCCTAAAGATATGACGAGTGACGCACCCATGGAGCTAGGACGGGAAACAATGATTCTCGATGGTTCTGAGGCGGCTCGAGTCTAATGCCCATGGTATGTGGAGGGTCAACTGTGTCCACTGTGGGATTGACTTGTGTGGGTCGTGTGGTAGCTCCAGTTTCTAGCGTCAGACAGCGAGAAGCGGTGGGGGTTTGAGTCCTCTGAAGTGATCAGGGCGCAATGACCATGAGGTAATGAGACAGAGGCGTTTTTCGATGAAGGTTGTAACACCCAGGGCTATCCACTGTATTAATTGACAGTTGGCATTCCCTAGTGTGCACATCATGACCTTTTCCCCCCAAGACAATTTTTGCCTTTCGAAGGGCTCGAACCCGGGACATAAGGGTTAAGTACCATGGAAGCACCCTTCCATTACCAACTGAGCTACTGGAAGGGCGCTTTCGTGGTATTTAACCCTTAGGTCCCGGGTTCGAGCCCTTCGAAATGCAAAATCTCCCTTGGGGGTGGGGGAGAAGGTCGTGATGTACACGCTAGGGAATGCCAGCTGTCAATTAATATAGCCCTGGGTGTTACGAAGGTCGAGGGTATTATTGGGTGGCGGAGAGGTTTTCTTTGGGCTCCCATGGTGGTTTTGCAAAAGGGTTGTGGTATAGTGGTTTAGGGGGCGTAGCTTCGATGGTTATGGTGGGCAATGGAGTGGTCTGATGAGCTACTGATGTAAGAAGGTGAGGATGGTTGGGTTTGTGGTGGTGACTCTGTGAGTAGTTTGGTGTTGGTTCACGACAACTTCGACATCAGGAGCTTCACACGAACTGTTTAGAGTTATGAGAAGATTATGGGTCGAGGTTAGAGGTATTGACTATTGCAGGTTATGTGTCTTGGCAAGAGTGATAATGGAGTTTGATGATGGTGGCATGACATGAGAACGACAGTGAGGGAGCCTGCTCATGGGGGTGCTACATGGGTTTGTTTGCGTGTGTGAGTTTTGGATCTAACTTGATCAGAGACAAAATTATTAGGTCTAATAATTTACTGAGTAGTATTTGAGCCATATGAGAAATTTTGAGAATTTTAGCACATCAGAATAAAATATGATTATTTTATTCAGACACGAGTGCACATCATTCAAGATAGAGTCAGAGCAGAAACCCGATTGGAGCTAGGGTTTTAGGTGCGCACATGGAGACTATTACATCCCTATTTCCTCAGTTCATTGCTCTGTTGGTTGATTCTTGTGCTTAGGGATATTTAGGAGTTTAATTATTAGATTAGTGTATTTTGGATCCTGAATTTGACCTAGGAACATATTTGCACAGGTATTTCGGTCAGCTCGCGATGCGAACATCCCTAACACAGGAACCATCGCGATGCAAACTCACCCTGACATGGCCACAATACATGTAATACCCTGCCTAATTTAATTATTTAGCTTATTAATTTAGGCATTTTTAAGTTTTAAATTAATAGTTACATAATTAGATTGGAGTTTAATTATTAAGAAAATGGGTGTAGGTAGAAGTGGCAAGTGGAAATTTGAGGAAAAAGTAAGGGTATATTGGTAAGTTTACCTTAGAAAATAAGGGCACAATGGTACAAGAAATGGGAAGACTCATTTCGCTTTTATTCCCTTCACTCCCTCCCATGCCCAAACTCTCTCTTTTTCTCCCTCACCCTCGTTCAGCTTCTGGAAAAGGAAAGAAGGAGAAAGAAGAAGAAAAAAGAAGAAAAAGGAAGAAAAGGAAGAAAGGAAGGAGAAAGGGCTATGGTTCCAAGTTTGTAAAACCCATTTCTTATTTTCTTTCCCCCTCTCTCTCACGTCCATAGCTCATTCTCTCTCCCTCCCTCGTTTTTGTTTCTGAAAAAGGAGGAAAAGAATAAAGGAAGAAGAAGGTGGGTTCCTAGGGTTCAAGAGATCTTTGGGAAAAAGAGTGAAAAAGTGTGAGTTTCCTTCTAGCTTTGCTTAGAGAAGAAGATGGAGAGTTAAGATTTGGTATTGGGTGGAAGATTGAAGTGCCCTAATTTGAAGAAAGAGGAGAAATCACCTAAGAGAAGAAAGAAGGAGAAGAATCAAGTTTCCAACATTCAAAGTTCAAGATCTTTAGGATCATTGTGAGTTCTTCATCCTTTTAGTTGGTGGGCACCTATAAGACGCTCAATAGTTGTCTTTCCCTTCATTTTTTGTCTTGCATGATGTTGGGTTGAGGATTTATGAGAAGTCATAGGATGGGAGAGGGTTTTGTTTGAGTTATGCATGACTTGATTGAGTTTCATGATATGTGAAGTATGTTTATTCATGATTTTCCATGTTAAATAACTTGATGTTTCAATGTCATTATGTTGATGCTTGATTTGGTGTCTAAGTTTTAGTGTAAATGATGTTGGTTTGTTGATCAAAGGGAGTTATATGACACTACAAGAAAAAGCGCGGTTACCGATGGCCAAAGCCCATAGCAAAAAAACCGGCATTTCCAACGGCTTTCACCGTCGGTAAATGTCAGTCATCGTACGCTGAAGTTTACCTACTGCTAAATCTGTCGGTAAACCCGATTTGATTTTTTGACGGCCATCATCTGTTGGTAAATTTATAGTGTTTTTATATTCGCTTAATATCGACGGTCATAGTCCGTCGGTATTCGAATAATACCGTCGGTACGGCCAAAAGTTTACCGACAACTAGAGGCCGTCGGCAAGGCCGTCGATAATGTCTGATACTAACCACAGAACGACCCTTCTTCCCCATTCTCTATTTTACTTTCTTCCCTTCTATCATCTCTCTCTATTCCGTCCTCTCTCTCCCAGAGCGGCCGCCACCACCACCACGTCTGTTTTCGGCACCACCGCGCAGCCTCTGCCACCACCACGTCGGTAGATTTTCGGTACCACTCTATCTCTCTCTCTCTCAATATTGCTTTTATTTCTCAGTATTTTCACATTTCCACAACTTTTTTTTTCTCCTTCAGATTCGTTGTACCACCGATTGGGAGCATTTGGGAACAACTGGTTCAACAAGAAGAAGAAGAAGCTCGCCCATTGCTGGTTCTCAGTATTGTTTTCTGCTTTTTTTTCATGTTGCCCTTTTGTGTTTGTTTCTATATTATGTTTGACCTTGTGTACTTCTATCCTGCTCTATTGTGTGTTTTAGATGAGAATGTTAAATAGTTTTTGAGAATTCTTGATGATTTGATGAAAATAGTGAAAGGCAAAAAGTTTACTTGGAGTTTATTTAGATTTATTTTATAACATGAGAAGATGAACTTGCTTATGCAAAGTTAGTTGCTAAATTGGGTTGTTTCAGTTTTCAAACTATTTGAAGACGGCAAGTTGTTTAAATTTTTATACTCATTTTTGTTGATTAGTGTTTGGTACTTAAATCAGAATGTTCCTCAACAAATTTTTAATGTCATAATAGTACTTGCTATGGTAGCTTGTTAGTTAAAATTTTCTATGTTTTTTCAGTATTTTTTGTCCGAAGCCGCTACACTGCTCCGAGACCGCCACTGGCATCGAAGGACGCAGACACTCTCTTGTTCTGAGAATTAGGTATGCACTCTAATGAAATATCGGTTGACTCATTGGGTGGAAAAGGGTTGTCTGTTGACCCCGACACCAATTTATTTATTTGATTTCCTTCATAGTTCTCTCCATAGAGGGAAATTTGAAGTGATGCATTTAGTAAAGTGATTAATGCATTTTGTTTCAGAACTTTTTGTGAAGAAGATTATTATGCTTCCTATCACTAATTTTCCCCCTCATGTAAGCTTGTTACATATGTTATGCCTTATCAAGTAGCGTACTATTAGGGTGCACATAACATAGCCTATGATACACAAACTGATATTCTATGATCGACATCGTGATTTCACGAGCAAATATTAGGAGAGTACCTTTTCGGCTTTTCCCACTTTGTGTGTATAGACTCATTTAGTGATGTATGCTTATTTGTGTATGTTTCCTCTACTTTGTATATTTGTCCATGTGTAACCCTATGCTGACTGGCATCTCAAGTTGTATAACTTGATTCATTTACATATCCACTCACATCTTCTATGCCTTGTTGCTTGGAGAATTAACTCCGTAAGGTATTTCTTATAACAAATCAATTGTATCAGAAAGGAAAGTTTCTAGGTTGTAATGTGAAAGTCTTCACATTCATTGTTGTTATATCTATATTGAATAAGATTGCTTTTGATTAAAACTGCAGAGATGTCTTGGGCATGGGTGTTTTTCCAAACACGAAGGATAAAATCAAGTGTGGTGAATAAAAAATGTTGACGGGCTCCTAGAGATGGGTGGGTGCTAGGAACTAAAAAAGTTGGTTTACCTTTTGAGTATCATCACTGAAAAGAGAGATTATTTATAATACATTTGAGCATTATTACTTGAGACTATGCTTTATGCTGCATCCTTGGAATTTAGGGTTTCATCTATTTTAGATGTTGTGTTTTCTTTTTTTATTTTGATTTCAGATTCTGTATTTTGAGTTTTCTGGAGGCATGCATGATTTTTGATTTGTTGTTTGGTTTCTGGAGGCATGGATTGTTGTTTTCAATTTATAACCCTATGTTTGAAATTTATAAGGTATACTGGGTTTCTGATTTTCGTTCAAGTCTATATCCTTTACTAAAAGACCTTTGCACTTACGAATAATAAATAAACTATTGAGGTATATTATGTTTTTTTTGTAATTCAATTAAATTTCAGTTTTGTTGCTCATGACTGACCATTGTTGACAATAGACAATGTCTTTAGATGAAAACCGTGGTCGAGGTACTCGCATGGCTTCCAGGAGGCCGACGATGACTGCAAGGGAGTATCGAAATAGCTTTGTGAGGATTGAGGATCGCGATGCTCGTCATCGTGATCCTTATCGCGATGAGGATCGTAATTTGATGAACCAGCATGGTGATCCTCGTATGCCTTCCAGGAGGCCGATGATGACTACAAGGGAGTATCGAAATATGTTTGTGAGGATTGAGGATCGCGATGCTCGTCATCGTGATCCTTATCGCAATGAGGATCGTGATTTGATGAACCAGTACAGTGATCCCAGGAGGCCTGTAGTTGCCAGTGATGTTCATCAAGGGACGGACATCATTCCGATCCCTAGCGATGACGATGAGATCTTGGAGTATACTCCATCCACACCAGAGTATTCTCCAATCGGTGAGGATTACACTCTATCGACTCCTTCGGATGATTCTACAGCCCGATTTTGTCCTGGGGACCCCTCAAAGAGCCACCACTAGCCTTGCTTTTATATTATGCATGTTATTTATTAATGTATTTGATTGTTTTGATATTTTAATTGGATTAATATATCAGGAGAATATATTGATGTATTTTTCATTGCTTTTTATGAATATCTTGACTATTTAGATAGATAATTGTGATTATGGTATATGATGTATGTTTTTATATTTGAGCTTCTCTATTTAATTTGTGTTAAGCCTTAGTTTCCCGTTTGAGATTCGATAAAGAAATACGCCCTGATGACTGTATATTAATGGAAGGAGAATGAAGACAAAGAAATATGCTCTAAATGTATAAAATCACGATACAAAAATATGCCCTAATAACTGTATAGTATTTATTACGTTTCTTTTCTTTTAATTTGTTTTTTAGTTTACGTTATCACATTTTTAAATATGGGAATAAATTAATAATTAAAACTAATCGATATTAAATATGGGAATAAATTAAATTACTAGTAATAGTTACTCAAATTAATAAATAAATATTTTTTAATATGGGAATAAATTATTTTTAATAAATAAATAAATAAATAAATAAATGATTAAATTAATTTAATATTTAATAAATTAAAATAATAGATAATTAAATTAATTAATTTAAAAATTAAATAAATAAATCAATTAATTAAATTAAATATAAAAGTTAATTGATTAATATAACTAATTTTTAAAAAAATAAATTTGGCTTTACCGACGGCATAGGCCGTCGGAATAGACCCGTCGAAATATACCGTCAGATCTTGGCCGACGGTTTAGCCCGTCGGTAATACTGACGGCAAAAAAAAAAGCTCGTCGGTGCTACTCCAGTTTTACCGACGGACTTATGGCCGTCGGTAATCCGTCGGTACACATTCTTTACCGACAACTTTTGGGAGTTACCGACGGCTTTTGGCCGTCGGTAATCCCGAGTTTTCTTGTAGTGTGATGGGAAGGGGTTGGTAAGTTGATTAGGAATTGGATGAGTTTTATTATGATTGAGGTATGTTGGCTCTTGATTTGAAATCATGATTTGATTTATGTGAATCACTTGTGAAGTTTGATTAGAATGATTAGAAATAATGAGTATGAGTTGATTGTGTTGTTGATGATCTACATTGATGTGTTTTGGGTGTTAAAAATGCTAGATGTGCAGTCAAAAACATGATTTTCTGCACTTTTACTGTCATGAATCGATTCATGGGGTCATGAATCGATTCACAGGAGGCGCCCAGGCCTTCCTGGTGGTTCTATGAATCGAACTGTGATGCTGTGAATCGATTCACATCCTGTTTCTACAGAATTTTGATTGAATGACCAAGAAAACGATAGAATTAGGATTTCATGTCTTCATAAGAGTTGTATCCCTGGATGTTATCTAACCAATGGATTTAGTTTCAACTCAAAAGGAGTTTTCTAGCTCTAGTTATGCCTAGAATACCGAGCATATGTCAGCCACTACAATTAAAATATAGCTTCGGCTTCATCGTAAATTAGCACATTCTAGATGGCTTAACTAGACCTTTGAGACAACACAAAAGTTGTAGATAACATTCTTATGTTTCTAAGGAGACTAAGTTTAGCTTGAATGAGTTAGTATAACTCCAGATATGTCTAAATTACCGAGTCCGCGTCCAAGTCCAAAGTAACGACACTTTGTCAAAAGTCCAAGTGTGATGCTTGGAAACCCCATGGTATATTTTGTGAATCCGTTAAGACTTAGATGATTGTTCAATAGGGTTTCTTCATACCTTTCCCTATATTTTTGAATGCGAGTTCATGATTTTAATGATGCTAAAACTAGATGCTTGTTTGAGTTATGCTAATGACCAGTGTTGCTTATGAATGGATATTGTATATGCACACTTTATGTCATAGCACAAGTATAGGACTAATGTTTTCCATTATTATGTGAAGTTTCATCTTAAATGATATAAATAGTTATTGGACCGGATAGATACGCCCGACATTATACTAAGTTCCCTAAGGGGTATATTGGACCGGATAAACACGCCCGATAATATACTAAGTTTTCAAAAGGGTATATTGGACCGGATAAACACACCCGACAATATATCGAGTTTACTAAACACTTTATTCTTTTAAATGAAAGATTTTATGTTCTTATGTGAACTAGTTTTAATCTCAATGCCTCAATTATGTTTATTCTAATAGTATAATCCGATGAGGGTTAGTGAGGAGTTCGCAAAGGACTCATTGAGATTTTATCTCACCCTTTTCCATTATTGTTTCAGATTAGCAAGTAGTAAAGGAAGACTGAAGAGACTTGGATGTTAAGATCTCTTTATTTTATATTTGGGAATTATTAACTGTCTTGGACTTGTTTAAGACAAAAGACTAGTATTTTGTGTTGGACTTCCTAAAGGGTTATGTAAATTTTAAAATATGATGTATATTCCTTTATGGAATTAGGAACCTTGGACATTTAGACTTGATGTAATTTCTAAGTTTGAATTTGCTTAGAAATATTTGTATCTAATGTTAATTATCTTACTTTCAATTAAGTTTGAATGTATGAGTGTTACAATACACAACCTGACACATGTAAAGTAAAGCAGGGCTCGCGATGCGAACAAGGCTAACCCTAACTATAAATAGAGGCCTCCACTTCTCATTTCTTTCACACATTTCCTTCTTCTTTCTGTCAATTTTCTCTCTCTAAAGCTCGTGAGTCTCCACATTGGGGATTCTGGCGCTGAGGGCCGGGTGAGAGGAAAAGAGCGAGATCTCAAGGAACGGTTTCGTAGCCGGGGCAGAAGGGAGTACGAGTAGTCATTCTAGGGGGTGAAGATAGCGGTTCTGGTCCAAGTTGCTCGTTTGACTGATCTGAGTCAGGTGAGTAGGATTAAACTTCAATTACTAGAAAAGCATATAGTAGGAGAGTACTTTTAGCATGTGTATGAAATCTCAAACCCTACTAGAGGTTGATACCAACAACATCTCAGGAGATGCGTTGTGACCTGCGATAGCTGAGGATAGTTGTCGTAAGTTTATCAACCATATGATTTGATCTGTTTATGACCGTGGATGCTTTAAAACCCTAGGATAGAAGACTTATTTGACTGTCTAATGTTATATGTGATTGATAACATGCTAGTTGACGGTCTCCCTTAGCGGCACTAGGATTGATCTATATGCCGATCGAGCATGATTGATTATTTGTATATGATTAGGCTGTGATTGTTGATACTATATATGATTGTGGTGCTGATGTTTATAACATGCTCACATGTGGATTGTCTGGTTGTTACTGTTCTTACTATTGTGATGATTGATGGGCAGTCTTGATGTCAAGGGTGACACCCTCTTGTTAGATGATTGTGAATCCCTAGATGATAGTAATTGTTATTACCGTTGATGCTCTATTTTTTCAATGGTGATAGCAGGGTCGATGTACCCGAGGTTGGTGTGCCCGAGGATTGGTGGTCGGACCAAAGGTATAGAGTATTTGGGGAAGGACTGGTGATCAGTCCTTGGGGAATGTACCCGGTGCGGTGTAGGAGAGCTCGGTCCTCTCGATAAGGCAACAATACTCCATGTTCACAGTGAACACTCTTAGCCATTCTTGGTGATCGTGAACAATACCTTACTCCGGTGATCAGAGATGGTAGCATATCAGAATGTTCATAACTAGGACAACCAACTTATTTGTGTTTCCTTGGGTGCCTACGAAACTGGTTATCGGTCTGTAGTGTCCGACAAACTAGTGATCGGTCTGTGTGTTTTGGAATCTACGTTCAGTGTTCTGCGTATAACGCTAGTGGTGTGTTAGTCTAGTCAGTACTATTGATGATTGTGGGAATGATTGCTACACTTGTTATCTATTTGTTGTGTACATATCGACTATTACTGTGCTACACTATTTTCCTGTATTATGGTAATTGATTAGTTTCTTATCTCCTCATTTTCTGTGTACCTCTATATTGTAATATGATGAATTAACAGAGGGCGAGGAACAACTTGTGCTCAGAGCTTGTACTTGGAGAGCGGGACCTAATGGAGATGATTAAGGTGATGGAGCTTCCTGAGGGCAGTACTTGTATATGTTTGGTACTAGTTGTACCACGACCAATGGATTATAGTTTTGTTACCCCATATGGGTGTTGTGTATACATATATGTGCCACATTTTGCGTACTTTGATAATATATATATATATATATATGTTGTTGTTGTTGTTGTTTTATATCTGTGTGTTGCTTTAGTATCTTTTGCGTACTAGGTGTTGTTGTTTAATATACATTTAATAGTTTTTTGGTTTTTGAATCTTCTGACAACTAATTTCAAGATGCATCCGAAAATTAGTTTTCAGACGTTCACTGTGACATCCTAATTCTCTAAATAATATTAAGATAATTAAAAGAATACTAAAAATCTTAATTTGGGGATAAGATGGGCTTAAATGAAACCCAGAAACCCTGGTAAAGGGGATAGAAATTATCAAAATAGTCTAGAATAGCCTAGAAGTCCCTAGAAGAGTAAAGAATACCCTATAATTGTCTAGGTGGAAGAAATTAGATATTTCTGGAAACGGTCGTTCGCGACGCGACGGACAAAATAAAGGAAATTGGCGCGACGCGATATAAGTCGGTGGTTAAGTCAGTGGTCACGCTCGCGACGCGATGGGGCCAATTTATGCCTATAAATAGGCCTTAACCCCCTTCATTCACTCCAACTTCTTCCAAAGGTCTTTGGGAGAGCGTGGAGGGCGTGGAGGAGCTTTGAGGGTGCGACACGGGCAACAGCGGTCTTCTAGGCCAGGTAAGGGGGAAGATACCTTAATCTCTAGGGAAAATAGGTAGTAGAGTAGTACTGTTAGCATGAGTAGGGGTCCCTTAACCCCAGTAGGGGTTGCTAGTAGCAACACCTCAAGAGAGGGGTTGTGGTGTGCGGTGGCTAAGGATAGTTACCGTAGACCTATAAACCAACATAGGTTATGGTTATAAGATTAATAGATAGTCGCTTAAGCGACACTAAGATTAAATTATATGTTGTTAATTATGATAAATTATAGTTGTTGATATTCTGATTTATATATGATGTTTATATGCTAATAAACTATAGTTGTTGGTATTCTGGTTTGCATTTAACATTCATGTACTAGTTGTATATGATGTATGTGTGTCTGAGATATAAGTCAAGGGTGCCACCCTCTAGTTAGAGGTATGTGAATCCCTAGATGGTAATAGTAAGTATTACCGTCGATACCTTGTTTATTAGTGGTGATAGCCAGGTCGGCGAACCCGAGATTGTTGTACCTGAGATGTATCTGATCGATGGTACGGAGTAGTGTGGAATAGGTGTATATGACGGAGCTCCAGGACTCCACGTCTGACAGGTGGACAATCTTTGTCATTCCTGTTATGGGAATGTCGTCCGAGTGCAAGGGACGTTGCCTTACTCCGGTAATTGGATACGGTAGTATGGGATGCCGTAACCGATAATCGGAAAGGGTAGCGTAACAAGATATGTTCCCGGGACAAACCAACTTATCGTACTCGGTGCCCTGAGACTGGTGATCGGTCTAGGGAGTAGGGTGTTAATGGCCCGGAATACTTAGCAATGGATTGGGTCAGTAGGGTCGGTAATGGACCTGAAATCTCTGGGTCAGTAGGACTGGTAATTGAGCCTGAAATGACCAGTGACATGTCTGTGGTACTAGAGAACGAAGTGATTTGTGACCGTGTGGTCGGGTTTGTCAGTATGACGAGTCTGTGAATGGTTTGGTATGTGACCGTGTACTCAAGAGTTTTGAGTATAGTATCTGTGACAACAGGTATGTTGATGATTGTGATGATATACTGTGCATGATAACAGATACTCTACTATGCTATTTTCTTGGTTGTTAGATGTTAATGGATATCTTACCCCTTTGTTTTTCTGGTGTGTTTTTATTATATGATGTTAAAATAACAGATGGACAAGAACACCCTATAATTGGAGGATGGGGAGTCTATGGGAAGCCTTCTTAGAGGCAGAAGATGGATACCTATATCACGGCCAGTGTGTCTTTTATCACCCATATGGTTGTAGAGTTATATCTATACTTATATATATAATATGTTTGTAAACCTTAATAATAAATAAAATGTGTGTTTTCTTAAATGTGGACTACTATTGTATTAAATAAATAACGTTAACGCTCTGTCTCGGAGGGGTGTTACATTCACAAAGCTGAAGCACTAGTGCAAAAACAGGATAAAAATAGAGGATTTTAAATCGGTTCCCATACCAACCGATTTAAAATGTAGACACAGTGGCATTTTTATAAATAAATGAACATGGAGGTTACTTTTTCCAATAAAAAAAGTTTTTAAATCGGTTATATACACAACGATTTAAAAAGGTTTTTCCAATACTTTTTACATTGGTTGTTTATATAACCGATTTAAAAAGTGCCACATTTGACATCAGTTCTTTGTGTCAACCGATGTAAAAAGTATATTTTCATTTAACTTACGCGTTCGTTCCCTCTCACTCCCTCTCACTCTCGTTCGCGTTGTCATCCCTCTCTCTCTCTGAACCACCACCGTAACCACTAAGAACCACTAGCACCACCAAGAACCCTTCAACCGCCGCGATAGTTGAAGGTAAACTTCTCTATCGTTCTCGTTTTTTCTTTCTCTCTCCTTCTCTCTGTCTCATCTCTCTCTCTCGATGTCGTGTTGCCGGTCGTTCGCCACCGTAAGCACAGTGCTGCCTCCCCTCCCTAGCTTCAACTTTGTCTTGTCCTTTAAGTGGTAAGCACAGTAGCGCCGTAAGCACAGTGCTTCCTCGCTACCATTTTGTTTGTGTAAGCGGGTTTATTTTTTCTCCTGTGACTAAAAAAATCTATGTTCTGTTTAAGGGTTCGTATTTCTTCCTTCGACGCAGTCAGTCGCGACCCCGTGAACTTCCTCGGTGTGGCACTCATTCATCCTTCATTCTGCTCGGTAAACAAAGTTTGATGTGATTTGCTTTTGCTATCATTAAATGTGTGATGTGTACTATTTGATGTGTAAATTTTTTGCTACAATGGATTGGTTTTTCTCTGTGGAAATCAGAAGTGACGACAAAATTAAAGTTGAGCAATTACTTTAGGAGGATGAAAAAGATGTTAATGATTGGTGTAAATTGCTTTAATTCACGTAGCATTGTCAATATTTTGTGTCTGTGCTGGCAGCAGGGGTAGCCAAACTTTAGGCCTAAAATTAACAACTTATGGTGGAAAAGTGGTATTAAAATATGGGGCAATAGTAATGCTGATGTATCAATGTGAGTGGTTGAGCACAAATGTACTTGGTTGTGGCTCATTTATGATGTATCTATCTACCCATTTCAACTTTGTCACATTTTTTTTCACTTCTGATGTTGGGTTTGATTGGCTTAGTCTTAGACTAATGTATGGATTTTTTTTGGAATTTATTGGATTAATTATTGTTTGTGAGTTGCTATAATTCAATGTTGTGTGGAGATATTGTATGAGAGACTTTCTTAGGACCAATATTGCCAATTTAAATGAGCTATTTACTCTGCCCTGTTTTGTGATAGCTTTTGTTGATTTGATTTTATGCTCATTACCTCTACAAGGAGATATTTGAATTGTGTGGAAAATGTTTACAAGAAGCAAGTGACTGGCTTGTCAAATTGATGTGGGTTATGTTTAATAAGGAGCATTGAGATGGGTTGGTGTTTAATAAGGAGCGTAGATGAGTATATGTAGTTATTGGTTTGTGTTGGTTGATAGCTAATAGCCTAATTTTCATGGAAGCTGGTTTCAAAATTGTATTTGAGTTATTGAGAAATTCACCTTGTGTTGGAATATAAATTGTTATCATGGACAATTTCACATCAAATGATAACTGTGATTTGATTAAAGCAGTGTTAATAGTTGATGCTTCTCATTGAGGGGTAAAGAAAGACTACAATGCATTTGACTTTGTTTGGGTGAATGAAAATAGATAATTGTTTTATTGATCATATTCTACTAGTTCTGACTTTGGGGTGGTTGTACATGGATAATTATTGTACTTGGAAAATTATTGTTTATGTATGCATATGGTTATGTTTCTTTATGTTCAAATATTACTTTATGTATATGATTATTGTGTTTTTTTTTTAAATTCGAGTGAAGCCTTAGTTTCCCGTTTGAGATTCAATATAATGAAGCGTGTGTACCGAGGAAGGTACTGCTCATTGTATTCAATCTTGAATTGTCCAAGTGGGATAGTTTGTTAAGAAACTTTTTCTTTTATTTAGTTAATATAGTTAGTCTTTGAATCTTATATCTAATACTTGGTGAAATTTCGGTTCGCTACATTTCCCATTGTCTCTGGGTGCATGTTTGATCGTGGTAGATGTCACCATGTTCGAGTTGTGTACTTGGAGACCAATGAGAAATGCTGCCGAAATTTTATTTGGTATAAAATATAAGATTTAAGGACTACTTATTAACTAACAAAAGAAAATGTTTCTTCTCGAATGGGATTGGGTCATACCAAATATATGGAGATTGCGTGTCAAATTGTGTATATATGTTCTTCAACTTTGTGTCTAAATATGAGATTTGAAGAGGTTGGTTAATTGTTTCAGAACGTAGATATGGATCATAGTTGGATGCAAAAAAATCGCATGAGTGATGAGTATGAGAATGGAGTGGAAGAGTTTCTAGAATTTGCTCAAAAAAAATCTGCACAATAGTAATGAAAGGTTTTACTTCCTTATGTTAAATGCTTGAATCTTAAACCACTAAAAGTTGACGAAATACGCGATCAACTTTGTGTTGATGGGATTTGCAAGGGTTATACGACATGGACATGGCACGGTGAAGTGTTACACAAGCCAAGTGTGTCTGAAAGAGACAAAGTTGATGTTGATATGGACGATCGACTAGAGGACATGATTCGTGATATTAGACAAGAGTCTTTTCAACGAGCACGTGTATGATACTCTATGCAGTGACAAGTTTTACACGGTTGTTAGCGGTGTTGAGATTGTTCAATCTAAAGGCAATAAATAGGTGGACTGATAAAAGCTTCACTGAATTGCTTGAGTTGTTGAAGGACATGCTTCCAAAAGGTAACACATTGCCGAACCATAACTATGAGGTGAAGAAGATATTTTTCTGATGGGTGTGGAGTATAAGAAAATACACGCGTGCCCTAATGATTGTATATTGTATCGGAACGAGTTTGAAGAGTTGCATAAGTGGCCCACGTTTAATACATCACGGTACGAAAAGAAGGATGGTGATGATAGTTGTGAGGTGAGCACAAAGGGTCCTCTTGCGAAGGTGTTATGGTATCTTCTAATTATTTCTAGGTTTAAGCGATTGTCTGCCAATGTAAGTGACGCAAAGAACATTAGATGGCATGCAGATGACAGGAAATGTGATGGACAGATTCGCCATCCGGCTGATTCTTTGCAATGGAAGAATGTTGATTTTTTGTTTCCGAATTTCGGCAATGAGCCAAGAAACCTTAGGCTTGGACTTGCTACGGATGGAATGAATCCATATGGTAGCATAAGTAGTAAACATAGTTCATGACCTGTTCTCCTTGTAATTTACGACCTATCTCCTTAGTTGTGCATAAAGCACAAATACATTATGTTATCTATGATGATTTCAAGACCACAACAGTCAGAAAATGACATAGATGTTTATTTGAGTCCCTTGGTTGAAGACTTGAAAATGTTGTGGTCTTGAAACCTTAGGCTTGGACTTGCTACGAATGGAATGAATCCATATGGTAGCATAAGTAGTAAACATAGTTCATGGCATGTTCTCCTTGTAATTTACGACCTATCTCCTTAGTTGTGCATAAAGCGCAAATACATTATGTTATCTATGATGATTTCAAGACCACAACAGTCAGAAAATGACATAGATGTTTATTTGAGTCTCTTGGTTGAAGACTTGAAAATGTTGTGGGAGGAAGGCATTAATGTGTTTGACGGGTATTCTCGTGAATATTTCAACTTGCGTGCCATGTTATTTTGCACCATCAATGACTTTCCAGCTTACGGGAACTTGTATGGGTATGGTGTTAAGAGGCATAAAGCATGTCCTATATGTGAAGAAGGCTCGTGCTACCATCAACTACAACATGGAAGGAAGACTGTTTACCTTGGCCATCGGAGATTTACCAAACGTAATCACCCGTATCGTAGATTGAAAAAAGCTTTTAATGGATTACAGGAGAATGAAATTGCTCCGAAGGCCTTAACTAGTGAAGAAGTTTATCAACGCCAGAAGGACATCAATGTTAAATTTGGAAAAAAGAAAAAGAAGTCTGCTGAGAAAAAAAATGGAAGAAGAGGTCAGTGTTCTTTGATCTTCCATACTGGTCCAATCTTGATGTAAGACATTGTATTGATGTGATGCATGTGGAGAAAAATGTGTGTGATAGTGTAATCGGAACACATTCAGGCCAAGACAAAGGATGGTGTAAATGCTCGTCTAGATCTGGTTACGATGGGTATAAGAGAGCAGTTAGCTCCACAGCCAAGAAGTAACGGGTCATATTTGCAGATATTCAATGACAAGTCATCATTTAACATTGTTAAAATTAATCACATCCGGTAAACTTGGGCAGAGTTTTTTATAAGAATTTAATCAGAGCGAAAAAATAACCCTTAGACAACTAATGACTCAAGTGTAAATAGAAACTAGTTTGTGTGTGTTATCATTTTTTTTAAAATGAATGTATGTAAACTTGATGATTTGTTGAACATATACATAATAGTTGAAGTTTTGGTATTTGATGTTTCTTTGTGAGCTATGACTTTGTTGAATGGTTATGTGTTCGCCAATTTTTAAGTTGTTGAATGGTTCTATAGGATGGCAGGAAAGAAAAAACAAAAAAAAAAGTTTTAAAAAAAAAGGACTTTTTAAATCGATTATTAGCAAAACCGATTTAAAAAGTAGTATTTTAAATCGGTTATAAGCAAAACCGATTTAAAAAGTGAGGTCTTTTAAATCGGTTATCCTAAAAACCGATTTAAAAGTGTACTTTTTAAATCGGTTTTTCTAATAACCGATTTAAAATACTATTTTTAAATCGGTTATTAGAAAAGCCGATTTAAATTTTTTTTTTTTTATAAAATGGCTTTCAGGATTGACGTTTTAAATCAGTTTTGAACTGATTTAAAAGACATTTTTTATATCGGTTCAATATCTGATGTAAAAACGGTCCATATACTATCACGGCAGTATAAAAATCGGTTTCATAACCGATTTAAAAGAGTTATTTTAACCTATTTAAAAACCCTTTTCTGCACTAGTGAAGTATGCCACCCAAAATCCATTTAATGTAATGTCTGGCAACTAATTTTCGGATGCACCTCAAAATTAGATTCCAAAAAATTTGAAATCGCAACAGTGACGGATACGAAATTTATCAATGGGGGGCGAAAAAAATTTAATAGTAAAAATAAAGATTTGATTTGATTTCAATTAAAATATAGATAGTAGTGAGAAAGGGAGATTAAAAAAAAAGTAAAATATGCCTTTTATAGATAAAAAGAAAGGTGCAATGCTAACGTCACACTCTCTGACACACTCCTTTGAACACACTCTCAACTATTGAGCCACATCACACTTTTTTTTCAAAATCAATCGTTAGATTGAAAGTTACTATCATATAGATCATATCTGTAAATTTTAACATTAATCTATGATCATTTGCTATGTCATCAAGATGCGTCAAGATTAACTTTATTTGTAATTGTATTGTTGACGTTAATCTTGACGCATCTTGATGACATAGCAAATGATCATAGAATAATATTAAAATTTACAGATATGATCAATATGATAGTAACTTTCAATCCAACGATTGATTTTGAAAAAAAAGTGTGACGTGACACAATAGTTGAGAGTGTATTCAAATGAGTGTGTCAGAATATGTGACGCTAGCATTCCTCAAAAGAAAGAGAAAGACAAGAAAATATCAACATGATTAACATACTATTTTTTATACTAATAATTAAATTAAGCCCCTTCACCAAAAAAAAAAAGTAGACTTCACGGGAAAAAAAAAACTAAGCCATAAAAAAGCAATGGTAAATTGTCAATACATTTTGATAAACTTTAATAAACATTAATATAAAGTAATAAGCAAAAATATCAACTCATTCTATTAAAAACTAATAAATAGTATTTTGTCATCTTTAAATTGAGGAAACCTAAAAAAATAAATAGGTAACAATAAAAGTTCAATCGAAATAGAAAGTAAGCCAACGTATAGAAATTTCAGGACAATTGTGGGCCCAATAAAAAAATTGTGGTGACGATAAAACGCTTGTGATGGTAAAAATAAGTAATTGAGATAGCAACTTCCAAGTCCAGGCGAATACATAATGTAGACATGCAATCTTTTTTAAAAAAGTTACTAAAGGGAGGGTGGGGCTACAGCCCATGGCTGCCCCACCTTGTATCCATCCCTGAATCGCAAAAAATAAAATAAAATAAAATAAAATTATCGTCATACCTTTGCAACAACGACAATGCGAACTATGGGGAGGGGGTGTGCGACATTGGAGACGATGCGAGAGAGTGAAACAATAAGAGAGTGAGAGACCGAAAAAGGGGGTGGGGGTGCTGCTCGCGGCTGAGAGATAGTAAGAGTGAGGGTGGGAAAGGGGGTGAGTGTTAGGTTAAGGGGGTAGGGGCTTTTTTATCTTTTTAGGTTGGGAGGGGGTGGAAAAATTAAAATAATGGGGAATGGGTGAGAAAATTAAAATTGGGGGTGGTGATAATAGCACCCGTAATTTTTATTTTTTTTCCTTCCCGGTACATAGCACCAGTAATCTTTACCAAACAGACACAAAGACATGTTTTAGATCCATAATAACAGTTTTAAATGATCCAAAATTTGATTGATGAAGATTAGTTCACTTTTAATTCATTATTTTTTTTCGTTAAACAACCCCAAAACCTTGCCCAATCGCGTATTTATGTCGTATTTAAAGAAAAAAAAATATTCGGGACCATTATTTGTCATCATATATATACATATATTTTTTTTTTGGACAAATTGTCATCATATTGTATACACAAGATATTTTGACAAATAAAATTATAGAAATGAACTTATGTACAGTTATTACAAATTTACGATAATGAATTTAACATAAGATTATGTCAAATATCACTATGTATCACTTGCATTCTGATTCTTCACAACCAATACTTCTAGGATACACACGATGCTAACGAGCTTATTTATATGAAGCCAATTATCATCAGGGGTTAATAAAGACTTAGGAAAATGACATATTTAATTAATACATTCGGAATTTTTCCTTTGT
Source organism: Calophaca sinica (assembly GCA_037113605.1). Lineage (NCBI taxonomy): Eukaryota > Viridiplantae > Streptophyta > Magnoliopsida > Fabales > Fabaceae > Calophaca > Calophaca sinica. The sequence goes on along the minus strand of CM073732.1, from coordinate 55,546,781 downwards.
TTTCTCAAATACTTCTTCAGCAATTATGGCCTCATTTCCATCAGCTCTTTTAATCTCCAACTGTGCTTTCTGATAAAATCCAGTGCCTCTCAATGCATCTGCAATAAAATCATCGAACCCAATTGCAATTGCTGCCTCAGCCTTTGCTCCATAAACCAACCTCTGCATGATGAAAAAAAAATATATATATATATTAGTGAGGAATAATGCTAAAAAATAAGCTTGGTAAAACAAAAATACCAAAATAAAAATAAAAATCAGAGAAGTAAGAGAAGTTCCAACCTTAACTCGTGAAAGGTGAATAGCACCAAAACACATTGGGCAAGGCTCGCAAGAAGCGTATATTTCACAATCTGAAAGTTCTATCTGCTTTAGCTTCTTACAAGCCTGGAAAATTAAATCATTGGGTTTATAATAAAATATCAATTTAATTACATAAGTTAAATGGGTAAACCTAAATGTGTGAGGCGCTGTGAATATCAATTTCGTTAGTCAATTTAGTTCTTGAATGTGTTTTTTGTTAGTCAGTTTGATTCCTAAAAATATTAACAAAAGAAAAACTCGGGGATGTTTTCAAAATTTTGATACATTGAGGGACTACAGTACAGACCAAAATGACAATGTCTCACACATACATGGTTTTGAGGAGGAGTTAGTCTTGACTCTGTTACATACAATGACAATGTCTCACACATGTAGAGACCAAAATTACTATTTACCCAAAGTTAAATCATAGCATTACAAAAATAAAGAATTGTACATAAATAATCAACTGCTAAAGGGGGCAGGGCATATCCCTCTTGTGCAGTGATTTATTCTTAATCAGTCAGAAAAGCATAAATGTAACACCAATATTTACTACAAGAAATTATGCATTTTAATGTTAATTAAGGAAATTATTTGGGTATTTACAATCTAACCTCTCTTATTGCAGTTACTTCTGCATGAGCAGTTGGGTCTGTGCTCCTTAGAACCATGTTGTGACAACTAGCAACTACTTCATCGTTACAAACTATAACAGCACCAAAGGGACCTCCATCTTCACATTCTACCCCTTTATATGCTTCTTCAACAGCTTTTCTTAAAAATTTGTGGTCTCTATCCTGTATAACTGATTGGCCAATGCAACACCCAAAGCAAAGTAATTAGAAATAATATGGTTTGGCTAGCAACACAAAAGCTTCAAACTAACATGGTGCTGTTTTACAAACATAATATAAAACCATTTGGATGATTGCATATATCATTTGATCTTCAAGCGTAATCAGTAAAGGACGGCTCAGTGCAGGAGGCTCCTACCCGGTGGGATATGGGGAGGGTAAATATACGTAGCCTTAACAGCCGTTTCTAGGATTTGAACTCGTGAACTCCAAGTCACGAGCATCAAGCCTAATGAGTCATTTCAAGAAACATGAATAACCAAAGCAGAATATGATGAAAGAGTAGACTCAATAGCTTGAGGACCTCAATGTTCCAATACTTCAAAGATTCCTACATAATAAAAGAGAGAGAGAGCAATTGCAACAAGAAAGCTAAAGTGTCCAGAAGCATTACCTTCCTTATGGCCAGCAAAGGCAGAGGCTACTGCAACAGTTCCATCCTTAGTGTGCACCACTGGCATGGTCAAACAATAATAATTATAAGGGAGGCAGGGGATGTGGCATAATGTTAATATCTTTTCTTAGCTACATACTACCCTCTGACGCATAACTATAAGTTTTTAAAGTTAGTATAAAGTAAACATATTAAAAAATATTTAATTGATGTAAAATATTATTGTATCTAGATTAAAGTATCTTTATTTAAATGGAATTAATAATTCACTATAGAAACCTTGTAAAAATCAAATGTCATCAATCTATCTGTAATTCTCTTTATTTTATCTTAAATAATTTATCATGTAATTATTAAACAAGAGTAATAATTTTTGGCAAGATTAAATAAGAGTGATATAAGAAACAAAATTCTAAAATATCAATATTGAAGCAAAAATAAAAAGTTAAAACAACAATAGTTATCAGTCAAAAAAAAAACATCAATAGTTATGTAATACGAGTTATTTTGATGAGTAGCATACTATTATCAAATATCTTGCCGTTCATTAAACTATACTATTAACAAGCTATTCACATTTAATGATTGTTAATTACTTCATTAAACTATACTATTAACAAGCTATTCACATTTAATGATTGTTAATTACTAGTTCACAATCAACGAAAACAAGCAAGGAAATAACAGAGCAAACTAAAAAGAGAAAAGTAACTGAAAAATCAAAAACCTCAAAACCGGAAAATCAAAACCTCAACCCAAAAACCAATTGTGAGAAACATTTTTCATCGTTGGAAAAAAAGTTCAAGCCATATCATATATTGTTATCGTTTTTTCATTATTTTAAAAATTGAGGTAATGTTATGTTATGAGTTAAGTCCATGAGGAGAGTCCAACTCAAAAGACTAGTTACCTTAATTCAGCCTATAGATAGTTCTTTCCATAGCCCAACTCCAAAAAAAAGCACCAATTGTTATGACTTAAGCCGATGAAGAGAATCTAACTCAAAAGACTAATTCATTAGGTGGGAGAGACTCATGGTTTAAGTATCACATTGAACTTTCTTATCTACTCAATGTGGGACTCATAACATGTTACTATTTTTTACATATATAAATTTAAATAAAGTATAAAGATGCAGAATAATTTGTTTGTCTCCTTTAATTAAATGATTGCACCATTTGAGTAAAATATTGATAAAATTTGTAAACTTAGTGTGGCGTGCTTAAGATCCATCAAAACAGAGGTAATCAACTCCAATTAATTTGATTGTAGTATTGGAAATGCTCTAACCATACATGTCACATAAAATAAGGAAACGACAAATAACAAAGGCAAAGTTGAAATTAGAGAAAAGCCAAATCTGGGATTGCCTAGATGAAAGAATTTGTTTAAGAAGAGAATAATAAAATGAGAATCAACATAAGGAAAGGAAAATTTTTTAAGATAGATAACGAAGTACGGACACAGTTCTACCCCCTACTGAAAAAGTACATACCATTAACTTCTTCCATGACTAAGTTGACGTTAACAACGAAATAAAACTAATGACCAATTCGATAAGGTCACTAGAATTCCTTATGTGAATACGAATATATCAACAAACTTATTGTGCTATATATAGGTGATGGCGATGACGGACAATAGGAAAAATCCTAAATTCCTACTGGATGAGAAAGGAAATGTGGTCCCTACTGAATATGGTCCCCCTCTTACAAAAATAATAAATAAAATAAAGGAAACACGAAACACATAAGATGATGATGTATCGTGCTGGCAAGAACAAGTTGCGGAAATAAAAAAATAGGCATAGGTGACAAAAGGTCAAAAAGTTTATGAATGGGGCTTGATATATCAGTCATCCCATTTCAAACAGGTCTTCCAAACCTTTCATCCAGCCTAATGAAGTCCAACCTGATAGAAAGCTGAAAGGCTTAACTCAAGCAGAGGAAGTTTTCAACTGGCAATCTGAAAATGCTGTTGCACAGAACAAAGTATTTCAAAACCTTGACAAAAAGGTAGAAAAGATTGCAGAAAAAATAGAAGAAAATGATGAGAACCTTAAACTCCTCTCTCAAAAGATGCAGAAGTACTACAAAAGCTTGAAAGCTCAGGTTTCTCAGCTGGATCATGACCTGAGAACGATGTTGAATGAAAGAACTTGTACCTTAAGAGTATTGGTTAAAAAATTCATAAAAGGAAAGTTTATCTTGAGAATTTAAGTTACCTCTTTTGATGCAAACTTACCTCTTTTGATTTCTTAATCAATATCCTAAGGACACTTGTTAGTATTTTCTTTTTAGATATTAGTCATGGATAGTTATGGATATGGACCTCACCTCATCATGTTCAGCAAAAACGTGGAATGCTTTTCCCAATCCCGAGAGTCACGATACGCAAGATGCTTGCTTGCGTTCCTATCCTATGTCTTCTCAAATTTTGATAAGTTTCTAACAACTTATCACAATGGATTGGATGATGATTCTCTTTGGTGTCTAAAAGGTGGGTTTTAGGATAGGCCAACTTGAAATGTGGTCCATGTAAATCCGTATTTGAAATATCGTTTAAGACTCTAATGAAGATTGACGCCGCTTCTCGGAAGCAGAAGTTCATGGTCCTCCTCGTCCTCACGACTGAGACGGTGACCTAATCAATACTGGTTCGACAAAAATTAAGAGGGAAAAAAACATGGGTTTCAAAGCACTCATACTCGTTTCTCTTCTTTTGTCGAAACAACACTAAACAGGTCACCGTCTTTATCGTGAAGACATAGACAATCGTGAGCCTCTGCTTCTGGAGAGCATCATCGATCGTCGTCAGAGTTTGAGACAAATTTTTAGGTAATGGTTCACGTGGATCATATGTCCAGGTGGTCCACTCTAGAATTTGCATAGAAAAAAATCAAAAAAATAAATATTTAACCAAATGTAGATTATGGTAGAGAGATTAATAATCTAATAACTACAATACATCATGACTACTCCGCAGACATTCATGACTTAATTACTTTTTAATTATTTTATTGAATTCTCTTCTTGTTCGATAAAAATAAGTTAATAAAAATTTGCACTTAACCATAACAAGATTAATAATCAAAATATTTGATTTGATGCCAATAGAGAGCTACGAATTGACTCTTCTATAGCCCTAAAGGTAACATCCCAAATTTCCTAAGTAAGGAAATTATAATTAAGGCTCCAATTTAAAGGAGGAAAGTAAGTTAAGGAGCCTTAGAAAGGGTATCGGGATGACTTAGGAATGATAAGAAGACAAAAAGGAGAATTTAAGCTTAAGTCTTCTGGGAATGCGAAGCAACTGCCGCGTAATGCGAGAGTCCTCTATCTCGTAAGCAAGGATAGAAACTCGCAACGCGACGTAACCCTTCAGATGAATGGACGAGATGAAGCAACACCGCTTCTCTCGCAATGCGATAGTCCCTTCTCGCAACTCGAGGGTACGTTGAGGGACGAACATAGCTCCTTCGCCACGTAGCGCCAGGTGGCGTGATTCACTCATCGCAATGCGATACATTGTTTCTTGCAACACGATATGACTTATACCCACAAGTATTACTAGCCCTTCATTTCTCTCATTTTGCACGTCCCAAACCACTTTTTCTCACTAGAAACTCTCCTTCTCTCTCTAGATCTTCCATTTTTTCTCTCTAAGAAGTGAGTATGCTCTACACTTGCCTCGAGTGAGGATCTTGTGCACCAGAAAGCTCTTAGGGAAAATTCCAACGTTGAGGGTTGCAAGTGAGGAAACGAGGGGAAGTTAAGGGAATAATAGGGGTCGAGAGTCAAGGTTGTTTGGGAGTTCGTGATGGGAGTAGGAATACGCGAGGAATCCAGGTGAGGGGGAGGAATCGTTCAATTAGGGAAAATATTTGTAGATTATAGTAGTTAGTAGGCGTAGGGCTCCTCAAACCCTACTAGGGTTGACATCAGCAACACCTCAGGAGAGGGGTTGCGGGATGCGGTGACTACAGATAGTTGCCGTAGACCTATCAACCGGTTAGGTTTTATTTGTCTGCTTACTTGTGTGTTGTTGAATAGCATGATATATGTGTAATATATGTTTTTGTTTATATGTTTATTTATATGTCATTTTGATTTGTTGATTGTGTGATAACGTGATAAGAGTAGGTCGCCTTAAAGCGACACTAGACTTTGATCCTTATAGTTGACTATGGATGGTTGTGTATATACGTGAAATACACACACACACACACACACACACACACACATATATATATATATATGCATTATGTTGAGTAACTCGTCTGAAAATATTTACGAAAACTTAGTTCTCATCATAGCGATAATTCCATTATACTCCAAGGACTTTTATATAGCGATGACGGATTTCATACAGTGTTATAAGGACCAAGTTTTGAAACTATGCACTTTTATTTAAATGAGATATGAAATACATGCGTTACATTTATTTTATGAAATGACTTTTAAACTTTATGTTTATTAACAAGAATGTTTGTTTTACTCAAAAACGATTGTTTTTCGAAAAATAAAATCAAGCTCATTCTTTTACAAACAATTTCACAATTGTATTATTTTACAATAAGAGCGATAACTATTACGGTGTTACAAGTGTGGCTGACATTGGTACCAGCAAAAACACTAATGCTTAAGTCGGTATGTTTAGCCTTGTCTAAAAGAATGGACATAAATGCCTACATTTGCATGGCATTATGTTGTTTCTTTTATAAGTGGTGGCTTAGAGTCCACTGTAGTCATTTATTCATGGCCAAGATGTTTTCTTGGCAAAGAATCAATCCTTTGTCGGAGTTATATGCTCCGACTTCCTGACGTACCATCCTTAGGATTACATGCAACCAGTATAGAGTAGTTGGGGGCTAAGTTCCCTACGTCATAGGGATGTTGGTTTCCCCAGGTTTCTGCACCTTGTTTTCTGGGATTTCCTAGGGAAGACTTTATTAGTAGGCCCCACACTATGGCTCCAATTGTAGTTGGGCTTATACTCTTTCACCAGTATTATTCTCGGTATATTATACCGAATCAATGTCAATTCAGATTCCATATGGCCACCTTAACAAATTTTGTTGGTTATTGAGTGAAAGACTGACAAAGGGACTTCATTGTAAAATTGGGAAAATGTTGCGATTCAAATTGAGCAATTAAAATCAAGGGAATCCAATTTGTACAATTGTGAAAGGTTAAAGGATCGAAAGTGAAATTAAGTCTAATATCAATGTGGAGTGGTCTATGTATCATAGATAAATTTTGTTTCTAATATCATGGTTTGAATCTTGGAGTCTTCATTTAAGAAAACTTTTATCGAATTATCACTATTGATTCGAAGGTTAATCTAACATTTATATTTACAGAAATTTTTTGGATAAAAAATAATATTTGTAGCAATGCTGATTATTCTTACATTATTTTAACAAAAATATGGGCGATAACTATCGTACATTGATTACAAAAGGTTATGTACCGTGCATAAGGAAGTCGATATTTAAAAATGGGCTCATTTACCAAAATATGGCGCTGATAGTGATTTGTATAAGCTGATGCATTCGTCATAGCTCAATGCCGAATTGAGTTAGAGTATACTCCCCCTGACTCAATTATAAGCAAAAGAAAAAATGCATAAATTTAGTGGACTCGATTATAATCAAATGTCAATTAATTTACCCATATTTAATATTATTATTCCAAAAATACTCTTAATTTAATTTATTAATATTGTGAGGAGACGATAATTATGATTAAAGGTAGTTTAATAAATGTATTTCGTTTTTTACATGAAATCAATGAAATTAAATGCACTTAACTAACATTCTTAATAAGTGGAAAAATATGTATTTTTGCTTATTAAATCATTCATTTGAACATGTCCTGCCCTCTACTTTTTTAATAATTATTCTACTTTTTAAATCAGAATATAATTTTCTTCTATTTATAATAAAAAAAAATATCTCTGAATGTTTCTTTCGTTGGTCAGTTTGGTCATCGAATGTGTCTTTCGTTAGTCAGTTTGGTTCTCAAATGTGTCTTCCGTTAGTCAGTTTGGTCTCTGAAATTATTAATAGATGACACACTCGGAGATATTTTTAAAATTTTAACACATTTAGGGATAGTCATATCAACTCACATATTTAGGGACCAAAAATAACTATTGGCAAATGCTAATTATGAATGCCCCAAGGGCTTTGTTTAAGAAGTCTAAAAAAATACTCCCTCCATTTCATAACTTTGATAGTTTTAGCAATTTTTTTTTTGTTTCAAAACAATTGGTATTTTATAAGCCCAATATATAATTCACATTTTTTTCAAGCATATTCTTCGTATATTTATTATTTTTACATTGAAAATAACACAACCTCACAAATACTTAATTGATTATTTTGGAACCATATTGGTAAAAAATATTCTTTTAATTAAATGATTTATTGCTATGTGTGTAAAAATCTTAAACCATTAAAAGTTATGGAATAGAGGGAGTAAGTTTTTATGGGAAGTAGTGTATTTAATATATTAGAAAGAGATATACTTAGTTTTTCAATAAATAACTTGTGAATTACATGAAGGAAAAATAGAGAAAGAGACCTTGGGAATGATGACATGTTATATGATAACAATTATTTTTTATACATGTCATTATTAACTTTGTAAGGCAAGTTAAGTTAATAATTATTTTATTAGTAGTTCTAAATATAATAAATGATGATTGATAAAGATAAATGATATATAATTTAAAATAAATAAGTCATTTAATAAAATATATTTCTAATTGTTAATGAGAATTAATTGAGATAATGTAATAATGACTATCTTAAAATAATAATAATTGAAAATTAATTTTTGTTTTAGACGAAAAAATAGATGAATATGGATGTGACATGTAGCATAATCTCACGTGACAAAACTCAATTTTTATATTAATATAGTAGAGTCATCGTCCCCTTCCCCCAACTAGTCCAATTTTTAATGTCAAAAATTCCATCTTTATCTTAACTTCCATACATAGCTTGATAAAAAACACTTCTATACATAGCATCTCAATCTACCTTCACTTTCTTTAAATCCAAATCAGCTACACTTATCCTTATCCCGGTTTTCCGTTGTACACTTTGACATTCATCCTATTCGGTCTTCATCTAAATCTTCCTGTACCCCTTCGACTTTCCGTCAATACTCCACATGTGCTTTTCCTCACGTGCTTATCCTATCTACAACGGCTGCATGAGGAATTCTTTCCTCCTCCTCGTTTATAACTTCTCAAAAGATCACTATTATAAAAAACAAAAAGATCATCATTATTATCTAATTTTTTAAAGGATTTTCTATTAATAGGAGGAAGAAGTCATTAAGGTTATACAAATTGTTCACGAAGGGATTTGAACACCATTAATACCTAATTTATGGAGACCCATCCGAGGATTTTATTAGAAACTACAAGCCCTTGTTGCGACCGGGATTGTAGCGAAGATTGCTCAAAAATTCGGTTTTAGCAGTCGCCATCCAATTTATTAAATAGGAAAAAATTGGAAAAACTTTTTATCAAATATATTGTTCTACGAAACTGGATTAGGCTCGAGAATTGATTATGCATAAGGAAGGGTGAAAACTTAATTCCACCGCACCCCTAATACATTTGTCCTAAGATAGTACCTTAAATTTGATTATGCAAATTAACAATAAGTTCGAAAATATTTATTTTACCCAACAATTAAATAAAATAAAATTAAAAATTGAATATTAAAAGAATATGACAAAGAAAATGACATAGAAGTATTTTTAATTAATGCTTCAAATATTATTTGGGAATAAATTTATTTTAAAATAAAAAGATAAAAATGAGAAAAAAATAATACGCTATAAGCTATAAACTTAAATGCATATTGAATTAATATCTGAAAAAACGTTATAAGCTACTGGAAAAACGCCACAAGCTATTGATTATGAAACAACTTTAGTTTTTTGAATTCCCTACCTGCTAGACAAATTCGCTAGTTAAATCCGCTACAAGATGGCTTATTGGACTTACCAAATAAAGCCTAAAATATAGTTTTTTTGGGGACAAAACTATAAAAGTTGGTCTTTTTTTATGATAAAACATTGAATATTCATTTAATCAAAAGGAAGCATGCACTATAACAGAAAACGAAATAAACAGCGCTTATTTTTTGCTTCGCTAGCGATTAAAACCGCTGCCTAATCACCTATTGGTGATTGTGATTCGAAAAGACAGCGTTTGGGAAGCGCTGTGGATTTTGGAAATAGACAGTGCTTCTTTGAAAAAGCGTTGTCTATCTTTGATAATAGACAGCGCTTTTCCAAAGAAGCGTTGTCTATTTCCTGATATAGATAGCGCTTCTTTGGAAAAACGTTGTCTATTATCAAAGATAGACATCGCTTTTTCAAAGAAGCACTGACTATTTGGCTTTTTTTTTTTAGATTCAGTATCCTGTTGCCGCATTATGTGATCCAATTTCTGCATCAAACATTCACAACACAGGAAACAATCGCAGATACAGAAAATACCATCACACACACATACAGAAAATACCAACAAACATCACATACACATACAAAAAATACCATCACACACACATACAGAAAATATCAACAAATTAATCATTGACTTGTATATTTTTATACTTCAATTTGAATTTCTAACAAAATTTTGACAGAGTTTTCCCTAAAATATGGACATTCCAAAATTTATCTTATACTTGTAACAACAAAAAATATCATATACCAGCCAGCACAAGTCATTGTAAAGTCTACCAAGTATGCAACATAGCCACTAGACAAGTATACTTAGTTACCAATTCACAAATATTAATTAATCTACCAAATTCTGCCTTTGAAGTAATTTGATTTATTACATTATCGAGCTTGCGATGCTAAAATATGAGCGTCATCTTTATATCCCAACTTATCTTGGATTGTGTTGAATCTACGATCCTATCCTAATGCTTGCACTTGGATATCTGGTTTCCCACATTTTTCACTTCAGCAAGTTATCAAAGATGATGATAAAAAGCTTAATGGGCTGATAAGAAGGTTTGGTAAACCGGCTTATAATGTCGTGGTGGCAGCCTTAAAAGAGAGAAATGAATACAATCCGAGTGAGTGAAGTTACATACCCCCCACTTAGATTGTATTCATTTCTCTCTTTTAAGGTTGCCACCACGACATTATAAGCCGGTTTACAAACCTTCTTATCAGCCCATTCAGCTTTTTATCATCATCTTTGATAACTTGCTGAAATGAAAAATGCGGGAAATCAGATATCCAAGTGCAAGCATTAGGATAGCATCGGAGTTTCAACACAATCCCAGAGGAAGTTCAGAAGAGACAACCAGAGTAGCAGGCTTAAACCTGCATAAACAAGGAAAAACATAAAGAACATAACCAAATAAAGAGACCTAACCATTTTTATTTTATTTTTTTGAAAGGAAAAGAGACCTAACCTTTATCAAGCTAATTAATGAGAGAAAGCTAATAAAGAGTTTGAACTCCTAACTCTGGTGCAAGAAACTCTTTAATGATGAGCCTGAGATGTTTATGCAAAGAAAAATCCCAATCTATATTATAAGGAATGTGCTAACGTAGAAATTCATATCAAATAGCAACTTTGAAGTAATTTGATTTATTACCTTTGTCACTTAAGAATGCAACTATCTCTGGCGCTATCTCTGGCTCGGAAGATATTCTTCTTTACAGTCGGTCCGGAAGAAGCCATCTAGCTATTTGCAAAAAAAATTAGACACATAAGTAATTAGACACATAGGTAAAATTCATAGTCATTTAACAAGTAACTAAAAAAACACAATCTACATACATGCAACTTCTTTTCCTTTTTCTTTTCTTCCGATTGATCCAAAGCCCCTCTTTATGATCATGTCTAATATATGTATCATCCTCTCTTGATGTACTTTCCTCAGCAAACATTGATTGTATCACAAAGAAAGGGTCATCCTCAATATCAGCAACTTCATTTGCTTGATCATCAATCCCATAACCAATTTTTTTGTTATGGACCAATTCATATCGGTAGGATCGATGACATAAAACACTTATCGAGCTTGCGATGCTAAAATAAAAGGCTCATCTTTATATCCTAACTTACTAAAATTCAGCTTCATGAACCCCAAATCATTCGTTTCTACACTGTAATTATTGTCAACCCACTTACATTGGAACACAGGCACACGAAACATAACATAATCTAACTCCCATATATGTTCAATGACCCCGAAGTATGAAATATTCCCATATATGGGATTTTTATCTTTAGCACTTGAGATATGCATAACTTGAGCAACAAGAGAGACCCTACTATTTTGCATTTTACTCTGATCATCGTGTTCTATTGTATTGAATGTGTACCCGTTCATCAAATAACCGGTATAAGAGATAACATGTATACTTGGACCCCTCACTAACCATCTGAGTCTTTCTGAAACCGAGGTAGGATTTAAAGCAAACTTTGCAGAAATGTGATCTCTTAGCCACATTATAAAACACGATTGTGTTCTCTTGTTAACCAGTTTTGATTCTTATTTGGGTGCATACTCTTTAGCATTTCGTTGTGTTTTACAATATATGAGTCAACCTCATCGGTGTTGTGTAAAACATATAAGTGTGCTTGCTCCATCTGCTGCCTTGATATAGTCAATATTTTACATCTAGTAATCCTTTTCCCTCCGCTTCCTCCTATGTGATGAGACATTGGCAACCCTATAGAATATCCACCATTAGATAGATAGTTGGAACATAATTCAACAGCTTCTTCGTCTGTATACCGCTCAACAATACAACCCTCTGGCCGTGATAGGTTTTTCACATACCCTTTTAATATCTTCATGTAACGCTCAAATGGGTACATCCATCTCATGAAAGCTAGTCCACACAATTATGTCTCCATAACCAGATGAATAGTCAGATGAATCATTATGTCAACGAATAAAGGTGGGAAATACATTTCAAGCTCACATAAAATCAAAACAATTTCTTTTTGCAATGCTGGCAACTTTCCAGGGTCAATCACTCTACTGCAGATTGCCTTAAAGAATAAACAAAGTTTAGTTAAGGTCTTCCGCACTTTGATAGGCAAAATGGATCGTATACCAATGGATAGCAAATTCTCCATGAGAACATGGCAATCATGGGACTTTAGACCCTTTAACTTGAGATCTCTCATTGATACAAGGTTCATAATGTTTGAAGAGTACCCTTCTGGAATCTTAACTCCGTGAAGAAACTTACAAAGAACCGTTTTCTCTTTTCTAGACAAAGTATGAGCGGCTGGAGGTAGATATGTATGTTGTTTCCCCTTCTTTACCGGTCCCAATTCCCGTCTCAATCCCATACTAACCAAGTCCTGTCATGCATTGATGCTATCTTTAGTCTTCTCGGGCACATTGAGTAAGGTACCAATGACACTATCAAAGACATTTTTTTCAACATGCATCACATCAATGAAATGTCTCACGTATAATGAACTCCAATATGGCAGCTCAAAAAACTTCAACCTTTTTTTCCACCCTCGTGTGGCAAGCTCTCCCGCAAAAGGCTTCCCGAATTCAATACTCAAATCTTCTACCTTTTCAAACAGTTGTGCACCCGTCAAAGGCAAAGGAGTTCTATGTTGTCCAGTATTCCCATTAAATGCTTTCCTCTACGACCGATAATGATGTTTTTTAGGCAAAAACCTACGATGCCCAAGGAACATATTCTTCTTACCATGTTCCAACCGCATCCAATCTGTACCATCTTCACATATAGGGCATGCACACTGGCCTTTGGTACTGTATCCAGACAAATTACCGTATACCGAAAAATTATTAATTGTGCCGAAAATCGTAGTCCTCAAGGTGAAACTTTCTTCCCTATGCCCATCGTACACCTCTACACCCGTCTCTCACATTTGCTTCAAGTCTGCTGTTAAAGGAGCCAAGAATATGTCTATATCATTTCCTGGTTGTTTGGAGCCAGAAATTAACATAGACAACATTATATATTTGCACTTCATGCATAGCCATGGAGGTAGGTTATAAATCACCAAAATCACAGGCCATGTACTATAAGAGCTACTTTGAACACCATATGGGTTAAATCCATCAGTAGGCAATGCAAGTCTTAAGTTTCTAGGTTCTTTCCCAAAATCAGGATACTCAATATCAATTTTCCCCATTGAGGAGAGTCTGCTGGGTGCCGCAGCATGCCATCCTTAATCCTTTCATCCTCATGCCATGTCAAGTGTTTTGCATCTTCTGAACTACAGTACATGCGCCTAAATCTAGGAATTATGGGGAAATACCACATAACCTTCTCTGGAGCCGATTCTTTCTTCTTATACGGTGATGCATTACATTTAGGACACGACTTTAACGATGCATATTCATTTCAAAATCAAATGCAATCGTTAGGACAAGCGTGTATCCTCTCATAACCCATGCCAATAGAGCGTAACATTTGTTTAGCCTCGTATGTCTGACTAGGAAGCACATTATCAGCCGGCAACATATCCTTCAATAAGGTGAGTAATTTCGTAAAGCTCTTATCAGTCCATCCATTGCCCGATTTCAAGTTATACAGTTTTAACATCGCCGATAATCTCGGGAATTTCGTACAACTCTCATATAACGGCTTCTCCGCATCACTTATCAACTTCTCAAACATTTGAGGACAATCACTAAGATCTTCTTCAACTGTATTTGCCATCTCTTCAAAGTGGTTGCCATCATATGTATTTGTAGCGGTGTCATATGACGCATATCTCCCACTATTCCCTATGGTATTAGAAGATTCACCTCTTGTCTCACTGTGCTTTGTCCAACAGGTATAAGTTTAATCAATCCCATTGCTCACTAAATGCCATTCCAATTCCTTAACACTAACTTTGTCTGCATAACAACAACTTAAATAAGGACATACGATTCTACTATGGTCTGTTGTATGCCCAACTACAAACTTAATAAACTCTTGCACTCCATCCTTATGTTCCTTTGACAAACGATTGACAGACATCTACTTCCGATCCAATCTAGCTTCAACCTTTAAAAAAACTAAGTTAGTCCTTCAGTAATATAACCATATTAAACTAATTTGTATTTTGACTAAATATAGTCAAAACTTGATAATCTAATGTATCAGGCTATAGCTAATGCTATGCCGTCAATCCACAATTCACATATCGTATTCAATTCACAGTTTGAGTTTTTAACAAAATTTTGGCAGAGTCACTACTAAAATATGGACATTCCAAAATATATCCAATCCAATCAATGTGTTTTCTGTATTTCACTTAAGACAGACATACACCACAATTGTGCATAGAGCACTAAGTTTTCAAACAATTCTTCATATTTCTTAAAACTTTAACAACTAAGAATGTATAATCTACAAACTCCATTCCCACATACAGTATACATATTAGACAAACTTCAACTTCAAAATCATACCATTTTTTACCTTTAAAACAAATGGCTAGGGACCAAGTAAACAAAAAAAAGTACTATCAAGATATAACAATAACAATTCTAGATCAGAAATGTCTGAATTTGAAGTATCAATAATAACTGATTAGTAAAATCTTAAACATTTTAATACACTTAAGAGGGTTCAAAGACCACACTGGAAATCAAGAAGATCAAAGTCAAGTATACCAATAGAAACATAACTTGTAAGTATTACATTACCTATTGAGAATCCCTGTAGATTTAGCCCAAAGAAAAAGAATGACAATAAGAAGGAGGAGAACACTAGAATCAAGAGACAGAAGGGTATAACCAGATCTCTCAAACACAACCCAAGAAGCTACTGTGATCAACAATATTCACATTTTTAGAATGAGTTCATCATCAAATGAAAAGGAAAATAGATTAGGGTTCATACCTGGATGAAGAAGAAGAAGACGGCGGCAGCGGCGTGGAACAACGGTGATAATGACAGAAGCTTCAGAACTTTATCTTAGCGTCGTCAACAGTCATAGCCTCAGAACTGGAAGATGAATGGCAAAAGGGGATCACACCTTCTTAAAGCCTTTATCCCACACCACTTCAAGAGTAGAGGCCATACCCCAAAGGTCCTCTAGTATAGCATTGGATGAACCAAGGTTACACATAAACCTTAACAAGTAAGCTCCTTCCAAGTTCCTGAACATCCCAGCACAAGTTGTATGTCTACCTCTATCAAACATAGACCCATCAATATTGCATTTAATCCAACCTTGTTGAGGCGGCTCCCAAACCACCTCATTGGTTCTCACATTTCTCCTCCAAATTCTCAAGCAAGTAGGTCCCTCCCCAGCGCTACTCCTCCTTAAAAACCTTCATATTGTGCTGCTTCCAAATCACCTTAAGCAAGTAACAAAAAACCATGAACCAACTAGTTGGCCACCAATAAGACCTAGATGGATAAGATGTTTCCAACCCAATCCTTGAGCTTTAGATGGCGACGACAGCACCTGCAACGGGTCTCCCCTTTTTTTGTCTCTCCTCAAGTCTCACGCCTCTTAGATCTCGTTGTAAGCCTGGTGCTCTGGTCCACCATTGGATACAAATCCCCTCACCATGTTTCCCCTACCAACATAGAAAAAAGGAAGAAAAATGAAAACCACAAACATATATGAGAGAAAGGAACAAAAGTAGAAGAAAGACAGAAAGAGAGGGAAGGATAGAGGAAGAAACCAACCAGAATGGGGGAGAGAGAAGATTCCCCAATGTGGCAATGTCTGCCAGTGAACGGTTAGTGACCACCACTACCGTGTTGGGCTGCAATTGTGCGACATATCCCACTCGACTGCTGCAATAGTGCGCAACCGCTTTGGCTTCCGCCATCCCCAAATCGTATAAGCAAAGAGCACCAACCACGTAGAAAACTCAAGAAAGGCATATTAGAAAACAAATCCATAGTAACACAAGCAAAAAGTGAAGGACTGGATGAGTTATGATGCATTTGATAAGGTTAGTGATTTTGAGTGGTAGTTTGATCCTTTTGATTTGTTGTGATCCTGTTAAAAAATATATAGATACCACGAAAAATCTCTAAAAATCAAATAAATCTAACACAAATTTTTTTGGATTTTTTTAAGACTACAAAAAATTGAAAAAAATTAAAAAGCGGTCTAAACGATGGAATTTCGGAGTTTTAGCCTCTACTCCCTATATCAGTTCCTGATATGGGACTTTGGATCCTTGTTTTTTTCCGGATTTTCTGGCCAAATTTCGGAGCAATCCGAACAAGTTGATCGAAAACCGATTTTTTTTACTAATCAATGCAAAATCCAACGTCAGAACCTGAAAAACAATGAAACTACAAAATAAAATGTTAAAAACGTTAGTAGGATTCTTGGATTGGCTAATCTTGATTAGAGATCCCAAGAACGGGCGCTAATTTGATTCGCTTATCGCAACGGGTCAAAATAAATAAAACAGTAATGTAGTAACAAGGCAATTCAACCTTGGTCGTCTCACAAGGATCTCTAATTAACAATAACCAAAAACAAGAACTTACAAAGAAATAAAATTGGGGGGTTTTGATTCAAGAAACAGGTTATAAAATATGCAAATATCAATATATAAAAACGACTAATCCACTGGTTCAAGGTAATTAATACTTGGATCTATCACGGGTTTCAAATGATTATTCTATTTCATGATTCTATTCTTGTTTGACCATAAAATTAACCAATCAAGCGTCAATTAATTCTATAAGAATTCCTACTGGATTAAGCATCACAGAATTCAATTAATCATGAACAAGGAATAAGCGTCACAAGAACACAATTAATCTAATAACCGAATTCAATCAAACCTACAACTAAGCGTTATAGATCATAATAATCTCTAATTGAAATAAACTAAAGCAAGCGTTCAATTTAATTCAAATAATCTCAAATCAGAGAGCAAAAATGAAGTTAATATGATTAAGCATCAATACCCAAAACGAATTTGCAAACAGAAATCAAAGAGATGAAAGATCAAAAGGAAAAGAAATAGAAACACAAAAATCGAAATTAACAATAATAATCAAACCTCAAGATCCTTATAAAAACTCCCTAACCAGTGAATTAATCTAAGGTCTTAGCCTTCCATAGAAGGATTTGACAAAAATGAAATTAAGAAGGGGAGAAGGAGAAAAGATTGCTAAAACTTAAAAACGGCAAAATATTCAAAAGTAATCAAAAGGTAAATCCTAAGACTCTAAAAATCCTATTTATAATGTCTCCTTAGGTTAACCTAGGTAACCTGAAGTTTATGACCAAAGAGAAGGGCCCAAAAGAGATTAATTAGCCCAATAACAACTAATCACATGAGTAATTGATCCAAAACTCGCAGTGAACCTCGCCTGCAGAAGTAAAGTGGATTTTCGACCTTCAAAACGGTAGAACTGGGCTTTGGTGCCAACATAAGAATTGTAGCTCTGCTTCTTAGCTTTCCAACGCCACAAAGAGCACTGAAATCGGACAAGTATAGCCCAGGTTATGGCCTGTAGAAGCGACATGGGTCAGGATGTAACAAAATCCGAAAATTAGCAAATAATTCCACTAAAGCCCAATCAAGACCCAAAGATATAAAACCAAGTTAAAAAGTAGTTGTTGGGCAAAACACACAATTAAGAACACCAAGTGCAAAGCTATAAAAGATGCATTAAAATGCATTGATCAAATTCCCCCACACTTAAGCTTTTGCACTCCGAGCAAAACTCATGGTCAAAACAAAGCAAAGATGCATTTCCAATGAATCCCAATGATGCATAGTGGCAAGCAAAATGCTCATTCAAGGTTTCAAGGACTCATGGCAATCATGAATAACATCTTATTACCTTCAAAGCAAACAAGAGGATAGAATAACCAAAGAGTGCATCAAAAGTGATAGAATCCTCACAAGAAATAAATTTCTCTCAAACTCTCAAGTGTCTAAGCTAGTGTTTACACTCAAAGCACATCATGAAAGCTAGCACTACCATAGGCTTGACAAGACTCTAACATCCACACTTGAAACACATGCACACAAAGATCAAAAGGTCTTTATTAAGGTTATAATGGGGCCAAGGTCAAGGTGGGATAATTGAAAGGATAACTAGGCTATTAAATCAAAGAGGATAGAGGAGCAATGGAAAATAATTGCCAAATAATCATAGGGGCAATTCAACCAAATTTCAATCCATTTTTCCACTTTCACACTTTTCTTCTTTTCCTTTTCTTTTTTTTTTAACCAAATGTTGTGCCCCACTATTTTATTTTTATTATTTTTCAGTTTTTTTTTTTTGCACTTGCCAAATTTCCAATAGAGCACAACATTAGATATTCTAACACAACCACATTTTTTAGCACCCCCACACTTATGCAATATTTATTATTATATTTTTTCAAAGCAAAGCTCCTTTCTCCCTTAAGATTGGGTCATATCATGGTTTTTCACTTTTAGGCTTGTAATAAGCTATACAACAAAAAATGAGATAAATAGGCTCAAAGGGGCTAAACAAAGGGATAATTGCAAGGTAGGCTTATTTGGCTAGTGGCTAAAAAGAACAAAAATTGCCTAGATCATTTCAATGCATGCATGTGAATAAGAGTTTCAACAAGAGTCAAGTCAAGTTCTAGAGTAACCAACAATCATGAGTAACATCACACAAGAAAGAAAGAGAATGGGAAAATGTATTCCATCTATTATAAGTCCCAAACCTCACCAAAGAAAATGATCTATCACAAAAGATGCACAATTTAATATTCCAATCCAACTTATCACACTAAGAATGCAAGGAAGTCATCCATATCATGCCACAAGACCTATAGTCCTAGAATAGTGAAATCACTCCCCACTCATATAAACCAAGAAATCCAATGAAAATGCATGCAATTTTTTTTTATAATAACAAAAAACTCAAAACAAAAAACAAAAACAAAACTACGCTAAAAGACCCCCCCACACTTAAATCACACATTGTCCTCAATGTAAGCAACAAGTATAAAATAAGAGTAAGGAGTAAGGAAAGAAAACTCCCTCTTCAAGGTGGCTTTTTCAAGTGGAGCTCTTCTACGCCTCCTCTTCAAGTGCGGGCTCTCATGGAAAAGCCTGAGGCGGTGTCCATTGTCTTTGAAGACTTTTACTTGGTGGCTTCACTTTTTATTCCCTTTGCATCATAAGGAAAAGTGCTAGTTGCAACAAAGGGCCAATCCACTTGGATCGAAGCTTACCCGCCATGATTTTAAGGCGAGAATGGAACACATGGAAGTGTTTGATTTTCTTCTTCTTCACAACATCCTTCTTCTGCTCAATGGAGGGAAGTATCTTGGTGGATGGAGTTACATCAGAAGCTTGCAGTGTAGCAACATCATTTGTAACATTAGCAGGCACAACCATGCAATTTGTAACATCAGAATGACTATCTTCAACTAAGTCAGCAAGTACTTCTATTTGAAAAAGAGAAGGCTCTTCCATGGGATGCTTCATAGTAGCATTAAAGATGTTAAATTTAACTATGCTATCCCCAAATTCCATGGAGAGTGTTCCAGCATGGACATCAATCTTGGTTCTTGCTGTTCTTAGGAATGGTCTGCCTAGGATGATAGGTGCCCTGCTGGATTGTGTCTCTCCCTCCATGTCCAGAATGTAAAAATCTGCAGGAAAAATCAAGTCATTAACCTTAACAAGTACGTCCTCCACAAGTCCAGTAGGGTGAGCATTGCTCCTGTTTGCCAACTGAATAACAACACCTGTATTCTGCAAAGGTCCAAGAGCCAGAGAGTTAAAAATAGATGTAGGCATCACATTAATGGAAGCACCTAAATCCAGCATGGCATTTTCAAATTTACTCTCGCCTATGGTACATGGAATAGTAAAAATTCCTGGATCCTTGCACTTTTGGGGCATCATGGGTTGTATGAGTGCAGAAACATTGCGACTCATGTTGACCTTTTCATTTCCCTTCAGCCTCCTCCTCCTTTTGTGTGTGCACAGCTCTTTGAGGAACTTAGCATATCTTGGAATCTGCTTAATCGCTTCAAGGAGAGGAATATTCACTTCAACCTTCCTAAATGTGTCCAAGATTTCTCTGTCCTTATCTGCCTCATCCATCTTCTTAGTTATCACAGCCCTTTGAGGAAAGGGAAGTGGTATAGGTTGTGCATCATCATCTTCATCAAGAGGAGAAGTAGGTGCAGAAATTGGCTTATCACTTTTTCTGCTGCCACTTGCATTTTCTGCTAAAAGAGGTTGTGGAGTGTCAACAGCCTTGCCAGATCTTAGAGTGATTGCACTGACGTTTGCATTGACATTTGGAACATTTGGATTCACTACTGGTTGGGCAGGCAAATTTCCTGACCCCTGAGACTGCATCTGATTGACGGAAGTTGCTAGCTGTCCAATTTTTGCCTCCAAATTATGAATGGTTGAATCTGTTTGCTGCTGGAATTGGAAATTCTGGACTGCCATCTGTTTAACAAGGTCCTCCAATGAAGGTTCAGATTTTGCGGCTGTTGTGTTATTCTGTTGGGCTGCCTGTGGGGTATTTGCATTGTCAGCTTCCTGTAATGTAGGACATACATCTGTAGGGTGCTCTGCAGAAGTGCAGATACCACAAACTCTTGCTGCTTGAGTTTTAGTTACTGCTAACTTCTTCACCAATGAAACAAGTTCATCAAGCTTGCTCTCCAAGTTTTTATGATCAGTAGCTTGTATCTCGCTGACTCCCCTTGTTAGCACCACTGAATTGCTTCTGGTAGTGAACTGTTGAGAATTAATGGCCATGTTCTCAATCAGGCTTCTTGCATCTGCTGGGGTTTTATCCACAAGCGCTCCTCCACTAGCAGCATCTATGATGTTTCGGTCCATAGGCAGCAAGCCTTCATAAAAATACTGGATGAGTAGCTGTTCAGAAATCTGATGGTGAGGGCAGCTTGCACATAACTTTTTGAATCTCTCCCAATATTCATGCAAAGATTCATTCGCAATCTGCCTAATGCCACATATTTCCTTTCTAATTGAAGCAGCTCTAGAGGCAGGGAAGAATTTCTCCAGAAACAACTTCTTCAATTCATTCCAGCTTGTCACAGAACCTGGTTGAAGGTAGTACAACCAGTCTTTGGCGGTGTCTTGCAAGGAGAATGGGAAAGCTCTCAGCTTGATGTGGTCTTCTGGAACACCTCGAGGTTTCATGGTAGAGCAAACAATATGAAACTCCTTAAGATGTCTATGAGGATCTTCACCTGCAAGACCATGAAACTTAGGAAGCAAGTGTATCAGACCAGATTTAAGCTCAAAGGGTACTTCAACATCTGGGTATTCAATGCACAAAGTATTATAAGTAGCATCAGGTGCAGCAAGTTCCCTTAATGTTCTAGCAGCCATGGTATGAACAATAAAATCAGAATCAAAATAGAGTATGACTAAATATACTATAACTATCACTATCACTATCACCTATATGATCACTACCTATGTTATTACTAGTCATGCATCATGAACTAACAAATCAGAAAATACCAACAATATCCTAATCGCTAAAACAAGAAAGAAATTGACAAAACCTATCAAATAAAATCTAAAAAATATATAGATACCACGAAAAATCTCTAAAAATCAAATAAATCTAACACAAATTTTTTTGGATTTTTTTAAGACTACAAAAAATTGAAAAAAATTAAAAAGCGCTCTAAACGATGGAATTTCGGAGTTTTAGCTTCTACTCCCTATATCAGTTTCTGATACGGGACTTTGGATCCTTGATTTTTTCCGGATTTTCTGGCCAAATTTCGGAGCAATCCGAGCAAGTTGATCGAAAACCGATTTTTTTTACTAATCAATGCAAAATCCAACGTCAGAACCTGAAAAACAATGAAACTACAAAATAAAATGTTAAAAACGTTAGTAGGATTCTTGGATTGGCTAATCTTGATTAGAGATCCCCGGCAACGGCGCTAATTTGATCCGCTATCGCGCACGGGTCAAAATAAATAAAACAGTAATGTAGTAACAAGGCAATTCAACCTTGGTCGTCTCACAAGGATCTCTAATTAACAATAACCAAAAACAAGAACTTACAAAGAAATAAAATTGGGGGGTTTTGATTCAAGAAACAGGTTATAAAATATGCAAATATCAATATATAAAAACGACTAATCCACTGGTTCAAGGTAATTAATACTTGGATCTATCACGGGTTTCAAATGATTATTCTATTTCGTGATTCTATTCTTGTTTGACCATAAAAATAACCAATCAAGCGTCAATTAATTCTATAAGAATTCCTACTGGATTAAGCATCACAGAATTCAATTAATCATGAACAAGGAATAAGCGTCACAAGAACACAATTAATCTAATAACCGAATTCAATCAAACCTACAACTAAGCGTTATAGATCCTAATAATCTCTAATCAAAATAAACTAAAGCAAGCGTTCAATTTAATTCAAATAATCTCAAATCAGAGAGCAAAAATGAAGTTGATATGATTAAGCATCAATACCCAAAACGAATTTGCAAACAGAAATCAAAGAGATGAAAGATCAAAAGGAAAAGAAATAGAAACACAAAAATCGAAATTAACAATAATAATCAAACCTCAAGATCCTTATAAAAACTCCCTAACCAGTGAATTAATCTAAGGTCTTAGCCTTCCATAGAAGGATTTGACAAAAACGAAATTAAGAAGGGGAGAAGGAGAAAAGATTGCTAAAACTTAAAAACGGCAAAATATTCAAAAGTAATCAAAAGGTAAATCCTAAGACTCTAAAAATCCTATTTATAATGTCTCCTTAGGTTAACCTAGGTAACCTGAAGTTTATGACCAAAGAGAAGGGCCCAAAAGAGATTAATTAGCCCAATAACAACTAATCACATGAGTAATTGATCCAAAACTCGCAATGAACCTCGCCTGCAGAAGTAAAGTGGATTTTCGACCTTCAAAACGGTAGAACTGGGCTTTGGTGCCAACATAAGAATTGTAGCTCTGCTTCTTAGCTTTCCAACGCCATAAAGAGCACTGAAATCGGACAAGAATAGCCCAGGTTATGGCCTATAGAAGCGACATGGGTCGGGATGTAACAAAATCCGAAAATTAGCAAATAATTCCACTAAAGCCCAATCAAGACCCAAAGATATAAAACCAAGTTAAAAAGTAGTTGTTGGGCAAAACACACAATTAAGAACACCAAGTGTAAAGCTATAAAAGATGCATTAAAATGCATTGATCAGTGATCCTGTTGATTTTTTGTGATCCGATGGAGGGGTTGTGATTTAATGAGGTGAGCGACAAAAACATAGAGAAAGAACAATATGTCCCGTCACATCAATTCCCACAGGTAAAGAGCTACACAAAAGGTTATCATGTGCGCTGCATGTAGCATATTTGGGACGACCTAGAGTAGTGTGTTTACACTGTCGGATTCGGTTACCGATGGACCGAATTTCGTAGAACCGAATCCGACCATTTGGAACTGTCTTTAATTCATTACTTAAATCCGAAAATCCGATATCCCGCATGCACTTGCCTGCTTCGCCAAATTCCAATACGGGTACACTAGGTTCAGACGGGTCTGCTATTAATGCTTACCCCTAAAATCTATCATATCATGGATATCCTTTTCCTATTCCAAGTTGCACAACAGATATAGAACAGAAGCAAATATTGTAACATTTATGAAATCCTGGGATGACGAGGGCGGAGAGTGATCGTCGGTGTCAGAGGCATATACAAGGAGCGACTACCAACAAAGGGACGCGTGAATGAACTAAATATACACAAAAATGAGAGTGATCCAGAGACTTTGCAGGTATGGGACTACATAGTTAAGGACGACTTAAAGGAATTAATTAGTGTTGTATGAAAACTCAATGTGTGCAAGTATACACAGTCAACAAGTAATAAAGTGTAAGTGAGATCGTTCCCACAAGGATTGATTAAATTTCACAAGTTTTTCCATTAGCAAGTAAATTAGTGAGTAAATAATAAAAATAGAAATTAAACATCAAGTTTTTGTGCAATTAATAAGTAAACAGAATAGTAACAAACAAGTGATGTAGTGAAAATTAAAGGTAAAGCAGCTAGGATTTCAGATCCATCATATTTTCACCAAGTTGATTCAGTGCTATCAATCAGTGCCATGGCACCTGAGCGCAGGGCACTAATGTGTGCGCCTTTCAATCACTTTTACCAGGATTAGGTAAATGGTGCCTTATGTCTAAGCCCCCATTATGTTCACCCTTGACTAATAAATGTGGCCCAGAGCACTCTGTGAAACAGATTTCCTATGTCTAGTTTAATCAAAATTAATCAAAGTGTCCTTTAATTAATACCTCTCACATCAACCCATAAATTCAGCGTGTTAAACCCTTTCAGCACTTAACATACAAGTAATCAATCTAAGGTATCAGGAGATAATTTCGCATGAGTCAAAAGTGCTTAGATAAAAACTGATAGACATAAACCAACAAGGTTCCAATACAATTTCACTTCATCCTAACTTAAGAAAATTAGGTCATAATGAGCCTAAAAACAAAACAACAGGAACTGGTGCTGTAAACCGAATCCATGGCACTTAAGCTAAGAGTTAGAACTTTTACAGAAACTGATAAAACAGTAAATAGAAATAGCTCCCAGCTTTGTCAAGGTGGGAGATCCTCATATTCCAACAATGTCATGCTAGAACTACTGAGAATAGATGCTGCTTGAGTACTTTTCCTCCATGAAAATGGCTTTAAGCTTTTGTTAATGGTGATTTGAGGAAGAAGAAAATGAGATGCGGCTGTTCCTAGAAGGGGGACAGATGCTGTCCTTGAGAATCCCACAGTACCAGCCTGCCTCCCTTTATTACGTCATTTAGCTTTCATAGTCTCTCTCCAAATGGGCTGACAATTGTTGTACCCTAGGAAAGCATTCCCTTTTGGCCCAAAGATAAATGTTTTGTCCTATAGCTGAGAGAGAGAAAATGCTGCTTTTGCATTGGGGACCATCTGAGGGCTCTATAGCCTTGAACTAAAGGACACGGTTCGTTCAGCCAGCTCAACTTAAGTCATAAACACACGATGCTGCATTCTTTCCAATAGCTGCCAACATCAGGGTCTGATACGTTGACATTGGACTTGGCACTGGACATTTTGCAGTAATTTCCTGCACAACCTTAAAACACATCAAAATATTCACAATGGCACCAAAGTGCCTCAAAACAGCTTCAAGCACGGGATAACACCTTATTTGCAGATTTCTACCAATTAAAGACTCTTTTTTATTTTTAAAAGAAATGAAGGGAGCCTCGTTAAAACCTTCTGATGCAAAACCCTCCTTAGGGAAAAAACATCTAGAAGGAAAAAGAGTACTCCCCCCTAAATTTTATTAATAAAAATAGAAAAAGAACAAGGAAGAATGGGGGGACTAGGCCAATACCCATAAACAAGAACATAATACATACTCAAAGGGTGAAAAACATCCAAGGAAAAGGAAAAATGCCTAGGCCAAGCCAAAGTGGTATGCAGATGCATCACTATAATGTCTTTCGTCCCAACGAGGTTGGCACCAAAGACATTAACCATCATTTGCAGCACATCAAAATAGATAAATAACAATAAAAACAAAAAAACAAGTAACCAATAACCAAAAGCAATTATCTAAATCGATAACATGGAAGGCCGACTCTGTTACGAATAAACTCTTCAACAACAAAGATAGGGATAGTGTTCCACCAGGTAAGACCAGGAGAGTAAATACCATTATTTGCTAGCTTGTCCGCACAGGCGTTACCTTCTCTATAGATGTGAGAGCAGGAGAAAGTCATCCTTTTAGTAATTTGGAGGCAGTTAAGCCAACGATTACGCAGCCTCCAAGGAACAATCTGAGGATTAGAAAAGGCTAAGATCACCCACCTAGAGTCACACTCCAGCCAGAGTTTATGCCAACCATTACAGTTGGCCAACTCAATAGCTATAATAGCTCCCATTAACTCAGCATATAAGGCGTTGGCAATACCAATATGAAAAGTAAAACAGCCTAGAGTTGCCGCCCTACTATCCCTAAAAATACCACCACAGGCAGCAAGGCCAGGCGAGCCCCTAGCAGAGCCATCGGTATTAACCTTGATCCAGGAGCAATTAGGAGGATGCCAGATGACTTCTATAATTTTTGGCGCTTTACTAAGCTTCCCATTAATAAGGAAGTTCTTCAGAAAGACAAAATCTTGAATGTTCCCAGTCATAGAGCCCGAAGAAAGATCACCGGAGAGCTTGACATTAGCAACAATCATGTTTAAAACGGTAGAAAGAGGAATACCTTTATTCTCAAAACGAAGCTGATTCCTGCAGTACCAAATAGCCCAGACAGAATTAGCAATGGCTGCAATGAGGACGTCCATGGCCTGGGAGCTCCAGTCGCGATCACAGATCTTTAAAAGAGATAAAATAGAGGTGGTATCTAAAACCGGACCAAGACAAAGGACTCACCAAATACCAAATGTAAGAGGCAAAAGGGCAAGTAAAGAACAAATGCTCAGTAGTTTCATAATGAGAACCACAGAGACTACACATAGAAACTATGGTGCAACCCCGCTTCCATAATTGATCATCAGTTGGGTACCTATTGTGAATAAGCCGCCACAAGAGAAAAGATTTCGATGGAGGGATGGAATTTTTCCAGATCAACTTTGACCAAGATAGATGCTGCATAGTAGGGGATTCAACCAAATAAGCTTCCTTAAGTGAAAGGCTTCCGGAGTCGATATCTTTCCAAATTCGAGAGTCAGGAATAGGAAACTTAGGGATACTGATTTTCTGGATCTCAGTCACAAGGATGGGAAAACGCTGCAGCAAAACATTAGGAATATGCCATTCCTGATTGAAAATGAAGTCACTAACCTTAGCCTTTAAAGAGTTGTGCATAGTCTCCGAGATATTGATCAAATCAACAATTGGTTGAGAGAGCCAACAGTCCAACCAGAAATTGATGGTAGAGCCATCTCCCAGTTGCCACGTGGTGTGAAAATCGACGGTATTAGTAAAATGCTTTAGACCAGCCCAAATGGAAGAATTAATATGATAGCTAATAGAAGCTTTATTGTTCAGAACTCTTGCTCGGCGTAAGAGCCCACCGAGCATCGGAGGATTTAAGCTCCCAAAGATCGCTTTAACATAGCCGCCTTGTTAGTAGCTTTTAAAGAACGGATCCCGCACTTCGCATGATGAGAAGTGCACACCTTATGCCAGGCTCTGTGACTACCTTTGACTTGTTAATGTCACCCGACCAAATAAAATTTCGATACATTTATCAAGCAAGTTGAAGCGTGAAAGCAGGCGACATAAACTTGAAAAGAATAAGTGAGCATACCAAAAATCACCGACTTCACTAATTGGACTCGTCCCATTAAGGAAAGCATGGAGCCTTTCCAATTTGCAATCTTAAGGATAATCTTATCTGCAATAGGGCGAAGATGGTCCTTGTTAGGCTTACCTATAAATAAAGGAACGCCAAGATAGGTGAAAGGGAGCTGACCTCTACCAAAGCCCAAGGTATCAGAAATAGACTGGATCCGAGCATAAGGAATGCCACCAGTATAATATTTAGATTTCCCCTGATTAATATGTTGACTAAGTCTAGAAGTCGAAAAGATGCATTATGTGACCAATGTTCTTTTTGGTACCTTTGCCAAAGATTAGGATATCATCTGCGTAAAGCACATGACTGGGAACTCTGTAACCTCTGGGGCTAGCCATCTGCAGAAACTTCCCTTGTTGAACAAGGTTCAAAATTCCCCTACTGAGAACCTCTTCGGCAAGGCAGAAGAGAAGGGGGGATAGGGGGTCACCCTGCCTGACTCCTCTTTTACAAGCAAAATAGCCAGCAGCTTTCCCATTGACTGAGATTGAGAGCTTTGTAGATTTGAGAATGTTGTCCACCCAATTATAGAAAGTAGAGTCAAAGCCAAATTGTTTAAGCGTCTTGAGGAGGAAGGTCCAATCAATGGTATCAAAAACTTTGCGAATATCAATTTTAAGAGCAATGTTACCCCCAAAACACTTCTTATGGAGCAAGTTAACCGCTTCAGAAGCCACCCCAATACAATCAAAGATTTGATGTCCTTGGATGAAACCTCTTTGATTCGGAGAGATGATTTTAGTAGCCACCTTAGCTAGCCTGTCTGCTAGAACTTTAGTGATAATCTTGAATTTAAAGTTGGCTAAGGCAATAGGACGATAGTTACCAATAGAATCTGCTTCTGGAGTCTTTGGAATTAGAACTACCATGCTAGAATTGTAGTTAGGAAGGATCCAACCCTGTTTAAAGAATTGCAAAGACCGCATTAAAAACATCTGTACCTATTAAATCCCAATATTTTTGGTAGAAGAAACCACCAAAACCATCGTGACCAGGGCACCGCTTGCATTCATCGAAAAACAAAGATTCTTTACCTCCTCCAAAGAAGGTAAATTAGTCAAGATTAAATTATCCTCCTGTGAGACCTCGGGGTAATGATGCATTCAATCAAACCATTATCAACAAAATTATTATCGAAAGAAAGAGAAGTGTAGAAATCAAGGACATGGTTGTCGATATCATTAGGATCTGTTAGGATAGCATCACCTGATTTCAGCATAGACATCCTCTTTGTGGAATTTCTAATTTTGGTAATAGTATGAAAGAAAGAAGTGCACCTGTCACCATAATTATGCCAATCCAGTCTAGATTTCTCCTTCCAGAAAGTTTCTTGAAAATGCAAAGCTTGGTTGAGACTAATTTGTGCCATTTTCTCCTGGGCAACCAAATTTCATCCGAATAACCATGCAAGTCAAGCCGCTCCTGGCATTTAGAAACCGATTGCAAGGCGACTGGACTTTCAGTTAATGTCTCCAAAGCAAGCTTTGTTCCAGTGCTTTAATTTCTCTTTAACTAATTTCAGCTTTTGCGAGAGAACAACCATCGGACAACCTGTAACATCGCTACTCCATGCATCATTAATAATATCATAACAATCATCATGATCAGCCCACATTTTGAGGAATTTAAAAGAGGAAGGAAAAGCCCCTTCCTGCATGTGAAAGTCAAGGAGAATCGGGTGATGATCCGATTTGGATTTGATTAAGGTGCAGCAAGATATGGTACTCCAAAGAGAGAGCCAATTCTGGTTGCAAACAGCTCTGTCTAACCGCTTTTCAGTTAGATCCCTACCTTTTCTACCATTGGACCAAGTGAAAAGAGATCCTCTAGTATCAAGATGAACCAAACTAGAAGAGTCCGTCCAATCTCTAAAATCCGAGCAGGCAGTTTGGGTCGGCCTGCCCTTCCCTCTATACTCATGGGCTCCCAAAACAGTGTTGAAGTCACCAATGAAGCACCAAGCACCAAGATTGGAGACTTGAATATCAGCTAAATCTTTCCAAAGTTGCCTGCGAGACAAATAAGAGGTGGAAGCATACACAGCAGCCATGAAAAAAGGATGATTCTGCCACTCCAAAGAGAAGGCAACAAACTGATTAGTAACTGAAATGACAGTGGGATTTAATTGAACCTGACAGATGCACCAGAGATTGGGAATCTGAGGCTGTCTATTATTCACCTCAAACACCTTATAATTCAATTTAGACCAAAAGCGTTTAGGGAATTGATCTAAAGGAATCCAAGGTTCGGAAATGAACAAAAGATGAGGCTTATTATCGTTGACAAGTTGCTTGATAACCAATCTGGTGTCATGATTGGCTACCCCTCTGGCATTCCAAAAGATAGCTCTCATTGAGAGATGTTTTTATTAGCAGCCCGAGGACGGGTATCAGTAGTCCACCTTGGCGGCAAACCTTAGCTTTGTTTCTAATCTTTCTCTTTTGAGACTTGGTTATAACCTTTGTGAATCCTTCATCTTGTCCCGAGGCATTGTCTTGGTTCTTGAGTAAGTACTTTCATGCTGTACTAGACTCAATTTCATCAGTTACTTCATCTGAGTCAACTTTAGATTCAGCATCTGTCTCATCACCCCAAAGTTTTCCCACAACCATCAAATCATTCCTAACAACAATATTAGGATTTGTGGATGAGTGGATTGGGGAATGTAACATGCTCTCATTAATGTGAGTATTAGGTGCTGCATCATGAAAGACTGCCACATTACCTGCAGAAGAGTCAACAGAATCAGGAACAAAAGAATTATTAGAGGCTTCAGGGGTAATGAGTTGTTCTTGAATGGTTGCAGGTGTCTCCAAGTTGTGTATCACCAGGTCTGCAGCACGAGTATGCATATCAGTTCCTATTGCTGCAGCATTCTCTGCAGACTCGGGCTCATGTTGCACAAATCCAAACAAAGGATTGATGGTATCGTTTTGCCTCAAAATGGATTCATCAATTGTAATATTGTTTACCCCTTTGAAAGCATTTGGGTTGTAGATCCTTTGTATCTTAATTGTTTCATTGTTGTCCTTAATGACAACAGGATTTGTTAAAGAGTCATGATTTTTGCTAGTTTCACCAGCATCATGGTCATGATTTGGATTGAAGGCAGCTTCACAAAGAATAGTGGCTTGGTTGTTATGATTCATCTTGCTAGTGTCAGGATCATGTAATGCGCCCTTCCCTGTGTCAAAAGCCTTAGTAGGGTTGCCAGGAGGATCCTTTGATACATGTATTGTAGTGACATCACGAGTAACTTTGGGAACCACTTTGGTAGACCTGCTAACCTTAACAGGTTCATTCACCACATTGTTCCTTCTACAATTCGCAATTGAATGCCCAATTGTGCGACAGGAATTGCAAAAATCAGGCAACTTTTCATACTCTACTCCAACAAGAAAATTATGGCCTTTCCTCACCACAAGAATTTGATTACGTAACTGATTTGTCAGATCAATATCAACCAAAATCCTGGCAAAGTGACCATAAACTCTATCTGCAGCCTGCTTACTCGTAGCAGCATCAAGACAAATAGGCGTACCTATACTGTTTGCAATGGCAAACAATATCTTTGGTCTCCAATACTCCTGAGATAGGCCAGTTATGCGAATCCAGCATTGGGCTGATGTTTGCTTTTGGTTCTGTGGAACGAAATCAGGGGACCAAGAGAACAGTCGTAAGACACCTGGTTTCAGGTTCCAGGATGATACAGAGCGAACAGAGTTGAGGTCTTCTATGGACGAGAAGATGAATTCATAGAAACCCTTCCCCAATGAGATGATTCCCCAACGCCCACTGAGCTTCCACAGGTTCGTGAGTTTAGATCGCAAAGCTTCAATTTTGATTGGGGAATCTCCTTTTTGAAGAACCAATCGGCCGTGGAGATGGGTTTTACAGCTTTGCAAGTCCGCTTCATATTCCTCTTCAGGAATCACGATGGCGACCTGATCTCCCTTCACGCAAGGCTGAGGTAGTTGACTGAGTGGAATATCGCAGGTGCTTCGAACGGCATCAACGAAAGATTTAGGTTGCTGATTCGGTAGAGCTCGTGAAGAATGATCGGGTTGTTGCTGACGGTTGCCGGGATCCGGGGCCAAGAAACCCCAAGGACAGATGACTTGATCGGCCATAAATCTAATTGTGGCCAACCCTAGCAGAGACGAGATTGCAGTTCTTCATCCGAAACTCAATTTCACCAATTAAAGACTCTGAATTACTCTTGGACTCACATGACTTAATGTCATAAAAGCACAAATAACTCTTATTTCTAAGAGTTATCACACCCCCCAAACTTAAACCATTGCTTGTCCTAAAAAAATGACACAAAAACAAAACACAAGACAGAGCAATGTTACAATTGCTGCAGTTACTGACAAAATTCATTCAATTTTATTGGCTAGTTTTCAAAAGGCTTCACTTTCAGACTAACACTTTGTCAAGCAATCCCTTTGTGCCTTATGCTTCCTTGAATTGTTCCACTGACTTCAAGTGTGTGTGTGCACCCCTCATGCTCAATTAAAAAGCTAGTACAGACCTATCAAGTTCATCTCAGTTTTCCCCCTAAAGTGTCCCTAATCTGCACCTCCTAATCTAACAAAGGGGAATAGGCTTACAATTATGGGAACTAGGGGCTAAATAACAAGCAGAATTGCGTACACAAACTGAATAACCAATGTTCAATGCACACTTATTAAATTTTCACTTTTTGCATTTCTTTATATTTTGCCTCTTTGTCTTTTGACGCGAATTACAACATTTGTAATGGAGTTACCTGGTTACTCAACAAAGAGACTTATTCTCTTTTTTTTTTTTGCTTTTTCTAATTACTGATGTGTGCATTGACCTATTCTAAAAATATTTACAATGAGCATACCCCCAAACTTATCTTTTTGCCTATCCCCTTCATTGGTCAAATTTGGCAACAAAGTTCAGTTCACTCTAGGGGTTCAACGTCAACTAGTTCATAAGCTACCTATTCTTTCCTCTCAAGCTAAGGGTTGGTGTCAAAAGTCAGTGTCCCAATCAATTACCAATCAATTCAAAGTTCCAAAAACACCATGCACAGAATCCTCATTAAGTTCAGCCATTGTGTTAACTAAATATTTTTTTTTATATATACAGCTAAGAAGAAAAGAAAAACACTGCTACAAATATGCAACACTAAACTCCTAAACTGCCCCTCCCCCCAACATAGTTCCTTGCAGTGTCCCCACTGCAAATAATCTATGCTAGAGAAAGAGTTGACACAAACAAACCAATCATTCAACCTATAAGCAAACTAAAACAGAATTTAGCAAACACACACAACTACATATACTAAGTATTTACTACTAAAAGCAATAAAAGATTAGGGTAAGAAAATCCCTACTTGAAGCCTAGCACTCGTCCTTCTTAGCTAGCTTCTTGGTCCTGTTTTCTTCTTCATCAAGTTGGCAAGAGGCTCCTCATCCTCCTCCTCACCAGTTATGGTGATTACTTCCCCTCCAACAGCCCTCTTCTTCCCTTTTTTCTTGCTTGCCTCAGCTGGTGAGGCTTTCTTTTTAGGCGCAATATCAGCAGGAGGGGGTGGTGGAACCCAGTCATCCTCAGCATCAGAGCCTGTTTCAGCACTGCCCTGTTATGGTGACCCTTCTTTCAGTTTGGGCGTCCTAGCAGGAATTTTGGTCCTTTTGGGTGGTCATTGCTCAGGTGCAGCAGGCACTGACTTCTTTGGGCTGCCAGGTGCAACCTCTTGTTCATTCTTAGGTGCTAGGTCAGCACCTGTTGTGGCAGTTACCACTACAGTATCAAGTTCAACAGCCTCTTGCTTTGATGCTCTCTCCTCTCTCGGTGGTGTGGTGGCTGGTGTTTCATCATTGGCCTCATAGAACTCCTATTCACTCTCTTCTTCAGCCCTCTCAACCTCCTTTTTTAAACCTGCCCCTTCTTTTTCTATATTCATTTCCTGATTAGGGCCATGCACATCAATATTTTTAGTATCAACTCCCTTAGTGCTAGGCATTGGCCTTCCAGGTTGATTCACACCCTCTTCATGTGGAATTGCCTTAGGATCAACCACTGCCTCCTTACTCTTTTTATTAACCTTCTTTTTCTTATTCACAACCCTGCTAGGCCCAGCTTCATCATCATGCTCTTTTGCAGCTTCCTGATTTCCCAAAATCCACTCTGGAAATTTAGGGGGTGGAATAAGGAGTTTCTTTTGAAAATTAAGGCTAAAGAGCCTTTTCTGCCAAATTTATTGCTCCTGAGCAAATTTCCAGTAAGCCTGCTGGCTTTCCAACAATTGAGTCAGCACTTGATTCATTGAACCATCCTCAGCAGGGCCGGCATGAGCAGATGAACCAGTGGATTCCCATGGCTTTGAAACAGGCCAAGTTTCTGCACCTCCTAAAATTGTTACCCCCTCTGTCTTGCAAAGTTCATTAACTAGACAAGGGAAAAACAAACTTCCCTTACTCCTTTTGGCACAATCCAGAATTTCTCTGTGTATTAGCCTTCCTACGTCAATCGGTTTTCCTTCCAACAAATGATGAAGGAGCACAATGCACTCTTTATCAATGGTTTGGTTGTGTGTAGTGGGAAGCAGACTTGTGGTAGTGAAATTGCACGATGTTTTGGCAGGGGGAATCAGGGTGTTCCTCTTGATTATATAATCCTCCCCTTTTCTCTTCTCTCATTGTGTTCCTTCCACAGTAAGCTGCACTCTTATTTCATTCATCTGCGTCTCCTTCACTATTTTCATCCTCTTCTCAAAGGCATCTCCCCTCAAAGGTAAGGAGAAATGCTCGTTAATGTCCTCAGCAGCAAAGGAGACTTTGATCCCTCTAATGTTGGACTAATTTGGCTCAGCTTCTCTTTCTTCATGAGTAGGGATTCCAGCCCAGAACTCCCTAACTATGGCAGTGATAGGGCTTTTGGGATGAGAACAGAATGTCTCCCACTTATATTGCTCAGTCATCAACAAAATGTCAGGGGAGATTTTCCATAGGTCAAAACCCCTTTCAGGGTGCAGAGATCTGTGCTTCATACAATCTTTATACATCTTTTTTGCAGATTCATCAAAGAACCAATCCTCAGGTGCCAGATTTGGCACTTGAGATTTGCTTTTCACACCAACATGTTTGGTTCTCATGGCTATGAGCAACTCTTTCCAACGGGCTAGGGCTTGGGTATCTATGGTATCAGAATCGGAGTTTACAAGGTTTTCACTGGTTCAGAGAGTGTGATTCTGGTGTGAGATTTGGGGTTAAAAACTAAGGGAAAAGTTGGCTTTGCACGAATGATGGAGGTTAAGGTGACTGGGGGAAATAGTGGAGGGTGTCAGAGAGTGGGTAGTTATGGAGGTGGGAGTGAGGTAAGTGGGGCGGTTACTGTGTTGGAAATGGAGGGATGTTGAGGGCATTAATATTTGCCCATTGAGGAATTAAATGAGACAAGAGAGAGAGTTACCAACTCAGTATGAGAAGATGTAGTGTGAGTATGTGGCAGTTTGTCATTGGGCCACGCAGCAAAAGTGAACTTGTGATGTGCCAACTCATTAAAAATTTTGGTTGAGTGCTTCTGGCACCATATGCGCACTTGGCCCTTTAATATTTGCTTTTTGAATTTTCAATCCTTCAACCGGTGCACCCCGTGGTGCCATGGCACCAGATAACAGGGCACCCAAGGCAAGTAACACCAACCACCACCACTTCAGAGCAGCTTTCAGCTCCATGGATCCATTTTATTCCTGAAAAACACAACTTAAAACAAAGTTAAAGAGATCTAGGTTGCCTTCCAGTAACGCTTGGTTTAGAAAAGTCCTCAGCCTGACTTCTTTTTCTCCTTAAAGATCTTGTAAATCAGTGGTGACCCTTGTTCTTGTCACAGGGTCACCCCAATACTGCTTAACTCTCTGGCCATTGACTTTGAATGTTGAACCAGTGGCCTCATCCAGCAGGTCCACTGCTCCATAAGCATACAACTTGATCAACTTGAAGGGTCCAGACCACCTGGACTTCAGTTTGCCAGGAAAGAGTTTCAATCTCGAGTTGTATTGTAGCATTTAGGAGCTTCAACTAACTCCCTTTTCTGAATTTTTCTGTCATACTACTCCTTTGTTTTCGCCTTGTACAGTTCTGCATTTTCATAGGCAAAGTGCCTATGCTCTTCAAGTTCATTCAGCTGCAACATGCTAGTTGCTCGAGCAGCTTGTAAATCAAAGTTCAACTTCTTCACAGCCCAAAAAGCTTTATGCTGCAACTCTATGAGCAAGTGGCAGGCTTTTCCAAAGACAAATCTGTAAGGAGACATGCCTAAGGGTGTCTTATAAGCTGTTCTGTAGACCTAGAGTGCATTATCACGATGGGGGGGACCAATCTTTCCTAGAAGGATTAACCATTTTTTCTAGGATTCTTTTGATCTCCCCATTGGATAATTCAGCCTGACCACTTGTTTATGGATGGTAGGCAGTGGCTATCTTGTGCTTGGCTCCACATTTCAGCAATAGCTTCTCAATCAACTTGTTACAGAAATGTTTGCCCTCATCACTGATTATTGCTCTTGGAGTGCCAAATCTTCTGAAAATGTTCCTTTGAAGGAACTTGCTAACTGCTTTAGCATCATTTGTAGGCAAGGCCACTGCCTCTATCCATTTAGAAATATATTCCACAGCTAGCAGAATGTAGAGATTGCCAAAGGATTGAGGAAAAGGTCCCATGAAATCCATGCCCCAAACATCAAATAACTCAACCTCAAGAATATTGTTTAGGGGCATTTCCAGTTTGCTTGAAATGTTTCCATCCCTCTGACATCTATCACAATGCTTCACAAATTCATGGGAATCCTTGAACAATGAAGGCCAATAATACCCCGTTTGCAGTACCTTGGCTGCTGTTCTCATCTCTCCAAAATGTCCTCCACATGGTGCCGAGTGGCAATGCTGCAAGATGCTGTCAATTTCTTCTTATGTTGCACACCTTCTAAGTAAGTTATCAGAGCACCTTTTGTACAGGAAGGGCTCATCCCAGTAAAACACCTTGACTTCCTTGAAGAATTTCCTCTTTTGCTAAAAATTCAGCTCAGATGACATCACTTTACTGACCAAGAAATTCGCAATGTCAGCATACAAGGTGCCACAACATCAGATTTGGCACTTGTGATTGCAAGTAACTGCTCATTAGGGAAAGTTTCAGTCACTACTGGTTGTGCAGCAACAATTCCTTCTTCTATAATTCTTGATAAATGATCTGTTATTTTGTTTTCCACTCCTTTTTTTTATCTCTTATCACCAAATCAAATTCTTGCAAAAGGAGCACCCATCTAATCAACCTTGGTTTGGCATCCTTCTTAGTAATTAGGTACTTTATTGCTGAGTGATCTGTGTAGACTATCACCTTGATTCCCACCAGATATGATCTGAACTTGTCAAAAGCAAACACTACTGCCAGCAACACTTTCTCAGTAGTAGTGTAGTTCAATTGGGCATCCACAAGGGTCTTTCTTGCATAGTAAATTGAGTGGAAAACTTTGTTATGTCTCTGTCCAAGGACTGCTCCAATAGCATAGTCACTTACATCACAATCAACTCAAACGGTTTCTCCCAGTCTGGAGCAACAATGACTGGTGCAGTGACTGGAGCAATCTTCAACTTCTCAAAAGCCTTAAGGCATTGATCATCAAATTCAAATGTAGTATCATGCTGCAATATTTGGCAAAGAGGCTTGGATATCTTGGAAAAATCCTTGATAAATCTTCTGTAGAACCCTGTATGGCCAAGGAAACTTCTGATTCCCTTGACAGTAGTGGGATATGGCAGTTTCTCTATCACTTCAATCTTTGCCTTATCTACCTCAATGCCTTTCTTGGAAATTTTATGGCCAAGAACAATGCCTTCCTGCACCATGAAATGGCACTTCTCCCAATTCAGCACCAGATTTGTTTCTTCACACCTATCCAGCACCTGCTCTAAATTGATTAAGCAGGCTTGAAAAGTCTCTCCAAATACACTAAAATCATCCATGAATATCTCCATTGTTTGCTCAATGTAATCAAAGAAAATTGCCATCATACACCTCTGAAAAGTGGTAGGTGCATTGCAGAGGCCAAATGGCATCCTCCTAAAAGCAAAGGTACCATAGGGGAAGGTGAAGGTTGTCTTCTCTTGATCTTCTGGCGCTTTGGCAATCTGGTCATACCTAGAATAACCATCAAGAAAGCAGTAAAAATGTTGGCCTACTAGCCTATCCAGCATTTGGTCAATAGATGGCAAAGGGAAGTGGTCCTTTCTTGTGGCCTTGTTCAATTTTTTGTAATCCATGCAATCCTCCAACCAGTAACTATCCTAGTTGGAATCAATTCATTCTTTTCATTTTCAACTACAGTGACTCCTCCCTTCTCAGGGCTGACCCAAGAACTGTCTGAGATTGGATAAATAATTCCTGCATCCAACCATTTGATGATCTCCTTTTTAACTACCTCCTTCATCACAGGATTCAGCCTCCTCTATGCTTCAATACTGTTTTTGGAATTATCTTCAAGGAAGATTCTATGCATACAGAGAGTAGGACTTATGCCCTTTATGTCAGCCATTTGCCACCCTATAGCTTTCTTGTGCTTCTTCAAGGCTGAAATCAACTCTTCTTCCTGCTAGTCACTTAAATCAGCAGCTATTTTAACAGGGAGGGTGTTATTTTCTCCCAAATAGGCATACTTCAGATGGGTGGCAGTATCTTCAATTCTAAATCAGGAGGCTTTTCCACAGAAGGTACATTGGCTTTGAAACTCTTATCATTGAGCTCCAATGATCCATATTTCTGGCCCACAGATGATTTACAGCTTCTTTGTTTGCTGTTTTCTTCTCTTGCACGAGCTCACTATCAATGGCAGTCAATTCATCAATTAGCACATCTTTATCCCTCAATAATTGATGCTGAACCAAGGAATCAATGGTCCTGACAAAGGAACATTCCTTCACATTTTCTGTAGAATACTTGAAGGCATTGAGAACATTAAACTTGATCTCTTGGTCATTCACTCTCATTGTAAGTTCACCTTTCTGCACATCAATTAGTGTCTTCCCTGTAGCAAGGAATGGCTTGCCTAATATGATGGGCACTTCAGCATCAGTTTCAAAATCCAGAATTATGAAATCAACAGGGAACACTAATTTGTCCACTTTGACAAGAACATCTTCAATCATCCCTTCTGAATAGGCCAAAGTTCTGTCAGTCAGTTGCAGAGTGAGTGTTGTAGGCCTGGCTTTACCAATCCCAAGCTGTTGGAAGATGGCTTGGGCATTAAATTAATGCTTGCCCCCAAGTCACATAAAGCTCTCCCACAATAAGTATCACCAATAGTGCAGGGAATTGTAAAACAACCAAGTTCTTTAAGCTTCTGTGGAATCTTACGTTGCATCAGCATACTGCATTCTTGAGTCATAATAACTGTTTCAAACTCCCCCAATCTCCTCTTCTTGGTTAGAACATCCTTCATAAACTTGGTGTAATTTGGCATTTGTTGCAAAATACCAACTAAAGGAATGTTGATGTGTACCTGCTTCAACACTTCAAGGAACTTGTCAAATTGTTTGTCTTGATGGGCATTCTTAAGTCTTTGAGGAAATGGTGGGGATGAAACTTCAGGAATTAATTGGTTGCTTGCAGCTGCTGGTATAGGTTTCTCAACAGGTGTAGGATTTGGTGCTGGAATGGCACCTAACTTCTACTCTGTGGTTTTTGGCACTTTAGGTTCTTTTCTTTTTTCTTTTGAGGGCATGCTAGTGGTAGCTTCAATTTTTTTTGGAAGGACCTGGGAGTTCTGTTCCACTCCTTAAATAAATAGCATTGATTTATTCATCCCCTTTTGGCTTGGCAGGTTCAGTTATGGCAGGCAAGGAACCTCTAGGTCTCTGGGTCATTGCAGTTGCAATCTGTCCAATTTGATTCTCCAAGTTTTTAATACCACCTCCCTAACTCTGGTATTGTGCCTTAGTTTCATTAATGAAAGCCTTCAGCATAGCTTCCATTGAGTTATCTACAGCAGGTGCTGCAGCTTTCTGAGCTGGTTGAGCAGGGAAACCAGGGGGATGTGTGGGCTTTGCAGGCATAGCAGCAGGTGTTGCAGGTTTAT
This sequence comes from Calophaca sinica, assembly GCA_037113605.1. Lineage (NCBI taxonomy): Eukaryota > Viridiplantae > Streptophyta > Magnoliopsida > Fabales > Fabaceae > Calophaca > Calophaca sinica. Next base: position 55,506,760 of record CM073732.1, on the reverse strand, counting down.
TATTACTCCATGAAAAATTTGGGTGATTTTTCCACCCAGGGTTATAGGTGTTAGAGTAAGGGGTTATTGTTTTTGTTGAAATTCCCTACATAGTTGACAGACACTAGATTGTTAGGGCATTCTTCATATAAATGGCCTCCTCCACAGAACACACAAGAGATGACCTTTGCTTGAGCAGGTGCTGTTTCTGCAGAGGTAGCAAGTGCTGCAGCAGGTGCTGTGGAGGTACTGTATTCATACTTTTCAGCATATTGGCAATGGATGCCACTTGAGCAGATAAAGTAGTCATTTCACTCACTTCATGGACTCCAACAACCTTCTTTTCTGCACTTAATCTAGCTGTAGGTCACTGATAACTATTGGCAGCAATGGTCTCAATCTTAGCATAAGCATCATTATATGATTGAGTCAATAAAGCACCACCAGAGGATGCATCAAGCATGTCCCTGGTTCTTGCTGAGAGACCATTGTAGAATATTTCTAGTTGAATGCAAATTGGAATGCCATGATGAGGGCATTTTCTGAGCAACTCTTTATACCTTTCCCAAGCTTCAAATAGTGACCCATCTTCATTTTGCCTGAAAGATGTGATTTCATTTCTCATCATAGCATTCTTGATTGGAGGGAAATACATGGTAAGAAAATTTTCTGTCATTCCATTCCAATCAGTAACAGAGTTAGGCTCCAAGGAATTTAGCCAAGACTTAGCTCTGTCCTTCAAGGAATATGGGAATAGCCTCAATCTGAATGCATCATCAGTTATGCCAGGAATCTTAAAATTACTGCACACCTCCAGAAACAGTTTCAAGTGCAGATGAGGATCTTCTTGTGGTGTACCACCAAACTGGCCCACTGTTCGCAGCATCTGAAACATCATAGGTTTGAACTCAAAATAATTTACTATGATTTCAGGCCATACTATGCCAGTGTGCATAGTTTGGGGATCAAAAACAGCATAATCCCTCATTGGTCTGTCCCTGTCATTGGCCATGCCTATGACGTCAGCTTGCATCACCATAGCATGGTAATGGCTGTGACCACTGTGCTGGTACTAATTTTGAACACTACCCTTTTTTGTCACCCCTCAAGTCTCACTCCTCTTAGATCTCGTTGTAAGCCTGGTGCTCTGGTCCACCATTGGATACACATCCCCTCACCATGTGTCCCCTACCAACATAGAAAAAAGGAAGAAAAATGAAAACCACAAGCATATATGAGAGAAAGGAACAAAAGTAGAAGAAAGAGAGGGAAGGTGAGAGGGAGAAACCAACCAGAACAGGGTAGAGAGAAGATTCCCCAATGTGGCAATTTCTGCCAGTGAATGGTTAGCGACCACCACTACCATGTTGGGTTGCAATTGTGCGACATATCCCACTCAACCGCTGCAATAGTGCGCAACCGCATTGGCTTTCGCCATCCCCAAATCTCATAAGCAAGGAGCACCAACCATGTAGAAAACTCAAGAAAGGCATATTAGAAAACAAATCCATAGTAACACAAGCAAAAAGTGAAGGACTGGATGAGTTGTGATGCATTTGATGAGGCTAGTGATTTTGAGAGGTAGTTTGATCCTGTTGATTTGTTTTGATTGGATGGAGGGGTTGTGATTTAATGAGGTGAGCGACAAAAACATACAGAAAGAACAATATGTCTCGTCACATCAATTCCCACAGGTAAAGAGCTACACATAGGGTTATCATCTGCGCTGCAGGTAGCATATTTGGGACGACCTAGAGTAGTGTGTTTACACAGTCGGATTCGGTTACCAATGGACCGAATTTCACAGAACCGAATCCGACCATATGGAACTGCCTTTAACTCATTACTTAAATTCAAAAATTCGACAACCCGCATGCACTTGCCTGCTTCGCCAAATTCCAATACGAGTGCATTGGGTTCAGACGGGTCTGCTATTAATGCTTACCCCTAAAATCTAATCATATCATGGATGTCCTTTTCCTATTCCAAGTTGCACAACAGATATAGAGCAGAAGCAGATATTGTAACATTTATGACATCCATGGATGACGAGGGCGAAGAATGATCGTCGGTGTCAGAGGCATATACAAAGAGCGACTACCAACTAAGGGACGTGTGAATGAACTAAATATACATAAAAATGAGAGTGATCTAGAAACTTTGCACGTATGAGACTGCATAGTTGAGGACGACTTAAAGGAATTAATTAGTGTTGTATGAAAACTCAATGTGTGCAAGTATACACAGTCAACAAGTAATAAAGTGTAAGTGAGATCGTTCTCACGAGGATTGATTAAGTTATTTCACAAGTTTTTCTATTAGCAAGTAAGTTAGTGAGTAAATAATAAAAATAGAAATTAAACATTATGTTTTTGTGCAATTAATGAGTAAACAGAATAGTAACAAACAAGTGATGTAGTGAAAATTAAAGGTAAAGCAGCTAGGATTTCAGATCCATCATATTTTCACCAAGTTGATTCAGTGCTATCAGTCAGTGCCATAGTACCTGAGTGCAGGGCACTAATGTGTGTGTCTTTCAGTCACTTTCACCAAGGTTAAGTAAATGGTACCTTATGTCTAAGTCTCCATTATGTTCAACCTTGACTAATAAATGTGGCTCAGAACACTCTGTGAAATAGATTTCCTATGTCTAATTTAATCAAAATTAATCAAAGTGTCCTTTAATTAATACCTCTCTCATCAACCCATGAATTTTGCATGTTAAACCCTTTCAGCACTTAACATACAAGTATTCAATCTAAGGTGATCAAACTTAAATCAAATAATCAGGAGATAATTTCGCATGAGTCAAAAGTGCTTAGATAAAAACTGATAGACATAAACCAACAAGGTCACAATACAATTTCACTACATCATAACTTAAGAAAATTAGCTCATAATAAGCCTAAAAACAAAACAATAAAAACTAGTATTGTAAACCGAATCCATAGCACTTAAGCTAAGAGTTACTTACAGAAACTGATAAAACAATAAATAGAAATAGCTCACAACTTTTTTGTTAAGATGAGAGATACTCATATTCCAACAATGTCATGCTAGAACTACTGAGAATAGATGATGCTTGAGTACTTTCCCTCCATGAAAATGGCTTTCATGGCTTGCAAGTGATCTTCCCTCACTTCACCGGCAAAGTAAAGCTCCAGAATTTCGCAAATTCGAAAACTTGGATTGACATCAATGTTGCTTCAAATGAATTCGCAGTCTCTGAACCCTCTCAATTTCCACAAATCCCCAATGCGCACGAAAATGCTCCTCGCTTCACGCGCTCCGTTCTCCATTCGTGTAAGAAGCTCAGCCACGTCGCCGCCGCCACCCACGTTAATGTCAGAACAGCTGGCACCCAATTCGCCACCACCGTCGCTGCTCGCGACAGCACCACCCACTTTGGCAGCCGAAAATCTAGGGTTTCGTCCAACCCCCGAATTGGGGCTTCTCTCTCACTTATTCGTTTTTTCCATGGTACAACAATAAATAATCATCGCCCGTTCGCTCCCCAATTAAGTAACACACAAAAATTGCATCTTGAACCATTTTATTTTTCTGGGCAATGAAGTTGATTTCCTTTTCACAACAATCAGATAATCGTAACCACAAGTCTGTGTTTTTGAGGTTTTGCAGGTTTTTGGTGCATTTTTCTCAGTGGCCATGCTTTCAATTCCAACGTTAATTGTACGTTTATGTGTGTGTTGTGTGTGTGTTCAATGCAAATGTCAGTTATGTGTTCAAATGGCTAATCTAATCTTCAACTAATTGCTGTTCATTTACTGCACAGGCTTTTGGAAGATTAGGAGCTTCGGTGAACAAATTGTCTAAGGTTGTTTCAGAAGAAGTACCTGGAACTTTATCTTCTCTCAAACTTTCTACTATGGAGCTGAACGATTTGACCCAACAACTTAGTAGCCTAAGGTAGCACCATTCCATGTTGTTTTTCTTGATACTATGTTCTTCTATATTATGGTTGCTGCTGGCTTTGGCCCTTCTTGCTAGAATGTTAGTCTAATATCTGATCATGTTATGCAAATTTTTTTAGGCATAAAATTTCTGGTGTTGGCATAGGAAAGAAAGATAGAAGCACTACTAGATCGAGATCCTTTCGCAAGAAGAACCCATCTTCCTAACATTGCCAACATTGTTTAGGTGTATTCTGTGTAGGCATTTTGTTTCTGGAATTAAGTTTGCTTGGTTGAAAACTTGAAATGCAATTGCACTGAATAGGTGTATGCCATTTTCATTCACATGATCTGCATTGAAATTACAAGCTGTGTATTGAAGTATGATCACAAGAAACCATTGGTGCTTTTTATTTTGAAGCTTCCTTTGCAAAACTCATGAGAAAAGCTGCTCAATGATGGTTCTATCTTGATCCTGAGGATCAGCAAATAGTATTTGTATGTTAATAATTAAATGTTTATTTCTACTATACTTCCACATAAGCTACAAGGTCTAGCATGGTGTACATCTTGAAGCTTTAGAATCTTGATCTGTAAATATCTGACTCCTTGGTTTATTGTAACTCCATTCAAGCATAATTGAATTTCACTTAAAATTGGAACGACATGAATATTTACAGTTTTGCATACTTCTTTAGAGTTTCGGCAGCATCTTTTGCATGATCTGGAACTGGCATGTTGCTTACTAGAGTTACCCTAGATGATGCTACCAACGATCTGTCTTGTGAGTTTGAAGGATCAATCTTCCAGATTCTTACCTCCCACACCTGCTACAGAAAAAAATTGTTATAATGTGCTCTTTACACATAAGTTAGTAATGTCTTTAAGCCCATGGAAATTATTCAAACTGAGGTTGAGTCTCCTGTAGCTTAAAATTGTACCTGAACTGAAAAGTGTTTGGATGCTAATCGATCTTTTAAGAATGGTGGGATGACATTGGTTGGGTTTGGTTAGAAACTAAAACAGGTAAAAGAAAATGTCCAGGCATGTTATGTGCAAACACTTTTTTTTTTATCAGTAAGTTAACTAATGGATGGAGTTAGTAAAAAGGAATGGTTAATAGATCAATCAATATATCCAATGGATGAAGTTACTATTGACACTCCGCTTTTGCTAATACACCCCTTGTATAGTATTTTAATTTTCCTCCAAAAATATCCTTGTCTGGAAGTTAACTTCTGGACATTAGGGACCCAGCTCGTGTGAGAATTTTCCTGTTGGACATTCATTTCGAGACAATTTATGACGTCTGAATGTCTATTTCCAAATAATTTGTCCGAGGTTTCTACATATATACATTCGGCATGCCAGACGTAGAGACGGTTTAGGAGGGGTAGGTAGGGGCTCTAACCCCTCTCTCATATTATACAAATTGTTAAAGGAATTATTTCTCTGTAAAATGAACTCGTTTGATTAATGAGGGATCAATTCCCTTTTATACATTGCAATGTTACATTGAGCAACTAACTAATCAATGCAGTAAACTAACTATAGCAAATGCAGTAAACTAACTACAGCTGTGACTAGTAATTAACAGCTAAGCTAATTACAATAATAATTATAAATGAGCTGTACAAATAAAAGATATTAGCTACTCTAACAGCCCCCCTCAAGCTGGATCATGAATGTCCATCATGTTCAGCTTGGAAAGAAGTGCAGAAAACAGAGGAGAAGGAAGAGCCTTGGTGTGTATGTCTGCCAATTGATCCTTAGAAGCAATAGGCATCAGGTGAATGGTGCCATTTTGAACCTTCTCTCGAATAAGATGGCAATCAATCTCTATGTGCTTTGTTCTTTCATGGAACGTAGGATTTTGGGCAATCTTGATAGCCCACTGATTATCCCAATATAAATAAACCGTAATGTAACCGAGTGGTGCAAATCGGTGAGTAAGTATAGAAGCCATTGGATTTCACAAGTCGTATTTGTGAGGGCTTTATATTCACCTCGTAAGAGCTTCTAGAAATGGTTGGTTGCTTAGATTTCCAAGAAATCAAGGAAGAACCAAGAAAAAGCAGAAAATCTGTGATAGATCTCCTTGTTTCAGGCATCTTTGCCTAATCCGAGTCACTAAAACCAGTTAGTTTCAAATCGAGATCTTTGAGGAAAAAAAAAGACCACTTTCTGGACAACCTTTGACATACTTAAGAATATGTAGTGCAAAGATCATAGTGAGGCGATGAGGATTAGCAATATCTTGGCGAGTTTATGCACGAGAAAAACATAAGTCTGGCCGAGTGTTGGTGAGGTAGATGACCCTACCAATAAGCCTTCTATAGCTTGTGGGATCGACCAACAAATCATCTACAGAATCGACAGTTTACAATTAGGAATCATAGGAACCGAAAGCGGTTTGCAACCTAGTAATCCAAAGATCATCAATCGGTTCAATGCATATTTCCTTTGAGAAAGGACTATTCCAGACTTTGATCTTGCTACTTCCAAGCCTAGGAAGAATTTGAGAGATCCTAGATCCTTTATTTTGAATCTTGATCCAAAAAGGACTCACTGCAGTAATTTCAAGAGTTATTGCCGGTTAGAACAATATCGCCCACATAGACCAAAAGAATAGTGATCTGATCAAGTTGTCTCTTAACAAACATTGAGTAATCCAAGATGACTGATGAAAACCCAAAGATATTAGAGCAAAGAAGAAGCTTTGCATTCCATTGCCTCCTTGCTTGTTTTAATCCATAAAGGGATTTTTGAAGCTAGCAGACCAAACCAGATTTTGGAGTATTAAAACCAGGAGGGATTGTCATGTATACATCCTCAAATAGATCACCATGCAAAAATGCATTATTTACATCAAGTTGATGTAAGAACCGATTCTTGGCGGCCAAAGCAAGAACTAATCGACGGTAGTGAGCTTAACTACGGAGAAAAAGTCTCACCATAATCCACACCTTCTAGTTGTGTGTAACCCTTGGCCACCAAACGAGCCTTGTACCTTTCTATGCTCCCATCGATTTTCTTTTAATTTTGTAAACCCATTTTGAGCCAATAGGTTTCTTTCCAAGAGGCACTCGGTGAGAATCCATGTCTTGTTACTTTCTAATGCGTAAATTTCCTTATCCATGGCATCTCTCCAACAAGCATATTTCTGACTTGGTTATAAGTCCTTGGCTCAGGGACGGTGAAAGCAAAAGTAGATAGGCAATATGTGGAGAAGATAAGTGTTTAAAAGATGTAAAATCGGTGAGAGGGTGAGTATGCAAGCATGATCTGCATCGCACATAGAATTAAGAGCATTACACTTGTAGTCACCGAGATATCTAGGAACAGACTTGATTCTAGTAGAGACCCGAGTTGATACATGTGGAATAATAGGTGCAGAATAGAAGATGACATAGGAGCGTAATTATTACCATCGAGTCGAACCGGAGTTGAGTGATCTGCATTAGAAGTCAAATGCAGTTCAAGATTCTGCAGACTTAGAAACCGAGGCGCATTCTCAGATTCGCAGAATTGTTAATCGGGACAAGGTAAGCATCACCAAAGACTTGAGACAAGGTCATTATTAAGAATTTGACATTTGAGGATTTGAACAAGGTGAGAAGTAGGGATATCTGAACCAAGAGCAACATCGTGAGAGGAGGAATTGAAAAAGCAGAATCAATGGATGAAGGAGGAAGTGTTTGTTGATGATAAGGAAAAATGGTTTCATAAAAAATCACATGCCTAGATATAAACAACTCTCTAGTATGTAAATCAAAAAGTAAGAAACCTTTGGTGCCAAAGGAATGACCAAGATAGATGCATTTCTTGGCTCTAGATTGAAATTTGGTTCTGTGAGCATGAAGAGTGGAAGCAAAACAAAGTGTGCCAAACACTCTAAGGTGTGTGAAATCAGGATCTGAATTGTATAGATGAAAATGAGGGGAAGAATTATTCAGATTTGATTGAAAGACCAAAAACCAAGAGGAAGATGTGATTGAAACATTAATGACCTTGCTATATTGAGAATGTGTTGATGTTTTCTTTCAACCACCCCATTTTGTTGGGGTGTCTCAACACAAGATTTTTGATGAATAATGCCTTTAGAATTAAAAAAAGAGGGCATAGAAAACTCAAGACCATTATCACTCCTAATGGTTTTAATGACTTTATGAAATTGATTTTCAATGAATGCAATAAAATCAATAAGAATTTGTCTAGTTTCAGCTTTACTTTTCATGAGCCTAAGCCAAGTGTATTTGGATTTTTCATCAACTATGGTTGAGAAGTATTTATGACCTTGAATAGAGGGAGTACCATAAGGACCCCAAATATCAACATGAACTAAATCAAAAACTGATTCAATCAAGGTTGTGCTGGAATTAAAAGACAAATGTTTTTGTTTTACAAAATGACAATGATCACAAGGTTTATTGATATATGTGGGAATATTACAATGAGAACGTTGAAGAAATTTGTAACACCATGAAGAGGGGTGACCTAGTCTATAATGCCACACATCTTGATGAGATATATGACTTACAGTTGTAGATACATTGTTTAACTTGGAAACAGACTCAGAAACAGAATGCTCAGGAACTACCAGGTAATAAAGACCTTGAAATTCCTTAGCAGTACCAATCATCCTCAGGCATGTATTCATCTGCAGAGAACACAGACATGGGTAAAAACAAATTTTGCAATCAAGGGTTTTGGTCAGTTTAGCAACAGAAATGATGTTGACAGAGAAATGTTCAACATACAAAACATTATGCAATATTAATGAGTCTGTTAAAATGATTGTACCCCTGTATAATGCCATGGCTGATTTACCATTAGGTAATGCAACAGAAATTGGTTTGATAGGGTGAAATGAAGAAAACCAATCTAGAGAGCAGGTGAAATGATCTGTAGCGCCAAAATCTAAGAGCCATGAGGCATTACCTGAGAAAGGCTGAGAAGAAATGTGATGAGAACTGACCAAATTAGCACTTGCAGCAGTGGCAGTTGGTTTAGCATTCTAAGCTTATAACAATTAAAGCGTGACTTGATCCTTGCTAAGACCAGAAAGTGCATCAGAAACATTTGCATCAGTAGTGTCTTCAGAAAATGCAGAAATTTGATTAACTGCTTTCTTGGACTTCCATCCAGGAGGAAACCCGTGTTTAGCAAAACAGGTGTCGACGATATGATTGGTGCGGCCACAATGTGTGCATTGTCTGGCTGAGCCTTGCTTGAAGGAAGGTGGTTTAGAAAAACCTCTACCGCGACCTTGAGAAGAAGAAGAAGATTGAACTGCAAGCACAACAGGAGGATTTGGAAGAATGCCTATGTTCAGATGCCTCTCTTGTTGCAAAATCACAGAGAAGACTTTATCAAGATTAGGCAGAGGATCAAGCATGAGTAACTGAGATCGGGCTTGATTATATTGATCATTTAACCCTTGGAGGAAGCACAAAACACTATCAATTTCACGATATTTCTTGAAGGCTAGAACCGGTTTGCACACACCAGTTGCAGAAACATCACAAGATGGAATTGGACGGAAATTGCATAATTCGTCCCAGAGAATCTTGATTTTGGTGAAATAATTGGTAACTGAGAGATCACCTTGCTTCAAAGAATAGAGGTCACCATGTAATTGAAGAATTCGAACATAGTCACCCTGAGAAAACCTATTACGAAGCGCATTCCACACATCGAGGCTTGCGTGAGCCATATGAGCTAGTTGCAATTTCCACAGAACGGCGTAATTGATCCATGAACGGATTAAATTGTTGCGGCGTTTCCACCGACTATAATTCGGATCTTGTTCAAGAAAGCTTTGGAATGGTGCCATCCACGAACCCTAATTTGTTCTTCATATCGAATACCATCAACATGGCTTGAGCCCAGCCATGGTAATTGGAACCATCAAGAACTGCTGTAACAATCTTCGCTGAAGGATTTTCGTTCGGATGAACGAAATAGGGATTTGAGAAATCTTGAACAGAGTTAGATTCAACGGTGGAAGGGATCGTAGTTGAAGAAATAGAAGCAGCGGAAGCAGAAGAAGCCATAGATGATTTCATCGATCAAGAACACACATGCAGATGATGAGAATCAAGAATCGGTGAGAACGAAAATGGCGAACGAAGGAGACAGAGAGTTCATCGCAGATGCAAATCGCAAATCGCAGAGCAGTTAAACAACTGATACCATGTTAAAGGAATTATTTCTCTGTAAAATGAACTCGTTTGATTAATGAGGGATCAATTCCCTTTTATACATTGCAATGTTACATTGAGCAACTAACTAATCAATGCAGTAAACTAACTATAGCAAATGCAGTAAACTAACTACAGCTGTGACTAGTAATTAACAGCTAAGCTAATTACAATAATAATTATAAATGAGTTGTACAAATAAAAGATATTAGCTACTCTAACACAAATATTATAGGAAAAAAAAATATGAGACGTCTAGGAAATGTAAGAAAAGGGGGAAAGAAATGAAGAAGAAACGAGAAAAAGAAGAAGAAAAAGATGCAACAGATAAGAAGAAGAATAAATGTAGTACTAGTACTATGGCAGTAGAAGATAAGTGACTGTGAGATGAGAACACCTTCCAAGATGCGGCTACTTCTCAAAGTGAATGATGAGAGATGAGTATAGAGAGAGATATGGATTTTAGGGTTAGCTTTGTTGGGCTTGGGCCTCATAAATCAAAATGTAAATGGAATGATACGTGAATCAATTGAAACAAATTATTTTATTAAAAAAATTCGACCAGTTCTGTAAATATTGTTACTGAGGTGTGTTATCACAGTCTTCATAAATTTATTTACGAAATAGATGTGTTATAACAGTCTCCATAAATTTATTTATGAAGTAGGTAAAAACTTCGTCCGTAAATACAATTGCAGAAGTTACATGCATGCCGAATATTTTAGCATCTGTAAATGTGTTTACGAATAGAGTTTATACATATTTTGGAAATACATTTACGGAGATAGCCAAACAGTTTCCGAAAATGATTTTTCAAACATAACAAGAGGAAAAAAAATGAAAAAGACGAAAGAACAGGAAAGAGGGTTACCTGATGTAAGTTTTGATGTGATGCAAGAAATGGAAGGGGGATTGAAGAGAGCAGGGGTGAGTAAAAGATGGGTTGGGACGAGTTATACTTGTCACTAACCCGACCCTAAACTTTGCTTGGGCCAATTCTTTAGACCCTAACTCGTCCATAGACTTGAACAAACCCGATGCTCTGCGGGTCAAATTAAGACTGAGTCTATTTAAAACGAGACCAGGTTGGCCCGAAGGACAATTCTAATAAGATTATAAAGTGATCATTCAATTATGACTAAAAGTTATAAGTGAAAGATTGACTATTTGTAGTATGTTACTAGGTACTCAAAGCCAAACATGACTCTTACAATTGTATTTTGTTAGAAGACTACTAACTAAACTAACATGGATTCAAAATTGAATATTTTGTTTCATAGAAATATCATCACAAACATAATAAAACTAACAAGTAAGGGACAAGTTATACCTAACGCTAACTCGTCCCCAAATTATGGACGGGTCTATTTTTTAGTCCCTAACCTGTCCTTATACCCGAAAAAATCCAATACTCTACGGGTAAAATGGGATAGGGAAGGGTCTTCGGGTTGGGTTGGATCCTGCTCACCCCTAGAAGAGAGGGCTAGGTTAGGGGTGTGTGATTTAGGGAAAATGTGGAAGAAAGATAGAGAAGAGGGAGAGGGAGATGAAGTGAGGAGATGGAAAATATGAGGGAAGAAGAAGAGAAGAAGAGGCAGGTTGGAGGTTTTTAAAATACGAGTTTAAAGTGATTTTTCGGAATTGTATTTACAGACAGGTAGCATTCGTAAATATATTTCCAGAAGAGGGTAGAAACGAGAAAAAAAAATAAGAAAAGACGTCGGGGATGTATGGTAGCAACTATGAGGAGTGTATTTAATAATTTCGACGAAATAATGAAAAAAAAAGTCACAAACATATGCTCACAGAGGCTACATGCTTTAAAAAAACGCCTTCTCTGTGAATTGATCCCCTGTCTTAACGGGCAAATAAAATTTCTACCATTAAGGCATGAAGCTTTCGTAATATATCGTATTTGTAGCAAGGTAATTAAAACCGGACCAGACTGGCCGGTTGGACCGGAAATCGGGCCATGGTCCGGTTCGGGTGACCCTCCTAGACTGTTCTGCAGTGAACGTGTCGGTCCGGTACCAGAACCGGGTGAAAACCGGACCGGACCGGCTAAAACCGGCCGACTCAGGGTCGAACCAGTTCGCCTCTTTTTTTTTTTGAAATTTTTAATTGCCTTTATTAATAAAAGCAATCAGTTTTTGGTCTCAACAGGCTTGAACCTCCGTCCTCAAGGCCACAACAAGTCATCTTACCACTAAGCTACAGGTAATTTGTGTATAAAATGAAATGTTATGTATATATATTATATATTTGGTATATATATATTTAAAAAATAATATTTTATTAGTCCGGGACATGTTATTTTGTGTATAAATTGAAATATTATGTATATGTATTATATATTTGGTATATATATATGTGTATATATATATATAATAATATTTTATTCGAACCCGGTCCAACCCCGATCCGACCAAAAAACCCTGAATCCTGGCCCTCTCCAGTTTAATATATATATATATAATAATATTTTATTTGAACCCGGTCCAACCCCGATCCGACCAAAAAACCCTGAATCTTGGCTTTCTCCAGTTTAATGCCCGGTCCGATTTTAATTACCTTGATTTGTAGTAAATAGTTTTGATTCACCAATAAAGCATTTAATCAATTTTTATAGAATTTTGTGTCAAATTTATTGATTTTTTTATCAAATGAACCAATAAAACATACAAAAATAATCAACCAATAATCGGTAACATGTAAATTATATATCATCTTTTTCTGTGAGCATTGATAATTTGTTTGTTTTAATTTAAAAATATTTGTATGTAGTCTATTAGTGCCATTGAATTGAAATGATTTTTCTCTCTTTATTCAATAATGATGAACTCAGGAATTATCTCAAAAAAAAAATAATGATAAACTCAAACAATCAATTTGAAATAAAACTACATAATGGGCCTTGTTTTCCTTATCTCCATCTTTTGCTACCATGCATTTTTCTAGAATCAAATCTTTTTTTTTTTTTGGTGCTAGAATCAAATCTTTATTCCAAATTAAAACCTAAGTATAAAAAAAAATATGAATTCTTAAAATCAACCTATTTATGTCTAGTGCCTCCTTCGATGATTTTTTGGGTTCGTCCTTGGAGTCTGATGTATATACCCAAACGGTGTCACGAACTGGTTTAAACTTAGTTCCAGTTTCAATTTTTCAAAACTTTACCTTGTCCATCTTCCTTCTCCCATATTTCAATCCACCTCATTGCTAACGTTGATTTTAGGCTTTGTTTCCCCATTTAGGTGCTAATTTTAGGCTTTCTTTCATCATTTCGGTCTAGATCTTGTCTCCCTTCACTGCTACTAATGCAAGATATGTGATTGTTGTATGTGGGTTTCTGTTTGGAAAATTTTGTTTATTTTTAAGTTTAGATAACCTCGAAAAATATAGTTCCAGACGTTAGTTAGCATGTTTGGATATATACATTTGGACGCACGCCTAATACTTATATTCGAAAACCACATGGGAGAATGGCAGATTGTCGAACATCATAAATTGTCCGAAAAAAAAAATGTTTGGAAAGCAACTTCACACATGAACTGTGTTCATAGCGTCCGGAAGTTAAGTTTCAGACAAGGGCATTTATGGGAAACAATTTTGAAGACTCTATAGGAGTGTATTAACAAAAAAAGGGGGATGTCAATAGTTAAGCCCTTCAATCCATTTGCCATTCACGGTGTCATATCAAATTATTTATGATATAAAATTTAATGGGTACACTAATAAATAGCTTAATTTATTCATCCAGACTATGTTATAATTCAAAATTTATCCAATTTTTACATTTGCTACCCTAACCTATGCGGGATCAAAATTCTGTCTTGTTCTATTATCATAAAAATAAAAATAAAAATATTCTGTCTTGTTCCAATCCAATCCTGTTTTTAGAGAAAGTTATATAGAACTTAGCTTTAGCATGTTAATTGTTATCATCATCTCAATTCTACAGCTATGGCCTACAGCAAATAGTCAAATACAGATGCACCTCTGCTTTCTATATTTCTGAATTTCATATTAGGCTTATAATTATAATGGTTCACTATTATCTCAGACAAATTGAAAGAAAGGGGGGGAAAAAAAAACCCGAAGAGAAATTAGAGAAATGGGGAGCACCTGAATGGTTTTGCCAACATTTAAAGGGGTGGCTTCCGCGTAGATCAAGTCACCAAGCTCCGCTCGTTTCAAATGGTTGATACTGAGTTGAATTCCAGCCACTCTTTTATATCCAGAAGCTATATGGGCTCCTATGCTTGCAAGAGACTCTGCTATCATTGCTGATACTCCTCCATGAAGCACCTTAAATGGCTGCCACGTACACAATCAAAATTCAGGATTTCTTCTTGTTCATAGATGAAAAAAAAAATGAAAATTTTGAAAAAATGAAAATTTCTTATTAAATTCAGAAATCGAAGAGAAAATTAAATACTTGTTTTTGACCTGGCAGCACTTTTGTGTAATAAGGAGACGGCCAGAAACTTTGTGTGGTGATAATTCTTCAATCTCAAATCCAATTGAATGAAGAGGGGCATCTAAAGCAGCAGTCTTTGATGTCTCCGATGATGTTGTTGATGATGATGATGATGATGGTTGGTCCTCCATGAACAAAAAAAGAAATTGGATCAAAAGGCTATGCTCTGCTCTCTCTTGTTCACAGATTATATTGCTATTTTTTTTCACAAGGGTCAAACAAAGGACGAGTCAAGTTTGTGGTTCGTAGAAGCCGTTGATTCAAAGGGTATTTTAGACCATTCGAAAGAAATGCAGGGTGGGTTGGTGAGTGGGGTATTTCAATGGTGGTAGGTAAGTCTTCGGGGGGTTGGTAGATAATGCAACATGGGGACGATGGCAGATAATTTTATAAGCAACCTTGTTCTGTTTAGCATAGTGTTGGGTGCCAAATTTTAAATTTGGTTTAATCGACGGAATGTTATGAATTCGATAAGTAAAGACGTAAGAGACCAGAACAAGGTATGAAAATTGACTAAGTTTGAGAGACCAAGTGATGGGGCGGTTGTTCGACGGAAAGCATGAAGCGTCGAAGATGTCAAAATGAGCATGGTCGAAACAGGCTTAGTTATTAAGTAAAGATCAATGTACATTTCGACGGGAAGTCTTCTTTGTCGATTAGGTAGTTTTTAGCGAAAACTTAACTACCAACCCGTGTAATGCACGTGTCGGGGTTGGATGTTAGGTAGTTTTTCATATTTTTCCTATAAATAGTAGTTTCTACGATGTAACTCGGGTTGGATACATGATCTAATTCCTAATATCTCGACGGCTAAAGAAGATTAACTAAAACGATCAACCGTATGCCTTCCAAACTCTATCTTTCTGCATTTTAATCAATTTCGCCATTTTCAATTCTTTGCATTTTTATTTATGTCATTTACATTCCAGTCAATTTGCATTTCCTTGCTTCGCATTTACATTTTTAATTCCTCGTTATTTATCAAGCTTCAGACTTTTCCTTTCAAAGTCATTTACAAGCCTTCTTTTTAATTCATGTTCATTTAAACGCTTTCATTTTATTTCATGCTCTTTAAATTTATCCTTTTACCTTTTCAGCAATCTATTTTTCTGTCATTTATCTTCATGCATTTACATGCTTTCTTTTTAATTCATGTTCTTTACACTTCTGTCATTTAAATTCATGCATTTACATGTTTTCATATAAATTCATGCATTTTTAACAGTGTTTCTTAAATTTTGTCAATTTACTTGTCTTTTACATTTCTGCGTTAATTTCAATTGCATGTTGGGATTCAGTAATGCATATCTCATGACTTTGCATTAGTGTATTCTTGTTTTCGATTTTTTCTTTAATTTGCTTGTAAACCAAGTTATTAGCTTTCGACAGCCAATCTTGTTTAGTTAAGTCCGTATTGCCATTTCGACAACAACTTATTTGTTAGTTGGAATTCTCATATACAGATTTGGCATAAGACACAACAATTAATGGCTCTGAAGCCAAGAATGTTACAAAACTGATAACGTTTCGAGAAATTGACCGTTATTTTCAAAAACCGTTGTTTGCAAAACGAGATTACCACATAACTCGTCGATCTTGCAATCGTTTGAACTAATTATTTGTTACTTTGCTGAATTTGGTAGAAATACACTTAGAAACCAAATTTTCCAGTAAACAAATTGGCACGCCCGGTGGGACGAGTTTAGAGTAACTCGTTTTAAACGATGGTTTTATGCGTCTAAGAAGTGGAAAGATTACTGCTTCTAACGTAACACAATATAGAAACATGAGTGGTAGTACGAATAGCAGTGCCACAACACCAAGTGTTGCCAGCGCGAATGCGTCGGCAAGCAATATAAATGCTTCGACCACCAGTACGAACGCAGAGGTAGTTATGATCCCGCGGGTGAGTAATAATACCGTTGGGGCGGGTACTGGGATGACAATGGCCAATACGCAAGGATAAGTTATTCCAAGCGCTGCAGTACTTGAACCAGTGGTTCAGAGTGCTCCAGAAATTCAGGCGTCGCCTGGAAGTGCGAGTGTAACGACCCGTTTCCGGACCGCTACCGAGCTCAACATACCGAGCTCGAGTTACCGAGCTCAACACACCGAGCTCAAGTTACCCTGTATGCGATGTGTTTTAAAACGATACTCTTGTGCCCTTTAGAAAAGTACGGTCTATTTTTTTTTTTTTTTATAAGACCAGCTCGTGCACATCAGAGTAATTACAGCTATTCGAAACATGGTGCAACTACGACACAAGACTTAAGTCCTAAATAACATCACGCAGGTATAACAAGTACATACTTATATATATACAAGATATAAAAAGTGCATACAAAAAGACAGTAATAATGTACAAAGAAAATACACCTAAGGTATGACGACTTCAAGAGAGCAATCATACTGGGGTACTTCCAGACACCCACGCAGGGGCCGCTCGAAAAGTAAAACCACTACCTACCCTCAGGCTCAAAATGACATCTAGCCCAAATGGTCACAACCTCTCAACACAAAAAAACAAAGTACAGTCATCCCAAAAAACATCCAACAAACATAATCAATCCACGACAAATATAGGTCGCCGCTCGATCCTCGCCGAGCTCCTCCTCGCCATCATCTGCCGCCGAGTTCCTCGCACTCGACATAGCCTGGTAACCATCATGGATTGAAGGTACCACGGGAAAGTGGTCAACTTCTCAACAAATCAAGATAATCCAGGCATAAAGAAATAAGTAAACAACAAAGTGTAACATTCACCAAACGTGACTCAACCATCTCACTCTAGACTCGACTCAACTCGCTATCCATTTCCTCTCGACCCGACACTTTTTCCTAATGCACACGCTGCATCAGATCTTTGGAAAGTCCAGCGAAGCCTTGGGATCTTCGCTCTCCCTAGGACGGTCAACTCAGTCCCATAGCGTGGCAACGCTAAGTCCCCATAAACGGAAAAAGGGGACCTAGCACCTCTCCGCTTATCCGGTCGCAACTTCAAACGCCAACGACTCGCTAAGCTCTCTCACTCAATGAACAATTCGCCGCATACGATATTCAAAGAGTTATACGCAAGATATTCAACCGCATGTCAAATAAAAAGAGCAGGCTCAACATGAAGAAACGCAATTCAACAGGCAATACGCAATTCACAACATATATTCAATCATATCACAACACTTCAAGCTCGACACAAATCAAGGAATCCATACATAGGAATATAACAATAAAAATCCTAGAATGTCTAGAAGTGCCCTTACCGAACTCCAAGCTAACGCTGCTCGACAACGACCTCAACACGGCTGTCTTCAAACGAGCTCGACAACGACCTCGACACGGCTGTCTTCAAACAAGCTCGACAACGACTTCTCTTACTCGATCTCGACACGTACGGCTCTCAGTCAACCTCGGTTTCGTGTTCGTCAGACACCCTGATCTCCTTGCAAAGACGATCTCTAAATCACACTGCCTAATACGAGCACAACTTAGTTCTATCTATGGGTACTAATAACACTTAACTCTCATTATCCCAATCTTAACCACAACCCAAGTAAACATTAAAACTCAAGAACTTAAACAAATACAACCAGAATTCAAACATTACAAAATAACTCCTTTTCTCTAAAATTTTATTAAAAACTTCTTTCATACATCACCAGACAAAGCCATTTTTCCTCTAACACGAAGTTAGGGTTTTCGATCAAAAGTTCATGAAAAAGGTTATATGATTCTATAACAAATAAATCAACAACAAACATCAACAAGAAGCAACGTACAACAAACTAAAACAAGAAATCAAAACAAACCAAATAGGGAGGCTTTTGGGCACTGCCTATTGCAGAAAACAGAGAAAGCAATTTGTTTTACAAGCTCAAATAATTGGTTAGAAAGGTAGGTCATGTCATGAAAAAGAAAACCTATCAATATGACCTGATTTGGAAACATATAAACTAGCTAAAATAGAGAGAAGAAGTGGCGCTAACAGTAACATGAAGAGAACTAAAATTCTATTTTTCATACCTCAAAATATGGTCGAGATGGTGATATATGTCGAGAAGATGATAAGAAACAAGGTTGATGAAGAAAGTTTATGCAGAAGCTCAATGGAACTCAAGGTTCTTCAATGGAGGTTTGGAGAAGAGGAAATTTAGAGAAGAAGAAAAAAGAAGAAACTGGAAAGTGAGTGTTTAAGGCGGCTAAGCGTGATATTTATGGAGGTGGAGGAAACTAATCATGATATTTATCTACAGCTGGTGGAAAAAAAAACAGTTTGGTCTTATCTCCCTTAAATATCTCTTAAACAATAATTAATTACAAGAAAACCATTTTAAATGAATTTATCTTTCATAAAACCACAAATAAGCGACACCTAGATTTTAAAGTAAGATATTAATCCAAACAACAAGATATACTAATTAACGCTAAATAATATTCGTAAAAATACGAGTGTTATCATCTCGACACGATGTCGATCAGGGTGCTTGTGCAAGCGCACAAGGCTCTAACACGAGTTCGTGCACGCGGCCTCCTCAGTTCGACATGCGACCTCATCAGCTCGACATATGACCTCGGCACGCGATCTTGGCACGGGATCTCGACACGAGGTCTTGGTACGAGGTCTCGATACGATGTCCTAATACGAGGTCGATCTCGTCCTCAGGTGTTACAATCTCTCCCTCTAAAAAAATTTCGTCCTCGAAATTGCAAATAAGTTACTTACCATGAAAGAGTTCAGGGTACTGAGTCTTCATCTTCTCTTCCAGCTCCCAAGTCGCATCTCCGGTCTTCTGATCCCACACAACTTTGACAAGTTGGATCTCTTTGTTCCGCGACATTCTGACTTTCCGATCAACAATTCTTCTTTGGTGATGCTTGAAAGATAGGTCGTCCTTCAGTTGAATCATATCCGGTTCGATAACATGAGAAGGGTCGGAAATATACTTTCGCAACTGTGAGACGTGAAAGACATCATGTATGTTCGACAAGAAGGGTGGCAAGGCAATCTGATATGCCACTGGACCAATACGACGAAGAATCTGATAAGGTCCAATAAATTTAGGGGTAAGTTTCTTGGATTTAATCGCTCGACCAACTCCAGTAGTGGGGGTAACTCTAAGAAATACATGCTCTCCTTCCTCGAACTCGAGTGGTCGACGTCTTTGGTCTGCATAACTCTTCTGTCGACTTTGAGACGTTCGCATCCTATCTCTGATCAAACGGATCTTCTCAGTAGTCTGCTGGATCATATCTGGTCCTACAACAGAACTCTCGCCATCCTGGTACCAACAAAGAGGCGTCTGACACTTCCGTCCATATAGTGCTTCAAAAGGTGCCATTCCAATACTTGCATGGAAACTGTTATTATAGGTGAACTCCACCAATGGTAAGACATTGTCCCAACTTCCTCGGTGATCTAACGTACATGCTCGCAACAAATCTTCAAGCGATTGGATCGTTCTCTCAGTCTGACCGTCAGTTTGGGGATGATATGCCGAGCTAAGCTTGAGCTCGGTTCCCATCGCTTCTTGCAATTCCCTCCAAAAATGAGACGTGAACTTCGGATCTCGGTCCGACACGATTGAAGAGGGTATACCATGTAGTCGTACTATCTCCGTGATGTAGATCTCGGTCAGCTTTTCCACGTTGTATGTCGACCTCCGTAAGAATGGCGGATTTGGTCAATCGGTCGACGATCACCCAAATCGAATCATTCTTTTTCTGCGTCTTCGGTAAACCTACAACGAAATCCATGGAAATACTATCCCATTTCCATACCGGGTACGCTGTTTATCAGAGCATTCCCGCAGTCGTTAGTGCTCCACCTTTGCTTTCGACACGCCAAACACGGTTACGTGCTCGACCACTTGCTTCTTCATTCCGGACCACCAAAAATGCTTCTTCAAGTCTTGATACATCTTCGTAACTCCTGGGTGAATACTAAAATTGCTCTTATGCGCTTCGTCAAGTATTAACTTTCTCAGCTCCACTACGTTAGGTACACATACTCGGCCATTGCATCTTATGATGTTGTCCGTTCCGACTTGGAATTCTGTCTCCTTCCTTGCGCTATCAATCGACCTTCTTGCAGGAGCTCGTCATAAACCTCGCTGGTCTCGGATCTCGCCCAACAATCTGTTAGAAATGGTAAGCATAACAAATCTCACTTTCCTGGTGAAACTTCCACATTCAACTTCAAGTCTCAAACTTCTCGAGCATCTCCAACTCCTTGATCATCATTGCGGGCTAGAACGCTCTTCCTACTCAACGATCTGCTACTATATTAGCTTTTCCTGGATGATATTCCAACGTAAAGTCGTAGTCCTTGAGAAATTTCGTCCATCTTCGCCGACGCATGTTGAGCTCTTTCGATCGAACAGTACTTCAAGCTCTTGTGATCGCTGAAACAAAGAAGAGTGCTCCCATAAAGATAGTGCCTCCATATCTTCAACAGAAACCATCACGCCACTCCAAATTGTGAGTAGGGTAGTTCCTCTCGTGAATCTTAAGTCGCCTTGAAGCATACGCTACCACTTTCCTGTTGCATCAAAGACGCATCCCAATCCCTGGTGTGACGCATCACAATACACCTCGTAAGGCTCTTCTGTTGAGGCAAAATCAACACAGCGCCGTTGTCAAAAGCTCCTTCGCCTTTGAAAAGCTGGATTCACACTCCTCGATCCCAAGCAAAGGTTGATCCTTCCTCGTAAGTCGTAAAGAGGCGCGACAATCTTCAAAAACCTTCAATGAATCTTCGATAATAGCCGCTAAGCCAACAAAACTTCGATCTCTAGAATCGTGTTCGTGTTCCCACGCTAACACTCAATCTTAGTTGGATCCACTATCCCTTCTTTGGAAATCACGTGTCCAAGAAAATTCACCTCTTCAAGCCAAAATTCACACTTGGATGAGTTCGCATAAAGTTGCTTCTCACGCAATATCCGTAGTACTCGACGTAAGTGTTCTTCGTGCTCTTCTCGGTTCTTGAATAGATCAATATGTCGTCGATGAACACTACTACGAACTGATCTAAAAACGAATGGAAAATCCTATTCATATAGTCCAGAAACACAGCGGGCGCATTTGTCACTCCAAACTGCATCACTAAGTACTCAGAATGCCCAGACATAGTCCTGAAGGGAGTCTTGGAGACATCTTCCTCCTTTAGGCGAATCTGATGGTAGCCCGACTTCAAGTCTATCTTTGAAAACATCGCCGCTGCACGAAGTTGATCCATCAAGTCGTCAATACGTGGTAACGGATACCGGTTCTTCACAATAGCCTTGTTGAGTTGACGATAGTCCACGCCGCGATGCGGATCGTCCATCCTTCTTCTTGACCAACAACACTGGAGCTCCCCACGGTGACACGCTCGGTCGTATGAATTGCTTTGACTCCAAATGCTCAATCTGGGACTTTAGTTCCTTCATCTCGGCCGGAGACATCCTGTAGGGCGCTATTGAAATAGGTCCTGTCCCTGGAATCAGGTCGATGGAGAACTCGACCTCTCGCACTGGTGGTAACCCTGGCACGTCTTTGGGAAAAACGTCCACAAAGTCACACACCACTGGTACATTCTTCACTTCGATCTGTTGGGAAACTTCTGAACTAGCCAGATACATGTATTCCCTAGTTCCTTCTTTCAAAGAAACTCCAATACGTTCAGCAGAAAGATAATTGGAGACTCCAAGGTCTGGAAAAATTACAGTTTTATGGGCACAGTCCAAGAGGACATGGTGGTATGACAACCAATCCATCCCGAGGATGACATCTAAGCCCTTAAGAGGCAAACAAACCAAATCGACCACAAACTTCCTACTCTGAATAACCACTACACAATTAAGACATGCAGTGTTTGTGACTAAGGTTTTAGCAGCTGGGGTCGTAACTACCAATTGGAACGGTAAAGCAGTCACATTCAGATTCAAATGGTTCACACAATCAGAAGAAATAAAGGAATGGGTTGCACCCAAATCAAAGAGGACGGATAAGGATTTACCCTCTATCTCACATTCACCTTGAATAAGGTCATCAGCTTGTTCTGCTTCCTCGCCACTCATGCAGAAGACTCTGCCTTTAGCTACCTGACGCTTCCCTTTTGCCTTCGCCGCATGCATTGCCGGTTCTGCTTTAGGTGTGGGACAATCCTTGGCAAAATGCCCTGGCTTCTTGCAGTTGAAACATATATTCTCCTTCTGAGTGCAGTCACTCGCATAATGTCCTGGCCTTCCACAACGATAGCAAATCACCTCGACACCGGTCTGACCTCCACTTCTCGCTCCCTGGGTCATCGGACGATACTGTCCTCTATTATTGTTGTTCTCCTGAGGTCGGTTGTAAGGCTTTTTAAGTTGCTTTCCTTTCTGTGCAAATCTCTGTCCCATGCCCTGAGGTCTCATTGGTCCACCTGGGCCAGTCTTCTTCTTGTGGCTTCTTACTCCTTCTACCTCGACACAGCGATCTATCAGCTCTTGGAGGTTTCGAATTCTCAATGATACCACTGACTTCTGGATATCAAATCTCAGACCTCGTTGGAACCTCTCACTTAACCATCTTTGGTCAGCTCGGTCACTAAATGGACTGAAGTATCTTGCCAATGACTCGAACTTGGCTGCATACTCGGACACCGCCGAGTCAGCTTGCCGCAATTGAAGAAACTCTTGCTCCTTCTCACCGTGCAAGATCTGGGAAGTACTTGTCCAAGAACCTTTCACTAAAAGCTCCCAGGTCATCTCGCGACGCTCGCTATAAATGTTTGCTTTAATCCTTTCCACCAATATTCTCGCATCTCCCAAAGAGCGGATAGGTGGCGTAGTCTTCTTTTTGGTTGTTCGGCGAATGGAGTGCCTCGAAGATCTTCTCGATCTCTTGCATCCAAAGATCAGCTTTATCTGGATTTGGCTCACCGTAGAACTTCGGTGGGTCATGCTTCCTAAAGTCTGCCAATCCTCTCGCTTCAGCATTTCACTCTGCTCGTTGCTGTTGCTGCAAATTCTGCTGTGTCAACGCTGCCGTCTGTTGAGCCATCGCGTTAGACTGTTGAGTTGCAGCAGCTGATTGCTGAGCCATGGCCGCAGCCATCTCGGTCATAGCTTGAATCGCTCGTTCCATGTCGACGTTCCCAGGTACAGCCGTCGTATCCCTACGAGGTGGCATTAGATTCCACAAGATTCAAAACCTGTCAGAATCTTACAACAAGGATGTGTTAAAACACACTGCTTCAATCAAGAAACAGTTCAAACAATTTTTCAAGCAATAAGTGCTTCACTTAATCAAACAGCAATCAGTATAGTACAACCATGTACCCGACACACATATCCCGACACAGTGACCAGTCCAAAATTCCTATGCACAAATTTCGGTCGAATCAAGCGCTCGATACCAACATTGTAACGACCCGTTTCCGGACCGCTACCGAGCTCAACATACCGAGCTCGAGTTATCGAGCTCAACACACCGAGCTCAAGTTACCCTGTATGCGATGTGTTTTAAAACGATACTCTTGTGCCCTTTAGAAAAGTACGGTCTATTATTATTATTTTTTATAAGACCAGCTCGTGCACATCAGAGTAATTACAGCTTTTCGAAACATGGTGCAACTACGACACAAGACTTAAGTCCTAAATAACATCACGCAGGTATAACAAGTACATACTTATATATATACAAGATATAAAAAGTGCATACAAAAAGACAGTAATAATGTACAAAGAAAATACACCTAAGGTATGACGACTTCAAGAGAGCAATCATACCCTGGGGGTACTTCCGGCAGACACCCACGCAGGGCCGCTCGAAAAGTAAAACCACCAGCCTACCCTGTGCTCAAAATGACATCTAGCCCAAACCGTCACAACCTCGAACACAAAAAAAAACAAAGTACAGTCATCCCAAAAACATCCAACAAACATAATCAATCCACGACAAATATAGGTCGTCCGCTCGATCCTCGCCGAGCTCCTCTCGCCATCATCTGTCGCCGAAGTTCCTCGCACTCGACATCGCCTGGGTAACCATCATGGATTGAAGGTACCACGGAAAAGGGGCAACTTCTCAACAAATCAAGATAATCCAGGCATAAAGAAATAAGTAAACAACAAAGTGTAACATTCACCAAACGTGACTCAACCATCTCACTCTAGACTCGACTCAACTCGCTATCCATTTCCTCTTGACTCGACACTTTTTCCAGAATGCACACGCCGTACCGTATGCTGGAAAGTCCAGCCGAAGCCTTGGGATCTTCGCTCTCCCTAGGACAGTCAACTCAGGTCCCATAGCGTGGCAACGCTTAGAAGTCCCCATAAACGGAAAAGGGGACCTAGCACCCTCTCCGCTATCCGGGTCGCAACTTCA
Organism: Calophaca sinica; assembly: GCA_037113605.1. Taxonomy (NCBI): domain Eukaryota; kingdom Viridiplantae; phylum Streptophyta; class Magnoliopsida; order Fabales; family Fabaceae; genus Calophaca; species Calophaca sinica. The sequence goes on along the minus strand of CM073732.1, from coordinate 55,481,834 downwards.
AACGCCAACGACTCGCTAAGCTCTCTCACTCAATGAACAATTCGCCGCATACGATATTCAAAGAGTTATACGCAAGATATTCAACCGCATGTCAAATAAAAAGAGCAGGCTCAACATGAAGAAACGCAATTCAACAGCAATACACAATTCGCAACATATATTCAATCATATCACAACACTTCAAGCTCGACACAAATCAAGGAATCCATACATAGGAATATAACAATAAAAATCCTAGAATGTCTAGAAGTGCCCTTACCAAACTCCAAGCTAACGCTGCTCGACAACGACCTCAACACGGCTGTCTTCAAACGAGCTCGACAACGACCTCGACACGGCTGTCTTCAAACAAGCTCGACAACGACTTCTCTTACTCGATCTCGACACGTACGGCTCTCAGTCAACCTCGGTTTCGTGTTCTCGTACACCCTGATCTCCTTGCAAAGACGATCTCTAAATCACACTGCCTAATACGAGCACAACTTAGTTCTATCTATGGGTTCTAATAACACTTAACTCTCATTATCCCAATCTTAACCACAACCCAAGTAAACATTAAATCTCAAGAACTTAAACAAATACAACCAGAATTCAAACATTACAAAATAACTCCTTTTCTCTAAAATTTTATTAAAAACTTCTTTCATACATCACCAGACAAAGCCATTTTTCCTCTAACACAAAGTTAGGGTTTTCGATCAAAAGTTCATGAAAAAGGTTATATGATTCTATAACAAATAAATCAACAACAAACATCAACAAGAAGCAACGTACAACAAACTAAAACAAGAAATCAAAACAAACCAAATAGGGAGGGTTTTGGGCACTGCCTATTGCAGAAAACAGAGAAAGCAATTTGTTTTACAAGCTCAAATAATTGGTTAGAAAGGTAGGTCATGTCATGAAAAAGAAAACCTATCAATATGACCTGATTTGGAAACATATAAACTAGCTAAAATAGAGAGAAGAAGTGGCGCTAACAGTAACATGAAGAGAACTAAAATTCTATTTTTCATACCTCAAAAGATGGTCGAGATGGTGATATATGTCGAGAAGATGATAAGAAACAAGGTTGATGAAGAAAGTTTATGCAGAAGCTCAATGGAACTCAAGGTTCTTCAATGGAGGTTTGGAGAAGAGGAAATTTAGAGAAGAAGAAAAAAGAAGAAACTGGAAAGTGAGTGTTTAAGGCGCCTAAGCGTGATATTTATGGAGGTGGAGGAAACTAATCATGATATTTATCTACAGCTGGTGGAAAAAACAGCTTTGGTCTTATCTCCTTAAATATCTCTTAAACAATAATTAATTACAAGAAAACCATTTTAAATGAATTTATCTTTCATAAAACCACAAATAAGCGACACCTAGATTTTAAAGTAAGATATTAATCCAAACAACAAGATATACTAATTAACGCTAAATAATATTCGTAAAAATACGAGTGTTATCATCTCGACACGATGTCGATCAGGGTGCTTGTGCAAGCGCACAAGGCTCTAACACGAGTTCGTGCACGCGGCCTCCTCAGTTCGACATGCGACCTCATCAGCTCGACATATGACCTCGGCACGCGATTTTGACACGGGATCTCGACACGAGGTCTTAGTACGAGGTCTCGATACGATGTCCTAATACGAGGTCGATCTCGTCCTCAGGTGTTACAGCGAGGAACTCAAGTATTAGGCCTGTACCGCAAGCAACGCAACCTCCGTTTGGAATGTCGTATGGTTATTTGAATAACTCGACAGTTCCCGCTATTGGTTCGACCATGTTCAACCAATATCTGAACCAGCCCTTTTTGCCCTTTGGAAACTCTTCCAATACTCAGGGAATGGTAGGCATGACCACTACCACAACCAATCGACAGGGGTCTGGTGTAGGGGAAATGTCAAGACAAATGCCTCAGAATAATGGGGGTTTAACCCAGAATTCGTTGGCAAGCATTCGGCAACAAATGGATGACAGTAATCATGAGATGGTGAACATGTTCACTCAGCAAATGGGTGCGGTCATTACGCCTCTTATGCAGAATACCAATCAAGCGTGTAATGCATTGGCTCTGCAAATGGAAAGGTTGAACCAAGCATTAGGGTTGGCAGCACCAATGAATGACAACGTTCAGCAGGGCCCAGCAGGCATGCCCCAAGTACAATACTTGGGGGGCAACCCACAAGATGTGAATAATCAAAATGTGGTGCAGAATGAAGTCATTCAACCAAACCAAAACCTTGGTCAGAATATGAACAACTTGGCTTATGGTCAGGTTCAAATTCTATAAAGGAATCAAGATCAAGGACCCCCAATGCATCAAGGTTTAGCCAACTTTAGGCACAATATCATGGGAAACCAGATAGAACAAAACGTGAATAAGGCTGTCGAGCAGGTGCTTAACAGACTTGGTTTCAATATTGGTCAAACTAATCGACCATATTTCATATCTGCGTTTCCTGAATGGGTACAACAGGCTGAAGTGCCTAGGGGAATAAAGATTCCCAAGTTGTCTAAGTTTTCTGGTGACAGTGGAGAATCGACTGTCGAACATGTTGTCAGATACTCAATAGAGATGGGGGAGTTGGCCACCGTAGAGGGTTTGAAAATGAGATTCTTCCCAAGCTCATTGACGAGGAATGCATTTTCTTGGTTCTCAACTTTAAGGGCCAATTCACCCACTTGGGTCCAATTGAGGGATTGTTCCATGATCAATTCTTCAGGGGTGACTTAAGGGTTAACTTGACTGATTTATTCAACGTCAGCGTATGTATAATGAGTCCAGAGATGATTACATCTCTAGGTTCAAACACATGAAGAGCGGTGCTTTACGCTGCTCCGAGCGGAAATCGTTAAAATGGCCGCTAGTGGGTTGGATTACCATATTAGAAAGAAATTGGTGAACCAACACATTGTCGATCTCGCCCAACTAGGGGAAAAAGTTCGACAGATTGAACAACTCAGGTCTAAAAAGGATAAGAAAAACAATAAGAAATTCATTAGACGTGAGAAAGTCAATTGTGTCGAACAAGATCAAGCAGACAGTGAGGATGAGGCTATCACCGAGCAAGAAATAAATCTTGCTCAGTTGAAAGAAGGGCCACCTTATGCTTGTCAAGCTTTAGTACCTTCCAAAGGGAAGGAAAAGATGAGTTATACAAACATGAAAACCTATACATTTGACATAACTAAAGCTGATAAAATATTTGACATTTTGTTGAAAGACAAACAACTTAAGTTGTCAGACGGTCATAAAGTGGAAAGGCCTGAGAACTCCAGTGGTCAAAATTATTGTAAGTACCATGGGGCTTTAGGCCATCCTACTAATGAATGTTTTCGTTTCAGGGATTTGATACAAAAAGCTCTGAAAGAAGGAAGACTCAGGTTTGCTGACAAGCAAAAGCCTAGCATGAAGGTGGACACTGATCCATTTGGCCAAGGCATATCCAATGTCGAAGGCCATAATGCAAGAAGCTGCAACATGGTGAATATCAGCTAAGCGAGGTATGTGGTGAATGTGGAAGACCCATTCGACATTTACCCAAGGCCTCATGAGTCACTGAGGACTTTACGAGAGGAAGAACGAGAAAGGGCGGTGAGTTTGTGCCCACATTGTGACAGGTATTTCGACGTGAAAGCCGCTCAGAAAGCCAAGGATGATCAAAAGCTTAAATCTCACCAGCACATGCAAACTGGATATGCAAGGAGGAACTATAAGGCTGTTCCAGTGAACCAGATGCCTGTTACAGTGAACCAGGTGCGGAGGCCCACGGCACAAAGGCCTCACAAAGCAGTTGATGGTTGGTTGGTTGAGTCCTCGAGGGAATCAATTGGAAGCAACCAAGGGTTATCTCCTGGTCGAGTGTCGAGAAAGACTAGGAAGCCTGATGCCAATGTGGTGGTGAACAAGTGGGTCGAGAATTCTTCTAAGGCTCGTTGCCCTGAGTTGAGAAATAAGGTAAGGGCTAAGAAGAGTGATCCTCGACAAGTACCATTTTGGAATGAAGATTACCAATTTGGCAGAATACCTTATCCTGGAGGTGATCAAGTGAAGAAAGCCCCATTGTCGAAGAGTCAGAAACGTCGTTGACAGAGGATGAGGAAAGCTCAGAAACAAAAACTGAAGGCTGCTGAGATGGCCAAGGCTCAACATGAGGACTGCTTCATGGTTGAGGTCCAGAAGGTCCCATTGCCTAAGGAGGCTGGGTCAAGACTAAAGAGCGTGGTCGTCGATGTCAAAGGGGCTAACTTTGAACGAGGTCAAACGTCCCAGGACCAGGGGCAAGCATTTTTGACAGGGTCCAAAAGGAATGCCATGCCTACGAAAGTTCCTTCGACAGTTCAAGGGAAGAAGCCTTGGCTAACAGGTTTGATTGAAGCCGAAAAGCTGGCTTCCAAGCGAAGAAGGTTTGGTGTTCAAGTAGCTCCAATTGAGGATACAAACAGTGATGTCTCTATGGAGGAGTTAAGGATCATAGCCAATGATTCTGACTTGTTGGATGAACCCATGGGGGCAGTAGGGCAAAGTCTTGTCAAAACAGACTTGTCCATGGAAGAGGTCATTGAAGCATTGAATGATCCAGATGACCAAATTGGCCTTGATGACAAGGAAGAGTTTGATCCTGACACTAATTTGGACAAAAATCTGGATGAATTGGTGGTGGCAATGGGAACAACCTTGTCAGATTTGGGGTCTGAAGAATGTCTTTTTGATAAGGAGGGCATAAAGTTGGGAAGTTATTTGGAAAATGAAGAAATAGCTACTGAAGAAGAGTTCACTAATCTTGATGTGAATTTGGTGTCAGTTTTGCCAGCTGAGTTTCAGGCTCAGTATGGATTCGTTGTAGAAGTTCCTGATGAGGAGGAGTTTGACGATTTTCCAATTGGTTGACATTTTGTCGAGCAGGATATGGTTACCATTTTTGATAATTTTGCTCATTTAGACAAGCCAACTAATGAGGAGAGAAGTCATCTTTGACCATTGCATATTAAGGTAATGGTTGAAGGCAAGCCTGTCAACAGAGTGTTGGTCGATGGAGGAGCATCTGTGAACTTGATTCCAAGAGCCATGTATAAGAAGCTAGGGAAAGATGAAACAGATTTGCTACCAACCAACATAGTGGTTACTGATTTTGGAGGTAGATCTGCACCAACAAATGGTGTGGCAATGCTAGATGTGCAAGTGGGATCAGTAGAGAGGTCCACTTTATTTGTAGTGATTCCTTCAAGGTCAAGTTACAATGTTCTGTTGGGTAGAGATTTGATTCATGCTGTCGGAGCAGTTCCTTCGACGGTGAAACCCATATCTGTGCAGGGTGGTATTGTCGACAAAGATGCTCTGAACGCTTGCTTGGAAGAGCAGTTTGGAGTCAGGCTGCTGGATGAGGCCGATGGAAATCGGCCAATCGACAAAGATGAGCCTTGAAGAGAATCAAGTGCAACCGTCGGCTTGCGAGGCCGACCGACAGCCAAACTCAGAAGATGGAGTGTTGGCTGATTGTATATTCGACGATGGCCCTTTGGGATTTGAGAAGGGGCTTGAGGATAAAAATGGTTTTGAGTTAGAAGATCCCTTGGAAGAGATTGACTTGGGGGATGAAGGAAGAAAGAGGCCAGTATATGTTAGTGCTTTGTTGCCAGACCAGTTTAAAAGGCAAATTGTGGAACTAGTCTTTGAGTACAAGGATTGTTTTGCCTGGGACTACCATGAAATGCCGGGTGTGAGTAGAGATCTTGTGGAACATAGGTTGCCTTTGAAACCTGATTGTAAGCCTGTCAAACAAGCCAACAGGAGGTTTGCTCATGAAGTTGTGCTGAAAATTAAGGAGGAAGTTGAGCACTTGTTGAAGGCTAAGTTCATTCGTACAACCAGGTACATTGAATGGTTGTCGAATGTGGTGCCTGTCATAAAGAAGAATGGCAAGATGAGGGTTTGCGTTGATTTCAGGAATCTTAACACTGCAACTCCTAAAGTTGAGTACCCTATGCCCATAGCAGATATGCTAGTAGATGCAGCATCTGGTCATGAGTTTCTAAGTTTCATGGATGGACATGCTGGTTACAATCAGATCTTCAATGCTAAGGAGGATGTGCCTAAAACTGCTTTTAGGTGCCCAGGGTCCATTGGAACTTACGAGTGGGTGGTGATGCCTTTTGGTTTGAAGAATGCTGGTGCAACTTACCAAAGGGCAATGAACACTATCTTTTATGAAATGATAGGCAAATTTGTGGAAGTCTATATTGATGACGTGATTGTCAAGTCAAAAAGCCAAGAGGAGCATTTGAACCATCTTCAATGAGCATTTCAAGAAATGAGGAAGCACAGTTTGAAGATGAATCCTGAAAAGTGTGGGTTTGGTGTTTCAGCTGCTAAGTTCTTGGGGTTTCTGGTGCATAAGAAAGGCATTGAGGTAGATAAGAACAAAGCTAAGGCTGTGTTGGAAGCAAAACCACCTTCTAATAAGAAGGAACTCCAATCTTTCTTGGGGAAGGTGAATTTTCTTAGAAGGTTCATATCAAACCTTTCAGGAAGGACAAGAGTGTTTGCTCCTTTTGTAAAGCTCAAAGCAGAAGAAGCCTTTGTGTGGACTCAACAACATTAAGAGGCTTTCGACCAAATCAAGCAGTACTTGACAAATCCACCGGTCATGATGCCTGCAGAACCACATCAACCAGTGAAGTTATACATTTCTGCATCAGAAGAAACTATAGGTTGTCTACTGGCTCAGGAGGATGATATCAATGTCGAAAGAGCCGTTTACTACCTCAGTCGAGTGCTAAATGATGCAGAAACAAGATACAGTGCTATAGAGAAGTTGTGTCTAGCATTGTATTTTCATGTACATAACTTAATTATTTGATGCCTTGTAATGTCCTGGTGATGTCGAAGACAAATGTAATTAAGTACATGTTGTCCCAGCCAATTCTGAATTGTCGAATTGGAAAATGGGCACTTGCATTGTCTGAATTTTCTTTGCAATATGTACCTTTAAAGGCTGTTAAAGGTCAAGCAATTGCTGACTTTTTGACTGACTGTCCATGTTTAGAAATAAAAGAACTGACAGGGCTAGTTGATTTAAAGCCTTGGCATTTGTATTTTGACGGCTCAAGACACAAAAATGGTGTTGGTGTTGGCATCCTGATAGTTTCACCTTTAGGTGTGCCAACTAAATTAATGTTTGAGCTAAAATATGTTTGCTCCAATAATGAGGCTGAATATGAAGCTTTAATTGTGGGTTTGGAAATTTTGATAGAAATGCGAGCACGCACTGTCAAAGTCTTTGGAGATTCACAACTGGTTATAAGGCAGTTAACTCAAGAATACAAATGTGTTAGCCATAATCTTGTCAAATATAGCAAGTTGATGAAGCGATTCAACAGTGTCGAATTGGAACATATCCCCAGAGAACTGAATCAAGAGGCTAATGAGTTAGCCCAGTTGGCCTCGGGGTATAAGTTATCTTCAAAGGTGTTGACAGAACTCATAAAAGTTCGTGAGTTACTGTACCCTTTGGACGAAAGGGATATACTGGTTTCCAATGCATCAAGTTCATCTGATTGGCGTAAGCCAATAATTGAGTATTTGGAAAATCCAAGTGCTGATGTCGACAGGAAAGTTAAGTACAAAGCGACTAAGTTTGTTGTGCTTGCTGGAGTTTTGTATAGAAAGTCCGTCGATGGTAACTTGGAAACGTGCCTTAGTGAAGAGGATGCCTACTTGGCATTGGCAGAGGTTCATGAAGGAATTTGTGGAGCTCATCAAGCAGGTGAGAAAATGAAATGGGTACTAAGAAGACAAAGAGTGTATTGGCCCACTTTGGTTAAAGATTGCATTATGTTTGCAAAGTCTTGTGAAGAATGCCAAAAACATGGCCACATACAAAATGTGCCTGCTAGTGAGTTACATTCCATCGTTAAGCCTTGGCCTTTTAGAGGTTGGGCATTGGACCTCATAGGCCAAATCTTTCCTACTTCTTCAAAGGGGCATAAATACATTTTAGTAGGGTGGACTACTTTACCAAATGGGTAGAGGCGGTGGCCTTGAAAGAAGTGACTCAACAAGACATTGTGGATTTTATTAAAAACACATTGTTTGTAGATTCGGATACCTCAAACAATCACAACCGACCAAGGATCTGTGTTTGTTGGGAAGAGGGTCAGTGCACGTTGAGTCGAGGCGGATAAAGATGGTGACTTCGACGCCATACTATGCGCAAGCAAATGGTCAGGTCGAGGCTACGAATAAAATTATCATTGGGTTGATAAAGAAGCACATTGGTAGATATCCAAAAAGTTGGTATTCGACTCTGGAATAAGTTCTCTGGGCATGCAGAAACTCTCCAAAAGAATCGACAGGTACTACTCCTTATAAATTGGTTTATGGCCATGATGTTGTGTTGCCTATTGAGATAAATCTTGGTTCATTAAGAATTCAAAAGCAAAATGAGATGCCAGTAGACCAATACTGGGACTCTATGTTTGATGAATTGAATGAAGTCCATGAGGCCTTAGAACATTTAGTTCGACAGAAAGAAAGAATAGCTAAATTCTATGGCAGTCGAGTTAAGTACAAGCGTTTCAAGGTTGGTGACTTAGTTTGGAAAGTCGTTTTACCAATGGATAAGAAGTATCGAGAATTTGGGAAATGGTCCCCAAAGTAGGAAGGGCCATTTGAGATCGTCCAAATAATCTCAGGAAATGCTTATGCACTTGTTGAAGTTAATTCTGGTTTCAGGATTAAGTCTATTAATGGCAAATATTTAAAGTCATATAGACCAACAATGTGCGAAGTAAGAATACAACCTTGAAAAGTAAACTGGATTGTTCTATTCAAAAGCCATTTGGCAGTATACAATATACATTGTCGAATAGGCTTACAGCCTGGTAATACAAGTACTGGAAAGTCTATAAGTCTAGGCTACTACGGAATAAATCCACTTGTGGAAGCTTCGCCATGTTCCGGATTCTGATCATGCTGAGGAAGAATTCAGGAAGAGAGAGGAACATGGGAAGCAAGAGCGGCTCCCGTGGCATACCATCTGGCCAATTAAGTCTGCAAGAGCTGCTTCAGATGGTAGAGACCCAAATCGACGGGAACGTGAAGTTAAAAGTGTGGGCACGTCGATGAGGAGTGTCGAATGCCATGCGAGTAAAGGTAAAGCAGGCAGATTGAGAAGCAGTTGCCGATTTAGGGGTGCGCTTCACAATTGGCCCGACAGTGCCAAACTTTTCCTAATAGCCTGTAGATCCTACACCTTGAATTTCGAACAGAGGGTGTGAAGGAGCGCAAGACAGTAGGAGAAAGAAGTTGCTCCGACCTTACCTTTCTCACACATTTCAACGAGGTTGGCAAGCCGCATTAGGCAACTTACCAAAACTCATTGTTGATATTAGGCAAATTACCAAAACCCAGAGAGTCTTTCACCGTTGAGACAAAAACCTTGAAGAAAGAGACTCTGAGAGGTGGAGCCCCTGGTTTCCAGATGAAATGGGCAGAGCCAGAGAATGAAGGTTTGAAGAAGACGCCATTGCGAACTTGTTAAAGCTTTCCAGAAAACTCAGAAGGGGAGAAAAGTGTTTTGAATGGGTTTTGCAGTCTACTTATAGTATAAGCTTGCGAAGTAAGCGTGCGAACGGAAGAGTAACCGCCTACTTTTGAAGTGATGATGGTCCTATTTTTTAGGAAAGTGGGAAGCACAGACCTGTGATGGGACATTGCGGAAAGGTAACCGTCGCGTGTGGGGTTAAGCAAAATTCTGGGTCTCTCCGTATGTTGGCGTCGACAACTCAGAATTTGGGGAACATCTGTTGGGTGCCAAATTTCAAATTTGGGTTAATCGACGGAATGTTATGAATTCGACAAGTAAAGGCGTAAGAGACCAGAACAAGGTATGAAAATTGACTAAGTTTGAGAGACCAAGTGATGGGGCGGTTGTTCGACGGAAAGCATGAAGCGTCGAAGATGTCAAAATGAGCATGGTCGAAACAGGCTTAGTTATTAAGTAAAGATCAATGTACAGCTCGACAGGAAGTGCTACTGTCGATTATGTAGTTTTTAGCGAAAACTTAACTACCAACCCGTGTCCGTACACGTGTCAGGTTGAATGTTAGGTAGTTTTTTCATATTTTTCCTATAAATAGTAGTTTCTACGATGTAACTCGGGTTGGATACATGATCTAATTCCTAATATCTAGACGGCTAAAGAAGATTAACGGAAAACGATCACTGTATGCCTTCCAAACTCTATCTTTCTGCATTTTAATCAATTTCAGTCTATTTTCAATTCTTTGCATTTTCATTTATGTCATTTACATTCCAGTCAATTTGCATTTCCTTGCTTCGCATTTACATTATTTAATTCCCTGTTATTTACTGTTTCTGCACTTTTCCTTTCAAAGCCATTTACAAGCCTTCTTTTTAATTCATGTTCATTTAAACGCTTTCATTTTATTTCATGCTCTTTAAATTTATCCTTTTACCTTTTCAACAATCTATTTTTCTGTCATTTATCTTCATGCATTTACATGCTTTCTTTTTAATTCATGTTCTTTACACTTCTGTCATTTAAATTCATGCATTTACATGTTTTCATTTAAATTCATGCCTTTTTAACAGTGTTTCTTAAATTTTGTCAATTTACTTGTCTTCTTTTACATTTCTGCGTTAATTTCAATTGCATGTTGGGATTCAGTAATGCATGTCTCATGACTTTGCATTAGTGTATTCTTGTTTTAAATTTTTTCTTTAATTTGCTTGTAAACCAAGTTATTGGCTTTCGACAACCAATCTTGTTTAGTTAAGTCCGTATTGCCATTTCGACAACAACTTGTTTGTTAGTTGGAATTCTCATATACAGATTTGGCATAAGACACAACAATTAATGGCTCTGAAGCCAAGAATGTTACAAAACTGATAACGTGTCGAGAAATTGACCGTTATTTTCAAAAACCGTTGTTTGCAAAACGAGATTACCACATAACTCGTCGATCTTGCAATCGTTTGAACTAATTATTTGTTACTTTGCTGAATTTGGTAGAAATACACTTAGAAACCAAATTTCCCAGTAAACACATAGATAAACGGACAACTAAAAAACAATATCGTAAATCGACATCGTACCTAAACACACACATAACATTGTATTGATTTGATTGTTGGAGAGAGAAAAAAGTGATAAAAAAATCAAAACCGTAGTTAACTACGGCGTCGAACATCTCTGCAGATGTCAAAATAACTTTTCTGTTTTGTTTTCGAATACCCCAAAATCCTCAACACATCTTTTTCTCTTTATCTCTCTTTCTATTATATATCATTTACCTATTACATTATCACTTTTCACACTCAATTTCTCTCTCTCTCTGTGGATGTTGGAGGCCAATGTTGTTATGGCCCAAGCCTAAGTATATTATAGCAAGCCTTAGTGATAGAATGGTCTAGAAGCCTTTGATGGTATGAGTTGTCCTTTTTTATTATGCTGAGTCATTGTAATTTTAGAAGGTTGTAAAGAGGAATCTAAGAATATGCTAAGTAGAGCACCATTTGGTAACTGTATAAATGTATTTGCTTATTGATCAAAAGAGAACAAGAAAAATATGAATGAAGAAAGTTTAGTGTTTAGTTTTATATTTTAGCAAATTAGTATTTTTCTTTCTTAGTTGGTGTATCTATTTTGTATCTATTTTAGATTCCTTACATTGGTGCTTTCATTTGTTTGCCATGACCTCTCCTCTCCCAAATGATGACCTTGTCACCACCCTTCGCCTCATCCTCCATAATCAACACACCTTCCAGCACACACTCTCGGTGTTTGCTGCTAAAGTTTCCAACCTCACCCACACTGTCACCTCCTTTCCACAGATTTCCTTCCACCACCAACAACCAATTTCTCAGATGTCTTTCCACCACCAACCAGGAGTCATCAATTTCACACATCTATGTTCACCCAGTCCTCACCTCCATTACCAAGACCTGAACCATCACAGTCATTACCAGGACCCTATTCCTCCACACAGTCATCACCTCTCGCACTTCGCTACTGAAAATTCCTCCACACGGAACCCTCAGATTTCATTCCACCAACACCCACCAATTCACAACCCACAACCCACAACCACCAGATCCTTCATCCAACAGTCCCCAATTTCCAACCCCACATACCTGGGACATCACGACTACTACCATGAGCCGATTCACCGCCCAGAGTTCCTCCCACTCACCAATGATTCTGTGTCACTGCTTTCCCCCCAACACTGATGGTTGAAGAAGACGCATTAAAATCACATGAGTGCTATGTTGATCCAGTCTCCGCCCTTGTTGCGGAACAGAAAGTGGCTATCACCAAGGTGAAGGGTGAAGTCGAGGAGGTGAACTCCCGGGAGATCATCACAGAGAACAACTTCGCCACCATAGCGAATGAGGAGAATCTCACCATTGCTGCAAATTTCACCATTTCTGAAACCGATGAGAGATCGCAGGAGCTCATTGTCACCACAGAGAAGGATCCTCCATCATTTGCTCAGTTGATTCCACAATCCATCCTTCCTTCAGGTGATTCAGATCCCATTGCTTCTTCCGCCATTTCTGTTTGCGATTCAGATCTATGGTTCTCTGGTTCGAAGCCTTGCTTCGATTTCATCTTCCTTGCATCAGATCCGATCTGTTCTTCATGCTCCGACTTCAAGTTGTCTGCATGGCAAACCACCTTGCCGTTGCCAGAGAATATGGTTGGAAACACTATCTCAGCAACATCTCCAGCCCGCTCCTCCTTTGTTTTTGATCCCGGCGGCAACTCGATGGTCACCGTGCTCCCCAAGCGCCGCAACCACTGCGAGTTACGGAAAACAATTGCGCCCACCGTCACCGTGGCGGCACCGCCTCCACCACGCTCCACTGATGCGTTCATTATAGCATATAGTTTGTTGTTAGTTTTGCATTGCATCGTAGTCATTTTAGTGGTTTTAACCCATAGTTCTCATGCATTTTGCTTGATTTAGATAATGCACTTGGTTTGAGTTCAGTTGTGCAGAAAAAAAGGTTATTGGCCTAGGAAAGCGGAGCCAAATCACATAGACGGATGTTGCGACCAACTCGGAGGCCAAAATACCAAAAGACGGCAATATTTGAAGAGGCACGGCCTGCCCGTGCCCTATGCCACAGCCATGCCGTGGTGGATATGGAGAAGCTCAAGATTGCTCACAGTGTATTCCACGGCCAGGCCGTGTTATCCAGCATGGCCATGCCCGTGCTTCCCTCTCCATGTTGATGTTTTCAGAACAACACGGCCTAGCCGTGTCCGCTACCACGCCTGCGTGTCCGCCACGCCATCGTGATTTTGTATTTTAAGAGCAGCACGGCCAGGCCGTGCCAAGCTCCACGGCCGTGCTGCGACTCGGTCCAGACTTGTATTTTGCGCGTTTTGACTTATTTTGAGAGGTTTTTCAACCCTTTTTGGTCTAGAACTATAAATAGACTGAGAAAACATTGACCTAGGGTTGGTTTTTGCTGGAGATTGAATCAAGAACAAGTGATCATAGGCAAATTTGAGGAATCAATGGAGTCTTTGGCTATTTCTTCATCTCAATTGATTAGTTTCTTCTCTTCCATGAGGAACTAAACCTCTTGTACTAGGGTAAGATGAACTTTGTGGATCCTTTTATGTAATCGAATTCAGAATTTCAATGCAAGTATGATTTATGTTATTTGATCGTTTATCTCTTTTCTTAATGCAATTTGATGCTTGGTCACCATTGGGTTGAACTAGGGTTTTAGCATCAATTGGAAAATTGAGGTTTTAAACTTGATTTGGGATAATTTGACATGCTTAATAAGGTTATAGGAATATAATTCTTGTGGTATGAGTTTGTATGAATCCTTATTCGTTATGCTTGATTAAATTAATTTGGACCTAAGGAATTAGGACTCGTTTATTTAATCAAAGGGGTTAATAGAGAAGGGATTTTCATTAATCTAAACTTGTGGATTTGAACTTCAAATACATTATCATTGCTTGCATTGGAATAGAATTCAAGAGCATAAAGGTTGAGACAAAGGGATTCGAGCCCTAGTCACTTTTATTCTCCTTAATATCCAAATACCTTGTCTTGTTAGTTACTGTTTTTGTTGCTAAACACGAATTATAAACTTTTCAACCACATTCGTATTCGTTCAATAGTTCAATTAGTTACACTTTTTGTTCAGTTAATAATTGGTCACAATCCCTGTGGATTCGATCTTTTATTACTTAACGACGAAATCGTATACTTGCGATTTTGCCTACTAAGTTTTTGGCGCCGTTGCCGGCGATTGTTGAATTAATTTTAACAAGGCAAACAAGTACCTTTTTGAACTATTTCTTTTATTTATTTTCTGTTATAATATATATATATATATATATATATATTAATTGTTGCTTTGCTACTGATCTTTCCCTTTAGTTTTGTGCATGCGAGGTAAACAAACAGGTGAACTGTTGTTTGACTCGGAGATCGAAAAGACAGCGAAGACATTAAGAAAGAAGGCTAGGGAAGCAAGGCAACAACAAAAACAATCCTCTGCATCTACTTCTCAAGTCCCAACTCAAGAAGTGATGGGGGACCAACCACGCACCTTGGGTGATTTTGGGAGACGGAACAACCATGCAAGGGCTGTCAATGCCTACCAACAGGATGAGGTAAATGCTAATTTTGAAATCAAACCGGCATTGTTAAACACTCTCAAGCAAAGCCAATTCGCGGGGAATGAGATTGATGACCCAAATCAGCACCTGGTGAGTTTTTATGAAATCTGTGACACCTTTGGGGTGTTTGGGTAATGAGAGGGAAGCAAGAAATTGAGGCTTTTCCCTTGGACCCTGCGGAAGCGAGCAAGAGATTGGCTTGACACCTTGCCTACAGGAAGCATTGCAACTTGGGAGGATTTGGAGGAAAAATTCATGACCAAATTTTTTCCACCCTCCAAATTCATCAAAAGAAGAGGTGAGATTCATGGCTTCCAACAGAATCAAAGTGAGAATTTTTATGAGGCATGGGAGAGATTCAAGCTCCTTCTGAAGAGGTGTCCAGGCCATGGATATGATGATTTCAACCAAATGCAAATGTTCTGTAATGGTTTGAGGCCGAACACCAGAATGATGCTGGATGCCTCAGCTGGAGGTACAATCAACAACAAGACAGCTGCAGAAGCAAGAACCTTAGTGGAGCAAATGGCTTCCAATGAGTAGTTGTGTCAGAATGATAGAGGAACACTGGCAAAAAGAGGAGTCCTTGAGCTAGAAATGCAAGATGCACTCTTGGCTCAAAATAAGTTAGTCTCTCAACAATTGGAGGCTATCACAAAGGAGTTGAAGGCACTGAAAGTGGGAGCCTCTTCCTCTGCTCAAGTGAACCAGGTAAATCAAAACTTGAGATGTGACTTTTGTCAAGGGCCTCATGAGAATGGAGGGTGTGATACATTAGGAGACTCCAAGGAGCAAGCTAATTACATGGGTAACTTTCAAAGGCAAGGAGGGAATCCATATTCTAACACCTATAATCCAGGGTGGAAGAATCATCCCAACTTCTCTTGGAAGCAACAAGATAACTCATCATCCAGCAACCCTCCACAACCTCAAAAGCAAGAGAAGCCAAATCAATTAGAAGAAGCTCTTACTCAATTCATGAAGATGACTCAATCAAATTTCCAGATCCATGAGTGGCATTTCAAAAATCAAGAGGCTTCCATCAAAAATTTGGAAAATCAAATTGGGCAACTCTCAAAGCAACTTGTAGAGCAATCCAAAGGTAAGTTTTCTGCTAGCACAGTAGATAACCCCAAAAATGAAAATTGTAGTGTTGTTACTTTAAGAAGTGGAAAGCTATTGTCTGAAGTAGAGAGAAATAAAAAGAGTGAAAAAAGTGAGGTAGAAAAAGTGGTTGAAAAAGAAAGAGTGGAAATAGAAAAAGAAGTTGAAAAAGAAAAGGGCGGAGTTGAAAAATGAGAGTAGAGAAAAAATTGATAAAGAAGAGAAAAAAGAAGGTGAGGAAGACAAAGTTGCTACTGACAAACTGTAGGTACAAGAGCAGCCCAAGGTTATTCAGCCACATATGAAGCTTCCTTATCCTCATCTGAGCAAGAAGAACCAGAAGGATGAACAGTTTGCTAAGTTCATTGATATCTTCAAGCGTCTACAAATCAACATTCCTTTTGCAGAAGCTCTAGAGCAAATGCCAACATATGCAAAGTTTATGAAGGAGTTGTTGACCAAAAAGAGAAGATTTAAGGAGGATGAGACGGTGGCCTTGACTGAAGAGTGCAGTGCTATCATTCAAAGGAAGCTCCCTCCAAAGATGAAGGATCCGAGATGTTTTACAATCCCTTGTACTATTGGGAATTTGCATATTGGTAAGGCTCTCTGTGATTTGGGAGCTAGTATTAATTTGATGCCCCTCTCTATGTTGAAACGGTTGGGAGGAGGTGAAGTCAAGCCCACAAAGATGTCTTTGCAACTGGCAGATCGATCGGTCAAATACCCTTATGGAATACTGGAGGATGTGTTGGTTAGAGTTGACAAATTCTTGTTCCCAGTGGATTTTGTTATCCTTGATATGGAAGAGGACAAGGAGGTCCCTCTTCTTCTTGGCAGACCTTTCCTAGCTACAGGGAGAGCCTTGATTGATGTTCAATAAGGTAAATTAATTTTGAGGTTCCAGGATGAGAAGGTGACGTTTAATGTTTTTGAAGCTATGCGACATCCGGATGATATTGAAAAATGTTCTCGAATTGATGTGATTGATGACTCAGTTTTGGAAATCATTGGCCAAGACCAACCTTCACATCCATTAGAGAAAGTGTTAGTGAATTCCATGGAAAAGGTGGATGAGGAGATGGATGATGAAATAGAAAGATGTCTTGCACAACTTGAAGCTCTACAGGTTGAAAATGTTGTTGCTAAAAAGAAAGAGGACTTACAAGGTGGTGAGTTAGAGAAGAAAGCTAGCCCGGAATTAAAGCAATTACCCCCACATTTGAAGTATGTTTTTCTTGGGGATGATGCTTTTAATCCGGTGATCATTAGTGGCTCCTTATCAAAGCTAGAAGAGGAGAAGCTAGTGAGAGTACTTAGAGCACATAAAGAGGCAATTGGATGACCATCTCAGATTTAAAGGGCATCAGTCCAGCCTTTTGCATGCATAAGATAAAGTTAGACCAAGAGTTCAAACCAGTTGTTCAACCACAGAGCAGGCTTAACCCGGTTATGAAAGAGGTTGTGAGGAAGGAGGTATTGAAACTTTTAGAAATTTGGGATGATCTATCCTATTTCCGACAAAGGTATGGGTGAGTTCAAGAATGTGGTTCCAAAGAAAGGGGAATAGCGGTTGTAACAAATGAAAAAATGAGTTAATCCCTACTAGAACATCACGGGTTGGCGGATGTGCATTGACTATCGGAAGCTTAACCAAGCCACTCGCAAGGACCATTTCCCTCTCCCATTTATGGACCAGATGCTCGAAAGATTGGCTGGACAAGCCTACTATTGTTTTCTTGATGGGTACTCCGGTTACAATCAAATCTCTGTCAACCCAGAAGACCAAGAGAAGACATCATTCACTTGCCCATTTGGAGTTTTTGCGTATAGACGGATGCCTTTCGGTCTTCGCAATGCTCCCGCAACTTTTCAAAGGTGCATGCTTTCTATTTTTGCTGATATGATTGAAAAATCTATTGAGGTTTTTATGGATGACTTCTCTGTGTTTGGTATTTCTTTTGATGATTGTCTGGATAACCTAGAGGATGTTCTTAAGAGGTGTAAGGAGACCAATTTAGTGTTGAATTGGGAAAAATGTCACTTCATGGTGAAAGAAGGAATTGTTCTGGGTCATAAAATCTCATCTAAGGGTATAGAAGTGGATAAGGCAAAAATTGATGTGATAGAGAAGTTGCCTCCTCCGTTGAATGTGAAAGGAGTGAGGAGTTTCCTTGGGCATGCTGGTTTTTATAGACGATTTATCAAGGACTTCTCCAAGGTTGCTAAGCTGCTTTGCAATCTCCTCATCAAGGATGTCTCATTCAAATTTGACCCAGAATGCTTGAAAGCCTTTGAGTTGTTGAAAGAGAAACTTATTTCAGCGCCTGTGATAGTTGCACCAGATTGGGAGTCACCTTTTGAGCTAATGTGTGATGCTAGTGACTATGCAGTGGGGGCTGTTTTGGGGCAAAGGAGAGAAAAATTCTTTCATGCCATCTATTATGCTAGCAAGGTATTAAGTGAGAACCAAGTCAACTATGCTACCACAGAGAAGGAGTTGCTTGCTATAGTATTTGCTCTAGAAAAATTCCGTTCTTATTTGATTGGTTCCAAAGTTGTGGTGTTCACTGATCATGCGGCAATCAAGTATCTTATGACTAAGGTCGAATCCAAGCCAAGACTCATTCGGTGGATTTTGTTGTTGCAAGAATTCGACCTTGAGATCAAGGACAAAAAGGGGAGTGAAAATGTGGTGGCTGATCATCTGTCTAGGCTGGAGAATACTGAAATTACAACTAAAGAGTTGGACATTCTAGAGGAGTTCCCAGATGAGAAACTGTTAGCTGTGACTGAGAGGCCTTGGTTTGCAGATATGACAAATTTTAAAGCTGCTGGTGTGATACCTGAAGAGCTAACTTGGCAACAAAAGAAGAAGTTTTTCAAAGAATCTAACTACTTCATTTGGGATGATCCCTATCTCTTCAGACAAGGCCCAGATGGACTTCTGAGAAGGTGTGTTGCAAATGATGAGGCACAGAAAATTTTATGGCATTGTCACAATTCACCATACGGAGGTCATTTCAATGGTGAGCATACGGTACAAAAGTGCTTCAACTGGATTCTACTTGGCCTTCAATTTTCAAAGATGCTTATGCTCATGCAAAGAGTTGTGACAAGTGCCAGGAGGGCGGAAGTATTTCCAAGAGGAATGAGATGCCCTTAAACCCAATTTTGGAGGTTGAGCTTTTTGATTGTTAGGGAATTGATTTCATGGGGCCATTTCCCTCCTCATTCTCTAACCAATACATTTTGGTAGCTGTGGATTATGTCTCAAAATGGGTAGGCGTGTGGCAACTCAGGCAAGTGATTCTCAGATCACTGAAATTCATAAAGAAGAACATATTTTCCCGGTTTGGGGTCCCTAGAGTGCTAATCAGTGATGGTGGTTCGCATTTTTGCAACTCGAAATTGGAGGCTGTGCTGAAAAAGTATGATGTGAAACACAAAGTTGCCACTCATTACCACCCTCAAAGCAATGGGCAAGCCGAAGTGTCAAACAGGGAGATTAAGAAGATACTTGAGAAGACAGTGAGTGCCTCAAGGAAAGACTGGGCCCATAAGCTGGATGATGCTTTGTGGGCATACAGGACAACTTATAAATCCCCTATGGGGTTGTCTCCATACCAGCTGGTGTATGGCAAAGCTTGTCATTTGCCAGTTGAGCTTGAGCATAAGGCGTTTTGGGCCCTGAAGTTCTTAAATTTTGATTCAACCTTGGTAGGAGAGAAAAGAATTTTGCAGCTGCACGAGTTGGATGAAATGCGTTTGCATGCTTATGAGAATGCTTCCATCTACAAACAAAAGGTTAAAGCTTATCATGATAAGCACATTGTACAAAGAACCTTCTCTCTTGGGCAGCAAGTGTTCCTTTTCAACTCTCGTTTGAAGTTATTCCCGGGCAAACTCAAGTCCAAGTGGTCGGGACCTTTTGTGGTAAAAGAAGTGATGCCACATGGAGCAGTAGAGGTGGAGGAGCCTTTATCTCAAAGATCGTTCAAGGTTAATGGTCAACGACTGAAGCATTATTTGGGAGGAGAGCTTGACAGGGCAAAAGTTGCTCTAGTCTTGCGAGAGCCTTGAGCATACCATCACGCGTCAAGCTAGTGACGTTAAAGAAGCGCTTCTTGGGAGGCAACCCAAGGTGTAGAAGAGTGCATCCATATAAAATAAAAACCCAGTGAGACACGGCCGGGCCGTGTGGGATGACACGGCCATGCCTCGAGAAAGAAAAAAATTTGTGGGAGAGACAGTGTATAACACGGGCTAGCCGTGCCCTATGGCACGCCCGTGTTCGAGCTTCCCTCAGCTTGGAGTAGGCGTTCCTCATGTGTGCTTGCCCTTACCAAATCCTTCCCCCAGCCAATCACAACCATCCATTCCTTCTCATTTTTTATCTGTGGCCCTTAAGCAGACCCACCATACTTACCATATACCCTGCCACACTACAGAATAAACCCAAAAATAACCCCCCTCTCCTTTATCAGAACACGACCGTGCCCCCCTTTTCTTCACTTTCCTTTTCCCAACCCTAATCCCTCACCTCAGCCGCGCCTCTCCCACCGTCGCCACCAGGCACCCCTACCGCCAGCTACCTCTTTTCCTCAGTCGCGCCTCTCCTCCTTCCATGATCTTCTCCGTTCATCACTCACCTCATTCTTCTCCCACCAGCTCCTCACCTCAGCCGCGCATCCTCTCACACCACCACCTCTCCACTTCCCTCTTCTTCTACTCACCCCACCCTTCCTCTTCTTCATCTAAAATTTCCACCAGCTCCTCACCCCATCGCAACTCCTCTGTCTCCTTCGTTTCTCACCCTCACCGCGCCCCAAAACCATCACCATCCTCTCCTCCACCACTCACCTCCGGCCACAACTCCCTTCCTTTCTCACCACACCCACCAGCTGAAGCCCCATTTGTTTTACCACTAATTTTTTTTTTATTTTACCTGTGTTGGTTGTGTTGTGTGGTCTGATTACAGGTTATTATGGCATCAAAGAGGCAGAGGGGTGACGCCTCAGGCACAAAAGAGTCAGCTTTGGCCAAGGGGAAGGGAAAGGGCAAGAAAAAGGTGACCGAAAATCCGTATGGCATTCAGTTCCGGGACGACGTTCAAGAGGCAAGGTATAATTCTCTTGTCGCAAGAATAATTGCCCCAACCCGTTATATGGATGAGCCTGCATTGTTAACTCTAGGATTGCTAGAGGATGTCCATTACTTATTTGCAAATGTGGGTTAGACGAAATTTGTGGGACTGAAACATTTTACCTATGCAAGAATTACTCTGGAATTCCTATCCTCCGTTAATGCCAATGTTTTATATGCGGAGGGATGGCGGAGGAACAATGACAATTTGATAACCTTTCGGTTATTCAATAATGAGCATAGCCTCTCATTGAGTCAATTCAATGCCATTTATGGGTTTCCCTATGGTGGTCAGCGAAGGGTCCCAAATGAATTTTCTGCACGAGGGTTTTGGAGCTTGCTAACGAAGTCCGACACTTATGACTCATCCTCATCAAAATCATCAAAGTTGCGAAACCCCTGTTTTCGCTATGTTCATAGAGTCATGTCAAACACATTGTTTGGACGAGGGGATAGTGACGGCGTTGTCCGTCAGTCGGAACTGATGTTTCTATGGAATATGCTGCACCCCGAATTTCAGCTAGATGCAGGTTCTCATTTGATTACTCACATGGTTAAAGTAGGGAAAGCTTCAGCTGGTAAAATTGTTATTGGTGGTTTAATCACCCCTATTGCTGAAGCTCTTGGATATAGAACCTCTGGCCTCCCAATTGTTCGTGGGAGCACCCGCTTGGATATGGAAGCCTGCTTGGCAATGAGAATAATAGTCAGGGAAGGCCAATGTTACTGTTTGGCGCTCCCTGATACTGAGGAAACCCATCCTCTACCTGACCAGGAGCACACCACTATCAGAAACCAGAGGAATTGGAATTTTCCCGGAGGCCCCCAACCTGAACCCCTTCAAGAGAGGAGACCTGAGGCACCCCTGGCAGTTCTTCACAGTACTTTGCTCCACAGCCACCTCCCGGTTCTTATGCCGCTCTCCAAGAGGAGATGGCTGCTCAAAGGGCCCAAATTGACGGTCTTGACAACACCGGCCCACAACATTCGTGACATGGTCTCGCAATGTATAACCGCACCTCCAAAGAATATCCTGGCGATTCCTCCTCTTCCCCCACAGTGAGTCCCTCCCTGGCATCATCCCTATCTCAGTTTAATTGTTTACATTGGGGACAATGTAAATTCTTAAGCTTGGGGTAGGGCGTTTTAAATTTTTGCATGTTAGTCTTGCATTTCATTTTAGTGTTTGCATCTTTGTGTTAATTGTCGTTTTGTTCGCATCATTTTATCCCACAAATTGTTACACTATCCTCTGGTGCTTTGGCATGTGTGCTACAATCTTTTTGAAATTTGAGATTGCAATGATTTGGAACCCAATTATTTTCTCTTGTGATAGGCTTAAAGGTAGCGTTCTTAATGAATATAGGGATAATCTTTTGATAAGTTGTTGATTAGGGTCCCTCCCTTGCATCATCCCTATCTCAGTTTAATTGTTTACATTGGGGACAATGTAAATTCTTAAGCTTGGGGTAGGGCGTTTTAAATTTTTGCATGTTAGTCTTGCATGTTAGTCGTGCATTTCATTTTAGTGTTTGCATCTTTGTGTTAATTGTCGTTTTGTTCGCATCATTTTATCCCCCAAATTGTTACACTATCCTCTGGTGCTTTGGCATGTGTGCTATAATCTTTTTGAAATTTGAGATTGCAATGATTTGGAACCCAATTATTTTCTCTTGTGATAGGCTTAAAGGTAGCGTTCTTAGTGAATATAGGGATAATCTTTTGATAAGTTGTTGATTAGCATGTGGCGCTCTGATCTGATGTTTTTCACTGAATTTAACTTCTAAATGTGAGACTTGAGCTTGTATTGGGGTTGCACTTCATCATATTTATATGCCCCTTCTCCTTGTATGAGTGTGTCCCTCTTGATTGTGCTCTCTAGAACTTGACTTGAAACCGTTTCAAAACTTGAAAATTTTTGTCTACACACTTGAATATGATTAAGGCATTTTTAGGCGTGTTTTTCAAGCCTCTGATTGTTGAATGAAAGCTTCCTCTAATTGCCCCTTTTGAGCCTGAACTGAAATTAATTTTCTTGGTACCCTTGTGATTGCTAAATATGACAGTACCTTTTAGAGCATGTCTAAGGGAGCAATTAGTTGTGAATCTTGTGTGATTTGTGCGGTGCTTGAAATTGGGACCTCTTCTGTTATTTAAATTCCTCCCCAGTAATTACTGCAAAAATCTCAAATGGGGGAGAAAACAAAAAAATAAAATAAAATAACAGAAGAGGAGCAAAATAAAAAGGTGTTGAAAGCAAAAAAAAAAAAGGGAAAATGAATTGCTCCGCTTATGCTGCTTTAAAAGGGTTGTTTTATTTGTTCATTGTTTTAGCCCTTGAATTTCTCCTTTCTTGTTTTTATCCCACCTTACAAGAAAAATCCTATGGCCACGTTACAACCTTGTGGAGACCTTTTGATTCTTGTGTGTTTTCATAAATTATATGCTGAGATTTGGTTAATAGTCAAGCTTATGGTAGAGCACTTTCATGGATGGATTTGAGCGATTTGTCATAACCTTTAAACACTTTAAGAGTGGTAAGGAGAGTGCCCCTATCAGTGAGAGACATGATTTCAGAGACCCTGATTCTCTAATTGGACTTGATTTTGGTTATCCCTATTGTCTTTGTTAGCCTTTAGCCTATTGCTTGAATTGGCTTTTATCTCGGGTTCCTTATTTGTTGCATCTCTTGTTTCTATGCTTTTCTTTGGCCACTGCAATTGCTTGAGGACAAGCAAGATTCTAAGCTTGGGGTAATTTGATGCGTTCATTATAGCATATAGTTTGTTGTTAGTTTTGCATTGCATCGTAGTCATTTTAGTGGTTTTAACCCAAAGTTCTCATGCATTTTGCTTGATTTAGATAATGCACTTGGTTTGAGTTCAGTTGTGCAGAAAAGAAGGTTATTGGCCTAGGAAAGCGGAGCTAAATCACATAGACGGATGTTGCGACCAACTCGGAGGCCAAAATACCAAAAGACGGCAAGATTTGAAGAGGCACGGCCTGCCCGTGCCCTATGCCACGGCCGTGCCGTGGTGGATATGAAGAAGCTCAAGATTGCTCACAGTGTATTCCACGGCCAGTGATTGTTCCCTAGTATGCTCAATTTCATGCACTTAATTGAAGGGAATTCTCATGCAAAACTTAGACTTTATTCCTTGTTTGGCCTCTAATCTTAGGTGTTTGAGTCTTTGTTTTGGAGATATTCTAGTTGACAATCATGTTAGCTCTTTTGTTGTTTTGATAGAAAAATGTCCTTACTTTGGTCTTGATTTAATGTAGGTAAGAAAAGGATTTATTGGAGACATGTTCCCAAGACCATGATAGCTTTTTGAAGTGGGATCTTTGCATAAGTCGTAGCGCAGGCGCCCACCAATCCAGCAGGCGTCTGGGAAGCATATTAGCAGAAGTTGCAGGCGCAGGCGCCTCGGAAGAACTAGCGCTGGCGCCGCTTTCGAATGCAGGCGTAGGCGCAGCGCAGTGGCTGCTGGTAGCGTAATCGGGCCCAGGCGCCTCGAAGCGAGGCACTGGCGCTGCTTCGGTGAACACGGGGCGCAGGGCGCCTGCTGCTATCTTTTGTTCTTGCGCGTTTTGGGCTTTCTTTCAGGCCCAGTTGATATAAATACCTAACTAATGGTCTGAAGGAAGGAGGAGGACGAATTAGAGGCAGAAAGAAGACTTGGGAGCACAAATCCTAGCACACCCATTGAAGGAGGCAAGAGGAGAAGGGTGGAAGCTCAACTCCTTGGCTTGTGGATGGGTTCTTATCTCTTTTCTCTATTTTTCTTTTCATTCTCTACTATCATCATGTTGAACTAAATCTCCTTTTGTTGGAGTTTAGTGGATTTCTATGAACACTATGGATATTTGATTTAGTTTCCTATTAATGCATGTGAGTTTCTCTTAGTTTGGTGATCTCCTTCCTTCTTCTTAATGCTTTTTGAGACTTGATCAATCTTGGAATGAACTTTTGATTTGTGTGTTGAATGGAAGTTCAATATGCTTTTGTGCCCTAGGAAGGTGACCCTTGTTTCTTTTGAGCTAGGAATAGCCTTTAGGAACTTGCTATCTTTGTAATTTCTTTTTCTTCATGCTTTTACCTTGTTGAATGCATCCAAGGAATTGGACTTTCTAGCTGGATAAAAAGGGTTAATTGCCCAAGGAATTGGGATTTAACTAGTTTAATGAAATTGATAGACAAACTAGAGAACCACATTGCGTTAATTGCTATATTAAAATTCCAAAGTAGAAGTAGAGTGAAGCTTGACTCCAACACTTTCCTCCATTGAATCAAATCACCCTTTGCATTGTGCTTTTGTTATTCTCGTACCACCATCAATCATATAAAATCCCTTGGTGTTCACTTAGTAGTCGCTAACGTACATTGGTGTTTGGCCTTCGATCCTTGAGAACGATAACCGGTCACTTACCGAATTTATTACTTGCAACGACCCGGTACACTTGCCGTGGTCCCATCAAGTTTTTGGCGCCGTTGCCAGGGATCGATTTTACCATTACCAGTAATTTCGAAGGCGACTTCTATTTCGAACCCGTTTTAATTTCTGTTTTAGTGTTAGTTTAATTACTTCTTTTTCATATTTTCCATAACATTTTTTTTATTTCTCAGTTGCTTTGACACTTGTTTGAGGTGCTTGCTTTGTAGTGTATGCGTGGAACAGTAGATCCTCAAGAGCTATTGTTTGACCCAGAGATAGAAAGAACAGCCCGGCGTAACCAAAAGGAAGCAAAGGCTAGAAGAAGAGAAGCAAGGCTAAGACAAAGAGAGGCACAACAAACAATTCTGTAACCCATTGTTGAAACACCAGAAGAGGTGATGGGTGACGCGAACAATGAAAGGAGAACTCTCAGAGATTACTCCAAGGCCACTCCCAGGGGGTATTATGGGAGCATTGTCAGGCCCCGTGTTGAAGGCCATAGCATCACTATTCCATCGGGCCTCCTGCAAGTTATTCAACAGAATCAGTTTGCCGGTTTGCCTCATGAAGATCCGAATCAACACTTGGAGGTCTTTGTCCAGTTGTGTGATACAGTGCAAATTGATGGCGTTACTGATGATGCCATTTACTTGAGGCTCTTTACCTTCTCCTTGAAGGATAGAGCTAGAAGTTGGCTTAGTTCTCTACCTGAAGGGAGTATCACCACATGGGATGATTTGGCCAACAAGTTTGTAAGCAAGTTCTTCCCAACTTCTAGATCTGCCAAGCTGAGAAGTGAAATCACTGCCTTTGTTCAAAAGGAGGGGGAGACACTCTATGATGCTTGGGAGAGGTTTAAAGAATTGCTTAGAAAGTGCCCTCAACATTCATTGCCCGATTGGCTTCAAGCCCAAACATTCTATAATGGGCTCATTCCGAATACTAAGGTGATGATCGATGCTGCATGTGGAGGCTCTTTTGATTTAAAAACTCCAGCTGAAAGCCTTGAGATTATGGAGGCTATGGCGGAAAACACCATGAATGCACCATTTGATAGGCAACAAAGGAAAGGAGGAATGCTCGAAGTGGGTGCATTGGATGCTATTCTAGCCCAAAATAAGGCTATGAGTCAACAATTAGCCTCTATAACCAAGCAAATTGGAGGGATGAACGTAAATTCAGTTGGTTCTGTAAATCCCAAATGTGGTTTTTGTGGAGGAGATCATGCTAGCGTTGATTGTGTTGCCCCTGTGGAGATTAGCAAAGATTCAGAACAGGTCAACTTTGTCAACAATTCTCAAAGGCAACACAACAATCCTTATTCAAATACATATAATCCGGGTTGGAGAAATCACCCGAATTTCTCTTGGAAGGATCAAGGTGCTCAAGCTTCACATGGACTGCAAGGAAGTTCTTCATCTCAACCACAAGCCCTTGAGCAGAAAGCCGGTTGGGAAATTGCTATTGAAAAACTAGCTGGGCAAACTTGACTTTCATGACCAAACAAAGGGTCGCTTTCAAAAATCAAGAGGCCTCCATAAGGAACCTTGAAACTCAAGTTGGTCAGCTGGCTAGACAAATAACAGAAAGACCTCTGGGTTCTCTACCAAGTGACACAATTCCAAATCCCAAGGGACATGAGAATGTTAGTGCCATCACTACCGGAGCAGAAAAGTGATTGAGCCCATACCCAGGAAAGAAGTGGAGAAGTCAAGTGAGCCTAAGGAGAAAGATGAGAAGGACCCAAATGAAGCACCTAATCCACCTATTATGCAAGGGAAAATGGTCTATCCAAAGCCAATCATCAAATTGCCATATCCTCAAAGGTTGAGTAAGGAGAAGGATGAGAAAAAATTTGGCAAATTTCTAGATGTATTCAAGAAATTGCAAATCAACATTCCCTTTGCCGAAGCTCTTGAACAAATGCCTACTTATGCCAAGTTCATGAAAGAGATTCTCTCAAAGAAGAGGAAATTGAAAGATGAAACAATTGCTTTGACTGAAGAGTGCAGTGCAATCCTACAAAGAAAGCTTCCTCCAAAGCTGAAAGATCCTGGTAGTTTCACAATTCCCTGCACTATAGGGAATATGTCTATTGGGAAGGCACTATGTGACTTGGGGGCTAGCATCAATCTCATGCCACTGTCCATGTTGAAGAAATTAGGGACAGATGATGTTAAACCTACAAGGATGTCACTCCAGTTAGCGGACCGATCAGTCAAATACCCATATGGTATTATCGAAAATGTCCTGGTGAAAGTGGATAAATTCATTTTTCCAACTGATTTTGTTGTCCTAGACATGGATGAAGATGCCCAGGTCCCTCTAATACTGGGAAGACCATTTCTAGCAACTGGTAGAGCTCTTATTGATGTACAAAAAGGGCAGCTCATGCTTAGAGTTCAAGATGAGAAGGTAACATTTAGCGTATTTGATGCTACCCATCCTGTAAGTGATGAAGAACAATGCTACCGCATGGATGTGGTTGATGATATGTATGATGGTGCCTCTAGCAAGCAATGTACTTATGCGGCCCTTGAAACATTGCCTGTGCAAGGAAAAGGAAGTGAGGAAGAATCAAAAATTTCAAAAGGAAAGGGTGTTATGCATATGAAGGATGAGAAACAAATCCCAAGTTGCAAAAGTCCAAAGAATGCACAAGCAAAACCTACTCATTCCTATAAAGAGTGCACTTAACATGTGAGGGATGACAATTTCCACCCTTACAAATTCAAGAGGAGAAAAAGAAGACCGATGAAGAAAAGGGAGGTGATTTCTTTGCAAGCACCCAATGTCATGGGTGTGCATCTTCCTAAAGATGGATGTGCTTCAATCTTCTTCTCTTCATTCAAGGAGCCATGATCAACCTCTTCATGCGTCAAGCTAGTGACGTTAAAGAAGCGCTTCATGGGAGGCAACCCATGCGAGGGAGTTTCTATCCCTTTCTCTTGCATTTTTTAGAATTTAGTTTGTTTGATTTCATTTTAGCATGGTTGTCAAAGCTTAAGTTTGGAGTTCCTTTATTTTTAGTTTGTAAGTCCTAGATGTCAAATTGAAATAACTGCTGGCTGAACTATGATTTGAACCCACTTGTGAATTGAATTTTGTGTTAAGCACCAATCACTTGGTGTGATGTTAAGTGGGCTGCTGAAGAGTTACAACTTGAGACTAAAAACTTTTTAGAGTGAGTCAATCATTGCTCAATTGTTTTGGTTTGTTATAATGTCTTTGTGATTGATATGTGCTTGTCATGTGGTGTTTGTAGAGCCTTCATCAATAATTCTTTGGAGAGGACACATTTGAGTCTACATCCCCCTAAATTTGATTGAATCTCTGTTGCATGTTATTGGTTGTACAATGCTTTGATATAAAAAGGCAAATTTTGTGGAAGCCAATTAGCCAAAAAGCCAACCCGACATAATATGACTTTTGTTTACAAAGCCCCGTTGAGCCTATAGCCTTTTGTTCTTGTTAACCCATCAAAACAATAGCTTTTAACCTTATTATTAACTTGTTACCCACCTAAGAAGGTTGGATGAGCATGAATTGACTAAGGTTGACAAAGAACTAAGTTTGGAGTTGGGGGGAAGTGAACAACATTATGATTGGTTGTGGTTTGAGCTGGAAAAAAAAAACAAAAAAACCAGAGAAAAAATGGCTTGTTTTTGGATTGGTACCCCTTTAAGACCAAAGAGTTATTGGGGGAATAAATAATTGTGTGATACAAAGTTGTTTAAGGATTGATCTTTTGGAAAACACCGCCTTTGGAAAATTGAAGAAAAGAGGAATTATAGTGAAAATTTCTAGAGTTGGTTGATGCTCATCTACCTTTGAAGGGTGATAGCCTAAATGTCTAATCCATCCACCCTAACCTTGGCCAAGTTACAACCTTGAAAGACCTTTTGGTTGGAGCATTGTGCAAGTGGTACTCATGTCAGAAAGAGATGAAAATCAAATCCATGGGGGACGGGCTTAAATAGTGTTGACTGAGTGAAACAAAAACCCCAAACACTTGAGAGTTGGAGTGAAAATTCTTCCTAATCTCTGTGAGTAGAAAAAGAAAGCATTCAATCACATTGAAAGTTTCAATTGTACATTCCATTACTTATTGAGTTTATAATGGTGAATTCATTGCTTATGTGACTCCAATTTCTAATTTGTAATAGTCTCATATTGGTTCTGATGATGACAAAGCCCAGTAAAATAATCTGTGATTGGTGTACATTTTGTGTGATAACAATTGAAAGCGGTGAAAAAATTGTGGTTTAGTCCAAGTGATTAGATCAAGATTGACATTTTGGGTAGTTGTTTTCTTTTGTTGAGTTCTTGCTTGAGGACAAGCAAGGTTTAAGTTTGGAGTGTTTGATTGTTCCCTAGTATGCTCAATTTCATGCACTTAATTGAAGGGAATTCTCATGCAAAACTTAGACTTTATTCCTTGTTTGGCCTCTAATCTTAGGTGTTTGAGTCTTTGTTTTGGAGATATTCTAGTTGACAATCATGTTAGCTCTTTTGTTGTTTTGATGGAAAAATGTCCTTACTTTGGTCTTGATTTAATGTAGGTAAGAAAAGGATTGATTGGAGACATGTTCCGAAGACCATGATAGCTTTTTGAAGTGGGTTGCTGCATAAGTTAGGGCGCAGGGTGCCCAGCCAATCCAGGCGCAGGGCGCCTGCTGGGAAGCATATTAGTAGAACTTGCAGGGCGCAGGGCGCCTCAGAAGGGCTAGCGCCTGGCGCCTGCTGAGAATGCTGGCGCTGCTGGTAGCGTAATCGAGCGCTGCGCCTCGAAGCGGCGCCTGGCGCTGCTTCGGTGAACACTGAGCGCAGGCGCTCTTTGCTATCTTTTGTTCTTGCGCGTT
Organism: Calophaca sinica; assembly: GCA_037113605.1. Lineage (NCBI taxonomy): Eukaryota > Viridiplantae > Streptophyta > Magnoliopsida > Fabales > Fabaceae > Calophaca > Calophaca sinica. The sequence continues at coordinate 55,451,624 of CM073732.1, read as the reverse complement.
TTGGGCTTTCTTTCAGGCCCAGTTGATATAAATACCTAACTAATGGTCTGAAGGAAGGAGGAGGACGAATTAGAGGCAAAAAGAAGACTTGGGAGCACAAACCCTAGCACACCCATTGAAGGAGGCAAGAGGAGAAGGGTGGAAGCTCAACTCCTTGGCTTGTGGATGGGTTCTTATCTCTTTTCTCTGTTTTTCTTTTCATTCTCTACTATCATCATGTTGAACTAAATCTCCTTTTGATGGAGTTGAGTGGATTTCTATGAACACTGTGGATATTTGATGTAGTTTCCTATTAATGCATGTGAGTTTCTCTTAGTTTGGTGATCTCCTTCCTTCTTCTTAATGCTTTTTGAGACTTGATTAATCTTGGAATGAACTTTTGATTTGTGTGTTGAATGGAAGTTCAATATGCTTTTGTGCCCTAGGAAGGTGACCCTTGTTTCTTTTGAGCTAGGAATAGCCTTTAGGAACTTGCTATCTTTGTAATTTCTTTTTCTTCATGCTTTTACCTTGTTGAATGCATCCAAGGAATTGGACTTTCTAGCTGGATAAAAAGGGTTAATTGCCCAAGGAATTGGGATTTAACCAGTTTAATGAAATTGATAGACAAACTAGAGAACCACATTGCGTTAATTGCTATATTAAAATTCCAAAGTAGAAGTAGAATGAAGCTTGACTCCAACACTTTCCTCCATTGAATCAAATCACCCTTTGCATTGTGCTTTTGTTATTCTCGTACCACCATCAATCATATAAAATCCCTTGGTGTTCACTTAGTAGTCGCTAACGTACATTGGTGTTTGGCCTTCGATCCTTGAGAACGATAACCGGTCACTTACCGAATTTATTACTTGCAACAACCCGGTACACTTGCCGTGGTCCCATCAGCCAGGCCGTGTTATCCAGCACGGCCGTGCCCGTGCTTCCTGTAACACCTGAGGACGAGATCGACCTCGTATTAGGACATCGTATCGAGACCTCGCGTCGAGACCTCCTGTCGAGACCTCGTACCAAGAACTCGTGTCGAGATCCCGTGCCAAGATCGCGTGCCGAGGTCATATGTCGAGCTGATGAGGTCGCATGTCAAACTGAGGAGGCCGCATGCACGAACTCGTGTTAGAGCCTTGTACGCTTGCACGAGCATCCTGGTCGACATCGTGTCGAGATGATAACACTCGTATTTTTACGAATATTATTTAGCGTTAATTAGTATATCTTGTTGTTTGGATTAATATCTTACTTTAAATCTAGGTGTCGCTTATTTGTGGTTTTATGATAGATAAATTTATTTAAAATGGTTTTCTTGTAATTAGTTATTGTTTAAGAGATATTTAAGAGAGATAAGACCAAACTGTTTCTTTCCTCCAGCTGTAGATAAATATCATGATTAGTTTCCTCCACCTCCATAAATATCACGCTTAGCCGCCTTAAACACTCATTTTCCAGTTTCTTCTTTTTTCTTCTTCTCTAAATTTCCTCTTCTCGAACCTCCATTGAAGAACCTTGAGTTCCATTGAGCTTCGCATAAACTTTCTTCAAAGAACCTTGTTTCTTATCATCTTCTCGACATATATCACCATCTCGACCATCATTTGAGGTATGAAAACATGAATTTTCTCTTCCTTCATGCTCTTGTTTAGCGCCACTTCTTCCCTCCATTTTAGCTAGTTTTTATGCTTCCAAATCAGGTCATATTGATAGGTTTTCTTTTTCATGAACTTTTGATCGAAATACCTAATTTTGTGTTAGAGGAAAAATGGTTTTGTCTGGTGATGTATGAAAGAAGTTTTTAATAAAATTTTAGAGAAAAGGAGTTATTTTGTAATGTTTGAATTCTGGTTGTATTTGTTTAAGTTCTTGAGTTTTAATGTTTACTTGGGTTGTGGTTAAGATTGGGATAATGAGAGCTAAGTGTTATTAGAACCCATAGATAGAACTAAGTTGTGCTCGTATTAGGCGGTGTGATTTAGAGATCGTCTTTGCAAGGAGATCGAGTGTACGAGAACACGAAACCGAGGTTGACTGAGAGCCGTACGTGTCGAGATCGAGTGAGAGAAGTCGTTGTCGAGCTCGTTGGAAGACAGCCGTGTCGAGGTCGTTGTCGAGCTCGTTTGAAGACAGCCGTGTTGAGGTCGTTGTCGAGCAGCGTTAGCTTGGAGTTCGGTAAGGGCACTTCTAGACATTCTAGGATTTTTATTGTTATATTCCTATGTATGGATTCCTTGATTTGTGTCGAGCTTGAAGTGTTGTGATATGATTGAATATATGCCACGAATTGTGTATTGCTGTTGAATTGCGTTTCTTCATGTTGAGCCTGCTCTTTTTATTTGACATGCGGTTGAATATCTTGCGTATAACTCTTTGAATATCGTATGCTAATTGTTCATTGAGTGAGAGAGCTTAGCGAGTCGTTGGCGTTTGAAGTTGCGACCGGGATGGCGGAGAGGGTGCTAGGTCCCCTTTTCCGTTTATGGGGACTTCTAAGCGTTGCCACGCTATGGGACCTGAGTTGACTGTCCTAGGGAGAGCGAAGATCCCAAGGCTTCGGCTGGACTTTCCAGCATTCCGGAAAAAGTGTCGAGTCGAGAGAAAATGGATAGCGAGTTGAGTCGAGTCTAGAGTGAGATGGTTGAGTCACGTTTGGTGAATGTTACACTTTGTTGTTTACTTATTTCTTTATGCTTGGATTATCTTGATTTGTTGAGAAGTTGACCCTTTCCCGTGGTACCTTCAATCCATGATGGTTACCCAGGCGATGTCGAGGGTGTAGGGAACTCGACAGCAGATGATGGCGAGGAGGAGCTCGACGAGGATCCGGGCGACGACCTCTACTTGTCGTGATTTGTTTTGTCTATGTTTTTGTGTATAGTGGTTGTGACCAGTTGGGCCGGTTATGTTTTGTTATTACAGGGTAGACTGGCGGTTTTACTTTTGGAGCAGCCCCCTGCGTGGGTGTCTGCTTAAGTACCCCCAGGGTATGATTGCTCTCTTGAAGTCGTCATACCTTAGGTGTATTTTCTTTGTACATTATTACTGTTTTTTTGTATGCACTTTTTATATCTTGTATATATAAGTATGTACTTGTTATACCTGCGTGTTGTCATTTAGGACTTAAGTCTTGTGTCGTAGTTGCACCATGTTTCGAAAAGCTGTAATTACTCTGATGTGCACGAGCTGGTCTTATAAAAAAAAATAATAATAGACCGTACTTTTCTAAAGGGCACAAGAGTATTGTTTTAAAACACATCGCATACAGGGTAACTTGAGCTCGGTGTGTTGAGCTCGGTAACTTGAGCTCGGTGTGTTGAGCTCGGTAACTCGAGCTCGGTATGTTGAGCTCGGTAGCGGTCCGGAAACGGGTCGTTACAATGTTGGTATCAGAGCAGTTCGGTTCTGACCGGGCTGTGTATAGGAATTTTGGACTGGTCACTGTGTCGGGATATGTGTGTCGGGTACATGATTGTACTATGTTGATTGCTGTTTGATTAAGTGAAGCACTTATTGCTTGAAAAATTGTTTGAACTGTTTCTTGATTGAAGCAGTGTGTTTTAACACATCCTTGTTGTGAGATTCTGACAGAGTTTTGAACTTTGTGGAATCTAATGCCACCTCGTAGGGATACGACGGCTGTACCTGGGAACGTCGACATGGAACGAGCGATTCAAGCTATGACCGAGATGGCTGCGGCCATGGCTCGAGAATCACCGCTGCAACTCAACAGCCTAACGCGATGGCTCAGCCAGACGGCGGCGTTGACCGCAGAGAATTTGCGGCAAAGAACGAAGCGAGCGAAATCTTTGAAGCGAGAGGATTGGCAGACTTTAGGAAGCATGACCCACCGAAGTTTTACGGTGAGCCAAACCCAGATAAAGCTGATCTTTGGATGCAAGAGATCGAGAAGATCTTCGAGGCACTCCATTGCCCAAACAACGTGAAAGTAGACTACACCACCTACTTGCTGCTAGGAGACGCAGAGTATTGGTGGAAGGGAGTGAAGCAAGCACTGATAGCAGAACGTCGCGAGATAACTTGGGAGCTTTTTCGTGGAAGGTTCTTGGACAAGTACTTCCCAGATACTGCACGAGCTGAGAAGGAGCAAGAGTTTCTTCAATTGCAGCAAGGCATCTCGACAGTGTCCGAATATGCAGCCAAGTTCGAGTCACTGGCAAGGTACTTCAGTCCATTTAGTGACCGAGCTGACCAAAGATGGTTAAGTGAGAGGTTCCAACGAGGTCTGAGATTTGATATCCAGAAGTCAGTGGTATCATTGAGGATTCGAAATCTCCAAGAGCTGATAGATCGCTGTGTCGAGGTAGAAGGAGTAAGAAGCCACAAGAAGAAGACTGGCCCAGGTGGACCAATGAGACCTCAGGGCATGGGACAGAGATTTGCACAGAAAGGAAAGCAACTTAAGATGCCTTACAACCGACCTCAGGGGAACAACAATAATAGAGGGCGATGTCGTCAGATGACCCGAGGAGCGAAGTGGAGGTCAGACCGGTGTCGAGGTGATTTGCTATCGTTGTGGAAGGCCAGGACATTATGCGAGTGACTGCACTCAGAAGGAGAATATATGTTTCAACTGCAAGAAGCCAGGACATTTTGCCAAGAATTGTCCCACACCTAAGGCTGAACCGGCAATGCTTGCGGCGAAGGCAAAAGGGAAGCGTCAGGTAGCTAAAAGCAGAGTCTTCTGCATGAGTGGCGAGGAAGCAGAACAAGCTGATGACCTTATTCAAGGTGAATGTGAGATAGAGGGTAAATCCTTATCCGTCCTCTTTGATTCGGTTGCAACCCATTCCTGTATTTCTTCTGATTGTGTGAACCATTTGAATCTGAATGTGGCCCTTCTAGTTCAATTGGTGAGTTACGACCCAGTTGCTAAAACCTTAGTCACAAACACTGCATGTCTTAATTGTGTAGTGGTTATTCAGAGTAGAAAGTTTGTGGTCAATTTGGTTTGTTTGCCTCTTAAGGGCTTAGATGTCATCCTCGGGATGGATTGGTTGTCATACCACCATGTCCTCTTGGACTGGGGCCCTTAAAGAGGAATTTTTCTAGACCTTGGAGTCTCCAATTATCTTTCTGCTGAACATATTGGAGTTTCTTTGAAAGAAGGAACTAGGGAATACATGTATCTGGCTAGTTCAGAAGTTTCCCAGCAGATCGAAGTGAAGAATGTACCAGTGGTGTGTGACTTTGTGGACGTTTTTCCCGAAGACGTGCCAGGGTTACCACCAGTGCGAGAGGTCGAGTTCTCCATCGACCTGATTCCAGGGACAGGACCTATTTCAATAGCGCCCTACAGGATGTCTCCTGCCGAGATGAAGGAACTAAAGTCCCAGATTGAGCATTTGGAGTCAAAGCAATTCATACGACCGAGCGTGTCACCGTGGGGAGCTCTAGTGTTGTTGGTCAAGAAGAAGGATGGACGATCCCATCGTGCGTGGACTATCGTCAACTCAACAAGGCTCTACCGTGAAGAACCGGTATCCGTTACCACGTATTGACGACTTGATGGATCAACCGTGGAGCCGCGTTGTTCTCAACGATAGACTTGAAGTCGGGCTACCATCAGATTCGCGTGAAGGAGGAAGATGTCTCCAAAACAGCGTTCAGGACTAGGTATGGGCATTATGAGTACTTAGTGATGCCGTTTGGAGTGACAAATGCGCCAGCTGTGTTTATGGACTATATGAATAGGATTTTCCATTCGCTTTGGGATCAGTTCGTTGTAGTGTTCATCGGCGACATATTGATCTATTCAAGAACCGAGAAGAGCACGAAGAACACTTACGTCGAGTACTACAGATATTGCGTGAGAAGCAACTTTATGCGAACTCATCCAAGTGTGAATTTTGGCTTGAAGAGGTGAATTTTCTTGGACACGTGATTTCCAAAGAAGGGATAGCTGTGGATCCAACTAAGATTGAGGCTGTGTTAGCGTGGGAACAGCCGAAGACGGTTACCGAGATCAGAAGTTTTGTTGGCTTAGCAGGCTATTATCGAAGATTCATTGAAGGTTTTTCGAAGATTGTCGCGCCTCTTACACGACTTACGAGGAAGGATCAACCTTTTGCTTGGACTGAGGAGTGTGAATCCAGTTTTCAAAGGCTGAAGGAGCTTTTGACAACAAATACGCTGTATTGATTTTGCCTCAACCCGAAGAGCCTTACGAGGTGTATTGTGATGCGTCACACCAGGGATTGGGATGCGTGCTGATGCAACACCGGAAAGTGGTAGCGTATGCTTCAAGACAGCTTAAGATTCACGAGAGGAACTACCCTACTCACGATTTGGAGCTGGCAGCAGTGGTTTTTGCGTTGAAGATATGGAGGCGCTAGCTTTATGGGAGCACTTCTTCGCTTCCAGCGATCACAAGAGCTTGAAGTACCTGTTCGATCAGAAAGAGCTCAACATGCGTCAGTGAAGATGGACAAAATTTCTCAAGGACTACGACTTTACATTGGAATATCATCCAGGAAAAGCTAATATAGTAGCAGATGCGTTGAGTAGGAAGAGCGTTCTAGCTTCCGCAATGATGATCAAGGAGTTGGAGATGCTCGAGAAGTTTCGAGACTTAAAGTTGAGTGTGGAAGTTTCACCAGGGAAGCTGAGATTTGGTATGCTTACCATTTCTAATAGATTGTTGGACGAGATCCGAGACCAGCAGGTTCATGACGAGCTCCTGCAAGAGAAGGTCCAGTTGATAGCGCAAGGGAAGGCGACAGAATTCCAAGTCGGAACGGACAACATCTTAAGATGCAATGGCCGAGTATGTGTACCTAACGTAGTGGAACTGAGAAAGTTAATACTTGACGAAGCGCATAAGAGCAATTTTAGTATTCACCCAGGTGTTACGAAGATGTATCAAGACTTGAAGAAGCATTTTTGGTGGTCCGGAATGAAGAAGCAAGTGGTCGAGCACGTAACTCGTGTTTAACGTGTCGGCGAAGGTGGAGCACCAACGACTGCGGGAATGCTACTGATAAACGCTGCGTACCAGTATGGAAATGGGATAGTATTTCCATGGATTTCGTTGTAGGTTTACCGAAGACGCAGAAGAAGAATGATTCGATTTGGGTGATCGTCGACCGATTGACCAAATCTGCTCATTTCTTACCAGTGAGGTCGACATACAACGTGGAAAAGCTGACCGAGATCTACATCACGGAGATAGTACGACTTCATGGTATACCCTCTTCAATCGTGTCGGACCGAGATCCGAAGTTCACGTCTCATTTTTGGAGGGAATTGCAAGAAGCGATGGGAACCGAGCTCAGGCTTAGCTCGGCATATCATCCCCATCGACGGTCAACCGAGAGAACGATACAATCGCTGAAGATTTGTTGCGAGCATGTACGTTAGATCACCGAGGAAGTTGGGACAATGTCTTACCATTGGTGGAGTTCACCTATAATAACTTGCTTTCCATGCAAGTATTGGAATGGCACCTTTTGAAGCACTGTATGGACGAAAGTGTCAGACGCCTCTTTGTTGGTACCAGGATGGCGAGAGTTCTGTTGTAGGACCAGATATGATCCAGCAGACTACTGAGAAGATCTGTTTGATCAGAGATAGGATGCAAACGTCTCAAAGTCGACAGAAGAGTTATGCAGACCAAAGACGTCGACCACTCGAGTTCGAGGAAGGAGAGCATGTATTTCTTAGAGTTACCCCACTCATCGAGTTGGTCGAGCGATCAAATCCAAGAAACTTACCCCTAAATTTATTGGATCTTATCAGATTCTTCGTCGTATTGGTCCAGTGGCATATCAGATTGCTTTGCCACCCTTCTTGTCGAACATACATGATTTCTTTCACGTCTCACAGTTGCGAAAGTATATTTCCGACCCTTCTCATGTTATCGAACCGGATATGATTCAACTGAAGGACGACCTATCTTTCGAAGCATCACCAGCAAGAATTGTTGATCGGAAAGTCAGAATGACGCGGAACAAAGATATTCAACTTGTCAAAGTTGTGTGGGATCAGAAGACCGGAGATGCGACTTGGGAGCTGGAAGAGAAGATGAAGACTCAGTACCCTGAACTCTTTCATGGTAAGAATCTTATTTGCAATTTCGAGGACGAAATTTTTTTAGAGGGAGAGATTGTAACACCTGAGGACGAGATCGACCTCGTATTAGGACATCGTATCGAGACCTCGCGTCGAGACCTCCTGTCGAGACCTCGTACCAAGACCTCGTGTCGAGATCCCGTGCCAAGATCGCGTGCCGAGGTCATATGTCGAGCTGATGAGGTCGCATGTCGAATTGAGGAGGCCGCGTGCACGAACTCGTGTTAGAGCCTTGTACGCTTGCACGAGCATCTTGGTCGACATCGTGTCGAGATGATAACACTCGTATTTTTACGAATATTATTTAGCGTTAATTAGTATATCTTGTTGTTTGGATTAATATCTTACTTTAAATCTAGGTGTCGCTTATTTGTGGTTTTATGATAGATAAATTTATTTAAAATGGTTTTCTTGTAATTAGTTATTGTTTAAGAGATATTTAAGAGAGATAAGACCAAACTGTTTCTTTCCTCCAGCTGTAGATAAATATCATGATTAGTTTCCTCCACCTCCATAAATATCACGCTTAGCCGCCTTAAACACTCATTTTCCAGTTTCTTCTTTTTTCTTCTTCTCTAAATTTCCTCTTCTCCAAACCTCCATTGAAGAACCTTGAGTTCCATTGAGCTTCTGCATAAACTTTCTTCAGCAACCTTGTTTCTTATCATCTTCTCGACATATATCACCATCTCGACCATCATTTGAGGTATGAAAAACAGAATTTTCTCTTCCTTCATGCTACTGTTTAGCGCCACTTCTTCCCTCCATTTTAGCTAGTTTTTATGCTTCCAAATCAGGTCATATTGATAGGTTTTCTTTTTCATGAACTTTTGATCGAAAACCCTAACTTTGTGTTAGAGGAAAAATGGTTTTGTCTGGTGATGTATGAAAGAAGTTTTTAATAAAATTTTAGAGAAAAGGAGTTATTTTGTAATGTTTGAATTCTGGTTGTATTTGTTTAAGTTCTTGAGTTTTAATGTTTACTTGGGTTGTGGTTAAGATTGGGATAATGAGAGCTAAGTGTTATTAGAACCCATAGATAGAACTAAGTTGTGCTCGTATTAGGCAGTGTGATTTCCGAGATCGTCTTTGCAAGGAGATCGGGGTGTCTGAGAACATGAAACCGAGGTTGGTGAGAGCCGTGCGTGTCGAGATCGAGTGAGAGAAGTCGTTGTCGAGCTCGTTGGAAGACAGCCGTGTCGAGGTCGTTGTCGAGCTCGTTTGAAGACAGCCGTGTTGAGGTCGTTGTCGAGCAGCGTTAGCTTGGAGTTCGGTAAGGGCACTTCTAGACATTCTAGGATTTTTATTGTTATATTCCTATGTATGGATTCCTTGATTTGTGTCGAGCTTGAAGTGTTGTGATATGATTGAATATATGCCATGAATTGTGTATTCTTTGTTGATTTGCGTTTCTTCTTGTTGAGCCTGCTCTTTTTATTTGACATGCGGTTGAATATCTTGCGTATAACTCTTTGAATATCGTATCTGGCGAATTGTTCATTGAGTGAGAGAGCTTAGCGAGTCATTGGCGTTTGAAGTTGCGACCGGATAAGCGGAGAAGGTGCTAGGTCCCCTTTTCGCTTATGGGGACTTCTAAGCGTTGCCACGCTATGGGACTGAGTCGATCGGCCCCTAGGGAGAGCGAAGATCCCAAGGCTTCGGCTGGACTTTCCAAAGATACCTGCGGCGTGTGCATTCCGGAAAAAGTGTCGAGTCGAGAGAAAATGGATAGCGAGTTGAGTCGAGTCTAGAGTGAGATGGTTGAGTCACGTTTGGTGAATGTTACACTTTGTTGTTTACTTATTTCTTATGCTTGGATTATCTTGATTTGTTGAGAAGTTGACCCTTTCCCGTGGTACCTTCAATCCATGATGGTTACCCAGGCGATGTCGAGGGTGCAGGGAACTCGACAGCAGATGATGGCGAGGAGGAGCTCGACGAGGATCCGGGCGACGACCTCTACTTGTCGTGATTTGTTTTGTCTATGTTTTTGTGTATAGTGGTTGTGACCAGTTGGGCCGGTTATGTTTTGTTATTACAGGGTAGACTGGCGGTTTTACTTTTGGAGCAGCCCCCTGCGTGGGTGTCTGCCGGAAGTACCCCCAGGGTATGATTGCTCTCTTGAAGTCGTCATACCTTAGGTGTATTTTCTTTGTACATTATTACTGTTTTTTTGTATGCACTTTTTATATCTTGTATATATAAGTATGTACTTGTTATACCTGCGTGTTGTCATTTAGGACTTAAGTCTTGTGTCGTAGTTGCACCATGTTTCGAAAAGCTGTAATTACTCTGATGTGCACGAGCTGGTCTTATAAAAAAAAAATGATAGACCGTACTTTTCTAAAGGGCACAAGAGTATTGTTTTAAAACACATCGCATACAGGGTAACTTGAGCTCGGTGTGTTGAGCTCGGTAACTTGAGCTCGGTGTGTTGAGCTTGGTAACTCGAGCTCGGTATGTTGAGCTCGGTAGCGGTTCGGAAACGGATCGTTACACTTCCCTCTCCATGTTGATGTTTTCAGAACAACACGGCCTAGTCGTGTCCGCTACCACGCCCGTGTCGGGCTACGCTTACTGTGATTTTGTATTTTAAGAGCATCACGGCCAGGCCGTGCCAGGCTCCACGGCCGTGCTGCGACTCGGTCCAGACTTGTATTTTGTGCGTTTTGACTTATTTTTGAGAGGTTTTTCAACCCTTTTTGGTCTAGAACTATAAATAGACTGAGAAAACATTGACCTAGGGTTGGGTTTTGCTGGAGATTGAATCAAGAACAAGTGATCATAGGCAAATTTGAGGAATCAATGGAGTCTTTGGCTATTTCTTCATCTCAATTGATTAGTTTCTTCTCTTCCATGAGGAACTAAACCTCTTGTACTAGGGTAAGATAAACTTTGTGGATCCTTTTATGTAATCGAATTCAGAATTTCAATGCAAGTATGATTTATGTTATTTGATCATTTATCTCTTTTCTTAATGCAATTCGATGCTTGATCACCATTGGGTTGAACTAGGGTTTTAGCATCAATTGGAAAATTGAGGTTTTAAACTTGCTTTGGGATAATTTGACATGCTTAATAAGGTTATAGGATTATAATTCTTGTGGTATGAGTTTGTATGAATCCTTATTCGTTATGCTTGATTAAATTAATTTGGACCTAAGGAATTAGGACTCGTTTATTTAATCAAAGGGGTTAATAGAGAAGAGATTTTCATTAATCTAAACTTTTGGATTTGAACTTCAAATACATTATCATTGCTTGCATTGGAATAGAATTCAAGAGCATAAAGGTTGAGACAAAGGGATTCGAGCCCTAGTCACTTTTATTCTCCTTAATATCCAAATACCTTGTCTTGTTAGTTACTGTTTTTGTTGCTAAACACGAATTACAAACTTTTCAAACACATTCGTATTCGTTCAATAGTTCAATTAGTTACACCTTTTGTTCAGTTAATAATTGGTCACAATCCCTGTGGATTCGATATTTTATTACTTAACGACGAAATCGTACACTTGCGATTTTGCCTACCATCCACCTTTGTCTTCGACCCCGGCGGAGATCGCGACTTCCAGAGCTTCGTCTTTTGTCTCAATTTGTTGCATTTTTGCTCAATCTTGCCATCATCCCTCAACCTCGAGTGGGAGACGATGCACTCGCCTTGGCCGCAGCCGATGATACGGTACCTTCTCACACCATCGCCGCGAGAAGCGGCTCTGTTTCTGGAGATGAATTGGGAGTCGCAGATTAGGGTTCGCTTGGAATCAATGTTATGGCCCAAGCAGAATGGGCTCAGGGAATGTTATGGAAGTTTAGGTTTCAAATGGATTCAGTTTACCTCCTCCTTGGGCCAGCCCGTTAGCTCCCTTCATTTTGTTGTTTTGGGCTTTAAAACGAAAAAAAAAATACATGCTACTCTGGGCCAGACTTTTGTAGTTTTATTTTGTTGGCTTGATCCATTTTAATTTTTGGACTTCAATACACCTTGAGGACAAGGTGTTTTTGCCAGACCAATGGAATGTTATGGCCCAAGCCCAAGTATATTATAGCAAGCCTTAGTGATAGAATGGTCTAGAAGCCTTTGATGGTATGAGTTGTCCTTTTATATTATGCTGAGTCATTGTAATTCTAGAAGGTTGTAAAGAGGAATCTAAAAATATGCTAAGTAGAGCACCATTTGGTAACTCTATAAATGTATTTGCTTATTGAGCAAAAGAGAACAAGAAAAATATGAATGAAAAAAGTTTAGTGTTTAGTTTTATCTTTCAGCAAATTAGTATTTTTCTTTTTTAGTTAGTTTATGTATTTTGTATCTATTTTAGATTCCTTACATAGATCATTTTTCTTTTATCAGCGTTATAGAGGGAATTTTATTTTTTATTTTTGGATTTTTAGGCAAATTCAATGGGTGTATTAATGAGTAAAAACACTGATTAGGAAATAAAAAGATAAAAATATTCATGATCAAATATAATTTTTTCAAAATAATAACTTATTAAATATATTTGTTAATTAATATTTTCTACTTTTATATGTTCATTAATACGATTCTTGATGGTAAGATCTTACGTAGTATATTTTAATGCAATATTGTCTCATCAAAATTGTGTTTTTATTATTTTTCTTTTATAAAGTTTAAACAGACAAAACAATTCCGTCAAAAAAAAAAATACAAAACAAGGTTTTATGAAAACGATTTCAATTCTGCACATATTAAACTTTATTAATTACCCTCTTTTTTCCCAATTTAATTACTCACTTTCCCATTTAATGAGAAGTAGGAGATTACAGAGGTAATCCCATAATAAATACTACTTCCGTCCCTAATTATAAGTACTTTTTGACTAAAACATGGAGATTAAGAAAACTAATTAACCAATTTAATTTGTCTAAAAGTGTACTCGTTTTCCCATACTGCCCTTCAATTATTGAGACAAAATCTTTAATACTCACTTTGGTTTCTCATCTCCCTAAGACTATCCAGGGATACTTTTGTAAATAATTAATTAATATATCTTGTAAATTGAAAAATAGCTTATATTTAGGGACAATTTTTTTACAAAAGGACTTATAATTAGGGACGGAGGTAGTATCTCGTCAAAAAAAAAAACTCCATAATAAATAGAAAAGTCAGTAATTAATAAGAAAAACAATTTTTATAATGTATGTAATATTGGACATGATAAACCTCCTTTTACCCACTTATTTTATTTACTGATTACACACTTTTCTATTTAGTGAAAAGAGAGAGATTACATGTAGGTGAATACATAAAATAAATAGGAAAATATGTCATAATTAAGAAAATAAAGTGGACAATTAATGAGATTTGTCATGTGCAACATTACACACGTTAGAAACATCAAAAACAAAAAATAAGGTTTAATTTGTGCAAGCTTGCACATAATACGATGGTTATAAAAATTGTAAATATTCATAAAATAATAAATGTAAAACTTTTGACATAAAATTATATAAAAAATTAATATAGCAAGTAAGAAATATTAATTCTATTTTTAATTATTAACCAGACATTTAATAAACAAAATAATTTTCTTAAAATTAGAAATAATTAAAATACTATATTTTGAAGAAAAAAAATTATATATCAAGTACTTCACGAATCACAAGCATTAACAACAGTTGGCACAGTCCTAAAATATTTATTAATAAAAAGGTTTAATTATATTTATTGTCCTGTCAAAAATTATATTTACGGTCCATATAGTTTCAGCAATGTGTGATTTTAGTAAGTGTAGTTTTCATTGCTTAAATTATGTCTTCATACTTTTCGAATCAAGTAAATTTGCTTAAATTACATTTTTGAATGTAACATCACTGTCAGGGCCAAATTTGCTTGATTGGAAAAGTATGAGGGCTTAATTTAAGCAATTGAAACTACATGGACCAAAACCACATATTGGAGAAGATATAGGGACAAAAAATATAATTAAACCTAAACAAAAATTGTCGTAATGACGTTTGAAGCTACTCTTGGACATATGATAAGAATTAAAAATAATATAACAATGAGTGTTGTGGTGATTTCCAATATAGATATTCATTATTTCCTTCGCAGTGTGTGATATCCTTTTATGGGAAATAATTCTAAATCATATAGATTACTACCTCTGTCCCTTTGTATAAAACTAGTATGAAACCCGTGCCAGGCACGGGAACATTTTTATATTTTGTTCAAACATTTTATACATCTCATATAACAAATATTATGTTAAGCTATTAATTTTTTAAATATGTTATAATACTATCATTACTATTATTTATAAATAAAAGGAACTCAAAGTCTGATACGTAAAGAAATTAATATTAATTCTGTTGTATACAATATAAACAAAATATGATACTGCATACAACCGAATAGAATAAGTTGAAAAAAAACTAAATTTATTATTTAAAATAAAATACTAAAATATATGTAATATAAGAGTCCGCATTACATTATATGGAAAAAAATATTTGATATGATGAAATGGTTGATAATTGAAACACACACACACACATATATATATATATAATATATTTTTAAACACATATTTTAAGAAAAATAAATCAAATCATATTTATTAAGAAAGAAACATATCATAAATAAATATTTAGATATGTTTTATACCTTGTTAAAGATTTTATTATTATTTATATCGAATAGATTTGTTCCAATTTTTGGAAAAGATTTATTTTATATTTAATTATTTATATCAAATAGATTTGTTTCAATTTTTGGAAAAGATTTATTTTATATTTAATATTTAAAATATAAATACATGTCATGTAACTCAATCACCTCCACTCGGAACCCTAATTTGGATACGAACGGAAAGGAACGACGCTTTCTTATTCCTTAGAAGGAACTGGATGACGAAGGCGGTGGTACTAATTCATCTTCCTTGTTTTGCTCATTTATCTTGTAGTTTGTTTCTCACAAACAAACGATAGACCCGTTTGATTTGTTCCTTTACTTCATCTTTTACTACTGTTTTGTTGAATATTAACAACATTAACATACACAACTTTGATACTCGCAACAAACGATAGACCTCCATTTGGGTTTGATTGGTTCCTTTGTCTTACTTGTCATCTCTTTTAACTTTATAAGAAACTGAATAATTGTATAGTAGTTTATATAGAAATTACTATTCCATATTTTAACTTTGGCAAACAGCACAACTACAACAGCATTACTGGCCTGACCAGTTGCAACAAATGTGTTTAACTTATCAACAAAATCACCAAATAACATGATTTTGAATTTATATCTGTGGAAATATTAAAAAATAAACATATAAGATTAAAAAATTGAAATTTAAAAAATAAAAAAAATATTAAATTGAATAAAAAATAACATATGTAATGCTCTTCATTCTCAAGCTTAACGACAATAAGGTTGGACTTTTGTTGATTCTTAATGTATTCACGTACATTGTCAACACCTGTAAGGACTCCCATTATGTCTGCATTATTAAAATATTTATGTCAGTAAATATTCTTGTAGGATCTAGTACCAAAAAAAAAATCTTGTAGGATAAAAATATAACATATTGTTTTGGGCACAGACGTCTTTGGTTGTTTAACAACTTGAGTGTTCTTTTCGAAACTCAGTTTATAAGGGTGTTTCGTTGAGCGGTAATCACCGCTATTTGTAATAACGTTTAGTTTTGACAAAACATATAGATCTCGTCCTCATAAATCTTCGATTAAAAAATGTAAATGAGTTGCTCCCGAGTAAAAACACCTATTGTATCTCTCTGTAGACAAATAGAGAAAAACAATAGTGTTACATTTTTGTTATGAGAATAATGAAGGAAAAATGTAGTGTTAGTTTCAAAAACAAACCTTGTTGTCCATAAGGACTAACTCTAGCGAAATAACATTTTTCTTGTCATTAGGATCAAGAACTAACCATTTATGCACCACCCTAGCTAATAATGTACATTTAATTGCTTGACAGCAATGATCTCTGAGACTTGGTCGTACTTTGAAGCTATTTGTCTAGTGCAAATGATGGCTAACAAGTATGAATCTGGTGAAAAGTAAGAATGTGATACTCTTCATGGCTGTAACAGGTATATTTATAATTAAAAGTACAGAAAATTAGGGTAAATCATGGTGTATCACGGTTGTCACAATTTTAGCATCTATATTATTATTGAATTGAATAGGATAAATCATGAATCTTGTATTTATTATAAATATATTTTCTTATTTTAGTTGATTAGTTTAAACATATTTAAAATGTGACTAAATCATAAATATATTGTTTGTTTCTTGACTTATACGAGTGATTAGGACTCTAAATTCGGCTTAGAATAGGCTTAGAAGTGATAGGGAAGCAAAAACAAATATTTTGAGTTTTGGTCAGTTCACAAAACAAATGACATTTTTGCTATGCGAAACATGATGTAGTAAATGTGATGTTGCAAGCGTAACATCACGAGACAAGTATTGGTCAAGGTGTGGTTCACAACACGAACCAGGACTATTCGCTCCGCGAAAGCCCCATTTGGGTAGGGTATAAATACTCCTCCCCTTCTCTCATTTTCGCACACCATACTCACCTCTCCCCTTCTCTCTCTAGAATTTTTTCTCTAGAAAAATAGTCGCAAATCTCCACATCGAGGGTTCTGGAGTCTCGAAGTTTGGTCCAGTAGTAGCAATCTTAGCGGATGAAAGTAGCAACCAAGGGGTGCAAATAATAACTTTCTACCTTCAAAGTTTGTCGTTTAAGCGACCAGAGCTGACAGGAAGGGTGAAACCCTAGTAAGGTGATCCGGCTACTAGTAATCAAGGTTTGACGGTCAAGGCTGTCCATAAAGAGCATACGATTAGAAGTTATCAGCTGAGGAGGGTGAAATCTCATTTACTAGGAAAGCCTGTAGGTTAGAACTTTAACACGTGTAGTGGACCTCAAACCCAACTAGGGGTTGAACGGCCATAATATCTAAGGATATGTATGTGATTACTTGATTGTGTATGTTTGACCATCTAGTTGATATGCTCACATGATAATACTACTGTTATTGTATGATTGTTGTTATGCTTGGCTGCTTGGTATGCGTAGATGTTAGTGGTTGATTTGGGAGATGAATAAGGGATAGATTTGTAGTACTAGGTTTAGTGGATTGATTGATGGATAAACATGTAGGCTTGATGATTCTAGGTGTTGAAGGGTGAGACCCTCATACTAGAGGAATGCGGATCCCCAGACGATAATAGTCAGTAATAGCATCGTTGTCATTGTCGTCGTTGTTGTCACTGTTGTTGTTGTTGTCGCTATTGTTGTGAATAGTTGTGTCTGTGTACATGAGGATTAGTGTATCTGTGATTGAGGTACAAAGTATAGTGGCGATGGTCTGACTTGGGAACTTGGGGATTGATTTCGGTTTGAAGTTGGAGAGCTTGATCATCTCGACGAGGCACCAATGCTCCATGTCCATGGTGGATGATTCCGACCATCTCTATCATTGTTGTGGGATGGTGGTTGTAACAGAATAGGTTATTAGAGCAACTAACTGTTATCCTTATCATTGTTGGGGGATATGTATTCCAACAATAGACTGTCGTCCCTGGCATTGTTCAATTGTGTCATCTCTATCGTTGTTGGGAGATGAGTATTCAAGTTGTATTTGGTTATTGTAACATCCCGTCTCTTGCGTACCTGAACCCTTCCACTCTGAACGTGATCATAAGTGATTAAGTGGTTGGGGACTCTATATGAGTACTTAGGACTCTGGATTAGGACTACAAATAGGTCTAGGATTAAAGAGAAAGCAAAAACAAGACTTTAGGGTTTTGGCATTTTCGCGTCGCAAAACCCCTCTTTTGCGAAACAAAAATTAGCTTTCCTTTGCGACGCAAACAAGTACTTTGTGTCGTTACTTTTAGCTTGATTTCACGATGCGAAAGATTTGTTAACTCGCATGCGTCTCAAATTGACACGTGTCAAGAAAAGAGACTTTCGTGTCGCAAAACTCGATTTTAGGAACCTATAAATTTTTCGTCCCATATTACGATTCCACGCCCAAGGCTCTTCTTAAAGCTTCTCTTTCTAACAATGTTTTCGGTCGTATTTCGATCGTTCGGGGTCCGAATACCTTAGTTTAGTACCGAAGTGAGGTTTCTAGCTTCGAAGCTCTTTTGGTGCCTTGACTACCTCACTTCTCTAGGTTTGAGTTCTATTATTGATTTTTGATCTGATACTAACGATGCTTTTGGTCCCTATGTGCAGTCGCAATGCTTCACGAGCAGGGATTCTCTTTGGATCTTGGATGTCGCTTCTAGTCCTTCTGACTGTGAGGTATAACCCTAAGCCCAATTTTGGTTCCTTTTTATTTGTGTAGGCTGTTGGGTTACTCTTTAGTCCCTATTGATGTTAGGTATTTGTAATCTTGCTTTCTTATATAATTATAGATTAACGGTAAGTTCAGTAAATAATTAAGATTCATTATAATTGTCAAACTAAGAGTATAGCAGTAGGAGTTGGTGGATCTCAAGATTTGAGTGGGGTGGTGTATATCAAATTGTGGGGGTGAAACTAGTAAGGAATAGCTATCAAAGTTGCTCGTACAAGCATATAGAGCTAGGTTGGACACGAAACCCTACTCACTGGGATTGTTAGGTTAGAAGATGGTTGTAGATATGCGTAGCGTGACCTAAGCCTTATTAGGGGTCGATATCAGCAACACCTAAGGATAGGGGTTGCGGTCTACGACATCTAAGGATACGTGCCATAGATCCATCAACCAACATAGGATTGATCTTATGATATTTATGGATGATTGATCACTCTAGAATAGATGACTTATTGGTTATACTCTAGTACAACACGAGGATAAGCAGATTGAGGAGGATTTCGCTCGTGCTACAAAGGAGCAAGAGCGTGTTGAGAGAGGGTTACTTATGAGGGAGTGGATGAAGAAGAGGAGCAAGAAGAGTGGTTAGGCTCTAGTGGACTAGATAGGATTTCAACCACGTTTGTATATATGTAGATATTTAGATATATCTTTTTGTGTACAAAGTCTGTATTTTGAAAGAACTCTGTGTGCATTTTGAAACAACTATGTGTGCATAATATATATTGCAATGTATATAAGTATGTTTTGTAAAATTTATGAAAATTATATAATATTTTCTGAATATATATATTTGGTGTTAACTCTTTGTTTCATACTTCTATCTCTTCTAATACTACGTGAACTGTGACATACCGAATTCTTTCACGGTAATCCATTATTCCTAGCCATGATAAAAACGTATAACTTAAAGATCGTAAAGAGTGTTATGAAGATAAACCAATAGTAGCAATGATTCGTAAAAGATGTTGGGACACACTTGGTTTAAAAGTGGGTTGAAGTGAAATCGCTTGTGTCTCAAATATTATAAATCGGAATAGCACTAGCAGAGACTGATAGGAATTGTAGCAGAACTCGAGCACAGATTGAATATGTTTGGAGTTGACGGGGAAGCTCCTAGTACTTATTAGGGAAAGAAAGTTAGTTAACTGTAGTAAAATCAACAAGGAGATTAATTACTACATGTAACTAAGAAATATAAGACAAACGGTGTTACCATTAAGATTAGAAGAAGGATTCTAAGGAGGAGCAATACAGAAATAGTAAGAATGTGGTATGGTTGGGATCGAGATGAGAATAGTGAACTTATTAATAGTCAAATCTTAATAGAGTCTGAGGAGGTTGGTTCGGAAGATGTAGTATGGTGTAGTGTTTTATGTCAATAATCCTTTTAACAAAAGGTGGTTAGTGGTTCTCCAAGGAAGAAACATGCATGGTAGTGATGGAAATGAAGATTCAACTCTTGATATTCCTGAGATTGCTTCTTTCTCAACATTGATGCATACTTTCATTAAGGATGATGAGTGGATGATGTACATGACTATGTTTGTTATCTTGATATTCCTACTGAGCTTTATTATTTTTTTTATCTAAACAGTCACATGGATGATATATTGAGTATCCCTCCTTCAAAAAGTGCGTTGGATACTTTAGATTGCAACATTGTGTGTTTGTATTTTAGATTAATTTAAATGTTAAATTCTGGTTCCTTTATTAGTACTAATTGGTAGTGTATTGATTTTAAGTTAGGTGACTTAGTTGACATTTAAGTTACTTTGTTGTTGGGTTTAGTTGTACCGGATGTTGTATTGGCACTTATTTCCAAATTGCACAGGGAAGGTGTTGTTGGAATCAAGTGGATTCAGAAATGTAGCAACCATACCGAAATTGAAATAGAGCCGCCACCAATGTTTATTTTTATAGGAAACATTGGAAAACCTATTTTTTGAATATTTTTTAATTTAACGATGAAAAAGGTCTTTGAACCAGATTTTAAGCTCGGGAGTTGGTTACGCATAGGGAAAGTACTAACACCCCTAAAACACCCATAAAAATGGTACCTTTAATTATTTAAAAAATGTTTGCCTAAAATTGTTAATTCCCTTATAAAATTAGTTTATTATCCTATTATTTTTCATAAAAAATGATATTTATAAAATAATTAATATGTCAATTTTAACATTTTATTTCTACTTTTCTTTATCGAAAATAAACAACAATAATATTCTAATTTCATATTTTAGTATTAAGCTCAGTAAAAAAGATGACATTTTATTTACGAAAAAAAGATTAAAAATAAAGAAGAAATTAAATGGATGAATGTTTTGAAACCCTGGCTGGGGATTAGGGACCGAAACCCTAACCCGATGGTGGCAGTGATGGTGGTCACGGTGGCGGGGTGCAGCCAGGAATCCAATTTTGGCCAACACCCGTACGGATCAAGTGAACCACGAGTTCTCTTTCATTTTTTGCAATCAGTCCAAACAATAAAAACAAAATAAATGAAACACAGAGAAAGAAGAAGATGAATTTATTCACAGTTCGTTCAGATTACATGCAAAAGAAACAAGAATGAAAATAAAGGAAAGAGAATTAGGAGGGAAGGAACCTCGGTTTACAGCTTTGGACCCAGAAAATTTACAAAGAAGTAAACATAAAATAGCCTAAAACTAATGGTGTTTGGTTTGTCTTTTTTGGTGATCTCACTGGGTTGTTTGGCTGCGACCTTGCTCCTGCTTCTGGACTTCCTCTCGGTTCGCTCCTCTGCTCCCGGTTTTCCTCCCCTGGGTTCGCTCTCCCGATCCCTCCTCCCTTTTGCCTTGAGAAGGATGGGGTATTTATAGTTTCTTGATCTCAACTTCTTCACCGTTTGAAACTCTATCTCTTCATCTTTATCCCTGAAAAAACGAAACAAAAATATGAGTTCATGAAATAGATAAGAATAAGAGATTTTGAAAAGGAACAAAATACTCCCTTTTTATGAGGCTGATTTGGATCTCATCCTTTTTATTTTTTCAAATTTTGAAAAGATGAGACATTAAAGGTTTCAGATTTGGTGGAGTTTTTGATAAGATGAGGTGATGATTTGGTTTTTGGGGTATGATTCTGTTTTAAGAAAAAGAAAGAAGATAAGGAGAGAAAGATATGGAGGCCGCGGTTGAGAGAAAGAGGGAGAGATATTAGGGTTTTTGGAGAAGTTGAGATGAAAGAGGGAGAGGAGATAAGGTACAGGTAGGTGGCGCGGCTGGTTCTCCAAGGATTAGGGTTTGGGTGGAGAAGGAAAGATGAGAGGGATGAAGAAAGAGAGAAATGTGGAGGAGAGGGGGCGAAAATGAAGGGAAAGCGGAAGAGATAGAAGGGGAAGGAGATAGAGGGAGAGAAGGAAGCATCTGCGGCTGCAACGATCAACTGAGGGTGAGAGGGAGTGATTTTTAGGTTTTGAGAGAAGAAAGGGAATTAGGTTAAATCAGGTTGATGGGTGGGCTTCGTGGTGATGGTTTTGGGCCAGGTCTGGTTTTAGGCGAGTTGGGCTGGTCCCGCGCGTAGGGGGCGCAGGAAATAAGAGTGTGGGGTGCAGCAAGCGAATGAGAGAGGGGAGGTGCAGACTGGGCTGGGCCACCAGCCCCTTTAGTTGATTGCTATTAACACCCCTAAAATTGCAATATGCAACCGTTTTTCAATAATTTTTATTTCTTTTTCTTTTTCTTTCTTTTTTCTTTATTCATTCTATGAGACCAAAAATATTATTTTTATTTATTTATTTATTTAATATTACTACTACTAATTTAATAAGCAAAAATAAATTAAAAGAAAAAGGCCAGACAAAATTAGGGTACGACAAGAAACAATGATCCTTAATTATTTTGATGATAACAAATAGATAATAGAACAATTTATCCTCTAATGTGTTTATTAGTGTGCAGTAAATCACTATTTATCAGAAGAAATTTTCTCAGAATACTTAGTGAAATTATGAATTTCACACTTAGATCCATAAATCTAAGTCTGGCTTGATCCTCTGAAATTACGCTGACGTCATCGTCTGAAAGCCTTGCTATGAAATGGACAACTCTGTTGGGGGTCAATGCTCTAGTAAGACCATACTTTGACTTGGTCAACTCTGTTGGTAATCAACATTGACAAGACTATGCTCTGGCTTAGTCAACTCTGATTGATTACTCAACGCTCTCGTGAACCAAGCTCTGGTAAGACAAACTCTGTTTCTGGTCAACGCTCTGGTATTCAGTCAACGCATAAACAGACTTTGGTTAGACTACTCTATGGAAGCCTTTGTCCAATTCTTCATGACTCTCTTATGTGAAAGGCCAACAAATTTTGTGTTGAAGAACTCACCTCTGTTTCAAGCTCGCTCTGGTGAACAGTGTGGCTCTGATAGGAAAATAGATTGAAGTTCATTTAAGGGTACTTCATGTATTTAAGAGACCTCATTGATGAAGCATTTTAATGTACGAGGTATCAAATGCCAAAGAGAATGTCAACGAATATAATCATCATGAAACTTGCTCTCGAAGGGTCTAATAATCAAAAAGCTCACAAGAGACAAACATTCTGGTTTTTGTCTGCTGTGCCAGTATGCTTTGAGCAGAGTGAAAAACGACGTGACTTGCTAAAGCCACAAAAAGGGGATCTGAAGTCTTTGACCTAGGGTGAAAAGAGCTATTAGGTTACAACGGCACTATTCACAACCCTAGCTATATATACCTTACTTCACCCACTGAAGCAGGTTAACGCTGTGGAAACAAAGTGAGCAACTAAGAATCATTCCAAGTATCTCAAATTACATTGAACAAAGCACTTAATTGTTTTTACCCTTTTAGTTTGAAAATTATTCAGTTTGCTTAAGTCTTTCATTGTATATCCTCTCTGTGAGAGTTATTTTGATATTATTTCAAATCATTTTTGAACTTTGTATTTATCCCAGTAGTGGTTGTATTCCTTAGAGGCTTGATTGCACTAAGTCGTTCTAAGAAGTTGTGAATATAGCCAGTTTGGCAGTATTATACTCTCAAGTGTAATCAGGTTGATCATAGCGGAGAAATCCTTCAAGTGTGTGAAGGGACTAGACGTTGCTATCAGGTGATAGTCAATTACTATAAATCACTGTGTCACTCTCTTCTCTCTTCTCTTTATTTACTTATTGCTTTATTTTATTAAAGAGTTGTTTTGGAAAGTTTTCAAAAACACACAAGCTTTGCGAAAAGATTTCTAAAACCCAATTCAAACCCCTCTTTCTTGTGTTTTTGCCACGTTCAGGTGTAACACCCTCTATCCCGAAATGTGATCTATATAGTTATTAGGTAGAAAAGGTTATACTTATACGGAAGTAAACATGGATTTTTGGGGGGGAAAAAATTCACAAACATCAAGAGAGTATCACATCAAAGATCTTTAACTAAACGAAGCAATAAATGAAGATTGTTTATAAAATGTTTGTGAAACTCAATGGTAAAATAATAATACGAATGCAAACCCATTACCCGATGTCACATGTATCAAACACTACAAGAAAAACTAACCATACCGACGGCCTGTTACCGATGGCTATAAGTCCGTCGGCAAAAAATGGCTTTTCCAACGGCCATGACCGTCGGTACAGAGGACCAATGAGTCTGCGAAGGCTTTCCTAGGGGCTCGTCCGTCGGTAATTTGCACAGCCTGTCGGTAAGGCCGCGTCAGTTTCCGACGGGCTTGTGTCGTCGGTAAGGTTAAAATGGTCGTCGGTAAGGTTTGTTTAGATGAAACCGCGAACCCTCTTCTCCCTCAGTCTTACGTTTACTCCCTTTCTCTCTCAAGAAAACTTTTTCTCTTTCTCTCTCTGTTTCTCCGGCGACCATGATAACTCTTAGAAATTAGAGTTATTTAACTCTTTTAATCTTGAATTTGCAAAGCCAAAGTATGTTTTAAGTGTTTAATGTATGCATTTTAGTTTAGTATAGGAATGTTTAGTTTAAAATGTGTTAGTTGCTGTTTTGGCACTTTTAGTGCCATTTTAGTGTGAATAACTTTATGGGTTTAGTGTGCAGAATTATGCAGGAAAAATTCTAGGTGTTGCTACTTGGTGCCGCATGGCACCTGTCATGGCACCTAACGCTGGTCTGATGCAGAAAACGTCAAGCTGCGAATTATTACATTTTGGAAGTGGTTCAAGCTATAAAAGGGCAGCCTCCTTGTGCCATAAAGTAAAATAAACAGTGGTCCCCACTTATATTTATGAGAGGTGCTTATTTGTGAATGGGCCTTAGTTTCCTTAATGTAAAAAGGATAGAAAAGGCCCAAAAAGGGTAAAAGAGGGAGATTATCATTTGGGGAAAACCCTAAAAAGGGTGGAACACTCACTGGAACAGTAGAGGGGTTTGAGGATTAATTGGACAGCACCTTCCCTCTCTCATTCCAGCCGCCAACCACACTCCATCTCCTTCTTCCTCCATTTTCTTCCATTTACACAATCTTCCACCATTCCATCTTCTGCCTTCCTTCACTTCCTCCATTTTCAACCACTGTAACCCATTTTTGGAGCTGGTTTTTTGCACATTTGCAATGGAGCAGCACTTACATTAGAGAGGAGCTTGGGCAAAGAGGAGTTTCATGCTTGAACAAGCTCTTGGCTATTTCTTTTCCCTTAGCTCTATCATTTTATTTCTCCATTTGTAAATTTGAATACACAGTTCTGTTATGAATGTTAGCTTTGGTTTTATTTTATGTTTTCTTGTTTTTAAGCTCACCATGGTCTAAATCTTTTAAGATAGGATGCAATGAACTTGTAATGAACCTTGTAGGTGATGTTTGCTATGTTATGTTAAGCATTTTTATTCAAAGTGTGTTTATGCTAAACGTTTTGAACTGAGATTGGCCACTTGGTTTAGGATAACAGCCCATCAAATATTGAAAGAGTTTGGTGAGTGGAAATCTTTGGGTAATATGGAGACTCTTAGGTAATGGACACATTAACTAAGCTTGATTAAGCTAGACATAGGCAATCAAGTCCATAGGGTGAACTGAATCATGCTTATTAGACAAGGGGGAACATAATGGGGGCTTAGACATAAGGTACTATTTACTTAACCCTAGTGAAAGTGACTGAAAAGCACAAACATAAATTCTGCGCCCAGGTGCTCTGCATAGGTGCCATAGCACTGGTTCACAACACTGATCCTGCATTATGATTTATTAGGAATTTGCAACCCTAGCTATTTTTAACCGTCCATTTTTACCACATCTTTTCAAGCTATTTTTAGTGTCATTTTCACTTTTAATTCACTGTTGTCATCATCTAAATTTAATGTGTTACTTGTTACTTTATTTTCTCATAAACTAGATTAGCTAAATTGGGAATTTGTGGAATTAACCGTAATCAATCCCCGTGGGAACGATCTTTACTTACTCTTTATTACTTGTTACGATTGTGTATACTTGCACATTGTACTTTATCGCAAACAGACCATCACCGGCCTCCACCCTCAGCCACCACCGCCCCTGTCCGTCTCTCTCTCGTCCCTGTCCCTGTCTTTCTCTCGCCCCACTGCCCCTCTTCCTGTTTCTCTTTCTAGCCCACCGCCCCTCTCTCGCCCCACCGCGGCGACTTCTCCCTCTCTCCGACCAGCCACTGCCTCTCTCACAGGCACGAACAGCCCAAGTAACTCTCCCAACCGGCGTGCACAGACTGACTGAAGCAGAAAACACGAGCCACAGGTCCTACCGAGTCTCCCACCGGTGCGCACAGCCCCACCAGCGCTCTCACTGCTTCTGGCACTGCCGCTGCGAGGTTGGTTCCATTCACATGTTCTTTAAATTTTATTATGTGATTAGGACTGAAATTGTGATTAGGGACTTAAATTCTGACTGTAATTTTGTTGAAATTTGGTATGATTATGGAAGGAACTAAAATTGTAATTAGGACTGAAATTGTAATTTTGGTATGATTTGTTGGTATGATTTTAAAATTGTAATTAGGACTGAAATTGTAATTTTGGTATGATTTGTTGAAATTAGGACTCAAATTGTAATTTTGTTGAAGTTTGAAAATAGGGACTAAAATTTGATTCTATGATTATGGAAGGAACTTGTGCATGTGCAATTTTGTATAATTGAGACTGAAATTTACATTAGAAATTATGCATGATTAGAATTTAATTTTTTTTACTATGTGCTTGTATGATTAGGAATTGAAAGTTTATTATTAAATCGCTGAAATATATAGGTTGTATGACATGATGGCCAAACCCTAATTTTAAATAGATAAATAGGTTGGCATGATAGTTAGGTTGTATGACATGATAATTAGGTTGTATTAGTGTATTATTGATAATTAGGTTGCATAAGAATGTGTTGATGTGTATTAGATAATTGTAAATATATTATTGTTAGATGTATTAAATATGTTATATATATTAAATATATTAAATGTTATTAATATCGGAGAAAAACCGATGTTAAATAATATATTAAATGTTGTTAATATCGGAGAAAAATTGATATTAAATTTTATTAAATATATTTTAATTAGCTTATTTTTTTATTTCTATGCTTGTTATTAGTATCGTAGAAAAGCCTTAGCTTCCCGTTTGAGGTTCAATATATTATTGAGTATATGTACTCTTCTAGGGTACCACGTGTTCATTGTATATTGAACCTTGAATTGTCCAAGTGGGACAGCTTGGGTAAAAACTTTTTCTTTACTCGTATAATAGTTGTTGCTTAATTCTCGTATCTTTATATTTGATAAAATTTCGGTTCGATTCATTTCCTTTTGTTCTCTAGGTGCATACTTAATCGCGGTATTCATAACTGCGATCATTTAGTATACTCAGAGACCAATAGGAAATGCTGCCAAAATTTTGTTAAGTATAAGAGATGAGAATTAAGGAAAGACTATTATACGAGTTCTGAAAAAGCTTTTTCTCGAATGGGATAGGGTCATACCATTTAAAGAAAGAGAGCAGTTCTAAGAATATCGTGCTGCTAAAATTGTCATGTTTAAATGTATCTGCATTTTTTTAACATGCATAAGATGAAATTTTTTCCTTCGAGTCATAGTTGGATGTACGATAGGTTGTATCCGGGGAGAAGGGGTTTGAAACAATCTTTTTGCATTGGGGTTGATGATTTTGTCAAAGCCGCAATGGCATATGAAGATTTTATAACTAATGGAGGGTAGAGAGGTATAGTTACACGAGCTCCATCGGGCAACTCATGTTAGGAAGAGTACCAGTGATTTCGTTGACGATCGGTCGAGATGGACCCAGGTAATTATAAAATATAATGAATATTTTTTTAATAATGTTTATATTGTTTTCTTACAAAAAAATTTGACTTATTTATTTGTTTATGCATGACAGGAGGAGTTTGAGGCGAGGATGTCTCAGATTAGATCTCAGACATCATCATCTTTCCCAGCTCAGAACCCTGAGGATCCATCTGTACCGCTCAAGGTTTGGGCAGATGTTGTTGGTGACAAGAAGAAGGGTCACCTATATAGTGCTGGAGACCAAGAAAGGGACCAGCTGCCTCAACATCGGATCATCATCGAGTAGTGGCTGTCATCGCTCTACCGTGGATGAATAGGAGTTTGTCGAGATGAAGCGGAGACTGGCCGCTTCCGAGGAGGAGAACCGTCGGATGAACGCATTGTTAGCTAAGGTGCTGGAGCGACAGGAACAGATGTACGAGATGCTAGCTCGCCAGTAGCCTCAGCCTCATCACAATCCGCCTCCTTAGCCTCCGCCGCCTCATGGTACTGATGATGTCGATGACGCGGATGGTTTAGAGCATCTCATGTATGATCAAGACTATCAGGATTATTAGTGATGTTTTGACTTATGTTTGTTATATTTTGATATTCTGAGGATATTTTTTATTTTATACTACGTTTCTTTTTTACTTTGCTTTTTAGTTTACGTTATCACATTTCTTAATATGGGATAAATTAATAATTAAATAACTAAATAATAAATAAATACATAATTTTAATCATTAAATAACTAAATAAATAAATAAATAAATAATTAATTATAATTTAATTAATTAATTAATTTTTTTTAAAAAAAATACAGAACCATATACTGACGGCCTTACCTGTCCGTAATCACCATTTGCCATTACTGACGGCTTGGACCGTCGGTAACTACCGAGGGTCGTGTCCGTCGGAAATTATCGACGGCCAGTCACCGACGGATTAAACCCGTCGAAAATTCCGACGGCTACAAAAAACTCGTCGGTAATCATTTACGACGACCATCTTACCGACAGGCGTAACAGCCGAGGATTTACCACTCTTTTGGGCTTTACCTCGCACTGCCACTCACAGGACTTCTTACCCCTTGGCAGTTTTTGCCTTTCCAAGGACTCGAACCTGGTCTCTAGGGTTTAAGTACACGAAAGCGTCCTTGCTATTACCAACTGAGCTAGTGGTAAATCCTCGGCTGTTACAAAAAAAAAGGAGCTTTTTTTTGTAACAGCCGAGGATTTACCACTCTTTTGAGCTTTACCTCGCATTGCCACTCACAGGACTTCTTCCCCCTTGGAAGTTTTTGCCTTTCCAAGGACTCGAACCGGTCTTTGGGGTTTAAGTACACGGAAGCATCCTTGCTATTACCAACTGAGCTACTAGCTCAAATGGTAATGGAAGGGCACTTTCGTGGTACTTAACCCTTAGCTCCCAAGTTCGAGCCCTTCGAAAGGCAAAAACTTCCTTGGGGGGAGAAGGTCGTGAGGTACACGCTAGGGAATGCCAGCTGTCAATTAATACAGTGGATTGCCCTAGGTGTTATAAAAAAATGCTTTTTTTGTAACAGTCGAGGATTTACCACCACTCTTTTGGGCTTTACCTCGCACTACCACTCACAGGACTTCTTCCCCTCTTGGAAGTTTTTGCCTTTCCAAGGACTCGAACCCGGTCTCTGGGGTTTAAGTACACGGAAGCGTCCTTGGTAAAAACAAGGACGCTTCTGTGTACTTAAACCCCATAGACCGAGTTCGAGTCCTTGGAAAGGCAAAAATTTCCAAGGGGGAAGAAGTCCTGTGAGTGGCAGTGCGAGGAAAAGCCCAAAAGAGTGGTAAATCCTCGGCTGTTACAATGGGCTTGAGGCCGTCGGTAGTTCGTCGGTAAATCACCATTACCGGCAGTTTTTGTGCGTTACCGACGGCCAACTTGTAGTGAAAGTACTATAGTGTCATATAATAGATAACTGAGATCTCAGGTCTTCAAAACATAATGAATAAGAAAATATCGGGCTATCTACAAATCTTTAGCTGCTACCAAGTCATTCCGAAGATGTCGCTACTCAACTATGCAGACTTGTCTAGTAGCCTCCTCTTTCTCTGTCACAATACTAAAAAATGGTTGTATGGTTCAGAAATTATGTCTAAGCTATATAAGGAAAAAGACTATACCAGGATAGACAGGATAGTCACACATATATGATCACACAACTTAGCATAATATTAAGATACATTCCCTAATAAACCTAAACATAACATATTATAACATAATTTAACATAACATGTCATAACCATGATGAGTAATTTCGATGCAGCCTATAACCAACTGGTCTCTAATTACTCTATATGCAATGTGGATCCATAACCATCTAAGTCAGGGATGACGAATAGGACCTCCGTATAAGGCTTAGTCCGGGTGATTCATCGCACAAATGATCTCCACTTAATACTCTCACCATTCTTGACAACGTTTAGTTACATGTCAGGGAGGCCCAACTCGAAAAGCGTCCTAGCTATGGTGGTGAACCACTCCTTTGTATAAGACTCCAACACATTACCTACCCCCAAGGTCGTACTGACCCCCACTAGAGCACTCCATCGCTTGCTTCCCCCTGAACTCACAACCTTTCATGAATGCATGAATGTACTGACAAAAGAAAACTTCCAACCATCCTTCGTCTTAACATCGCAGTCGTCACAATAATTCTCAGTGAGAGTAACAAATGTAGGTGCATAATAAGTCGTCGCTTAACTTGTCAGCATCGTAGCATCGTATTGTAAGTGTCACATCATAGCTCATTGGTCGTCATCTAGTTCACGTAACCTAATTCTAAATCATATTGTATCAGATCAATCACCCATGGTTCTTATTATCCTTAATAAATATCATAAAGTCCATCAGCGGGATTCACTAAATCAACTACATCCAAAAGCCCGCCATTAAGATCATCACCTAGCATCTAAGGCATTCTAGTAACTTGTAATCAGTTATACTACTCAACGTTATTGGTTAACATCATAACTTAGGCTAAAGTCCATAATCTATAACTGATAATCGGTTAACTATCAGGGTGTACAAAAAAGTGTAATCGATTACCCACTGGGTCGAACTATGTGATCGGTTGATTTTTGAATTGTAATCAGTTAACTAGCGTCTTAAAACAGAAAATTCAGCAGTATCCTATCATAATCCCCAAATCATCACCTACTTGGCCCTAGGATTCTAAAACACATCGAAATCATATTTCTATTCCTAAAATCATAGCATAATAGTGAATAAATCAATCAAACATGGCATATCATATCATAATTAAGCAAAATCACAAAGAATATACATACCGTTAATATACATCACCACTCAAGACTTAGAGTCATTGCTCCTACAATGGAACCCATATTAACAATAGTTATAACCATCAAGTAGCAGTTATAAACCTTGCTCCTACAAGGATTGGATAGAGAAAACAAAATGCGAGAAGGGAAATCGCATGAAAACCCAATAGTCATGATCCTCACTTGAAACCTCATATAAAGTAAACTCTCTCCCCCATACTCGGGAAGTATATCGAATCAGCAAGGTAGAAAATAAAGGATGCATTTTCCCATGAGTCTCTTTATGCAAGCTTGAATCAACAAGAAGGAGAAAAAAAGATTTAGTGTTACTAAGATTGAGGAGTAAACTTAGGAAAGCAATACCATATATTCTTTACCTGGATTTGTCTCTGAAAAGATTGCC
Organism: Calophaca sinica; assembly: GCA_037113605.1. Lineage (NCBI taxonomy): Eukaryota > Viridiplantae > Streptophyta > Magnoliopsida > Fabales > Fabaceae > Calophaca > Calophaca sinica. The sequence continues at coordinate 55,420,205 of CM073732.1, read as the reverse complement.
CTTTTATATCCAAGGTTGCTCTTTTATAGAAAAGATAAGAGAAAATATTTAAATTTGAATAGAATTCTTGGCCATAATGATAAGTTCAGAACTCTATCCAAATTTAACTTGATTAGGTCGTGTATCACAATTAGAGAAGGATTCTAATTGTTTTTAAAGTATTTGGACCATTAAGATAAGATTTAGATCAAATTTCTATTTTTGCAAAAATCCCTCATGTAATCGGTTAACTTCCATGTTGTAACCGGTTACATGTTAATCGGTTAACACTTCACGTGTAATCGCTTACACGTCATCGCCCCTGTGACGCCAATGTCTCACCCCGCAATGACAATGTTCACATTAATTCATTCAAATAAACAAGTATGTCTACAATGTGCAAAAATAAAATGTAAAACTAATTCCTAAAAGCACTACAATTAGTTGTCTCTATTGGCAGTTGCATAAGACTCAAAAAACTGGTTTCCCAACGTTGTAAGATGTCAATAAGTTTAGCATCAGTGAATGGTGTCTCTTTATTGAATATCTGCAAGTTGAAACATAATATGTTAAAACAATATTAGCTCATTTATTAAAAAACATAATTTATATAACTTATTAAAAATTATATTACCTCTGCCCATGAATCGACAATATCGCGGAGACAATGTTCAACATATTTCTCGTCACATGGTATCCATACTCAAAGTGTAGATGTTGTTACGGCGACTACAAATGAATTCCAAATTTGAATATAGTGAGTTAATATTATACACATTAACTACTATAAATTGTAAATGAATATCAGGTTTTAAACTACCTACTTTGGGGTAAATCCATGTAGGGTTCTTCTTTCTAACACCTTCAAGCTTCTGATATCCTATCATAGCTCTATGATAAAAGAATATTCATGTAAAGTAAGTCACAGTTTCGGCGTAATAATACATATCATAAAGCCAATGTATGTAAAATAAAAGCTTACAAATCAACTAGGGACTTGAAACCTGCACCCAACATTTTTCTTATTGAATACATCTAGACTACAAAATTATCACTAGGACAAATGATCAGCAATTGATAATGGGGAACAATTAGGGATGTAAATCATGAATTGACTTGTCTACAATAGCAGAAGTACAGACAAAAAGAAACTAGGCTACTAAGGTGCTAAGTATTGTTAATTAACATGTACTTACTAATGCAAGATGCTAGGTAACACACTCTTTTCAGTTCATGTAGCTTATTCCAGTGTTATTAAACCCGGACCGGTCATCGACCATGTCAGGGTACTGGGTCAGTGGGTCACTGGTCGGACCGGTGAATCACTAGTTGAACCGCATGACCCAGTCACCATTAAAAAATAAAAAAAAATTATGGCATATATAAATTTCATACTTCAAAAAACTATAAAAAAATCATACATTACCCCTCACCCCCACACACACACACATGTGTGTGTGTATGTATGTAACAATATAATATAATATTACAAACAAAAAAAGACTATAATACTAAAGCTGTTGAATAGACATTAGGCATGTACTATGTAGCCTCCTCGGCTGCTCTTGCAGCGCAACAGGCTATAAACTCATGACTCATAGCGCTAAATGTTATTTTTTTTAATTTCAATCTCAAAATACAACTGTAAAAAAACCATTTTTTTAATTGCAAGTACAGTCTCACTCAAGCTTTTCCACTCTCCCATACTTTCATTTTCGAGATTCGATTAAAGAGACTCGGGAGGATTTCTTTCTCACCGCCCCAAGCACCGTGGTGTCTCCATGAATGCCTTGCGATGGACAAGGGAATGCTGGAAAGCAGTGGAGATGCTGCGTTCTGTGAGTCTCTATGAGAGAACTCTATTTTGTTTGCGCCGGCTTCGACCTTTCTTCCTCTTTTTTATTTTTCCCATCTTGCAAAGCAAAACGACCTTAAGCATGACTCGGCCAGTTTATTCGGGATGACTGGGTCACCGGTTTCTTTAGAACTCGGTGTAGTAGAACCGAGTCGCGATGGGTTAAATGCAGATCTGATCCATTGAGTGACTCGAACCAGTCACATAGTCGATTCCCGGCTGGACCGGTCCAACCAGCCGGTCCAAGCCGGGTTTAATAACACTGGCTTATTCTGTTTGTAGGTCTGATTCACCACTGATTCACGACCTCTTGCACTACTAATCATGAATAGGTCCATGATTCAATACAAATCACTGTTGTCCTTCATTATACAGAAGCGATGTAGATACCTAAGATGTAGAAATAAATGTTAGTTATAATTAATACTTAAGAAGTTAACCAAATTTACAAATAATTGATACTTACGTCAACCAGTATTGTATAATACTTATGCGAAGCCACTCTCTACCTAAACACAATAAAATTGCACATGAGTATCATGTTCCAATACTAGTTTAATAGGTTCATCAAGGAAATGTACTATCAAAATCTCCATCGCCATATATGTACGTCCTAGTGAGTAGTGTCTTAAATCCTCTTCAACGCTCTCCCGCATATGAAATTCATCTCTTATTCAACAATTCATCATTTGGAACATCAAAGGTGAGCTACAACACACAATAAAATGGGGGTGTTAGTATATGATAATGTATATGGTTAAATACGATATAGATAAAAACATAGAGGGTAAAAACTAAATATCATGATATCTTGCCAAATCAAATCCTTCATACCACTCTCTGCATGATCCCAATCTACAGCCAATTACTAGCCTTGCATTGACCATGCATCCCCTTCAATGTCTAGTAGTCAAATCTTTTAACTTCGTGGCACATCTACACTTTTTTTGTGTTTAGATTGACTATCTGTGGGGCTGTCGTGTGGAGGAGGATGCTCGATGGATCATCCATGTGCATGTTTAGACAAAAAAGAATAAAGGTTAGAAACAATAATAAATAATAACTGATGAAGTATTAACTATAAAGAATAAAGATCAGACATCAATATAAGTAAAAATATTAACTATAAATAATGGATAAACAATAAACATGTATTAACTTATAAAGTCTTCGTGGTCAAGTAGGTATGTCCTCCCATATCCCTTCTCGATGATCATCACGAGTGGCTTGTACATCATTCACTTCACTTTCCCCAATGAAAGTAGGGCTTCGTATTGAGAAAGAAGGAGTCTCACAAATATCTAGAGTTGAATCTTGTTTTTCATCACTGCCATGCATGTTCCAAGTCCTAGGACATGCATGGTAGTGATGAAAATCAAGATTCAACTCTAGATATTTGTGAGACTCCTTCTTTATCAATACGAAGTCCTGCTTTTATTGAGAAAATTGAAGTGGACAATGTACATGCCACTCGTGGGAGGACATTCCTACTTGACCACAAAAGACTATAAGTTAATAGATGTTTGTTATTTATCCGTAATTTTGTAGTTAATATGAATTTTTATGCTGATGTCTTACCTTTATTCTTTATTGTTAACACTTTATAAGTTATTATTTATTATTGTTTCTGACCTTTATTCTTTTTTTTTTGTGTCTAAATAGGCACATGGATGAATCATCAAGCATCCCTCCACCACACGGCGTCCCCACAGATAGTCAGTCTTCACAAAAAAGAATAGACGAAGTTAAAAGATTTAACCACTAGACGCCAGTCTGGTGAGAGGTATGAGATTCAGTTTGATGAAGTTATTGGCCAACCTTTTGGAGTAAACAAAGATAAGTTCAAGAGTTATGTGGGGTTGCTTGCTCAAAGCAAGGCTAGTATTTTGGCTAAAGATTGAAGTCATGTAGAGAGTGGCGTGAAGGATTTCATTTGGCAAGATATCACGGTATTTAACTTTTACCCTCTATGTTTGTACCTATATTGTATTTAGCCATATATGTTGTTGCATACTAACACCACCATTTTTTATGTGTACTATAGCTCACATTTGATGTTCCAAATGATGAAAATCTGAAGAGGAATTGTTTTTCATATGCGGGTGAGCGTTGGAGGGGATTTAAGACACAACTCACTAAGACGTACATATATAGGGATGGAGATTGAGAAGTATAGTTTCATTTCAGAGGAAACATAATGGAGGTTTGCTGAGATCCGACAAGACCCTAAGTTTTAGGTTAGTTAGAAATATAATTTTATTTACTTGGGCATGCAAATTTATTTTTTTACTGAATTTTCTAGTGTGTTTTTTATAATAGGATAAATGACAAAAGGCGAAAGAAAATCAATAAAAGAATCGCTACCCCCACATATTGTCTTGTGGGGGTTATGAAAAACTTAAGGAGATGATGAAGGAAGAGAAATTGACACAATGGCAGAAAGCATTGAGTGATTCTGCCTCAATTGTCGATCCTCCATCTCCACCGACACGCGATGAACTATGGAAGAGAGCCCGACAAAAGCCAACGAGAAATTATACTTCTAAAGCCTCACATGATGTTGTTGACAGGACTGTAAGTAAATATTCAACTCTAATTGTAGTTGTAATAAGCTTACACATTGTCTTACACATGGTTTTTGTGAATTATATGTTGTAGGATTCCCTTGTTAAGCAGAGCACGCAAGGAGATTTTGTTCCATATGGACGCCAAGATATCTTGACTACTGCCATTGGAACACCTGAGCACCCTAGCTGTGTCCACACGGCTGGACGATGTGTGGGCATACAAAAGTACTTTGGACCACCTTTACGTTATATGACCCCTCCCCAAGAGGTATTCCTAGCGAGCAGTTATATGCCATCAAGGAGAAGATGCGAGCAGAGCTTGCACAAAGTATAGATGAACGGATAGAGAAGGTGGTGATAGGGTATGTATAAGCTGACACAATAAAAATAAATTTGTCAACTTTAAGAATGTAACTAAGGTTCATGAAATTTGATGCAAAGGTTGGCATCTATGGGTTACTCCCAACAAAGCCCGGATGACCAACCTTGTTCTCCTAAAGCTACTGTATGTGCGAGTGCTAAGGGTTTGTTCAGCTACCCTATCCATTGAGGATGAGCATCCTTATGAACTAGATGATGTTAAAAAATTGTGTTTATTGGGGATGGAAATTAATAGAAATTCCAGACTACCTTTGGAGAATGATATGTCTATGGATTTTTTTCATCGAAACAAAGGATATTATGGACCTTTGTATATGTGGCCGGTGGCTATCAATAACTGTTCTATGATTGTGGTGCACGTAAGTATCAATTATTTGTAAATTTAGTTAACTTCTTATGTATCAATTATAATTAGCATATATTTCAACATCTTATATATCTGCACCGACTCTGTATCACGAAAGGCAACAGTCATTTGTACGGATTCTTGGATCCATACATGATTAGTGATGCGCCCGACCATGTACATGAGATGGTTCAGGTCTACATACAAAATAAGACGCATGAAATGAATAAAGTGTGTTACCTAGCACCATACTACCATCAGTAAGTACATAGTTGCCAAGTTTCTTCTTGTTTGTGCTTCTGCTATAGTAGACAAGTCAATTCATAATCTACACGACTAATTGTTCCCCTATGCAGTCAGCATTTTTAGTTATTCATCCTTTGTCCTAGTGATTATATTGTAGTCTGGATGTGTTCGATGAATAAAAAGCCAAATGCAAACATCAAGCGCATAGTTGATTCGTAAGCTTTTATTTGTCATACATTGACTTTGTGTGTATTATTTCTCTGAAATGTATAACTTACTTTTCATGAATATTCTTTTATCAAAGGGCCATGTTAGAATATTTGAAGCTGGAATGTGTTAGAAAGAATAAGGAGCCTACATGGGTTTACCCCAAGTAGTTTAAAACCTAAGATTCATTTACATTTTATAGTAATTAATATGTATCATATTTACCCACCATATTCAAATTTGGTATTCATTTGTAGTCACGACAACCATCTGGAGGATATGAGTGTGGATATATGTTATGAAAAAATATGTTGACCATTGTCTCCACGGATATGGTTGATTCATGGGAGGAGGTAATAGAATTTTTAACCAACCTTTTGCTGTTTTGCACTTTTGGGCCTGTTATTATCTTTTTGGTTTTAGCATAGTGGTTTATTATATTTATGTTGTATCATACTGGTTTAGTTTTACATTAGCATGACATACTGATATTAGCTTGAAATGGTTATAGTTTAATATTGAGCTAATTATGTTTCAACTTGCAGTTATTTGATGATGAAGCTCACATTGTTATACGTTAACATAGCTCACATTATTTTCAACCTTGTTGAGTTAGTCATTTTTATATATGTATTGTTAATTTTCATCTTTTTGGCTTGGTGTTAAACATTGTCAGTGTTTTTCCATAATTGATGTTGGCCATATGGAGCCACCCTTGGGACCATATTTGTCGTTGGTCTGTTTGAAATTTTACAAGGTAGAACGAAAATACAAAAAAGTTATCTAAAAAAACTACACTTTTCATTTACATCGGTTAATGCAAAAATCGATGTAAAAAGGTCAAGGTCTCCTTTTTACATCAGTTATGGTAAAAATTTATGTAAAAAGCCACTTTTTACATCGGTTTTGGTATTAATCGATGTAAAAAGTCCCCACATTCTATAACGACTAATTCTAAATCGCCTAAACAACCGATGTAAAAAGTCATTTTTAACTGATGTAAAATACTCAAACTGCACTAGTGATTTTACGAAAAACGGGATGGGTAAAGGAGTTGAACAGCCAATGATAATCACTCATGATGTACTCGTGAAGGAAAGACTCGCGATATTCAATATTTTCGTTTATTTATAATCGAAACCAACCAGACCGGGCTGACTGGTCCTTTAAAAAGAACATATATATGGGACCTTAACTTAATTAGACCCTGACAAGAAGGTAGTGTTGAGCACACTTCCTAACCGCCAGGCTATATATTTTATGCTTGGAATACTTTTGGAACTTTTAATATATGTAGTCCATCTATTATTTTTCAAAAAATAAAAATTGAAAAGCGAAGTTACAAAGATTCAAACCCTAATTCTCAAAGATGTTTGACATGTAGCTAAGCCGCTACACAACAACTAGTTTTGGTTAAATGTATTTTATTCTATATACTAAATATTATATTAAATTTTGTAATAATATTATTAAATTACTATCGGTTCAACAACTGTTTAACCACAGTTAGATCATTAAACCTTAAATCAGTATCATCAGCGGTTTAATGATCGGTTTGGTTTTCAAAACATCGGTTGAAAAAATTGCCTCTAAAAAATGAAATTCCAGCTTAAGCTCCGGGTGAGCGGACTAAAAAGTGTTGTCTATCCAAGAAAGACGCCTAGCAATGATTAATGCAATAAAAAACGGAAAAAAAAATACGATATACAGTTCGTTGTATTTGATCAAAATTCATTTGTACAATATGTACTCCAATACCAACTGTACTCTCTCTTATGGATCCCTTAAGAATTAAGTTCTCATAAAGTTAAGACAGCTTGAGGGCACACTGAACTGACTCTGTTCAAAGACCAAAGAGGTGGGGAACTTTCTCGGAAGACTTCAGCCTTCATACACAGCTATACATAAATGCCTTTGCCTAAAGATGAGTACATATACTAACCAAAAATAAATATATACTATATCTAGTAAAGCTGAAAAGGTAGAAAGAAAGCAAGCCCACAAAGCTTGTTTTGATCAAAAGAAATCTATACGGGTACGAAGTACGCATCCAACTTTAATTTAATTACAAGCATAAAATAAGTGGTTGTGTAAGTAATATTAAATGCATCGCTTAGCAAGATATGACAAAAATATAGATATGATAAGAAGGATGAAAAAAGAGTAAGATATGATGATTTTGATAAGGTTTTTGTTTCCCCTTCAAATGTTTAATAATTCACCGGATAACATTATATTATCAATTATATTATCATCACTAGTGCAGAAAATGTCTTTTAAATCGGTTAAAATGACCCTTTTAAATCGGTTTTGAAACCGATTTCTATACAGCCGTGATAGTATGTGAGCATTTTTTAAATCGGGCTTTGAACCGATCTAAAAGAGTCTTTTAAATCGGTTATAAACCCGATTTAAAACTTTTATAAAACCGATTTAAAATATAATTTCTAAACGCTTTTCCTTTGATAAAATGTTGTCTTTTAAATCGGTTTAATTCTAAAACCGATTTAAAAGGCTATCTTTTAAATCGGTTATTTTTATAACCGATTTAAAAGGTCATATTTTAAATCGGTTTTTAACGTAACCGATTTAAAAGATAGCCTTTTAAATCGGTTTTTGAGTTAAACCGATTTAAAATGTCCCTTTTTTTAAATATTTTTTTTCTTTTTCGTGGTTGCCAACTTACCGACCCATTTGACAGACAAAACACACAAACATCAAAACCTACAGAACCATTCAACAGACAATCATTCAACTATCTCACAAAACTAAAATCAAATACCATCACTTCAAATATTACATATAGTTCAACAAATCATCAAGTTAACATACATTAATTTACACAAAAAACATGATAAAACACACAAATTAGTTTCCAACTACACTTAGTCATTTGTTATCTAAGGATTGCTTTCGCTCCGAATAAATTCTTATAAAAAACTCTGCCCAAGTTTGCCGAATGTGGTCAATTTCCTCAGAGCCAAATGGTGACTGATCATTAGTTGAAACAAAATTATAGTTAAGTTAAACCAGAGAAAATAGACCATTATGTTAAAAAGTGCATAATTACAAAAGGTTAAAAATTGAATTACATCTTTCTAATTATCAACAACAACCTCAGAGACATTGGTCAACATATGTTTCATGACATAGTACCCACAGGCATATGAATTATTTTGTTTCGGTACCTACAAATTAACGAATACCAAAGTTGAATATAATGAGTAAATTATTATACACATTAGCTATTATAAACCGTAAATGAATATCAAATTTTAAGCTACTTACTAAGGGCACAAGCCATTCAGGTTTATTTTTTTTTTTCAGACCACCTGTCAGCTTATGATATCCAGCCATAGCTTTGATAACAGAATATTCATGATAAGTAAATTATAAAGTTAAATAATACATATCACAAAGTAAGCTAATTATGACAAACAAAAAGCTTACGAATCAATTGTGCGCGTAATGGCTGCGCCTGGCTTATAATGCAACGAACACATCCAGACTATAAGATTTTGACTAGGCAAAATGATCAGCAATTGCCAATGGTTGCTGCGATATTGGGCAACAATAATGGTGTATCAGAATCAACAGACAAAAGAAAACTAGACTACCAATTTAACAATACAATTAGTAACATTTACTTACTCATTCACATACGGTGCAAGGTAACATGCTAGGAATAATTGAAAGATACCATAAAACCTTCGCAGGAGGACCCTTTCTACTCACCTCAGAACTATCATTATCACCATCCTTCTTTTTGTACCGTGATGTATTACACGTTGGGCACTTATTCAACTCTTTAAACTCGTTCCGGTATAATATACAATTGTTGGGCATGCGTGTATTTTTTTATACTCCACACCCATCAGACACAATATCTTCTTCGCCTCATAGTTACGGTTCGGCAATGTGTTACCTTCTGGAAGCATGTCCTTTAACAACTCAAGCAATTCAGTGAAGCTTTTATCAGTCCACCCATTTATCGCCTTCAAATTGAACAATCTCAACACCGCTGACAACCGTGTAAACTTTGTGCACCCCGGATACAAAGACTCTTCCTTGTCACTGCATAGAGTATCATACACATGTGCTCGCTGAAAAGACTCGTGTCCAATATCACGAATCATGTCCTCTAGTCGATCATCCATATCAACATCAACTTTCTCTCTTTGGGACACACTTGGCTTGCGTAACACTTCACCGTGCCATATCCATGTCGTATAACCCTGTCAAATCCCATCAACACGAAGATGATCCCGTATTTCGTCAACTTCTAGTGGATTAATATTCAAACAATTAACACTAGGACAACAAAACTTGTTGGAACCTAAACGATTGAGAAGTTTAGACCCTCATTGTAGCGACCGAAAAATCCGGAGGGATTTTATTCGAGTTTAATGGAGCCGCCACCAATAATTTATTTCGAAGGAAAAAATATTGGAAAAAACCTTTTTTGAAGAAAATGGTCCTTGAGACCAGATTTGGGTTCGGGAGTCGATTATGTGTAGGGAAGGTATTAGCACCCTACAACATCCTTTCGAAAAAGGTTACCTCTAATTAATTGTGCAAATCTTATTAACTTCTAAAAAAATATTTATTTCCCTTTTATAAAAAAAAATTTAACCAAGATAAAAAAAGAGGACTTAATAAAAGTCGTTTATTTTTGCGCTTGACAGGAGTATGCTCCTGCTCCTACGTATCTCCGGGTGCAGTGGAGAAATCAAAGGCTACGTAGTTCTTGGGTAGAAAATGGTTGTGTGTTGGTTGATTTTAATTGTATATTTTTTGATGGAAAAAAAGGTAGGTTTTGTAGGGACCAAACAAGAAGCAATCAAGAGTGGTCCTCACTAACAACCTATTTTGTTTATAAAATTAACGGTGTTAAGTAATGATCAAACGGAAGCAATCTCGAGTGATCATTACTAGTAAAAAAAGATTGATTTTATTTTTATAAAGATGATGGGTTTTCATGGGGACCAAACAAGAAGCAACCAAGAGTGGTCCTCACTAACGACTCATTTTTATTTAGAAAATTAAGATATTTGTAATGACTAAACGGGAAGCAATCTCGAGTAATCATTACTAGTAAATTAATTTTCGTGATTTTTATCAAACGTTTTTTTAAGAAAAAATAGGGTTTCGATATTTGTATGTGAAATTTGGTTGAATAAAATTGTACTAGTTTGACTAGTAAAAATAAATAAATAAAAAGGGTAAAGCGGTTCAATGGATAGAGAAAAAAAAAAAACTAAACACGCGTAAGTGTAACTCACTGGGAAGGGGGAGAATTAACAAAAATAAAAGAAAAAAATGAAATGAACTAAATATGTACAATTATCATTCTTTATTAAATAAAGAAAATAAAAGAAATGAAATAAATAATAAAAAGAATAAAAGAAAGCAGGGGTGCCATTGAGTGGGCTGAGGCCCCCAAAAGAGGAAAAAAAATGGATTAAGAAAAAAGGACGGGTAGCGTAGGAAGGAGGGGTGGGCTGACCCAGTCAATAAAAAAAAGCAAATAACACAAAACAACAAAAAAAAAACAAAAAAAATAAATAAGATAAAGGGTATCACTTCTTCCTTACGGGTTTCATTTGAAACCCTAGTGGGAAGGAAAGGCTGCCTTGGCCTTGAGGGGGAGACAATGAGGAGGTCGCAAGGCGTCGAGAGAAAAAGCGGGGGAGAGAAAAGAGAGGGAACGTTGGGGAAAAAGAGAATGAGAAAGGCGAGTAGAGAGATCGCCATGAGAAAGGAGGCCGCGAGGGAGGATGAGAAGAAGCGGCCGACGCGCGCCATCCTTGGCCGCGCGCGGCCGCAAGTGGGGGAGATCTATGGTGAGGGAAGGATGGGTTGGCACAAGGAGGAGGTGAAGGAGGAAGAAGAGAAACCTTTTTTTTTCTTCTGCTTCTTCTTTCTTCTGTTTGCTTCTTCTGCGTTTTTTTTCTAGTTCTTCTCTTTTTTCTCTCAATTTTCTCTCAAATTATTGTGTATAATTGGTACCAAGAATGAGATATCCAATTCTGAAATTAAGTGCAATTTTTCTTCCGTCCCCCCCCTTTTTTCTCTCTTCTTGCTCTACTATTTATAAAAAAAAAAAAAAAGGTTCAGTTTGTCAACTTGAGGTTGCAACTTGTATGCTAAGTGTGTGCTAACATGTGCAAAGTCTGAGATGGTATCAATGGTTTGAAAAAAAATATTGGAATCAGCCGTGACTTCAACAATGGTGCTCCCCCTTTTTTTGATTAAATTGCCTTGTTTGTCAAACTTGGTTGGCAGATGAAGAAAAAGTAAGAGGTCTATGGGGGACATATAGCTGTAAGACATAGTTTGTAGAGTGGCTGAGGAGATATACAGAGGACTTTGGTGAAGATATGCAGATGACTTTGTGAAGGGTGAAGATAAGAGTGTGGAAATCTGACTTTGTTTTCAGTTTTGGATTTTGGTTCTTTTTCGGTTCTAGAACGCTCGTAATGGACTCTTGTAATGGACAATTCTTGCAATTGGGCTTAAATTGGTCCAAAATAATTTATGAGGATTTGTCCGTTGCAGCAATAAAAAATTGGAACACGGATACGGAAATGATTCTCGGACACACTTGGTGTCCGACATCGTATTTCCAAACGACCTCTCCTCAGCTCGGCATACGATCTCCCCAGCTCGGCATACGATCTCCCAAGCTCGGCGTACGACCTCTCCACACAGCTCGACATACGATTTCTCCACACAGATCGACATACGACCTCTCCACACAGCTCGACATACGACCTCTCCACACAGCTCGGCACGCGACCTCAGCTCGGTACGCGACCTCCCCACAGCTCGGCACGCGAACTCTCCACAGCTCGGTATACGACCTCTCCACACAGCTCGACATACGACCTCTCCACAGCACGGCATACGACCTCTCCATAGCTCGGCATGCGACCTCAGCTCGGTACGCGACCTCCCACAAAGACGCGGCCTGCGACCTCGGCTCGGCAAGCGACTTCACTCGACGCGACCTCCACACGGCTCGACGCCGACCTCGGCTCGATGCGCGACCTCCCTCGGCTCGGACGCGACTTCCTCCACGGCTCGACGCGTCCTCGGCTCGGCGGCGACTTCCACCGCGATCTGCGACCTCCCACGGCTCGGACCGCGCGACCTCATTTCGATCTGCGACCTCCCACTGACTCGGCCGCGCGACCTCAGCTCGGCACGCGACTTCCCCACAGCTCGGCATACGACCAAAAAAAAAAAAAAGACACAATAAAAAAAATGAAAATATGAGCGGACAAAATTGGGGTATAACAGCTGCCCCTCTTTAGGTATATTTTATTAGAAAATGCAAACAACAATGGTTGTTATATTTTTGTCATAAAATAGAGCTAAAGATAAATACACTAATTTTGTCTTGAACTTGACGTGAGGAATGACAATGAGAGATCAACGCTTGATGCGTTTAATCGGAAAGTGATAAGGAAGGAATACGGCCAGGTCGGATACTAACGAGGTAATCTAAAAGCAATAAAGAGGGATTAACGCTTGGCGCGTTTATCAGAAAACTATAAAGAAGGATCTCCGCCAGGTCGGGTACTGACGCGGTGATCGGAAAGCAATAATGAGGGATTAACACTTGGCGCGTTTATCAGAAAACTATAAAGAAGGATCTCCGCCAGGTCGGGTACTGACGCGGTGATCGGAAAGCAATAATGAGGGATTAACGCTTGGCGCGTTTATCAGAAAACTATAAAGAAGGATCTCCGCCAGGTCGCATCGACGGTGATCGTAAAGCAATAATGAGGATTAACGCCGGGCGCGTTTATCAAAAACTATAAAGAAGGATCTCGCCAGGTCGTCTTGACGCGGTGATCGGAAAGCAATAATGAGGATTAACGCATGCCGCGTTTATCAAAAAACTATAAAGAAGGATCTCCGCGGTGGCATCGACGCGGTGATCTAAAGCAATAATGAGGATTAACGCCGCGCGTTTATCAAAAACTATAAAGAAGGATCTCCGCCAGGTAATCGACGCGGTGATCGGAAGCGAAAGAGGGTTTGACGTCAAATAAGGTATTGACGCGTCGATGGAAAGCAATAAAGAAGGATCGCCGCCAGGTCGGGTACTGACACGGTGATCGGAAGGTTCGACGCCAAGTAGGGTATTGACGCGTCGATGGGAAGCAATAAAGAAGGATCGCCGCCAGGTCGGGTACTGACACGGTGATCGGAAGGTTCGACGCCAAGTAGGGTATTGACGCGTCGATGGAAAGCAATAAAGAAGGATCAACATCAGGTCCGGAACTGATATGTTGGTCAAAAAAGCAATAATGAGGGACTACCGCCAGGTCGGGTACTGACGCGGTGATCGGAAAGCAATAAAAAGGGGTGATGCTCGGCGCATTTATCAGAAAATTATAAAGAAGGATCTCCGCCAGGTCGGGTACTGACGCGGTGATCGAAAAGCAATAAAGAGTGAGCGATACTTGGCGTGTCGCTTAGAAAGCAAAATAAAGGACCAATGCTAGGCGCATTGTTTGTAAACGAGAATGAAGGATCAAAATTTGGTGCACGGACCAGGTGTAACAAAACGGCTAAAAGGTGGTGATATGAAGATGATGCACGGATATATGGTATGTGATGCATGTATGCAATGCGATTATTATTTTTACTGATTCCTCGTCCGTATGATCTCTATTGCTTAAAGATATGGGACGGACCGAGATTCATCGGATTTAGTCATGCTATGCCTTCGATCGAGGGAGCGCGAGTTATCGATGCAGCGCTAATTATTTTTTAAAGGTAATCCTTTTGCCCTTTTTGAAACTTATTTGTTGAGATTTGACGTTTCCTCGTGATTCTTAAGATGTATATAATAACTGTAATGCTTTCCCATATCATCACATGCTTCACAATTCAGTGTCTATTATCATAAAACAACATTTTGAAATACGAGAACGGAGGTGTTTGGTATTCAAAAGAAGAGTTATGTGTACAAGGACTGAAGTTACACAGACTTGAAAATACATCAAGAAAAATGCAGGAAGAAGAAAAAACAAAGAAAGACAATAACTAAGCAGATATTTTATAGCTTGTGTCTTTGTAGGAACAAATGTCAGCTTCCCATATCCATAACTTTGATTACTCATTGCTCAACCTCTGGAAATGTATAAAATTGCCCCGGTTGGGTAACTTGAACCTCTTAATGCATTAGCCAACTTTATTGTCCAATTTCGGACCTTAACTTTGCTTGGATCGCTCTTTCGAAGTTTTCAATCCAACAGTCACTCTAATTTTTGCCTAGGTCGCCCTTTCAGGTTTTCAACCTAGCGAGCTCTTTTTTGTAGCTCTTTTTGTTGTTTTTATTGTTGTTTTTTTAGGCATTATATTTTTTGACTGCATCGAGTTTCTTTGGAAGTGGGGATTTTCGCCGCCCATCCTTGTGAGGATTAGGGCCCTCAGGAAAAGACTTTCTTTACGATATATGGGCCTTCATAATTAGGTCCATTTTCCACGAGCATCCTTTTGTATGGGCAAAAACTTCTTTAGTACTAAATCTCCTTCTTGAAATTCCCGAAATGAACTTTCTTTTCAAAGGCCCTTTTCATCTTTCTTTGATATAGCTATCCATGACATAAGGCCATCACTCTTTTCTCTTCGATGAGGTTTAGTGATCCAGTAGAGCCTGGACCCATTCTCGCCTCTTTTAGTTTCATTTCCATCAATACCCTTAGCGAGGGATTTTGACTTCAATGGGAAGTCTTTGCTTCCATTCCATATACCGATGAGAATGGGGTTGCCCTGTTGAGGTGCGAATCGAAGTTTGATAACCGTGCAAAGTAACAGGAACATTTCATGCCAATCTCTAATTTTTACCACCATCTTTTGGACAATCTTTTTCGTTTGCGGCCTCATTGCCCCATCCATCTTTGGGCGGCATGGTGAGGAATTACGATGTTGGATCTTGAAGTTATTACACAAATCTTTCATCATCTTGTCATCCAAGTTTGTCCCATTATCAGTGATGATCTTATTTGGCAGACCATGGTGGCGGATCAGATTCCACATTTTTGGTAAAGCAACTGCAACAAGGAGTTTATTTGGATTTCCTCTTCCAAAAATCAAGTTTTGAGAAAATATGAGCAATTTGATTTTGATCGGAATGGACTTTATTAGGGTTGTAACGTGGCCATGGGTTGAAGGGTCACAAAAGAAAGGATATTTCAGGCTCAAAAAATGTTTGAGGTATATTTTTTTTCAACAAGGATTTTTAGTGCAAAGATGCACTTTGATGGTTGCTAGCACAATTGTCTTTTCTTGCTTTGGCATTTTTATTTAATTTTTTTTATTCTTGCAAGCGTCTTTTGTTTTGCCTTTTTTTTAACAGACGAAATTGAATAGATTATTGTGCTAGTCTCCATTGGATGAGTGATCCTTGTTCAGGGTATTTAAAAGAAAATTTTTTGTTTTTTAGGCTCAAAAGGGGTAGCAAGGGATGTATATATTTTTTATTTTTTGGGATAGAGAAAAATGGCCAAACTTCATCTCAAAATCTTATTGCTCAAATTTTCACAAAAAATAATTTTTGGCAAATTACGACTTTGCTTTACCTTTTTCTTTCTATTTTTTATTAATTCCCTTTTTGTCACTTTCAGTACTCAAATTGATTATTTCAAGTTCTTCCTCGTGGATTAAATCACTTTTGCTTCTCGTACCATCAATCTCATCAGTTCAGAAGGTGTTTCCCAATTGTCCTCATGGGGTAGTCAAAGTATGAGTCACTGACATCGTCATTTTCAAAGACATTAGTTAAAATCGACGAAAAGAAGAAACGAAAAAGAAGAAAGGGAATGGAAAAGAAAAAAAAGAAAAGGGAAATGATTAGAAAATTCAAAAGTGTATTTTATTGATAAAGATACTGAAATGAAACATGTGCGCCCTTTTGACAATAAATCATCCTAAAGCCTTAGGCAGAGCAATAGGATTTGCATTACAAATTTATTATGAATCAAACATAACAGGAAACTCAACAATTTCCAAATTTCCAAGTTTTTCACTCGACGGGCAAGGGTGGACAAGGTTGACGATGTTGTCTTCAGCACTGCGATCATCTTTGACAGTTGCTATTTGGGTTCAACATTCTTGCGCTCTGAAAGCTTTGTCTGATGTCGCAAATAGAGACATTCTTATCATTTGGTTCTCTGCCTTCCGACTTAGCTATTAGAGGTTGGTCCCGAAACTCCTCAGTGATGGCATTGACTGCTGGACCTCCATGACCTGGTAGGGAATTATTACCCACATTAGGGTCATCCTCTTTAAAACTCAATAATTTGGCATTGATCAGATCCTGAACCACGTACTTCAAGGCTTTGCAGTTTTCAGTTGTGTGACCTACTGCCCCTGCATGATACTCACATTTGGCGTTTGGGTCATACCCTCTTGGGAAGGGGGGTTGGAGCGGTTTCATTGAGCGCGGGGAGACCAAGGAATTACTGATGAGGTGATGGAATAAATTAGTATAGGTCATGGGAATAGGGTCAAATTGGACTGCTTTTCTCTCTTGGTCGTTTGGTTGTTTCTGGCTTTGGTTTGGCTGAGTGGGTGAATTATGAGAGGCAGCGGCAATGTATGGAGGTGGAAAATAAGGGTATGGGAAAGGCTGCGGGAAGCTAGTAAAGAAATGGGGTGACTTTCCTTGGGTATGTCCTCCCTGGCTCGTCATCACAGCATTAGTTTCCTCTTCCTTCTTCTTTACGAAGTTTGTTGGGGGTCTCTTGATATTACTAGTTCCAGCAAAACTTTGGGCAATCTTTCCATTTCTCATTCCTCCTTCAACTCTTTCCCCTACGATGACCATATCTGAAAAGTTTGATGATACACTTCCGATCATTTTGTCATAGAAGGGTGATTGAAGAGTATCCATGAACATGGCCACCATTTCTTTTTCAATCAGAGGCGGTTCCACTTGGGCTGCCAGTCCTCTCCATCGTTGGGCATATTCCTTGAAAGTCTCATTGTCTCTTTTTGCCATGTTTTGCAAACCGTGCATTCGTCAGAGCCATATCAATGTTATACTTATCTTTGCTTCAAGAAGGCATCCGCCAAATCTTTCGGCCCGAATATGAGATCGTTCAAGGTGTGTATACCAACTCGACGCTGCCTGTTAAACTATCCTGGAAGAAATGAATCAAGTTTGTCATCATGTGCATAGGGCGCCATCTTCCTACAAAGACATGGTCAAGTGGCTTTTCGGGCAAGTTGTCCCTTTATACTTGTCGAAATCCGGCACCTTGAACTTCGGTGGTACAACCACATCCAGTACGAGACAAAGATCTGAAGCGATATTTGAACCGAGATAACTTACTCCTTCTACAGCTCTTAGCCTATCTTCGAGGATTTGCAACCGTGTCGATTTAATCGATTCCCAACCGGATGCTTAGATTGGGTCCTCCCATAGCTGGAGAACAGGCAATGCGATTAGTCTGGGGATTCAATGGATTTCCTTGAATATAATAGGGGTAACCAAATGGTCGGTGATTCACCACGGGGGTCACTACGGGCGTACTGACTCCTTGAGTATTCCCGACATGAGATGGTGCATAACCAGGTGGAAAGGTGTATGTCATGAAGCCAGGAGTTGAGCGTTGAGCTGGTGTGGTTTTGATTCGGAGCCGGATCCTTGAGCCACATCTTGCACAACAAGTGCTTGGGAATCAGTTTCTGTAGAGTTATTGTTAGCACCTGGCGGTGTATAACCGGGCGAGAGGCCAAATAGTGGGAACTGTTGTGCCTGTGGGCCTTGAGGGTTATGGTTTGCAGTATCATCATTGGCCATAGGTGGCGTGTAACCAGGCGGGAGTCCGTAAAGTGGGAACTGTGGTACTTGATTCTGAGGGTTGTTAACTGGTGAGTGTGTAGGACCCTGCGGGTAAATTGCAAAAGGTAGCATCATCCCTTGGGTATTGAGAGCATATTGCAACTGCATAGGACCGAAGCCAGGTGGGTGGGAAGGTGTAGCTTGACTTTCATCATTCACTGCTGGAGATACCCCATCTGCAGCCTTGTCTTTGTTTAGGGATTGCAGAAGCTCCAAAACTTTGCTCATCTGTTCCTTCAGCTGGTTGACGTCCTCTTTCATCTCTTGGTTCTTGGTCATCCATGATCCTTGATTGAGAGCGAGTTCGATAAGGGTGTCGAGGAACCAGTTTGTTTGATTATTTTCTGATGATTTTTAAAAAAATGATATGAGTATGTAAGAAAAGAAAAATGAATGAATGTGGATGCATGAATCTATTTATTTGTGCCAAGGAATCGTAGGCCTCATTGTTTTGACATGTATGAGCTTCTTTGAAACTGTTTCACAATTTGATCTCATATTATTTCACAAAATACTTGCAGCCAAGCTCTTGAGTTCCTATGATTCTCTGGCGACCTAAAATGAAATGAGAATGAATGATATTATTTCTTTATTTTCAACATGTGTTTTTGTTTTTTTGGCGTATGAATGCATGAGGATATAATGTTGGATGATGATGATTATCATTTGTATGCATGAAGATATGTGTTTTTGTAGACCCTTTTATGCATGGACGTGATATAACATATTTTTGGTGGAAGGACAAAAGGGACATGATGCCCTTGTGTCTTAAGTGGGTTAAACCTAAAATTAGAGATTTTCTAACCTAAGGGGTCTATAGTCTTGTATTAAGTGATAGATCTCATGGTGGCTCTAATCACATTCTCACCAAAGGCCTCTAGAGCTAAAGTCTCCTCCTAAATATTAACCACAACGATAGATAACTATCCGGTGCGAAATACTCAGAGGGAGCACACTCTAGATGAAGTTCTCGCAATAGCCAGAAGGAAAGCAAATTCCAATTGACCATCACCGAACCTCCACTCAACTTAAGCTTTGCTCTGACCCGGGTATAGGGCCTTACTCACATGTGTGTGCGAACGTGTAGGTGCGGTGTGTGAGAGGGGCAACCCCTAACACTACCCAAGCTGCAAAACAAACAAAGCATACAAATATAGTCGTCTATCCTAATGTTCAATATTCTCAACAAATTAAAATTAAACAAATAATAAATAAATATTTACAAAAGAAAATAAATAAATAAATAAATAAAGATAAAAATAAAAAGAAGGGGAATTAAAAAAGAATAACAAAAAAATGAAGTTAATTATTTGGCACAATTAATCATGTTAGGCTTGACTCTCTAAAAGTCCCCAGTGGAGTCGCCAGCTGTAGCGACCGAAAAATCCGGAGGGATTTTATTCGAGTTTAATGGAGCCGCCACCAATAATTTATTTCGAAGGAAAAATATTGGAAAAAACCTTTTTGGAAGAAAATGGTCCTTGAGACCAGATTTGGGTTCGGAAGTCGATTATGTGTAGGGAAGGTATTAGCACCCTACAACATCCTTTCGAAAAAGGTTACCTCTAATTAATTGTGCAAATCTTATTAACTTCTAAAAAAATATTTATTTCCCTTTTATAAAAAAAAAATTTAACCAAGATAAAAAAAGAGGACTTAATAAAAGTCGTTTATTTTTGCGCTTGACAGGAGTATGCTCCTGCTCCTACGTATCTCCGGGTGCAGTGGAGAAATCAAAGGCTACGTAGTTCTTGGGTAGAAAATGGTTGTGTGTTGGTTGATTTTAATTGTATATTTTTTTGATGGAAAAAAAAAAGTAGTTTTGTAGGGACCAAACAAGAAGCAATCAAGAGTGGTCTTCACTAACAACCTATTTTGTTTATAAAATTAACGGTGTTCGTAATGATCAAACGGGAAGCAATCTCGAGTGATCATTACTAGTAAAAAAAGATTGATTTTATTTTTATAAAGATGATGGGTTTTCATGGGGACCAAACAAGAAGCAATCAAGAGTGGTCCTCACTAACGACTCATTTTTATTTAGAAAATTAAGATATTTGTAATGACTAAACGGGAAGCAATCTCGAGTAATCATTACTAGTAAATTAATTTTCGTGATTTTTATCAAACGTTTTTAAGAAAAAATAGGGTTTCGATATTTGTATGTGAAATTTGGTTGAATAAAATTGTACTAGTTTGACTAGTAAAAAATAAATAAAAAGGGTAAAGCGGTTCAATGGATAGAGAAAAAAACTAAACACGCCGTAAGTGTAACTCAACTGGGAAGGGGAGAATTAACAAAAATAAAAGAAAAAATGAAATGAAATGAACTAAATATGTACAATTATCATTCTTTATTAAATAAAGAAAATAAAAGAAATGAAATAAATAATAAAAGAATAAAAGAAAGCGAAATTTGCCATTGAGTGGTGAGGCCCCCAAAGAGGAAAAAATGGATTAAGAAAAAGGACGGGTAGCGTAGGAAGGAGGGGTGGGCTGACCCAGTCAATAAAAAAAAGCAAATAACACAAAACAACAAAAAAAAACAAAAAAATAAATAAGATAAAGGGTATCACTTCTTCCTTACGGGTTTCATTTGAAACCCTAGTGGGAAGAAAGTCACAAGGCCAATGAGGGGGGAGACAATGAGGAGGTCACAAGGCCGAGAGAGAAAAACGACTGGGGAGAGAAAAGAGAGGGAACGTTGGGGAAAAAGAGAATGAGAAAGGCGAGTAGAGAGATCGCCATGAGAAAGGAGGCCGCGAGGGAGGATGAGAAGAAGCGGCCGACGCGCGCCATCCTTGGCCGCGCGCGGCCGCAAGTGGGGGAGATCTATGGTGAGGGAAGGATGGGTTGGCACAAGGAGGAGGTGAAGGAGGAAGAAGAGAAACCTTTTTTTTTCTTCTGCTTCTTCTTTCTTCTGTTTGCTTCTTCTGCGTTTTTTTTCTAGTTCTTCTCTTTTTTCTCTCAATTTTCTCTCAAATTATTGTGTATAATTGGTACCAAGAATGAGATATCCAATTCTGAAATTAAGTGCAATTTTTCTTCCGTCCCCCCCTTTTTTCTCTCTTCTTGCTCTACTATTTATAAAAAAAAAAAAGGTTCAGTTTGTCAACTTGAGGTTGCAACTTGTATGCTAAGTGTGTGCTAACATGTGCAAAGTCTGAGATGGTATCAATGGTTTGAAAAAAAATATTGCAATCAGCCGTGACTTCAACAATGGTGCTCCCCCTTTTTTTGATTAAATTGCCTTGTTTGTCAAACTTGGTTGGCAGATGAAGAAAAAGTAAGAGGCCTATGGGGGACATATAGCTGTAAGACATAGTTTGTAGAGTGGCTGAGGAGATATACAGAGGACTTTGGTGAAGATATGCAGATGACTTTGTGAAGGGTGAAGATAAGAGTGTGGAAATCTGACTTTGATTTTCAGTTTTGGATTTTGGTTCTTTTTCGGTTCTAGAACGCTCGTAATGGACTCTTGTAATGGACAATTCTTGCAATTGGGCTAAAATTGGTCCAAAATAATTTATGAGGATTTGTCCGTTGCAGCAATAAAAAATTGGAACACGGATACGGAAATGATTCTCGGACACACTTGGTGTCCGACATCGTATTTCCAAACGACCTCTCCTCAGCTAGGCATACGATCTCCCCAGCTCGGCATACGATCTCCCAAGCTCGGCGTACGACCTCTCCACACAGCTCGACATACGATCTCTCCACACAGCTCGACATACGACCTCTCCACACAGCTCGACATACGACCTCTCGACACAGCTCGGCACGCGACCTCAGCTCGGTACGCGACCTCCCCACAGCTCGGCACGCGAACTCTCCACAGCTCGGTATACGACCTCTCCACACAGCTCGACATACGACCTCTCCACAGCACGGCATACGACCTCTCCATAGCTCGGCATGCGACCTCAGCTCGGTACGCGACCTCCCCACAGCACGGCATGCGACCTCATCTCGGCAAGCGACTTCAGCTCGGTACGCGACCTCCACACAGCTCGGCACGCGACCTCAGCTCGGTACGCGACCTCCCCTCAGCTCGGCACGCGACTTCCTCACAGCTCGGCACGCGACCTCAGCTCAGTACGCGACCTCCCCACAGCTCGGCACGCGACCTCAGCTCGGCACGCGACCTCCCCACAGCTCGGCACGCGACCTCAGCTCGGCACGCGACTTCCCCACAGCTCGGCATACGACCAAAAAAAAAAAAAGACACAATAAAAAAAATGAAAATATGAGCGGACAAAATTGGGGTATAACACTCATTAATTTTGATGATAACAAAATATTCACAAGAGAACAATTTATGTTCTAACAATTCTTGAAGTGTACAGATACTAATATTACATACATTTCTAAGCCACTTAAACAAGAAGGAAGAAGCTCTCAAGAGAAGGATACACTCCATGTGTCAGCATCCGGCTCATCCTAGTATTCTGTCTTCGTGAGCGTCTGGAATTAACCTTTTGTGACACTAATCCTATCCATTTGCTTGAGCATCCGATCTTCTGATCTGAGCAAGCATCTGAACTTCATTTTATATCACGTAATGGTCACGTTGTTGCTCCTCTCCTCAGAAGCCTCTGGAACGGATTTCGAATTTGATCTTATGCGCCAAAATTGTTGTACGAAGTATCAAAGGTGACACCTTTAGCTAAAAGACAAAAATCGTACAAGCAATTGTGAAAAGCAAGGTAGTACGAAAACGGTAATATGTACTACTGAGATATTCTCTGGAAAAGAAGAAAGAGACAGCTTTTTGAAATCACCTCACTCAATGGAAATGAGCCATTTTCTTTATGCTGGTAATATCCTTTAGAACTCCTATAAATACCCCAAGGTATCCATTGAAGAAGTGGTTGAGTCTCTTTGAAATTGAAACTGCCGAAACTGTACAAGAGTATATTGCTTCATTTACTGAGAACAAGCACTGTTGCTATACACTACAAAGAGTCAATACTCTGAAAGCACTGCTTCTGTGAGCAATCAAGTTTCGAGCCAAGTCTCTGGACTACAAGAACTGAACTCAGCGTCCGACACTTTCTTTTAGAAAGCATTTCTATATTGAGCTTAATTTTTATCCTCTTGTGAGAGTTATTTATACTTGTATTCACTTAACTTGTAAAAGTTGTTTTGGCCTAGTTAAGGCTGTTCCCTCAAAGGCTCGACTGTACTGAGTCGTTTTGAGAAGTTGAGAGTATTGTCAAGGTTATGACAGTAGAATACTCTTGAGGAAATTGTAATCAGATTGATTATAGTGGAAAATCCTTCAGGAACGAAGGGACTAGACGTAGCTACCAGTTTGGTAGTGAACTAGTATAAATCTCTGTGTCTCTTGCTTTACTGCTTTCTATTTATCCTTATCCTGCTGTGTTAAAAACAAGTTTCACTAACTGCTTTTCCAGCGTCCGGTTTATTTCCAGCATCCGTTTAACAAACTGTTTTGAAAAACCCGTGTTCTAAGTGTTTTAACTTAAAGTTTGCGAAAAGTTTTTTAACACAATTCAACCCCCCTTCTTGTGTTCACGTTCAGTTGGTACCAGAGCTCGGCCTCTTGGTTGAGCACTTAACAGTGTTAAGAGTAAAGATCTTACTGTGAACATGTCTGCTGAAGGTGGTCATATGAACCGTCCTCCTCCATTCAATGGAGAAAAATTTGATTACTGGAAAGATAAGATGAAAGCATTCCTTGAGGCACAAAATCTTGATTTATGGGATATAGTTGAAAGTGGATACATTTCTCCCGCTAATGCCCTTGGTGTTGCAATACCTAGGGAAAAGCTGGGTGATGATCGTAAAAGAGATATCAAACCAATCAAAAGGCTAGATTTATTCTCATCTGTGCTATGACAGAAAGAGAATATGATAAATGTGGTAAGTTTGATACTGCCAAAGAAATCTGGGATTCTCTTGTTTTGTCTTATGAGGGTTCTGCCCAAGTAAGAGAAACAAAGGCCAACATGATGGTTCACCAGTATGAGCTATTCAAAATGGAAGATGGAGAAAATATTGAAACTATGTTTGGAAGGTTCCAAACACTTGTTCATGGGTTACAGGCCCTTGGAAAAAGTTATACTACACCTGATCATGTGAGAAAGATCTTGAGAAGTTTGACTAAGCAGTGGAGACCCAAAGTCACTGCTATTCAAGAAGCAAAAGATCTAAATGTTCTTCGGCTTGAAGATCTTATGAGTTCTTTGAAAGCTCATGAACTTGAGCTAAATGAAGAAGAACCTACCAAGAAGAGTAAGTCTATTGCTTTAAGAGTTCATCAACATAAACCTAGTACGTCTAAAGCTTTTCAGGCTGAAGAAGAAGAATCAGATGATGAAGCTTCAGAAGGAGATTATGATGGATCAGACTATGAGCTAGCTTTCATATCTAAGAAGATCCAGAGAATGTGGAAGAAGAGAAACTTCAGAAGGAGGTTTCAGAAGAAAGATACAAAGGACAAGAAGGAAAGCAAAGACAAGGACAAAGCCCAAGTCATTTACTATGAATGTAAGAAGCCTGGACATTTCAAGTCCGAGTGTCCTAATCTTAAGGAAAAGTCCACAAGAAGCTCCTTCAAGAAAAAAAAGAAAGGTCTCATGGCAACATGGGAAGATCTTGACTTATCCTCCTCTGAGGAAGATAAAGAAGAAGAAGCTCACATTGCCCTTATGGCAGACACTGATCTTGATTCAGAAGAAGAAGTTGAAGAGGTAATAATATATGACTCTTATTCTGAACTTCAACTTGCATTTGATGATCTGTTAAAGGATTATGCCACTCTCTCTATTGAGTATAAGAATTTGAAAAAGAAATTTTCAAAACTATCACAAGATTTTCATTCTTTACACAATGAAAACTCTGTACTCAATGAAGAGAATCAAGTAAACCGAAAATCGGCCTGGTGGATAACCGGCGTCTGAAGCCAACAAGCAACCAGTGAGCTCTCAAGTTAAAAGCTCTGTAGTTACAGGCAATCCTAATTGCAAATCAAATGACTATGAACATGCATTTCAAAAGTTTCTTGCAGAGAGTGTAACTCGAAGCAAGCAAGCTTCTATGATTTGGGGTGTCAGTAAAACGACAACTCATGGTCTTGGCTATATATCAGATGAACCTCTTTTAGAAAATAATTCAGCATCTGATAAATCCAACAATCATAGTAAATGCTTGCATTGTACTTACTGCAATAAATCTGGTCATCTGAAAAGTGCATGTAATGTGTTTACAACTAAGAAGGACAAGTATCCTTCAAGAACTAACAAGAAAGGACCCAAAAAGATATGGGTACCTAAAGATAAAATAGTCTATGTTGCGGACTTGCTTAGCAACAAAGTCAACACACCAATCTTGGTACTTAGACAGTGGATGCTCGCGTCACATGACGGAGAAAAGCATATGTTCCAAGAACTAAGACCTAGAAAGTGGATTCGTTGGTTTGGAGGAAACCAGAGAGGTAAAATAGTTGGAATTGGTCGCATAGGTAAAGGCTCTCTTCCTTCTATTGATAATGTTTTATATGTTGAAGGACTTAAACATAATCTCGAGCATAAGTCAATTATGTGACAGTGGTTATAATCTTGTCTTCTGAGAAAATGGATGTTCAGTAAAAAGCAAAAATGATGGATCAATATTCTTTACAGCTAAGAGGAAACAAAACATTTATAAAGTTGATCTTTCTGAACTTGCAAAACAAGATGTCAAGTGTCTTATGTCTGTTGAAGATGAGCAATGGATTTGGCACAAAAGATTGGGTCATGCCAATTTGAGGTTAATCTCAAAGTTAAACAAGCACAATCTTGTTAGAGGCTTACCAAATCTTAAGTTCCAATCTGATGCCCTGTGTGATGCTTGTCAAAGAGGAAAACAAGTCAAAACTTCCTTTCATTTAAAAAATGTTGTTTCAACCTCGAGACCACTTGAACTCTTACATCTTGATCTTTTTGGTCCCACAAGGACAGCCTCTTTAGCTGGAAAGAAATATGGATTAGTCATTGTTGATGATTTTACTAGATGGACATGGGTTAAATTCCTTGCCCACAAGGATGAGTCTTTTAAGGTATTTACTGTTTTCTGCAAATCAGTTCAAAATGAAAAAGGCATCTGTATTTCTTCTATTAGAAGTGATCATGGGGGAGAATTTGAAAATGAGAACTTTCAAAAAATTTGTGAAGAAAATGGCATCTCCCACAATTTCTCCTCTCCTAGAACACCTCAACAAAATGGTGTTGTAGAAACGAAAAATAGGTCCCTCCAGGAAATGGCCAGGACCATGATCAATGAAGCTGATATTGCGAAACATTTACGGGCGTAAGCGATAAACACAGCTTGTTATATTCAAAATAGAATTTTTATAAGACCTATTTTGAATAAGACTCCTTATGAATTGTGGAAAGGTAGAAAACCAAACATTTCTTACTTTCATCCTTTTGGTTGTATTTGTTATATCTTGAATACTAAAGATCAACTTGGTAAGTTTGATTCCAAGGCTGACAAAGGAATCTTTTTGGGATACTCTGAAAGATCTAAAGCTTTTAGAATATACAACAAAGAAACTTTGACAGTGAAGAGTCCATTCATGTCAAGTTTGACAACAAGAAGCCTGACACTGCTATGTCAGAGCTAGATGAATTATTTTCAGAATTAAACCTCGGTGACAAGTCAGACGGTGAACATACATCTTCATCATCCGGTGGTGATAAGACAAAGAATTCTACTCAAGCGGAAGCTGAAGCAAGAAAAAGCTGGAAGTACAAAACCAATCATCCAAAAGATCAAATCATAGGAGAACCTGGTGATAAAGTACGAACCAGATCCTCTTTCAAGGAGCATGCTGATTTTGCACTTCTTTCTGAAATGGAACCTAAGACGATTGATCAAGCTTTGGAAGATGAAGGGTGGATTCTAGCAATGCAAGATGAGCTAAATCAGTTCCAAAGAAATGATGTATGGAAGCTAGTCACTCTACCAGAAGATAAGCAAGCTATTGGTACTAAATGGGTATTTAGAAATAAGCTTGATGAAGATGGTAAAGTTGTGAGAAATAAAGCAAGGTTAGTTGCTCAAGGCTACTCACAAGAAGAAGGTATTGATTTCACTGAAACTTTTGCACCTGTTGCAAGACTAGAAGCTATTCGCATTTTACTTTCATTTGCAGCACATCATAAGATAACTTTATATCAAATGGATGTGAAAAGTGCTTTTCTAAATGGTTTTATAACTGAGGAAGTTTATGTTAAACAACCTCCTGGTTTTGAAGACATTGAATTTCCAGAACATGTTTTTAAACTTAAAAATGCACTATATGGTCTTAAGCAAGCTCCCAGAGTATGGTATGATAGACTAAGTTTCTTTTTAATGGAAAATGGATTTACAAGAGGTTTAGTTGACACTACTCTTTTCAGAAAATCCTCAAACAAGCATTTCATACTTGTTCAAATCTATGTTGATGATATCATTTTTAGAGCCACTAATGAAAGCCTTTGCAAAGAATTTTCTAAGCTTATGCAGGCTGAATTTGAGATAAGCATGATGGGAAAATTAAAGTTCTTCCTTGGAATACAAATCAAGCAATGCAGTGATGGTATTTACATACATCAAAGCAAATATATTAAAGAATTATTGAAGAAATTCAAGATGCTGGATTGCAAGCCTATGTGTACACCTATGCATCCTACCTGCACTCTTAGTAAAGATGAAATTGGTAAGAAGGTAGATCAGAAACTGTACAGAGGTATGATTGGATCTCTACTTTATCTTACGGCTTCAAGACCTGATATTATGTTCGTCTGCTGTGTGCTAGATTTCAATCGGATCTGAGAATCACACCTAAGTCTTTGTTAAAAGAATATTTAGATATTTGCAAGGAACTACTAATCTTGGTTTGCTTTATAAGAAATCAAAAGATTACAAATTAGTAGGTTTCGTGATCTTGACTTTCTTTGGAGATCGAATTGAAAGAAAGAGCACAAGTGGAGGTGCCAGTTCCTTGGAGCTAATCTTGTGTCTTGGTCAAGAAAGGCAAAGCACAATTGCACTCTCAACACAGGTTTAATACATCTCAGTGACAAGTTGCGCTTCTCAACTTCTGTGGATGAAGTATCAACTTGAAGACTACTTGATAAAAGAGAGTAACATTCCTATCTTCTGTGATAATGCATCTGCCATATGTCTTACTGAAAATCCTATATTGCATTCTAGAGCAAAGCACATTGAGATTAAACATCACTTTATAAGAGACTATGTTCAGAAGGGTATTCTAGAAATAAAATTTGTAGACACTGATCATCAGTGGGCTGACATATTTACAAAACCCCTTGCTGAAGATAGATTCAATTTTATAAGAAGAAATTTAAACTTTCATCTTATAGAAGAATGATTAATCTCAGCGTCTGTAAATAAACAAAATCTCAGCATCTGATATGACATAAGCATGTATGAACATAAGCATCTTATTTGTCATATGCATCATAACTCATCATCCGGTGAATCGGTTGCGTGCGTCCGAGCACACCCACACGTGTCACACGTGTTAAGGACTCAAGCATCTCATCATGTCTACTGAGTCATGATTATTTACGTTTTCAATAAAATCTTTTACTTTTAATTTGGCGTCTGCATTTAATGAAAAGGCGAATCTTTATTTTCTTTTCTTTTTTGATTTAATTTTTATGTGGAAATACGAAGCGATATTTTGAAAAAGAACTGTACCATTCTCTATTAACTTTCCCACTACTCCACATTTTTCGCTCCACTCTGCGTTTTCTGCAAAACCGTACTCGTTCTCTCTTTCTCTCTATCTCTCTCTGTGTGTGTTTTCGAACCCTAAAACCTCCATCATCTTCTCTTCTCTTGCTATAATGGCCGACAGAAAGGTTGGACAATATACTGCTGCCTTCGATGTTTTCTCTGAGGCAAAACTTCTTAATGAGAACCGGGTTGATTTCGAAAACTTCAAGCTATATGGTTTTCACTTTGAGGAAGGTCTTGAAAAACTGGGATGGAAGAACTACTTCTTTTGGGAACCAGTGGACGTACTGAGCTACGCCATTAAGGAATTCTGGGGAAATGCATATTTACTTCCGGGGGAAATAATAGAAGGTCACATCAGAGGATTCAAACTTCGCCTCACCATCAACTCTATTGCTCAGACAATCAAGTGTCCGTGTGAAGGAATCAGTTACCACTCAAACTGGGCCAATGCTTACAGAGGACTTGAGAGAGTCAATGAAACTCTGTTTGAGAACTACCGTGAACTGAAGAAGAAGAACATCTCTCCCACGGCTAAAGACTTGAAAAGCCACTACCGTGTACTACACAAAGTCATCGCCAAGAGCGTGATTCTGAAGGCTGGGTCAAGTGACATAATGAACTACGAGCAGAAGTTCATTATGAGGAACTACATGGATGGAAAGAAAATCAATCTGCCAAGGTTGATTATCAACAATCTGATAAATGCCCTTGTCTTCTCAAGGAAGAATGTTGATAAGAAGAACATAATCAAGACAATCCCATATGGAGTTCTTCTCTCCATTATGATGGTCAAAGACGGCATTGTAAGGAAGCTGACTGACTCCATCAACACAGAGGAAAAGGAAAAATACTTTGGTGTTGGTCTTTGTTGTTCGTCCGTAAGTTTTTGGAGTCAACGATGCAGTCAGGATGCAGCTTATTACAGGCTCTATGATCAAGAAGGTGAAAATAGAGCAACAAGAAGGAGAAGCTGAAAAGAAAACCACCAGAAGCTCAATGACTGGTGTGAAAAGACCTGTTGAGTCCCCTTCGAGGGAGACCAGAAGAACAAAGCAGAAGGTGGCACCTGCACCTACTGTTGAAGAACCAGAAGATGAGGATAGAATTCCCATCAGAAAGGTCTTGGAGAAACAGTTTAGACCAGCAACTGAAAAGGATGTTTCAGCGTCCGATCAAGGGAAGCAAATACCTCCTCCTCCTCCTGCTATTGTTGTCACTAGAGGGTCCAAAAGAAGGTTGGTCAAGCCATCAGAAGTTGACCCAAAGGTACTTGATTTTACTGCTGATGAATCAGTATCTGTATTTGATGCTCATGATGTTATTCCTGCACCACCTGCCTGCTTCACAACCACAACCACAAACCAGGAAAACCAAAATGAGCCTCCAACAAACCTCAACTCTCTCTAAACCTACCCAACCATCATCCACTACACTCAACCTTAACCTACCACAAATTTCCTCAAATACTTCACTCACTTCATATATTTCCAAACTTCACTCTCATCCCTTCAATCTGTTATTCAAAATACCTCCCATTAATCCCTTCAAACACTACACACCTAAAACCTACAAAATCACCAAAACCACACCCAACTTACTCACCATTACCCATAAACCTACAGACGCTGGTGGAAGGAAGAATATCTCATACAAACCACAGTTTGTTAAGTATGAGATATATCATAGCATCTACAATCGTCCCTCCACATGGCATTTGAAGACCTTCACCTCTGGAGCTACTAGATTGGAGATTGCCTCTCCAATAAGTGCAACCTTCAAGGATGGAGAAGACCACTTCCAAATGTCATTTAAAGGAAGATTGAGACCAGCATCCGGAAGCAGAGCAATTCCCTTCTCTGTTGATCTTCCCAGATCCCTACCACAATCTGAACCACTCACGTTGGAAGAATGCGGAAGATGGATCACAGATGAAGAAGTTGCCTTCATGGCACACTGTCTTGAAATGAAGAAGATGGAAATGTCAGGACAAGTCTGAGGATCCTTCTTCTGTTTCAGTTAAGATAGTACCAGATAGACAAAGGTGGCTACCTTGGTCTATCCCTGGGAAAAGGAAAGAACCTGCTCCGGGCAAGCAGCCATTCAGCAAGATCGGGCTAAAGGAGTATGAGAAGGCACCTAAAAAGTACAACCTTAAGGAATTCTCTAAGCTTCCTATTGCCAAGATCTCTGAGGATCATGCCAGAAGGTTTTACCTGACTTCTCTGAAGGAAGATGAATGGAGAATTGGCTCCTCAGCTAACTGCAATCTTTGAGAAGGCCACTATTCCCACGGTTGGCACAATCGCCAGATTATCGACATCAATCTTAGAACAGTTTACTTGATGATATGTTCGATTGCTCGATAATAAGACCTTTGATCGCATGAAGATATATGACCAATGAGGCTGCGTGACCAAGCACTTCGACATTGGATTTACTTGGAGTCAATGGTGCGAGTCTTGGAAAGCCAAAGCTATGTTACCATACTTCGTCCCCTTAGTGCTAGAAGAAGATGACAGGAAAATCTACGAAGAATTTACCTGGCGAGAAAATGAAGCACTCTCCTTCACTGTGAAGCCTTGAGTGTCTTTATCGAAGTGTATGGGGAGAAGAAGGCTGGAAATAGGTTTGATTCTTTCATCTTGATGTTGTTCTTCACAGAGAAATCATCTTCATGAATATGCTGTATCCAGAAGATGTGAAGTATCAATGGAAAATTCAAACAGCATCTGAGCTCAGAAGACTTGGAAATTTCTTCAAATGGTCTATACCAAATGACGCATTCTTTCTAAGAGTTCAGCGGAAGAAGGATTTGAGACTTAAGCTATCTAACTGGGTGCTAGCAGAGCATCAGAAGATGAAACCTGCACCTGTACCAGAAGTTGGATCTTCTACCTCTGCAGTTGAGATGGTCACTATTCCCAAAGCAGAATTTGAAGAGATGAAGGCCACCAACATGAAAGTCACTCAGCTGGAGACTGCTCTGAAATTATTATATGAATGTCTCAACATCCCTCCATCACCTCTACCAAACCCTTAAACTTTGTTTTTGCTTTAAATATTTTTTGGTACTAAGTGTTACTTCTTATTTTTGGTTGATACACTTATATATATAACTACTTTTGCTCTAATTATCTGCCTTATATTCAAATTTTTCTAAGTCTTATTTTGACTATGATGTGTTTTTACACTCTTTTTGTCTGATGACAAAAGGGGGAGTAAAAGAAAGGTATGATGAACACGTGAAAATCTGACTAACCCACCGTCCGATTTTCACCGTCCGATGAATACTGTTGGGCCAAGTATCATGCATAGCATTTCATACATAGCATTTGTGTTGTTTTTTATTAATGCGCTAATATTCATTGTTCTAGTGCTCTTATAATGTTAAATAAATATTTTTGGTACTAATGCTCTTACAATGATAAACAAAGTTGGTACAAGTTGATTAAATCAATCTTTTTAATCAGCATCCGATCTTACTCTGATACATCTACGTATTTTGTTTTGCGATCACTTAATTGAATTTATTTTTCAACTATCGCCTTAATACTAGAATTATCTTATATATCAAAATTGTTAAATTCAGGGGGAGACCCTTGATGTCATTTTGAAACTAAATTGTTCATCAATCTTAGATATTTGTCATCATCAAAAAGGGGGAGATTGTTGGAACCTAAACGATTGAAAAGTTTAGACCCTCATTAATTTTGATGATAACAAAATATTCACAAGAGAACAATTTATGTTCTAACAATTCTTGAAGTGTGCAGATACTAATATTACATACATTTCTAAGCCACTTAAACAAGAAGGAAGAAGCTCTCAAGAGAAGGATACACTCCATGTGTCAACATCCGGCTCATCCTAGTATTCTGTCTTCGTGAGCGTCTGGAATTAACCTTTTGTGACACTAATCCTATCCATTTGCTTGAGCGTCCGATCTTCTGATCTGAGCAAGCGTCTGAACTTCATTTTATATCACGTAATGGTCACGTTGTTGCT
This sequence comes from Calophaca sinica, assembly GCA_037113605.1. Taxonomy (NCBI): domain Eukaryota; kingdom Viridiplantae; phylum Streptophyta; class Magnoliopsida; order Fabales; family Fabaceae; genus Calophaca; species Calophaca sinica. Next base: position 55,386,996 of record CM073732.1, on the reverse strand, counting down.
CCTCTCCTCAGAAGCCTCTGGAACGGATTTCGAATTTGATCTTATGCGCCAAAATTGTTGTACGAGGTATCAAAGGTGACACCTTTAGCTAAAAGACAAAAATCGTACAAGCAATTGTGAAAAGCAAGGTAGTACGAAAACGGTAATATGTACTACTGAGATATTTTCCGGAAAAGAAGAAAGAGACAGATTTTTGAAATCACCTCACTCAATGGAAAGGAGCCATTTTTACTGTAACGGTAATATCTTTTAAAACTCCTATAAATACCCCAAGGTATCCATTGAAGAAGTGGTTGAGTCTGCTGAAATTGAAACTGCCGAAACTGTACAAGAGTATATTGCTTCATTTACTGAGAACAAGCACTGTTGCTATAAACTACAAAGAGTCAATACTCTGAAAGCACTGCTTCTGTGAGCAATCAAGTTTCGAGCCAAGTCTCTGGACTACAAGAACTGAACTCAGCGTCTGACACTTTCTTTTAGAAAGCATTTCTATATTGAGCTTAATTTTTATCCTCTCTGTGAGAGTTATTTATACTTGTATCCACTTAACTTGTAAAAGTTGTTTTGGCCTAGTTAAGGCTGTTCCCTCAAAGGCTCGACTGTACTGAGTCGTTTTGAGAAGTTGAGAGTATTGTCAAGGTTATGACAGTAGAATACTCTTGAGGAAATTGTAATCAGATTGATTATAGTGGAAAATCCTTCAGGAACGAAGGGACTAGACGTAGCTACCAGTTTGGTAGTGAACTAGTATAAATCTCTGTGTCTCTTGCTTTACTGCTTTCTATTTATCCTTATCCTGCTGTGTTAAAAACAAGTTTTCACTAACTGCTTTTCCAGCGTCCGGTTTATTTCCAGCATCCATTTAACAAACTGTTTTGAAAAACCTGTGTTCTAAGTGTTTTAACTTAAAGTTTGCGAAAAGTTTTTTAACACAATTCAACCCCCCCTTCTTGTGTTCACGTTCAAAACTTTCCATTACTATTGGAAAGATTTTTTTGAGCAAATTCTAGAAACCCTTCCACTCCATTCTCATACTCATCACTTATGCGATTTTTTTGCATCCAACTACGATCCATATCTACATTCTGAAGTATCTGCTGAGAATTTAATCTCATCATATAAAACATGGTGGGAATCAGGAGAAGAAAAGGAAAAAAAAAGACTAGAAGCATTTAGTAGGAAAGATGAACATCATGGGGAGCCAACTTCTATCATATCTAATAATGTCTTCAGAAATTGTAAAACAATCCCTCATCAGAAATTGTAAAAGCCAAGGATAGAGGCAAAGTCCAAAAACACATAACAACCAGCAGATACTTGAAAACCATACTTAAAACTCATCTGGTTCAACATGATTACAAAAATTTTAGCATAAGAAACACAAGAGAGGCAGATTAATTGCAATTACAAACAATAATAATGTTTAAAGTTTCTAAAATTGATGTGAGTAGTTTGATTTGAATAAAGCATACAACAGAATGGCTAAATTAAATGCCTACTATTCTACCCTAAACCCAAAAATAGACTATTATCATCAATCATGTCATTTGAATTAGTATAACAAGCAAAAGATATAGAGGCTCAAGGTTCACACCTGAAGATGATGATGACGTTGACTTTTCAAGCCAGAAGTAGAGAGGTATTTGACTGATATACAATACTGCATGTACTGGCCTAATTGCTGCCGGGTATGAAGTTTGACTTTGAGCAAGAGTGTTTGATTCCACTATTAGAGAAATAAAAACAAATTAGGATAGTAAGAGTGTTTGAAGCCACTATTTTTGCTTAAGAACAAAGCAAAACTTAGCTCTGAAAGTAAAAGATAGGACAACTAAAACTCTTATGAACTTGGTATTTCAGTTCATACTAATAAATACACTATTCACAAATAGACTAGAGAATAAAGTGTCATAAAATAGGATCAGATATCATATAATTCTACTAGCATATAATGCACTAATCCTTTGAAACTTCAACTTTATTCCTCTACATTCAATCAATATGATCATAATGAAAAGCCCATGTTGTCATAAAGAACTTGACCATCAGATTTATGCACATTTGGCTTATACCCAGGTTTCTGAAACTTAATGCAGATATGAAAATACTCATGTTCCTTACAAGTTGCTAAATTGAAATTTTGCATTACAAAGTAGAAACTCATACTTCTGCTTTTAGAATATCAAAACTGAAAAAGAAATCAAAACTCAAAAGCATTGCAAAATCTTACAAAGAAATTATTTTTCAATGGTCCCAATTGACATGATAGTTGGCCAGCCTAGCAAATACTACAAAGCCAATGACCAAAAGATGATCTGACATTGACTATGCTGTAAAGATCAGTGAGGTAAAACACAAAAGAAAACCGCCACGAAAATTTTGTCATGATTGATTACCATTGAAGCAACACTTTGTTCTCAGATATATTCCACAAAGCAATGCCATGCCTTATTTTATGTTTAAAAGAGAAAAAAAAGAGCACGGTCAGGGAACCAACAATTAACAGGGGACCAAAATTGTTATTATACTGAGGGATTTTAAAGGGATGCAACCATTAACAGGCCATTTATATACTTATATCATGTGCCATTAGTATTAGATTTGAAGCTAATTTTCTATGTGCCATTTTCACATCCTCTGTGCAAATGTAAAAGGAGGAGACTGACACCCTGTGAACCACATAAACAATCCTTGCGCTATCAGAACAACGGAAACAGGTAGTCCAGGACTCAGATTAAAAAAACAAATAGACCTTCAGAAATAGCATTCTAAAGAAAGGGGAAAAACTCAAGCACCCGATCCTTAGTTTGTTCTTGGGGTGGCATACAACTATCAGAAAAATCCTCTTTCAGTTACAATTACATTTAAGAAGAATGCTAAAAGCTCAAAACAAAAGCACAAAGTTAAGAAGAGAAATTGTTTCTGGATCCTCTTTCAGTTACAATTACATTTAGGGATTTAGGTCTTTGTTTCTATTACAATTACATTTAAACAGAAATCAATACCTGATCGAAAACAGGACAACAAGGACCGAGCACACACGAAGTACCCCTTGGTGGCGGTGATCAGAAACGACAGGAATGCTTTGCCGTTTGTTGAAGGAGACGCGCAGGTGGTGGGTCACACGGTGGGAAGAGATGGCAGTTGGCGGTTGGCTCGTGGTTGTTGAAACAAACTCTGAAATTCCAGTTTTGATGATCAACAAACTCTGAGATAGATACTTAAGTTTATTGACTCATATATGTCTCTAACATTTTCTGTGAGTAAGTTCCAGCAAAGAAAGAAAAGCAAAAGAAACATGTCCAGCAAGAAGAAAATGGAATTAAGCATAAGATTCTGTGAAAAATGGTGAATTGATATTGGACATCATTCTTGAGAAGGAAGCTGTTAAACAAAGTGGAAAATAGCTAAATATGACATGACAATGGGATGACTTTCTCAAAGACAAAGCTGCGGTAGCCTGATCAAATTCCAGCAAACTCACTCAGGAGTGAGTAAGTTCCAACTTACTCTCGAATACTGCAGAAACAGATTCAGTAGCAAAAAGAACAAATTAAATGCATCAAGTGATCACATTTATGAGCACACCATGCTATTAAATGAAGAACAAAAGCTGAAATCAAGAGCTAGTTGGTGCTACTGCTGTAAGTGAGGAAGTTCAGCAAGTGAAGCTTCCAAAAGGTGATGTGACAGGGAGACAGAACTGATAGTTGGTGAAAACAAGACTGCTATGTGCAGAAACACTCATCACACTGTGCAAATCTGTCCCAAGGATTTCAAACGGCTCTGCAACGGCTAGATCACCAAATCAGGGCTATATATCACAGCATTGGAACACTGAACAATTCGAGAGAGCCAAATTCAACTGCTGCATCAAATTCAAATTGCAAATCAACTGCCTCTCAACTCACTCAAAAGTGCACTCTGAAGAAATTGTTACTCTGTGCACCTATCTGCTTGCAAACACAAAGTTTAAATTGTAATTATCTGTGTGTAACCAAGCCTTAAACCCCAAATACACCTTATCCTTGTATCTGTTTTTGTCTTAGTGGGATCCTATCAAACTTCCTAGGGTAGGTGAGTATTGGTGAGGAGTTCTGCTAAGGAAGATAGTTCAGGAACAAGAGTAAGTTCCTGGTTGTAATCAGCTTGAAGAGGCTGTGTGAAAGAAAACTTATAATCAGCTTGAAGAGGCTGAGTGAAAGAGCACTTGTACTATTTGGGAAATAGTCGAAACACTCACTGGGAGTGAGGAGTAGATGTAGCCCAAGGTTTGGGGTGAACCACTATACATCTTGTGTGATTTATATTTATGTTTTTAAATCCATCTCACCTGTGACACTTCACACACTTCACTTAAAACTCAGAAACAGTGTTCTTCAACCATTCTGCATAATCATGCTTTACTTACTGCCAATTCAATTCATATGATTCTGCTCTCACATCACGCAAGATTTAGTCTTACATTATTATTGATCAATCACACAGCATATGTAAACACTACAACTTGAGTAAGTTCAACTGCAATATCACTAAGTTACTCAACTCCAAGAACTGACTTGAGAGCAAGTTTAAAACTGTTTTAATGCAGGATTTTTAATAGGTCACAATTCAAACCCCCTTTCTCGTGACATACTTTCACTTCAATTGGTATCAGAGCCAGGTTCAAGGGGCTGAGCACACCTAACAGTGTAGGAGGAAAGATCCTGGAAGAAGTGATGGTGCACTCTAACAGTATCATGTTTCTTCCTGAAGGAGCATCTTCAAACAGACCTCCTGGTTTTGAAGGAAACCACTACTACTATTGGAAGGGTCAAATGAGGCTGTTTCTAGAATCTCAAGACACTGATATTTGGGACATTGTGGAGAATGGACCTTTCACTCCACAAACCACATATGATGATGGAAGGACAGCACCAAAGCCAAAGGCATCCTGGACCACTGATGAAAAGCACAAAGTTCTCCTGAACTCAAAAGCAAAATATTATATCACTTGTGCCCTTGGCAGAAGTGAATATGATATGATTGTTGGATGTGAAACTGCAAAGGAAATGTGGGACACTCTGAAAACTGCTCATGAAGGTACTGATCTGGTAAAAGAGGCAAAAATAAACATTCTTGTTCATCAGTACGAGTTATTCAAAATGGGTGAAGATGAATCCATTGAAGAAATGTTCAGTAGATTCACAATAATCGCAAATGACTTGAAATCACTGGGAAAAGTGTTTACAAATCAAGAGAATGTCAGAAAGGTACTGAGAAGCCTGCCAAAGGTTTGGAGGCCTAAAGTAACAGCAATTCAAGAAGCTAAAGATCTATCCATTCTGAGAATGGATGAGTTACTTGGGTCACTAAAGGTTCATGAACAAGAAATTATGGAGGAAATTCATCCTAAGAAAGGAAAGCTTGTTGCACTAAAAGCCTCTCACAAGTCTGGAAAAAGCTCATCACAGTCATCAAAATCTGCAGCTCTCAAAGTAGCAGTAAAAGAAGAGGACTACAGTGATAAAAGTGAGAATGAGGACTCTGAAAATGGAGATGAACTTGCTCTCATCTCAAGGAGGATCCAGAGGATGCTCAGAAAATTGAGAAAATTTCCTCAAACAAGAAGGGAATTTCAAAAGGGTGAAGGAAGCAACTCTCATCCAATATGCTTTGAATGCAATAAACCTGGTCACTTCAAGATAGACTGTCCTCAACTCAAAAAGCAAAACAAAAAATTCTCTCCAAAGAAAAAGGCTATGATGGCACTATGGGATGACTCAGATGAAACCTCCTCTGAACAAGAAGAGGACCAAGCAAACTTTGCTCTCATGGCAAATTCTGAGGTTGAGGAAGAAGAGGTAACTGACTCTGAATCCATAAATTGCAATTCGTGCAGAGAGCTACAATTTGATTTTGATAATCTTTTAAATGATTCAAACATTTTATTACAAAGATGCATGACTTTCAAAACTCAGTTATGTGAGGTTAAGAAAAACAATGAAGAACTTCTTACACAAAATGAAAGTCTTCTTAAAACCATTCATTGTTTGCGACAATCTCATTTTAAACTCTTTGATCAATATCAAAAATTAAGTAGTAAGGCTCCTGAGATACAAATACAGAGAGTTGCTGAGGTTAAATGCCAAAAGGAAAATGAGGAACTTAGAAAAGGGGTAAATGAATTAACTGCTGATCTGCAAATGTTTTTGCATAACACTGAAACCTTTGAGAAAATCATGGGGAGTCATGGAAACATATTTGAAAAGGTAGGGATTGGGTATACACCAAAGCACAAACCAATTTTTGAAAATGTATTTGTTCCCAAATCAAAAATGTTTAAACAATGCAATTACTGCAAAAATCATGGGCATGATATTTCGGAATGTTTGAAAAGAAGAAAATGTTCCTTTAGGAAGAACACTAACCATCAAGGACCCAAAGCTATATGGGTACCTAAATCATTGCTCATATCTGATGCAGGACTGCCTCTGGGCATCAAAGAAAAAGCTGTGGTTCTTAGACAGTGGCTGCAGCAGACACATGACAGGCGAAAAAAGTAACATTCTCTCATTGGAGAGGAAGAATGGGAGCTGTGTCACCTTTGGAAATAATGAAAAAGGTTGGATAAAAGATGATGCTAAAGATACAACTGAAAGATCTAGTCCTCAACCACAAAATGAAGTTCCAAAACAGAACACTAATTCTGAGGAAGTTCCTGAACTTACTCAAGAACCAGGAAGCTCCTCTCAGCAACCTACTCAGACGGTTAACCTGCCCAGAAGCTGGAGAGTAATTACAAATCACCCTCAAGAGCAAATAATTGGAGAAACCTCTGAGCCTGTGAGAACAAGAAGGTCCTTCAGACAAGAATCATCAAATATAGCATTAATCTCATAAATTGATCCAAGATCCATAAATGAAGCCATAATTGATCCTTCTTGGATTGAAGCTATGAAAGAGGAACTTGCGCAATTTGACAAAAATCAGATGTGGACACTAGTTAAGCAACCTACTAATCAGTCTGTCAATGGAACAAAATGGGTTTTTAGATACAAACTCAATGAGGAAGTTAAGGTAACAAGAAACAAAGCTAGATTGGTAGCTCAGGGCTACAATCAGCAAGAAGGTATTGACTATGATGAAACTTTTGCTCCAGTTGCTAGATTAGAAGCCATTAGAATCTTACTTGCCTTTGCTGCTCATAAAAACTTAAAATTATTTCAAATGGATGTCAAAAGTGCCTTTTTAAATGGTTTTCTAAAAGAAGAAGTATATGTTCATCAACCCCCTGGATTTGTTGACTCCAAAAAACCAAATCATGTCTTTAAATTAAGTAAAGCCTTACATGGACTCAAACAAGCTCCAAGAGCTTGGTATGAGAGATTAAGTGCTTTTCTAATCAAAAATGGTTTTTCTAGAGGAAAGTTTGACACAACTTTATTTATAAAACATCACAAGGAAAACCTACTAATAGTCCAAATCTATGTGGATGACATCATTTTTGGTGCAACAAAAGAAAACTTATGTGATGATTTTGCAAACCTTATGAAGAGTGAGTTTGAAATGAGCATGATGGGTGAACTAAGTTTCTTTTTAGGGCTGCAAATCAAGCAACTTGAAGATGGCATTTTTATTTTTCAAGAAAAATATATAAAAGATCTTCTGAAAAAATATCAAATGAATGAAGCCAAGGCTATGGCTACTCCAATGCACCCAACTGCAAACCTTGATAAGGATGAAAATGGCAAAGCGTCTGCGAAAGGAGTGCGAGGGCATGATAGGTTCCTTATTATATCTTCTTGCAAGTAGACCGGACATTGTCTTTCTTTGTAGAATTTGTGTGCAAGATTTGATCGGCTCAAAGAATCTCACTTAATGGCTATTAAGAGGATACTCAGATATTTAGTTGGAACTCCTAACCTTGGTCTGTGGTACAGGAAAAACTCTCATTTTGATCTTATAGGTTATTGTGATGCTGACTATGCTGGAGATAAACTAGAAAGAAAAAGCACTAGTGGTTCATGTCAACTTCTTGGAGAAGCAATGGTCTCATGGTCATGCAAGAAACAAAACACCATTGCTCTATCAACCACAGAAGCTGAGCATGTTTCAGCTTCAGCATGCTGTCAACAAATTTTATGGATTAAGAATCAATTAGAAGATTATTCCCTCAGGTATGAATGCATCCCCATTTATTGTGATAACACAAGTGCTATTAATTTAACAAAGAATCCCTTCCAGCACTCAAGAACTAAGCACATTGATATAAAGCATCATTTTATTCGTGATTATGTTCAAAAGAAAGAAGTGGAATTGATTTTTATGGATACAAAGAATCAGCTTGCTGATATTTTTACTAAGCCTCTTCAAGAAGAAAGCTTTAGTTTCATAAAGAGCAAGTTACACATAATCAAATCTCCATAAATTGGTGTGTTTGTCTAAACTTACTCAAATCTGAGTAAGTTTCTGTGATGTATATGATCATACTCTCAAACTTTGCTGATAAGTGAACTTACTCACATATCCTAATAAGCTATATACATTTAAATATTGGACTGAGAAAATGTCACTTCGTGGCACGTTTCTAGTGCACAGCTAGTAACGGCTACCAACATAACCTATTACCACCTTCCCCATTATTTCAATCACATCTCGTAAATGAAACTTGACCACTCTCTCTCACTCTCTCTCCTTCTCTCGCATTCTCTCTCATCTTCTACAAATCTGAAACTGCCTTCTCCCTCTACTTAACCCACGTCGTTTCTCATCTTCCTCTTCAATTCAATCAAAACACTGAGCGAACCCTAAAACTCCCAAAATGGCACGAACAAAAATCCCATGTGTAAGAAGAGTTCCTGAAAGCTCTTCAATGGCCATCATTCCATACGTATCTCCTACCTCATTCCTATTCGCCTAACCTCCTCCCTTATCAACCACTTCATCAGCTCCACCACGTACCCTTTCTCCTTTAAAACAGAAATCCCCAAAATCTTCGAAAACTTCATCTATTCCCAGTAGAAGATCAAACCGGATTGCTGCTGGTATAGGAACATCTTCTTCAAAAAGGTCTCGAGATGAAGGAGTAATACACATACTCGACGATGATGATTCAGAGGCTACTCTGACTGACCCTCCTCCTAAGAAGGAGGAAACCATTGCTGAATCCATTGCAATGATGAAGAAAGAAAAAATGAAGAAGAATACCAAGGAGAAGAAGGTCCAGAAAATGATCATGAAGGAAAAAGAGAAGAAGGAATTAAAGGATGAGAAAGACTCTGCTAAACGAAGAGGAAAAAGGGTTGAAGAAGAACAAGATAAAGTAGGTAAGGAATGGGAAACCAGAACTGTGGTTCCTGGAAGAATTTTCATGTTGGATAACTTGAAAGATTCTGGGTGGAATCTTTACCCCTTTCTGAGCAAACCAAAGTGGGTTGATTTTGTTCAGATTGAAGAAAGGATTTATGAGGGACTAGTAAGAAGTTTCTATGCAAATACTTGTGTTGATGAAAAGGACTCCTCTCTGACAAGCAAAGTAAAACGAATCACCATTCGTCTCACCACTGAATCCATAAGCAAAGCCCTGCAGATTCAGGAGCATGGAACTAAACTGTTTGAAGATAACTGGTACCCTAAGTCCAACACAACAAAAGAAGAAGTACTGGAGCATGCTCTCAATCAACCCAACCTCAAATACACAGCCACCAACCTAAAGGGACTGGAGCGAATTCTTCAAAACATGGCCTCTCACACCATCATTCCAAGGGTAGGTAGCTTCGAGAAAATTACTGATCTGGACTTATTGGTAATTTATCATTTGATTAAAAGAAAACCTTTAAGCTTGCCATACATCATACTCTGTCATATGAAGAATGCTGCCACAACCCTGAGAAAGGCATCCTCCCTGCCTTATGGCATGGTCCTGACTAAAATTTTCAACTACTTCAAAGTGCCTCTGGATGGTGAAGCTTACTCCCGAAAATGCACCACCTTTTTCAGTAAAAACCTCAACCAGATGAACATTAAAGTAAGCCCTCAGTATGTTGGGGATCAGAGAGTTGAATCAACTTCCTCCAAGAAAAGGAAGGCATCAAAGAAGGAAGGTGATGTTGAAGGAGAAAAAGAAGCAGGGAGAAAAAAAAAGAAGGTTAAAGATTCGGAAAAATCATCTGTGGAGAAGGAACCAGCACATCAAAAGCTGGTATTTGGAGATTCTGAACTTGCACTGGAAGAACTTGCTCAGGAGCAAGTAGAACAAGAAAATGAGGAAGAACTTGCCCAGGGGGAGCAAGGACCAAAAGAACAACTTGCTCAGGGGGAGCAAGAACCAGAAGAATAACTTGCTCAGGAAGAGCAAGGAAATGAAGAAGAGATTATTGCTCAGGGGGGGCAACTTGCTCTGGAGGAACAAGCAGAGGAACCTGAGGAACTTACTCAGGAAATACAGGTTGAAGAAACTGAAATGGAACACATTCATTTCTCTCCTACAAGTGAGGCCACTCAAATGAACATTACTGAGCAACAACAATCCTCTCAAACCCCTGGTAAAGGCAAAAATGATGAATTACTGGCATCCATTGCCTTAACTCAACTTGTTCACACTACTCCTTCCCTTCAACCCCCAACTGAACCTACTCCTGAAACTGGTGAGAAAGGACAAGAGGACATTCTGAAGTACCTCTTTCAGTCCTCTCACAAAGAAGGTACATCCAGCACTGCCAATCTTTATCACATTCTATCTCCTCCTCCTATCTATGATTCTTCACACCCTCGTGTTCCAACAGGGTCTGATCCTCATTTCTCAAACCTGCCAGAAATGTCAACACATCTGAGCTCTTTGGGGTCCCTCTTCAAACAAAGTACTGAACAACCCCACTCAATCCCTACTCCTCCAACAGGCCAACCGAGTGGCCCTTCTGTGGAGCAAGTACAAAATATTCCAACTGAGTGGATGGCAAAGATGGAGAGGGAGGTGAAGAAGATTGCTAACAGAAGCAAAGAAAATGCTAGGAGAGGCAAAAAGCACTCCAAAGAAATGAAGAAAATTCTGCTTGGACTCACTTACCTCCAGCAAGATCAGAGGAGGGAACATGAAAGAAACTGGGCAAGGAGTGATTGGACCTCTAGGAACATGGCACCTGGTCTTAATCCACCTCTATTTGAATTTCCTACTCGCTTTCCAGACATTCCAGCTCCTGCTGAAACCTCAAGCTCTGAATCCTCAGGATGGTCTTCCTTTGAGTAGCAGCTTAATGTGTGCTTCTGCCCTATGTGTTTTTTTTGTTGATGACAAAAGGGGGAGAAGTGAGATTAAGTTAGTGGGCTACTCTAGGAAGTATAATATGTATTAGGAAAAATTTCTTGTAATTTTTTTTGGTTCTGATGTATCACATGAATCTTTAAAATTAATGTTAATTAAAATTTCTGTGTTATGTAATCTTTGTTGTTGTGTTTTGAGCAAGGATGTAATGGACCTTCATGTTTTAATGAAATCACCAGTTTGCTTCATACTGTGCCACTCTGATAAATCATTACTTACACACAACTTACTGTCAATTAAGAATTTATAAAATGTTGGTGATTCTAAAGTCAAATAAACTTAATAGTCCACCTAGAGTTTGTCATCATCAAAAAGGGGGAGATTATTGAAACAAACTCTGAAATTCCAGTTTTGATGATCAACAAACTCTGAGATAGATACTTAAGTTTATTGACTCATATATGTCTCTAACATTTTCTGTGAGTAAGTTCCAGCAAAGAAAGAAAAGCAAAAGAAACATGTCCAGCAAGAAGAAAATGGAATTAAGCATAAGATTCTGTGAAAAATGGTGAATTGACATTGGACATCATTCTTGAGAAGGAAGCTGTTAAACAAAGTGGAAAATAGCTAAATATGACATGACAATGGACAGCTTTCTCAAAAGACAAAACTGCAGTAGCCACAATCAAATTCCAGCAAACTCACTCAGGAGTGAGTAAGTTCCAACTTACTCTCGAATACTGCAGAAACAGATTCAGCAGCAAAAAGAACAAATTAAATGCATCAAGTGATCACATTTATGAGCACACCATGCTATTAAATGAAGAACAAAAGCTGAAATCAAGAGCTAGTTGGTGCTACTGCTGTAAGTGAGGAAGTTCAGCAAGTGAAGCTTCCAAAAGGTGATGTGACAGTGAGAGGCAGGCGATAGTTGGTGAAAAGCAAGACTGCTATGTCCAGAAACACTCATCACACTGTGCAAATCTGTCCCAAGGATTTCAAACGGCTCTGCAACGGCTAGATCACCAAATCAGGGCTATATATCACAGCATTGGAACACTGAACAATTCGAGAGAGCCAAATTCAATTGCTGCATCAAATTCAAATTGCAAATCAACTGCCTCTCAACTCACTCAAAAGTGCACTCGGAAGAAATTGTTACTCTGTGCACCTATCTGCTTGCAAACACAAAGTTTAAATTGTAATTATCTGTGTATAACCAAGCCTTAAACCCCAAATACACCTTATCCTTGTATCTGTTTTTGTCTTAGTGGGATCCTATCAAACTTCCTAGGGTAGGTGAGTATTGGTGAGGAGTTCTGCTAAGGAAAATAGTTCAGGAACAGGAGTAAGTTCCTGGTTGTAATCAGCTTGAAGAGGCTGAGTGAAAGAACACTTGTAATCAGCTTGAAAAGGCTGAGTGAAAGAACACTTGTACTATTTGGGAAATAGTGGAAACACTCACTCGGAGTGAGGAGTGGATGTAGCCCAAGGTTTGGGGTGAACCACTATACATCTTGTGTGATTTATATTTATGTTTTTAAATCCATCTCACCTGTGGCACTTCACACACTTCACTTAAAACTCAGAAACAGTGTTCTTCAACCATTCTGCATAATCATGCTTTACTTACTGCCAATTCAATTCATATGATTCTGCTCTCACATCACGCAAGATTTAGTCTTACATTATTATTAATCAATCACATAGCATATGTAAACATTACAACTTGAGTAAGTTCAACTGCAATATCACTAACTTACTCAACTCCAAGAACTGACTTGAGAGCAAGTTTAAACTGTTTTAGTGCAGGATTTTTAATAGGTCACAATTCAAACCCCCCTTTCTCGTGACATACTTTCACTTCAGTGGTGACCACGCCTAGCTTGTGGTGGTCGCGTTTGGGCTCCCAAGGTGGTTGCGAACGACAGAGCTTCTCAACCCGAGCTTGAAGAATGGCGAGCAAAACCAGAGGCCTATGCGAACGACAGCGAGCAAAACCAGAGCTTCTCAACCCGAGCTTGAAGAACGGCGAACAACGGCGACAACACGGCGGCGAGGATGGAGGCACGAAGGAGAGGGTCTGAATACGAAGGAGAGGTTTTCTTTGGTTATTCCCATCACACAAAGTACTGTTGGGTTTGGGAGGGAAGAGAAAAAATAAGTATTAGATTGTTTTAAATCTGTCTTTTAAATCGGTGGTAGCAACGAGGGTTTTAAAATATTGAGACTTTTAAATCGATCTTCTCTAAAAACCGATTTAAAAGACTTTTCTGCCATTTTTTTTTCCTAGTTTTCTGAGACCTTTCAAATCCGTTGTTTTTTAACCGATTTAAAAAATGAAAAAACCGATTTAAAAGGTGTTCGCCTAGGCATTTATTTACAAAATTACCACCGCTCTTATCTTTTAAATCGATTTTTAGCATAACCGATTTAAAATCCTTTTTTTTTTACAATTTCTGCACTAGTGCGTATCTTATATTAAAAATAGGTCGGAGTTGTGTCTATAAATTTTGGGGAGCCTTGAACAAAATTTATATGTAATATTTGTCCAATATATAACTGTCTAATTTTTATATTATTTGTTTTTCTAATTTTTTTTAGGTATAAAATTATTTATCAAAGTTTTATAATAAAATAATTCTAGCTATAAGATTGTACTCTCTTGGATAACGTGACTAATGCATTTAATCTATCATGTAACGAGTGATTTCAAATAAGATTAAAGCAATTTAATTTTGAAAAACTTATTTCGATAAAAGAAATAGTTATATGTAACTTAGTAACATAAAATTAGGAGAAAAGAAAAGTAATAATTTAGCATTATAGAACAGAAGAAAAGATGTAAAAAGTTAATAAGACGATGAAAAGGTAAAAAGAACTTTTTTGACAAATAGGAAAAAAAAAGAATTTATTTTACGAGCCTTACATGTAGTTTACATTGACTAATATTTGAAAAATTGTCTGAAACTCTGACGACAACTGATGTGGGACCTTGAAAGTAGAAGCTCATTGTCCCCCTATTTTTGCACGGATGAGACGGTGACCTTATTGGTGACTGTTTGACAAAAACACGAGAACACGACGTTTTGAGGAACTTAAATGTGTTTTCTCATGTTTTTGTCAAACAGAGACTGATTAGGTCATCGTCTCAGCTTTGATGACTAAAGGGACCACGAGCTTCTACTTCTAGAGGCACCACAGTCGTCATCAGAGTTTTGAGCAATTTTTCAAGTATTGGTCCACGTTAAACACATGTAATACAGGTTTACCCTAAACCCACCATCGTTGTTAAAATACAATTTTTTAAGAGCAAAATAATAATTTATATAAAATGAATGAAATACAAGAGGTATTCCAACACATTTACAAAACGTACAACATAAGAGGGAAACTAGTGACTACTTTCTAGAGATACAAACCATGGGCTCTACACTCTATTAATAAAACAAACAAAAAATCACTTTTTTGTTGTATCCATGTGATAAGTGCGAAGTATCCACTGTCGTTAATAGCGACTAATCTTTTACAATCGAGCCAAGAACCACCTCCATGACACAACCTTATTACCCTCCACAATCTGTACACAATCTGGAATCGCTCGCCAGAGAAAATACACTCATTTTTGAACTCTCACACCACCCACGGGACAGAAGGCCAAATCATGATCACACACCTCTTACCACTACCCTTAGGCCGGTAAGCGCAAAACATAAACATTGAATATAACGTGCATAGGTCATGGGGCATCACTTACACTATATCTAATCATCTACATACAACATACCATACATGGAAAATAAGTCACACAAGGTAACAAATGTATGTCAGTCCTCAATTTTAGAATAAACAAAAAGAAGAAAAAAATAGAACTTGTGTATGTGCCACATGTCAAAAATTGATGTATAATAATCAGGATTGTTTACATCGGTAAATTGGTAATGTGTGTCTTCAATTCAGACTAAAGTAAGTTAAATGTGGAGAATTCCCTTTCTATGCACAGTTGTTCATATTGCAAATGACTTGCACTACCTTTAACTGAAGTAGGTAGCTAGCTTTAGAACACTCTAAGAAAGAGAATAAAGAAATTTCCTTTTCATTCACGGCTAAGAAATGTTGAAATAACAACGAAAATTACAAACACAAAAAATGAAATTGGTTTCTAAATTTGACATCTATAACACTCAGCGACGAAATTAGAGACAAATTTTGTCTTTTTCCGTCTCCAAATTTCCGTCGTGATTGCTAGATATATATAATCATATAATCATGCATTTTGATATTATCAAAAAAGTTTGACACCCCAAGTAATTACCATGATCAAACTCTTTCAATAATGGTGCAACAGCTGATAACATAATGTGTAAATGAGGAAATTGATCAAGACACTTGAACTCCCTATAACTTACAATTACATTACCTGCATACCATCCCCGTCCTCATCCCAAATCTGGCCCCTCTTTCGGGAAAAAAATTGACGTGTATATTGAAAAAAGAAATTAGGAATATATATATTAAGCATTATTCTTATTCTGTAGGCATTATTTATATAACAAAATAAAGGCATCTTTGGAAACAAAGTGCTACTAGGATCTAAAAAGCAGAGTTGGGCATTGTACCAACTAGGGGAGAACTGTTTGCGTGTCAATTCAAAAAGTAGAGGACGAGAACGCTTATGCTTCTTTTTACAACCATGATAACCAACCATTCTCATTTGTTATTGCAGGTAATCCTTACCCTCCTTTATGATGATGATAAAAAAAATAGGTATAACCATGTGACTTGCCACTCTATAAATACGAACAACCCCTTATATGCAACTCACAACCAAGATATACATTACATAGCTATCAACACAGAGACAATAGCTTAAGAGTTTCAAGTATCCTTAAAAAAAAACTAGAAGGTGTTGGGAGTGTTGAGAGTGACACTTGCGTATCATTGTCAAAGAAGGGACAATGGGAGCTAAGAGGTCATCTTCTTCCTCCTTTTGCAGTGTGTTCAAGGCGTGTTTCTCGAGTGGAAGCCAGTACGACGAGTACTGGGAAGGCAGTGGAAGCGGAAGAAGAATGTTTGCAAGCGATGAAGACAGAGGGTGTTGGGTTGCTGAGCCTGGTATTGATAGGAAAGCCTCTGATTTCATTGCTAGATACTATGCCTCCCGAGTCACTGATTCTGAGCGCCAATTTGCTTCTTGAAGTTGCATTTCTTCATTGAATAATTTTTGTATGAGCACAATGTCTGATGTGTTTGTTTTCGCGTCAAAGCACGCTCAGACACACATTTGATGTGAAAGCACTAATTTGTTGCTTCCAATCGGAAGTATGTCTGAGTGTGTTTGACGCGAAATTATATAAACACACACTAAAGAAACAACCGATCAAAAGTTTAAGAATTATCTTATAGCTTTTGATTGGTTGCATCTAGTAGGCATTGTGGTATTGTAAGAATTATTCTCACTTGGGATATTGTTCCTGCATTTGTCTGTAGTGTTGTAGTTGGGGAGTGGACCAGGTACTTGTTACATGAAATAATGTGGTTATTAATAATGTAAAACTTTATTCTTTCCTATTAGAATTTTTTATTTTGATTCCTACGAGAGTGTTAAATAGTTCATGATATCAAGCTTGATCATGTTTAAGCTTGAAAGGTAATATGCAAGATTGGGAACGAGCAATGATCTGCATAAAATTTTGATACACACTATCTTCCCTGTTACGGCACCTTCTCTGTCTTCACCATTTGACAGCAACTATTATGTATTTACCTCAAAAAGGCTCGATTAAAATTAAAAATTAAATAAAGAGAAAAAGTCCTATTCGGATATTGAATAACCAAGCCGACAATGGTTCTTATATCATCTCCCTTTTGTAAGGACGGGGCAAAGAAGTGTGGGGATGAGTCTCGATACAAATTAATTAAGTGAATAATTAATTAGATAAATAAAGTAAGTAATGAATTCCAATAATTTTAAGCCTAATTTTTAAGAAAATAACAATGCAATTAATAAAATTTACCAACTTTTTTCATTCTTGTGATTTTATTTAAGGAGTATACAGACAATTAGATTAGAAAGTTTATTTGGTTTGGGGAGATTTATACTGGGAATCTAGTCACAGTGGTCTATCATAAGATGTGTTCTCCTATCTAAGAGGGTGGGTTTAGTCTTATGACTCTCCGGAAAATCAATGAAGCGGCAATGCTTAAGTTAACATGGGAGATGCTCTCTACAGATCAGCAATAGGCTCAACTTATTAAAGCTAGATTTATTTAATTTAATAGACCAATTGCTTATTATGCTAAATCCTCTATTTGGTCTGGTGTTAGACAATTTCTTCAAATTGTTCTTGATGGCAATTATTGGAATTTGGGTGATTTGAAGCAAGTGAATTTTTGGATTGACAATTGGCTTGGGAAATCTTTAACTAAGCAGCTTCACATACCGGCTGCTCTTCACTCTTCTTTAAAAGCAACAGTTGCAGACTTCATTATTGATAGTTCTTAGGCTATTCCTCCATCTTCCTTTGATCTGTTTCCTGATGTCGTTGCTAATATTCAAAGAATGGTGATCTGTCATGAGCAGTGTGATGATCAATTGGTTTGGAAAAGCAATGATAAGGCTAGCCTTACTTTCAAAGAAGCCTACATTCAGATCTGATCTAGAGGTCAACAAGTGCATTGGGGGAAAAGAATTTGGAATCCTGCTATCCCTCCCTCGAAATCGTTTCTGGTTTGGAGAATTTTCAATAGTAAGGTTCCTACTGATGAACAATTATAGTTAAGAGGTTGTGTGAATGTCTCAATTTGTTGTCTCTGTAAGCATGTTGCGGAATCTACTAGCCATATCTTCTTTGAGTATCCTTTTGCTTCAAAGTTGTGGGACTGGTTTGGTCACATGCTAGCTGCAAAAACCAACTGATCTTCTGCAGATGTTGTCTTTTGCCTATGTGATCTTAATTGGAGCACACATGTGTCAGACATAGTACTCTCCAGTAATTCACATCTTTTGGGCTATTTGGTATGCTAGAAATTAACTAATTTTCTAGGAAAAAGGGTTACTTTCACTAGAGTTATCCATCTTATAGTTTTTGCTGTCTCATTATCGGGCAAACTATCCAAAGGTGGTTCTTCTAATTCAATTGAGGAATTCTGAATCCTTAAACATTTCTTAGTGGATAGTCATGCTCCTCGAGCACCTTCTATCATTGAAGTTAATTAGTACAAACCGCTTTGTGGTTGGACTAAATGTAATTTGGATGGTGCCCCAAGGGGAAATCCTGGTATTGCAGCTTGTGGGGCAATCTTCAGAGATTCCAGTTGTGTCATCTTAGGTTACTTTTCTGAGTTTCTGGGTATTCATTCTTCTTTCCATGCAGAATTAGTTGTTGCCATGACATCTATTGAAATTGCGCATCAAAAGTGCTGGAGGAAGTTGTGGTTAGAATGTGATTCAAGCCTTTAAAAAACATGATCTGGTACCTTGCACACTCAAGAATAGATGGAGGAATTGTGTAATCCTTACTAAGTGGATGCATTTTTTTCATCACCCACATTTATAGAGAGAGAACTCATGTGCGCATAAATTGGCTTCTTATAGTATTGATCACCATTGCTTTACTTGGTGGGATTTACCCCCCCCCCCCAATTTTATTTTGGAAGATTTTAATTATCTTAACAAATTTAGTCTTCTTTTGTTTAGATTTAGATGATTTCTCTTTTTTTATAGGTTTTTGTCGAGTCTCCCATGCTCATTTTGTATTTCTTTTTTCTTTTTTAATATTTTAATATGATTTTGGGTTGTTACAGATAATTTATAAGGTTGGAAATGCTAACATAGTTAGGATTTCCATGCTCTGCTGTGATACTTTTGCAGTTCAATTTGTTTGAAAAAATAATTAAGGAGTATTATATATGGGAGAGAGGTAGAATTAACGTAGGAGCTATGCTGGCATAGTGTGAGTGCATACACAACTTTAACTTGTAGAAAGGTCGTTTGTCCTCTTGTGCTTTTTTCTGCAAAAACCATCAGCAAAGGTTGAATGGAGTCACCAATAAATGTATGTCAAGGATGACAAGGGATTATACCAAATCGTACATATAGGAACATCATTCCAGCATATTATTCATCATCAATCAATCTCCATCCGTGGATCATAAAGGTTCTCAATTCTCGCTTTTGAGGACAAAAGCTATTTTCAGTGCCACTATTCAATTGTACACCTTCTACATCATCATATTTCTTATACTATTTTCAGTCCCAAATATATTATTATATTAAAATTAAAATTACAATGCTTCACTTTTTCCCTGCATGGCATATGAAATTTAACAAACTTATTGGACACTTCAAAGATATATGTTCACTTATGCCGCACTTTCAGATTCTAACTTAGCCCTGTTTTATGGTCTTGAACCCAAAAAAAAAAGTGCACTTCTGAAAACTGATGGAATCTGATTTGGAGTTATCTGTTCTTGACAGATAGAGAACAATTATGTCGGGGTGAAGCCGGGCTTATGTTGATCTTATTGTCATGCAATTAATGCAATAATTTAGACGGAATTGAAATTGTTGCTTCCAATAGCAAAATTACATGGGGTCTGGATATGGAATAAAAATATTTGTACTGAATGAATATTGAAAAGACCTTAGTGAAAGTAGTTTTGCTGATGTGGTTCTTGACTACGAAG
Source organism: Calophaca sinica (assembly GCA_037113605.1). Lineage (NCBI taxonomy): Eukaryota > Viridiplantae > Streptophyta > Magnoliopsida > Fabales > Fabaceae > Calophaca > Calophaca sinica. Next base: position 55,367,063 of record CM073732.1, on the reverse strand, counting down.
CACAGACTCGAACACGGACACCGGACACGACACGGATACATGGACACTTAGACACCGCTATTTTCTAAAATATAGGACACCGACACCGTTATATATATATAAGATAAAATAAAATATGATTATCAATTTTAAAAGATCTAAATTGATAACCAATGCTGAAGCAAGACTGAATCAAAGGACCAAGAGAGGACGTCAATTGCAAAGAGAGCGGAGACACCGACGAGAAAAGGGAAACCGAGAACGTAAGAGAACAAAGAAGACCAGAGAAGCTGAACATACGTTATGACTTGCGTATGTGAGAAAACTTGCTTATGCAGGTGTTTCTTTCCACCAAAAAGGTGTGTCATCCGTGTCGGAGAGGTGTCACTTCAAAAAAAATAGAACTTTTTTAATTGGAGACCTAAATGAAGTGTCGGAAACGTGTCGTACGAATGTCGTACGGGTGTCGGTGTCCGATAAGTGTCGGACACGGGACACGCCTAAATCTAGAGGTGTCCGTGCTTCATACTGTTGATATATATTCTCGCATATATATGCTGCAGATTATATCAAACATACTCATATCTGAAAGCAAAAAAGAATTTTAAATTGGATTAAATTACCTGCTTTTGATGGGACATTTTAGATAAGCAACTTCCTCATGTATTGTTATTTTCATTATAGATCTTTCGGAAAAGTCTTATGTAGCCAAGATGGTTCAGATAGTCACCCTTGATTCCAAATTAATAACTAAAATGTGATTAAAAAACAGAAGAAAGGGGGCACATATGCGGTTATCCAAATAGCGTGCGCATGTTAAATGTGTTTCTAGGCAGCAATATTACGACTTTGAAATCACGAGGCAAGGCAATATATTTTGACGAAACCCGGAGAAGGAAGGGTTGGTGGCGGCGAGATGTGGGTCGACACAGGGAGGAAAAAAAGGGAAGGGGGAAGAAAGGAGGACGACGGCGGTTCCGGCCGCGAGGAGGACGGCCACTCGCTCATCCACGACGGCGAGTGGAGGACGAGGGTGGTTCCGGCGCGGTGGTTCATGGTGGTCCGGTAAGAAGACTTTTCTATTTTTTTTATTCTATCTGAATCACCATTTTTACTTTCTAATTTTCTCTTCTTGATTTCATTTTTCCTATTCCTTTCTATTGTTCATTCTATTGCTCTCTAATTTTCCCTTGTTTGATTCTATTGTTGTTTTGTTTTATTCTGGAAAACCTTACTAACAGGCTGTGGACCAACACTCATTTACGACATTTTGAGATTAAAGCAAAGCACATAAATTTGTTTAATGGACTACCTGAGTGGATGTGATTGCTGTAGAAGGTAATGACACTGGTTTTTTCTCCTTTCTCCTCTGCTACTGCGATTTCTCCTATTGTGCTACTGCCTCGTTGCTTTTCTTAATTTTTCTCTGTGCTTAGGTTGACTTAGGACTCCAATGTGAAGTCCTTAATTCTTTAATCGGTGGTAGAAGTCTCAGAAAATCCCCCCTCCTCTGTTATTCTGTTATGGTATTTATAGGAGCAATTGATGGTGCAGGTGGAATGCTTGGAGCAGGGGAAAATTGCTGGTTGGAGACAAGGCAGCACCTCTTGTGGTGCCTCTGATAGGTGGTGACTGCAAAGCAAAACTGTCTTGGGCAAAAATGGAAAGGAGCAAAAGTAACAGAAGAAAGAGCATTGGCTCTTATCCAAAAAAAAATGAGCTGCAGCATGAAGCTGCCATGCGATGTCTCCCCTGTTTTGTTTTTTTTTTGTTTTTTTTGCTTTTGATTTCTTGCCAAATTTTGTAATTTTGTTTTGGGCTTGGTTTGTATTTGGGCAATTTTTGGACATGTAATGGACTGTATTGTATTTTTGCGATTTTTGGGCATGTAATGGACTGTTGATTTAAATTTTGGGCTTGTGTTTGTGATGGTAATTTGTAACAAAAAGGCCAGCTATTTGTACCTCCTTTTTTATTGCAATTAGGCTGAAATTGGCCCAAAGAATTAACACAAAAATGTACCCAAAATTTGTTGCTAAGAATAAAGTAAAAACAAAAATAAAAATAAATTACAAGAAGTAGGGGGACAAAATTGGGGTATAACATTGTTGTTGCATACTAACACCACCATTTTTTATGTGTACTATAGCTCACATTTGATGTTCCAAATGATGAAAATCTGAAGAGGAATTATTTTTCATATGCGGGTGAGCGTTGGAGCGGATTTAAGACACAGCTCACTAAGACGTACATATATAGGGATGGAGATTCCGACGGTAAATCTCCTTGTGAGAAGTATAGTTTCATTTCAGAGGAAACATAATAGAGGTTTGCTGAGATCCGACAAGACCCTAAGTTTTAGGTTAGTTAGAAATATAATTTTATTTACTTGGGCATGCAAATTTATTTTTTTACTGAATTTTCTAATGTGTTTTTTTATAATAGGATAAATGACAAAAGGCGAAAGAAAATCAATGAAAGAATCACTACCCCCACATATTGTCTCGTGGGGTTATGAAAAACTTAAGGAGATGATGAAGGAAGAGAAATTGACACAATGGCAGAAAGCATTGAGTGATTCTGCCTCAATTGTTGATCCTCCATCTCCACCGACACGCGATGAACTATGGAAGAGAGCCCGACTAAAGCCAACGGGAAATTATACTTCTGAGGCCTCGCACGATGTTGTTGACAGGACTACAAGTAAATATTCAACTCTAATTGTAGTTGTAATAAGCTTACACATTGTCTTACACATGGTTTTTGTGAATTATATGTTGTAGGATTCCCTTATTAAGCAGAGCACGCAAGGAGCTTTTGTTCCATATGGACGCCAAGATATCTTGACTACTGCCATTGGGACATCTGAGCACCCTAGCTGTGTCCGCACGGCTGGACGATGTGTGGGCATACAAAAATACTTTGGACCACCTTTACGTTATATGACCCCTCCCCAAGAGGTATTCCTAGCGAGCAGTTATATGCCATCAAGGAGAAGATGCGAGCAGAGCTTGCACAAAGTATAGATGAGCGGATAGAGAAGGTGGTGATGGGGTATGTATAAGCTGACGCAATAAAATAAATTTGTCAACTTTAAGAATGTAATTAAAGTTCATGAAATTTAATGCAAAGGTTGGCATCTATGGGTTACTCCCAACAAAGCCCGGATGACCAGCCTTGTTCTCCTAAAGCTACTATATGTGTGAGTGCTAAGGGTTTGTTCAGCTGCCCTATCCATTGAGGATGAGCGTCCTCATGAACTAGATGATGTTAAAAAATTGTGTTTATTGGGGATGGAAATTAATAGAAAAGCCAAACTACCTTTGGAGAATGATATGTCTATGGATTTTTTTCATCGAAACAAAGGATATTATGGACCTTTGTATATGTGGCCGGTGGCTATCAATAACTGTTCTATGATTGTGGTGCACGTAAGTATCAATTATTTGTAAATTTAGTTAACTTCTTATGTATCAATTATAATTAGCATATATTTCAACATCTTATATATCTGCACCGACTCTGTATCATGAAAGGCAACAGTCATTTGTATGGATTCTTGGATCCATACATGATTAGTGATGCGTCCGACCATGTACATGAGATGGTTCAGGTCTACATACAAAATAAGACGCATGAAATGAATAAAGTGTGTTACCTAGCACCATACTACCATCACTAAGTACATAGTTGCTGAGTTTCTTCTTGTTTGTGCTTCTGCTATAGTAGACAAGTCAATTCATGATCTACACGATTAATTGTTCCCCTATGCAATCAACATTTTTAGTTGTTCATCCGTTGTCCTAGTGATTATATTGTAGTCTGGATGTGTTCGATGAATAAAAAGCCAAATACAAACATCAAGCGCATAGTTGATTTGTAAGCTTTTATTTGTCATATATTGACTTTGTGTGTATTATTTCTCTGAAATGTATAACTTACTTTTCATGAATATTCTTTTATCAAAGGGTCATGTTAGAATATTTGAAGCTGGAATGTGTTAGAAAGAATAAGGACCCTACATGGGTTTACCTCAAGTAGTTTAAAACCTAAGATTCATTTACATTTTATAGTAATTAATATGTATCATATTTACCCACCATATTCAAATTTGGTATTCATTTGTAGTCACGACAACCATCTGGAGGATATGAGTGTGGATATATGTTATGAAAAAATATTTTGACCATTGTCTCCACGGATATGGTTGATTCATGGGAGGAGGTAATAGAATTTTTAACCAACCTTTTGCTGTTTTGCACTTTTGGGCCTGTTACTATCTTTCTGGTTTTAGCATAGTGGTTTATTATATTTATGTTGCATCGTACTGGTTTAGTTTTACATTAGCATGACATACTGATATTAGCTTGAAATGGTTATAGTTTAATATTGAGCTAATTATGTTTCAACTTGCAGTTATTTGATGATGAAGCTCACATTGTTATACGTTAACATAACTCACATTATTTTCAACCTTGTTGAGTTAGTCATTTTTATATATGTATTGTTAATTTTCATCTTTTTGGCTTGGTGTTAAACATTGTCAGTGTTTTTCCATAATTGATGTTGGCCATATGGAGCCACCCTTGGGACCATATTTGTCGTTGGTCTGTTTGAAATTTTACAAGGTAGAACGAAAATACAAAAAAGTTATCTAAAAAAACCACACTTTTCATTTACATCGGTTAAAACAAAAATCGATGTAAAAAGGTCAAGGTCTCCTTTTTACATCAGTTGTGGTAAAAATTTATGTAAAAAGCCACTTTTTACATCGGTTTTGGTATTAATCGATGTAAAAACTCCCCACACTCAATAACGACTAATTTTAAATCGCATAAACAACCGATATAAAAAGCAATTTTTAACTGATGTGAAATACTCAAACTGCACTAGTGATTTTACAAAAAATGGGATGGGTAAAGGAGTTGAACAGTCAATGATAATCACTCATGATGTACTCGTGAAGGAAAGACTCGCGATATTCAATATTTTTGTTTATTTATAATCGAAACCAACCAGACCGGGCCGACTGGTCCTCTAAAAAGAACATATATATGGGACCTCAACTTAATTAGACCCTAACAAGAAGGTAGTGTTGAGCACACTTCCTAACCGCCATGCTATAGTTTATGCTTGGAATACTTTTGGAATTTTTAATATATGTAGTCCATCTATTATTTTTCAAAAAATAAAAATTGAAAAGCGAAGTTACAAAGATCAAACCCTGATTCTCAAAGATGTTTGACATGTAGCTAAGCCACTACACAACAACTAGTTTTGGTTAAATTTATTTTATTCTATATACTAAATATTATATTAAATTTTGTAATAATATTATTAAATTACTATCGGTTCAACAACTGTTTAACCACAGTTAGATCATTAAACCTTAAATCAGTATCATCAGCGGTTTAATGATCGGTTTGGTTTTCAAAACATCGGTTGAAACAATTGCCTCTGAAAAATGAAATTCCAGCTTAAGCTTCGGGTGGGCGGACTAAAGTGCTTTCTATTATATGTTGAATAATAAATTTAATAATATGCATTTAATGGAAGATTACCAAATCTCAAGTTTCTTTTTGACGGATTTTGCTGAGGAACGTAAATATTAAAAAACGTATATATTCACCGTATCAGCCTAACTTATGTACAGCTATATAGTATCTGACTTTTCCCATTTTAAATAGAACAGTATATAATAAAGGGCCAAAAGAAAAAGATGCAACAAATAATATAACATTGTCCGTGATTACAAGTTTACAACCAAGAAAGACGTCTAGCAATGATTAATACAATAAAAAAGGGAAAAAAAATACGATATACTGTTCCTTGTATTTGATCAAAATTCATTTGTACAATATGTACTCCAATACCAACTGTACTCTCTCTTATGGATCCCTTAAGAATTAAGTTCTCATAAAGTTAAGACAGCTTGAGGGAACACTGAACTGACTCGGTTCAAAGACCACAGTGGTGGGGACTTTCTCGGAAGACTTCAGCCTTCATACACAGCTTAAAGATGAACATATACTAACCAAAAATAAATATATACTATATCAGAAATAATTTTTGAACACACAATGTGACACAAACACAATACGTATACGGTCCGTACTGTACGGACATACGGTCCGTACAGTATAGACACATTAACCAGATAATGAACTGCATTAACCAGATAAATGAACTTCGTTAACAAGATAAATAAATAGAATGTGAGTTTGACATTCACCAGATAATGTGAACCATTAACCAAATAAGTGAACTTTGTTAACCAGATAAATAAATGGAATGTGTTAAGTTTCAGGGTTGGCATTCACCAGATAATGAGAATCATTAACCAGATAAGTGAACTTCGTTAACCAGATAAAAAAAATGGAACGTGAGTTTGGCATTCACCAGATAATGTGAACTATTAACCAGATAAGTGAACTTCGTTAACCAGATAAATAAATGGAATGTGTTAAGTTTTAGGGTTGGTATTCACCAAATAATGAGAACCATTAACCAGATAAATGAACTTCGTTAACCAGATAAAAAAAAATTGAAATTTTTTTTTTTGTTAAAAAAAAAAAAGTGGTATCTGAGTCCGTACAGTACGGACGCGTATTGTATCGCACGCTGTGTTCAATTATATGCGTTGATATATACTTATCTAGTAAGGCTGAAAACGTAGAAAGAAAGCAAGCCCACAAAGCTTGTTTTGATCAAAAGAAATCTATACGGGTACGAAGTACGCATCCAACTTTAATTTAATTACAAGCATAAAATAAGTGGTTGTGTAAGTAATATTAAATGCATCGTTTAGCAAGATATGACAAAAATATAGATATGATAAGAAGGATGAAAAAGGAGTAAGATATGATGATTTTGATAAGGTTTTTTTTTTTTCCTTCAAATGTTTAATAATTCACCGGATAACATTATATTATTAATTATATTATCGTATCTTATATTTGAAATAGGTCGGAGTTGTGTCTATAAATTTTGGGGAGCCTTGAACAAAATTTATATGTAATATTTGTCCAATATATAACTTTCTAATTTTTATATTATTTGTTTTTCCAATTTTTTTAGGTATAAAATTATTTATCAAAGTTTTGTAATAAAATAATTCTTGCTATAAGATTGTACTCTCTTGGATAATGTGACTAATGCATTTAATCTATCATGTAACGAGTGATTTCAAATAAGATTAGAGCAATTTAATTTTGAAAAACTTATTTCGATAAAAGAAATAGTTATATGTAACTTAGTAATATAAAATTAGGAGAAAAGAAAAGTAATAATTTAGCATTATAGAACAGAAGAAAAGATGTAAAAAGTCAATCAGACGACGAAAAGGTCAAAAGAACTTTTTTGACGAATAGGAAAAAAAGAGAATTTTTTTTTACGAGCCTTACATGTAGTTTATATGGACTAATATTTGAAAAATTGTCTGAAACTCAGACGACAATTGACGCGGGACCTTGAAAGTAGAAGCTCATTGCCCCCTAGTCCGTACGGATGAGACGGTGACCTTATTGGTGACTGTTTGACAAAAACACGAGAACACGACGTTTTGAGGAACTTCAATGTGTTTTCTCATGTTTTTGTCAAACGGAGACTGATTAGGTCATCGTCTTAACTGTGATCACTACAGGGACCATGAGCTTCTAATTCTAGAGGCACCACAGTTGTCATCAGAGTTTTGAGCAATTTTTCAAGTATTGGTCCACGTTATGTAATGCTGGTCTACCCTAGAACCCACCATCGTTGTTAAAATACAATTTTTTAAGAGCAAAATAATAAGTTATATAAAATGAATGAAATACAAGAGGTATTCCAACCCATTTACAAATTGTACAACATAAGAGGGAAAATAGTGACTACTTCATGGAGATATAAACCATGGGCTCTACACTCTATTCATAAAACAAACAAAAAATCACTTTTTTTTGTATTCATGTGATAAGTGCGAAGTATCCACTGTCGTTAATAGCGACTAATCTTTTACAATCGAGCCAAGAACCACCTCCATGACACAACCTTATTACGCTCCACAATCTCTACACAATCTGGAACCGCTCGCCAGAGAAAATACACTCATTTTTGAACTCTCACACCACCCACGGGACAGAAGGCCAAATCATGATCACACACCTCTTACCACTACCCTTAGGCCGGTAAGCGCAAAACATAAACATTGAATATAACGTGCATAGGTCATGGGGCAACACTTACACTATATCTAATAATCTACATACAACATACCATACATGGAAAATAAGTCACACAAGGTAAACAAATGTAGGTCAGACCTCAATTTTAGAATAAACAAAAAGAAGAAAAAAATAGAACTTGTATATGTGCCACATGTCACAAATTGATGTATAATAATCAGGATTGTTTACATCAGTAAATTGGTAATGTGTGTCTTCAATTCAGACTAAAGTAAGTTAAATTTGGAGAATTCCCTTTCCAAGCACAGTTGTTCATATTGCAAATGATTTGCACTACCTTTTAACTGAAGTGGCTAGCTAGCTTTACAACTCTCTAAAAAAGAGAATAAAGAAATTTCCTTTTCATTCACGGATAAGAAAAGTTGAAATAACAACTAAAATTACAAACACAAAAAATGAAATTGGTCTCTAAATTTGATATTTATAACACTCAGCGACAAAATTAGAGATAACTTTTGTCTTTTTTCGTCTCCAAATTTATGTCGTGATTGCTAGATATATATAATCATATAATCATGCATTTTGATATTATCAAAAAAGTTTGATACCCCAAGTAATTACCATGATCAAACTCTTTCAATAACGGTGTAACAGCTGATAACATAATGGTGTAAATGAGGAAAAAAATTAACGTGTATATTGAAAAAAGAAATTAGGAATATATATATATTAAGCATTATTCATATTCTGTAGGCATTATTTATATAACAAAATAAAGGCATCTTTGGAAACAAAGTGCTACTAGGATCTAAAAAGCAGAGTTGGGCACTGTACCAACTAGGGGAGAACTGTTTGCGTGTCAATTCAAAAAGTAGAGGACGAGAACGCTTATGCTTCTTTTTACAACCATGATAACCAACCATTCTCATTTGTTATTGCAGGTAATCCTTACTCTCCTTTATGATGATGGTAAAAACACTAGGTATAACCATGTGACTTGCCACTCTATAAATACGAACAACCCCTTATATGCAACTCACAACCAAGATATACACTACATAGCTATCAACACAGAGACAATAGCTTAAGAGTTTCAAGTATCCTTAAAAAAAAAACTAGAAGGTGTTGGGAGTGTTGAGAGTGACACTTGCGTATCATTGTCAAAGAAGGGACAATGGGAGCTAAGAGGTCATCTTCTTCCTCCTTTTGCAGTGTGTTCAAGGCGTGTTTCTCGAGTGGAAGCCAGTACGACGAGTACTGGGAAGGCAGTGGAAGCGGAAGAAAAATGTTTGCAAGTGATGAAGATAGAGGGTGTTGGGTTGCTGAGCCTGGTATTGATAGGAAGGCCTCTGACTTCATTGCTAGATACTATGCCTCCCGAGTCGCTGATTCTGAGCGCCAATTTGCTTCTTGAAGTTGCATTTCTTCATTGAATAATTCTTGTATGAGCACAATGTCTAATGTGTTTGTTTACGTGTCAAAGCACACTCAGACACACGTTTGATGTGAAAGCACTAATTTGTTGCTTCCAATCGGAAGTATGTCTGAGTGTGTTTGACGCGAAATTATATAAACACACACTAAAGAAACAACCAATCAAAAGTTTAAGAATTATCTTATAGCTTTGGATTGGTCGCATCTAGTAGGCATTGTGGTAGTGTAAGAATTATTCTCACTTGGGATATTGTTCCTGCATTTGTCTGTAGTGTTGTAGTTGGGGTGTGGACCAGGTACTTGTTACATGAAATAAAATGGTTATTAATAATGTAAAACTTTATTCTTTCCTATTAGAATTTTTTATTTTGATTCCTACGAGAGTGTTAAACAGTATACAGGTTCATGATATCAAGCTTGATCATGTTTATGCTTGAAAGGTAATATGCAAGACTGGGAACGAGCAATGATCTGCATAAAATTTTGATACACACTATCTACTCTGTTACGGCACCTTCTCAGTCTTCACCATTTGACAGCAACTATTATCTATTTATCTCAAAAAGGCTCGATTAAAATTAAAAATTAAATAATGAGAAAAAAGTCCTATTCGGATATTGAATAACCAAGCTGACAATGGTTCCTATATCATCTCTCTCTTGTAAGGATCGGATAAAGTGGTGTGGTGATAAGTCTCGATACAAATTAATGAAGTGAATAATTAAGTAAATAAAAAAAGTAAGTGATGAATTCCAATAATTTTAGGCCTAATTTTTTAAAAATAACAAATTATTAATAAACTTAATGCAATTAATAAAATTAACCAACTTTTTTTTCATTCTTGTGAGTTTATTTAAGGAGTATTTGGACAATTGTATTAGAAACTTTATCTGGTTTGAGGACATTTATACTGGAAAACTAGTCACAGTGGTCTATCATAAGATGTGTTTTCCTATTGAAGAGGGTCAGTTTGGTCTTATGTCTCTTAGTAAAATTAATGAAGCGACAATGCTTAAGTTAACATGAGAGATGCTTTCTACAAATCAGCAATTTATACTGGAAAACTAGTCACAGTGGTCTATCATAAGATGTGTTCTCCTATTGAAGAGGGTGAGTTTGGTCTTATGTCTCTCAGTAAAATCAATGAAGCGGCAATGCCTAAGTTAACATGGGAGATGCTCTTTACAAATCAGCAATAGGCTCAATTTATTAAAGCTAGATTTTTTTAATTTAATACACCAATTGCTTATTATGCTAAATCCTCCATTTGGCCCAGTGTTAGACAATTTCTTCAAACTGTTCTTGATGGCAGCTAATGGAATCTGCGTGATGGGAAATAAGTGAATTTTTGGATTGACAATTAGCTTGGGAAATCTTTAACTGAGCAGCTTCACATACCGGTTGTTCTCCACTCTTCTTTAAAGGCAATAGTTGTAGACTTCATTATTGACAATTCTTGGGCTATTCCTCCATGTTTCTTTGATCGGTTTCCTGATGTCGTTGCTGATATTCAAAGAAAGGTGATCTGTCAAGAGCAGTGTGATGATCAATTGGTTTGGAAAAGCAATGATAAGGCCAACCTTACTTTCAAAGAAGCCTACATTCAGATCTGTTCTAGAGGTCAATAGGTGCATTGGGGGAAAAGAATTTGGAATCCTATTATCCCACCCTCAAAATCGCTTCTGGTTTAGCGAATTTTCCATAGTAAGGTTCCTACTGATGAACAATTACAGTTAAGAGATTGTGTGAATGTCTCAATTTGTTGTCTCTGTAAGCATGTTGCGGGAATCTACCAGCCATATCTTCTTTGAGTGTCCTTTGCTTCCAAGTTGTGGGACTAGTTTGGTCACATGCTGCAAAATCCAATTGATCACTCTTCTGCAGATGTTGTCTTTTGCATATGTGATCTTAATTGGAGCACGCGGGTGTCGGACATAGTACTCTCTACAGTAATTCACATCTTTTGGGCTATTTGGTATGCTAGAAATCAACTAATTTTCTAAGACAAATGAAAAATTATGAATCCTTAAACATTTCTTAGTGGATAGTCATGCTCCTCGAGCACCTTCTATCATTGAAGTTAATTAGTACAAGCAGCTTTGTGGTTGGACTAAATGTAATTTGGATGGTGCCTCAAGGGGGAATCCTGGTATTGCAGCTTGTGGAGCAATCTTCAGAGATTCCAGTGGTGTCATCTTAGGTTACTTTGCTGAATTTCTGGGTATTCATTCTTCTTTCCATGCAGAATTAGTTGTTGCCATGACGTCCATTGAAATTGCGCATCAAAAGGGTTGGAGAAAGTTGTGGTTAGAATGTGACTCATTGCTTGTGGTTCAAGCCTTTAAAAAACATGATCTGGTACCTTGCACACTCAAGAATAAATGGAGGAATTGTGTAATCCTTACTAAGTGGATGCATTTTTTTCATCTCCCACATTTATAGAGAGAGAACTCATGTGCGCATAAATTGGCTTCTTATGGTATTAATCACCATTGCTTTACTTGGTGGGATTTACCCCCCAATTTTATTTTGGAAGATTTTAATTATCTTAACAAATTTAGTCTTCCTTTGTTTAGATTTAGATGATTTCTCTTTTTTATGGGTTTTGGTCGAGTCTCCCATACTCATTTTGTATTTCTTTTTTCTTTTTTAATATTTTAATATGATTTTGGGTTGCTACAGATAATTTATAAGGTTGGAAATGCTAACATAGTTGGGATTTCCATGCTCTGCTGTGATACTTTGCAGTTCAATTTGTTTGAAAAAATAATTAAGGAGTATTATATATGGGAGAGAGGTAGAATTAACGTAGGAGCTATGCTGGCATAGTGTGAGTGCATACACAACTTTAACTTGTAGAAAGGTAGTTTGTCCTCTTGTGCTTTTTTCTGCAAAAACCATCAGCAAAGGTTGAATGGAGTCACCAATAAATGTATGTCAAGGATGACAAGGGATACCAAATCGTACATATAGGAACATCATTCCAGCATATTATTCATCATCAATCAATCTCCATCCGTGGATCATAAGGTTCTCAGCTCTCGCTTTTGAGTACAAAAGCTATTTTCAATTTTTCAGTGCCACTATTCAATTATACACCTTCTACATCATCATATCATATTTCTTATACTATTTTCAGTCCCAAATATATTATTATATTAAAATTAAAATTACAATATGCCTAGTATAGGCTGGAGTACAGATAAGCATCAATTCAGTAATGCTTCACTTTTTCCCTGCATGGCATCTGAAATTTAACAAACTTATTGGACACTTCAAAGATTTATGTTCACTTATGCAACACTTTCAGATTCTAACTTAGCCCTGTTTTATGGTCTTGAACCCAAAAAAAAGGTGCACTTCTGAAAACTGATGGAATCTGATTTGGAGTTATCTGTTCTTGACATATAGAGAACAATTATGTCGGGGTGATGCCGGGCTTATGTTGTTCTTATTGTCATGCAATTAATGCAATAATTTACACGGAATTGAAATTGTTGCTTCCAATAGCAAAATTACGTGGGGTCTGGATATGGAATAAAAATATTTGTACTGAATGAATATTGAAAAGACCTTAGGGAAAGTAGTTTTGCTGATGTGGTTCTTGTCATATATTCTCGCATATATATGCTGCAGATTATATCAAACATACTCATATCTGAAAGCAAAAAAGAATTTTAAATTGGATTAAATTACCTGCTTTTGATGGGACATTTTAGATAAGCAACTTCCTCATGTATTGTTATTTTCATTATAGATCTTTCGGAAAAGTCTTATGTAGCCAAGATGGTTCAGATAGTCACCCCTGATTCCAAATTAATAACTAAAATGTGATTAAAAAACAGAAGAAAGGGGGCACATATGCGGTTATCCAAATAGCGTGCTCATGTTAAATGTGTTTCTAGGCAGCAATATTACGACTTTGAAATCACGAGGCAAGGCAATATATGTTGACGAAACCCGGAAAAAACACCCTTCTATTCAGAGTAATCCAAGAGGGAAAAAGCTAAATAATACGAAAGTTAAACGCACGAAAAGTGACGAATGAATTCGGTCCGTTGGATTGCAGTTTAAATTAAATTTATTTTGATTTTTATTCATTTTAAAATTGTAAAATCAGTGCATTCTTTTATTCGAACTAATTCGTGTTGTCTATCCATACTAAGTAGCAATTTTCATCCAAGAGTTACTTCTATTTTGGTTTGGTTTGACTCTTTTGATTAATTTTGGTTTGAAACGTGTAGAATAGATGGAAAGCTTCTATTAAAAATAATAATCTTAGATAGCACTTTATTAAAGAAACACTATTTATTCTAAGCATAGATAGTGATAACGCTTTTGAGTAAAGCGTTATGCAATTGTCAAAATAATTAGCGCTTTTTTACAATGTGTTATCTAAGTGAACACCTTATATTTGAAATGAAATATATATTACATAACGCGTTCTTACTTTTATATATGTTTAAATTGATGTAAAATTCTAGAGTATTTTATTTATGCCTAGGATAAATTGTCTAGGATAATGATATAAAATGTCTGGACATATGTCAGAGTAATGAAATGTAGAAAAATCGAAAAAGGCATAGACTATTCTAGAACCATTGTTGCTCCAACCTCAAACACCTATAAATAGACATATACTCCATCGGGGTAATAAGATTGGCTTGATGGTTGAGGTGAAGGGGTTAAAGAGTGGAGTGATAAAGATGGAGAGTGTTCAAACCCCACCAAAATACTAACATTTAAAACTAATATTTGTCATTTAGGAAAAAAAGACATATCCTTTGTCAATTATAATCAAGCCTTTGCAGAGTAATTCATATTCAATTAGATAAAGGCTTCGGTATTTTTTATTAATCCTTTTCCTGTACCATTAGTCCATTGACTACTTTTACAATTCTATAATTCTAATAGTGATATCAGAGCTACGTTCGGTCATATACAGGGGTGTAGCTAAATAGTCAAAAACTATTTTATAAATTATTTCTTCTATAATCTCGTTTCATCTATTAACCAGCCGAAGTCTTTCTTTTTTTATCTAAATAAACTAAACTAGAAAATTGGGCTTCTAACTTAAACACAAAGGAGTACAGGTAGTTCAACAACCCGACTCTGCTGATTTCAAGCCCAGAACAAAACAAAACAAAAAGTCCAAAATCCTAACGGCCTGACTCCTTGAGTTCAAGTCCAACATGAAGGAGTCACTGTCATAAGTCTTCGACAAGACCGACAAGGAGATTCGCAAGCAACTACAAGATCAATATTGGTCCTTGTCAAAAGTTTTTAAGAAGGCCAACAAGGAAACTCACAATTACAAAGTGTGGCAAGAGGTATGACAAAACTATCATCAAGGTGGAGGCACTTTTTTAAAGTTCAACTATGATATCTATGGGCATCAATGCACAAGAAGGAGTGTTAAAATTGCTAACAAGAGCCACGTTTGAGCAGTTGCAGACTATCCTTGGAGTTTCAGAAATTTGTATCAAGGAGGAGTGTTGAAATTTTCACCAGTGATTGGGATGCTTCCTAAAGGCCTTTATCCCTTTGGGCATGGGTTCGAATCCCCCGGAGAGCAAAAACACCATTTAAGGGAATGGTGAAGCCCTGTGAGTGGCACGCTCACCGTTGCAGAGGGCCAAAGGCCGGTATGCGCTTGGTGGGGTGTTACAATAAAAGGCGTCTTTTAGGTCACAACGACACTATTTGGAACACTAGCTATATATATACCTTGCTTCATTCACTGAAGTACGTTAACTATTCTATTACAACAAATTGAGACAGTGAGCAACCACAAAATTATTCCAAGTCTCTGAGACCAAGCAAACAAACACTTAATCGTTTTCATTCTTTCTGTTAGAAAGTCAATCTTTGTGCTTAAGCATTTTTATTGTAAATCCTCTCTGTTGAGAGTTATTGTTTTGTTTCAAAGTATTTTTGAATTCCTGTATTAAGACCAGTAGTGGTTGTATTCCTTAGAGGCTTGACTGCACTAAGTCGTTCTAAGAAGTTGTGAGTATAGCCAAGTTGGTAGTAGTATACTCTCAAGTGTAATCGTTTGATTGTAGTGGAGAAATCCTTCAAGTGTGGTGAAGGGACTAGACGTAGCTATCAGGTGATAATGAACTAGTATAAATCACTGTGTCCTATTCTTCTCTTCTTTTTATTTATTTGCATTACTATTTTGTTCAAGAGTTGTTTTGAAAAGGTTTTCAAAAACACATAAGTATTTCAAAAAGATTTACAAAACCCAATTCAAACCCCCATTTCTTGTGTTTTTGTCACATTCATGCACTTGCACCCATTAGCCACTTTCAATACTACATTAACCACTTTCAATACTACATTAACCATTAATATCAACCTTGTTAACCAGTTGCGAAAGTGGCTAATGCTGTGCAAGTAAGTGGTTAATGCAGTTCACTAATTGGTTAACGACTACTATGTGTCTGTATTAACCACAAGTGGTTAATGGGTGCAAGTGCAACTTGTGACATCAGATTAGCCATTAACCAATTAGTGAACTGTATTAACCACTTATTTGCACAGCAATAACCACTTTTAGTTAATGAATACAAGTGAAATTTGACATCAAAGCAGCCTATGAACTGTATTAACAACTTATTTGTACCACATTAACAACTTTTATAATAATTATTTTTTGGAAAAAAATTGGAAAAAAATTGAAAAAAGAAATTGAAAAAAACATTCTTATCCGTACATGTACAGACATACGATGCATACAGTGTCCCCTAAAAGAGGTGTTCAAATAGCGTGACCCTTTTATTAATCCTTCTCCTTTACCGTTAGTTCATTAATTACTTAACTATTCTACAATTTTAATAGACCACGTATCCGTACATGTAAGGACCCCCCTTTTTTTTCAAAAAATTTTTAAAAAAAAAATTCAAAAAAATATTACAGATTTTTTTATCTGGTTAATCACGTTCACATATTTGGTTAATGCCAAATCCTGAAACTTTTGGACATCCTATTTTCTTATCTGGTTAATCAAGTTCACTTATCTAGTTAATGTTATTCATTATCGGTTAATGCCAAATCCTGAAACTTTTTCTTGTCTGGTTAATCAAGTTCAAATATCTGGTTATTGCTATTCATTATCTGGTTAATTCCAAAATCTGTATTAACCAGTCAAAAAAATCTAAAATTAAAAAAACAATTTTTTGAAAAAAAATTATCCGTACTATATAGACATACAGTCCGTACAATACATACATATAGTATCTCGTATTTGTGTCAATTTTTGTGTTCAATTAACATTTTTCTTTTAATAATATGGCACTTTTAAAGTACTATATGTACTATAGATAACACCAAATTAAATAGTACTTTAAAGTACTATCTATTTGGGCCTTTCGCCCCTTATCACACAAAAAAAAAGTGCTATATATTTAGACAAACATCCGCTATCTAAAATCTTTTTGCTTTATATGTTTTCATTTTTTTTATATTTGAGTTTCTTACTTGCATATGCATTTATTGGTTTATATTTCTTATATTAGTGATCTTGTGTTTCAATTAATAAAGAATCCATAAAAGAAATATTACCTTTTGCCGAATTGAGATATATAAATCAAAGGATTGACAAAATTTTATAGCAAAACCAACAACTACACGTGGACTTTTTAGCATCCCTTCCCCATTCTCACGGTTTGGTTCGGATTTGGGGAGGAAAAAAAATCCAAACCAATAAAAAATAGTAGGATTGATTTGATTCGGTTTTAGCAAAAATATTTATAAAATCCGAACCAAATCAAACCAATAAAAAATGGGTTGGTTCGGTTCGGTTCAATCGGATCAACTATTTTTTAAAAATAAGAAATTTGTTGTAAAAAATCTGAAAAATTTTAGAAGTTTTTTCTATCATTCTAGATTTAATATACTATAAAAATAAATACATGGACTAAAAAGGAAAACAAAAAATGATTAAGCGTTCGTTTGATTTGCAATGGAGTATAAGACAGTAGAACAGCACAAGACAAATTCTTGAGTCACTGGACAACTCTTTGTCCTATTTATTGTTTGGTGAACAATGAACAACACAAATAAAATGATGTATATTTTACTGTAATTTCCTATTATATTATATTCTATTATAATATATATATATATATACATAATATTTTATATTTTATTATATATATATATATATATAATTAGATTAAGCTATATAATTATTATGTAAATAATAATAATAATAATAATAATAATAATAATAATAATAATAATAATAATAATAATAATAATAATTATAATAATAATAACATTTTTATTGTATATATAATGACGTTAGAGAGAGAGAGAGAGTATTTATTTGTGAGAAATAATCAAAGTGTGGGTACTTTTGTCTTTTTACTGCTTGTCTATAGGACAACTTTTTGTCCCATGGTTTAGTGGGAGACAAAAAAATTGGGTTTTTGTGCTGTCCAGTACCCCTGTTTTGTCCAGTCTCCTGACCATTTTTTGAATCAAACAAGAAATAATCAGTCTTGTTCTGTCCAATCCCCTATTTCCTTGTAAATCAAACACAACCTAAAAGAATACATAGATACAATACAATATTTAAGGTGTCATTACTAATAAAGTGTGAAATAAAAATAAAAATAAAAATAAATATTAGTTTGGTTCGGGTCACGGATGATCGATTTTAGATGTTGTAAAACCGATACTCAAACCAATAGTGGTCGTGTTTGTTTGGTTTGGTTCGGTTTGGATCCAAACATAGAAAAAAACTGAACCAATTTAATTGATTTAAATTGGATTATCGAGTTCATCGGGTCGTTGGTTCGGGTCTTACACCCCCTATTTGCATATGCATTTATTGGTATATTTCTTATATTAGTGATCTTGTGTTTCAATTAATAAAGAATCCATAAAAGAAATATTACCTTTTGCCGAATTGAGATATATAAATCAAAGAATTGACAAAATTTTATAGCAAAACCAACCACTACACCTGGACTTTTTAGCATCCCTTCCCCATCCTCACCCCACCTTAAATCTCATATTAAAAAATAAAAAAATAAAAAAAAACAGACATACAACAGCTAGCTAGCGAGCTTGAACAAAATTATGAGTAAAAGCATTATTCTCATTCTGCAGGCATTTTATTTATAAAGTAGAAACGAAACTAAAGCATCCTTATCGGTAGGGAAAAAACAAAGCGATAATACCCCCTAAGGGGAAAACAGTTGTGTGTCACTTCGGAAGTTGCGGGTAACCCTTTGAGGCGGCTTATAGGGTAGACAATGAATCATGTGGCCAATGCTTGAAAATAGTTCGAAACTTTTAATGATGATCGACGTCGCCTCCCGTATGTAAAAGTTCACAGTCTTCCACGTTCACACGTCTAAAACGGTGACCCAATCGGTGCCGATTCGGCAAAAAAAAAGAAAAAAACGAATATGTTTAGTTTTGAGACACTCATATTTGTTTCTCCTTTTTTTTTTCGCCGAACTGGCACCGATTGGGTCACAGTCTCAGTCATGTGAATGTGAAGAGCTATCGGCTTCTACATACGGAAGGAGACATCGGTCGCCGTTGCAGTTTTAGACTATTTTCAAGCATCGGTCCACCATAGACCACATGATATACTGTCTCACTATACCCACAATCAGATGATGTGGATGTGAAGGACTATCAGGTTCTACATTCGGACGGAGACATCGATCATCGTTAGAGTTTTAAGTAATTTTTAAGTATTGGTCCACCGTAGACCGCATGATATACTTTTTCACCCTAGCGATAGCCTACTTCTGATCGTAAACAACAGGTGATCTTTTGTAATCAAGTGGTTTCCCACTCTATAAATACGTAAAGCTCCATGTATGCTACTTACAAGTTACAACAACAGAGTACTCATCACAGAGACACAAGAAGGGTCCTGTTATTGTAGTGAGTGAGTGTTGAGACTCAAGAGTGACACACATTTGGATATCATTATCAAAAGAAGAAGAAGCCTATCTATCAGTATTGAAGAAGCGACAATGGGAGCCAAAAGGTCATCTTTCTCCTTTACCAGCTTATTCAAGGCATGTTTCTCAAGTGGAAGCAGCAGGTATGAAAATTTGGAAGGGAGTGGTAGAGGAAGAAGGATATTTGCAAGTGATGAAGACATAGGATGTTGGGTTGGAGAGCCTGACATTGATAGGAAAGCCTCTGATTTCATTGCAAGATACTATGCCACCCGAGTCACTGACTCTCAGAGTCAATTTGCATCTTGAAATTTGTCTTTCTTCATTCATTATTTCCACTCTTGCAAGTGATTATTTTGTTTCTCCTCTCTATTTTGCTCAGAGCAAATACTTGTTAGCTAAAATAATATGCATGGTCCATCAATAATGTAACTCATTTAATCTATATAATATGAATTCTTGCTTTTGATCCTTAATTCAAATTTACTCTGCCGTTCCTGAGTGTTAAGTAGTACACACCATGTTACTAAATAAGCTTACCATATTTAAACTTGAAAGTTTATATGATCTATCAAGATTGAAGATAAGCTCTGTTCGGTATATATATAAAATTTTGTCACAGTCTCTATTCTATTGAGAAAATATGCTAATTGACTTCAGCTCCTATCACACCTTTCTGTTTTGGCCAATTGACGGAAATATTATTATCTCATGATTGCTTGATAAAGAATTAATAACAAAAATGTCATGTTCGGATACGGAATAATTAGCCATGTGCATGATGCTTTTCAAGTAATGGATATCAATAGGGCAAATCTAGTTAAATTAGTTTCTCTGTTCAGCATTTATCATTGTAGTTTCTTTTTACTTTTCTTCAGGTTACACGTATATATAGCAGCACAAAAGGACTTAATTTTTTTTTTTTAAAAGCAAAGTATTTACATGCAAAGCATCACCGTAGAAGAGGTGATCCCAACTATATTGACACCACAAGCCTTACCCATAGTTTGCAACACGCTAAAAATTTATTGAAAAAATAGAAAATAAGAAAGTACAAAAATAAACATGAGGGACATGAACCTAACCCATGCAGAGAAAGTCATATGAACCTGAAATTAGAAAGACCTTACCTATTACGATTAAAGTTATTCCTATTAAAGCTAGGTAGCAAATCCCACCAAGTGGAAACTCTACTAGCAATACCAAAGTTAGTTAGCTTATCAGCACAGTGATTTATCTCCCTATAAATAATATGCGAAACGAGAAATTGTATTTGTTTACAAAGAGTTAGGCAATTAGCCCGACGATTTCTAATTCTGCAAGGGACAACTTCCGTTGTCTTGAAAGCTTGCACCAGAAACATTGAGTCACATTCTGGCCAAAGCTTCCTCCAAACTCTGTTATAAGCCAACTCAATGGCACCGATGGCAGCCAAGCTCTACACTAATGGAATAAAAAACAACAATAAAATTAGCAAAACATCCTAAGATGCTTAACAGATGCAAGCAAATATTGATAGAGGTTCAGGAATATTTAACAACTCCACAACCGGCTAGAGAGCCATTTATCACGCCAGAAATTAATTTTTGAGCCATCACCTAACTACCAAGAAATGTCATCAAAAATAGTTTGAATACAATATTGTTTCAATCCTGGCCAAATTGAAGACCCTATATAGTGAGAAACATGATTTCTATTCCTTAATTAGAAATCTGGCCCAGATCAACTTCGCCCAATGTAAATCAGCAGCCAAAAGATCAAAAGTAAGCTTAGACATGGCAGAAACATTAATAGCTCTGATAGATCTAAGATCAAGACCACCACCCTCAGCAGGAGAACAAACCTTCTTCCAAGTAACAGTGACCACTTTTTAGAAGAATGTCATCTGTCCAAATGAAGTTTCTAATGCACTTATCAATATCTTTAAAATTTTTAAAAGAAATGACTTAATTTAATTATAGAAGAAATATAAAAAATCACTTTAAACTTTATCTTTTGAAAATAGATATCTTCGACTTTAACTGCGTTTAATTATTACCTAAACATAATTTTTTGTTAAATTAGTTTTCTGTTTTTATAAGGAAAATGAATTTATTAAAAACTTGCAGTTATAAACTTTTTTTTTTTGAAAAGCCAAAATACTTACAATCTAAACTTAAGCAAAATAAACTTAGGCAAAAGTTTAGTAGAAAAGTCACTGCAAACAGAAGATATCAAGAAGAAACACAAAATAAAACCATTTACAGTATTGTAAGGCCATCAGCAGTAAAAAGAAATAAAAGAAATGGAAGCATCCATATGCTACAATAAGAAGAGATAACATCAAGAAATCCAAGCCACTTTATGTCCTTTAACCTGATTAATGTATAAATAAAAGATATAAGGTATTGAAATCGATAAGGCTTGCAAGCTGTTGTAGCTGTTAAACTTGGAGAATTCGCCACTTTCACTCAATAGGCCACTCAATGAGTCACTTACCACCTCACCTGATCAGAGTCGCACGGTTGATGATGAGGAATTGCAAAATTTTGATGACACATGTCATGCAGCCAAGGAATGTGTGAAGGTGGTTTCTGTTTCTTAACAATTTTTTTGTTTTTTGTTTTTTATCTGATGCAATAGTGTGTAGTTTTTCATATAATTCACTCGGGTACTTTGTATATAAGTAACCCTTTTGTATTCAGTTCATTATTCAATTCAATGGAACAGTTCATTTACTCAATTCATATTATCTTCTTCCTTCTTCTTTTATGAGTTTTTATAAATTTAAGATGGTATCAGAGCTCTTTTGAGATTTGTTGCTACTCTGACATGGCAAGGAAGAATTATTCCAATGTTACTAAAGTATTGACACCAACAATGTTGGAGGAAATCGTGCCATAGCTGACCTAACTCAAGATACCGTGAGTCCCACTATCTTCACCCTGGTGATGGCCCTACATTAGTCGCGGTCACACATGCGCTTAGTTAATCCAACTATCACGCCTGGGATCGAGTAATGCGCAGAATTCATTGAGGTAAAAATAAGTATGAATTTGTTGATGGAACAACTGAGATACCATATTCTTTTGATCCTAGTTATAAAGCATGAAGTAGACGCAATTTATGGAAAAAAAAATCATCAATGGATTATGAATTCAGGTTTTGAATCTATTGCATAGAGTATTGTGTTTCTTCATAATGTTATTAATGTTTGGAAGAATTTAAATAATAGGCTCTTTCAAGGAGATTGAAAGGCTACATTTTTTTAGTATCATGAAATTGGGGTGTTGCCTTAGCCTCAAAATGTTGTAGTGAATTTACGATGTAAGGCAAGGATCACTTTGTGTTACAGATTTTTTCACTGAATTGAAGGTTTGATGGGAAAGGCTAGAGAGCTATTTGCTTCATCCTATGTGGCTTCATCCTATGTGCATTTGTCTAGTAAAGTTTACCTATGCCACTAGAATGCGCAATGCCAAGCATTATCATGATTTGTACCGCACAATTAGGTTCCTTACGAGTTTGAATGAGAATTTTTCCACGGTAAGATCTTAGATCTTGCTAATGGAGACACTTCCTGCCTTGAACAAGATTTTCTCTGTAACACCTGAGGACGAGATCGACCTCGTAGTAGGACGTCGTATCGAGACCTCGCGTCGAAACCTCGTACCAAGACCTCGTGACGAGATCCCGTGCCAAGATCGCGTGCCAAGGTCATATGTCGGTGATGAGGTCGCGTCTGGTGAGGAGGTCGCATGTCGAATCGAGGAGGCCGTGTGCGAACTCGTGTTAGAGCCTTGTGCGCTTGCACAAGCACCTGGTCGACATCGTGTCGAGATGATCACTCGTATTCTTACGAATATTACTTAGCGTTAGTATATTTTGTTGTGATTATGAGAGGGCTGATTAGATGGGTTAGACTTGTTGTTTGGATTAATATCTTACTTTAAAATCCAGGTGTCGCTTATTTGTGGTTTTATGAAAGATAAATTCTTTTAAAATGGTTTTCTTGTAATTAACTTTTGTTTAAGGGAGATAAGACCAAACTTTTTCTTTTTCCACCAGCTGTAGATAAGTATCATGATTAGTTTTCTCCAGCGCCTTAAATATCACGATCAGCCGCCTCAAATCCTCACTTTCTATTTCCTTCTTTCTTCTTCTTCAAGTTTCCTCCTCTTCTCCAAACCTCCATTGAAGAACCTTGAGTTCGTAGAGCTTCTGCATAAACTTT
The DNA here is from genome assembly GCA_037113605.1 of Calophaca sinica. Lineage (NCBI taxonomy): Eukaryota > Viridiplantae > Streptophyta > Magnoliopsida > Fabales > Fabaceae > Calophaca > Calophaca sinica. The sequence goes on along the minus strand of CM073732.1, from coordinate 55,343,343 downwards.
CATCATCAACCTTGTTCCTTATCATCTCCTCGACCTATATCACCATCTCGACCATCCAGGAGGTATGAAAAACATGATTTTATTTCCTTTCATGTTCTTTGTTAGCGCCACTTCTTCTCTCTGCTTTAGCTAGTTTTTATGCTTTCAACTCATGTCATATTGATAGGTTTTCTTCTTCATGACATTTCCTACCTTTCTAACCATTTATTTGAGCTTGAAAAACAAATTGTTTCCTCTGTTTTTAAAGTAGGTAGCGCCCAAAACCCTCCTACTTGGCTTGTGTTGATTTCTTTTGAGTTTTAAATTTTAACATAAGTGGTTATGGTCTTATTTTAATTGCTGGACCATGACGAAAATATTTTTAAGAAATATAAACTTAGATTTTGATTAAGTTGTGCTTAAGGTATTACTTGATTTTAAGCTTTAATTAGTACTTAGGAAAAATGGCTTTGTCTGGTGATGTATGAAAGAAGTTTCTAATAAATTTTAGAGAAAAGGAGTTATTTTGTAATGTTTGAATTCTGGTTGTATTGGTTTAAGTTCTTAAGTTTTAATGTTTACTTGGGTTGTGGTTAAGATTGGGATAATGAGAGCTAAGTGTTATTAGAACCCATAGATAGAACTAAGTTGTACTCGTATTAGGCAGTGTGATTTCCGAGATCGTGCTGCAAGGAGATCAGGGTGTACGAGAACACGAAACCGAGGTCGACTAAGAGCCGTACGTGTCGAGATCGAGTGAGAGAAGTCGTTGTCGAGCTCGTTTGAAGATAGCCGTGTTGAGGTCGTTGTCGAGCAGCGTTAGCTTGAAGTTGATGAGAGCAACTCTTAGACATTATTAAGGCTTTATTTTATATGTTGTGAATTGTGTATTGCCTATTGAATTGCGTTTTCTTCATGCAAATTGTTTTATTGCTTAAATGATTGGATTGCGTTTTCTTCATGTGAGGCATGCTCTCTTTATTTGATATGTGATCAAGGAATTTTATGTGCTACTCCTTATTTGCGCGAGCTAATCATCGAGTGAGAGAGCTAGGCGAGTCGTATGACGTTTTTGAGCCGTGACCCGGATGACTAAGGGTGCTAGGTCCCCTTTTGTTTACGGGAGATTGACTAGGCGTCGCATTATCAGTTTGGGGTTGGACCTGCTGATTAATGCATGGTATCGGTTTGGGGTTGGACCGGCCGCTTACCTATTGCGTCAGTTTGGGGATGGACCTGCTGGCGATATTCCGGAATAAAAGTCGAGTCTAGAGTGAGATGGTCGAAGTCACGTTTGGTGAATGTTATACTTTGTTGTTTACTTATTTATTTATGCCTGGATTATCTTGAATTGTTGAGAAGTTGACCCTTTCCCGTGGTACCTTCAATCCATGACGGTTACCCAGGCGATGTCGAGTGCGAGGAACTTCGGCAGAGATGATGGCGAGGAGGAGCTCGACGAGGATCAGGGCGACGACCTCTATTTGTCGTGATTGGCTTTGTTTATGTTATGTTTGTTGGGGTAGCTGTTATATGACTTTTGTGTACAGTGGCTGTGACCAGTTTGGGATGGGTGATGTTTTGTTATTTTGAGCACAGGGTAGACTGGTGGTCTTACTTTTGGAGCAGCCCCCTGCGAGGGTGTCTGCCGGAAGTACCCCCAGGGTATGATTGCTCTCTTGAAGTCGTCATACCTTAGGTGTATTTTCTTTGTACCTTATTACTTTGTCTTTGTGTATGCACTTTTTATATCTTGTATATATAAGTATGTACTTATTGTACCTGCGTGTTGTTATTTAGGACTTAAGTCTCGTGTCTTAGTTGCACCATGTTTCGAAAAGCTGTAATTACTCTGATGTGCACGAGATAGTTTTATAAAAAAAAATAATATGTAGACCATACTTTCCTAAAAAGGCACAAGAGTATCATTTTAAAACACATCGCATACAGGGTATCTTGAGCTCGGTGTGTTGAGCTCGGTAACTCGAGCTCGGTATGTTGAGCTCGGTAGCGGTCCGGAAACGGGTCGTTACATTCTCTATGGTAATTAAGCATGAGAAGCAATGAAATTATGCCTTCAATGATGATTGCAAGGTCCTTCTAAATGTTGCTAGCTACAACGGACCTCAAGGTCAAGGGACAGCTGGATTCAGTCAAGGATCAAGCTACAGAAATGTTGGGAAGGAATGCAATTACTATGGTAGGATTGGCCATACTATAGACAGATGAAGCATATGATTAGAGAGAAAATGATGAAGTCAAGCCAAATCCACCTACATTTACTTCAGAGCAGTTTGAGAAACTGCTCAGTCTTCTCCAAGCTAATTCACTAAGTTAGCAAGCACTAATTTCTACTAGTCAGGCTAGTTTGGTCACTCATTTTGGTAATGGATATGGTGGAACTTAAAAATCAAGTATAATCCCTATTTCTGCTTCTTTTAAATCTTATTCCCTTGACTCCTGGATAGTTGATTAAATAGTAAGTGACCATTGACATTTTCCATGAAACACTTCAAATTTTATCATGAAACCATACATGTGAATATAAAATTTCCTAGTGGTAATTTCTCTTTTGCAAAACATGTTGGGACTGTAGAATTTTCACCAGGATTCTATATAGCCAATGTTTTGTATGTCCCTTATTTTACCTTTTACTTGCTGTAGTACCCTAATTTTGTCCGTCCTTTATTTTATTTTATTTTATTATTTATTTTAATTTTTTTTAATTAGTAGTAGTGGTAATAATAAATAAAATAATATTTTTGGTTTTATAATTAAGAATAAAAGAGATTAAAAAAAAAGGAAAAGGAAAAAAGATTTTTATTTGAGAAGGGGTGTGCAAAAGGTAAATCTGGGCGGTGCAAAAAGCAGCAAATCAGGCTGGTGACCCAGCCCAATCCATTCACGCTGCAGCCCACCTCCTTTACTCGCACACCCCCCTTTTTTATTTTTTTCAGCACCCCTGCGCATCCTCTACATGCCTCGTTGCTTCTCGCACCTCCCCTCATTTATACACACCCAGCCCAACTCGTTCCTCCAGCTCTTGGCCCACGCGGCCCAACCCATTTTAACCAAACCCTACTTTGATAACCCTAAATCCCGTATCTCCTTCATTCCAGCAGCTTCTCCTCACGCGACGCTCTCTCCCCTAGCTTCCAAGCCGCGGCCACTCCTTCCCTCCCTCGTCCTCTTCCTCACTAAACCCTAATCTCCCACAATCATCTCCACCTTTCTCGGCTTCCCCTTTCCTTCCTCCTCACCGTAACCCTAGTTTTCTAACCGCAGCACTACTCCCTCTCTCCCTTGTTCTTCTTCTTCTTTCCTTTCCAACCCTAACCTAGCCACGGCCACCCCTTTTCCTCTCTTTCCTTTTTGATTCCCTGCAATCTCGCTCCAAGTCTCCTCATTTAACCGTATCCCTCCTTCAAACCTTGTTTTCTTTCCTTTTTCCCTCATAAAACTGAATCGGATATCTCATGGATTCAAGCAAGATCTCGTGGAGGATGGAGACTGGACATAAATCAGGGAGTTTTCTTCTATCCTTTAGTTTTTCAAATCTTTAAAATTTTGATCCTTTTGATTTCTGACAGATATGTTTTCCTTTTCGTAGGTGATAACTTGAAGCCTATAAAAGATCAGATTCAAGAAAAAAGAAAGGACGGAGAAGGTGAGAACAAGAGACCGGAAAATCTACCAAGAAGCCAAGGCGAGACGCGAGGGAAAGTCTTAAATTTTTCTCTTTAAAACACTATTAGGATTTAGGGTTCTTAATCTCGTCTTCTTTTTTGGATTAAGACCTGTGAAATCAGGTTTTTCTTTCTTCCTTCTCTTCTATGTACATTTTCAGTATTCTGGACTGAGATTCGAATCTGTAATATGCAAACATGATTCCACCTTTTCTTTCTGTATGATGGTTGTTGGTTACCGCAATTCAAACTCTTCTCTGTCTCTGTCTCCTGCGTTCCGTGAGTAGGCGTGAATTAGGGTTACGGGATTTGGCCTTCCAAAGGGGCCAAATCTAGGTTAAGGGCTAAATTGCAAATAATTTAAGTGTTATAATTGTAATAAGGCATAAATCTGGATATAAAAGCAAAATTGAAGTTTCTGGATTTGATTTTGATTACTTCCCAAAGTGGGTCCGTGTTTTCCAATGCTTCTGTTCTCTTCCCAAAAATATGTTGTTATTGTTGTTTGTTAGTCTGTTGGTATACGGTTGAGTCGAGCTAAGGCTAGGGTTTGGCCTTCCAAAAGGGTCAAACCCAAGCCAGAGACTTTTTATGTTGGTATACGGTTGAGTCGAGCTAAGGCTAGGGTTTGGCCTTCCAAAAGGGTCAAACCCAAGCCAGAGACTTTTTACAATTTATTTCTTTTTTTACTTCATAAATCATCAGAAATGAATAAAAGATTAATGGGGGGTATAAAAGCAAAAAAGAGAAGTTTTCATCTATACGTTTTTTTAATGTGATTAGTTTTCATTTTCTAGTTTTTTTCTTATATTTGTTATTTCTGTTATATTAAAAAAGGAATAAATAAATTAATATAATATAACCATATTTTATTTTCCATTTTTTTTTACTTCTAGACTTAGGGCCTCTAAGTTAATTTGCACACAAAGTGGGCTTCTGACCCATTTGGCTAAAAGGAGTTAAAGATTGGCTTTATTAACTTCATAAAATCAAGTTGGGCTTTTTGACCCATTTCTCATCTCTTCCAACTTCTATTCCACGTGATCACAATCATTTGGAAACCCCCTTTTTTTCTTATCTCGCACGCAAATAAAATCTTTAGCTAGGAACCCCAAAATGCCATTTGCATTCATATTGTGGTTTTCTTCCTTTTCTTATAAAATAAAATAAATAAATGTGATTAAGGGATTTATTTTTTAAGGCAAACAATCTTTACGAATAATCAAAAAGTACCATTGTAAATGGGCGTTTTAGGGGTGCTAAAATCTTCCCTATACATAACCAACTCTCGAGCTCAAAATCTGGTTCAAAGACCTTTTTCTTTTTTTTCATTAAATTCAAAAATATCCAAAAAATAGGTTTTCCAATGTTTTCCTATAAAAATAAAATATTGGTGGCGGCTCCATTTAATTTTAAGAGTGGTTGTCACAGCTGGCGACTCCACTGGGGAAACCTTTAGAGAGTTAGGCCCCATGATTGTTTATATGATTTGTTTGCCTTATTAAATGAGTTATTCTCTTTTTGTTTTTATTCCTATTTGTTCATTTGTATATATGTTTGTATACGTGAATCCTAGGATAGAAAACATGCATTAAAAAATATATTTTTCTATTTTTTATTCTGTTTGTGATTCATTCTCTTTTATTTGTTTTTTTTCTTGTAAATATTATGTATGTTTTTGCATTTAGAAGACATGTATATATACTATATTTTTATTTATTTTGCAGTGGGTAGTTTTAAGTTCGCTCCTTCACACACTTCACTTTATACACTTTGTTTACACACACTATGAGTGGGTGCCCTATACCCGGGCCCGAGTGAACTTTAAGTTAGGAGAGGCTGTGTAATGGGTGCTCTGCTGGACGTACGGCCAGTGGGTTCCTATGAAGGCATCACCTAGAGTTTGGCTCCGTTTGAGAAAAAACCATCCTTTAATAATATATTTATTATTGGTGGTAACATTTTCAAATGGGACCCTTGGCTCTGGGGACCTTTTAGATTAGTATCTTGAATCCACCCAATGGAAAGACACTTAATATAATCATTAGATCCCTTTTAGGAATTACCAGCCTCGGTTACAAAAGGAGCTTACCCTACTACTTTTAGTTGTTTATTTATTTTTCAAATTTATTTCAATAATAGTATTTCCAAAATAATTTTTTGAAATACAAACTTTTGTTTAGAAACCTAATCTATTATTCCAAAAATAGATGCTAAGTTTTTTTAACTTCAGATAGGATGTGAACTTCTTATAAAAAAAAAATATAGGAGTGTATTTCTTTACACCTTCATAAATAAAATAAGTACGGTGCTTTCTTTCTTTATTTTTCTTTTCTTTTTTTTCTTTTTCTTTTCATTCACGAAATAATAAAAAATAAACACGATCATGCCCATTCATATACATGTCATAACACTAATTACCCCATTTCATCAGGCTTGTTGGAAATTTCAAAACAAAAAACTTTGATGCAAATGTCTTCAGAAAGCACAGTTGTGGGTTTAGAGAGGAGAAATACTTTGAAATTCAAGATTGAACCCCCCGTCTGATGCATCTAAGAACATTGGTTGACTTCATTGCTGAGAATTGGATACAAGTGGATCGAATTAGCTTCGTGGGGAAATTTGGGAACATTTTGGAATTGCTGAATGTGGACGTGCAAGTGGGGGCCTTAACAGCATTGGCCTAATTTTATGATCCTCCCCTAAGATGCTTCACGTTCAAGAATTTCCAAATGACGCCGACTTAGAAGAATATCGAAAAATCTTAGGCTTTCCAGAAAAGAAAAATGGTCCGTATTGCCATACAAAGCATCCCCCGACTATGAATACTATTGCGGATGTTTTATGTATCCGTAGAGAAGATTTGACGCTCGCAGTGAAGGTAGAAGAAGATTTCAAAGGTTTCCCCAGGAGCTTCCTGGAAGGAAAAGTTAAGGACCTTCATGATGCAAGGAAATTGAAAGAGTGCATGGATGTGGTAGCTCTCATTATCTTTGGAGTAGTCCTATTTCCTCATGTTGATCATTTTGTGGATGAAACAGCTATTGACGCCTTCCTAGCATTTAAAACTCAAGGAATGGATCCCACTACTATCGTCCTTGCAGATTTATACTATGAGCTTCATATGCGCCACGAGAAAAAGGGAGGTCGAATTCGTTGTTGTGTCCCTGTCCTGTACCTATGGCTAAAAAATCATTTGGTAAAAAGGGGGCATCCCTTTGGCCCTAGGAGCAATGCAGAGTGGGCTACTTATTTATTGAGTCTCAGTGAAGAGTCTATAATATGGTATTCTAGGGAACAGGAGATCAAGGAGGTAATTTGTCGATGTGGAGACTTTCCCAATGTACCTCTCATTGGGACCATAGGTTGCATCAACTACAATCCTACTCTGGCTTTAAGACAACTCGGTGCCCTGATGCTGGGTGAACCTGCTGAAGAAGAGCTAGCCGCTTTCATTATACATGATCAGGGCTCCTCGGATTTGGTATTGTTCACAAGAGTGTGCCGAGCTTGGAAGAAAATGATCAAAAGGACACTGGGGCGCAAGAGTACTCATGCGGATGAAAGATACCGTCAATGGGTCATAGCAAGAGTTCAGCAAGTCAAGCTGCCCTTCCAAAACATATTTTTGGTTCCCGAAGTGCCACCTCCACCCCCTGCTGAAAATGAAGAAGTGGAAGAGTTAAAGCTAGCCTTAGAAAAGGTAGAAGAGGAAAGAAAGCTTCTCCGGGAGAATTTGAAAAGGGCATACCTAGATATAGAAGTCCTGCAAGATGAATGTAATAGAAAAACCGAATCTTTAGAAGGATCCCAGAAGAAGGCCAAGGCTGAGAAAGCAAGCCGGCTCCAGACTCAGGGTTGCCTAAAAGCTGCGAATCAACAATTAGACTTGATGAAAAAAGAGTTAGATCTGGTTCTCTGTGAAAAGGGTAATTTGAGGAAAATGTGGGATGATTCTCAAGCGGCTAGCAGGGCTTTGCAAAGGCGGATTGAAGACTCGATACAACAGTTGAAAAATACCGTGCAATTGCACGAAGCCCAACTTGAGGAAGAGAGGAGAATCGCTGAAGAAAAATTCATAGGTTACCACATAGATCTTGAGGAAGAACGTGAGAAGGTCCTCGACATGCAAGGGAAGATTGACGACCAGCGAGAAGTCATTACTTGGTTTGACAAGGAAACTAGATATTGGATGGATCGTTGCTCCAAACTAGTCTGGCTTGCAAATAGAGGTATCCAGGATATGCCAGAACTCTTGGGAGAAGCAGAATTGGCAATAGGTTTCCGACCTTTACCAAGGAAAGTGATGAGTTTCCTAGAGTACTGCAAGAGTTTGGTGGAAGAGTTGGAGAGACAGATCCGACGAGATCGTTGAAGACCATGTTTCTTTTGTTTTTATGTGTTTTTGCAATTTCCATTTCTTTCTCAAATCTGTAAGCCCTTCAGGGCAATTTGAATTATGGTATTTCCTTTTAATGAGAGAATATGTTTTCGTAATACGCAGCAAACCGATAAGACATTTGCAAAGTTTTGTGATTCTCCAACAAGCCGACGAAAATAAAATAAAATAAGTAAATAAATGAGCATCTTACATAGCATGCATAACCATGGCATAAATCATTCATCCATACTCACAGTATCCTTCATAATCCAGAAAAATAAACACGAAGAAATTGCATCCTTACAGAACGAGATCCCAAGCCAGACTCATGGACCCGTTAGAGCAGAACCAACAGGCTATGAGAGGAGAATTCGACCGAATGAGTACGCGGATAGATAAGCTATGCAATTTTTTGGAAGCCCTGCATGCAAAAAGGACATCTGAAACGGAGCGGTCCGAAGAGGATCAAGAGGAAAGTCAGCCAAGAGAAAATGAAACGCACGCCCACACCTCACAAGGGCATGCGCCTTTAAGTAATGGGACCTCGTAAAACACAAATACTCAAAATTTTATACCTATCAACACCCCCCAGGAGGATGCTCAAGCCAAAGAAAGGCTTCAAATAGTTGAAGACAGGTTAAAGGCAATTGAAGGGGCAAATCACATAGGTTTCGAAGCTTCAGATATGTGCCTGGTCCCCGATGTAGTTATTCCTGCAAAATTCAAAGTACCTGAGTTTGACAAGTATAAAGGAGAAACATGCCCCAAAGGCCACCTGGTCATGTATTGCCGAAAGATGGCTTTCTGTTCTAATGATGACAGACTCTTAATTTATTTCTTCCAAGAAAGCTTAACTGGGGCACCTTTACGATGGTATATGCAGTTAGAACGGTCCAAAATCAACTCGTAGAATGATTTAGCTAATGCTTTCGTCAGACAATATAAATACAATATGGACATGGCTCCCAACCGTAATCAGTTGCAAAGCATGAAGAAAAAAGACAGTGAGAGCTATAAAGAATATGCTCAGAGATGGAGAAGCATGGCTGCTTAGGTGGAGCCACCCTTGTCTGACAAAGAAATGATTGACACATTCATTGACACTCTCCAATCCCCTTTTTATGATATGATGATTGGAAGTATGTTCTCAAGCTTCTCTGACTTGATTGTCATAGGGGAGCGTGTGGAAATGGGGATGTAAAATGGGAAGATCCATAATAATACTTCATCATCCAACACTCAGAAGCCCTTCGTCAAGAGAAAGAAATAAGGAGAGACTAACGCGGTAAGTAGTTCCCCTCTATATGTTGCGGCAACTATCACGCCTAAGTCTCCTGCTCAAATGACACCATTTGCTTCTGATGGTCAAGGAGGTCAGAACCCCAATCAACCAAGAGCTCATAACTCTCAAGGGAGAAAGCCGGCCCAGTTTGATCCGATCCCCATGACTTACAAAGATCTCTATCAGCACTTACTCAAAAACTCATTGGTAGTCCCTTGTCCACAAAAGCCCATGGAACCACCTTACCCAAAATGGTATAAACCAGATGCCACCTGTGAATACCATGCCGGGGCAGCTGATCACTCTATAGAAGAATGTCGGGCTATGAAGTTTAAAGTTCAAGATCTGATAAATGCAAAGTGGTTGAGCTTCCAAGAGAACAATCCCAATGTGGGGAACAACCCATTACCTAACCACGGGAATGCATCAGTAAATATGATAGACGATGAGCACGAAGGGAGAATAATAATGGATGTTGCTGAGATAAAAACCCCTATAAGAAAGGTGTTCATCGAGCTTTGCAAGGCTGGTCTGATAAAAAGAACGGATGTCAGCAGGACCTATGATGATGACTTTTTGTCTAATGAAGAATGTGAGGAATTTAAAAGCATCCTCCAAAAACTGCTTGATACGAACATAGTTCAAGTTATCTATTAGAGAAAAGAAGAAGTATCTATGGTCCAATCTGCTCAAAGTTCAGGAACCACGGTCCCAAAGCCCTTGGTGGTTCAATTCTCTAGAAATGTATCCCCCACAATGCCTAATGCTCCCAAAGCTATTACTGTTCAAGTACCATCTCCTTTTCCGTACAAGGAAGACAAGGTAGTTCCTTGGATATATGATGTAAAAGTCCAAGTTGAAGGAAGTAATGCACAACTAAGCGTTCCGACTGTTACCAACATTGTGGGAATAGACGGGATGACACGGAAGCCGCAAAAGGACAGATAAAAGATCAAAACAAGGAAAAAGAAGTTGCGGTAGATGAAGGAGACACAGGGAAGGAGGACAAGAAAGAGGCCTCCCAGAAGTTGCTGAATTCCTCAAATTCATTCAACAAAGTGAGTATAAGGTGATAGATTAGTTAAACCGCACACCAGCGAGGGTTTCTCTACTTGCCTTGTTAATGCACTCTGAGAGTCACAGGAAAGTATTGATGAAAATTCTGAATAAAGCCCATGTGTCTCAAAATATCACTTTGAATCAGTTCGGCGACCTAGTTGGCAACATCGCCGCATGCAACTACCTTTATTTCAATGATGAAGAAATGCCTGCAGAAGGTAGAGGACACAACAAAGCACTACATATCTCGGTTCAGTGTAAAGAGCACCTTATAGCTAAAGTCCTTGTAGACAATGGATCCTCCCTGAATGTGATGCCTAAATCTACCTTGGATAAGTTACCCATTGACAAGACCCATATGAAGCCCAGCTCTGTGCTCGTGAGAGCCTTTGATGGCTCTAAAAGAGAAGTAATGGGTGAGATTGAGCTGCCGATCCAAATTGGCCCTTTCACTTTTGCTGTTAATTTCCAAGTAATGGACATCAAGCCCAGCTATAGTTGCTTGGTAGGAAGGCCTTGAATTCATTCTGCTGGGGTAGTACCATCAACTCTGCACCAAAAATTGAATTTTGTGGTGGATGATAAGTTGATTATCGTATCCGGAGAAGAAGACCTGCTGGTAAGCAGGCCAACATCGACGCGTTACATTGAAGCTGCTGAAGAAGCCCTTAGGACTTTATTTCAGGCACTGGAAATTGTCGATAGCGCTTATGTAGGGTTTACAGCTAAAGAACCCTGCCTATCCAATAATGCCCTAATGGTGGGCGGAGTCATGCTGAAGGGAGGATACCAGCCAGGAAAAGGACTGGGGAAGACTCAAGAAGGTATCGCCTCAACTTTAAGAATTCCCGAAAACAAAGACCGATACGGTCTGGGATTTGTCCCCACTAAGAAAGACAGGGAAAGAGCGATCGAAGAAAGGAGAGAAAAGAGGAAGGCTCGACTTGAAAATCGGGAGCCCGAGTTTGGGAAAATGTCCATTGGCGATCTCCGTCAGAGTTTTCATAGCGCTGGATGGATCTACGCGGATCAAATAGCTGTTGTGGGAGAAGATCTTGCTGCTCCTGAAGAGGAATGGGTTCGCCCATATTCCTCAATACCTTGCAATTGGGAGATCGTGGAAAGTCCTAGGATCCTTAATGCATTTTCAATGTAATCCATTTAATGCTCACCTCTCCGCTCAGCCCGAGGCGGTAGGGGAAATGTTAAAGGGCCCCGCATGTTTTTCATAAGCATATTTCGAATATTAATAAAATGCATTTTGATTTTATCCCAAGCGTCTCTTTTTCTTTTCCTTTCCACTTCCTTTCCTTACTCTCTCCTTATTGCTAACCTTGATAATGCAGGCTCATGGATAATACTTTTGAAAACGATTGTGTTGAAATTTCGTTACCAGATTTTGATTGCCTAATTAATCATACTGACGAAGATTGTGAAGAAAACTGTCCCGATGAAGATCTCCCCCTGAATTAATGAGACTTATAGAAGGGGAATCCAGAAAGATCGAACCTCACAAAGAACCGACTGAATTGATTAATTTGGGAACTGAGGAAGACAAAAAAGAAGTCAAGGTTGGTGTTACCATGTCACAAAAAGTAAGAGCTAAACTGATTCAACTCCTCCGAGATTATAAAGAAGTATTTTCCTGGTCTTACCAAGACATGCCAGGGTTGGATACCGATATTGTCGAACACAAACTACCTCTTAAGCCTGATTGCCCTCCTGTCAAACAGAAGTTGAGACGCATGAGACCTGATATGTCTTTAAAGATTAGGGAAGAAGTTAAAAAACAATTTGATGCTGGGTTTTTGGCCGTGGCTAAATATCCCCAATGGGTTGCTAATATTGTCCCTATTCCAAAAAAGGGTGGAAAGGTCCGAATGTATGTTGATTACCGGGACCTTAATAAAGCAAGTCCCAAAGACGACTTCCCTTTGCCTCACATTGATGTTCTGGTGGATGATACAGCTCATCACGCTTTTTTCTCTTTCATGGATGGTTTCTCCGGGTATAATCAAATTAAAATGGCCAGAGAAGACATGGAGAAAACTACGTTTATTACAGCTTGGGGGACTTTCTGCTACAAGGTGATGCCTTTTGGATTGAAAAATGCTGGGGCAACATATCAAAGGGCAATGGTGACTCTATTTCATGATATGATCCATAAGGAGATAGAGGTTTACGTGGACGATATGATCGCTAAGTCGCAAACTGGAGAAAGTCATGTAATTGATTTACGGAAACTTTTTGAGCGATTGAGAAAGTTTCGCCTATGACTCAATCCTGCCAAGTGTAACTTTGGTGTCAGGTCAGGTAGAGTGCTGGAATTCATTGTAAGTCAGAAGGGAATAGAAGTTGATCCGGAAAAAGTGAAAGCCATATTAGAGATGCCAGCCCCTCACACAGAGAAGGAAGTTCGTGGTTTTCTAGGGAGATTGAATTATATTTCCTGGTTTATATCACAACTCACTGACACTTGTGAGCCAATTTTCAAGTTGTTGCGCAAGGACCAAACTATCGAATGGAATGAAAAATGCCAACAGGCCTTCGACAAAATCAAGCAATACCTACAAAAACCCCCTGTGTTAGTACCTCCAGTACCAGGCAGACCATTAATCCTCTACTTGACAGTGTTAGATAGATCTATGGGGTGTGTACTTGGACAACATGATGAAACAGGTAAAAAGGAACGTGCCATTTATTTTCTGAGTAAGAAGCTTACGAGTTATGAAGCTAATTACTCGATACTGGAGCGTACCTGTTGCGCCCTAGCATGGGCCGCTCACCGTCTAAGACAATATATGCTTTCTCATACAACTTGGTTGGTGTCGAAGATGGACCCGATCAAATATGTATTCGAGAAACCTGCTCTCACTGGAAGGATTACCCGGTGGCAGATGCTATTATCCGAGTACGATATTCAATACGTCTCTCAGAAGGCCATCAAAGGTAGTGCCCTCGCTGAGCACTTAGCCAACCAACCAGTAGATGACCATTCACCTGTCCACTATGAATTTCCCGATGAGGATGTAATGTCCGCCGAAAAAGAAGAATCAAGAAACGGAGAGTGGACCATGATGTTCGATGGGGCTTCTAATGCATTGGGGCACGAAATCGGGGCAGTACTAATTTCTCCAGGAAAGCAGTATGTAACACCCCAAATTTCTAAGCTAAGTTGAGAATCAGTTATGAGAAGAATTGTGTGATTGTATTTAAGCATAAATTGACTTTAAAGTGAGTGAATATAATTACACAAAGTTTTGATAAGAAAATTAATGGGTTTGAGTTGAGGAATAAGTTGGATTTAATCTTAAGATGGTTAAAGATGTTGATTTGTAGTTATGGAAGTTAATTTGAGAAGATAGTCTCAAGGTTTGGTGTTAGAACTAAGTTTTCCTGGTTTTTCTGCAGTGTGAATCGATTCATATAGCCCAGGAATCGATTCACAGCATTAAAGATCCATAGGCATCGAATTTTAGCAGTGGGAATCGATTCACGTGTCGAATCAATTCACATAAGGTCAAGCATCGGGACTCGCATGCAGGAATCGATTCACTCATTAAATCTGCGATTCAGGCACTTTTTACACTGTGGGAATCGATTCACACTATGCTGTGAATCGATTCACAGCTGCAGAAGTGTTTAAAACGCTGTTTCAACGAGTAGAACGCAAAAAGAAAGAAAAAGGAAAAGAAGAGAAAGGGAAAGGAGAAAGAGGAGAGGAGAGCTAGGGTTTCACCCTTTGAGAAGGATTGAAGAGATTCATGTTAGATCTCTTCAATCACTTGCCTAAATGGAGAGTTTGAGAGTTGAGATTTGGGTATTTGGAAGAATTGGGTTTGAACCCTAGAGAGGAGGAGAAGAAGCACGAATTTGGAGAAGAATGAGGGGGAGAAGATCAAGCTCCAGCAAGGATGGCTCAAGTTCTTGGATTGAGAAGGAAGATTGAAGGTTGAAGATCAAGATTTGAGGAGTATTTGGAGAAGCCCTAAGTTGAGCAAAGAGGGAAAAGCTTGAAGAGGAGCAAAGAGTCCAAAGTTCAACCTTCCTAGCTCAATGTTTTGAAGAATAGAGGTGAGTTCTTCAACCCTTAGGTGATGGGCACCCATAAGTCCCACATATAGGAATTTCTCTTCCTTTAGTAACATATGAACCTTAGGTTCAAGTTAGGTTTTAAATACCTATAAGAGATTGAGTTGTTATTGTTATGATTATTATGATTGTTATGATTGTGTAGTGGGCTTGATTAAAAGAGGTTGGCGACTGCCCCCAACCCCCCACAGTTGAATGTATGTTTGATGTTTCTCTCTTGAGAACTCCATAGAGTTTCAAGGGAAGAGTCAATGTATGTGTTGTCCATTAAATTGGTGAATTGTGAGGCTTGTCAACGAGCCATAAGCTTAAGTCATAGAGGTCAAAGAAAGGACCCTAGGAAAAGGATGTGATAGGAAGAATGTGTGAATCAGTGTTCATGATTTGGAGTAATTAGATAAAAAGGGATGCTATTAATGTAAGTTTGATTCATAGAAATATTTGTGATTTCCTTGAATAGTTATGTAATGAGGATGATGTTATTAAATCCTAGTTAGCTAAGTTGCATTTCTATGAACATGCATACAAGCATCAGCATAAGCATAAACATAAGCTTAAGTCCATGGCAAGACTCCTCTATTTAAAGGAGTATATCGGTTTGGTTAGCCAAGTGGGACGCCCTTGGATGGTTATGACATCTAACCACCATACCGAAAGTGTGTAATTGGGGTCTAGGGACGGAAGCCTACGACACCACCCAATAACACAAAATGCATTACATGCATAGCATCATATTATATATCTCCTATGAATGGTATAATATGTGAAGTGATGTTAAGTTTATGAATGTTAATGAATTCCTTGTATATATATATATATATATATATATATATATATATATATATATATATATATTCGGAATTAGCTTAGTTAGTTGTATGGAATCTTGGATAGCACACCCCTAGTCTCTTGATTATTATTTAGTAATGGTGCCTAGAAGTAGGAAGAGATGTGATAAGATTGATTTCAATGATATAAATAAAACCAATGAAGTGTTAAGTATAGAGTAAGTAAGTAAAGAAGAACAAAATGTTCTTATTTAAGGAAGTTGGCACTTACGTAGCATTGGGTTAGTTGTGCTAGATATAGCTAAAGAAGTAATGTTTGAATTAGTCTTTTTAGGCTAGTAAGGATGGACGAGAGAACGGTGAGGAGTCCGTGAAGGGCTCACTGAGATTTATAATCTCACCCTTTTCCTTTTGTTGTTTTTCAGATAAGCAGGTACTGAAGACGATGAGCCGAAGCTCCAAGCTCGGGACTCATAGGCTAGTTTTGATATTGCATTGGAAAGTTTATATTCCAAGTTATGTATAATATGTAATCTATTCATTAGATTAATGAATTAAGTTTAATTTATGACTTGGATTATTGTAATCAAGTTTGTAAATGCTTAGTAATTCCTGTGCCTTAATGTAATTTGTCGTACTTTCAATTATGTTGAGGTGCAGGTGTTACACAGTACACTCCTGTTACGGCTCGCTTGTGTTTCAGTTGTACCAATAACGTGGCAGAATATGAGGCGTGTGTCATGGGAATCAGAGCTGCCATAGAAACTAAGGTCAGAGTCCTAAAAGTATATGGGGATTCTGCCCTAGTTATCAACCAGTTGAATGGAGAATGGGAAACTCGAGATTCTAAGTTAATCCCTTACCATGAGTATATCTAAGAACTCGTCGAATCCTTTGATAGGATCACGTTTCAACATATCCCCCGAGAAGATAATCAGTTGGCTGACGCATTAGCCACACTGTCATCTATGTTCCAAATAAACAGTGACAAGGAAATACCGCTCATCCTGATGGAAAGCCGTGCTAATCCCGCTTATTGCCAGGTGATAGAAGAAGAATCCGACGGAAAACCGTGGTACCAGGACATCAAGTGCTACCTCAAAAGCAAGGAATACCCTTCGGGTGCCTCAGAGAACGACAAGAGAACTTTGAGGAGGCTTGCTATGAGTTTCTTTTTGAACGACGACGTACTCTACAAAAGAAATCACGACATGGTACTCCTCCGGTGTGTTGACTCTACAGAAGCAAGACAAATTCTTGACGACGTCCACGAAGGTTCCTTTGGGACCCATGCCAACAGTTACGCAATGGCTCGGAAGATTCTCAGAGCTGGGTATTATTGGCTTACAATGGAAAGTGACTGCATCAAGCATGTGAGGAAATGTCATAAGTGTCAGACTTATGCTGATAATATTCATGTACCTCCAACTTCCCTAAACGTCCTCAGTGCACCCTGGCCATTTTCCATGTGGGGTTTGGATGTCATAGGAATGATTGAACCAAAAGCCTCTAGCCGACACCGATTCATCCTCGTGACCATTGATTACTTCACAAAGTGGGTCGAAGCAGTCTCCTATACCAATGTGACTCGCAGTGTTGTGGTCAAGTTCATCAAAAAAGAAATAATTTGTCGGTATGGTTTACCAAGGAAGATCATCACGGACAATGGGACTAATTTAAACAATAAGATGATGAAAGAGTTGTGCGATGACTTCAAGATTCGACATCACAATTCTTCTCCATATCGTCCAAAGATGAATGGGGCAGTGGAAGCGGCCAAAAAAAATATCAAGAAAATTATTCAGAAAATGGTGGTAACTTACAGGGATTGGCACGAGATGCTCCCTTTTGCTTTACACGAGTACCGAACTTCTGTACGCACTTCAACGGGGGCAACACCTTTTTCTCTAGTATACGGGATGGAAGCAGTACTCCCCATAGAGGTAGAAATCCCTTCTTTAAGAGTAATCATGAAGACCAAGCTCGAAGAGGCCGAATGGGTCCAGGCACGATATGACCAGCTGAATCTTATAGAAGAGAAAATGTTAGAAGCAATTTGTCATGGCCAATTATACCAAAAAAGACTCAAGAAAGCACACGAGAAAAAGGTATGTCATCGAGAATTCACAGAAAGGGAATTGGTATTAAAGAAGATTCTACCTATTCAGAAAGACCAACGCGGAAAATGGACTCCAAATTATGAAGGTCCATATATAGTAAAAAAAGCATTTTCGGGAGGAGGCCTCATTCTCACAGATATGGAAGGGCATGACCTACCACTGCCGATAAACTCAGATGTAGTCAAGAAATACTACGTCTAAAAAGGAAAGCTCGCTAGGCCGAAAACCTGAAAGAGCGGTCTAGGCAAAAGTTAGAGCGACCCGGTAGGTTGAAAACCTGAAAGGGCAGCCTAGGCAAAAATTATGGTCAAATAAAAACACTAAGTTAAAAACCCGCAAGGGCGATTTAGAACAACCCGCCAAGTCGAAAACTCGCAAAGAGTGGCTTGAGCAAAAGCCGACTTGAATGCATCAAAAGTAGCCAGGATTGGGCCCTGACCAACTGGGGCAGAGATGGTCAAAACTAACCGCAGACACAAAATTTTGAAGTTGATCAAGAAGGCTATCGGGGTCTGAATCACGGAATGGCAGCATGTTTTGTTTTCAAAAGGATTATATGTAGAGCTGATATTTCTCATCAGTTTCTAATTTAGCAAACATGAATTTGTTCTGTTTGTAATATTTTATCTCCCCCACCATAGTGGAGATTCATTCTTATCCATATTGCCATCTATTAAATACCATCGGCACAATAAAATGATTATTTCAGCCTCTCCAAATTCGAGTTGGGATTTTATCAATTTGCATTTTCTTTCTAAAGAAATTTGTGCTAAAAGACAAACATGTGCAAATCAAGACATAAGAGCATTGTATAATTACTGAAAATTCTAAAAGGATCTAAGGAATTTGACGTCTTCACGTTAAGGAAAAAGAGCTAGTAAGGCATCTCACCAAATGCAAAATCATCAATGTCGAATACGTTACGAAAGGGGCCAATTAGCTTGTTCAGAATTCGCCAACTAAGGAGATCTGGAGCTAACTTATCAAGAAAAGTTTCAGAAGTAGTCAAGAGGATACTGCCTATCTCTAATAAAGCAAATAATACTCATGCATGACATGCTATTCATTGCATCTTGCATGATCACCAATACTTTTGGGTCCATGACCCACTTAAAAAAAAATTCTAAAAGAAAACAAATTTTTTTCCATGCATGGCATACCATTCATTGCATCCTGCATGACTATCAAAGTTTTTGGGTCCATTGACCCACCCTCTCAAATACTACATACAGTTGGTCTGATGCTACCCAGTAAGAGCTAGTACTCAGCCTATTCAATTTATTAGCATGAGATAGGAACCTGTCCTATACCTTGCTGGGAATCTGACCCAAACTGTTTCGAGTGACAGAGAAGCTCGTACACTGGACGTTCACCTGCAATAGGAAAACCAGTCCATACTTTAGCAAGAGTTAGATTCTGACCTACATCTTGCCGAGAATCTGACCCGAACCTATATTGAGTAACAGAAAAACTCATATTACGGACATTCCTTAAAGTAAGGTAGTCAATCCGTACCTTTTAGCAAGAGTTAATAACCTGACTTACCCTTGTTGGGAATCTGACCCAAGCTTGTGTCGAGTGACGAAGAAGCTCGCACCCAGGACTTCCCCTAAGTAGGGAAATAATCAATACCAAAGATGTGAGGGTTAGAAACCAGACCTATACCTTACCGAGAATTCACTAGGAACCGAACCTAGAATCTCTCGCCAATTTTGTAAGAGCTAGGAACCAAACCTATGCCTTACCGGGAATTCACTGGGAATCAAACCTAGAACCCCAAAGCATAAGTCGGGAGCCAATCTCGCATCTTCAAACAATTTCATTCTAGACAAAATTAGAGTCTTTTATCCTTAATTACCTTTTACAACGAATGCACGAAGACCTTCGAGTAAAATGTAATAAAGGAGGGGCAGCTGTAGTACCCTAATTTTTTCCGACCTTTATTTTATTTTATTTTATTATTTATTTTAATTTTTTTTAATTAGTAGTAGTGGTAATAATAAATAAAATAATATTTTTGGTTTTATAATTAAAAATAAAAGAGATTAAAAAAAAGGAAAAGGAAAAAAGATTTTTATTTGAGAAGGGGTGTGCAAAAGGTAAATCTGGGCGGTGCAAAAGCGACAAATCAGCCGGGTGACCAGCCCAATCCATTCACTGCAGCCCCACCTCCTTTACTCACACCCCCTTTTTTATTTTTTTCAAAGACTTTGCAAGATCCTCTACATGTCTCGTTGCTTCTCGCACCTCCTCATTTATACACACCCAAATTTCAACTCGTTCCTCCACTCTTGGCCCACGCTACCCAACCCATTTTAACCAAACCCTACTTTGATAACCCTAAATCCCGTATCTCCTTCATTCCAGCAGCTTCTCCTCACGCAGCGCTCTCTCCCCTAGCTTCCAAGCACGCCACTCCTTCCTCCCTCGTCCTCTACCTCACCAAACCCTAATCTCCCACAATCATCTCCACCTTTCTCGCCTTCCCTTTTCCTTCCTCCTCACCGTAACCCTAGTTTTCTAACCACAGCACTACTCCCTCTCTCCCTTGTTCTTCTTCTTCTTTCCTTTCCAACCCTAACCTAGCCGCGGCCACCCCTTTTCCTCTCTTTCCTTTTTGATTCCCTGCAATCTCGCTCCAAGTCTCCTCATTTGACCGTATCCCTCCTTCAAACCTTGTTTTCTTTCCTTTTTCCCTCATAAAACTGAATCGGATATCTCATGGATTCAAGCAAGATCTCGTGGAAGATGGAGACTGGACGTAAATCAGGGAGTTTTCTTCTATCCTTTAGTTTTTCAAATCTTTAAAATTTTGATCCTTTTGATTTCTAACAGATTTGTTTTCCTTTTCGTAGGTGATAACTTGAAGCCTATAAAAGGTCAGATTCAAGAAAAAAAGAAAGGACGGAGAGGGTGAGAACAAGAGACCGGAAAATCTACCAAGAAGCCAAGGCGAGACGCGAGGGAAAGTCTTAAATTTTTCTCTTTAAACACTATTAGGATTTAGGGTTCTTAATCTCGTCTTCTTTTTTTGGATTAAGACCTGTGAAATCAGGTTTTTCTTTCTTCCTTCTCTTCTATGTACATTTTCAGTATTCTGTTATGCATCTTATTTTGTTTATACATGTTCTGGACTGAGATTCGAATCTGTAATATGCAAACATGATTCCACCTTTTCTTTCTGTATGATGGTTGTTGGTTGCCAGCAATTCAAACTCTTCTCTGTCTCTGTCTCCTGCGTTCCGTGAGTAGGCGTGAATTAGGATTACGGGATTTGGCCTTCCAAAGGGGCCAAATCCAGGTTAAGGGCTAAATTGCAAATAGTTTAAGTGTTATAATTGTAATAAGGCATAAATCTGGATATAAAAGCAAAATTGAAGTTTCTGGATTTGATTTTGATTACTTCACAAAGTGGGTCCCTGTTTTCCAATGCTTCTGTTCTCTTCCCAAAAATATGTTGTTATTGTTGTTTGTTAGTCTGTTGGTATACGGTTGAGTCGAGCTAAGGCTAGGGTTTGGCCTTCCAAAAGGGCCAAACCCAAGCCAGGGACTTAATTGTAATTTATTTCTTTTTTTACTTCATAAATCATCAGAAATGAATAAAAGATTAATGGGGGGGTATAAAAGCAAAAAAGAGAAGTTTTCATCTATACGTTTTTTTAATGTGATTAGTTTTCATTTTCTAGTTTTTTTCTCATATTTGTTATTTCTGTTATATTAAAAAAGGAATAAATAAATTAATATAATTTAATCATATTTTATTTTCCATTTTTTTTTACTTCTAGACTTAGGGCCTCTAAGTTAATTTGCACACAAAGTGGGCTTCTGACCCATTTGACTAAAAGGAGTTAAAGATTGGCTTTATTAACTTTATAAAATCAAGTTGGGCTTTTTGACCCATTTCTCATCTCTTCCAACTTCTATTCCACGTGATCACAATCATTTGGAAACCCCTTTTTTTCTTATCTCGCACGCAAATAAAATCTTTAGCTAGGAACCCCAAAATGCTATTTGCATTCATATTGTGGTTTTCTTCCTTTTCTTATAAAATAAAATAAATAAATGTGATTAAGGGATTTATTTTTTAAGGCAAACAATCTTTACGAATAATCAAAGAGTACCATTGTAAATGGGCCTTTTAGGGGTGCTAAAACCTTCCCTATACGTAACCAACTCCCGAGCTCAAAATCTGGTTCAAAGACCTTTTTCTTTTTTTTTTCATTAAATTCAAAAATATCCAAAAAATAGGTTTTCCAATGTTTTCCTATAAAAATAAAATATTGGTGGCGGCTCTATTTAATTTTAAGAGTGGTTGTCACACTTGCTTTTTGCTTCAAAGCTAATTCCTGCCTTGAATTATGTTTGTTACGTTCAATGGCACAAAGTTTATTATACAGGACCAACTGACCAAGAGGATGATTGATTCAGCTAAATGCTTTGAAGGGCTGTATTACCTAATGGTTGGTGCCAGGGGAGCCTATGTCTAAGGCACACAAGCCACCGGTTCAGTTGTTTTGCCACAAGAAGCCTTATGGAACTTTAGATTAGGACATTTTTCCAATAATAGATTACTTTCTATTCACAAATAAATTTCCCTTTATAAATTAAATGATTACAATTTGATCCGAAGTGGATCTCAGAGGTGGCCAGAGTAGGATCACGAACGGCGGAGCACGACGGTGGGGGGTGTACCTGCACACACTCTGATGCCTAAGTCAATATCGGAATAAGGTGAGATAAGGAAATGAACAGTGCATACCTTTATTGATTAGGTCATGGACCTTTTATAGATGAGGTCAGGTTGCTGACATGTGGATGTTCCCAGGTAACCCTAGATTGATCATCAGCCATTAGATGTATTCGATGGTCGATGTCGTTTCCAGGGTTGTGTTGTGAGAAGGTTGCTTTTAGAGCTAGCGCCGCAATGCTTGTATTCTACGGTTTCGTGCCGTGATGATGTGATCCCTAAGGCTTATGACTCCGAGGGTGGAACTGCCGAGTCGGGTCAGTGGTCCGAAGTGGGCCTTGGGCCATTTCGGGTCATTAGTGTTTCGGCATGGATCCTCCTAGTTGGGTCGGATTAGCCCATTACGGAGTGGACCTTTTGGCTACTCCGGATCAGTTTCCCCCCAGCCGAAGCCATCTGTTATGGATGGTGTCAGATATTTGTTCTAGTTTCGGGTTTGATCTTCGAATTTTGGTTTGCTTACGAGTCCCTCAGTCCGACGTGGTGACTGATTACTTCGGCCTTGTTTGTCATTTCCTTCTGGGAGGGCATTTTTTTAGGCCGAGGTGGTTCGTTTTCAAATTCGAGGCTTTGAAAAGATGCGCTTGTTTCCCAAGACAACTGCGGCAGAGATTTGGTGACGATTCGCTGGGGAGTCGCCTCGTTTCTTGCGTTTTGTCATCATTATTCTTTTTTGCATTAATTACTGCCCCATTTCTTAGAATCTATAAATTCTGAAGGAGGTGCTCTTTCGTCACTTTCGCTCTTGCTTCTTCTTCATTTCTCTGTTTCTCTGTTTTCTTGCTTCTTTTTTCAATTTTGCCATTTGAGCAACAGTGAGTTACTTGTGTGAGCGTCAAGCTGTTAGGATTTGTCTTCCTACTCGTGCCTCCTTGCCGTATATCAGAGGTATTTTCTCTCTTCGTTGCTATTTTATTCTTTTACCAGAAGTGAATAAAGGGAGAGAATTCGAATTTTTCAAAACTTCATGGTTTCTCAAAGGTCTCTGCCTGAGGATGAGGCCTTTCTTCCCATTTCTAATTCTGGGTTGTTACCCGGAGTGAGTGCTTTCGGTAATGGGGGGTTTCATCCAGAAACCTCCCTTCTGTTTGTGCCTCCGTGGCAGTGCCCATGGTGGCGCTGCCACCTTCCCGTGAGGAAGGGGCAGAGGAGCGTTTGAAACGTGGAGTAAAGATTACTCCCGAATGCCTAGAGCGTTTTTGGGAGATTTTGGAAAACAAGTTTTAGCGTCCTTACAACCCCCAAGAAATGGCTCAGTGGTATAAAGAAGTGTATAATACTGTCTCTTACCCCGAAGTCCCTATGGACAGGTCTGTCATGGGAAAGAAGTGAAGCATCGGCTTGAATGACCCTTATGCTCTTCCTGCCGATGCGGAGGATTACAGATGGGTTTCACCCGAAGTTCTTAGCCTCTGATCTGAATATTCCACAGATGAAGACATGGGCTTTCCTAGCTTTGGGAAGAGATCATCGAATTTGCTCCATGGAAGGTGGTGATATGGATTACATCTCGATGTACGAAGTGTTATTTACCGAGGTGCAGGTTTCCTTCCCCTTTTCGTCCTTCGAACTCTCTGTTCTTAGACACTTGGGTGTGACCCCCTCTCAGCTTCATCCCAATAGTTGGGCCTTTGTAAGAGCGTTTGACCTGGTTTGTGGGTATCTTCGGATACTGGCCTCTTTTCGCGTCTTTTTTCATTTATTTTCGCCCATGAAGACCTCAGAGAAGGCCGACCAAAGGCAGGGTTGGATCTCTTTCAAGCCAAACGGCAAAACTTTTGACTTGTACAGTGAATCTCTCAAAAGATTCAAGACGAAGTATTTTTTCCTTCTTTCGATGGACGATGTCGCCCAGGAGTGCATTTTTGAACTCGCCAGGGACGGTTCCGAAGTGTCCAAGTTTTCTTTTTATTGGTCGAAGTCATTTTTCGATCGTCCTGTTGGGTTTTATACGTTCAAGTTATCCGATCTCAGCGAGCTCGAGCGGGGTTAGCTGAAGAACATCAGAGATTGGGTTTGCGGCATTGAGCTAGTTGTCTATACCGACCCCAAGACTCAAGAGCAAATGTCGCTCAAGCGGTTCGTTCACACCCGAACTCTCCTGCGATGTCCGACTTGGGGGGACGCTCGACATGTCTTAGGTAGGGGTTTATTTGCTTGTGTTAACTTGTGTTATACAAGTCTTTATCTGACATGTTTCTTTTGTGCAGAATCAATGTCGAGCATTGCCAAGTTTGTTGTTGTTTAGGCCGCTCTGGCTAAGAAGTTGGAAGATGGTTCTAGGAAGGGAAAACAAGTTCGACCTTCCGCTGAAGCTGCCGAAGTGACAGGCGCTTCTCCTTCCAATTCCTCTAAGAATGCAGGTTCGGAGTCGGCTACTTCGGCTCACTAGAGAGTGCTGGAGCCTTCTGCCGCCCAGGTGGTTAGTGCCACCATTGATATTGTTGATGTGGACATGCACAAGAGGCCTACCTCTTTCGACATCCCTGCTCCTCAGCCGAAGAAGCCAAAGGGTTCGAAGCAATAAATGCTGCCCTATAGAGGCCAGGATCCCGCGCAACCTTTTGGGGGCGCTGGTCGGCCCCTCTGGCAACAGGTTGGGGAGAAGGTGAAGGAATTGGAGGAGGAAGTCGTTCGCTTGCGCAAGATGAAGAGTCAAGAGGAGACATCCCTGAAGAAAGATCGGGATTTGAAAGATCGGATTCGCGATTTGGAAAATAAAAAACCAAGATCTTCGCACAAAGGTGCAAAATGCAGTGGGTCTTCAGACCTAACTTACAAATGATTCTCTTCGATCCAAAGAGGCCAAGAGGAACTGTCGCGAGTTGACTACCACAAATGAAGAGCTCCTGAAGGAGAAGGAGGGTCTTAAGTCCGATGCAGAGAAGACTGCTAGGGATAAAGATGCTTGTCGGAAGGAAAGCGATGCTTATCGCTCCGAAGTCGCCAAGCTGAAGAAGGCGCTGGGGGAGAAGAGTCAAGAGCTGAAGACTGCCTTGGAGGAAAAGGCGGCCAGCGACTAGACCATGGTGGAGATCGGGGCGGAAAAATTCGAGAATGGCGTCCAACAGGTGGTGTTCCTGAATCCTAAAGTGGCGGTCCGGACTGAAGGCATCACGAACCTTGGAGTGGTTTCAGGGGACCATATTATTCATGCTGAAACCAGAGCCATTCTTGTTGTTCGCCCTTCCCCTACTTCGACTGATGTTTAGCTTCTTTCCTTGTATTTTGTAACTTGTCTTTTTTGTTTAAGATGTTTTTTCTTTTTGTTGTTTTGTACTTGCTCATTTATGCCAAGGGCCTTTTGTACTTTGACAACAATTTGAATGAAATTTCAGTTTTTCCAAACTGCTTTGGTGGATATATATGTAACTTTGTTATTACGCAATTTGTTTGTTTGTGTGGTCATTATCTCAGGAAGGGAGCCCGGCCAAGGGAACCTTCCCTCTACCCCGAAAGTTTGAACTTTTTGTCCAGCTTCGGGTGAACGATGTAACCGAAATGTCCGTAGATCGACGTGATGGCTAGTCACGTCTGTTGAGACTCCCAAATGATTGGCATGACTATGCAGAATCTCGTTGTCACCAGGGTTCGCTTGTCTACCCAAAATAAAAATGGTATTATAACCTTAGCCAAATCGTGATAATAAAACCTTCATGTGCCGAAGACTCGTTTTATTATGCTTGGATTTTTACAAGTGGTGGATTCCCTTTCGTGAGGGAGTTACATGGGATTTAGCTAAAATATTTTCTAAGTTTGGCAACATTCCACGTTCAAGGAATTGCTTGGCCTTGCAAAGTTTCCAAGGTGTAGGCGCCATTACCCGTCTTCAAGGAGATCCGATATGGACCTTCCCAGTTCGGTGCCAGATTTGCCTGGTTCGCGTTTTTAAGGCCGACATCAGCTCTTCTTAGGATGAGGTCATCCTTTTCGAACTCATGAGGTATGACTCGTTGATTGTGCCTTGCTGCAATTCTCTTCGTTTAGGGAGGCTAGCTCTCGTTTTCTTCGAGGAGGCCCCGCTCCTTTCTTAAGCATTGGTGATTGGATGAAGTTCAAAGTGGGTGGAGCGTTCTCCAGCTCAGTTCTCTGACTTCGACTGGGATCAATGCTTCGGATCCATAGGTGAGCCGAAATGGCGTTTCTCTGGCGGAGGAGTGGGGCGTGGTTCGATATGCCCACAATACTTGTGGGAGCTCCTCTGCCCAATTTTCTTTGGCTTCGTCGAGTCTCTTTTTTAGACCTCCTAAGATAACTCTGTTTGCTACTTCGGCTTGCCCATTTGTTTGGGGATGCTCGACCAAAGTGAATATCTGCTTTATGCTGATGTCAGCTAGGGTTTTCTGGAACCCCTTGTCCACGAATTGTGTTCCATTATCGGTCACAAAGACTTCGGGAATGCTGAACCTTGTAAGGATTTGCTTTTTGAAGAACTTGATCATGTTTTTGGCTGTGATCTTTGCCACTGGTGTGGCTTCAATCCATTTCGTGAAGTAGTCAACTGCCACGACTAAGTATTTGATCTGGCCTAGGGCCATAGGAAATGGTCCGAGGAGATCGATTCCCCACCAGGCGAAAGGTCATGGGGAAGATAGAGCAGTCATCTCGCAAGGAGGGGCACTATGCATAACGTTGTGCTTTTGACATTTCTCGCACTTTTTGACATAGGCAATGGCATTCGTATCCATGGTCGGCCAGTAGTAACCAGCTCGCAGTGTTTTCTTGGCCGAAGATCGACCCCGAGGTGGTGACCACAGACACCCTCGTGGATTTCGGCAAGTACATACTGCTCGGCTGCGTCAAGACACTTCAAAGAGGCACTAAGAAACCTCTCCGATATAGGCAATCCTCGATGATTGAGTATTAACACGCTCTGCGGCGGATTTTTGACGTTGCTTTGTCATCGAGAGGAAGTTCACTTTGACAAATGTATTTGAGAATCGGCGTCATCCACAAGTTACCGAAGTCAGTGATTGTGTACACTGAAGGAGTAATGAGGAGATGCTCAAAGTTTTGGTCGACCCTCTTCAAGGCGTCTGGAATCCCCGTTGTGGTCATGATACTTGGATGGGAAAGGGTCTCTTGAACGACCGATCTGCTGCCTCCCATCGTCTTTGTGCTTGCCAATTTAGAGAGTACGTCAACTCTCGAGTTCTGCTCTCGAGGAACGTACATGATCTCTATTTTCTGAAAGCTTTTCATTAGTTCTTTGATTATAGCTAGGTATTCCTGTAGCAGGGGGTCTTTTGCTTGATATTCCCCATTAACTTGAGAAGCTACAAGTTGGGAGTGAGTGCGAAGATTGACCTCGGAAGCTTCTAGATCGCGAGTGAACGTCAACCCGGCGATGCATGCTTCGTATTCGGCCTGATTATTCGACATGGGGAAGGAGAAGCTTAGAGAGAATTCGATTGTTAAGCCTTCAACATTTTCCATGATTAGGCATGCTCCGCTTCCCTTCGAATTCGAGGACCCATTGACATGGATGGTCCATCTGGTGCTCGAGTCTTTGGAGGTTGAAGTCATCTCTTCTATGAAGTCGGTCAGGCTTTGAGCTTTAACTGCCTGCCAAGATTCAAAAGAAATGCTGAATTCAGAGAGTTCTATGGACCACTTAATCATTCGTCCTGCCAGGTCGGGCCAGTGTAGGACTTGTTTGATTGGTTAGTCGGTTTGGACCGCAATGTGGTGAGACAAGAAGTATTGCCGTAGTAGTCTTGCTGTAACAACCGGTGCTAGAGCGACATTTTCGATTTTCTGGTATCGGAGTTCGGGGCCTTGGAGCATTTTTCTTATGAAGTAAACCGGCCTTTGCCCTTCGGTTGTTTCTCTAATTAGAACGACACTTAGGGCCTCTTCAGTGACTGCTAAGTATAGGTATAGGGTCTCTCCGGCACAGGGCCTTGTCAGAACTGGCGGAGTTGATAGTATTTCTTTTAGCTTTGCGAAAGCTTCTTCGCATTCCGAAGTTCATTCGAATTGTACCCCTTTTTTTAATAATTTGAAGAAAAGAAGCGCTCTTTGGGCAGACTTAGAAATGAATCTGATTAGGGTAGCTATTATTCCTGTTAGTTGTTGGACATTTTTTTTCTGACTTCGGCTGTCTCATTTCGGTGATGGTGCGGCATTTATCGAGATTGGCCTCGATGCCGCACTCTGTTAAGTAAAATCCCAGGAATTTGCCCGTTTTGATGCCAAATGTGCATTTTTCTGGGTTAAGCCTCATGTTGTGTCGGTGTGCCTGTTCGAAGATGTTCGAAAGGTCGGCCACATGATTTGGCTCTTCGGTTGATTTGACGATCATTTCTTCCGTGTATACTTCAAGCACATTCCCGATCTGGTCCTTAAAGACCTTGTTCATCATGCGTTGGTAAGTTTCCCCGGCGTTTTTGAGACCGAAAGGCATTACTTTGTAGCAGTAATTGCCGTTGTCAGTCATAAACATGGTCTTTTCCTGGTCGGCAGGATTCATCGGTATCTAGTTGTATCCAGAGTGCGCGTCCATAAAGGACAGTAATCGAAAACCCAAGGAGTTATCCACGAGTTTATCGATGTTGGGAAGGGGATAGGCATCTTTAGGACAAGCCTTATTGAGATCGGTATAATCAACACACATTTTCCATTTTCCATTAGCTTTCTTAACGAGGACTACATTTGAGAGCCAAGTTGTGTACTTGACTTCTCTTACAAAATCAACCTTAATTAAATCACTAATGGCCTTCCTAGCCACTTTGGCCTTCTCAGAAGATTGCTTCCTCCTTCTCTGTGCGACCCACTTCGCGGAGGGATCCAGGGCGAGATGATGGCATGCGATGTCAGGGGAAATCCCTGGCAAGTCAGCTGCGGTCCATACGAAGAGGTCAGTGTTGGTTCTGACGCACTTGATCAGGTCTTCCTTTACCTCGGGGGGAAGGTTGATGCCGATCTGAACAGTCTTCTTCGGGTCTTCCTCTAGTTAAACCCTTAGAAATTCCCCATCTGGAATGGGTCGGCGTATTTTCTTTTGAAGTTCTTTTACAACAAGGTCTGTCTCTTCTTCGATCTCGTCCTCGGGTTTGATTCTTGCATCGAAGTCCTTGAGATTGACATCGGATGATCCGATGTTCTTTTTTGGTGGTGCTGGTTCGCTTTCTTGCCCCTTGATTGACAGCAGGTAACATCGTCTGGCTGCCTCAAGATCTCCATGGATCGTGATTATCTTCCCCTTGGATGAGTGGAATCTCATTTTGAGGTGAATGGTGGAAGTTACTACTCCTAACTCTCCCAAGGTAGGTCGTCCTAGGATGCAGTTGTAGGGCGATGGACATGGAAGGACAATGAATTGAACTTTGACGGTTTTAGTTTCGGCCTTGTCGCCGAACGTGACCATCAGTTTGATATAGCCCAGGGGTTTGGTTGTGGAACCATTGAAACCCTGGAGATCGGAGCCGTGATACAGAATCATGTCCTTTTCAGCCACCTTCAGAGTCTTAAAGAGATTAACAAACATGATATCGACATAGCTCCCTTGATCAACCAATATTCTCTTTACGTCCAAATTTGCCATATAGGCACAAATCAACAAGGGAATTTAGTCGTTTGGGTGACTGTTCAGCAGGTCTTCATTATAAAAGGCCAAAGGTGGCCGACTTGATCTTGGTTGGTTGACAGGTGGATAGATAGTGTTTATAGACATCGCCTCTCGTATCTTTCGTTTGGCAGAATTGATGGAAGCTTCACCCCGTCCTGTCAAGCCACCGAAAATTACTAAAGCCACAGGTGGGGGCCTAGCTTCTTCCTCGTCGGCCTGATGAGGGCGACTTTTTGTTTGGGTCAGGGCAGAGTGATTGTCGCGCTTTGGTCGGGGGATCTAGATCGAGCCCATCCTTCGCCTGTCCTAGGCTTCTTGTATTTCTGTAGCTTTCCCTTCTAGACGAGGGATTCGATGACGTCCTTAAGCTGAACGCAGTCGTTGGTGTTGTGACCCATGTTTTTATGAAACCGACAATACTTCGATTTATCAGTTCCGGGCCGCTCCTTCAGAAGTTTGGGCAATCAAATTCTCGCGTCTTTAAATTCCGCGCTAGCACACTCATGCAAGATACGAGATCGAGAGGTGTTCAGCAGGGTATATTCTTTGTATCTCCCAGGGGGACCTTTAAGGTCTTTGTCTCGGCGTGGTCGATCTTCCTTGTACCCAAAGCTTTTTTCCTGGGAGGTCCTCTTTTTCGACATTGAAGCCATCTGTTTCTCTTCGAAGTTTATGTACTTCTCCGCACGTCGGAGGAAGTCGTTTAGGTTGTCAGGTTTATCGACCCCGACGTTGATGCTGAAGAGGCTATCTTCGAGCAAACCTAGTTCCAGCAGGTATAATTTCATCTCATCAGAGGCGTGTTTGACGAACACTGCTTCCTTATTGAAGCGCTCGATGTAGTCTCAAAGTGGTTCATCCTTCCGTTGGTGAATCTCTTGCAGTGTAGCAACCAACTTGGGTTGAATGCGAGAAGCAGTGAAATGAGAGTAGAATTAAGCAGTGAGCTCAGACTAAGAGCCTATGGAGTTTTTCTTTAGTCCCTGTAACCATGTGAAGGCCACTTTCTTTAGAGTGAGCGGGAAGATCTTGCATTTTACTAGGCCCTTGGCCCCACGAAACCCCATTGTGGTCTCGAAGCATCTGATGTGTACATTGGGATCTCCTGTGCCGTCGTAGGTTTCAAGTAAGGGAGGTTTTTGAAGGGCCTTCGGGATCGGGAATCGGGTGACCCTCGTAGTGAAGAGGCCAGAAGCGAAGTGGTCTTCGTTGTCCTCAGAAGCGTAGGTTCTGGAGAATGTAGTAGGAGAATCGGAAACGCGACGAGGAGGCGATGCCGATGGTCGATGACTTCTTGGAGGAGTGACACTCGCTAGCGAACGTCGGACGTGGCGGTCTTGCCGTCGAGGAGACACACGTGTTGAACGACGGTGTCGGTGGTGGAGAGTGCATTCTCACGATCCTTTAGGGGATTCGAAACGGCGAAAGAAGGGGTGCCTGATAGAGACCATGCGTGTAGATCGCTCGGCGGATCTGTGGTGGCGCTGAGTCCTGGATGGTGGTGAACGACGAGGGAATGAGCGTTCCGGGGTTCGATGCTGATGGAGGCATGAGCCCCTCGGGGAACGACGTCGCAGAGAAGATGAGTCAGCGGATCGGTGGCGAGTTCGAGACCATTGTTGTGAACTGCGACTCGGAGGAGATGGTACATAAGACCTTGTTCCCAGAGAAGGGTGAGTAGCAGATCTGGGGCAGGAAGTTTGGCAATCACCAGATCTGCTCTGAGTGGTGTGATGGTCTTCGATGGCTTCTTGCCGGTTCGAAGGGGTCTGTTGCTGAGATCGACAGTAGGCGTCTACCCTTTTAGACAAATCATTTTGCTTGTCTTTAATGTTGATGAGATGGAGGTTCTGCGCCGCCATGGCGTCCGTTTGCTGTCGAACGAGATTGAGCACCTCATTGACAACGGCAGCAGTAGCAAGGTTAGGCAGCGGTTCGAGAGCCGATACTGTCTCGGGCTTGATATTGGGAGCGGTCTCTCCTTGTGGGACTGAATGAGACTCAGTTTCGACGACGATAGGGATCTCGTCGTCTTGTTCAGGAACATCAAGGGATGCGGGTATGCGAGTCATATTCCACATGGAGTTTCATTTTGGTTCGGCCATGGTAAATCAAAGGATTTGATGGAGGAACAAGAATCTCGTTCCCACAGACAGCGCCACTGATCCGAAGTGGATCTCAGAGGTGGCCGGAGTAGGATCACGATCGGCCAAGCACAACGGAGCACGACTGTGGGGGGTGTACCTGCACACACTCCAATGCCTAAGTCAGTATTGGAATAAGATGAGGTAAGGAAATGAACAGTGCATACCTTTATTGATTAGGTCATGGACCTTTTATAGGTGAGGTTAAGTTGCTGATGTGTGGATGTTCTCAGGTAACCCTAGATTGATCATCAGCCGTTGGATGTATCCGACGGTCGATGTCGTTTCTAGGGTTGTGTTGTGAGAAGGTTGCTTTTAGGGCGAAGTAAAAAGTCGTGTACAAAATTTTAAAATCAAAGGGTGAAGTAAAAAGTTGTGTACAAAATTTTGTTTTGGTGATTGAAAATCAAAGGGAAGTAAAGTCAAGATAATTTGGATAGATAATGGTATATTCCTAATGCCTCAATTTTATGCCTTTACGGGAATAGTACACCAAACTAGTTGTGTAGAGGCCCCCCAACAAAATGGGAGAGTAGAAATGGAGCATCAACATGTTCCTAATGCACTCGTGTACTATGTATATAAGTAACCATTTTGTATTCGGCCCATTATATATTCAATTCAATGGAATAGTTCATTTACTCAATTCATATTATCTTCTTATTTCTTCTTTTATGAGTTCTTATAAGTCTAAGAGAAGTTGCAAAACATAAACTGATATGAACCAATGTGGGGTTCATTTGTTTTTATCGGATCGCCCATTATATATACATATCAAAAAAATATATACAGACCAATGTTTGAATGGGTTAAACAGAAACAAAAAAAATATACAAAGAGAAAAAATGAAGATTGCAGGAACACGAAAAAATAAAAAAAAG
This sequence comes from Calophaca sinica, assembly GCA_037113605.1. Lineage (NCBI taxonomy): Eukaryota > Viridiplantae > Streptophyta > Magnoliopsida > Fabales > Fabaceae > Calophaca > Calophaca sinica. The sequence goes on along the minus strand of CM073732.1, from coordinate 55,310,614 downwards.
AGAAAAAACAAAAAAACAAAAACAGTACAAGACAACACTTCCATTTCTAGCTTGCATCTTTGCATTCTTTCAATGATCCAAAGGCTCCTTGCACCAAAGAGAAAACCTGCAACACACAGGCTAGAGGGAAACAAACAAGACAAAATGGTGAATGGATCAGGGAGTTGGGAGAAGCAAAATATGGATAAGAACAATAAAGTATAAGAAGGTGTAACTAAGGAAAAAGGAAAAGCAGTAGAAAGCGACCTCTCAAGCTTTGTTTCTCCATTGAGAAGACCACCCAAAGATAAGAGAGGAAACTTCTACCTGTTGAGAGCAAAAGATATACTTGTAAGAAGGAAATGTGAAAGCAATAGCAGTCAAAATTTTAACAAGCAGCAACAATATTAAAAAAAAATGATCGACCACACAGCGTCTATTTCTCGTGTAATGCAAAATTTCACCTATAAATAGCACTGTTGAATTCAGAGAGAGGGGGAGAAATTTATGGGCATTTTTTGACTACCAACCAAAGAATTAGAGCCTCCACACTGAAGCCCTAATCCACCAAATCAGAATACAAAAAAGGAGCAGAAGAAACAAAAAAAAAACAACAAACAGAAGCAAAAAAAAACGCAGGCGTAAGAAAGAAAAAGAAGAACAGACGAACAGAAGAAGAAGAAAGGGGAAAAAAAGAAGGTTAGCCTCACCTCTCCTCTCCTCCCAGCCACGTCTACCACCTCTCTTGGCTACGTCTCCCCCCTTTCTTCTTGATCGCGGCATGTGACCAAGGATCGAGCTCGCGGCGCTCCCCTCTCCCCCCTTTCTCGCCGCCGCCTCCTCCTCCCCCCCTTCTTCTTCTCGCCACTTCACTCTCTATCTCTCTCTCTCTCTCTCTTTCCCCACCTTCACTCTCGCCTCTTCTTTTTTTTTTTCTGCAGCAGCGGCGCTGCTTTTTCTTCTTTCTTTTTGTGTTTAGGTGTGTGTGTTATGTGTGTGTGTGTGTTTTAGGTTTAGTGTGTGTGTCCATTCTTTTTTTAATTCCCCAATCCTTTCCCTTTCTTTTTAATTCAAAGGCCCCGCGCTTTCATTTTATTTTATTCCTTTTTTTTATTCGTTTTTTTGTTTTTTAGTGGGCTCAGCCCATCCCTTTTTTACTCTTTGGGGCTTTAACCCACTTAACTCCTCTCTTTTTTTTCTTATTTTTATGTATTTGTCAAACCCTTTTTTTTTATCATTTATTTAATAAACATGAACACTTTTTTTTTCTACTAGCCAAACTAGTACAGTTTCACTCAACTAAATTTCACATACAAGTTTTGAGACCCTATTCTTCTTGAAAATCACATGATCAAAATCATGAAAATTAATTTACTAGTGATGATTACTCGAGATTGCTTCCCGTTTAGTCATTACAAATATCTTAATTTTCTAAATAAAAATGGGTTATTAGTGAGGACCACTCTTGATTGCTTCTTGTTTGGTCCCCATGAAAACCTATCTTCTTCATAAAAAAAAATTAAGTTTTTTACTAGTAATGATCACTCGAGATTGTTTCCCGTTTGATCATTACGAATACCGTTAATTTTATAAATAAAAAAGATTGTTAGCAAGGGCCACTCTTGATTGCTTCTTGTTTGGTCCCTACAAAACGTACCTTTTTTTTTCCATCAAAAAAATATACAATTAAAATCAACCAACACGCAACCATTTTCTACCCAAGAACTACGTAGCCTTTGATTTCTCCACTGCACCTGGAGATACGTAGGAGCAGGAGCCCACTCCTGTCAAGCGCAAAAATAAACGACTTTTATTAAGTCCTCTTTTTTTTGTCTTGGTTAATTTTTTTTTAAATAAAAGGGAAATAAATATTTTTTTTAGAAGTTAATAAATTTTGCACAATTAATTAGAGGTAACCTTTTTCGAAAGGATGTTGTAGGGTGCTAATACCTTCCCTACACATAATCGACTCCCGAACCCAAATCTGGTCTCAAGGGCCATTTTTCTTCAAAAAAAGGTTTTTTCCAATATTTTCCCTATGAAATAAATTATTGGTGGGGGCTCCATTAAACTCGAATAAATCCCTCCGGATTTCTCGGTCGCTACAGCTGGCGACTCCACTGGGGACATTTTTTTTAGAGAGTCAAACCTAAATAACTGATTGTGCTATATAGTTAACTTTTATGTTTAATTTCCCTTGTTTTTATTTATTTATTTATTTATTTACTTATTCATTTGTTTATTTACTTACTTATTTATTCATTTATTTATTTTTTTATTGTTCTTTTGTGAATATTTGTTGTGAATATTATTCATATATTGAACCTTAGGATATGAGACCATATTTTGTATATTTCATTTGTTTTGCAGCTTGGGTAGTGTTAGGGTGTTGCCCCTCTCACACACCGCACCTACACGTTCGCACACACATGTGAGTAAGGCCCTATACCCGGGTCAGAGCAAAGCTTAAGTTGAGTGGAGGTTCGGTGATAGTCAATTGGAATTTGCTTTCCTCCTGGCTATTGCGAGAACTTCATCTAGAGTGTGCTGCCTCTGAGTATTCCGCACCGGATAGTTATCTATCATTGTGGTTAATATTCAGGAGGAGACTTTAGCTCTAGAGGCCTTTGGTGAGAATGTGACTAGAGCCACCATGAGATCTATCACTCAATACAAGACTATAGACCCCTTAGGCTAGAAAATATCTGTAACACCCTCTCACCTAATGAGGGCATTAACCGCTTAATAAACTGAGATTAGGAGTAATCATGGAAAATTTTTCTCTTTGACCGAATAAAACATCAGAGTGCATGACATAATAATACAATTAAATCCTCCAAGAGACTTTCATTAAGTATTACAACCCTTTCTTTTAAATTGTAAAAGACTCAAGCTAGAAAGACTCGACTCGTGATCCGGTATTCGAAGTATCGCGTGCCGGTAAGACCGAGCACAGCTTCATGCTCTAAACTATCCAATAAGCTTGTACCTGAAAACAACGCCCCAACATAGTGAGTTTACAAAAACTCAGTAACACAGACTTTAATTAAAAACCATTCACCGTTGTTTTCAGCTATACGTGGTGTGCTACGTATAGAAAACTCCTCCCATAAAAGCACAATAACTAACATCCATGTCAGACCATAATACTACATCCAATAGTAAAAGATTAGACATGCATATTACAATTCCTAACAATACAAACATTATAACTTCATAATAAAGAAGTCTATAATGTTACCACAATCCAATAGGCATTTAAAATGCACAATGAATCCAAGAAAGTATAAAATAGACTCTCAATGGAATTCTTCAATACACAGTATACAATGAATCCAAGGGAGTATAAAATAGACTCTCAATGGAATTCTTCGATAAACAGTACACAATGAATCCAAGGGAGTATAAAATAGGCTCTCAATGGGATTCTTCAATAAACAATACGCAATGAGTCCAGGAAAGTATAGCAGTGACTTTCCATGGAACTCTTCAATAAACAATACACAATGAATCCAAGAAAGTATAAAATAGACTTTCAATGGAATTCCTCCAACTCAATTCCGCCGTACCTTATAACAGCACGGACCGACATTAGTCATACGATCAGTTGCAATACACTCATTCAATATACAATACTCAATAAATTAGAGCCATCATTGAACACAATCACATCATTAACTCAATTGTTCCTATAAGTATTTTACTTGCTTAATCACTTATACAATCTCCCATAAGTTCATAACAATATGCAAGATTAAACCAAAGGGGAAAGGATTTCAAAAACAAATGGGAAAATCTGACTAAAATTCGCTTAAGCCAAACTGGCTCGCTAAGCCTTGAGCTCATCATTTCAGGATTTTAAGCTTAGCTAAAATCTGCGAGAATTGACCCCCTGACGAAGGTCGCTCAGTAGCGATTCTGTGACTCGGCCGAGTTTAGCAGAGTTTTAAACATCCAAAACTCATATTTTCAACCCAAACCTCTTTCAAGACTCAAACCTTAGTTCTAATCAACATCATAATCAATCAAATAACACCCAAACAAGACAACAAATGGATTTGTTACAATCATACCAACATACATTCAAGTCCAATGTTGTAAAAACCCATTTTGGTGCAACCTTGCTGCACACACACTTTTCCATTACACACATTCATGCAAGTTTAAAACTAACATCAACCCAAGAATCATATCATTTAGTTAAGGATATTTAACAACAATCCTGGCACACCCTAATTGGGAGTTTGAGAGGGGAATCTATGTTACCTTTGAGCTACCAAATGCTTTGGGGTAAAAACCCCTAAATTAGAACCCTAGGTTTTTGCTTCAACCTCCATTAAAGATCCTTCTTCAAGCTTTCTTCTCCTTTGAGTCTTGCATCCTTCTTCTTCTTCTTCCATTCGAGTTCCTTTCCTCCATATCTCTCTCAATCTCTCTGCTTCTTTCTCTCTCTCGAGCTCTCTCTCTCTCTATATTCCCTTTCTTTCTTCTTCTAGACAGGGGGTCACGATGGAGGGGTAAAGAGGAGAAAAAGAGTGTTCTAGGGTGTGTGAGGTTTAAGTGAGGAGTATGGTGGAACACATGTGAACATTATTCAAAAATAAGACTTAAAAGTCTTCTTTCTAAATTTCTTAATTATTCTTCGGTTCTTAATTAATCATTGCGTAATTTTAATCAATTAAAACTACTCCTAATTAATTAGTCTCACAATTCCTATATTATTGGGTAAAATTACCATTTTATCCCTTAGTTCCTAATTGGTTTTAAATTACTAAATTAAGGCAATGAACCATATTTAATCCTTAGGGATTAAATCTCGTTTTCACTTAGGATTTCCTAATAATTAGGCTTAGGGGATTTGGGATGTTACATTACTCTCCACCTTTTAGGAATTTTGTCCCCAAAATTCGATATACCTTCTAACCTCAACCTTATGTAGGATCTATTCTCTGAGCTCCCGCTACTAACTCGGATTCTACGCCATTCCAAACGGGTAGACTCCTTACTCCTTCTTATGCTTAAAGCATCCTAAGTTCACCCAAAGGCTTTTCCGAAGCTGTAACGGACAGGGTTCCTTCGACTAGAGGTCTCCCATTGTCTCGTCATTCAAAGAACACGTCATGTTGTAACGGCCTGGGTCCTCTACTAGGCTATAATTAGGCCACTGAACCCGGCTACCCGCACTGTTACACATAGGATGTACTCCCCCCTTGAGGGTGCAAAACTCTTGCAAGATCGTCACCTTGAGTAAACTTATGACACTTTTCGAAAAATTGTCATTTACAACGCTCCTTCAGGCGTTATAAATGGAAATTTCTCGACAAGCACCTTTCCTTAAACTAAGGGAATTGGCACGTCACTCTTGTCCCCTTATACTAAGTCTTAGTTAAAACTTGGTTTAGCGAACAAAAAACTCTAAAGTTACTTAACTTCTAAAAGATGTTCGTCGATTAGACTGATCCGATTCACACTAATCGGTTATAGACTAGGCTTCAACCGAGTGATAGATCTCATTCGGTCGGAAACGCAGTTTGTAAATGACTAGATGGACTCACATCGAATCTAACTTAACGAATTACTCGTATAAATTAATAACTTTAGGCTTCCACCAATCAAACCACACCCATAATCTTACGCCTCCGATTGGAGTTTCTTACCTACTCTCTGCAACTTGATAGATTTATTCCCTATTTGGTTCAATCGATTTCAAATCTGAACCCAAGCCGCCATGATCGATAACAACATGGGTCGACTTGTCCGTCAGCCGAGTCTAATAACCAATTGACCAACAATCATTTAAAAAGATAATTTCTTAAAATTCTTGGGAATAATCTATCTCATTGACCTTGAACTACCTTTACGGACCTTTCTAAATCATTGGGAATCCAAACAAGGATTAATATCTACAAATGAGCTAATTGCCCAGAGAATTTGGTGGTTTTATCAGTCGGTCCCGGACTAGGTCTTATTCCAAATAAGTTTCTTATTTAGTTAAGATACAGTTCGTAACTGGCCAAACGAAATCACTTTACCCACTGATCAATTAGATCTAATGCAGACATTAACACTTTTAGGCTCCTGCTGATTTAGCTTCACCTAAACTACTATAGTTCAAGGACTATGATCTATTACTCCCCCATAGGCTAGTAGTGCCACTAAGGTCACTATAACTAGAAGGCTTAGGGTTCATCTACCTTACTAGGTCTTAATCCCTTGAAGGTTCCCTGCTAAAACTTAGGCGTTAGAAAATCTAGCCTATCACCATCCCTTTTGATTCAAGAAACACTAAGGTAACCGAATTAAAAGTCCTATCAGTCCTATAAAAGGCTTCGAGTTTCTCAACCAATCTAGGATCCATTCATAGTGGTTAGGCCAAACAAACTTGATTAATTAACAAGTGTTGGAAACCTAATCAGTTATAAATGCCCATCCTAGTTGATCAAACCCTTGATGTTAAAAATCCTCATTTATCAACCTTTATTGTCATTGAACTAATGAATCACAACAAAGAATTGATAATGAGTGCTAGGCCGCACTAGACTCAAAATATCCAAAGTGACCTTCACATTTTCCTGCCTCAGAAGTACCTCTTAATAAAACCTAATAGGATCATGAAGCCTAAGCAGACATGTTATTACTAGGAATTATTATGCTACTAACATATCGTACCCAGGGTGTACACTGACCAATTCGTGATCACAATCCCCTACCCGACTCTCGAACACGGATAAGGGATACAATTACTCACTCACGTATATTCGCTAGCCGAGCCAATCATTACTTCGAAATCCCCTCCGTGGAGAGAGAGATGAATGAAACCCAAAGTATATATCGATGTGGGGTCGACAACCAACCTTTTCTCCCACCCAAGGGATCCGACATTTCAAACATTACACACAATAGTATAACTTTTAAACATACCAATGTTTACTAAATTCATTCTGCACATAACAATACTATTGATTCATTTTTAACAACAAACAAGAATGAATTTAGTATAGCAGTAAATTAATAAAACACTGTGCACGAAATGCTTAAATGGTTAAATCCCAAACCAGGCAAAAGAATGTCAAAATTTCTAACATTATAATCACCAAGTTCAACCAACCATTAGCAAGTTAGGATTAGCTACCTATTGTTTATCCATCATGCAAGGAGTAATTCATTACTTACATGTTACCAAACAGGAAATAGAGATTTATACCTATAGATTCCAAACACAATTAAGTGCAATCTCATCATTAAGCATACATGATTTCTATCACCATTTAATTAAGCACCATACAGCCAATTATCATGACAAACAATATGCTGATTTTTCTCAATTTTCAATCCCTAGTCTGGCATAAATTCAGCTCATGAAAAGAATTGAAAATGATTAATGAAAAATTCAAAGTGAAAGAAACTCATTCATGTTTACCAATTTACAACATTTGCAATGACTTTCAACTTTGTGTTTTCAAAACATAAGCTTTGGCTTCATATATAAGAAATTCAAATAATTTATTTGTGGGTACTTTCCAATACCAAAACATAATCATAAGTATGTAAATACAAGAATTATCCATCGACAAATCCAGTAATCCATACATTACAGGCGATACTAACAATGTTATGAATTAGCTTGCACAATGAGTTTGCATTTATTAATGATAAATGAAACTTAGTTACTACTGTGAATAAGAGAGTAGAGAAAGGATTCCACATCAATAGACAAGCAACCTACCATATTATCACACCTTACACAAAAGCTTCGATACCTCCAAGAGCATCCTTTCACACTCTTGCTAGTCCCGTGACTATTCTAATCATATAATCGCTCATGCAATAACTCTCGTAACGAACTTCCATAGTAGCAGGGTTTAGCGTGGTCAACTTAACTCAACTGCGGCCAGGTATGCATCCCCGGACTTAGGCAGGATAAAGTGACGCACTGTCAGGCACTACAGTCAGCCCCCAGTTGGCTGGTCTTATGCGCAGTGTGCACTACCTGAACTACCATTAGGCGATCAATACGGAATTCTGAAACTATATGTATAAATACATACATATGTGAGAAGGTCTCGCAAACAAGAACAGACAAAAAAAAAATTATTATTATTATTATCTGCTAGTCTTCATTTTCTTCATTCCTTAGACAAATCCTTGAGGTGGCCTACCCCAATAATTTGTAAAAAGAACTCGGAGAATTCGGATTCACAGACACAACTGACACTTTCCTAAACCGGATCACTTCTAGACACACTAGACTCACAGTCCAAAAGGGTCGAATCAAGCTCGATACCATAATGTAACACCTCTCACCTAATTAGGGCATTAACCGCTTAATAAAGCGAGATTAGGAGTAATCATGGAAATTTTTCTCTTTGACCGAATAAAACATCGAGTGCATGACATAATAATACAATTAAATCCTCCAAGAGACTTTCATTAAGTATTACAACCCTTTCTTTTAAATTGTAAAGACTCAAGCTAGAAAGACTCGACTCGTGATCCCAGGTATTCAAGTATCGCGTCTTGGTAAGACTGAACACGACTTCATGCTCTAAACTATCCAATAAGCTTGTACTGAAAACAACGCCCCAACATAGTGAGTTTACAAAAACTCAAGAATACGACTTTAATTAAAAACCATTCACCGTTGTTTTCAGCTATACGTGGTGTGCTACGTATAGAAAACTCCTCCCATAAAGCACAATAACTAACATCCATGTCGACTATAATACTACATCCAATAGTAAAAGATTAGACATGCATATTACAATTCCTAACAATACAAACATTATAACTTCATAATAAAGAAGTCTATAATGTTACCCACAATCCAATAGGCATTTAAAATGCACAATGAATCCAAGAAAGTATAAAATAGACTCTCAATGGAATTCTTCAATACACAGTATACAATGAATCCAAGGGAGTATAAAATAGACTCTCAATGGAATTCTTCGATAAACAGTACACAATGAATCCAAGGGAGTATAAAATAGGCTCTCAATGGGATTCTTCAATAAACAATACGCAATGAGTCAAGGAAAGTATAGCAGTGACTTTCCATGGAACTCTTCAATAAACAATACACAATGAATCCAAGAAAGTATAAAATAGACTTTCAATGGAATTCCTCCAACTCAATTCCGCCGTACCTTATAACAGCACGGACTGACATTAGTCATACGATCAGTTGCAATACACTCATTCAATATACAATACTCAATAAATTAGAGCCATCATTGAACACAATCACATCATTAACTCAATTGTTCCTATAAGTATTTTACTTGCTTAATCACTTATACAATCTCCCATAAGTTCATAACAATATGCAAGATTAAACCAAAGGGGAAAGGATTTCAAAAACAAATGGGAAAATATGACTAAAATTCGCTTAAGCCAAACTGGCTCGCTAGCCTTGAGCTCTCATTTCGAGGATTTTACGCTAAGCTAAAATCTGCAGAATTGACCCCTGACAAAGAATACTGAAGGTCGCCAAGCGATTCCCTGTGACTCAATGAGTTTAGCAGAGTTTTAAACATCCAAAACTCATATTTTCAACCCAAACCTCTTTCAAGACTCAAACCTTAGTTCTAATCAACATCATAATCAATCAAATAACACCCAAACAAGACAACAAATGGATTTGTTACAATCATACCAACATACATTCAAGTCCAATGTTGCAAAAACCCATTTTGGTGCAACCTTCTTTGCACACACTTTTCCATTACACACATTCATGCAAGTTTAAAACTAACATCAACCCAAGAATCATATCATTTAGTTAAGGATATTAAACAACAATCTGGCACACCCTAATTGGGAGTTTGAGAGGGAATCTATGTTACCTTTGAGCTACCAAATGCTTTGGGGTAAAAACCTAAATTAGAACCCTAGGTTTTTGCTTCAACCTCCATTAAAGATCCTTCTTCAAGCTTTCTTCTCCTTTGAGTCTTGCATCCTTCTTCTTCTTCTTCCATTCGAGTTCCTTTCCTCCATATCTCTCTCAATCTCTCTGCTTCTTTCTCTCTCTCGAGCTCTCTCTCTCTCTATATTCCCTTTCTTTCTTCTTCTGGACAGGGGGTCACGATGGAGGGGTGAAGAGGAGAAAAAGAGTGTTCTAGGGTGTGTGAGGTTTAAGTGAGGAGTATGGTGGAACACATGTGAACATTATTCAAAAATAAGACTTAAAAGTCTTCTTTCTAAATTTCTTAATTATTCTTCGGTCCTTAATTAATCATTGCGTAATTTTAATCAATTAAAACTACTCCTAATTAATTAGTCTCACAATTCCTATATTATTGGGTAAAATTACCATTTTACCCCTTAGTTCCTAATTGGTTTTAAATTACTAAATTAAGGCAATGAACCATATTTAATCCTTAGGGATTAAATCTCGTTTTCACTTAGGATTTCCTAATAATTAGGCTTAGGGGATTTGGGATGTTACAATATCTAATTTTAGGTTTAACCCATTTAAGACACAAGGGGCATCATATCATTTTTATTCTTCCACCAAAAATCTGTTATATCACATCCATGCATAAAAAGGGTCTACTAAATCACATATTTTTGTGCATGCTACAGGAATAGTCATCATCATCACTCAACATTATATCATCATGCATTCATACTTCAAAAAAAACACATGTTGAAAATAAAGAAATAATATCATTCATTCTCATTTCATTTTAGGTCGCCAGAGAATCGTAGGAACACAAGAGCTTGGCTGCAAGTATTTTGTGAAATAATATGGGATCAAATTGTGAAACAGTTTCAAAGAAGCTCATACATGTCAAAACAATGAGGCCTACGGTTCCTAGGCACAAATAAATAGATTTATGCATCCACATTCATTCATTTTTCTTTTCTTACATACTCATATCATTTTTTTTAAATCACCAGAAAATAATCAAACAAACTGGTTCCTTGACACCCTTATCGAACTCGCTCTCAATCAAGGATCATGGATGGCCAAGAGATGAAAGAGGACGTCAACCAGCTGAAAGAACAGATGAGCAAAGTTTTGGAGCTTCTGCAGCCCCTAAACAAAGACAAGGCTGCAGATGGGGTATCTCCAGCAGTGAATGATGAAAGTCAAGCTACAGCTTCCCACCCACCTGGCTTCGGTCCTATGCAGTTGCAATATGGTCTCAATGCTCAAGGGATGATGGTACCTTTTGCAATTTACCCGCAGGGTCCTACACACTCACCAGTTAGCAACCCTCAGAATCAAGTACCACAGTTCCCACTTTACGGACTCCCGCCTGGTTACACGCCACCTATGGCCAATGATGATACTGCAAACCATAACCCCCAAGGCCCACAGGCACAACAGTTCCCACTATTTGGTCTCCCGATCGGTTACACACCGCCAGGTGCTAACAATAACTCTGCAGAAACTGATTCCCAAGCACTTGTTGTGCAAGATGTAGCTCTAGGACCCGGCTCCGGTACTGAAACCATACCAGTTCAGAGCTCAACTCCTGGCATCATGACATACACCTTTCCACCTGGTTATGCACCGTCCCATCTCGGGAATACTCAAGGAGTCAGTACGCCCGTAGTACCCCCCGTAGTAAATCCCCGACCATTTGGTTACCCCTATTATATTCAAGGAAATCCGTTGAATCCCCAGACTAACCGCATTGCCTGGTCTCCACCTATAGGGGGACCCAATCTGAGCGTCCCAGTTGGGAATCAGTGGTCTGATACGAAGCTGCAAATCCTCGAAGATAGGCTAAGAGTTATAGAAGGAGTAAGCTATCTCGGTTCAAGTATCGCTTCAGATCTTTGTCTCGTACCGGATGTGGTTGTACCACCGAAGTTCAAGGTACCAGACTTTGACAAGTATAAAGGGACAACTTGCCCGAAAAGCCACTTGACCATGTACTGTAGGAAGATGGCGTCCTATGCACATGATGACAAACTTCTGATTCACTTCTTGCAGGATAGTTTAACAGGGGCAGCGTCGAGTTGGTATACACACCTTGAGCGATCTCATATTTCTTTGGAAAGATTTCGCGGATGCCTTTGAAGCGATATAAGTATAACATTGATATGGCTCTGATAGAATGCGGTTGCAAAATATGGCAAAAGAGACAATGAGACCTTCAAGGAATATGCCCAACGATGGAAGGGTAGCGGCCCAAGTGGAACCGCCTCTGATTGAAAAAGAAATGGTGGCCATGTTCATGGATACTCTTCAATCACCCTTCTATGACAAAATGATCGGAAGTGTATCATCAAACTTTTCAGATATGGTCATCGTAGGGGAAAGAGTTGAAGGAGGAATGAGGAATAGAAAGATTGCCCAAAGTTTTGCTGGAACTAGTAACATCAAGAGACCCCCAACAAACTTTGAAAGAAGGGGAAACCAATGCTGTGATGACTAGCCCGGGAGGACAAGCACAAGGAAAACCACCCCAATTCTTTACCAATTTCCCACATCCTTTTCCATACCCCTACTACCCACCTCCATACATTGCCGTCGCCTCTCATAATCCTAGCCCCCGGCCAAACCAACCAATGATGCCCTTTCGACCACCTTCCCCCATCCAAACACAAGCACAACCAGTTGCTCCCACCCAACCAAACCAAAACCAGAAACAACCAAATGACCAAGAAAAGAAAGCAGTCCAATTTGATCCTATTCCCATGACCTATACGGATCTGTTCCAGCACCTCATCAGCAACTCCTTGGTCTCTCCACGCTCAATGAAACCACTTCAACCTCCCTTCCCAAGAGGATATGACCCAAATGCCAAGTGTGAATTTCATGCAGGGGCAGTAGGTCACACAACTGAAAATTGCAAGGCTTTGAAGTACGTGGTTCAAGATCTGATCAATGCCAAGTGGTTGAGTTTTAAGGAGTATGGTGTAGGGAAATAGCGCAATAACAGAGTTTAAAAACGCAGCGGAAATTTAAACTTTCCCTTCCATGGATCCTTGCGAATGGTCATGACTCAGGGTTATATGAATTACCTCTTGTAGCGCAGATCGTTTGCAGACGAAAATTGGAATCGAGCACGAGCGTCGCACAGAAAACAACGCCTCTACGTAGTCCACACGAACAGCCTTCGAATGGGAGCGGTCTCCGTCACAGTGCTAGCTGACGTACGGAACCAGTCACGATGCAAGTCACGATCTTTGGAACGGCTAGGGTTTTTCCGTGTTCTGACTTCAGTCTTAACGAGTCTATTTATAGACTTCACTTAAGACTGACCTAGCGCACCGTAGCTTACCGTGTGCTCTCAGCGCACCGTAACTTATCGTGTTCTGCGTCTTTCTTGACTCGCGCTGGTGCATCGTAAGAATGCACCACCGAATAAAATGAGTCTCACTCATTTATTTAATCTCCCATTAGCCTGTTCTCATGTGTGTGACCCTGTAGGTTCCCGTAACGTTGGCAATAATATTAAATCACTATTTAATATTATAAACAGTGAGCGGTGTCTAGCAATACATCACTGCTACCCAAGTAACGAGAATGTCAGTGTTGTGACGTAACCTTTCCGTGATAATGATCATGTGTATAATTACCCTTTTGCCCTTATATCTATATTGAACACAAGGCATAGTATGTGTCACCCTTGTATAGTTCAATATTATATTCCTTGATGCCCGAGTAGACTTAGTAACAACAAATAAGATCAATATCTCATATTGACTTATTTCAGCATGGCCATGCATTTTACAGTCATACTCTATCAAGGGGCCCACAGATATTACTCCTGTTATGTAGGAGGGGCAAATCCCATCTAGGTCACTCATGTCTCTTTGCATGACTCGTTGAGTGCCCAGTTGACCGACTTTATAATTGTCCTGTTACAGACAATGTTTGACGGCAATAAAACACTCAACTCCTCATGTAGGGACCATAGTGGTTTCAGGTCTGAGGGTGGCATACACCACTATCACTATGAGAATAACTCATGACACTTACATAACACACTATGTAGTATTCTCATGGCGGGTCAATCCAGTACACAATTACCCTAACGTGTACCTATGTGGTGACTTGATATCTCATATCTATAACCTGTGAGATAAGGTTATCAGTCCATCCACATAATAGTCTTGATGCATTATTATTGTCCTTAATAATAATAATACTCGACTACGGATATTTAGAGTAAGTTCTTTAGTATCTCACAACCGAGTCATCTACTCGATGTTCTATTGAAAACGAACTTTTACTCAAGGACTTTATTACGTTGAAACAAACATAATAATTGAAAATGCCTCATATAATAAATAAACTACATGATACAAAAAATAAATCCAAAAAAAAAACATTAGCCTCTATGACTTACAACACCAATCTCCCACTAGCACTAGAGCCAATTAGGCATGTACCTAATACCCATAGATCTAGTATGACCATCATGCTTCTGCTGGGTAAGAGGCTTTGTAAGTGGGTCAGCAACATTGTCAAGTGTTGGTACCCTGCATATTTTGACATCTCCTCTATCGATAATCTCTCGAATGAGATGGAAGCGCCTAAGTATGTGTTTGGATCGTTGGTGAGATCTGGGTTCCTTAGCTTGTGCAATGGCACCATTGTTATCACAAAAGAGATCAATGGGGTTCACAATGCTAGAAACTGTACCAAGTTCAGTAATGAACTTCTTGATCCAAACAGCCTCCTTTGCTGCATTGGAAGCAGCAATATACTCGGCCTCTGTAGTAGAATCAGCGACTGTTTCCTGCTTTGAACTCTTCCAGCTCACAGCGCCACCATTTAGGCAAAACACATAACCAGATTGCGATTTAGAATCATCTTTATCTGTCTGGAAGCTAGCATCGGTGTAACCTATTACAGCGAGCTCTTCCTGACCTCCATATACCAAGAAAGAATCCTTAGTTCTTCTCAAGTACTTAAGGATATTCTTGACAGCAACCCAATGACCATCACCGGGATCAGACTGGTACCTGCTCGTTGTGCTCAAGGCATACGAGACATCTGGTCGAGTACATAACATGGCATACATGATAGATCCAATTGCAGATGCATATGGAATCTTATTCATGCGATCCCTCTCTTCCTGAGTTGAAGGAGATTGTGCCTTTGATAGGCATACGCCATGTGTCATGGGCAAGAACCCTTTCTTGGAATCATGCATATTAAAGCGTCTCAACACTTTATCTATGTATGTACTCTGACTTAGGCCAAGCAATCTTTGCGATCTATCTCTATAGATCCCGATTCCTAATATGTAGGTACCTTCACCCAAATCTTTCATAGAAAAGCAATTCCACAACCAAGTCTTAACTTGTTGCAAAGTAGGGACGTCGTTTCGATGAGTAATATGTCATCTACATATAACAAATGTGAATACAACTATGCTCCCACTAACCTTCTTGTAAACACAAGGTTCATCTTCATTTTTAATGAATCCAAAGCTGTCTCATAGTTTCATCAAAGCGAAGATTCCAACTTCCTGGAAGCTTGCTTCAATCCATAAATTGATCGCTGCAACTTGCATACTTTCTTGGCATCATCTGAAGTGTCAAAGCCCTCAGGTTGTGTCATGTACACGTCCTCAAGGAGATTTCCATTAAGGAAAGCAGTCTTGACATCCATTTGCCATATTTCATAGTCATGGTATGCAGTGATGGCAAGTAAAATCCGAACAGATTTAAGCATCATGGCTGGCGAGAAGGTTTCATCATAGTCTACACCATGAATTTGCTTGAAACCCTTAGCAACGATCGTGCCTTATAGGTATGAACCTTACCATCCATGTCATTCTTCTTCTTGAAGACCCACTTGCACCCTATGGGAGTAACCCCGCCAGGTGGCTCTACCAAGGTCCATACCTGGTTAGTGTACATGGAATCCATTTGCATTTCATGGCCTCAAGCCACTTCTCGGTCAGGGCGAATGGCCTCCTGGTAAGTCACAAGGCTCATCTTGATCCATGAGAAATACATCACCCTGGAGTCATGAGAAATCCATATCTCTCGGGTTGGTGGCGTATCCTCGCTAGACCTACGCCGTGGTCTTGTGTTACTTGAGCGAGTTGTTCTGTCACAACATCTTGTGCAGTGCTCTTGTTCCTCCATAGATGTGTCACTACTCTGTGATACTTGAATTTCTTCAAGTTCTACTTTCCTCCCACTAATTCCTTTGGAAAGCGAATTCCACTTTCTAGGAATACACCAGTTCGGCGATAAACACTTTGCCCTCGAAGGATTGTAAAGTAGTATCCCTTGGTTTCTTTAGGATACCCCACAAAGAAGCATTTATCGATTTGGGCTCAAGCTTAGTGGAAATTTGTCTTTTCACATACACTTCTGACCCAAATCTTCATGAAAGACATACTTGGGTTTCTTGCCACCCATATCTCATATGGTGTCTTTTCCACGCTTTTGGATGGAACACGGTTAAGTGTGAAAGTCTGCGATTAATAGAGCATGTCCCGTAAGGAATTTGGAAGATCTGCATGACTCATCATAGACCGGACCATGTCCAACAAGGTTCGGTTTCTCCTTTCGTAAACACCATTCCATTGCGGTGTTCCAGAGGAGTAAGTTTGGATAGGATCCCACACTCTTTCAGATGATCATCAAATTCAAGGCTCAAATATTCACCACCTCGATCTGATTGAAGGATCTTAATATTCTTACCTAGTTGGTTTTGTACTTCATTCTTGAATTCTTTGAACTTTTCAAAGATTCCGATTTGTGTTTCATGAGATACACAAATCCATACCTACTATAATCATCAAGAAATGTAATGAAGTAATCAAAACCCCTCCTGGCTAATGTGTTTAGTGGTCCACATACATCAAGATGTATGAGGCCCAAAAGATCACTAGCCCTTTCACCTTTCCTGTGAATGGGGTTTTTGTCATCTTTCCTAATAAACAAGACTCACATGTCTCAAATGATTCATAATCAAAAGAGTCCAAGAATCCATCTTTATGAAGTTTGGAAATGCGCTTCTCATTTATATGGCCTAAGCGACAATGCCAAAGATAAGTCGGATTCAACTCATTTGGTTTTATCCTTTTGGTATCGATGTTATAAATGGGCATTTCGAGATTAAGGACATAAAGTCCATTACTCATTTGTCTTAGCATAGAAAACATCATTTAAATAAATAGAGCAACATTTGTCCTTTATTATAAATGAAAAACCAGACTTGTCCAAACAAGAAACGGAAATAATATTCCTGCTAATTGCAGGCACAAAATAACAGTTCTCTAACTAAAAATAAGCCCACTAGGCAAAGTTAATACATAAGTTCTGACAGCTAAAGCAGCAACTTTTGCTCCATTGCCAACTCGTAGATCAACTTCGCCCTTTGCCAACGGTCTACTCCTTTTGAGCTCCTGCACATTAGTACAAATGTGAGACCCACATCCAGTATCTAATACCCATGATGCAGAAGTAGATAAATTGACTTCTATAACAAAAATACCTGAGGTGGAAGTCTCACTTCCCTTCTTCTTTTCTTCCAGGTACTTTGGGCAGTTCCTCTTCCAATGTCCAGTCACACCGCAGTGGAAGCAATTGCCTTCTTTAGCCACACCGCCCTTAGGTTTCAAAGCATAAGTCGCAGGTTTGGGCTTGTTAATTCCCTTGCCCTTGCCCTTATACTTGTTCATGGGCTTCTTGAACTGCTTCTTGCCCTTTCCACCATTGACCATCAAAATGGCCTTCCCTTTCCCTTTGTTGATGTTATGTTCAGCAGTTCTCAACATGCTTAACAGCTCTGGCAGAGTTTTGTCCATGTCATTCATAGTGAAATTCATGACAAACTGATTGAAACTCTCCTAAGAACGATTGCGAGGATCAGATCAATTGCAAGCTCACGCCTGAGGGAAAAACCCAATCGAACGAGGGTCTCAATATACCCAATCATTTTGAGGACAGAAGGACCCACCGGGCATCCTTCCGCCGGTTGCTTTGGAAAAGGGCTTTGGAAACTTCATACCGCTCATGCCTTGCTTGCTCTTGATAGAGCATCTTGAGGTGTTCGATCATATCGAACGCTACCATGAGCTCATGTTGCTTCTGAAGCTCATAGTTCATGGTGGCTAGCATGAGGCAGGCAACTTCTAGGGCATCATCTTGATGCTTCTTATAAGCATCTTTTTCAGCCCTAGGGGCATTAGCAGCAGGTGGCTCTTGGGGTATTGGCTCTTCAAGAACATACAGCTTTTTCTCTTGCTTGAGGACAATCCTCAAGTTTCTGCCACCCGTAAAGTTTGTTCCAGATAACTTTTCCTTCTCAAGGATTGATCGCAGTAGGTTATTGTGAGTGTTTGATGCCATGGTAATCTACATTAAGAAAATATGCAGAATATAAGTATCATGCAATAAACATATTTAATTAGGTCCTTAATTAAATACGCCTCCCACTATTTTACTCAAACCAATGACCTTCATCATTGATTCGAAAAATCCCGTTGGAAGATTTTCTAGTGGGCCGAGATCCATATTTCACTTTATTTTAAGTCAGCTTTGGCTGATCACTTAAAATTCAGTTATTTAGGTAGGAACTCCTTCCAATTGTATCTTATGCAATTCTCGGATAGTTGGGTGAATAACTATTTATTCTAATCCATCATATGGATGGTTCCCAACTCACTTGCCTCTAAACCTTTCAATCCTATTATACTCGGTTTAGTTAAGTTAGACCCAAAGATAGCAGTTGGATATTACATTTATCCCATCGCATCTTACTAGTATGGAAAATGCACTCCGCTTTGGCGAACCCACATTTTCGATATTAGCCTTGATGAGTGCCAGCTTTGGAAGGCATTTAAACTTAATATTTCTTTTGAGGGATTTTTATTAAAGTTGATCTCACCATTTGTTAAACTATTTAACCTATAATATTTATACATGCATCTCATACAAAATTTGTTAAACTATTTAACCTACTATATTTATACATGCATCTCATACATATATAGTAAATAAATGTGATGTGGTTATGGCCCCTAACGCATTGATTCTCACAAGCCAATGAGAGAATCTAAGCTAAACCTAGGAACGATCATACTTCTCCAAGTGTGACCTTCAATGTAGCCCTCTTATGATTTTGTCTTCTTGTCTCCTTCATTACATTAATGAGAGTACTCGTTTTACATACGAGGGAGTGAGATGAGAAGAGAATTTACATTCAGAATTAAAAGAGAGGCACGACACGCAGGCCGTATTTTTAATCCAAACAAAAGGCACGGCACGCAGGCCGTATTTTAAAATTCCAAAATAAATAAAAAGGACTAAGGCCATAACCACTCACCATGCATCACAAAAACATTAATGACAATCAATAATAATAATACACATTTATTACTATTAATCTTGTCATTAATAGTGATTAAAAGCAATTAATTAAAAATTAAAACTTTCAAAAAAAAACTCGCTTCAGCAAAAATTTTCTGGCGTTTCAGTGAACATTTCACGTTGCAGAAAACATTGCCGCCTCATCGTGACCGTGAACGCTTCATGCCACAGTAATAACATCGCCGTTTCACGTTGTTACCAACACGGTTCTGGGTACCAACACTTGGACCCATCGATGCCTATCCTTAAACCCGCAGTAAAACATGTTGCATCAACACTTGACACAAAAACCGAATCAAACAAATATACAGAATCACAATGTATATATATATATATATATCTCATATATGTATAGATTATTGAGCGACATATATATCACATATACATTCAACCGGGTTTCGCAATCATACAAGGTATAATTTTTAAAGCGAATGATTCATAATCTACCATAAAACCAACAGATTCGTAATCTAGCATACAAGAATGCATGTCATACACACATGTAACCATAGTAAACCGAATCATGGTTTCGCAAGTGTCTCTGATACCACTTTATGCGGAAATAGCGCAATAACAGAGTTTAAAAACGCAATGAAATTTAAACTTTCCCTTCCATGGATCCTTGCGAATGGTCATGACTCGGGGTTATATGAATTACCTCTTGTAGCGCAGATCGCTTTGCAGACGAAAATTGGAATCGAGCACGGCGTCGCACGTAAAAACAACGCCTCTCGTAGTCCACACGAACAGCCTTCGAATGGGAGCGGTCTCCGCTCACGATGCTAGCCGACGCGTCTGAAACCAGTCACGATGCAAGTCACGATCTTTGGAATGGCTAGGGTTTTTCCGTGTTCTGACTTCAGTCTTAACGAGTCTATTTATAGACTTCACTTAAGACTGACCTAGCGCACTTATCGTGTGCTCTCAGCGCACTGTAACTTATCGTGTTCTGCGTCTTTCTTGACTCGCGCTGGTGCATCGTAAGAATGCACCACCGAATAAAATGAGTCTCACTCATTTATTTAATCTCCCATTAGCCTGTTCTCATGTGTGTGACCCTGTAGGTTCCCGTAACGTTGGCAATAATATTAAATCACTATTTATATCTATGTGATAATGATCCAAGTAACCTTTCTGTGATAATGATCATGTGTATAATTACCCTTTTGCCCTTATATCTATATTGAACACAAGGCATAGTATGTGTCACCCTTGTATAGTTCAATATTATATTCCTTGATGCCCGAGTAGACTTAGTAACAACAAATAAGATCAATATCTCATATTGACTTATTTCAGCATGGCCATGCATTTTACAGTCATACTTTATCAAGGGGCCCACAGATATTACTCCTGTTATGTATGAGGGGCAAATCCCATCTAGGTCACTCATGTCTCTTTGCATGACTCGTTGAGTACCCAGTTGCCCGATTTTATAATTGTCCTGCTATGCATAATGTTTGGCGGCAATAAAACACTCAACTCCTCATGTAGGGACCATAGTGGTTTCAGTCCGAGGGTGGCATACACCACTATCACTATGAGAATAACTCATGACACTTACATAACACACTATGTAGTATTCTCATGGCGGTCAATCCAAAGACACAATTACCTAACGTGTACCTATGTGGTGACTTGATATCTCATATCTATAACCTGTGAGATAAGGTTATCACCCATCCACATAATAGTCTTGATGCATTATTATTGTCCTTAATAATAATAATACTCGATCTGGATATTTAGAGTAAGTTCTTTAGTATCTCACAACCGAGTCATCTACTCGATGTTCTATTGAAAACGAACTTTTACTCAAGGACTTTATTACGTTGAAACAAACATAATAATTGAAAATGCCTCATATAATAAATAAACTACATGATACAAAATATAAGTCCAAAGGAAAAACATTGGCCTCTAGGGCTTACACCAACATATGGGCCTAATGTGGGTAATAATCCCCTTGCAGGTCATGGAGGTCCAGCAGTCAATGCCATTACTGAGGAGTTTGGGGACCAACCCTTGATAGCTAGATTGGAAGGCAGGGGGCCAAAAGATGAGAGTATCCCCATCTGTGACATCAGGCAAAGCCTTTGGAGTGTAGGAATGTTGAATCCGGATCAGATAGCAGCTATCAAGGACGATCGCAGTGCAGAAAACGACAATGTCAACCTTATCCACCCTTGCTCGCCGAATGAAGAACTTGGAAATTGGGAGATCGTTGAGTTTCCCGTGATCTTTGATTCAAAGTAATTATGAAATGCAAATTCTATTGCTCTGCCCAAGGCTTTAGAATAATTTATTGTCAAAAGGGCGCACATGTTTCATTTCAGTACCATTATCAATAAAATGCACTTTGAATTTTCCAATCATTTCTCTTTTCTTTCCTTTTCCATCTTTTCCATCTCTCTTCATCTTTTTCCGTTTTTCATTTCGTCATTTTTTAACTAATACAGAACCAAAAACATTGTCTTTGAAAATAACGATGCCAGTAACTCATACTATAATTTTGAATACCCCATTAATCATACTGAGGAAGATAATGAGGACAATTGGGATAACCCCCCTGAATTAATGAAGTTGGTAGAACAAGAAGCTAAAGTGATTCAACCCCACGAGGAAGAAACGGAAACAATCAATCTGGGAACCGAAAATGACAAGAAAGAAGTTAAGATTGGCACCACAATGAAAAGCAGTGAGCGAGAAAAATTGGTTAAACTCCTATTTGAATATGCGGATGTTTTCGCCTGGACATACCGAGATATGCCTGGAGTAGATAATAGCATAGTCGAGCACAAATTGCCATTAAAACCCGAGTGCCCACCGGTCAAACAGAAGTTGAGAAGAATGAAGTCGGAGATGTCACTCAAGATTAGAGATGAGGTGAAAAAACAGTTTGATGCCGGTTTTCTGGCTGTAGCAAAATACCCTCAATGGGTGGCTAATATTGTTCCAGTCCCAAAGAAGGATGGAAAGGTTCGAATGTGTGTTGACCATAGAGATCTAAACAGGGCCAGCCCTAAGGATGACTTCCCTTTGCCACATATTGATGTCTTGGTAGATAGCACTGCTCAACACTCTGTCTTCTCTTTCATGGATGGATATTCTGGCTATAATCAAATCAAGATGGCTCAGGGATATGGAGAAAACTACATTTATCACTTTATGGGAACTTTTTGTTACAAAGTAATGCCGCTTGGATTAAGAAATGCTTTGAGGCAACATACCAAAGAGCAATGGTGGCTTTGTTCCATGACATGATGCATAAAGAGATAGAGGTCTATGTGGATGACATGATTGTAAAATCCAAAAGCGAGAGGAAGGTCATGCTATTAACCTACAAAAACTTTTTGAGCGGCGAGGAAGTATAAACTCAGGTTAAACCCGGCTAAGTGTAGTTTTGGTGTAAGGTCGTGCAAGTCGCTAGGGTTTATAGTCACCAGAGGGAATAGAAGTTGATCTGGCCAAAGTAAAAACAATCCTCGAAATGCCGACTCCTCGCACCGAAAAAGAAGTTCGTGGATTCTTGGGAAGATTGAACTACATCGCCAGGTTTATATCCCAGCTAACTGCTACTTGTGAGCCAATTTTCAAGCTGTTGTGTAAGAATCAGGAGACCAAATGGAACGACAATTGCCAAAAAGCTTTTGAGAAAATCAAACAGTACTTACAAGATCCACCGGTTTTGGTACCTCCTGTGCCAGGGAGACCCCTCATCATGTACTTAACAGTATTGGACGAATCAATAGGTTGTGTGCTAGGACAACATGATGAATCTGGTAAGAAGGAGCATGCCATTTACTACTTGAGCAAGAAATTCACTAGCTGCGAGACGAGGTATTCATTGTTAGAATGAACATGTTGCGCGTTAGCCTGGGCCGCACATCGTTTGAGACAATATATGCTATCCCATACAACTTGTTTGGTGTCCAAAATGGATACGATCAAGTATATTTTCGAAAAGCCTGCTCTCACAGGAAGAATTGCTCGTTGGCAAATGTTGTTATCTGAGTATGATATTGTGTATGTCACCCAAAAGGCAATTAAAGGCAGTACCTTAGCTGAATACTTGGCTCATCAACCTGTGGAAGACTATCAGTCAATGCAGTGTGATTTCCCAGACGAAGACATAATGGCTCTATTCGAAGGAAAAGAAACCCTTGACGATGAAAAATGGATCTTGTTATTTGACGGTGCTTCTAATGCATTGGGACATGGGATTGGAGCTGTGCTGATTTCCCCAGAAGGTCGTTTCATCCCATTTACTGCGAGATTGTGTTTCGATTGTACAAACAATATGGCAGAGTATGAGGCATGTGCCATGGGCATTCAGGCGGCCATTGAATCAAAGGTCAAAATTTTCGAAGTATATGGAGACTCGGCTTTGGTTATCCATCAGTTAAAAGGCGAATGGGAAATGAGGGATTCCAAATTAGTTCCTTACCACGATCACATCAAAGAATTGACGGAACAATTTGATGAAGTCACCTTCCATCACATTCCGCGTGAAGATAATCAGCTAGCTAACGCCTTAGCTACTCTATCATCAATGTTCAAAATCAGTAACAGGGAGAGCCTACCGCTCATAAAAATACAGAATCACGACCGCCAAAGACACCGCTTAGCAATAGAAGGAGAGCCTGATGGCAAACCCTGGTATTACGACATCAAACGATACATCACAAGTAGAGAATATCCTCCTAATGTCTCAGAGAATGATAAAAGGGCATTAAGGCGGTTGGCAATGGGATTCTTTCTAAACGGCGAAGTGCTTTATAAGAGAAACCATGACATGGTACTTCTCAGGTGTGTTGATAAGACTGAGGCGGAAAGGATTATGCGAGAGGTTCATGAAGGTTCCTTTGGGACTCACGCAAATGGGCATGCAATGGCAAGAAAAATCTTGAGGGTCGCTATTATTGGTTGTCTATGGAGATCGATTGTTTGATTATGTGAAGAAATGCCACAAGTGTCGATTTCTGCCGATACCATCCATGTGCCACCAGTCTCTTTGAACATCTTAACAGCACCATGGCCTTTCTCAATGTGGGGATTGGATGTCATTGGACCCATTGAACCTAAGGCATCAAATGGACATCGCTTCATTCTCGTCGCAATCGACTATTTCACTAAATGGGTTGAAGCGGCTTCATACGTGAGTGTGACAGAAAATGTGGTTGTCAAATTCATCAAGAGAGATTTGATCTGCCGCTATGGTTTGCCAAATAAGATCATCACTGATAATGGGACTAATTTGAACAACAAGATGATGAAGGAGCTGTGTAATGACTTCAAGATCCAACATCATAATTCCTCACCGTACCGCCCGAAAATGAATGGGGCAGTTGAAGCTGCGAACAAGAACATCAAGAAGATTGTCCAAAAGATGGTGGTAACATTTAGAGACTGGCACGAAATGCTCCCTTTTACCTTGCACGGTTATTGAACTTCGGTTCGCACCTCAACAGGGGCAACCCCTTTCTCGCTGGTGTATGGAATGGAAGCAGTGCTTCCCATTGAAGTCGAGATCCCCTCGTTAAGGGTATTGATGGAGACAAAACTAGAAGAGGCGGAATGAGTTCAGGCTCGGATGGATCAATTGAATCTCATTGAAGAAAAGAGGGTGATGGCCTTATGTCATGGACAACTATATCAGCACAGGATGAAGAGGGCTTACGAAAAGAAAGTTCGCCCTCGGGAATTTCAAGAAGGAGACCTAGTGCTCAAGAAGATTTTGCCCATCCAAAAGGATTCCCGTGGAAAATGGACTCCGAATTATGAAGGCCCGTATGTTGTAAAAAAAACTTTTTCTGGAGGAGCCTTAATCCTCACAAGGATGGACGGTGAAGATCTCCCGCTCCCAGTAAACTCTGATGCAGTCAAAAAATATTATGCCTAAAAAAGAAAATCATATAAAAACCAAGCAAAAGTGGGCTCGCTAGGTTGAAAACCTGAAAGGGCGACCTAGGCAAAAATTAGAGCGACCCGTTGGATTGAAAACTTGAAAGAGCAATCCAAGCAGAAGTTAGGGTCTAAAATCGGATATTGAAGAAGGCTGATGCATCAAGGGGCTCTTACCCAACTGGGGCAATTCTGTAGTAGAGTAATGAGTAATCAAAGTTATGGATATGGGAAGCTGGCATTTGTTCCTACAAAGACACAAGCTATAAAATATTTGCTTAGTTATTGTCTTTCTTTGTTTTCTTCTTCTTCCAGCATTTTTCTTGATGTATTTTCAAGTCTGTGTAACTTCAGTCCTTGTACACATAACTCTTCTTTTGAATACCAAACACCTCCGTTCTTGTATTTCAAAATGTTGTTTTATGATAATGGGCGCTGAATTGTGAAGCATGTGATGATATGGGAAAGCATTACGGTTATTATATACATCTTAAGAATCACGAGGAAACGCCAAATCTCAACAAATAAGTTTCAAAAAAGGCAAAGGGACTACCTTTAAAAAGTAACTAGCGCCGCATTGATAACTCGCGCTCTCTCCCAATCGAAGCATAGCATGACTAAATCCGATGAATCTCCGTCCATCCCATATCTTTAAGCACTAGAGATCATACGGGACGAGGAATCAGTAAAAATAATAATTGCATTGCATACATGCATCACATACCATATATTTGTGCATCATCTTCATATCACCACCTTTTAGCCGTTTTATTACACCTGGTCCGTGCACCAATTTTTGATCCTTCACTCTCGTTTTCAAAACAATGTACCGAGCATTGGTCTTTTATTTTTGCTTTCTGAGCGACACGCCAAGTATCGCTCACTCTTTATTGCTTTCTGATCACCGCGTCAGTACCCGACCTGGCAGAGATCCTTCTTTATAGTTTTCTGATAAACGCGCCGAGCATCACCCATTTTTATTGCTTTAAGATTACCGCGTCAGTACCCGACCTGGCAGTAGTCCCTCATTATTGCTTTTTGACCAACATATCAGTTCCAGACCTGATGTTGATCCTTCTTTATTGCTTTCCATCGACGCGTCAATACCCTACTTGGCGTCGAACCTTCCGATCACCGTATCAGTACCCGACCTGGCGGTGATCCTTCTTTATTGCTTCCCATCGACGCGTCAATACCTTATTTGGCGTCGAACCCTCATTATTGCTTTCCGGTCACCGCGTCAGTACCCGACCTGGCAGTGACCCTTCTTTATAGTTTTCTGATAAACGCGCCAAGCGTTAATCACTAATTACTGCTTTTTTCGATCACCGCATCAGTACCCGACCTGGTGGTGACCCTTCTTTATGGCTTTCCAATAAACGCGCCAAGCGTTAATCTCTCATTTTTCCTTTCCTACCACCGCGTCAGTACCCGACCTGGCGGTGACCCTTCTTTATTGCTTTCCGATAAACGCACCAAGCGTCAATCCTTCACTGTCATTCCTCACCCCATCCCTTGTCTATCCTGGTTCGGGACAAAATTAGTATCTTTATCTTTACTTCTATTTTATGACGAAAATATGAAAACCTTTGTTATTCACATTTTCTAATAAAATATAACTAAAGAGGGGCAGCTGTTATACCCTAATTTTGTCCACCTACCTCCTGTAATTTATTTTTATTGTTGTTTTTACTTTATTCTTAACAACACATTTTGGGTTCGTTTTGTTAAATCCTTTGGGCTAATTTCAGCCCAATTGCAATATAAAAAAAGAGATGTAAATAGTCAAGCAAGCCCAAGATATAACCAATGTCCCATGTCCATTACATATCAAAAAAAAATATACAGACCAATGTTTGAATGGGTTAAACAGAAACAAAAAAAAACAAAAATTACAAAGAGAAAAAATGAAGAT
Source organism: Calophaca sinica (assembly GCA_037113605.1). Taxonomy (NCBI): domain Eukaryota; kingdom Viridiplantae; phylum Streptophyta; class Magnoliopsida; order Fabales; family Fabaceae; genus Calophaca; species Calophaca sinica. The sequence goes on along the minus strand of CM073732.1, from coordinate 55,283,514 downwards.
TGCAGGAACACGAAAAAATGAAGATTGCGTCGAACCTGAAATTTATGGGCATTTTTTGACTACCAACCAAAGAATTAGAGCCTCCACACTGAAGCCCTAATCCACCAAATCAGAATACAAAAAAGGAGCAGAAGAAACAAAAAAAAACAACAAACAGAAGCAAAAAAAAACGCAGAAGCAGAGGAAAGAAAAAGAAGAACAGACGAACAGAAGAAGAAGAAAAGGAAAAAAAAGAAGGTTAGCCTCACCTCTCCTCTCCTCCCAGCCACGTCTACCACCTCCCTTGGCTGCGTCTCCCCCCTTTCTTCTTGATCGCGGCCGCGCACGGCCAAGGACCGGCGCGCGGCGGCCGCTCCCCTTTCCCTCCTTTCTCGGCCGCGCCTCCCCCTCCTCCCCTTCTTCTTCTCGCCACTTCACTCTCTATCTCTCTCTCTCTCTCTTTCCCCTCCTTCACTCTCGCCTCTTCTTTTTTTTTTTTTTCTGCAATGGCTACGCTTTTCTTCTTTCTTTTTGTGTTTAGGTGTGTGTGTTATGTGTGTGTGTGTGTTTTAGGTTTAGTGTGTGTGTCCATTCTTTTTTTAATTCCCCAATCCTTTCCCCTTTCTTTTTAATTCAAAGGCCCCGCCCTTTCATTTTTTTATTTTATTCCTTTTTTTATTCGTTTTTGTTTTTAGTGGGCTCATTTCATCCCTTTTTTACTCTTTGGGGCTTTAACCCACTTAACTCCTCTACTTTTTTTTCTTATTTTTATGTATTTGTCAAACCCTTTTTTTTTATCATTTATTTAATAAACATGAACACTTTTTTTTTCTACTAGCCAAACTAGTACAGTTTCACTCAACTAAATTTCACATACAAGTTTTGAGACCCTATTCTTCTTGAAAATCACATGATCAAAATCATGAAAATTAATTTACTAGTGATGATTACTCGAGATTGCTTCCTGTTTAGTCATTACAAATATCTTAATTTTCTAAATAAAAATGGGTTATTAGTGAGGATCACTCTTGATTGCTTCTTGTTTGGTCCCCATGAAAACCTATCTTCTTCATAAAAAAAATTAAGTTTTTTACTAGTAATGATCACTCGAGATTGCTTCCCGTTTGATCATTACGAACACCGTTAATTTTATAAATAAAAAAGATTGTTAGCAAGGGCCACTCTTGATTGCTTCTTGTTTGATCCCTACAAAATGTACCTTTTTTTTTCCATCAAAAAAATATACAATTAAAATCAATCAACACGCAACCATTTTCTTCCCAAGAACTACGTAGCCTTTGATTTCTCCACTGCACCCGGAGATACATAGGAGCAGGAGCCCACTCCTGTCAAGCGCAAAAATAAATGACTTTTATTAAGTCCTCTTTTTTTTATCTTGGTTAATTTTTTTTAAAATAAAAGGGAAATAAATATTTTTTTTAGAAGTTAATAAATTTTGCACAATTAATTAGAGGTAACCTTTTTCGAAAGGATGTTGTAGGGTGCTAATACATTCCCTACACATAATCGACTCCCGAACCCAAATCTGGTCTCAAGGGCCATTTTTCTTCAAGAAAAGGTTTTTTTCCAATATTTTCCCTATGAAATAAATTATTGGTGGCGGCTCCATTAAACTCGAATAAATCCCTCCAAATTTCTCGGTCGCTACAGAGACTAGTATGTGGCTCATAATAAACCTAGGTGTAGTGCTTAAATATGGGCCAAACTCAATACACAAGTTGCACCCCTCACTATTACTCTATTCACCCAACTAGCCCTTATTACAATAATTAAACAAAAATAAAATTAAAATGTTCAAATAGTTAATTAAAATAAAAGAAACAATTGATAGGAAGAGATCACGTCTCTATATTGGACCCTTCATCTACTTGAATCATTTGGACCATTTTGAGTGCGGTCTCTTCTGAAATGGGCTTGAGATTTAAAAAGTGGTTGACTTCTTTGTCCAAAACCTCTTTAGCCTTCTTAATCCTTTACCTTGTCATTGGGCCTCCAAGTCCATGTAGAGTATCAATAGGTCTTGAATATTTTGGGCATCCATTCGAGCTTTCTTGGTCTTCATCGTAAACAAACGCATTGTTCCTAGACAAAAGCACCAAACCATTTTGTCAAATGTAGCTCATTAATAGTTTTCTAGGTTAACTTGGAATTATCTCATCAACAATGAACAACTACAGAATTTTTGTCTTTATCAAATTTAAATCGTTAATTTTGTTATAAAATTTATATTATTTAGTTTTATAATTTATTATTCTTGAGAAAATCGTAGTTGTTCTCTTACCTATTTTCCAATTCAAAAAATTAGACAGTGGCCAATATTATTTAGAAAAACATATGTATTAATGGATTAGATTTAATAAAAATATATAATAGGTTTAATTACATTTTTATCCCCTATTTTTTTAAATCCACGATTTGGTCCCTCTATTATATTTTTTCACGAATTTGGTTCTCATACTATTTTTTATTTTTCACGAATTTAGCCCACACACTTTTTTAATTACTTTTTTGGTCTCACAAAATCATGGATTTCTTGCACTTTGAGTCCCTAAAAATTGTAGATTTTGAGAAAATGGGGAATAGTGCAAAAGATCCACAATTTTGGAGAACCAAAAGTGCAATTAAAAAAGTATTGGGATCAAATTCATGAAAAATAAAAAAAATATGAGGATTAAATACATGAAAAATAAAATAGGGAGACTAAAATCATAGATTTGAAAAAATTAAATGACTAAAAATATAATTAAACCTTTATAAAAAGTCAAAGATATATTATCCGGTAGTGAGTTAACTCATGTTGAGAAAATAGTCTTAGCATCCGCTTGGAATGACGAAACGGAAAGGAAAGAATAGGAGAAAGAGCAAGTATGCAACTTGAAAATTTTCCGATCATTTGATTCCGTGAAAAAAAAAAGAAAAAGGTAACCAAGGAAGCATCTCACAAAAACCAGTGCAATATTACATTCCCCCCAAATCCGGAAGAAAAACACAGTATCAATGTAGGGTTGAAACAAAATTACGCGAATGCCCTTACGTTCAAAATTGTTGAACGTTTTTTTTTTTGGTTTCTCACAGGTCTCTTCCAACGAAAGCAATCATGTTCGAGGTGCATCGGGCACTAAATATAGGAATCTCTCCCAACGGAGAATTCGAACTTTAGTTCACCAAATTGTTGGAGACTAGCCTCTTCCACCAGACCCAACCCCCGTAGGTGTTGAACGTTGTTTTCTATCTCAAGATTTTATAATTACATTATATAAAAATATTAATTAAAACATGTTAATTATATACTGAAATTATAAAATAAATTAATTAATTAAAAATTATATTGAGTGAGAGTTTTCATATAACTATAAATATATATTTATATATATATAATAAATAAATAATATCTACATCATATTTTTATATAGGTAATTTATGTCATTTATCATATATACCTCTTTCTTTTTTCTTACCCTTTCTTCTCATTTTCTCTCAAACCAGATTACTAAACAATCATCTCATTTTCTACTCTTTTTCTTTTCTTCTCCGTTTCTTTAACTTTCTTTCCTCTATCTTTCTTTCATACACCAACCAAACCTAAGAGGCACTAGGAGAGCTTTGCTCCCTTTTACGTGTCTACCTGGCTCGACTCAGACTATACCGAGAAACTAAACCAAAAAAAAAAAGAAAAAGAATAGAGTCTTAACAATACTCTTTATAATAAGCAACAATACTTACCTAAAAAAAACAATACTTACAATTTAAGGATTAGTTTACATAAAGTTAAATGTGTTACTTAAAAAAGTTTTAGATATTGTTTTAGAGTCCCCTAATAAGGACCCTAAAAAAATACGTGCAAAGGGGTCTCATCAAAATAACCTACAATAGCCCATTTCTATGGATTAGATGCGGTCACTAAATGCTACGTGTCACCGCAGTCACACTATTTTCAACCGTTCGATTTATCTAACGTTCATAACAATGCCGCGTCTTTTTTCATAAATCAAAACTGCATAATGCGCTTTCTCCTCCACCCACCTTCACCTTACAGTGGAAGCAACACCGACATGGAAGGTCCACCAACGCGTAGCTCCCCAATCCTGTCTTTCCCTCCTCTTCCGCCCCTCATCTCATCCAGGGGTCCTTGATTGTTCCTTATTAATGAAGTCCCAGAAGTTTCTTGAAGCGTTTGGCTTCCAAACTAGGGTTGCTTCTAGGGTGCACAAGTAGGGCAAGTATACCCACTGTGCACAAGTTTTTTTCACCATTAGATCAAATAGTCTACCATATCTTATTATGATCCATCTACACCGTATCATACTCTCTCTCGTCTCACCTCTCTTTCTCACGCCACCATTGTAAAATCCACCTCGGTTCTCCAGTTGCACCCATTCTTGTATAAATAATTATTTTTTGAGTAAATATCTAATTGGTTCCCATAAAAAATTACAGAAACCAATTTAGTCGCTGAGAAATAAAAAATACTAATTTGGCCTTTAAAAACTTTAAATGCGGCTCAAATTAGTCATGTTTAGGATAATTTTTAGGGACATTCTAGTCCCTATTAAGGACTAATTTGACCCACATTTGAGATTTTTAAGAACCAAATTGACATTTTTTATTTTTCAATGACTAAATTAGTCTTCGTGATTTTTGTTAGAGACCAATTTTTGTATTTACTCTTATTTTTATTTTGCGTGTAAAAATAAAAAAATCAAAAGGAGGAGTGTTGTTTTTCATCATAGCTTTTTTCGGGTTTTAATCATTTTGGGCTTTTTTCCCTTCCCGATTCCCAGCAGATTGCTACAAGGATGTTCCAGCTTTGATTGATCAATACTTGGAATTTTGATTCTGACCGAGAAAAGTTTTGACTTTTTATTTTTATTTTTATTTTTTGTGTTTGCAGTAAAAAAATTGTCTCAGATCTCTACTGTGAGAAGTTCCCATTTCTCAACAATGGCTGAGCCATCTTCCAGTAAACAACACCCAAATTTGTTTTTGGTGTTGTGGTGCTCACGGCGATGCTGGACAAAAAGGAGTTGACAGAAGATGTAAGAGATAAAGGAGAGTGATACGGTGTAAATGACTCATAATAAGATATAGTAAACTATTTAATCTAATGGTAAAAAAAACTTGTGCACAGTGGCTATACTTGCCCCACTTGTACACCCTAGAAGCAATAGAAGATTTTCAACTATTTTTAGTTTGAACTTTGCTCTTCTTGGTTGTCTCGATTTTAGTGGATTTCTCACCTTCACCATCCAAAGATGGTTTCTTTCCACAATTTTCATCCCCATTCTCTTAAAGCTCATCCATGATGGAAGGTTGCGGTTGGGACCTTTATTATTAGCATTTTTTTTTATTATCAGACATGACAAGAACTACATGGAGAATGCCAAAGTACCAAATTTGAAAAACACCCAAATTACAGTAAAGATACATGCGTTTGGGCTAATATTTTAAAAACCGAACCGAACAGGTCGGTTCAACCAGTTGAACCGGGGATCGACCAGTTCAGCAGTTAGTTCAACCTCATTTGAACCGTCCAGAACCGGGTAGAACCACCCAGAACTGGGTCGAACCGGATTGAACCGCAGTTAAACCGCTTTGAACCACAAATTGGACCGGGTTGAACCGTTTGAAATGAATTTTTTTGTTTTTTTATTTACTTTTCTCCCCAAATTTTATGCTTTTTTATTTTTTATTTATTTATGAGTAAAGTCCCATTTTAGTCCCTGATAATTTTTGCGCGACCCATTTTAGTCCCTAACAAAATTGAAGTCCATAAATAGACCCTGACATTTTCAAAACAGGGCCACGTTAGTCCCGCCGTCATCTCCCTCCAAATCCGTCAGTTAACGCACTGACGTGTCACGTTAAATGCTGACGTGGCAACGTTAACCTGCCAAATCACCACCAGCTACCCTTTTTTGTTCCAAACTCGGATTGAGACGTTTTAGTCCCTGTCAAAATGGGACTTATTAGTCCCTCTTCTCCCATTTTTAGCAGAACCCGTCTTCTTCTTCTTCCTCCTCCTCCCTTGTAACGACCCGTTTCCGGACCGCTACCGAGCTCAATATACCGAGCTCGAGTTACCGAGCTCAACACACCAAGCTCAACAGAAACCTATATGAGATGTGTTTTAAAAACAAAACTCTTGTGCCTTTTAAAAATACGATATATTTTTTTTTTTATAAAACCAACTCGTGCACATCAGAGTAATTACAGCTTTTCGAAACATGGTGCAACTAAGACACAAGACTTAAATTCAAATAAAACATACATGCATAACATACATATATATATATCACCCGAATAATAATGTATACAAAATACAGAGTAGCAAATGTGCAAAGAAAATACACCTAAGGTACGACGACTTCAAAAGAGTAATCATACCCTGGGGGTACTCCCGGCAGACTCCCACGCAGGGGGCTGCTCCAAAAGTAAGACCACCAGTCTACCTCAGAGCAACAAAACAACACCGCCTAAACTGGTCACGACCTCGAACACAAAAGAAAACAAGTACAGTCCTCGGAAAAACAAACATCCAACAAATCAACAATCCACGACAGATAGAGGTCGTCACTCGAGGTCCTCGCCGAGATCCTCCTCGGCATCGTCTCTTTGCCGAGTTACTGCGCCCTCGACATCGCCTGGGTAACCGTCATGGATTGAAGGCACCACGGAAAGGTCAACTTCTCAACAATTCAAGATAAGCTCGACATAAAAATATAAGCAAACAAAGAAAGTATAACATTCACCGACGTGACTCGACCATCTCACTCTAAACTCGACACAACTCACAAATCCATTTTCTCTCGACTCGACAATTTTCCTGAATGCACACGCCGCGTCAGATGTCGGAAAGTCCAGCCGGCCTTGGGATCTCGCTCTCCCTAGGACGGTCAACTCAGTCCCGTAGCGTGGCGACGTCTAGTCAATCTCCGTAAACAAAAAGGGGACCTAGCACCCTCGCCATCCGGTCACGGCTCAAAAACGCCATACGACTCACCTAGCTCGCTCACTCGATGAACAATTCGCCGCATACGATATTCAAAGAGTTAAACACAAGATATTCAACCGCATGTCAAATAAAAGAGCAAGCTCGACATGAAGAAACCGAAATCAACATGCAAAACACAAATCACCACATAAATTCAATCCCATATTAAATACATGCAAAAACTCAATCATATCACAACATTTCATTTCGACACAAATCAGAAATTCATACACAATAACATAACCACATAGAATATGAAATGCCCTTACTTAAGGACTTATAAAATAAAGCCTTAGAGATATCTAGGAGTTGCCCTACATACTATAACAAGTATAAATGTGAAGCGCCTTACCGAACTCCAAGTTAATCTTTGCCGACAACGACCTCGACATTTGTCTTCTAAGAGCTCGACAACGACTTCTCTTACTCGATCTCGACACGGCTGTCTCCAACGAACTCGACAACGACTTCGACATCGCACGCTTCTCAATCGACCTCGACACGCATAATCCTCGCTCTGATTCTGCGCTTCGCGTCCTTGGATTCGCTTTCCGTACCCTTGATTCGAAATCACTCGATCTCTGAATCGACTTCCTAAAACAAACACAACTCAGATCGATCTATGGTTCCCAATACATCTAACTCTCTCTTCCCCAAACTCAACCACAACCCAGAAAAAATATAAAACTCAAGAACTGAAAGATATTTTTCCTCTAACACAAAGTTAGGGATTTCGATCAAAATTCATGAAAAAGTTATCTGATGCTTCAACAGATAGATCGACAACAACAATAACCAGAACAACAAATGAAAAACTAGGAATCGAACGAACCAAAAATGGAGGTTCCTGGGCACTGCCGATTGCAGAAAAACAGAGAAAGAAATTTTGTTTTACAAGCCCAATTAATCGGTTAAAAAGATAGGTAATATTATGAAGAAGAAAACCCAACAATTTGATATGATTTGGAAGCATAAAACTGGTTAAAAATGGAAGAAGAATTAGCGCTAAACAGTAGCACAAATGAAAGAAAATCTGTTCTTCATACCTCAACGGTGATGGTCGATCAGACGAGATATGGGTCAAGAAGTTGATGATGAACAAAATTGAGGAAGAAAGCTTGTGCAGAATCTCGATGGAACTCACGGTTTCGTCGATGAAGATTTTTAAAGAAAACAACGAAACACAGAGCAGAAGGAAGGAAGAAGAAAGAAGAAAAGAGAAATGAGTGTGAGGGAAACGGTCGTGGTATACAGCTGGCGAGATAGGGGTATAAATGTAACTCCAGCTATAAGATGCCAATCCCATCAATCATCTACCTGTTAACTCGTTCCTCTCATAATTACCCTCTACTCTGTCGGTCAACGACAAGCCGACAATGTAATAATTACAAACAATATAATAATAACGTTGAGTAACGTTCGAAATAATACGAGGTATCATCTCGACACGATGTCGACAAGGGTGCTCGTGCAAACGTACAAGGTTCTAACACGAGTTCGTGAACACGGTCTCCTCAGCTCGGTACGCGACTTCATCAACTCGACACCCGACCTCCTCAGCTCAGCAGCTAGTGCACGTGGTCTCATCAGCTCGACAAATGATCTCGGCAAACGATCTAGTCACGGGATCTCGACACAAGGTCTTGGTCGAGGTCTCGATACGTCGTCCTAATACGATGTCGATCTCGTCCTCAGGTGTTACATCCCTAAACCCTAATTTTATTTTTTCCCTCTTAATTGTTTGCAAACGGTCTATGAAAATGCAAAACTAACAAAGAATTAGGAAAGAAACCCGCCTAGAAATTTACAGGTTTCTTGATTTATAGATTCCAAATCTTGAAGATTGATGGCCGAAAACTTTCCTAATTTATAGATTCTAAATCTTGAATCTCAACCCCAACTTGCAACTGGTAACCATCAAACCTGTATAACCACCGTGACTCCAGACTACTTTCCCTTTTATTACATGTCTTGTTTCCCTTTTGTTATGCTGAAAGGAGAATTGAACTTGTTCAAGTGTATACTCCTTCTCTTGAAAACTGTTTCTCAAAGCATGATTCGAGATTTTCAGATTTTCAGAGATAAAGAACTTGTAAGTGGTTAAAGATGTTTCGGTTATAACCAAAATTCCATGTCTTCATCCTGAAGATGTAAGAGTTTGGAAGCAGTTGATGTCCCTAATTTACAGGTTTAGAGAAGAAGAAGAAGAAGATGGGTTCTTCTAAAAAATGGGGGAAGAGGGACTAATATGTCCCATTTTTTATAGGGACTAAAACGTCCCAATCCTAGTTTGGAACAAAAAAGGACAGCTGGTGGTGATTTGGCAGGGTTAACGTTGCCACGTCAGTGTGTTAATGGACGGATTTGGAAGGAGATGAATGGAGGGACTAACGTGGCCCTGGTTTGAAAATGTTATGGACTATTTCTGAACTTAATTTTTGTCAGGGACTAAAATGGGTCCCGCAAAAATTGTCAGGGACTAAAATAGGACTTTACTCTTTATTTATTAGTCATCCGATTCAACCACGGTTTAACCGAATGAACCAATTGAACCATGACTCGCAGGTCTTGCCGGTTCAATCTCCGGTCCGGTTTTTAAAACATTGTATTGGGGTCCAATATAAAATTCACAAATTGTTCAAAAATTTCATCAATCAAGACATGCAAGAATTTGAGGATTGTCTAGTTGAAGGTTGGGCTTCCCTGAAGCCAAGTAGCCACCAACCGCTAGTTGTAACACCATACATTCAACTTAACTTAAAAGTAAGATAGTTAACATTTGATACAGAGATTACCAAGCGAAATTTTAACTTAAAAATTACATTAAGTCTAGATTAACACAAGGCTCCTAATCCCTCAAAGGGGAAATATTCCATATTTCAAAACTACATAGCCTTCTAGAGATTTAATACAAAATACTAGTTCTTTTGCATCAAATTCAAAAGAGTGTTACATAATCCAAAATACAAAATAACATAAAAGTGCTTCAAGCTCCTAGCCTCTTCAACCTTCCTTCGATACCTGCGAATCTGTAATAATAATAAAAGGAAAGGGGTCAGACAAAAATCTCAGTGAATCCTCCCCTCGACTCCTCACCATCTCTCTTACACTTAATACAACTTTCAATAAAGCAATCAACATGATAATACAATGAAACATTGACTAAGAATGTTTTGTTCCTCATTACTTCGTGCTTAGCATGTCTTAACTATTCCCGTATGGTTAAATTGATATTCAACCGGGATTCTATGTTGTCGGATTTGGTCATATGCTTTAATTCATAGGCCCCGCTCAACATAGCTAACGGTATGGTGGTTAGACGTCATTAACCTCTAAGTGGCATCTCACGAGACTAACCATACCGTACTCTCCTCTTATGAGGAATCTTGGTGGCTTTTAAGTGAACTATGAATCATGACTCTCATGGGTTGAATGCATGCTTTACTTTAAGGTAAAATAACAACTTAGGATATTTAACCCACATCAACATATAATTTCTTTACTCATCATATAAACAAGACAATAACAAGTTCACATGACACTTTACATCAGTTCAAAATCACTTCAAACCAAAAACACCTTCCCATTGGAGCTCTATGGAGCAACCAATGGTTCAAACATTAAGCACACACTTTGTGGGGGGTTGGGGGCAACCATCCGACCTCTTTCAGTCAAACCCACTATATAATCATAACATTAACAATATTAATAAACTCAAAATCAAAGGGGTAATAAAACCCTAACTTTGAGCCCAGAGGTTCTCATACTTCTTTGAAAAGAAAATCCTAATGTGGGACTTATGGGTGCCCATCACCTAAGAGAAGGAAGAACTCACAACAACACCAAGAAGACTTGAAGTGGTGGAGCTTGTTCCTCTTCCCTTCCTTCTTCTCCTTCGAGTTCTTCTTCTTCTTCTTTTCTAGGGCTTTTCCAAACTCTCACAAACAAAGGAAATACAACTCTCCAACTTGGATTCAAGCCAAGATTTGAGGAAATCTAGCAAGAATCCATGAATCTCTCTTAAGATTTATGAAACTCTAAGTGTTTCTCCTCTTTTCCCCTCTCCAATCGCTCTCTCTCTCAAAATTGCAATCTATCCCTCTTCAGCTACTTTTTCTGTTTTAAAGGGCCTGTGAATCAATTCACATAAGATGTGTGAATCGATTCACACAGTCATAAAGTGACAGATTCGAGTTTCAAGTGAGTGAATCGACTCACACTTCAAGTCCCAGAGAATTTGTTTTGCCTGAATCGATTCACAGGAAGAGTGAATCGATTCCCAACTGCTCAAATTCGATTCCCAGGGAGTTAGAATTGTGCGAATCGATTCCTGGCTTGTGGGAATCGATTCCAACTGCAGAAAAATTAAAGAAACTTGGTTTTAATACCCAATCTTGAGACCTTCTTCCTGTTCCTTCTTAAATCAACTCATAATCAACCCTTAACACCACTCTAAAGCTACTATCAACTCATCTAATCACTTAAGATCATCAAAGACACAACCTCCTCATCTCTCAATCATGAAATCAACTTGAAATCAATTGAAACTCACAATTCATAACATTAATCTCATGCACATAATTTCAAACTAAAGTTAAGGGATTTGGGGTTTTACACTAGTTGCCCTGAGATTCCAGAGATTGATTCCCTTATTTGTGTCTTGTCTAAATGTGGTCCGGGACTAGGAGTAAATTGTTGCATATTCTCGAGCACGCAAGCTTCCCGCGAGCTTTAGCAGTCGCACCACCCCTTGGCGCCACCAACTGGAGCCTGCAAGTTCTAGCCACCGCCGCTCCGCCATTCGCGGTGGTTTCTCCCTTCATCTCCCTTTCCGCTTTGGTGTCGGGTGAGCCATAGCCCCATCCTCTTTTGCAGAAGAATTGTCCAAAAGCTTAGAAAAGTTGACGTGGCATAATATAAATAGTTGGATGCATCTAAGGGTGTACATTATCCTGACTGCATTGACTACACAGGGTTTATAACTGCAGTTAATCGCGATCTCATATTTTAAGTTACTTTTATGACTTACGCTATTTCGGTGGAAATGGGCTCTTACAGGTCATTTTGAGAGGACCACCTTCGGACTTGTTTCTTTAGGGTCCATATTATCGTTTTATATAGTTTTCCCTTAAATAGTGTTTATACAATCATCAATTTGGCCAAATCACGTCCAAGGGGCAGAGTTCTTGTTAGTAACAGAATTTGTGAGTGTTGGATGTACTGATCATGTACATTGTTTGTTATTTTTTAACTCTCTCTTTTACGTGATAGAAGCTCTTGTTGTCTCCCATCACGTCAGCTAATTCTTTTCTACATAATATTCCGTAGTCCATTTGTTCGGGACAAGGAGAATATTGTAATTTCAGAGAAAGACAAACATTGCAAGAATGTAATTCAAGTATATCTGTAAGATAAATACAACATGACTTAACATCATTAATTTCTTCCAATCATGACAGGAACCTGATCGATTCTATCCTTTTTATTTGTATTGGTGGCATTTAACCTGGGCAAATGGAAATATTTTCCCACCATTGGGCAAATTCATTTTTTATCTGCAATAGCCAGTCCGAACAGTAATTCCAAAATTGAACATTTTTCTCATAAGTACCTATATTACCACATCTTTTCCCAGTTTATTTGTATTGTTGCCCAAATCAATTGATATTTGGACATCATGGTAATTTTATTGTTTCATCCTTTCCCCCTTTTCTCCCATTGGAAAAAGCATGAAACTAGAGAAAAGAAACCGGACAAAGAGTAAAGGCACCACCATGAGAAGGGAGCAAGAAAAAAGGCAAAAATTGGCCTCACTGCCCAGCTAGCTAACCATGCGAGTCACCATCATCCTTTCTTCACTTTGCGTGAGCAAGATAAAAAGAAAGAGGATAGATCAATAGGGAGAGAAAGGAGAGAGAAGGGTGGGTTTTGTTTCATTTTCAAGCTTGTATACACCCTGATCCCAATCGGAAAAGGTAATAGTAGGGCACTAACCCGTGAGTGAGTTAGTGTCGTTGGATCAGCGGTGAGACTGTGATGCTGTGGAGAAGAAGGATATGGTCGTTTGGATTGAAAATTTTGCAAATAAGTTTTACATGTAAACAAATGGATCATTAAGTTACCGGTTTTCAATCACATCCATTCAATATTTTTATTAATAAATCATTGGCAATGAGGGCATTTTAGAAAACGATTTATGTGTGTCATTCTCTCTCCAGTTATATTTTTTCTTTATTTATTTTAAACAAAATAAATCAAGGGTTTAGATTGTTAAAAAAATACGATCCAATAGCTTAGATTTCTTTTAAATGCAGTGATTGCAGGAAAAAATGAATGCAGTGAAACATGATCCGGGCATTTTCTCATGGTGGGAAAATTTATCTACATTCCCATTATATACGGAACCAATTTGTATTGGTCATGACTTGGTTGATTTCTTTCTTTTGTTTACTTTTTCCTCTCACTCTTCTTGTGTATATTGTATCTTCCTGACCTTTCAATGCAGGTAAATAATATAACATTTGATGTAATAAGCTGTATACAAATTTGAAATTGTACGTGGGGGCTACTTTTTTTTTTTATATATGAAAAATATAGTCCATGATAGATAGTGCTTTTGAACACCTGGTCGTGAGATCTATCAAAATAGGGCCGGAAAAAAATTATTATTACAATTTTTTATTTTGGGTTAGGAGTGTATAGTGCTTGTGAATGGGCCCAAAATTTTATTATTAATAGTTGGCAAAATTAAAATCGGGCTTTGTTAAACGCGCCTCCCCCATTAATTTTCTCACCTCCCCTCTTCAATTAACTGACGATTTTACCCCAGTTAAATTGATATGTCACGTCGCTTTGTTGACGAATTTACACGTCAACAAGGTGACACATACAGTGATTATTTCAGATTTAAAATTAACACGACGTCAACTTGTTGACGTGAAAATTCGTCAACAAAGTGATGCGCGTGTTAAAATTAACATAGGCGTTAACTTGTTGATGCGCATGTTAAAATTAACACTCGCGTCAACTTGTTGACGAGGTTGCGCGTCAACAAGTTGACGTACGGGTCAATATTTGTGTTTTATTTGCGCGTCCCTGTTTCTCAGTCTCTCTCTCTCTCTCTCTCGTTCGCTAACTCTCTATCTCGTTCACTGCCTCTCTCTCGGTTCTTCTCAGGCGCGCCGCCGCGTGCAGGGCTGGCGCGGCTCGCCCCCTCTCTTCTTCTTCCATCGCGTTCCCTCTTCTCTTCTCCCTTCCTTCCTTTCTTTTCTTCTTTCCCTTTCATCCTCTGTTTCTTTTTTTTTTTTTCTGCTTCTGTCGAGGCGACGGTGTTGTTGTTGTTGTTGTGTGTACCCGACCATTAGGAATTTGCAGTTGTTGTTGTGTGTTTTTGAACCTCGAACGATTTGGAAGAAGAAGCAGATTTGGGAAATCAGATTTAGGGAGGCGGTCTAAGGAAGGGGAAGTGAGGGGGGAGGGGAGGCATTGAGGATCTGACGAAGTGAGGGAGGAGGGGAGGCGGTGAGGACTTGAGGGAGGAGGCGGAGAAGGGGACGGTGAGGCGGTGAGAGAAAGACTGGAGGCAGGAAGATGGGAGGTGGGGCGTCGCACAGGTGGGAGAAACAGGAAAGAGGGGAGAGAAACAGGGAAGAGGGATAAAATTGACTTTTCAAAGGGGAGGGGAGGTGGGGAAATAAAATGGGAGAGGTGGGAATAACAAAGGCCTTTAAAATGAGGAGGGGTTGGTAAGCCTTGGGTTCAGCCCTGTCCGTATCAATGAATGGAATACACCTCCAAAAATATACCTTCATATTCGGGTCCCCTGGACTTGTTTGTTGCAGGCTTGCCATATATATATATATATATATATATATATATATATATATATATGTTTACTGATAAATTTATTATTTCATATGCATTTTAATTTGCTATTTTCATTCTACAGAAACAAATTTATAAATTTAACATAATTTGTCTTTTATTTTTATTTTTGACGAAAAATGTTACTAAGTCACTCACACACAGTAAAATTCCAAGAGCGATACTATACATCGTGAAATTTCATGAGCCTGATGTGCTTTTTTTTTTAAAGGAGAAAATATGTAAATTGGTCTAAAAAAATTACCGAGACTAATTTAGTCTCTAAGAAATAAAAAATATCAATTTGGTTCTTAAAAATTTCAAATGCAGGTTAAATTAGTCATTTTTAGGATAATTTTTAGAGATATTTTAGCCCTTATAAAGGACTAATTTAACCCATATTTGAGATTCTTAAGGACTAAATTAATATTTTTTATTTTTTAGTGACTAAATTGGTCTCCGTAATTTTTGTTACGAAAATAATGAATCTTGCCAGGGAAATCGTCACGAATAGATCACGCAAGTTTTTTATTGCTTAGTTAGACATTCCACCAACACAGAAGTATAGAGGTTCTGTGAGTAAATACACATATTGTTCCCTAACAAAAATTACGGAGACCAATTTATCACTAAAAAATAAAAAATATTAATTTAATCTTTAAGAATCTTAAATGTGGGTCAAATTAGTCCTTGTTAAGGACTAAAATGTCTCTAAAAATTGTCCTAAAAAAGACTAATTTAATCCATATTTGAGATTTTAAATAATCAAATTGATATTTTTTATTTTTTAGAGATAAATTGGTCTCCCAAATTTTTTTTGGACCAATTTGCGTATTTTCTTCTTTTAAAAAAAAGCACGTCAAGCTCGTAAAACTTTCGTGATCTATTCGCGAGGATTTCCCTCACGAGATTCATCATTTTTGAATTCCAAAGGAGATTGATTACTTGCGGTAGTAACTAGCTTATTCAATTCAATAACAAACTCTATTACAGAGACAACACACAAGGATAATAATGAAAGAAAATCCTAATATAATGGGTTTGCCAGATTCTGCTATGTAATTTTGCATTTGGTTCGAAAATACTCATCAAATGAATCTTAAAAAAAAAAAAAAGAGTGATTATTGGGAGCTTTACCACACAATAAACTGAAAGAAGACATGTACATATTGGACTCTAGGAGGCGTCACCGTACACAACTCATCTCAAACGTTGGATTGCATGAGACCACAGGAGCGATGGTGGAGCTACTGCACAAGATCATTTCCTCTTTTCTCTCCTAAATGCTCTGCAATGGTTTGGCATTCACCGGCAAAGCCACCACACTTCTATAACCCAGCGACCGTTAACCACGATACTCACCATCTGACCCGAGCACGGCGAACAGAACCACCGCGAGAACCAACCGCAATGCATAGGAAGAAGACTCAGTCGAACACTCAGTGCGCGTTTCTCCCTGCTCTCGTCATGGCCAGTGCTCGCGGTGTCCGACGGTTGTCCAACACCGTGTTTATGGAGATTGTCTGCGTCACGATTCAAAACAAAAATAAAAAGAACTCGGCGTCCGATCAGCAGTTCTGAGTCAACTCGTGAGCATTGAGTTTACGTTGAGCAAGAAGAACATTCCCAGTCACTGTTACAGGGAAAGGAGGAAACAGAGGTGTGTGCGAGAGATGCTTAGTTGATGTGGTTTAAGTGCAGCAATGGAGCAAGTTCTATGATAGTAACCGAAGACAGAGCCTGCAGTGGTGTTACGACAGTGTTTTAAAACTCGAACCGGTGATCGACTCGATCGGGGTACTGGGTCAATGGGTCACTGGTCGAACCGCATGAATCGATATTAATATATTTTAAATTTATAAAATCAGTATCAGAGATATATATATATATATATATATATATATATATATATAGTATCTTTCATAAAACATAACAAGTCATCATATGGCTTAGTGGTAAAGCAAATTTTCACTCGCAGCAACGCATGGGTTCGTATCCCAGCTTGTGGCATTTTGGTGTATTATACATATAATAATTGTCATGTGAATGCTGTGACAAGATTCATCTCTCGCGGCGAGCAACCCAAGGCAAATTTCCCAGTTTTCTACCGAGTCAATGACGTGGTGCTGAGTCACTACATATCTGATCTGTTAGCGTGACCAGACCGGCTATGAGTCCGATTTCTGGTTAGACCGGTCGGACCAACCAGTCCAGTCTGAGTTTTAAAACAATGTGTTACGGTGCTGTTGTGTAGAAAGAGGGGTGTTGTGAAATGGGTGAGGCGAAGATCTGGTGAAGAAGGTCCAAGATTAGATTGAGGGGAATTGTCGGATCAAACGGTGGAAATGCAAACAAAACGTGAAGCACGGTGCAAACACCTATAAAAGTGCTACACGTTAGACTTCACCTAGACTCTAACATTAAACCTAAGTACCATAAAATAGTTTCCTTGCCTTCAACTGGTAATTACAAACACATCATCTTACCAACCTGAATATGTAAAGATTATATATACTAGGGCCGACCCTAAGCATGTTCTAGATGTGCGACCACTCAGAGCCCCATTTTTTGGAGGGCGCCCAAATATATATATATATATATATATATATATAATTAAAAAATTTCATGTAAAGCCACTTAATCAACTAATACAAAAAATCAATTTTCCTCTTTCTTCAAGTTACGTATGAGCCCCCTTTTACACTTATCTACCATTTTCCCTGTTAAAGCAGCAGCAAGACAACCACTTTTTCTCTCCACAAAAACCACCACCACAAGCCTATTTCTAGCCACTTTTGTCAATTTCGGAGGAAATAGTCGCGAGCGCTTCACCTCTAGGCCACCTCACACCCTCTATTGTGGACTGCCTCACAAAAATCACTATTGCGTTCAACCCGTTTGCCAGACTATCTGACCTCCGATCATTATTTCCCCATTAATAGGGTATCATTTTCTCAGTTTGCATATGAACACCCAAAATCTTAGAGACGAGCCTGATATAAAAAAGAAACTATATTGTGCTAGAAGAAGTGAGGATAATTCACAGCTTATCTAAAACCATAGTTCTTACTTAAAAAATATTAAATTCAAAAGGTATCGAAAGCAATATATTTACATATCAACTAGTACGATATCCGTGCATTCGCACAGGGTGGCGTTGTTTGTTACGCTTAATATTTTAAGACGGTAGTTATTTATAGTAAATGATATTTTTGTTTCAATGTATTAAAAATTAATTAATTTTATAGTGAATGTGAAAGAAAAATTAAATGTGTATCAAATATGTAATGTTTTTCAGTCACGAATCAATAACAAAATAGTTATTTATAAATAATTAAGATATTTATAAAATTGATTTATCCTCAAAGACGATGAAATTATACCGACAACATGTAATATTTTCCTACCGATACTTGAAAGTAAGATAATATTTATAAATAATAAAAATATTTATGAAAATTGATATGTACTTAAGTAGTATTTTCCCATCAGAACTCAAAAACAAAATAATCATTTATAAAATTTAAATACATTTATAAAAAAAATATAAAAAGTAATTATACCGATATGTGATCTCTCCCGTTACGACTCAAAAGCAAAATAATCATTTATAAATAACTTAAAAATTTATAAAATTGATCTGTGTCAAAGACGATAAAATTATACCGACAACATGTAATGTTTTCCATCGAGACTTAAAAGTAAAATAATCATTTATAAGTAATAAAAATATTTATAAAAATTGATATGTGCTCAAAGATAACGAAATTATAGCGACAACTTGTTATTTTCTCCCGTCCAGACTCAAAAGCAAAATAATCATTTATAAAAAATAATAGTATTCATAAAAACAAAATATAAAAAGTAATTATACTGACAACATACAACGTTTTCCCGTCTAATCAAAAGCAAAATAATCATTTATAAATAATTAAAACATTTCTGAAATTGATATGTTATAAAAAGTGATAAATTAAACTGACAACCTGTAATGTTTCATCATTGAGACTTTAATGCAAATAAATTTAGGAAGAAAAAAGTTAAAAGTAGGAAGAAAAAATAAAATTTTTATGGGAATTTAATTTTAATTTTAATTTATTTTTATTTAGATTGACATATTTGCCTCTTAAAAGTACATGTGTTATTAGAATAAGAGGTCTAAAATTAATATATAATGTTTCCCCCGTTAAGAGTCAAAAGTAAAATAATCATCTATAAATAATATATAATAAAGATATTTATAAATTTTGATGGCATGCCAACAATATTTTTTATGTTTATTCGTCTGGACCCAAAAGAAAAATAATCATTTACACCCAAAAGTATGATATTTATAAATTTTGATGGCATGCTGACAACATTTTATGTTTATCTGTCTGGACTCAAAAGAAAAATAATCATTTATACCTAAAAGTATGTAATGTTTCCTCTCGTTAACTAAATTCGATGAATAGAAACGAAAGGAAATGATGAAATCATGGGGAGAACTAAACTAATAATAGTTGGGGACTAAAAAAAAAGAAAAAGTAATATGCCCGAATAATGGGAACTAAAGAAACAAATCTGTACAGGTAAAAAAAAAAAGGAAAAATGTGTCCTAAAATAGAGATACTTACAATAATTACTCAACACAACTTTCCATCAAAAAAAAATTACTCAACACAACAAAATATAACTAAAAGATTATAAATAAGTATACTCCACTTACCCACCCAGATTTCATCCATTAGACATGAAATAAAACCAAAACTAAAGAACACTATCCCATTTTCAAACTCACTCATACCATTTCACAAAAATCAAGGATTGAGAAATGAAGTAGTTTACTACACCGGTCCCAGGTTGGACTCGGGGTATCACCCCCTCCGAGCTTCGTGTGGAGGGGGTACCAGCAAACATTCTGATGCTCAAATTAGTAAACAGTTGAGGTGAGTGGGAGGTGGAGAACTGTGCATACCTGGAGGTGAAACCATCACTGCTTATATACTGTGCATGTTGTGATGGGGATCACTTGGCAGAGGCTATGTCCCTGTCTGGACAAGTACTGAGAGTTGGCCTTCCTAGGCGCGCCTGCTTACTACTGTAGTTCGGGGTCAGGTTTGTCCCCTCTACATGACACCACCTTGCTGACCCTTGGATCGTACCTTGTCTTTATCTATGGACGACTGAGGTACGGAGGGGGGAGACAGGTCGCCATCATGGGATCAGAGTGGTAGTTGGGTCGTATAGGAATGATAGTGACTGAAAGTGGGAATCCTAGGGCTAGTCACTGTTAGGCCTTGGTTCTTGCACTTGGGTCATACCTGGGTCCAAGGTGTTATCTGGTCCGGGGTGTTACCCTAGTCCAGGGTACTCAAGGACCAGGTGTTACCTGGGTCTGAGGTATCTAGGGTTAATGATGCAGTGTACGTGATGGGATGACGTAAAATATCAACAACTCGTTGATTCAAAGAATATCAAGGAATTGACACAGAGAGATTGAGAAAGGTTCTCAGATTTTCATTAAATTTTAGCTGCCTCTACATAGGTCTTTGATACAAATATATAAGAAAAGAAAGGATAAATCCTAATGCAACAATATTCCTAACAAACTGATACAAACTGATAAATAGAAAAGAAATGATAAATCCTAATGCAACAATATTCCTAACAAACATATAAATACTTAAATAAAGGCAAAATTATACTTTTAGTTCCTCATGTTTATTTTAGGTTTCAGTTTGATCCATTATCTATTATTTGTTTCGAATTAGTCCCTTATGTTACAAACGTTATACTAACATAGTCCTTCTTTGATTAACAACGTGAAAGATAGCTTGTGTGGCAGTTAACTGATGAGCTGTCAGATGAGTTGGCATATAGAGGGACCAAATTAAAACAAAAAAATAAGATAAGAGACTAAATCAAATAATAAGTCTTCTTCCCCAAAAAATTGAACTAGGGTTTTCTGGGTAAAGAGAGAAAGTGAGGGGAGAAGAGAAAGGAGAAGAGAGGAAGGGGAGAAGGTTGTGAAAAAAATAAAGGGAGGGGAGAAAGATGACCAGGGGAGAGGAGAGGGGTTCCGATTTGGTGGGGGAATGAGGAAGCTTGACAGGCAGAGAGTTCGATGCGAGAGGTTATTGCAAATGGTAGTGAGAAAAATTGATGTGAGATTAAAAAGGTTGTTGTGAAAAAAAAATAGGGGTTTTTGCAGAGGATCTCAAATATAATGCGCTGAATGTTAAAAATGGTGCATTTCATTTGATTGCAAATGATCAATGAAAAGTTGAAAACCTTTTTATTTGACATGTTCGGGTGCCGCAAATCTACTGTGATTAGTTATTTCAATTGACTAAGGATTTTGCTACTTTTATAGTTTAGTGTTGGTGGTTTCTTTAAGGAGTTGATTCTAATATCTGAATGTATAAATAATGTCCTTTTAATTTGTTCTCGATTTACAGGAAACATGTTTATGGACTAACAGTGGAATTTGAGGAGATTGAGGAAAATGATACTCAACTATGGTGTCATTTTGAAATCTGATTTTTTTGTTTCGATCGAGGAGATTGAGGAAAATGAGTTACAGGAAACCAGTGGAATTTGAGGAGATTCAGGAAAATGAATTGCAGGAAACAATTCTAGGGAAGAAGACTAATTAGTCAATTTGGTCCCTTATCTAATTTTTTTTGTTTCGATTTGGTCCCTCTACGTGCCAACTCATCTGCCGACTCATCAATTCACAAGCTGTCTTTCACGGTGTTAGTAACGGAAGAATCATGTTGGTATAACGTTTGTAATGTAATGGACCAATTCGAAACAAATAATAGATAAGTGACCAAACTGAAACTTAAAATAAATATAAGGGACTAAAAATATAATTTAGCCTTAAATAAAAGAAGAGGATAATAATAACAGGAAAACTACTTAAAGGATAAGATTTATCTAAAAAAAACACAAAACAGATATTGTTGGTTGATTTGTTTGAGTCACTTTGCACTACATCATTCTCCCCGGGATGGAGAAGATCCGCCCTCGAATTAGACGCCTTGCTTCATTCATGATCTTTTGTACTCATCCAATAATATGGCTTGTGTAGGATGACAGTTTTAGGAAATAAGTCCATGGCATGTTAGATGTCCTGTGTTAGTAATTCGAGCAACCAAACAAAAATCATGACTTGGGCTTCGTCGGTTGTCACCTTTAACTTTTTGTTTGCAACTGAAAAAACTAGTGGCATGGTTTCCTTTGTAGGTTCTTCCACGTGCCAAGATTGTCTTTCAATATTCCCTATACTTTCTTCCTCAAATTGATGTTTTTCTAATATCTCTAACTTTTTGAGCTCAACATCCTGGTCTGCATCATACTCTAGTTCTTAGTCAAAGATGAGTCCTTCATCAAAATTCGATTTTTTGTCAAATATCGACCATTCATCTTTTTCACGCTCTTTAGCAAAGAGTGGTTTTCCATCAAAGATGAGTTCTTTAGCAAATATTGGTTCATCTTCATCATCGTATTTCGACACTTCATCACACGTTGGCTCTTCATCATAGTAGACAGGAGCGCGCTCCGGATCGTAGGAGCGGACGATCCTACGCTCCTACTCCCCCTCTGCGAACTCGCTCCCACGCAGGATCGGAAATTGTAAGAACGTTGGCAGGAGCGTCGCTCCCGATTTCAGGAGCGTTCGGCGGCGCGTAGGAGCGTTCGCTCCCGACGAACTCGCGATCCTGGGCAGTTTGCAAAATGCTGCGTTTTTTTTACATTACCGGGTCGGTTTCGCGACCCGGTTCTTTTAAACTGGTATTTTGGGGGTGAAAACCCTAATTGCGCAGCTTTTTCTGTCCAAAACAGAGACAGAACCTCTTCTTCCTTCCTTGTGATCGTGTTCTACCTTTGAGCGCAGCTTTCTTCTGCTTCGTTCGCCCTGCTTCGTTCTGCTTCTGCTTCTCGCCGCACCGCTCGCCGTCCGCTTCTGCTTCTTCCTTTCTTCCTCTGCTTCGTTCGTGTTCTCCACTGCTTCTGCTTCGCGTTCTTCGTCGCGCGGTGTTTCTGCCTCTGTTTCTCCTGTGCTTCGTGTTCTCCACCACTGCTTCTGGGATGAGGCTTAGGGTTTGGTAATAGGCTGCCTTAAAATAAGCCTAACAGTAATAACTAGTGACACCTACCTTTTTTTTTACAACACCAGGCAATATAACAATTTATTTGTTTAATCTATATAAAATTCATTTAATTTATTTGTTTAAACTAGTATAAAATTCATTTAACATTGCTTAATACATTATAATAAAATTTAAAAAATATAAATACTAGTAAATATAAACATATATTGTTTATATAATAGAAATTATTTATGTATATTATTATATATTTATATTAAAATGTATTTTAATATTTTTGGTAGGAGTTTACGAACTTTGCTATGAACCCTGCTCTTACGATCCTATGACCCCTCCCCGCTCCTAAGTAGGATATCGCTCTTGTCTACCTTGCTCTTCATCGTACAACGGGTTTTTATCAAACACATGTTGATGTGTCACTGGCTGAAGAGCAGCCAACTGTTGCGTGAAACATTCCACCTGCAATCACAATCGTGCGATCTCGTCCCGCTGAATCTCATCTCGCTGAAGCATGTCCTTTAGGTTAGTATTGATAGCACGTCTCCATGGCGGCATTATGCAAGAACGTACTGACTACTAATAACAATCTGATGCAATGAAGTGATGGAATGACGTAAAGTATAAACAACTCGTTGATTCAAAGAATATCGGGGAATTGACACAGATAGATTGACAAAGGTTCTCAGATTTTCATTAAAATTATAGTACCTCTACATAGGTCTTTGATACGAATATATAAGAAAAGAAAGGATAAATCCTAATGCAACAATATTCCTAACAAATTGATAAATACTTAAATAAAAAGAGAGGATAATAATAAAAGGAAACTACTTAAATGATAAGATTTATCTGAAAAAACACAGAAGATATATTGTTGGTTGATTTGTTTGAGTCACTTTGCACTGCATCCGTTAAGGACATTACCCAGGTCCAAGGTGCCCCAGGTCAAGGCGGTTCCTTAGAAGTACCCCGGAATATTTGCCTCTACGCATCTCTTAACTAACTTATACCATTCCAAAAAAACAAGGATCAGGAAACAATTTAGGCAATGAACAGAAAAGAGAATTTGGTAGTGAATATCATGAACACGATATTGATGACAGAAAATATCTGTGAATATCATGAAATAATGATTTGGTTTTGGATGCAATTCCAACAGCCAAATAAGTAAACACGCCATTCATTCATTTGGACCAGCCTTTATAAGAAGGTCTAATGTATATTAAAAACCTTCGGAAATGCATATTCTGAACCAAGTAATTATCTCCTTCAAAAAACAAATTTAGCAACAAAATAAATAAACATAAAAAAGGAAGTTCGACTTACAACAGAAAACTCATAGGCAACAAAACTAAAATCTACAAAATTAACAAACAATGTGAGACATTTGACTAAAATATTGGAACAAATAGATGACAGAATCTACAAAATTATGCCAGAAAACACATGAATGCACTTTTAGACATCATGTCAATATTGGACAAAAGTAACACGATAGAAGAACTGTTAGAACAACGAATCCGGATCTAAAGAAAGCGAATAAAATGCACGCAACAACACAAACGATTTGTCAAAAAGGTTCGGCAAGTGTGCCTATGTCTCGGGAGCTAGAGCGGCTGATTTCTTATTATAATCAAATAGAGTTATAAAGATGTGTTTAAATATTACGATACATTTTACAATAATAACTCTGTATCGTACTATAGGCCCGCACTCTCAACCCACTCGTCGTCACCTCCCAAGCAGTTTGGGCCAAGCCCAAGGAGCAGACGCTCTCACTCCACTCTCATAATTATTAACCATACTCAACAAGAACTATATCAAATCCATAAAGCTAATTTATATTTAAACGATAAATAAATTGAAAACATACCAGTAATTTCCCAATCTAATAAAGGAAATTGCAGTGCAAGCAAAAAAAAAAAAAAAAAAAGTCAATATAGGTCAAGTTGACACAAAGTGATTAAAGAAGTTTGTGTCTAAAGAATGCATCAACAAGTAGGAGTATCATGAATAAGTGAAATTATGGCCAAGGATTAAATTCTCGAGGAACAGTGTACAAACAGGGTGTCTCATTAGTGCACCAAGTCATAGAATTTCCTTCATACAATTCAAACACTAGAACACCTCTCTCACCTCAGCAATGTCAACAACTGTTGGCTATGCCGTAGACCTAATTACTTCGAGACACCTTTCCCTCTTTGTCCATTTCTTCACCCTCTTTGGCATAGGTTCTATTAAACTGAATTCCACCTTATTACTATCCAGTGCTCTCTGTATTCTATCATTTCGTGCCAACCTAAATTCAATAAGTTGCTTGGTTAAACAATCTACTATTTCAGTTGTTTTTAACAAAGATTCTTTTGCTATTCAGGATCCCAAGACCTGCAGTCGATTGGCGAGAGTGATCTTCACCAAAGCTTATATGTTTCAGCTGTGTTATGTCGACAATGGAAATCGCCAACTTTCTGTCGACACCGTATAAACACACACACACAGTTTTTTGTAAATTCATACGGTGTTCGACAACAAAATATTGTCGAAAAAACATTTCTGTATATGTTTTTAGCATAACTTTTGTACATAGGTAATCTATTTTTCCTTTTTTTTATTTTTTTTTATTTTTGCTTCTCGAAATAGGGAAAATAATACGCATAACCTTGACTCTAGCTTTGGCACTCTAGTCATGTTTCTGATGAAGTGCTAAAAAATTTTATAATAAAATTGATTTGCATCTGAAATCGACACATCATTCTGATTATTCCACGTGTCCCTTATAAAAATTTAAAATACTTACCTTTGTTTCTAATAGGAATTATTTCGCAAATTCGTTTGATCTCTGGGGTCCGTATCATCAATAAACACTAAGGTTATCAAAACCGGATCGGACACTGAACCGGTGTAGGTACTGGTTCAAGGTTCAAAGGTCAGACCGGGGTCGAACCGGGGTTGGACCGGAAATGAATTAAATTATATTTTCAAAATTTTTAATATAACATATAAAGCACTAATAAACAAAAAATAACATAATATTTATAACATCACGATATAAAAAATTAAACTCTGCTTAAAATGTTATAAGTCAACTTATAACATGTAAAAATTACATATTAAACTAAAACAAATATGTTATAATAACATTATAATATTCAATAATCACAAATATTGTAATGTAAGTACTCTCATAATAATATTAATATATAAATTAATTTTAAATTTTATTATAATATTTAATTTAATCCATCAACATGAAAAAAATGGATAAAAAAATCTTTTATGTGTCAAAGATAATGTCATTTACCATTTTAAAAAAAAAATTAATTTTTTTAAGAACCGGCCGGTTCCCGGTTTTGGCCAGTTTTTTCGCGGTTTTCCCGGTTTTGGCTGGTTTTTTACCAGTTTTCCGGTTTTTAGGCCAATTCTTATACAATCCGATTTTCAGGTTCAAACGGACCGGATAGGGGTCCGGTTCCCGGTTCAACCGGTCGGACCGGCCGGTCCGGTCCGGTTTTAACAACTATGATAAACACACGATGGTTAAAGTTTTTTGTGACAATTGTCGATAATTGTACTGAATTTACCTGGCTATATTTGCTGCAACACAAATCACAAGCTAATATAATGATTAAAAAAATTCAAATTTGTTAAGACTAATTTTGAAAGGTCATTCAAGCAATTGTGATCTGATAATGCTAGGGATGACAATTTCCACCTGTGTGTGGGGATCCCTGCGGGGACTACCCCATTCGGAGTCCCACAAGCGGGGAATTTTTCCCCGTGGGGGACGACGGAGAAAATCCCCGCAGGATTCGAGGGATGGGGACGGGATCACACTTCGCCTGTGGGGTCCCCGCCCCGAACATATTACATAAGTATCTCTAAAAAATACATATATATGTATTATAATGATTGGGTTTTTGGTCTTTTTATGTCTTTTTTTAATTTTTAAAAACTATAATGGTTTTAGTAAAATAAAACAAAAGAAAGGTCATCACTCATCAGATTCACAAATCATGATCATAATGATTTCACATGTTGGACTAGACATAGAAAATTGATTTTGATATTGTAATTTTGAAACTTTTTCATACTTTTATATTTTTTTTCAATTTTATTTCAGTGTTTTTTTTTATTTTTTAAATTTTTGGGGTCCCTGTGGGGACCTGCGGGGATCCGTGGGGATGGGGATGGGGAAGAAAAACTCCCCATGGCGGGGATCGGACTGGACGGAGAAAATCAGAGGCGGAGCGGGAGCAGGGAGCACTCCCTGCATCGCCCGCCCGCTGCCATCCCTAGATAATGCAAAAGGGATTTCTCTTGAATTCTTGCAATTTGAAGGAACTCTATATCAGTTCAAATATTCTTATAAACCTGATCAAAATACAGTAATAGAGAGAAAACATCAATACCTACTTAATGAGTTAATGTTGCTCGATCTCTCATTGCAGAATTAATAAAGTTACCACTTCCTCACTCAAAAATCCCCCACCTTAGGCTTCTTTATGGCAAGCTACATAGCTATTCCAACTTTTAAATGTTTTTGCCTCTGCCATGCTACCATACAGTTACTATATCACATCAGATACATAAGTTCTCACCTAGAGCAATTCCAACTACTATGTCATTGGTTACAAAAGGTGCAAACTATTTGATTTTATCACTGCCAACAAGTTTTTCATCTCAAGAAATATTATATTTCATGAAGATCGATTCCTTTCTTGACACTTTTGTACTGAGACTCAACCGGGCCATTTTCAATCCATTGTATTACCTTTACCAGCTAATAACATAATCATTCCTCCATTAAACTCAATCACCAACCATGCCACTTCCCAAACAACACCCTTAAATCAACACATCCAAAGAACTAATTGTAGCCATAAACAACCTTCTTTCTTGCAATATTTGTAGCGACCGAAAAATCCGGAGGGATTTATTCGAGTTTAATGGAGCCACCACCAATAATTTATTTTTGGAAAAAATATTGGTAAAAACCCCCTTTTTGAAGAAAATGGTCCTTGAGACCAGATTTGGGTTCGGGAGTCGAATTATGCGTAGGGAAGGTATTAGCACCCCACGACATCCTTTCGAAAAAAGGTTACCTCTAATTAATTGTGCAAAATTTATATTAACTTCTAAAAAATATATTATTTCCCTTTTATTTAAAAAAATAGACAAGAATTTACAATGATGAAATAATAAAAAAATGGCTTATAAAAGTTGTTTATTTTTGCGCTTGACAAGAATGGGCTCCTGCTCCTACGTATCTCCGGGTGCAGTTGAGAAATCAAAGGCTACGTAGTTATTGGGTAAAAAATGGTTGTGTGTTGGTTGATTTTAATTGTATATTTTTGATGAAAAAAATGTAGGTTTTGTAGGGACCAAACAAGAAGCAATCAAGAGTGGTCCTCACTAACAATCTATTTTGTTTAGAAAATTAACGGTGTTCATAATGATCAAATGGGAAGCAATCTCGAGTGATCATTACTAGTAAAAAAAACTTGATTTTATTTTTATAAAGAAGATAGGTTTTCATGGGGACCAAACAAGAAGCAATCAAGAGTGGTCCTCACTAATAACCCATTTTTGTTTAGAAAATTAAGATATTTGCAATGACTAAACGGGAAGCAATCTCGAGTAATCATTACTAGTAAATTAATTTTCATGATTTTATTATGCGATTTTCAAGAAAAATAGGGTCTCAAAATTTGTATGTGAAATTTAGTTGAGTAAAATTGTCCTAATTTGACTAGTAAAAAAAAAAGTGTCCATGTTCATTAAATAAATAATAAAAAAAATGATGGGCTAAAACCCAATATTTAACAAAAGAAGACTAACTACAAAAAAGAGGGTTGGCAAATAAAAGCAAAAAAAAAGGAGGGGGAGTTAAGTGGGCTGAAGCCCAAAGAATAAAAAAAAAATGGGATCAGAAATAAAAAAAGGGAAGGGGGCGTAATAGAAAAGAAAAAACAGGCTGAAGCCCAAACAAAAAAAAAAAAAAACAAAAGGGTAAAAGATAAAAAAGGGAGGGGGGCGTAGAAATAAAATGGGCTGAAGCCCAAACAAAGAAAGAAAAAAAAATAAAAAAGGGATAAAAGATAAAAGGGGACGGGTTTCATTTGAAACCCTAAAAATTGAAAGAAAGCTGCGCAGCCATGGAGAGGGGAGAGAGAACTGCGTCAGCGAGAGAAAGAAAGGGAGAGGAAGGGACGGCGTCCACCCTGGTTGCACGCAGTCATGTCCTGGCCGAGCGGGGATTAGGGGCACCCCGCGTAGAGAGAAGAGAAGGGAGGTATGGGAGGAGGGAGAAAAGAAGGGGGGTGATCGCCACGAGGGAGAAGGGGATGCGGCCGTCGCGCGCCATACCTGGCCACGCGCGGCCGCGAGCAAGAAAGGGAGAACTGGTGTTAATGGGAGAGAAGAGGAGTCGCGAGAGAAAGAGAAGGAACGCAGGGAGGAGAAGGAAGGGATGGGTGCGAGAGAGAGGGATGACACAGGGAGGGAAAAAAGGGGAAGGGGGAAGAAAGGAGGACGGTGGCGATTCCGGCCGAGAGGAGGACGGTCACTCGCTCATCTACGACGGCGAGTGGAGGACGAAGGTGGTTCCGGCGCGGTTGTTCACGGTGGTGAGAAGCTGAAACAGACGGCGGTGCTCGCGACGGCGTCTTCTCGGAGAAGACACATACGCAGGTTAAAAATATGTTTCTCCCCACTTTATTCTCCGATCTTCCTTTCTATTTTTTTGTTTTTCCTATTCTTTTCTGTTACTCATTCTACATTGCTCTATGATTTTTTCCTTGTTCGATTTTATTGCTGTTTTGTTTTATTCTGCAAAACCTATATTAACAGGCTATGGACATGGCAAAAACACTCATTCACGGCATTCTAAGATTAAATCAAGGCACAGAAAAATGTTTAATGGACTACCTGGATTCCAAAATCTGTAGAGTGGATGTGATTGCTGTAGAAGGTAATGACACTAATTTTCTCTTCTCTGCTACTGCGAATCCTTCTCATATGCCACTGTCTCATTCCTTGCTTAATTTTCTCTCTGTGTTTGGGTTGAATTAGGACTCCAATGTGAAGTCCTTAATTCTTTGTTTGGTGGTAGAAGTCTTAGAAATTCCCCTTTTTTTCTGAATTAAAGTTGTATTTATAGGGTTGAGGAGCTCTAATGAGACAATGTTGGCCTGCTTGTTGCAGGGTTGTGGGAGGGCTGAAGGATGCAGGGGGTGCAGAGTAGTGCCTGCAAAGCTGCTTGGTTGGAGAAAAAATGGAAAAAAGCAAAGGAACCAGAAGAAAGGACCTTGGACCCATTCTCAAATTACCTCTTGTTGTTGGTGTTGTTGTTACTGATTCTGGCAGGATGCCATGCGCATCCCTGCCCCATTTTTATTGCTTCCTTTTTTTGCTTTTTTTTCTTTATTCTGATTTTGTAAATTTGTAATGGATTAATGGACTGTAATGGACTAATGGGCTTAATGGACTGTATTGTTTTTTTGCAATTTTTGGGCATGTAATAGACTGTTGATTTAAATTTTGGGCTTGTGTTTGTGATGGTAATTTGTAACAAAAAGACCAGCTGTTTGTACCTCCTTTTTTATTGCAGTAAAAACAAAAATAAAAATGAATTACAAGAGGTAGGTGGACAAAATTGTGTTATAACAATATTACTAGCACAATATCTTTTACCCCCTTGACAAACAACTATCATATTCTCATAGAGTCACAGTCCCTTATAAAAATTTTATTTTTAACCTCACTGACCACTATGAACCTCAATATTATCAACATACCATGACTACAAAAATTATAGCTCTTGAGACAAATAGTACATGGAAAGTTGTTCACCTTCCACCTGGCAAGCAAAACATTGGTTGTAGATGGATTTTCAGGATCAAATACAGATCAAATGGCACTACTGAATTGATATGCATAAAGCTCGCCTAGTTGCAAAAGGCTTCACCTAGTTAATTTGCTGGCATTTATATTTACAAACACTTATTATCAAATGTATACATAAGCTAACTTCTATTAGAATATTATTGGTCCTTGCTGCCCAAAAAATCGATTCATGGCACAACTAGACATTATTAATACCTTCCTAAATGGTGCTTATGTCAGGAAGTTGTACACAAAGCTGTCTTTTGCGGTATCCAACTCTAGGGAAGAGATCAATTTGCAATTTGAATAAATATTTGTATGGGTTGCGACATGTTTTAAGGCGTTGTTCCAAAATTTTTGTCCAACAATTGCTTCCCATAGTATCAAGCAATTCACTATAGATTTACTCACTCTTCAGCAAGGGTTCTGGTTCTAACCTTGTTAGTTTATATTGATGATATCATAATAGTGAGTCCAAACAAAGGTCAATCAAACAATTGTTCATGTTGGAATTAGTCCCTAGTGGACAATATTGATTTTATCCCTAACATTTGTGTAATTCTATGGCTCTTCAATTCTGTTACTTAGCCGTTAAGTTAGTTATGCTTTACTTGTAATCTTGTGATACACTTGTAACCTTAGGTGCTCTTTGTTAGTTATCATTCTGTTATAATAGTTGTAATCTGTTATATTCAGTTGTAACTATTTTTCTATAAGAGTGCCTTGGCTCTAGGTGTATATAAGTCAAGGTTAGGGGCTGTGTGAAAGAAGTAACATTTCTGTATTATGAGATTGGGTTGATTGTATCGGGTGAGACAAAGTGAGAGAGTGAATTCTCTGGAAAATTCTTGTATTGTGAGCTGAGTGGTTTTGATCAATCAATAATAATCTGTGTCAGTGTGGATGTAGGAGGTTTTTCTTCGAACCACGATAAATCCTGGTGTTGCTTTCTTTCATGTTTTCTGGTTCAGTGCAATTCTGTGCAATTCTGGAAACTGCATAATTCGATTCTGCAGTTCAGCATTGCTGCAAGATTGTTTTTCAATCTTAACAATTGGTATCAAAGAGTCAGTTCTTGGAGCATTCTTGGGCAAGTTATCCGCGATGGGGTCAACAAAGTTTGAGGTAGAGAAGTTCAATGGTGAAAATGATTTCAGCTTGTGGAGGATCAAGATGAAGGCTCTCCTTGTACATCAAGGGCTGGAAGATGCATTGCTGGGCATTGCCAAAATGCCTGCAACTCTCGGACATGGAGAAGAAAGACATGGTTAGCAAGGCTCATAGCACAATCATCCTTTCTTTGGGTGATAAGGTTCTTAGAGAGGTTGCAGGAGTTGAAACCGTAGTAGGTGTTTGGCTAAAGCTTGAAAGTTTGTATATGACTAAGTCATTAACAAACAAGCTATACCTGAAGAAGAAGCTTCATCAATTGAAGATGGAGGAGGGCTCTTCAATCAGGGAACTCGTCTCTCAATTCACCAAGGCTGTTCTTGATTTGAAGAGTGTTGATGTCAACATTGAAGAGGAGGATCAGGTTGTGATTCTGCTGTGTTCTTTACCCGATTCTTTTGAAAACTTAGTTGACACCATGATGTATGGAAGAGAAACCCTCACCTTGGAAGAGGTTAAAGCAACTCTCAATTCTCGGGAGATGAAAAAGAAGATCACTGAGAATAAAGGTGATGGGGGTGATTCTGAATTGTTATATGCTCGGGGCAGACCAGAAAAAGGAGAAGGCAAAGGCAAAAATAAAGGCAGATCTAAGTCTAAATCCAAGACCTGTTATTTCTGTCACAAGGAAGATCATTGGAGAAAGAACTGTCCTGAAAGGAAGAAGAAGAACAGTGGCAAGAATAAAAATTCTGATGATGTTCTTTGTGGTGGCGGATGGGTATGACAAAGGCAGGGTGCTCTCGATTCTGATGAGATAAATGCAGCAGTGAGTGGATTTTAGACTCAGGCTGCACTTACCACATGACACCAAATGAAGACTGGTTTGAGACTTACAAGAAATTCGATTTAGGAAAGGTGCTAATGGGAAATAACATATCCTGCAAGGTTGTTGGCATTGGCACCATAAAGATCAAGTTGGCTGATGGTTCCGTCAAAACTTTCACTGAAGTTAGACATGTACCCGATCTCAAAAGAAATCTGATTTCTTTGGGTATGCTTGATAAATCAGGCTGCACTTTTAAGGGTGAAGGAGGAGCTCTAAAAATCAGCAAAGGATCTCTTCAGATCATGAAAGCCACCAAGAAAGATGGTTTGTACAGATTACAAGGTACTTCCATTATGAATTCTGCAAATGTAATTTCTGAATCTAATGTGTCTATTTCTACTAAGTTGTGGCATCATAGATTAGCTCATGTAAGTCAAAAAGGCTTAGAGGAACTACATAAGCAAGGATTATTAGGAAAAGGTGACTTAGATAAACTTGATTTCTGTGATCACTGTGTTTTTGGAAAACAGAAAAGAGTGAAATTTTCTCAAGGTATGCATACTACAAAAGGCTTAGTTGATTATGTGCATTCGGATATTTGGGGGCCAACCAAGACTCCATCTCTAGGTGGAGCTAGGTACTTTATAACTTTCATAGATGATAAATCTAGGAAGGTTTGGGTGTACCTATTAAAGCATAAAAATCAAGCATTCAAGAGCTTTAAACAATGGAGGGCCCTAGTTGAAAACCAAACAGGCAGGAAGGTTAAAGTTTGAGAACAAATAATGGGCTTGAATACTTGAGTGATGAATTTAATACTTCCTGCAAAGATAAAGGGATAGTCAGGCATAAAATAGTAAGGCATACTCCCCAACAAAATGGTCTAGCTGAAAGAATGAATAGAACCATTTTGGAGAGGGTGAGATGCATGTTATCTAATGCAAAATTATCCAAGAAATTCTGGGATGAAGCAGTGCATACTGCTTGTTACTTGATAAATAGAAGTCCATCTTCAGCTATTGAGTTCAAGACCCCTGAAGAGCTGTGGAATGGGAGGGCACCTTGCCTAGAAAATCTGAGAATATTTGGTTGCACTATCTATGTTCATGTCAATGAAGGAAAGTTGGAACCAAGGTCTAAGAGAGGAATTTTCTTAGGGTATCCTGATGGTTTTAAGGGATACAAAGTGTGGATAGATGAATCTGTTGGTGGCAAAGCTATTATTAGCAGAGAGGTGATATTCAAAGAAGATGCACTACTGTCTAATTCTGAAAAATAGAATCCTTGTAATTCTGAGAAGCAGAATCTGTCTAACACTGAGAAACAGAATGACAAGGCCAGTCATGGTGTTCAGTTGCAGGTGGAGAATTCTGGTACCGAACCTATGGAACAAATGCCACATTCTGAAACAGAAGAAACTGATCCACAATCCGATGATGAAGGTCCCTTATGGCAGCTAGCAAGGGACAGACAGAGAAGGGAGATAAATGCTCCACAAAGATATGGTTATGCAGACTTGATAGCATAGGCTTTGAGTATAGAAACTGAACCACAAGACACTGAACCTGCTACATATAGAGAAGCAGTAACTGGAACTGAGAAAGGCAAGTGGAAGGAAGCCAAGAATGAAGAAATGAGTTCATTGTCTAAAAATCAGACCTGGGAAATTGTAGAGAAGCCTAAGAAGCAAGCAATTGTGGGATGCAAATGGATTTTTAAAAGAAAATCTGAAGGTGAAGGAGTTAGATATAAGACTAGACTTGTTGCAAAGGGTTTCACTCAAAGGGAAGGTATTGACTTCAAGGAAATATTCTCTCCAGTAGTAAAACATACTAGCATTCGGGTAATCCTTACTTTGGTGGCTATTCACAACTTGGAGCTTGAACAAATGGATGTAAAAACAGCCTTTTTACATGGTCAACTAGAGGAAAAAATCTACATGAGGTAACCTGAAGGTTTTGAGGAAAAGGGGAAGGAACACATGGTATGCTTGCTGAAAAAATCCTTGTATGGATTGAAACAATCCCCTAGGCAGTGGTACAAAAGATTTGACTCTTTTGTAGTCTCAAATGGTTATACTAGAAGCTCTTATGACAGTTGTGTATACTTCAAAAGAGAGAAATCTGGTTTTCCTATATATCTTTTACTATATGTAGATGATATGCTAATTGCAAGTGTTGATTGTGATGCAATTAGAAGCTTGAAGAAATTGTCAATTCTGAATTTGAAATGAAAGACTTGGGGGCTGCCAAGAAGATATTGGGCATGGAAATTGAAAGAAGGAGACCAGATCGGGTTTTATTTCTGCATCAGAAGAGTTACATTGAGAAGGTTCTCAAGAGGTTCAACATGGATAATTCTAAAGCTGTCTCAACTCCACTTGCTGGACATTTTAGATTATCAGTTGAGCAATCTCCCAAGACTGAGGAGGAGCAGAAATTCATGAATTGCATACCATATTCCAATGCCACTGGAAGTCTGATGTATGCAATGGTTTGTACTCGACCGGATCTAGCTTATGCTGCAAGCATGGTGAGCAGGTTTATGGGGAATCCTGGAAGAGAGCATTGGTGTGCTGTGAAGTGGATCCTTAGATACTTGAAAGGATCAAAATCTGTTGGTTTAATCTTTGGAAAATCACGTCATAGAAACAAATTGCCGACAGGCTATGTTGATGCAGATTTTGCTGGAGATGTTGACAAAAGGAGGTCCTTGACTGGTTACTTGTTTACTTTCCATGGTAGTGTAATCAGTTGGAAAGCTAATCTTCAGTCTATAGTGGCTTTATCTACCACTGAATCTGAATATATAGCTTTGACAGAGGCAATCAAAGAAGGAATTTGGCTTAAAGGTTTCATTAGTGAGCTTGAAGACATTGCAAATGTTACCATTTGGCGTGATAGTCAAAGTGCAATTTGTCTCTCAAAGAATCAAGTTTTCCATGAGAGGACAAAGCACATTGATATCAGAATGCATTATATTCGAGACATAATCACTAAAGGAATTGTAGATGTGAAGAAAATTCCTAGTGAGAGTAATCCTTCTGACATGTTTACTAAGGTGGTCACTAGTTCCAAGTTCTACCATTGTCTTCAATTGGTGAACATTGGAACATGTGACATATGAGTCTCAACTTGAGACTGATGCATTTCTAACTTGTGTGAAAACTTGAAGATCCAAGGTGGAGATTTGTAATTCTATGGCTCTTCATTTCTGTTAGTTAGCCGTTAAGTTAGTTATGCTTTACTTGTAATCTTGTGATACACTTGTAACGTTAGGTGTTCTTTGTTAGTTATCATTCTGTTATAATAGTTGTAATCTGTTATATTCAGTTGTAACTGTTTTTCTATAAGAGTGCCTTGGCTCTAGGTGTATATAAGTCAAGGTTAGGGGCTGTGTGAAGGAAGTAACATTTATGTATTATGAGATTGGGTTGATTGTATCGGGTGAGACAAGTGAGAGAGTGAATTCTCTGGAAAATTCTTGTATTGTGAGCTGAGTGCTTTTGATCAATCAATAATAATCTGTGTCAGTGTGGATGTAGGAGGTTTTTCTCTGAACCACGATAAATCCTGGTGTTGCTTTCTTTCATGTTTTCTGGTTCTGTGCAATTCTGGAAACTGCATAATTCGATTCTGCAGTTCAGCATTGTTGCAAGATTGTTTTTCAATCTTAACAATTTGGATTGTATAAGGACTAAAATTAATATGGTCCGCAAATTAGGGGAAATAATTTGAACATGAACATATATTATGTGGACTAAAACAAAACAACAAAGAACCAAAAGCGAAAGTGATATATTTGTGGAGAATAAAAACAACAAAAATTTTACGGAGACTAAAAGCAAAAAATAGTATATTTGTAGAAACAAAAAATATATTTGAGCCTATCTGGGAGTCATCAGGTGGTCTGGTGCACTAGTGCAAAAACGAGCTTTTAAATCGGTAAAAATGACCCTTTAAATCGGTTATAAAACTGATTTCTATAGCCGTGATAGTATATGGACCATTTTTACATCGGATATTGAACCTATGTAAAAAATGTCTTTTAAATTGGTTCAAAATCGATTTAAAACGTTAATCCTGAACACTATTTTGTTAAAAAAAAAGTCTTTTTAAATCGATTTTTCTAATAACCGATTTAAAAAGTCATCTTTTAAATCGGTTATTAATAAAATCGATTTAAAAAGTAGTCTTTTAAATCGGTTTTTAGGATAACCGATTTAAAAGACAACCGATTTAAAAGACCTCTCTTTTTAAATCGGTTTTGCTTATAACCGATTTAAAAGATTATTTTTTTAAATTTACTAATAACCGATTTAAAAAGTCCTTTTAAAAAAATTTGTTTTTGCTTTGTTATCTTCCTACAGAACCATTCAATAGGTTATAAAATTGGCAAACACAGAACCGTTCAACAGAGTCATTGCTCACAAAACAAATATCAAATATCAAACTTCAACTATTACATATATGTTCAACAAATCATCAAGTTTACATACATTCATTTTAAAAAAAAAAGACATGATACACAAACTAGTTTCTATTTACACTTAATTAAGTCATTTGTTGTGTAAGGGTTGATTTTTATGCTCCGAATAAATTCTTATAAAAATTTTTACCCAAGTTCACCAGATGTGGTCAATTTCATCAAGGTTAAATGGTGACTTGTTATTGAACATCTGCAAGTTGAAGAAAATTATATTAAAGTTAAACCAGAGATAATAAACAAGTATGTTAAAAAGTGTAAAACAGTAAAAGGTTAAAAATTGTATTATCCCTTTCCAATTATCAACAATAATCTCAGAGACAATTGTCAACATATATTTCATGACATAATACCCACAGGCATATAAATTATTTTGTTTCGGTACCTACAAATTAATGAATACCAAAGTTGAATATAATGAGTAAATTATTATACACATTAATTAATATAAACTGTAAATGAATCTCAAGTTTTAAACTCTTTTTATTTTTTTTCCTATGGAGGGTTTTGCATTAGAAGGTTTTAACGATGCTCATTTCCTTTCTTTGCCAAAAAAAAAAGTTTTAAACTACTTTCCAAGGGCACAACCCAATCAGGCTTATTTTTTTTTTCAGACCACCTATTAGCCTATTATATCCAGTCATAGCTCTAATAAAAAAATATTCATGACAAGTAAATTATAAAACTAGAGGAGGGATCAAATGACTTTAGGAGTAACTCTTGTCAGGATTACTCCGCTTAATAACTTACTA
The DNA here is from genome assembly GCA_037113605.1 of Calophaca sinica. Classification (NCBI taxonomy): domain Eukaryota; kingdom Viridiplantae; phylum Streptophyta; class Magnoliopsida; order Fabales; family Fabaceae; genus Calophaca; species Calophaca sinica. The sequence goes on along the minus strand of CM073732.1, from coordinate 55,245,504 downwards.
TAGACATCGAATTTTATCAATCCAACCATTGAATATCATCATATTACATTAACGATCATGCATACTAAATTTTAAAAATTGGACATTCATAGCTATGTAATCATATGGTCAACATTTTGCTTGTATTTTGAAAAGTATGTTATACGTTGAATTAAAGTTATTTTATGAATATCAAATGTTTTTAAAATTTTATGAAATTTTATGGAATTGATCTACTCAATAAAAACTTTTAATTTGACGGTTCGATCGGTAAAATTTAATATCTATAGAGAGTTATTAAGAGGAGTAACTCAAACAAGAGTTACTCCTAGAGTCATTTGATCCCTCCTCATAAAACTAAAGTAATAATACATATCACAAAGTAAGTTAATTATGACAAACAAAAGCTTACAAATCAACTATGCGCATAATGGCTGTGCCTGGCTTATAATGCAGCGGACACATCCAGACTACAACATTTTGACTAGGAAAAATGACCAGTAATTGCCAATGGTTGCTGCAATATTGAGCGACAATAAGGGTATATCAGAACCAACAGACAAAATGAAACTAGACTACCAATTTAACAATACAATTAGTAACATTTACTTGCTCATTCAAATACGGTACAAGGTAACAAACTTTTTGTTCTTCAAATAATTTATTCGGATGTATGCTTGAACAACCTCTTTTGAACGACCAGTGGAACCACCAATGCTGTATGGGTCCAATAATCCATACAGATGACTGATGCCCTTTGTGATGCATTGACGATGCAGATACCTATGATGTTTAAACAAATGTCTATTATAATTGATAATTGATACATACTTTGGAAATAAGTTTACAAATCATTGATACTTACGCGCGCCATAATTGCAAGTGGGTTGAGCCAATCCACTAATCACCGAGACATAAGTTCGTAAGGTCCCTTTTATCAACATAATAATGCTCATGATGTTCATGTTCCAAGTTTATTTTTGCAGTTCCACCACGAAGCTCCAATGCCATTACAATCAATTCCTTTAGCCAATCATATTTAGGCGGCTCATCCACATTATCTGGTGAACAATTACCCTTAGTGCTCACATGCACAGTAGCTTTAGGGGAACACTCTAGATGGTCAGCTGAATTTTGGTTGATGCAACCCATAGATGACAGCTTCTGCATCAAATTTTGTAAACATTAATAACATTCGTAAAAATAGTAATTTTATTTTTATCTAAGTAATGTTATACATACCTCCATTACCGCCTTCTCTATCCGCAAATTAAAACTCTATGTAACCTCCTTTAGGATCTCTTGCTTCATGGCATTCATCAACTGCTCAGTAGGTGTAGTTCCTGAGGTAGGGCCATAACATGAAGGTTCTCCATAGTATTTCTTTAGGCCCACACCTCGTCCAGCAGTACAAACACGTTTAGGGTTCTCGGGTCTTTTAGTGACAGTAGTGAAGATATGTTGACGTCCATGCGGAACAAAAGTACCCTGCGTGGACTGTTCAACTAGGGAATCCTACAACATATAATTCACAATAGATGGTGTAAGCCAATATGTAAGCTTGTTACAATTACATTGACCAAATGAATTTATACTTACAATCCTAGAAGCAACTGAGGCTGAGGCCTCAGTTGTGTAAGATCTTCTTGGCTTTAGTCAGGCTATCTTCCACAGCTCATGACGTGGTGGGGATGGAGGATCAAAAACTGAGGCTGCATCACCTGCCTCTTCTTGCATTGCTTTCAAAGCTTCTTCCTTCATCTTTTCCTTATGTTCTTTATAACCCCCACGAGACAATCTGTGGTGGTAGACGTTCTTTGACACATTTTCTCTTGCCTATTGTCTTTTTACTCTGTTACAAATGACACAACACAAAAGTCAGTAGAAAATTTAAATAATTAGCACAACCAAGCAAAAAAACTATAATTCCAACTAACCTGAAACTCCACCTCCTCTCGACTCCTAACAAACATCTGTCGTGTTTCCTCAGCAATGAAACTGTACTTACCACACGGTGTTGTATTGCCATCATTATCCCCGTCCCCAAATATGTATGTCCTAGTGAGCGTTGTCTTAAAGCTCTTCCAACACTCACCCGCTTAAGAAATCCTGTCTTTCTTAAGATTTTCATCATCAGGGGCATCAAAGGTTTCCTTAAGTACACAACAAAATGGCGTTGTTAGTATATGATAATATATATGCTTAATTACACTATATAAAGATACAAACATAGAAGGGTAAAGGTAAATACCAAGATGTCTTACCAAATCAAATCCTTTACATCACCATGTACTTTACTCCAGTTTTCTACCAAGATACTAGCCTTGCTTCGGGCAAACATCCCCACATAACTCTTGAATTTTGCTGCGTGGTCACCCATAAGTTGGCCAGTAAAAACATCAAACTCAATGGGAAGCCTCTGCCCAAATCCACGTCTAGCAGTCAACTGCTGTAACGTTGTGGCACGTCTAGTCTTTCTTTTGTAGAAGGGTTGTCTGATGAATCAACCATGATGCCTGTTTTGACAAAAAATAATAAAGGTTAGAAACAATAATATTAGATAAATAATGTATAAATAACAAACGTGTATTAACAATAATATAAACCATAGGTAAACAAAAAAAAACATGTATTAACATATAAAGTCTTTCGTGGTCAAGTTTGAATGTCCTCCAAGATCCCTTCCTGATGATCATCACGAGTGGCATACACATCGTCCACTTCATTTTCATCAAGGAAAGTAGGTCTTCGTGTTGAGAAAGGAGTGTCATAAATATCTACAGTTGAATCTTTATTTTCATCACTCTCCTGCATGCTTCTTCTTTGGAGGACCACTAACCACCTATTGATAAAATGATCCTTGACATAAAACACTTGTTTTGCGTGCAATGCCATGATGAAAGGCTCGTCCTTATAACCTACTTGTCAAGGTACACCAATGTAAATCCAAACTCATCGGTTTGTACACCACTGTTACTGTTAACACACTTACATTTAAAAGCAGGCACTCTAAATTTACAATAATCGAGCTCTCAAATCTCTTGAATGACCCCAAAGTAAGCTATGAAAGCTAGAACGAGGTTATTATCCTTCGAACTAGAAAAGTGCATGGAAAAAGCCATGACCATAACCCCACTGTTTTGTACGCACTAGTGCAGAATGAGGATTTTACACCAGTTAAAATTGACATTTTATACCGGTTTTGGTGCCGGTGTAGATGCTCCCGGTGTTGTATGTTGCGGTTTTTACCCCGGTTATTTAACCGGCGTAAAATGTCAATGTTTTATACCGGTTATATATCTGGTGTAAAATTTCAATTTCCTTTTATTTTTAATTTTTTTGAAGAACTTTTTACACCGATTTTAAAAAATAACCGGTGTAAAAGACTAACCCTTTACACCGGTTTTTCACAACAATCGGTGTTAAAGGTCAGTCTTTTACACCGGTTTTTTTTTTGCTTTATTTAATAAATATTTTACACTGATTTCTTGTATAACTGGCGTAAAAGGTACACTTTTTTTTGTTTTTCAGTTTATTTTTATCCATTCTTGCCTAGAGGCAATCTAAAATGACAATAAATAGGCAATAAATTTCATAAGAATTGGCAGCAGAATTGGCACCAAATGTGCTCAAAATTTAAACCATTTAAAGCTATCAAATTTAATCTATAAACATATCAAATATACACATAAGCAAAGTTAAGCTATATATATATATGTAAACAATATATAAACAATGTACAAAGAAAATAATGCTATAAATATCTACATATGCATCTAGTAGTCCTAGACCTCGTAGGAGAGGAGGTTGAAGAATCAGCCATGTTGCCTGCAGACAAAAAAATAATATGACAGTCAGACTATAAATAAATTAAAAAACAAACATGCATATGTATTAACAAAAATATTATAATTTTACAAATAACAAACTTACTTGATCATTTCTCCTCTAATATCCCTTCTTGATGATCATCACGAGTGGCATATACATCGTCCACTTCATTTTCATCAGTGAAAGAAGGTCTTTGTGTTGAGAAAGAAGGAGTGTCATAAATATCTACAGGTACATCTTCATTTTCATCACTCTGATGTATGTATCTTCTTTGAAGCACTACAAACCACCTATTGCTAGAGGAATCCTTCACATAAAATACTTGTTTAGCGTGGAATATCATGATGAAAGGCTTGTCCGTATAACCTATCTTGTCAAGGTCCACCAATGTAAATCTTAATTCATCGGTTTGTACACCACTATTACTATAAACCCACTTTCATTTAAAAATAGCCACTCTAAATTTACAATAATTGAGCTCCCAAATCTCTTCAATGACCTCAAAATAAGCTATGGATGCTAGAATAGGGTTCTTATCCTTTGAACTAGAGAAGTGTATTGCAGAAGCCATGACCATAACCCCACTATTTTGCACAGCTGTGAATTTATATAAAAAGAAAATTTATTTATATCGTACCCACTCCAACACAAGACATTAAAACTAGGCTCATTTGCTAGCCATTTTATGCCATCAGAAGCAGTATCATCATTGATAATATGTGGTTTAAACCAGCTTAGGGATGTCTTATTATGCTCTTTCAACACCCGTTGTTCGTTCCTGTGGGGGTTTTTGGCCTTGACAATGGATTTGTGAGAAGACAAGTATAGTTCAACCTCATCAGTGTTATTCAATATGTACAAATGTGCCTACATCACTTCCGCATAACCCATGTTCTTAACCTTTATACCTCGTGTACCCTTACGGTCACATCTTCCCATGTGACGAGACTTGGGAATCCCTACAGGTTCTGCTTCTGACGAGCAGTTTGTACAAAACTCAATGGATTCTTCTGTGATGTACCTTTCAACAATAGATGCTTCAGGATGGTATGGATTCTTCACATACATTTTCAAGATCTTCATGTATCGTTCGATAGGGTACATCCATCTTAGATAAACGAGGCCACACACTCTAATCTCCCTCACTAGATGAACAATTAAGTGAACCATGATGTCAAAAAAGAGGGAGGAAAGAACATCTCCAACTGACACAAGATAATAAAAGCCTCATTTTCCAAGTCGTCTAACTCCTGAGGGTCAATCACTTTACTACATACATCATTGCAGAATAAGCACAATCTAGTTATGGCATGCCTAACCTTTTTTGGCAAGATGCCATGAATAGCCACTGGTTGTAGTTGTTGCATCAAGACATGGCAGTTGTGAGACTTTAAGCCAAGTAGTTTGAGATCTTTCATTGACACAAGACTCTTGACATTTGAAGAGTAGCCCTGTGGTACTTTCAAGCCCCATAGACATTTGCAGAAGCTTCTTCTCTCTTGTTTTGACAAGGAATAACATGCTGGTGGCAAATATGTCATGTTACCTCTTGGCCTGGAGCTAACTGTTCTCTTATGCCCATCTCAACTAGATCTAGACGAGCAGTCAAGCCGTCCTTTGTCTTGCCCTTGATGTTGAGAAGCGTACCAATTACACTATCACAAACATTTTTCTCCACGTGCATCACATCAATACAGTGTCTTACATCAAGACTCGACCAGTATGGAAGATCAAAGAAAATTGACCTCTTCTTCCATATGTTTCTTTTAAGTAGACTTCTTTTGTTTCTTTCAAAACTAACAGTGATGTTCTTCACCTGTTCATAAACTTCTTCCCCAGTTAAGGCTTTTGGAGCAACTTCATTCTTCTGGCATCCATTAAAAGCCTTTTTCAACCTCCGATACAGGTGATTACGTCTGAGAAATCTCCGATGCCCAAGATTAACAGTCTTTCTTCCATGTTGCAATTGATGGTAGCATGTGCCTTGTTCACATATAGGACAAGCTTTATGCCCCTTAACATTATACCCAGACAAGTTTCCATAAGCTGAAAAGTCATTTATGGTGCAAAATAACGTTGCACGCATCTTGAAATTTTTATTTGAATACCCATAAAAAAATCAATGCCTTCCTCCCACAATATTTTAAAGTCTTCAATCAAGGGACTTAGATAGACATCTATGTCATTTCCTGGCTGGTTTGGTCCGGATATCATCATAGATAACGCAACCAAGGAGACAAGTTTTAAATAACCAAGAGAACATGCCATGAACTATAGTTACTACTTAAACAACCATATGGATTTATTCCATCCGTTGAAAGTCCAAGCCTCAGATTTCTTAGGTCATTGCCAAAATCTGGAAATAAAGAATCAACTCTCTTCCATTGCAAAGAATCAATCGGATGACAAGGCTTCCCATCACATTTCCTCTCATCTGCATGACATCTAATATTCTTTGTGTCTTTTACATTGGCGAACAGTCGTTTAAACTTTGGAATAATTGGAAGATACCATAACACCTTCGTAGGAGGACCTTTTGAGGTGACATCACAACCATCATCACCATCCTTCTTTTTGTATCTTGATTTCATGCATTTAGGGCATATTTCTTTGTCTTCATTCTCCTTCCAGTATAATATATAGTCATCGGGCCAAGCGTGTATTTTCTTATACTTCACACCCATCAGACATAATATCTTCTTCGCCTCGTAGTTACGGTTCGACAATGTGTTGCCTTCTGGAAGCATGTCTTTCAACAACTCTTGCAACTCAGTGAAGCTTTTATCAGTCCACCCATTTATCGCCTTAAGATTAAACAACATCAAAACCGCTGATAACCGTGTGAAATTTGTGCAACCCGGATACAATGGTTGATCCTTGTACATAGAGTATCATACACATGTGCTCGCTTAAAAGAATCTGGTCCAATATCATGAATCATGTCCTCTAGTCGATCGCCCATATCTATCTCAGCTTCCCCACTTCTGGACACACTTGGCGTGTCTAACACTTCACCATGCCATGTCCATGTTGTATAACTCTGAAAAATCCCAAAGACATCAAGGTACTCACGTATGTCTTTAACTTTTAGAGGTGCCTAATTTGCACACTTAACACAAGGACAATAAAATTCTCCATTACTATTAGGAAGCTTTGATTCAGCAAATTTCAGAAACTCTGACACTCCATTCTTATATCATCGGTTAATCGATTTTTTTTGCATCCAACTATGATCCATAGCTATGTTCTGAAAAAGTAAACACATGCTTATTTAATGAACACACTCATCACTTCAGGACCCTTCAACCACAAGTATCCAACAGATCTCTGTATATATGGTATGAACCTATCTCATTCAAGAAGAAACTTTTTCTTTATTTGGTTAATAGTTAGTCGTTAAATCCTTATATCTTATACCTGATGAAATTTCGGCAGCATTTCCCATTAGTCTCCAAGTACACAACCCAAACGTGGTGACATCCACCAAGATCAAGCATGCACCCAGAGACAATAGGAAATGTAGCAATATGAAATTTCATCATGTATTAGATAAAAGATTTAAAGACTAACTATTAACCAAATAAAAGAAAATGTTTCTTCCTAAACTGTCCTACTTGAATAATTCAAGATTCTATAAAATGAGTCGTACCATCCCCGGTACACATGCAAACATTTTATTGAATCTTAAACGGGAAACTAAAGTTTAACACAAATTAAATAGAGAAGGTCAAATATAAAAACATACACAATATATCATAATCATAATTATCCAACTAAATAGTCAGGATATTCATAAAAAGCAATGAAAAATACATTAATATATTCTCCCGATGCATTTATCCAATTAAAACATCAAAACAGTTAAATACATTAATAGGTAACATAATATAAACACAAAGCTAGTGGTGGCTCCCTGAGGGGTCCCCAGGACAAAATCGGGCTGTAGATTCCTCCGAAGGAGTCGATGGAGTGTAATCCTCTACAATGGGAGAATACTCCGGTGTGGATGAAGTATGCTCCAAAATCTCATCATCTTCACTGGGGATCTGAACGATGTTCGTCCCTCGATGAACATCCCTAGCAGTTACAGGCCTCCTGGGAGAGGGTGGTCTCCTCTGAAGCATGCGCATATGAAGGCCCGGGCCCCAACGGTCAACATCGACACGGGGATCAACATACTGGTTCATCAAATCACGATCGTCATCACCATCGCGATCCTCAATCCTCTCAAAGCTATTTCGATACTCCCTTGCAGTCATCATCGACTACTAATAGAGGGATGTGACCTCCTGGAAGCCATGCATGTACGATCCCCCCATGACCACGGTTTTCGTCTAAAAACATTGTCTGTTGTCAACAGTGGTCAGTCATGAGCAACCAAACTGAAATTTAATTGAATGATAACAAAAAGCATAATATACCTTAACAATTTAATTATTATTCATAAGTGCAGATAATTACCTTTTTGTAAAGGATATAAACTTGAATGAAAATTAAAAAACCCAGTAAAGCATTAAACTTCAAACATTTGGCCATAATTTGAAAACAACAATCCATATTATCTTTGTATGAAAACTTATATACACATTGCAGATAATATTACTTGGCATTCTTTGTCATGTGTTAAATGTCAAAAATCATGAACCAAATGTTTCCATAACACTTAACAGTAACACAAGTGGTAGGGAAGGACTTTAACCTGAAACAGTGGCACAACCCCGAGTGGCACAAAATACATAGAAACTAAACATCGTACATAGCTCGCCAATGATGACTACCCATGAAGCTAGCTAATGCTCAGCATTGGACCAAAGCTAGATTAGAAGCTAAGGTGAATAAATTATCAAACAGATTAAAACCAAAAAAGGGAAAAAGCTATAAGGTAAAGGAACAAACCTATAAGCACGAAGAAGGAACAAGTGGTTGTGGTCGCTTCTGGTTTGCCTCGGAGATAGGGCTTCAAAGGTGAACGACGGCGAGAACCACGAGAAGGAGAACAGCGGCGAGAACCACATGAAGTAGAGGTATTCAAACGGCAGTGAGAGAGGATGAGAACGATGATAGTGCAGCAGCGAGAAAGGGCTCGAATGGCGGAGAGAACAAGGAGAGTGCAGCTGTGAGAGAGAAACAGTAGGGTTATCTCAGAGAAATACTTTGCGCGTATCTGAGAATGAGAGGGAGAAAGTAATTTTCATAAAAGAGAAAGACTTTTAACACCGGTTATTGAAATACATGGTGTAATAAGTTCGGTTGTAACACCGATTGTATAAAAATCTGGTGTAAATTGTCTTCGGTTTTTAAATGCGAAACATTTTACACCGGTTGGTTATATACTCGGTGTAAAAAGTTATGCAATAATTTCAAAATTTCCACCGCGCCACCTTTTACACCTGATACATTTGATGCACTAGTGACAGTACTCTTGTCATCCTGTATCTTTCTATAAAAGGAAAATTTATTGATATCATATCCACTCCAACATAAGGCATTAAAGCTAGGCTTATGTGCTAGCCATTTTAATAGAAGCAGTACCATCATTCATAATCTGTTCTTTAAACCATTTTAGGAAAGTCTTGTTATGTTCATTCAACACCTATTTTTCGTTCATTCGAGGGTTTTTGGCCTTGACAGTCCTTTTGTGAGTAGACAAGTAAGGTTCAACCTCATCATTGTTATTCAATATATACAAAAGTGCTTGAAGCACTTCCGCCGGACCCATGCTCTTAATAGTTAGACTTCGTGTACCTTTACCTCCACATCGTCCCTCATGACGAGATTAGGAAGCCCTACAGGTTTTGCTTCTAACAAGTAGTCTGAACAAAACTCAATGGCTTCTTTTGTGATGTACCTTTCAACAATAGATACTTTGGGATGGTATTGATTCCTCACATACCCTTTCAAGATCTTCATATATCGCTCAACTGGGTATATCCATCTTAAATAAACGAGACCACATACTCTAATCTCTCTCACTAGATGAACAATTAAGTGAACCATGATGTCAAAAAATAAGGGAGAAAAATACATCTCCAATTGGCACAAGATAATAGCAGCCTCATTTTCCAACTCGTCCAATTTCTGAGGATCAATGACTTTGCTACATACAACATTAAAGAATAAGCACAATCTAGTTAAGGCAAAACGAACTTTTTTTGGCAAGATAAAATGAATAGCCACTGCTAGCAGTTGTTGCATTAAGACGTGGCAGTCATGTGACTTTAACCCATGTAACTTGAGATCTTTCATTGAGACAAGACTCTTGATATTTGAAGAGTAACCCTATGGTACTTTCACCCCCCGTAGACGCTCACAAAAACTACTTTTCTCTTGTTTTGACAATGTATGATATGCTAGTGGCAAATATGCCCTGTTACTTCTTGGCTGTGAAGCTAACTGCTCTCTTATACCCATCGCAACTAGATATAAACGAGCATCCACACCATCCTTTGTCTTTCCCTGGATGTTGAGAAGCATTCCAATTACACTATCACACACATTTTCCTCCACATGCATCACATCAATACAGTGTCTTACATCAAGACTGGACCAGTATAAAAGATCAAAGAACACTGACCTCTTCTTCCATTTTTTTTCTCAGCAGACTTCTTTTTCTTTTTTCCAAATTTAACATTAATTTCCTTCTGGTGTTCATAAATTTCTTCTCCAGTTAAGGCCTTCGGAGCAATTTCATTCTGCTGTAATCCATTACAAGCTTTTTTCAATCTACGATACGAGTGATTACGTTTGAGAAATCTCTAATGCCCAAGGTAAACAGTCTTCCTTCCATGTTGTAGTTGATAGTACCACATGCCTTCTTCACATATAGGACACGCTTTATGCCTCTTAACATTATACCCAAACAAGTTTCTGCAAGCTGAAAAGTCACTGATGGAGCAAAACAACATGGCACGCAACTTGAAATATTCAGGGGAGTACCCGTCAAACACATCAATGCCTTCCTCCCACAATATTTTCAAGTCTTCAACCAAGGTAGTCAAATAAACATCTATGTCATTTCCTGGCTGTTGTGGTCCTAAAATCATAATAGATAACATAATGTATTTGCGCTTCATGCATAACTAAGGAGATAGATTGTAAATTACACAAAGAACAGGCCATGAACTAAGTTTACTGCTTAAGCTACCATGTGGATTCATTCCATCCGTAGGAAGTGTTGGAACCTAAACGATTGAGAAGTTTAGACCCTCATTAATTTTGATGATAACAAAATATTCACAAGAGAACAATTTATGTTCTAACAATTCTTGAAGTGTGCAGATACTAATATTACATACATTTCTAAGCCACTTAAACAAGAAGAAAGAAGCTCTCAAGAGAAGGATACACTCCATGTGTCAGCATCCGGCTTATCCTAGTATTCTGTCTTCGTGAGCGTTTGGAATTAACCTTTTGTGACACTAGTCTTATCCATTTGCTATAAGCGTCCGATCTTCTATTCTGAGCGAGCGTCTGAACTTCATTTTATATCACGTGTTGGTCACGTAATTGCTCTTACTCTCAGAAGGTTCTGGAACGGGTTTCGAATTTGATCTTATGTGCCAAAATTGTTGTACGAGGTATCAAAGGTGACACCTTTAGCTACAAGACAAAAATCGTACAAGCAATTGTGAAAAGCAAGGTAGTACGAAAACGGTAATATGTACTACTGAGATATTCTCTGGAAAGGAAGAAAGAGACAGCTTTTTGAAATCACCTCACTCAATGGAAAGGAGCCATTTTTACTGTAACGGTAATATCCTTTAGAACTCCTATAAATACCCCAAGGTATCCATTGAAGAAACTGCCGAATTTTGAAACTGCCGAAAACTGTACAAGAGAATATTGCTTCATTTACTGAGAACAAGCTCTGTTGCTATACGCTAAAAAGAGTCAATACTCTGAAAGCACTGCTTCTGTGAGCAATCAAGTTTCGAGCCAAGTCTCTGGACTACAAGAACTGAACTCAGCGTCCGACACTTTCTTTTAGAAAGCATTTCTATATTGAGCTTAATTTTTATCCTCTCTGTGAGAGTTATTCATACTTGTATTCAATTTAACTTGTAAAAGTTGTTTTGGCCTAGTTAAGGCTAATCCCTCAAAGGCTCGACTGTACTGAGTCGTTTTGAGAAGTTGAGAGTATTGTCAAGATTGTGACAGAAGAATACTCTTGAGGAAATTGTAATCAGACTGATTATAGTGGAAAATCCTTCAGGAACGAAGGGACTAGACGTAGCTACCAGTTTGGTAGTGAACTAGTATAAATCTCTGTGTCTCTTGATTTACTGCTTTCTATTTATCTTTATCCTGCTGTGTTAAAAACAAGTTTTCTCAAACTGCTTTTCCAGCGTCTGGTTTATTTCCAGTATCCGTTTAACAAACTGTTTTGAAAAACCTGCGTTCTAAGTGTTTTTAACTTAAAGCTTGCAAAAAGTTTTCAACACAATTCAACCCCCCTTCTTGTGTTCACGTTTAGTTGGTACCAGAGCTCGGCCTCTTGGTTGAGCACTTAACAGTGTTAAGAGTAAAGATCCTACTGTGAACATGTCTGTTGAAGGTGGTCATATGAACCGTCCTCCTCTATTCAATGGAGAAAAATTTGATTACTGGAAAGATAATATGAAAGCATTCCTTGAGGCACAAAATCTTGATTTACGGGATATAGTTGAAAGTGGATACATTTCTCCCGCTAATGCCCTTGGTGTTGCAATACCTAGGGAAAACTGGACTGATGATCAGAAAAAGAGATATCAAACCAATCAGAAGGCTAGATTTATTCTCATCTGTGCTATGACAGAAAGTGAATATGATAAATGTGGCAAATTTGATACTGCCAAAGAAATATGGGATTCTCTTGTTTTGTCTTATGAGGGTTCTGCCCAAGTAAGAGAAACAAAGGCCAGCATGATGGTTCGCCAGTACGAGCTATTCAAAATGGAAGATGGAGAAAACATTGAAACTATGTTTGGAAGGTTCCAAACACTTGTTCATGGGTTGCAGGCCCTTGGAAAAAGTTATACCACACCTGACCATGTGAGAAATATCTTGAGAAGTTTGACTAAGCAGTGGAGACCCAAAGTCACTGCTATTCAAGAAGCAAAAGATCTAAATGTCTTTCGGCTTGAAGATCTTATGAGTTCTTTGAAAGCTCGTGAACTTGAGCTAAATGAAGAAGAACCTACTAAGAAGAGTAAGTCTATTGCTTTAAGAGTTAATCAACATAAACCTAGTACTTATAAAGCTTTTCAGGCTGAAGAAGAAGAATCAGATGATGAAGCTTTAGAAGGAGATTATGATGGATCAGATGATGAGCTAGCTTTCATATCTAAGAAGATCCAGAGAATGTGGAAGAAAAGAAACTTCAGAAGGAGGTTTCAGAAGAAAGATACAAAGGACAAGAAGGAAAGCAAAGACAAGGACAAAGCCCAAGTCATTTGCTATGAATGTAAGAAGCCTGGACATTTCAAGTCCGAGTGTCCTAATCTTAAGGAAAAGCCCACAAGAAGCTCCTTCAAGAAAAAGAAGAAAGGTCTTATGGCAACATGGAAAGATCTTGACTTATCCTCCTCTGAGGAAGATAAAGAAAAAGAAGCTCACATTGCCCTCATGGCAGACACTGATCTTGATTCAGAAGAAGAAGTTGAAGAGGTAATAATATATGACTCTTATTCTGAACTTCAACTGGCTTTTGATGATTTGTTAAAGGATTATGCCACTCTTTCTATTGAGTATAAGAATTTGAAAAAGAAATTTTCAAAACTATCACAAGATTTTCATTCTTTACACAGTGAAAACTCTGTACTCAATGAAGAGAACCGTGGCGAAAATCAGCGTCTGGTGGATAACCAGCGTCTGGAAGCCAACAAGCAACCAGAAGCTGAGAGCTCTCAAGTTAAAAGCTCTGTAGTTACAGGCAATCCTAATTGCAAATCAAATGACTATGAACATGCATTTCAAAAGTTTCTTGCAGAGAGTGTAACTCGAAGCAAGCAAGCTTCTATGATTTGGGGTGTCAGTAAAACGACAACTCATGGTCTTGGTTATATATCAGATGAACCTCTTTTAATCATAGTAAATGTTTGTATTGTACTTACTGCAATAAATCTGGTCATTTGAAAAGTGCATGTAATGTGTTTACAACTAAGAAGGACAAGCATCCTTCAAGAACTAACAAGAAAGGACCCAAAAAGATATGGGTACCTAAAGATAAAATAGTCTATGTTGCAGACTTGCTTAGCAACAAAGTCAACACACCTATCTTGGTACTTAGACAGTGGATGCTCGCGTCACATGACGGGAGAAAAGCATATGATCCAAGAACTAAGACGTAGAAAAGCTGGATTCGTTGGTTTCGGAGGAAACCAGAAAGGTAAAATAGTTGGAATTGGTCGCATAGGTAAAAGCTCTCTTCCTTCTATTGATAATGTTTTATATGTTAAAGGACTGAAACATAATCTACTGAGCATAAGTCAATTATGTGACAGTGGTTATAATGTTGTCTTTACAGAAAATGGGTGTTCAGTAAAAAGCAAAAATGATGGATCTATATTCTTTATAGCAAAGAGGAAACAAAACATTTATAAAGTTGATCTTTCTGAACTTGCAAAACAAGATGTCAAGTGTCTTATGTCTGTTGAAGATGAGCAATGGATTTGGCACAAAAGATTGGGTCATGCAAATTTGAGGTTAATCTCAAAATTAAACAAGCACAATCTTGTTAGAGGCTTACCAAATCTTAAGTTCCAATCTGATGCCTTGTGTGAGGCTTGTCAAAGAGGAAAACAAGTTAAAACTTCTTTTCATTTAAAAAATGTTGTTTTAACCTCGAGACCACTTGAACTTTTACATCTTGATCTTTTTGGTCCCACAAGGACAGCCTCTCTAACTGGGAAAAAATATGGATTAGTCATTGTTGATGATTTTACTAGATGGACATGGGTTAAATTCCTTGCCCACAAGGATGAGTCTTTTAAGGTATTTACTGTTTTCTGCAAATCAGTTCAAAATGAAAAAGGCATCTGTATTTCTTCTATTAGAAGTGATCATGGGGGAGAATTTGAAAATGAGAACTTTCAAAAATTTTGTGAAGAAAATGGCATCTCCCACAATTTCTCCTCTCCTAGAACACCTCAACAAAATGGTGTTGTAGAAAGGAAAAATAGGTCCCTCCAGGAAATGGCCAGGACCATGATCAATGAAGCTGATATTGCGAAACATTTTTGGGCAGAAGCAGTTAACACTACTTGTTATATTCAAAATAGAATTTTTATAAGACCTATTTTGAGTAAGACTCCTTATGAATTGTGGAAAGGTAGAAAACTAAACATTTCTTACTTTCATCCTTTTGGTTGTATTTGTTATATCTTGAATACTAAAGATCAGCTTGGTAAGTTTGATTCCAAGGCTGACAAAGAAATCTTTTTGGAATATTATGAAAGATCTAATGCTTTTAGAATATACAACAAAGAAACTTTGACAGTTGAAGAGTCCATTCATGTCAAGTTTGATGATTAGAAGCCTGACACTGCTATGTCAGAGCTAGATGAGTTATTTTCAGAATTAAACCTCGGTGACAAGTCAGACGGTGAACATGCATCTTCATCATCCGGTGGTGATAAGACGAAGAATTCTACTCAAGCAGAAGCTGAAGCAAGAAAAAGCTGGAAGTACAAAACCAATCATCCAAAAGATCAAATCATAGGAGAACCTGGTGATAAAGTTCGGACCAGATCCTCTTTCAAGGATCATGCTGATTTTGTACTTCTCTACGAGATGGAACCTAAGGCGATTGATCAAGCTTTGGAAGATGAAGGGTGGATTCTAGCAATGCAAGATGAAATGAATCAGTTCCAAAGAAATGATGTATGGAAGCTAGTCACTCTACCAGAAGATAAGCAAGCTATTGGTACTAAATGGGTATTTAGAAATAAGCTTGATGAAGATGGTAAAGGTGTGAGAAATAAAGCAAGATTAGTTGCTCAAGGTTACTCACAAGAAGAAGGTATTGATTTCATCAAACTTTTGCACTTTTTTGTTGCAAGACTTGAAAGCTATTCGCATTTTACTTTCATTTGCAGCACATCATGGGATAACATTATATCAAATGGATGTGAAAAGTGCTTTTCTAAATGGTTTTATAACTGAGGAAGTTTATGTTAAACAACCTCCTGGTTTTGAAGATATTGAATTTCCAGAACATGTTTTTAAACATAAAAAGGC
The DNA here is from genome assembly GCA_037113605.1 of Calophaca sinica. NCBI lineage: Eukaryota > Viridiplantae > Streptophyta > Magnoliopsida > Fabales > Fabaceae > Calophaca > Calophaca sinica. The sequence continues at coordinate 55,229,478 of CM073732.1, read as the reverse complement.
ACTATATGGTCTTAAGCAAGCTCCCAGAGCATGGTATGATAGACTAAGTTCTTTTTTAATGAAAAATGGATTTACAAGAGGTTTAGTTGACACTACTCTTTACAGAAAATCTTCTAACAAGCATTTCATACTTGTTCAAATCTATGTTAATGATATCATTTTTTGAGCCACTAATGAAAGCCTTTGCAAAGAATTTTCTAAGCTTATGCAGGCTGAATTTGAGATGAGCATGATGGGTGAATTAAAGTTTTTCCTTGGTATACAAATCAAGCAATGCAGTGATGGTATCTATATACATCAAAGCAAATATATCAAAGAATTATTAAAGAAATTCAAGATGCTGGATTGCAAGCCTATGTGTACACCTATGCATCCTACTTGCACTCTTAATAAAGATGAAATTGGTAAGAAGGTAGATCAGAAAATGTACAGAGGTATGATTGGATCTCTACTTTATCTTACGGCTTCAAGACCTGACATTATGTTAGCGTGCACTGTGCTAGATTTCAATCGGATCCTAGAGAATCACACCTAAGTCTTTGTTAAAAGAATATTCAGATATTTGCAAGGAACTACTAATCTTGGTTTGCTTTATAAGAAATCAAAAGATTACAAATTAGTAGGTTTACGTGATCTTGACTTTGCTTTGGAGATCGAATTGAAAGAAAAAGCACAAGTGGAGGCTGCCAATTCCTTGGAGCAAATCTTGTATCTTAGTCAAGCAAAAGGCAAAACACAATTGCACTCTCAACGGCGTAAGTAGTATATTTCAAAGAACAAGTTGCGATTCTCAATTTCTGTGGATGAAGTATCAACTTGAAGACTACTTGATAAAAGAGAGTAACATTCCTATCTTACGTGATAATACATCGCCATATGTCTTACTAAAAATCCTATATTGCATTCTAGAGCAAAGCACATTGAGATTAAACATCATTTTATAAGAGACTATCTTCAAGGGTATTCTAGAAATAAAATTTGTAGACACCGATCATCGGTGGTGACATATTTACAAAACCCTTCATGAAGATAGATTCAATTTTATAAGAAGAAATTTAAACTTTCATCTTATAGAAGAATGATTAATCTCAGCGTCTGAAAATAAACAAAATCTCAGCATCTGATATGACATAAGCATGTATGTGCATTAGCATCTTATTTGTCATATGCATCATAACTCATCATCCGGTGAATTGGTTGTGTGCGTCCGAGTACACCCACACGTTTCACACGTGTTAAGGACTCAAGCGTCTCATCATATCTACTGAGTCATGATTATTTACGTTTTCAATAAAATCTTTTACTTTGGCGCCTGCATTTAATGAAAAAGCGAATCTTTATTTTCTTTTCTTTTTGATTTAATTTTTATGTGGAAATACGAAGCGATATTTTGAAAAGTAACTGTACCAATTACAAAACCTTTCCACTACTCATTCTTTTTCGCTCCACAATCACTCTCTCTGTTTTCAGTCTGAAAAACAGTTTTCCTTCTCTTCTCTTTTCTTCGTGACTGTCCTAAAACCCTAAGCCTGCATCTCTCTATCTCTCAACTGCAATCATGTCTGGTGTAACAACCTCTGAGTATACTGCCATTTACGACACCATGGCTGAAGGAAAAGTCTTGCTGGAAAATCGGGTTGATTTAGAGAACTTTAAACTCTATGGCTTCGACTTCTACAGTGGTTTCAAGGCAATGGGTTGGGAACACTACTTCTTTTGGAAACAAGTTGAGGTTCTAGTTACTACTATTAAGGAATTTTGGGGTAATGCTCGTTTACACCAATGTGGTATTTTTGAAGGAACTGTGAGAGGTTACAAGTTCGTTTTTACCGTTTCCAACATCTCTGAAATCACTGGTTGTCCCTGTGAAGGTATCGTTTACTACACAGATTGGGCTGATGCATTTCATGGCCTTGAGAAGGTCAATGAGGATTTGTTTGAGAACTATAAACAGTTGAAAGAATCTGGTGAAACTCCTCTTTGCAAAGAATTTGAAGAGTCATTCTGAGTTCTTCACAAGATAATCACCAAGAGTGTCCGTTGAAGGTGGCTCTAGTGACATAGTCAACTATGAACAGTTCATAATGAGGCACTACATGGCTGGTAACAAGGTAAACCTCGCCAAGATTGATTTACAACAACCTGATTAATGCCTTTGGTTAATTCGAGGAAAGGAGTTCTTGACAAGAAAAACACCTACAAGTGCATTCCTTATGGTGTTCTCGCTTCACTAAGATGATGACCAAGAATGCAGTTGTAAACAAGTCGATCGCTTTGCCAGATCAAGTAAAGGTGAAGTATTTTGGCACTGAAAGTGTTGTGATTCCTGACACCTTCGGAGTTAACAGCTTGGTCAGAATGAAATTGATCACTGGTGAACAAATGAAGAAGGTGAAAAGGGAACAGGGAATAGAATCTGGTCCCTCTCTCAAAGAAGTCTACTTTTGACAAAACCACCGTAAGTTCTCAGAATCGGTGTGAAAAGGACTTGGTCCCTGACGGACATCAAGAGATTGGTCAGCGATGCGAACTTGACCCTAAGGTATCAATCCTACCGATGATTACGTATCTATTTTTGAAAGCCCGATAATACCATTCTCGCTCCACCCATATACATTTGCACACCCATCAACCATTCAAACCCGTGCACAGAAAACCAGAAACACAACCACCTCTATAGCCCTCAAACAACCTACCCAAACACAGACCAATACACTCACCATCTCCTCACCTCAAACTTCCACATATACCTCCCTCACTTCATACATTTCCAAACTTCATTCTCATCCTTTTAACATCCTTATCAAAGTCCTTCCATTTAATCCTTTCAAACCCTACATCCCTCCCAAGTACAATATCATAGTAGTAACACCAAAAACTACTGCCCTAATTCCTAAGAAACCTGTCCCTCTTGTCATTAGAACAAAATTTGTCAGATATGAGTCATATAACTCTATCTACAATCACCCATCTGTATGGCACTTGAAGACCTTCACTTCCGGAGTTTCAAGACTGGAGATACCTCCTCCAATGAATGTTGTCTTCAAGGATGGAAAAGACAATGTTGAGATGTCTTTCAAAGGAAGGCTGAGACCCAAACCAAACAGCAGGGCTATCCCCTTTTCTGTTGATATACCAAGGTTCCTACCCCAGAATGAACCTCTTACATTAGAGGAATGTGGTAGATGGATTACAGAAGCTGAAGCCTGTATGATGGCTCATTGCTATGAGCAGAAAAAGCTTGAAGTCATTGGACACTATAGAGACCCATCATCTGTCTCTATAAAGATTGTTCCAGATAGGCAAAGGTGGTTACCTTGGTCTATTCCTGGAAAAAGAAAGGAAGCTGCACCTGGCAAAATGCCATTCAGTAAGATAGGGCCTCAGGAATATGAGAAAGCGCCCAGAGACTACAAGGTCAAGGAGTTTACCCAGCTTCCGATAAAGAAAATCTCTGAAGATCATGCCAGAAGATATTATCTAAGTGCTCTGAAGAAAGATCAATGGAGAACTGGATCCTCCAACTGCTGCAATGCAGAGAAGGCCACTATTCCAACAGTTGGCACAATCAGTGAGTGCGACATCAATCTTAGAACAGTCTACTTCGATGATATGTTCGGATGCTCGATGTCAGGCCTTTGACCGCATGAAGATTTATGACCAATGGGCTCTTTTGTGACCAAGCACTTCGACATTGGATTTAATTGGAGTCAATGGTCCGAGTCTTGGAAAGCCAAAGCTATGTTACCATACCTCGTCCCCTAGTGCTAGAAGAAGATGACAGGAAAATCAGCAAAGAATTTACAGCGAGAAAATGAAGCACTCTCCTTCACTTGTGAAGCCTTGAGTGTCTTTATCAGAAGTTTATGGGGAGAAGAAGCTGGAAATAGATTTGATGCTTTCACTGCTGATGTTGTTCTTCACAGAGAAATCATCTTCATGAATATGCTGTATCCAGAAGATGTGAAGTATCAATGGGAAATTCAAACAGCATCTGAGCTCAGAAAACTTGGAAATTTCTTCAAATGGTCTATACCAAATGACGCATTCTTTCTAAGAGCTCAAAGGAAGAAGGAATTGAGACTTAAGCTATCTAACTGGGTGCTAGCAGAGCATCAGAAGATGAAACCTGCACCCGTACCAGAAGTTGGATCTTCTACTTCTGCAGTTGAGATGGTCACTATTCCCAAAGCAGAATTTGAAGAGATGAAGGCCACCAACATGAAAGTCACTCAGCTGGAGACTGCTCTGAAATTACTTTATGAACGTCTCAACATCCCTCCACCACCTCTTCCAAACCCTTAAACTTTGTTTTGCTTTATATTTTTTTTGGTACTAAGTGTTATTTCTTATTTTTGGTTGATACACTCATATATATATACACTATGTTTGCTCTTATTATCTGACTTATATTCAATTTTTTCTAAGTCTTATTTTGACTATGATGTGTTTTTACACTCTTTTTGTCTGATGACAAAAGGGGGAGTAAAAGAAAGGTATGATGAACAAAGAAAGGTATGATGAACACGTGAAAATCTGACTAACTCACCGTCCGATGTTCACATTTCGATGAATACGCCGGAACTGAAGTATCATGCATAGCATTTCATACATAGCATTTGTGTGATTATTTATTAATGCGCTAATATTCTTTGTCAAATAAATTTGGTACTAATGCTCTTTAATAATAAATAAATTTGGTACAAATTGATTAAATCAATCTTTCTGATCAGCATCCGATTTTACTCTGATACATCTACGTATTTTATTTTGAGATCACTTAATTGAATTTGGTCATCAACTATCGCCTAAATTAGAATTATCTTATATATCAAAATTGTTAAATTCAGGGGGAGACCCTTGATGTTATTTTGAAACTAAATTGTTCATCAACCTTAGATATTTGTCATCATCAAAAAGGGGGAAATTGTTGGAACCTAAACGATTGAGAAGTTTAGACCCTCATTAATTTTGATGATAACAAAATATTCACAAGAGAACAATTTATGTTCTAACAATTCTTGAAGTGTGCAGATACTAATATTACATACATTTCTAAGCCACTTAAACAAGAAGAAAGAAGCTCTCAAGAGAAGGATACACTCCATGTGTCAGCATCCGGCTCATCCTAGTATTCTGTCTTGGTGAGCTTCTGGAATTAACCTTTTGTGACACTAGTCTTATCCATTTGCTATGAGCGTCCGATCTTCCATTCTGAGCGAGCGTCTGAACTTCATTTTATATCACGTGTTGGTCACGTAATTGCTCTTACTCTCAGAAGGTTCTGGAACGGATTTCGAATTTGATCTTATGCGCCAAAATTGTTGTACGAGGTATCAAAGGTGACACCTTTAGCTACAAGACAAAAATCGTACAAGCAATTGTGAAAAGCAAGGTAGTACGAAAACGGTAATATGTACTACTGAGATATTCTCTGGAAAGGAAGAAAGAGCGACTTTTTGAAATCACCTCACTCAATGGAAAGGAGCCATTTTCTTTATGTGGTAATATCCTTTAGAACTCCTATAAATACCCCAAGGTATCCATAGAAGAAACTGCCGAATTTTGAAACTGCCGAAAACTGTACAAGAGAATATTGCTTCATTTACTGAGAACAAGCTTTGTTGCTATACACTAAAAAGAGTCAATACTCTGAAAGAACTGCTTCTGTGAGCAATCAAGTTTCGAGCCAAGTCTCTGGACTACAAGAACTGAACTCAGCGTCCGACACTTTCTTTTAGAAAGAATTTCTATATTGAGCTTAATTTTTATCCTCTCTGTGAGAGTTATTTATACTTGTATTCAATTTAGCTTGTAAAAGTTGTTTTGGCCTAGTTAAGGCTGTTCCCTCAAAGGCTAGACTGTACTGAGTCGTTTTGAGAAGTTGAGAGTATTGTCAAGATTGTGACAGAAGAATACTCTCGAGGAAATTGTAATCAGACTGATTATAGTGGAAAATCCTTCAGGAACGAAGGGACTAGACGTAGCTACCAATTTGGTAGTGAACTAGTATAAATCTCCGTGTCTCTTGATTTACTGCTTTCTATTTATCTTTATCCTGCTGTGTTAAAAACAAGTTTTCTCAAACTGCTTTTCCAGCGTCTGGTTTATTTCCAGCATCCGTTTAACAAACTGTTTTGAAAAACCTATGTTCTAAGTGTTTTTAACTTAAAACTTGCGAAAAGTTTTCAACACAATTCAACCCCCCTTCTTGTGTTCACGTTCAGGAAGTCCAATCCTAAGGTTTCTTGGCTCATTGCTGAAATCTGGAAACAAAGAATTAACTTTCTTCCATTGTAAAGAATCAGCCGGATGGCAAATCTGTTCATCACATTTCCTGTCATCTGCATGCCATTTAATGTTCTTTGCGTCATTTACATTGGCGAGCAATCGCTTAAACGTAGGAATTATTGGAAGATACCATAACGCCTTTGTAGGAGGACCCTTTGTGCTGACCTCACAACTATCATCACCATCCTTCTTTTTGTACCGTGTTGTATTGCACGTTGGGCACTTATGCAACTCTTCAAACTCGTTCCGGTACAATATGAAATCATTAGGACATGCGTGTATTTTCTTATACTCCACACCCATCGGACACAATATCTTCTTCGCCTTATAGTTATCGTTCGGCAATGTGTTACCTTCTAGAAGCTTGTCCTTCAACAACTCAAGCAATTGAGTGAAGCTTTTATCAGTCGACTTATTTATCGCCTTCAGATTGAACAATCTCGACATCGCTAACAACCATGTGAAATTGGTGCACCCCGGATACAAAGGCTCTTCCTTGTCACTGCATAGAGTATCACACACATGTGCTCTATTCGATCGTCCATGTCAACATCAACTTTCTCTCTTTGGGACACTCTTGCCTTGTGTAACACTTCACCATGCCTTGTCCATGTCGTATAACCCTTGCAAATCCTATCAACACGAAGATGATCGCGTATTTCGTCAACTTTTAGTGGTTTCAGATTTAAACATTTAACACAAGGACGGTAAAACCTTCCATTACTATTTGGAAGATTTTTTTGAGCAAATTCCAGAAACTCTTCCACTCCATTCTCATACTCATCACTCATGCGATTTTTTTCATCAAACTACGATCCATACCTACGTTCTGAAATAATTAACCAACCTCTTCAAATCCCATATTTAGACATAAAGTTGAAGAATATATATATATATATATATATATATATATATATACATACATACATACATATATATATTTGACATGCGATCTCCATATATTTGGTATGAACCTATCCCATTCGAGAAGAAATATTTTCTTTAGTTGGTTAATAGATAATCCTTAAATCTTATATTTTATACCTAACGAAATTTTGGCAATATTTCTCATTAGTCTCCAAGTACACAACTCGAAAGTGGTGACATCCACCACGATCAAACATGCACCCAAAGACAATAGGAAATGTGGCGAACCAAAATTTCACCAAGTATTAGATATAAGATTTGAACGTGAACACAAGAAGGGGGGCTTGAATTGTGTTGAAAACTTTTCGCAAACTTTAAGTTAAAAACACTTAGAACACAGGTTTTTCAAAACAGTTTGTTAAACGGACGTTGGAAATAAACCGGACGCTGGAAAAGCAGTTTGTGAAAACTTGTTTTTAACACAGTAAGATAAAGATAAATATAAAACAGTAAAGCAGTAAAGCAAGAGACACAGAGATTTATACTAGTTCACTTCCAAACTGGTAGCTACGTCTAGTTCCTTCGTTCCTGAAGGATTTTCCACTATAATCAAACTGATTATAATTTCCTCAAGAGTATTTTACTGTCACAAGCTTGACAATACTCTCAACTTCTCAAAACAACTCAGTACAGTCGAGCCTTTGAGGGAACAGCCTTAACTAGGCCAAAACAATTTTTACAAGTTAAGTTGAATACAAGTATAAATAACTCTCACAGAGAGGATAAAAATTAAGCTCAATATAGAAATGCTTTCTAAAAGAAAGTGTCGGACGCTGAGTTCAGTTCTTGTAGTCCAGAGACTTGGCTCGAAACTTGATTGCTCACAGAAGCAGTGCTTTCAGAGTATTGACTCTTTGTAGTGTATAGCAACAGTGCTTGTTCTCAGTAAATGAAGCAATATTCTCTTGTAAAGTTTCGGCAGTTTCTTCAATGGATACCTTGGGGTATTTATAGGAGTTCTAAAGGATATTACCGTTACAGTAAAAATGGCTCCTTTCCATTGAGTGAGGTGATTTCAAAAAGCTGTCTCTTTCTTCCTTTCCAGAGAATATCTCAGTAGTACACATTACCGTTTTCGTACTACCTTGCTTTTCACAATTGCTTGTACGATTTTTGTCTTGTAGCTAAAGGTGTCACCTTTGATACCTCGTACAATAATTTTGGTGCATAAGATCAAATTCGAAATCCGTTCCAGATGCTTCTGAGAGGAAGAGTAACAACGTGACCATCACGTGATATAAAATGAAGTTCAGACGCTCGCTCAGAACGGAAGATAGGACGCTCATAGCAAATGGATAAGACTAGTGTCACAAAAAGATAATTCCAGACGCTCACGAAGACAGTTTACTAAGATGAGCCGGATGCTGACACATGGAGTGTATCCTTCTCTTGAGAGCTTCTTCCTTCTTGTTTAAGTGGCTTAGAAATATATGTAATATTAGTATCTGCACACTTCAAGAATTGTTAGAACATAAATTGTTCTCTTGTGAATATTTTGTTATCATCAAAATTAATGAGGGACTAAACTTCGCAATCGTTTAGGTTCCAACAATCTCCCCCTTTTTTATGATGACAAATATCTAAGGTTGATGAACAATTTAGTTTCAAAATGACATCAAGGGTCCCCCCCTGAATTTAACTATTTTGATATATAAGATAATTCTTGTATTAAGGCGATAGTTGATAAACAAATTCAATTAAGTGATCGCAAAACAAATACGTAGATGTATCAGAGTAAGATCGGATGCTGATCAAAAAGATTGATTTAATCAAATTGTATCAAATATATTGATCATTATAAGAGCACTAGTACCAAATTTATTTATCATTATATGAGCACTAGATCAATGAATATTAGTGCATTAATAAATAACCACACAAATGCTATGTATGAAATGCTATGCATGATACTTCAGTTCCAGCGTATTCATCGGATGATGGGTTAGTCAGATTTTCACGTGTTCATCATACCTTTCTTTTACTCCCCCTTTTGTCATCAGACAAAAAGAGTGTAAAAACACATCATAGTCAAAATAAGACTTAGAAAAATTTGAATATAAGTCAGATAATTAGAGCAAAAATAGTGTATATATATAAGTGTATCAACCAAAATAAGAAATATCACTTAGTACCAAAAAAAAATTTAAAGCAAAACAAAGTTTAAGGGTTTGGAAGAGGTGGTGGAGGGATGTTGAGACGTTCATATAGTAATTTCAGAGCAGTCTCCAGCTGAGTGACTTTCATGTTTGTGGCCTTCATTTCTTCAAACTCTGCTTTGGGAATGGTGACCATCTCAACTGCATGAGTAGAAGTAGAAGGTCCAACTTCTGGTACGGGTGCAGGTTTCATCTTCTGATGCTCTGCTAGCGCCCAGTTGGATAGCGTCAGTCTCAATTCCTTCTTCCGTTGAGCTCTTAGAAAAAATGCATCATTTGGTATAGACCATTTGAAGAAATTTCCATGTTTTCTGAGCTCAGATTCTGTTTGAATTTCCCATTGATACTTCACATCTTCTGGATACAGCATATTCATGAAGATGATTTCTCTATGTAGAACAACATCAGCAGTGAAAGAATCAAACCTATTTCCAGCTTCTTCTCCCCATATACTTCTGATAAAGACACTTAATGCTTCACTAGCGTAAGAAAGTGCTTCATTTTCTGCCAGGTATATTCTTCGCAGATTTTCCCTGTCATCTTTTTCTAGCATTAGGGGACGAGGTATGGTAACATAGCTTTGGCTTTCCAAGACTCAGACCATTGACTCCAAGTAAATCCAATGTCGAAGTGCTTGGTCACAGCAGCCCATTGGTCATATATCTTCATGCAGTCAAAAGGCCTGATTACTGAGCATCTGAACATATCATCGAAGTAGATTGTTCTAAGATTGATGTCAGTAATTTTGCTGATTGTGCCAACTGTTGGAATAGTGGCCTTCTCGGCATTGCAGCAGTTTGAGGAGCCAGTTCTCCATTCATCTTCCTTCAGAGAATTCAGGTAAAACCTTCTGGCATGATCCTCAGAGATCTTGGCAATCGGAAGCTTAGAGAATTCCTTAAAGTTGTACTTTTTAGGTGCCTTCTCATATTCCTTTAGCCCGATCTTGCTGAACGGCTGCTTGCCCGGAGCAGGTTCTTTCCTTTTCCCAGGGACAGACCAAGGTAGCCATCTGCATGCATGCGGTACAATCTTCTTGAAATGTAAGAAGGATCCTGTCTTTGTCGATTACTTCAATCTTCTTCATCTCAAGACAGTGTGCCATGAAGGCAGCTTCTTCATCTGTGATCCACCTTCCGCATTCTTCCAACGTGAGTGGTTCAGATTGTGGTAGGGATCTAGGAAGATCAACAGAGAAGGGAATTTCTCTGCTACCAGATGCTGGTCTCAATCTTCCTTTAAATGACATCTGAAAGTGGTCTTCCCCATCCTTGAAGGTAGCACTTATTGGAGAGGCAATCTCCAATCTGGCACTCAGAGGTGAAGGTTTTCAAATGCCATGTGGAGGGACGATTGTAGATGCTATGATATATCTCATACTTAACAAACTGTGGTTTGTATGAGATATTCTTCCTTCCACCAGCGTCTGTAGGTTTAAGGGTAATGGTGAGTAAGGTGGGAGTGGTTTTGGTGATTTTGTAGGTTTTAGGTGTGTGGGGTTTGAAGGGATTAATGGGGGGGTATTTTGAATAATAGATTAAAGGGATGAGAGTGAAGTTTGGAGATATATGTAGTCAGTGAAGTATTTGAGGAAATTTGTGGTATGTCAAGGTTGAGTGTAGTGGATGATGGTTGGGTAGGTTTAGAGAGGGTAGAGGTTTGTTGGAGGCTCATTCTGGTTTTCCTGGTTTGTGTTTGTGGTTGTGAAACAGACAAAGGTGGTGCAGGAATAACATCATGAGCATCAAACACAGATACTGATTCATCAGCAGTAAAATCAAGTACCTTTGGGTCAACTTCTGATGGCTTGACCAATCTTCTTTTGGACCCTCTGGTGACAACAACAGCAGGAGGAAGAGGAGGGATTTGCTTCCCTTGACCGGATGCTGAACCATCCTTTTCATTCTTTGGTCTAAATCAAGTTTCTCCAAGACCTTTCTGATGGGAATTCTATCCTCATCTTCTGGTTCTTCAACAGTAGGTGCAGGTGCCACCTTCTGCTTTGTTCTTCTGGTCTCCCTTGAAGGAGATTCAGCAGGTCTTTTCACACCAGTCATCGAGCTTCTGGTGGTTTTCTTTTCAGCTTCTCCTTCCTGTTGCTCTATTTTCACCTTCTTGATCATGGAGCCTGTAATAAGCTGCATCCTGACCAAACTGTTGACTCCAAAGACTTCTGGACGAACAACAGTACCAATACCAAAGTATTTTTCCTTTTCCTCTGTGTTGATGGAGTCAGTCAGCTTCCTTACAATGCCGTCTTTGATCATCATAATGGAGAGAAGAACTCCATATGGGATTATCTTGACGATATTCTTCTTATCAACATTCTTCCTTGAGAAGACAAGGGCATTTATCAGATTGTTGATAATCAACCTTGGCAGATTGATTTTCTTCCCATCGCTTGACCCAGCCTTCAGAATCACACTCTTGGCGATGATTTTGTGCAGTACACGGTAGTGGCTTTTCAAGTCTTTAGCCGTGGGAGAGATCTTCTTCTTCTTCTTCAGTTCACGGTAGTTCTCAAACAGAGCTTCATTGACTCTTTCAAGTCCTCTGTAAGCATCAGCCCAGTTTGAGTGGTAACTGATTCCTTCACACGGACACTTGGTTGTCTGAGCAATAGAGTTGATAGTGAAACGTAGTTTGAATCCTCTGATATAACCTTCTATGATTTTCCCCGGAAGTAAGTATGCACTTCCCCAGAATTCCTTAATAGCGTAGCTCAGTACATCAACTGGTTCCCAGATGAAGTAGTTCTTCCAGCCCAGTTTCTCAAGACCTTCCCCAAAATCAAAACCATATAGTTTAAAGTTTTCGAAATCAACCCGGTTCTCATTCAGAAGTTTTGCCTCAGAGAAGACATTAAAGGCAGTAGTGTATTGTCCAACCTTTCTATCGGCCATTGTAGCAATTGAAGAGAAGCTGATGGAGGTTTTAGGGTTCAAAAACACAGAGAGAGAGAGAAAGAGAGAGATAGAGCACGGTTTTGCAGAAAACGCAGAGTGGAGCAAAAAATGTGGAGTAGTGAGAAAGTTAATAGAGAATGGTACAGTCCTTTTTTCAAAATATCGCTTCTAAAAATTAAATCAAAAAGAAAAGAAAATAAAGATTCGCCTTTTCATTAAATGCAAACGCCAAAAGAAAAGTAAAATCAAGAAAAAGATTTTATCGAAAGACATAAACAATTATGACTCAGTAGATATGATGAGACGCTTAAGTCCTTAACACGTGTGACACGTGTGGGGTGTGCTCGGACGCACGCAATCGATTCACCGGATGATAAGTTATGATGCATATGACAAATAAGATGCACATACACATACATGCTTATGTCATATCAGATGCTGAGAATATGTTTATTTTCAGACGCTGAGATTAATCATTCTTCTATAAGATGAAAGTTTAAATTTCTTCTTATAAAATTGAATCTATCTTCAGCAAGGGGTTTTGTAAATATGTCAGCCCACTGATGATCAGTGTCTACAAATTTTATTTCTAGAATACCCTTCTGAACATAGTCTCTTATAAAATGATGCTTAATCTCAATGTGCTTTGCTCTAGAAAGCAATATAGGATTTTTAGTAAGACATATGGCAGATGTATTATCACAGAAGATAGGAATGTTACTCTCTTTTATCAGGTAATCTTCAAGTTGATATTTCATCCATAGAAGTTGAAGCGCAACTTTCTTTCTTGAGATGTATTAGAACCTGCTGTAGAGAGTGCAATAGTGCTTTGTCTTTTGCTTAACCAAGATACAAGATTAGCTCCAAGGAACTGGGAGCCTCCACTTGTGCTTTTTCTTTCAATTCGGTCTCCAGTAAAGTTAGCATCACAGAAACCTACTAATTTGTAATCTTTTGATTTCTTATAAAGCAAACTAAGATTAGTAGTTCCTTGCAAATATCTGAATATTCTTTTAACAGCACTTAGGTGTGATTCTCTAGGATCTGATTGAAATCTAGCACACAGGCAGACGTTGAACATAATATCAGGTCTTGAAGCTGTAAGATAAAGTAGAGATCCAATCATACCTCTGTACAGTTTCTGATCTACTTTCTGTTAGGTTTTCAAGAGGAATAATTTTAATTTTAATTATAGAAAAATCCTCTTGAGCGGAAAAAACCCTTTACCCATGGATCATGCATTGCTCATGAATCACAAATAATATGATAGTTTGTAGTGTTTACCTCTTGAAGCGTAGAGGAGATCGATCACCAACACCACGATCTTGTAGTGTCTCTACTCAATCCACACGAACGGTAGCTTCGGAATGCGTCTTGCTAGTTGACGGCAACAGGAAGGAGGCACAAAGGTCTAAGAAAACTTAACACTAGGGTTTTGGGGCATTAAGCTTATATGCTCCTTTCCTTTCATTCTATTGCCCTAATGGGCCTCATACAATATGAGCCCATTTCCTTCTTATTTAATTAAATCACTATTTAATTAAATAATTTAATTCCGATTAGACCGTTCTATCGTGTGACCCTATAGGTTCCCATTAAGTTGGCAATAATATTAAATATTAAAATAATATTAAATATTAAATTAATATTAATATATTATAAGCAATGAGCGGCATCTAGCAATGCATCATTGCTACCCAATTAACGGGAAAAAACCGGTGATCCGATTTTAACCTTACCGCGACTAAGGTTACTGTGAAGTCGATGTCCCTTCGTCCATATGTCTTAATTGAACACGAGGCATAAATGCGTCATCCTCGTTAAGTCCAATCATATGTTCCTCGATACCAGAATGAACGTGTAATCACAAGCGGGCCCAATATCATATATTGACCCACTTCCGCGTGGCCACGCATATTTCACGTCTCACTTTATCGAGAGGCCCAAGACATTACTCTGTTATGTAGGAGGGCGAATCCTGTCTACATCACTCGCACCCTCAACATGATTCATTGAAGGCCCAATTACTATCTTTATGATCATCACATTACGGATGACGCGTTTGATAGCATTAAAGCCTACAACTCCACATGTAGGAATCGCGGTGACTTCAAGTCAAAGGACTACTTCACTATGGTCGCCATGAGGCGCCTATGACACTTACATAACTATTATGAAGCGTCCTCATAGTGGAGTCACCCAATATAAATATTACTCTTAATATTTATATCAGTGTGCCGACTTGATATCGCATATCTATGACCCATGAGATGTGGTCATCAGTCTACTCACACAATAGTCTCTATGCATTATTGTCGTCCTAATTAACAATAATACTCGACTACGGACGCTTTAAGAATAACGTTCTATATGTTCAATGGGGTCTCACGATCAAGTCATACTTGATGTTCCATTAAACGAACAGTCTATTCTAAGGACTTTATTATGCTATAAAATAAATAACACAATAAATGAAATGCCTCATATATATATATATATATATATCAAATATATAATCAAAGTCATGACATAAATGATAATCTACTAAAACTAGATTGGCCACTAGGGCTTACACCAACAATCTCCCACTAGCACTAGAGCCAATCGGGCATCAATCTAATACCCATCGATCTAGTGTGAGCATCATGCTTCTGCTGAGCAAGAGGCTTCGTCAGTGGGTCTGCAACATTGTGCAGTGTAGGTACTCTGCATATCTTTACATCTCCTCTATCGATGATCTCTCGAATGAGATGGAAACGCCTAAGTATATGTTTGGATCACTGGTGAGATCTAGGTTCCTTGGCTTGCGCGATTGCTCCATTATTATCACAAAAGAGGTCAATCGGGTCTGAAATGCTAGGAACAATGCCAAGTTCACTAATGAACTTCCTGATCCAAACGGCCTCTTTGGCTGCATTAGAGGCAGCTATATACTCAGCCTCTGTAGTAGAATCGACAAGCTGTCTCTTTGCTTTGAACTCTTCCACTAACACTCAGCCATTTAGGCAAAATACAAACCACGATTGCGATCAGAATCATCCCTGTCGGTTTGGAAGCTAGCATCGGTGTAACCACTTTACAACAAGCTCTTCCTCACCGCCATAAACCAAGAACGAATCCTTAGTCTTTCTCAAGTACTTAAGGATGTTCTTGACAACGTCCAATGGCCTTCACCAGGTCGATTGATATCTACTCATTACGCTTAAAGCATACGAGATATCTGGTCTAGTACACATCACAGCGTACATGATAGAACCAATTACCGAAGCATATGGAACTTTACTCATGCGTTCCCTTTCATCTGATGAGGTAGGGCATTGTCCCTTGGACAAATACACGCCATGCGACATAGGCAAGAAACCTTTCTTGGAATCTTGCATATTAAAGCGCCTAAGCACTTTGTCAACATATGTACTCTGACTAAGGCCGAGTAGCCTCAGTGATCTATCTCTATAGATCCTGATTCCTAGCACATAGGATGCCTCGCCTAAGTCTTTCATCGAGAAACATTTCCCTAACCATGTTTTCACAATTTGCAGTGTAGGGATATCATTTTCGATGAGTAGTATGTCATCCACATACAATACCAGAAAAACAATTATACTCCCACTAACCTTCTTGTAGACACAAGGCTCATCTTCGTTCTTGATGAATCCAAACTGTCTTCTGATTTCATCAAAGCAGATTCCAACTTCTAGAAGCTTGCTTTAATCCATAAATGGACCTTTGCAACTTGCATACCTTTTCAGCATTTTTTGGATCGACAAAACCCTTGGGTTGTGTCATGTACACATCCTCGAGAAGATTCCCATTAAGGAATGCAGTCTTGACATCCATCTGCCAGATCTCATAGTCATGGTATGCAGCAATGGCAAGTAGGATCCGGACGGATTTAAGCATTGCGACTGGGGAGAAGGTTTCATCATAGTCTATTCCATGAATTTGCTTGAACCCTTTCGCCACCAATCGTGCCTTGAAGGTATTCACCTTACCATCCATGTCAATCTTCTTCTTGAAGACCCACTTGCACCCTATGGGTTTTACCCCTTTTGGTGGCTCAACCAAGGTCCATACGGTTGGTGTACATGGACTCCATCTCGCATCCCATGGCCTCTAGCCACTTCTCGGATCTGGGCCAATTACGGCCTCCTGGTAAGTCACCAGGCTCATCTTGATCCATGAGCGACACATCACCTTCTTGAGTTAGGAGAAGTCCATATCTCTCGGGTTGGCGGCGTGGCTCGCTAGACTCTGCAGCGGATCTTGTGCTACTTGAACCATTGGTTGAACCACAACACTTTATGGTACTGGTTCTTGTTCCATTACAGGTGGTTTAGTATTTTGTGGGTCTTGGATTTCTCCAAGTTCTACATTCCTCCCACTGGCTCTTTTAGAGATGTATTCCTTCTCAAGGAACACTCCAGTCCTTGCAACAAACACTTTATCCTTGGAGGTGTTGTAGAAATAGTATCCCTTAGTTTCCTTAGGGTACCCCACAAATATACATTTATCTGATTTAGGTCCAAGTTTATCTGAAATCATACGTTTCACATAAACATGGCAGCCCCAAATCTTTAGAAAGGACATACTGGGTCTTCGGCCCGTCCATATCTCATATGGTGTCTTTTCAACCGCCTTAGATGGAACACGGTTAAGGGTGAAAGCAGTTGTAAGTAAAACATATCACCAGAAAGAGTCATGGAGGTCTGACTGACTCATCATAGATCGAACCATGTCTAACAAGGTACGATTCCTCCTTTCGGATACACCATTCCATTGTGGTGTTCCAGGTGGTGTGAGTTGGGATACTATCCCACACTCCTTCAGATAGTCATCAAACTCCTGGCTTAAGTACTCACCACCACGATCTGATCGTATGGCGTTAATACTCTTACCAAGTTGGTTCTCCACTTCATTCTTGAATTCTTTGAACTTTTCAAAGGTTTCAGACTTGTGTTTCATTAGATACACAAACCCATATCTACGAAATCATCGCAAATGTAGTAACGGCAGTAGGAAAACCACCTCTAGCAATTTTGCTTAGTGGACCACATACATCACTATGTATTAAGCCCAAAAGATCACTAGCCCTTTCACCTTGTCCGATGAGCGGGACCTTGGTCATCTTTCCCAATAAGCAAGATTCGCGATACCTCAAATGATTCATAATCAAATGAGTCCAAGAGTCCATCTTTATGGAGTTTGGAAATACGCTTCTCACCTATATGGCCTAAACAGCGATTGCCAAAGGTATGTCGGGTTCAAATCATTTGGTTTGACCTTTTTCGCATTTATGTTAAAAATAGGCATATCAAGATCAAGGACATAAAGCCCATTACTCATAGGTGCACTAGCGTAGAAAACATCATCCAAATAAAGCGAACAACATTTGTCCTTAATAATAATATTAAAACCTTTCTTGTCCAAACAAGAAATAGAGATAATGTTTCTGCTAATTGCTGGAACAAAATAACAATTATCCAATTCCAAAATAAGCCCAGAGGGTAAAGTCAAAACATAAGACCCTACAGCTAATGCAGCAACCTTTGCTCCATTTCCAACTCGCAGGTCCACTTCGCCCTTGGTCAAAGTCCTACTCCTTCTTAGTCCCTGCACATTAGTACAAATGTGAGAACCACATCCAGTATCTAATACCCATGATCTTTGAAGTAGATAAATTAACCTCAATAACATAAATACCTGAAGTGGAAGTCTCACTTCCTTTCTTCTTCTTGCACTCTTCTAGGTATTTTGGGCCAGTTCCTCTTCCAATGTCCGGGTTTTCCACAATGGAAGCGAAGCATCCTTAGCAACCCGCCTTTGCGGCTTCGGCTAGAAGAACTTTGCTTGAACTGCTTCTTGCCCTTGTCCTTTGTAGCCCAAGCGGGCCTTTTGCCCTTCCCTTTCGAGTTGACCATCATAATGGCCTTTCCCTTTCCCTTGTTAATATTTTGCTCGGCGATTCTCAACATACCGCAAGCTCGCAGCGGTTTAGCAAAATCGTTCATGTTATCTTGCATGACGAAATGGCTAAAGTTATCCGGCAACGATTGCGAGGATAAGGTCCGTTGCGACTCTGAGGCCCAAAGGAAATCCCGACCTCTCGAGACTCTCAATGTACCCAATCATCTTAAGTACATGAGGCCCTGCGGGTTTCCTTCACCCGACTGCAATGGAAAAGGGCCTGGAGGTGTCAAATCTCTCTGCCTAGCTTGCCCTTGAAAAAGCATCTTGAGGTGTTCGATCATATCGAACGCCTCCATGTTCTCGTGTTGCCTTTGCAACTCCAAAGTCATGGTAGCTAGCATGAGACATCCAACATCTATGGCGTCGTTGAGGTGCTTCTGGTAAGCATCCTTCTCAGCCTTAGGGGCAGTAGCAGCGGGTGCCTCAGGCACTGGCTCATCAAGTGCATACAACTTCCTCTCTTGCTTGAGAACAATTCTCAAGTTTCGCTGCCAGTCGAGAAAGTTGCTTCCAGACAGCTTGTCCTTCTCAAGGACAGATCGCAATGACATGGTATTAGCGGTGTTGCCAGACATGGTAATCTAAAACAAAATAAACATGCAGAGATAAGTATCATGACAATAACATATTTAATAAGGGCTTTTATTAAATACGCTCCACTATTTTACTCGAACCAATGACCTCCTCATTGGCTCGGAAAATCCGTTGGAAGATTTTCTAGTGGGCCAAGATCCATATTTCGCCACGTCTGAGTCGACTTTGGCTGATCGCCCAGAACTCGGCTATTTAGGTAGGAAACTATTTCCAATTGCATCTATATGCAACTTTTGGATCAGCTGGGTGAATAACCTTTTATTCTAATTCATCTTATGAATTAAAGCCCAACTCTTGCCTCTAGGCCCATTTCCTTCTTATTGAATTCGGCCCAGTTAAGTCAAACCCGATGGTTGGCAGTTGGATATTTCACCTATCGCGCCTCACCAAGATAAAATAAGGTGCTCAGCTTTGGCATGACCCACACTTACTCTATCCTGGCCTTGACGAGTGCCACACATCGAAAGGCATTTCGACTTAATATTTTCTTTGAGGGAATTTTATTGTAAATGATCTCACCGGCGTTGTATTAACATACAAGGCGTTTTGCTCTCAGCATACATGTCACACATGCCTATGTACATTCATCTAACATACAAAACATACAAGACATACATGCTCATACATATTTAAAACATTCAGATAATATATTTCATGCAACACTTGCGTAAATATAAAACGAGATATGATATTACGGTTATGGCCTTCTAAGAAAGAAAAAAAAAGGTTAAACTATTACAATTCTTTAAGCTTCTCAAGCTCCTCCATATGGTATTGCCTCCTCTTCAACTCTTTGAAGTAAATAAATATTTATTTAAAAATAAATAAATAAAATAAAAGGCACGACACGCAGGTCGTATTTAATTTAAAACAAGTCACGACACGCAGGTCGTATTTACCAAAATAAATAAATACTATTATCTAAGGCCATAACCATAATCCATGGGCAAATAATATTTAATAATAAACAATAATAATAAACCCTTTATTATTATTATTATTACCATTTATATTAATAAAATATTTTAATAAAATATTTTGAACACCAAAATAACAACACTTAAATGTCAGTGCTCACATTTTATCAAACACATGAAGTGAACCAAACGTAAATAGTGTTGCGCATGAATTCAAATTGTGAAATAAAATGGACCAATGAAAAGTGAAAACATTATACCAATTATTATCACAAGTGGCAAATACGTGTATACCCTTTTTGAAAAACAAAGATCACAATACTAATAGAACCAATTTCTATATTTATGCAAATCACCAGGCAAGCAACCAAAAGCATTCCACTTTCCAATACATGATCAGCGTGAATATAAAAAGAAAAATCGATGCATCAGCAAAATAGAATGGATGAAATTGTAATGTGCCGATTAACAGTATTTGACCAAAAGTTGCGCAAACTTTGCACTGTTCATGATTTTAAATGCAAATGAACAGCGCAAACGGAAAACCCAATTGAAAACATTTTATTGTTTCCTAAATTCAGTTCATGCCCAGTCGAAGAAACAAAACAGGATAAAAATCAAACCTTTAACCAAAACAAGCATGCTTCACATGATCATATCATACATGAAATTAAAACACGCTTTCAATCACGGCAAACAAACAAAGGGATTCAAGGAAATAATATCCTATGCTCTGATACCACTGTTAGGTTTTCAAGAGGAATAATTTTAATTTTCATTATAGAAAAATCCTCTTGAGCGGAAAAAACCCTTTACCCATGGATCATGCATTGCTCATGAATCACAAATAATACGATAGTTTGTAGTGTTTACCTCTTGAAGCGTAGATGAGATCGATCACCAACACCACGATCTTGTAGTGTCTCTACTCAGTCCACACGAACGGTAGTTTCGGAATGCGTCTTGCTAGTTGACGGCAACAGGAAGGAGGCACAGAAAGGTCTAAGAAAACTTAACAATAGGGTTTTGGGGCATTAAGCTTATATGCTCCTTTCCTTTCATTCTATTGCCCTAATGGGCCTCATACAATATGAGCCCATTTCCTTCTTATTTAATTAAATCACTATTTAATTAAATAATTTAATTCCGATTAGACCGTTCTATCGTGTGACCCTATAGGTTCCCATTAAGTTGGCAATAATATTAAATATTAAAATAATATTAAATATTAAATTAATATTAAATATTATAAGCAATGAGCGACATCTAGCAATGCATCATTGCTACCCAATTAACGGAAAAAAACCGGTGATCCGATTTTAACCTTACCGCGACCAAGGTTACTGTGAAGTCGATGTCCCTTCGTCCATATGTCTTAATTGAACACGAGGCATAAATGCGTCATCCTCGTTAAGTCCAATCATATGTTCCTCGATGCAGAATGAGCGTGTAATCACAAGCGGGCCCAATATCATATATTGACCCACTTGGCGTGGCGCGCATATTTCACGTCTCACTTTATCGAGAGGCCCAAGACATTACTCTGTTATGTAGGAGGGCGAATCATCTACATCACTCGCACCCCTCAACATGATTCATTGAAGGCCCAATTACTATCTTTATGATCATCCTGTTACGGATGACGTTTGATAGCATTAAAGCCTACAACTCCACATGTAGGAATCGTAGTGACTTCAAGTCAAAGGACTACTTCACTATGGTCGCCATGAGGAGCGCCTATGACACTTACATAACTATTATGAAGCGTCCTCATAGTGGAGTCACCCAATATAAATATTACTCTTAATATTTATGTCTGTGTGCCGACTTGATATCGCATATCTATGACCCATGAGATGTGGTCATCAGTCTACTCACACAATAGTCTCTATGCATTATTGTTGTCCTAATTAACAATAATACTCGACTACGGACGCTTTAAGAATAACGTTCTATATGTTCAATGGGGTCTCACGATCAAGTCATACTTGATGTTCCATTAAACGAACAGTCTATTCTAAGGACTTTATTATGCTATAAAATAAATAACACAATAAATGAAATGCCTCATATATATATATATATATATATATATCAAATATATAATCAAAGTCATGACATAAATGATAATCTACTAAAACTAGATTGGCCACTAGGGCTTACACCAACACCTTCTCACCAATTTCATCTTTACTAAGAGTGCAGGTAGGATGCATAGGTGTACACATAGGCTTGCAATCCAGCATCTTGAATTTCTTTAATAGTTCTTTGATATATTTGCTTTGATGTATATAAATACCATCACTGCATTGCTTGATTTGTATTCCAAGGAAAAACTTTAATTCTCCCATCATGCTCATCTCAAATTCAGCCTGCATAAGCTTAGAAAATTCTTTGCAAAGGCTTTCATTAGTGGCTCCAAAAATGATATCATCAACATAGATTTGAACAAGTATGAAATGCTTGTTAGAGGATTTTCTGAAGAGAGTAGTGTCAACTAAACCTCTTGTAAATCTATTTTCCATTAAAAAGGAACTTAGTCTATCATACCATGCTCTGGGAGCTTGCATAAGACCATATAGTGCCTTTTTAAGTTTAAAAACATGTTCTGGAAATTCAATATCTTCAAAACCAGGAGGTTGTTTAACATAAACTTCCTTAGTTATAAAACCATTTAGAAAATCACTTTTCACATCCATTTGATATAGTGTTATCTCATGATGTGCTGCAAATGAGAGTAAAATGCGAATAGCTTCTAGTCTTGCAACAGGTGCAAAAGTTTCAGTGAAATCAATACCTTCTTCTTGTGAGTAACCTTGAGCAACTAACCTTGCTTTATTTCTCACAACTTTACCATCTTCATCAAGCTTATTTCTAAATACCCATTTAGTACCAATAGCTTGTTTATCTTCTGGTAGAGTGACTAGCTTCCATACATCATTCCTTTGGAACTGATTTAGTTCATCTTGCATTGCTAGAATCCACCCTTCATCTTCCAAAGCTTGATCAATCGTCTTAGGTTCCATTTCAGAGAGAAGTGCAAAATCAGCATGCTCCTTGAAAGACGATCTGGTTCGTACTTTATCACCAGGTTCTCCTATGATTTGATCTTTTGGATGATTGGTTTTGTACTTCTAGCTTTTTCTTGCTTCAGCTTCTGCTTGAGTAGAATTTTTCGTCTTGTCACCACCGGATGATGAAGATGCATGTTCACCGTCTGACTTGTCACCGAGGTTTAATTCTGAAAATAACTCATCTAGCTCTGACATAGCAGTGTCAGGCTTCTTATCATCAAACTTGACATGAATGGACTCTTCCACTGTCAAAGTTTCTTTGTTGTATATTCTAAAAGCTTTAGATCTTTCAGAGTATCCCAGAAAGATTCCTTTGTCAGCCTTGGAATCAAACTTACCAAACTGATCTTTAGTATTCAAAATATAACAAATACAACCGAAAGGATGAAAGTAAGAAATGTTTGGTTTTCTACCTTTCCACAATTCATAAGGAGTCTTATTCAAAATAGGTCTTATAAGAATTCTATTTTGAATATAACAAGCTGTGTTTATTGCTTCTGCCCAAAAATGTTTCGCAATATCAGCTTCATTGATCATGGTCCTGGCCATTTCCTGGAGGGACCTATTTTTCCTTTCTACAACACCATTTTGTTGAGGTGTTCTAGGAGAGGAGAAATTATGGGAGATGCCATTATCTTCACAAAATTTTTGAAAGTTTTCATTTTCAAATTCTCCCCCATGATCACTTCTAATAGAAGAAATACAGATGCCTTTTTCATTTTGAACTGATTTGCAGAAAACCGTAAATACCTTAAAAGACTCATCCTTGTGGGCAAGGAATTTAACCCATGTCCATCTAGTAAAATCATCAACTATGACTAATCCATATTTCTTTCCAGTTAAAGAGGCTGTCCTTGTGGGACCAAAAAGATCAAGATGTAAAAGTTCAAGTGGTCTAGAGGTCGAAACAACATTTTTTAAATGAAAGGAAGTTTTAACTTGTTTTCCTCTTTGACAAGCCTCACACAGGGCATCAGATTGGAACTTAAGATTTGGTAAGCCTTTAACAAGATTGTGCTTGTTTAATTTTGAGATTAACCTCAAATTGGCATGACCCAATCTTTTGTGCCAAATCCATTGCTCATCTTCAACAGACATAAGACACTTGACATCTTGTTTTGCAAGTTCAGAAAGATCAACTTTATAAATGTTTTGTTTCCTCTTTGCTGTAAAGAATATAGATCCATCATTTTTGCTTTTTACTGAACATCCATTTTCTGTAAAGACAACATTATAACCATCGGCCACATAATTGACTTATGCTCGATGATTATGTTTCAGTCCTTCAACATATAAAACATTATCAATAGAAGGAAGAGACCCTTTACCTATGCGACCAATTCCAACTATTTTACCTTTCTGGTTTCCTCCGAAACCAACGAATCCAGCTTCTCTAGGTCTTAGTTCTTGGAACATATGCTTTTCTCCCGTCATGTGACGCGAGCATCCACTGTCTAAGTACCAAGATAGGTGTGTTGACTTTGTTGCTAAGCAAGTCTGCAACATAGACTATTTTATCTTTAGGTACCCATATCTTTTTGGGTCCTTTCTTGTTAGTTCTTGAAGGATACTTGTCCTTCTTAGTTGTAAACACTGTACACGCACTTTTCAAGTGACCCGATTTATTGCAGTAAGTACACTGCAAGCATTTACTATGATTATTGGATTTATCAGATGCAGAATCATTTTCCAAAAGAGGTTCATCTGATATATAACCAAGACCATGAGTTGTCGTTTTACTGACACCCCAAATCATAGAAGCTTGCTTGCTTCGAGTTACACTCTCTGCAAGAAACTTTTGAAATGCATGTTCATAGTCATTTGATTTGTAGTTAGGATTGCCTGTAACTACAGAGCTTTTAACTCGAGAGCTCTCAGCTTCTGGTTGCTTGTTGGCTTCCAGACGCTGGTTATCCACCAGACGCTGATTTTGAGTTTTCAGCTTCTGGTTCTCTTCATTGAGTACAGAGTTTTCATTGTGTAAAGAATGAAAATCTTGTGATAGTTTTGAAATTTTCTTTTTCAAATTCTTATACTCAATAGAAAGAGTGGCAGAATCCTTTAACAGATCATCAAATGCAAGTTGAAGTTCAGAATAAGAGTCATATATTATTACCTCTTCAACTTCTTCTTCTGAATCAAGATCAGTGTCTGCCATGAGGGCAATGTGAGCTTCTTCTTCTTCTTTATCTTCCTCAGAGGAGGATAAGTCAAGATCTTCCCATGTTGCCATGAGACCTTTCTTCTTTTTCTTGAAGGAGCTTCTTGTGGATTTTTCTTTAAGATTAGGACACTCGGACTTGAAATGTCCTGGCTTCTTACATTCATAGCAAATGACTTGGGCTTTGTCCTTGTCTTTGCTTTCCTTCTTGTCCTTTGTATCTTTCTTCTGAAACCTCCTTCTTAGATATGAAAGCTAGCTCATCGTCTGATCCATCATAATCTCCTTCTGAAGCTTCATCATCTGATTCTTCTTCTTCAGCCTGAAAAGCTTTAGAAGTACTAGGTTTATGTTGATTAACTCTTAAAGCAATAGACTTACTCTTCTTGGTAGGTTCTTCTTCATTTAGCTCAAGTTCATGAGCTTTCAAAGAACTCATAAGATCTTCAAGCCGAAGGACATTTAGATCTTTTGCTTCTTGAATAGCGCTGACTTTGGGTCTCCACCGCTTAGTCAAACTTCTCAAGATCTTTCTCACATGATCGTGTGTTGTATAACTTTTTCCAAGGGCCTGCAACCCATGAACAAGTGTTTGGAACCTTCCAAACATAGTTTCAATGTTTTCTCCATCTTCCATTTTGAATAGCTCATCTTGGCGAACCATCATGCTAGCCTTTGTTTCTCTTACTTGGCGTAACCCTCATAAGACAAAACAAGAGAATCCCAGCATTTCTTTGGCGGTATCAAACTTACCACATTTATCATATTCTCTTTCTGTCATATAGCACGTATGAGAATAAATCTAGCCTTCGATTGGTTTGATATCTCTTTTCTCGATCATCACCCAGTTTTTCCTAGGTATTGCAACGCCAAGGGCATTAGCGGGAGAAATGTATCCACTTTCAACTATATCCCACAAATCAAGATTTTGTGCCTCAAGGAATGCTTTCATCTTATCTTTCCAGTAATCAAATATTTCTCCATTGAATAGAGGAGGACGGTTCATATGACCACCTTCAACAGACATGTTCACAGTAGGATCTTTACTCTTAACACTGTTAGGTGCTCAACTAAGAGGCCGAGCTCTGGTACCAACTGAACGTGAACACAAGAAGGGGGGGTTGAATTGTGTTGAAAACTTTTCGCAAACTTTAAGTTAAAAACACTTAGAACACAGGTTTTTCAAAACAGTTGTTAAACGGACGCTGAAAATAAACCGGACGCTGGAAAAGCAGTTTGTGAAAACTTGTTTTTAACACAGTAAGATAAAGATAAATATAAAGCAGTAAAGCAGTAAAGCAAGATACACAGAGATTTATACTAGTTCACTACCAAACTGGTAGCTACGTCTAGTCCCTTCGTTCCTGAAGGATTTTCCACTATAATCAAACTGATTACAATTTCCTCAAGAGTATTCTACTGTCACAAGCTTGACAATACTCTCAACTTCTCAAAACGACTCAGTACAGTCGAGTCTTTGAGGGAACATCCTTAACTAGGCCAAAACAATTTTTACAAGTTAAGTTGAATACAAGTATAAATAACTCTCACAGAGAGGATAAAAAATTAAGCTCAATATAGAAATGCTTTCTAAAAGAAAGTGTCGGACGCTGAGTTCAGTTCTTGTAGTCCAGAGACTTGGCTCGCAACTTGATTGCTCACAGCAGCAGTGCTTTTAAAGTATTGACTCTTTGTAGTGTATAGCAACAGTGCTTGTTCTCAGTAAATGAAGCAATATTCTCTTGTAAAGTTTCGGCAGTTTCTTCAATGGATACCTTGGGGTATTTATAGGAGTTCTAAAGGATATTACCATTACAAAGAAAATGGCTCCTTTCCATTGAGTGAGGTGATTTCAAAAAGTCATCTCTTTCTTCCTTTCTAGAGAATATCTCAATAGTACACATTACCGTTTTCGTACTACCTTGCTTTTCACAATTGCTTGTACGATTTTTGTCTTGTAGCTAAAGGTGTCACCTTTGATACCTCGTACAACAATTTTGGCGCATAAGATCAAATTCGAAATCCGTTCCAGATGCTTCTGAGAGGAAGAGCAACAATGTGACCATCACGTGATATAAAATGAAGTTCAGACGCTCGCTCAGAACGGAAGATCGGACGCTCATAGCAAATGGATAAGACTAGTGTCACAAAAAGATAATTCCAGACGCTCACGAAGACAGTTTACTAAGATGAGCCGGATGCTGACACATGGAGTGTATCCTTCTCTTGAGAGCTTCTTCCTTCTTGTTTAAGTGGCTTAGAAATATATGTAATATTAGTATCTGCACACTTCAAGAATTGTTAGAACATAAATTGTTCTCTTGTGAATATTTTGTTATCATCAAAATTAATGAGTGTCTAAACTTCTCAATCGTTTAGGTTCCAACAAGATTCAAAGACTAACTATATTAACTAAATAAAAGAAAAAGTTTCTTCACAAACTGTCCCACTTGGACAATTCAAGATTGAATACAATGAGCGGTACCTTTCTCGGTACACACTTCATTATATTGTATCTCAAATGGGAATCTAAGGCTTCACTCGAATTTTAAAAAAAAATCATATACATAAAGTAATATTTGAACGTAATTCATAAAGTTAAATCATAATTATCCAACATAATTATCCTTAAAAACAAACTTGAATATTACATTTATGACAGCTTCTTTGTATGTCAATTTGCTAGAAATGTCAAAGGGTTCAACATATTTAGTCCTCTAACCAAACTCTACAAAAGACTAGGATATCTCAAAATTCACAATTATCATCTCAAATTTCTCTCAACACATTTAGACTTATTTTTCTATTAAACTTTTATCACGTATTGAAATTTTAAATGTAATATCTTTTTTTAATCCATTGTATTTATTTTTTAAGAACTTGAATATTACATTTATAAATATTCTGAAGAAGTTTCCTAAGTTAAGTGGATCAGATGCTTCAAAATTGATGTTAAAAATAGAGTTTCAATCACATGCATATTAACAAAAACCACAATACTTTATGGGCTTTGGGTCACCACAAAACAAATTCTTGCTATATATACAGGGGCGGAGGGTAGTGTATCAATGTGATAGCCATTGCTACCCAAAAAAAAAAATTTACTAAAGACCAATGTAGCAATATAGAATTTCGCTACCTCAAAAAATACTCAGGTCGCTACCCCAGTGTAGTAATAGAATACGTTTATCAGATAAAGTACTTACACTAAAAAAAATACTCAGATTGCTTATATTTTAGACACTTTTTTTGCTTATATTTCAGACCGGAGTAGTAGTTTATTACTAAAAAAAATTAGTAGTTTATTTTGTCTATAAAAAAAATTACTCTTTATATTTGGCTCCCTCGTATAAAAGTGGCTAGCTCCGCCACTGTATATATATCAAAGTAATTGACAGTTGAGACTTTGAGAGTTCCTATTTCAACGGCCTAGACAAGGTAATTGCAGGCACAAATTAAAACTACTACCTACTAAAATATCTAACATGTATTTACAGCCACCAACCATCCTTGCAGTTGAAATTTCACCAACAATTGAAAGTGGCTAATA
Organism: Calophaca sinica; assembly: GCA_037113605.1. Taxonomy (NCBI): domain Eukaryota; kingdom Viridiplantae; phylum Streptophyta; class Magnoliopsida; order Fabales; family Fabaceae; genus Calophaca; species Calophaca sinica. The sequence continues at coordinate 55,200,935 of CM073732.1, read as the reverse complement.
ATCCTATAATTCATGTCTATTCAACAAGATGACTTCAAATATTGCAAATAAAACTTATATATGCTTGTCTGTTCCTAACACAAGAGTCTTTAACTTTGTGAACCAGCTTTGTTTGCTTATTAATCTCATATCACAAGTGATGAAGTAAGCTGACAACGTTGAGGAACTGTTTATAAAAATAAATTGCTGAAGTTAATCGAGGAAAAGCCACAAAATACCTTAGCCCAAGAGAAGCAGTAAGATTACACCTATTTCTTGTTCTTTTAGCACTTCTTACAACTTTATGAAGATCAATTGCTTTGTGTAGACTAAAGAAAAGGCAAAATCTGTCTGGGCTTCTGTAAGGAAGAAGACAAACCTCCTCAAATCAATCAAACAACACAACAATAATAAGACTATCATCCAAAAATTAATTTTAAAAAAATATTGATTTTAGGATTAGTCACAAACAATAGAAATTGAGATTTGGGTGAAATATAGGGTTAGATTTTTGGGGGGAAACTGGAAGATAGAAGAAAAAGGAACAACTCACCAACTAAGTGGAAGACGGCGGCGACGAGATGGAGGACGACGCGACGACAAGGTTCTCTGGAGGTTGGCGGTTTCACATCGTCTTGTTCCTTTTCGGCGTTGGATTTTGGGGCAACAACAGGGAGGTCGCGAGAGGAGAGGGAGGTCGTGAGAGGGAAGAAGAGCAGCGGCTGTGAGAAAGGGAAATTATAAAGGAAATTTTTAAATCGGGTAACAGTATAACTGATTTAATAAGCAGGGCTTTTTAAATCGGTTATACAGTTAACTGGTTTGAAAAGCTATTTAAACAAATCATATAGCCGCGCGTGAACTTTTTAAATCGGTTAACTGTATAGCCAGCTTTTTATATCGGTTATACAGTTAAACGATTTAAAAAGTTGGTTAAACAATGCTCATATTTTCAAAATTGCCACCACGTAGACTTTTTAGATCGGTTATCATTATAATCGATTTAAAAAGCTACTTATACAATGTACGTAATTTAAAAAATGCCACCGCGTGGACATTTTAAATAGCTTAGTAGGATAACTGATTTAAATACTCCTTTTGTTTTCCAACTTTCTGCACTAGCAGTTGTGACAGGGTATGGGAGGTAAATGAGTGGGAGATATAAAGTGGTGTCGGTTCAAATCCTCTCCACCCAAAAACTAACATTACTAAAAATATCTGACAACTAACATTCGCCATTAAAATAACAAAAAAAATATTTGAGCCTATCTAGCTTTATTCGATCAATAGTTCTATTATACGAATTTTATAAATTTGATAAATAACTTTTATATTAAGTAAATTTTAGAACTAAAGTAAAAATAGGTAAAATATATTTTAAAATTAAACCACTTATTTACTCTTTTTGTTTATTTTTTTAACTGGTTTACTCTTTTTGTTTTAAAAACTGGCAATTGCCGTGCTGGTAAATATTCTTAGATTGAAAAATCATAACATGTTTAAAATCTCAACATTATTGTGAGTCAGAGATTGTCAGCACATGTTTAGCTACAATGTTCCTTTCCTTTACCCTCTCATTCAAGTAGTGAATTGGTCGTTAACCCTAGAGGATAAGTTATGATACTGATAAATTTTATAATCACAACTGTGCATTTTTATGTATAGTTTTACGGTATCAATAAATAACTTTAAGATTTGGTCACAAAATTAAATATTTATTTTTTGCATTTTTACTTTGTCTATAAAAAAAATATCATCCATAAGAGTAATAGTAAGCATGAATAATATATTATAAAAAGGGTCCAAATAAACAAAATTATAAAAAAAAAAGTAACAAAAGATATATGTGGGGACAAATTCCCCTTCTTTATGAGACAAAAATACACATAACTGTGTACACAGCACAGAAGTTTTCAAAGAGAGTCCATTAATTAAAATAAAGGAATGGATATGCATTTAGCTTGGTATTTGATATGATTGCGTCCAAGCTCAAGTCCTTGTTAGTGGTACGTTGTTGGTCTCAAGTTGGCACAGTTTGGTTTCTACCAGATTGTACTTCGTCTTGGACTTTCCCTACCCTCTCTAGCTTATAGGGACCCCCTTCTATTTCGTCCTCTTCAAACTGGATTGGTTAAGGCCATGTTTGTGTCAACATCTACAACTCCCCACCCTCCCAACTCCTAGGCTTCTAGCCACGTTCTCCCACGATTCACTAGTTATGATAAACTTTAGAATCGGTTAAGAATGGGTCATAAAGGGAAACATTAGCCATAATTTTTATATGAATCTCGATTTGATTGCTCCCAATTGGAATTTCACGTAGTCAGATGATCTCGACTTTCTGAATGAGATCAAATGGTTCACATTTCAATTTCGGCAAAAGAGATACAGACTTCGAAAGTGAAATGTGAATCATTCGATTTTCGTCTGATCTCAATCGGACGATCGAGATTATCTAATTGTGTAAATTTTGACCTCAGCAAATTTGGATTCATAATTTTGGCCACGATAAAAGAAAAACTAACATGACATCTTTGAAATTTTTTTTATTTTTTTTATTTTTTTTTTACGAAATCTTTGAATTTTTATCATACTTTTAGAAATTCTTTTCGGGTTTTAACTTTGAAGTTTATTTGAAGAGGAAGAAATTTAGGTGCGCAAAAAACTTTTTACTTGTGATTGCCTTTTTAGTTGTTGAACATATTCCAAAAATGAATTTAAAACTTTTTATATGATGCTCAAAAAAATATGTAATCACGTGGCAAAGAACCTTTGGATATTCTTCATCAAGGGACATAAATAATGATGCATAACATATAAAAATGAAGGGAAAATAAAATAAATAATAGTAATAATAATAAGGATATAAAGGATTTATAAAGAGGAAAAAAGTAGAGACCGACCATTCATTAAATTCCCGAACATGCAGTCTGTCTACATGTGAAAACCACCCATCAATCATCTCACTTCATTGTTTTCTTTTTTCTAAGAGAATTAATTGTTTTTTTTTTAGAATAAGAGAATTAATTGTTAAACTATTGAATTTTTTTCATTTATAAAAACAATAATCATACAGGCAATAGTTATCACTGTTCAGTTGTCAGTCACATTGCATGTGAAAGGGAATAAACAAGTCTAAGTACAAAATTGAAAATGCCAAGAATAACTCGTATATTAGCAATATTAGATCAAAGGGGAAGCACTGTTGCATTGGGTTTCTCTGCATATGTACTTAAAAATTCACATGCATCTCATAGAGTACAAGCTTTGCTTTAAAGAGAGTATAATAACACAGTTGAATTAACCCCAATTTGGATATTCCACTAACTTGGGATTACATTTTTTATGGGGTTTTAGATACCGAAAGATAAGGTAATATTTTGACTTTAGATTTCGATTACGTTCAACATAACCATAGTGTTCATAATATTCTTTAAATAATACTACCTCCGGTCTCATATATAAAAGACAAATACATTTTTCAGATTCATTGAATAATTGATGTATCTGGTCTATATTATAGATCAGATACATCAATTGTTCAATAATCCTAGAAAGTACATTTATCTCTTATGTATGGGACTGGAGGTAGAATTTCTTTGTTAAAATATTGATTTATGCTGTTGTAACCAATGATCCGACAAACTTTGAAGGAAAGGGAAGGTATTGAGGAAAATTGATTGAGATTTTCATATAAAATGAAACTCCATTGGGCAACTAAACAATATAGCATTAATTAATTGGCATAATTTGAAGCACCAATGGTTCCCTAAGATGTAAGTGAATGTCATGTCAACCCATGATTAAAATCAATGGCACCGTTGCACTTGTGTTCACATTTATGTGATTTTTTTTATGTGGTATTTGTGAAGATTTATATGAATCCATACATAGACTCCATTTCCAAAGGTAAAAAATATGGGCATTTTTAAGTCAAAGTTGGGATACAAGATGGGGCTGAAAATGAAGTGCTTTTGAGACCCCACAATGGTTTTGGTTTTTCTTTTGTTTGCCTAAGTGAAGTCTTCCATGTTCCCATTCCCCACTAAAGCATGTGGGCATCACATGCCATGAAATAGGGAACTAATCCTTTGTCCAATGACTTACCTTATTTCATTACAAAGGGCTCAGAATTTGCAGATCAGCATTGGGGGCTCCTCCCTTCTTAAATTAAAATCACTGCATTATTATTGTTGACCCCAAGGAGATAACCTAACATAAAAGACCCCAAGACTTAAAATCTTTGCTTATCTACTTGTAGTCTTGCACCACAGAACATGTAAATAGGCGGATTCTAGAATGAACCACTTTTATAAGTGAAAAATCATTCACAGTGGTCTAGTATTTGAAAATCGTCTAATAATTTAACGACGACCGACGCTGTTCCTAGAAGCAGAAACTCAGAGTCCTCCTTATATCATGGCTGGAGCGATGACCTCATCGGTGCTGGTTCAACAAAAACAAAGAGGAACAAATATGATTTAAGTTAGGAGACACTCATATCTTGTACTTATTGAACTAACGCCAATCAGGACATCATCTCAGTCGTGAGGACGAGAATGACCGTGAGCTTCTGCATTCAGTGGATGGCATTACCTGTCGTTGGAGATTCGAACGGTTTTTAAGTATTGGTCAACCGGTCCCCATTAAAATTTGACCATGTGAATAATACCGTGTTCCAAACCCACAGGAACAACTAGAAAGTAAAAACATGTCAAGAGTCAAAAGGGCGGTGTATGAAACTAGGAACTGGGAAGGTTAAAAAAAAAGGAAAAAAATGAAGTTATGCACCCAAGATGTACGATCAATTTTATTTTATTTTTTTTGGTAACAAATGTACGATCAATTTCCAAAGAGAGAAAATGGAACCCAAAATAATGGTTACAAAGTAACGGGGGACCTTCCTTGAAAAGGCCACAGGCTAACTTATATGTCAAAGAAAGAAAAGAGCTTAATTAATATGAACATTAAACCCTTTAATAATAATAATAATAACAACAACAACAACAATAATAATAATAGAATCCAATGGAAAAAGAATTCACGTGTAATGAGGTCTATGAGGGAGCGTGCAGCATGTGCTTGGGGTATAGTCGGCTATACCTTTTGTTTGATGAGATAAGGGAAGAAAAGAAACTCAATAAAAATTTACCAAAAAAAAAAAAAAAAAAAAAAAACTCAATAAAAAGGAGTGATGTTCCTTCCATCTATACCCTCATCTCACGGATCTTGCCCCTCTTAATTTTCTTTTCTCACCCCTCCTCTCTCTGTCTCTATATTATAATTCTCCTACATAGACATCCTCTGCATATATATATATAAGGCCTAGAGAATAATAATACAGTACTATTGCAAACAGATCTTATAGCACCAAATTCAAAGTACAAAACTCAAAATGGCTTCTTGGAAGAAGACTATCACAACACCATTCAAGAAAGCTTGCACTTTCTTTAACCAGCAACCACCAAGGGACCATAACAAGAAGTCTCAAACAGGTGTGTATATGTGTCTTATCTAAAAGTTCTCTCTTGTGGGTCATCATACGATCAATTATTAATTATCATGTTCATGTGTTCATGTTTTGATAATTGGTTTTGTATGATTCAGCAGAGCAAGAGAACCGCGTAATGGATCTCCATGGTGAAGTCATGGCATGTGGTTATGAAGATGTTCATGTCATGTGGTCTATTCTTGATAAGTCCAAATCCACAGCCTGCAATATAGCTTCTTCATAACCTCTCGCCTCCTTCTATCTATCAATAGCAAACAGAAGGAAAACAAATTAAAAAAAAAAATAGAGGTGCAGAAGCAATTAGCATATTTTTTTATATGCTAAAGTTTTTTAATTCATGATTGCATCATACAAGTTTGTTTTGGCTGGCTAGCTGACTGGCTTTTGAATCTGGTATGATTGTAATTGTCATTGTAAAAAGTGAAAATGTATTGAAATGTTAGGTGTTTGATATAGGTATATGAGTTAGTGCCCCTTCTTCTTTGATGGTGGAGGTGGTGGCAGTTTCACTTTGTAATTTTTGCAAGTGGAGGTGTATTGTTATTATTAGGGAATCCCCATGATTGATGACATGCGCAAATTATGGTGAGATTTTTTATGAAATGTATATTCTTTTCTCTATGGCCACTCTGATTTTCCCTTTTTCTGCCTTCTTATCTTATTCGCTAGAGTAAAGTGATTTTCTCCCGGATAAGATTTAGTACCCTTAGGCCTGCGATGTTAAAAATCAATATTACATAATTACGTGAAATTTGAGTTTATTTCTTTCTTTTGAAATACATAAATTTTAATATGATATATTTATTGAATATGCATGAATTAAAGATAAACACAATTTTTATATGATCTTTTCATGTCAAAATTATGAGAAATTGGGAAAATTATAAAAATTATAAAAATACATAAATTAGAAATTATTTTATATGAAAAGTGTTACGTGACAATTAAATTAGCGGTGATAAAATTCTGCTGTCATATTAGAAAATAAAAAATAACATGTAACGCAATAATAATGTGTTATTTAACAATATAATATTTTTCATGAATATTTTTTGTCCATGATCAAATAATTTTGTAAGCAATTACCAAAATGGTGTGACACCGATTGACAAATAACAAGGGTTTTTCTTAAACATATAGTTAGGATTCGATCTCACACATGTATATGAAGGAACATGAGACATTGGTACCTTGAGAGATTAGTCTCCCCTAAATGGAGATACTTTGGGTTTAAAAATAAATTGTAACTAGTTATTTGAAAGCTTTTATTCAAAAGAATTATTGGCCGGTACATTTGACGGGGTCAAAATAATGAGGGTATGTTTGATACACTTTTTTAAAAATAGTTTTTCTATTTTTAAAAATAGACAAAGAATAAATTTTTTTGTTATTAAAATTTTAAAAACTATTTTTAAAAAGTATAATTAAACATGCCCCTGGTCAGAAATTTTCACTCAAACTCTTACCAATGAGGTCCGTCCGAAAATAATACAACTACGAATTTAACCTTGGGTGCTTTCGGTCTTATCTCCTGTTTATGTTTCTTTAGAGGAGTCAATGAGAATTTTTTTTTTTTTTGGTACATGAGTCAATGAGATATTTATTTGCATGTTAAAGGAGAATCTGCCATTTTCTCTCATTGTTTTATTTTTCTCCAAATGCGCCTTACAAATTTGAACGAAGGTAACTCATTAAATTGGTCAAATGTGGCACACATAAGTGATGGAACAAATCACACTTGCACACACTCTTTGTAATCACAGAATCAAGGATAAGAAGAAGGTTGATTCTTGATACACTCAACTCACATGAACAAGTAATGAAGAAATGAAATGTAAAGAACTCGAGAGAGAGAATTGAGAAATCAACTCAGTATATTATTGATTGCTCACACTAATGAAATTGTTACAAACAAATGTTACAGGACCTCCTTTATATAGAAGGAATGAACTGAAACAGAAAAACTGAATTTTAACTAACTCATTATCAGTTAACAGCTTTTACAACTAACTTTGACCACTAAGAGTCAACACAACTATGAATTACATCACAATACACCTCCTAATTAATAGTACTGAATGATTCCATTCCAATCTGCTTCCTTAGCTCCTCAAACCTACTCCTCTTCAATGATTTTGTAAAGCCATCTGCCAACTGCACATCAGTGTGGCAGTATTCAAGCTCAATCCTCTCCTTTGTGACTTGATCTCTAAGAAAATGGAATTTTGTTTCAATATGCCTACTCCTGCCATGTGAAACAGGATGTTTGGCCAAATATGTTGTAGATTCGTTGTCCACCAGCAACCTTATCTTCCCACTTGTATTCAACTCCAATTCTTCCATCAACATTAGCAGCCACAATGCTTGACTAGCACTCAAAGCTACTGCCACATACTCGGCTTCGCGGGATGAATGTGCAACAATGTTCTGCTTCTTCGAACTCCAAGATATTGGAGCCTTTCCATACATGAATAAGTACCCAGCAGTACTCTTTCTATCTGATTTGTCACCACACCAGTCTGCATCACTGTATCTGAACACTTCATAATCATTTTTGCCTTGACTACTTGGGAATTTAACACCAAAATCCAGTGTTTCTCTTATGTATCTGAGAATTCTCTTGGCTGCTGCTTTGTGAGGAGTTCTTGGCCTCTCCATGAACCTACTAATCAGTCCAACACTGTAGGACAGATCAGGTCTGGTATGACACAAGTATCTTAGGCACCCAACTATTGCTTATACAATGTGGCATCTACGAATTGCTCACTTCCTTCCCTTTCAAGCTTCAAACCAACTTCTATTGATGTTGCTACTGGATTGCAGTTAAGCATGCTAAACCTTTTTAGCACATCTGTTGCATACTTCTTCTGGTGAACCAAAATTCTACTACTTGTAGTCATAAATTCCATGCCAAGGAAATATGAGAGCCTATCAAGGCCTGTCATTTCAAACTCTAGCATCATCCTCCTCTTGAACTTGATCAATTCTTCATCATCACTATCAGTTCCAATCATATCATCTACATAAAGGCATACAATTAAACAATTACCTTTAGTTGCTCTCTTCACATAGACACCATGCTCATTGATGCACTTGACAAATTTCTGTTACAGAAAAAAAGAATCAATCATTTTATTCCAGGCTCGAGGGGCTTGTTTCAGCCCATATAATGCCTTCTTTAGATTATGCACTTTGTCAATTTGATCTTCTTTTTCAAAGCCCGGTGGCTGCCTCACATACACCTCCTCTTCAAGTGGCCCATTTAGAAAGGCACACTTGACATCAAATTGGTAAATGTTCTAACCTTTGTGAGCAGCCACTATCACTACTAATCTGATTGTTTCTATCATGGCTACTGGTGAGAATACATCAGTGAAATCCAGCCCAGGAACTTGTAGGAACGCCTTTGCAACCAATTTTGCCTTGTGTTTGGCCACTTCACCACTTGGCTTCAATTTTGTCTTGAAAACCCAATTCACATCTATAGGTCCTTTCTGTTTTGGTAGTGCAACCTGTTCCCATGTCTGATTCTTCTCAATTGAATTTAGCTCCTTTATCATGGCCTCCTTCCAATGTGACTTGCTTAGTGCTTCATCAAGACTAAGTGGTTCTCCTTCTGAAAGTAATGCATGATGCAGTAAGTCACCTTCACTGCTTACAGCTGAGTCCGGGAACCTTATGAAATCATCCAATCTAGTTGACACTTGTCTCTCTCTGTTTGACCTTCTAGGACCAGTATTTGCTTCACTGCTACCTTCCTCTGCTTCTGTTTCAAGCTTTATGGTGACACTTGACTCATCAACTTTGTCCCAATTCCACCCTTTTGATTCTTCAAACACCACATCTCTGCTTAGAAGCAATTTTTCTTACTTGGGATCATACAACCTGCAGGCACCAGTTGGATGATAACCTAGCATCACCATTGACTCGGCTCTGTCATTTAATTTTTTTTCTAATCAGTTCAGGTATGTGCCTGAAACAAAGAGAGCCAAAAACTCTCAAATGGCCCACATCTGGTTTCCTGGTTGACCAAGCTTCTTCAGGGGTAACACCAATCAATCATTTTATAGGGCACCTGTTGAGAAAATACACTACTGTAGTTGTTGCTTCTCCCCAAAAATTTTGTGGCATTTTCCTTTCTTTGAGCATGCACCTGGCCATATTCATCACTGTCCGATTTCTCCTTTCAGTCATTCCATTGTGCTATGGTGTGCAGGGTGTTGTGGTTTCATGTGAAATTCCTTCCTTCTCACAAAACTCAGCAAACTCTAAGGAATTATACTCACCGCCACCATCAGTACTCAGAATTTTAATCACCTCACCACTCTCTTTTTCAACTAGTGCTTTGAATTTTTTTAAAACATCAAACACATCACTTTTCTTTCCAATCACATAGATCCACATTTTCCTAGTGAACTCATCAATAAAGGAAACAAAGTAACTGTTACCTCCTTGAGTTTTCACCTCCATAGGACCACATACATCTGAGTAGATCACTCCAAGCTTCTGAGTTGCTCTCCCTGGAATCACAGATTTGAAACTCTTTCTGGTTTGCTTGGTTTCACAACATCTTTCACACACCTGTTTTGGTGTCTTGACTTGTGGCAGTCCTCTCACCATGTTAATCACCTTTAGTTGATTCAAGCTCCTCCAATTCAAGTGCTTGAATCTTTGACGCCACATCCAACTCTCTTCTTCACCAATTGTTGATGCCAAGCACTTATGCTCAATGACTTGGAAGCCAATTTTGAAGGTTCTGTTCTTTAACAGTGGAGCCCTCAGAATTTGTCTCCCTTTGTCAGCAAGCAAGGTCAGTTTCTGGTCTTCTAGCTTCATACAGTATCCCTTTCCCAGCAATTGTCCCAAGCTAATCAAGTTGCTCTTCATGTTAGGTACATAAAGAACATCGTTGATCGCTGAACCTTTCCCATCTTTTCTCCTAATATGTACTCTGTCGATTCCTTTAGCCACCACACTGTTATTGTATGCAAACTTGATGTTTCTCTTCACTGTTTTATCAATTTCCATGAACCACTCCTTGTGCCTTGTCATGTGGTTCGAGCAGCCTGTGTCCAAGTACCACAACTCATCAGTCTCTCCTTTTGTTTTGGTTTCAGCCATGAGTAGTACCTCATCAGAGTCACTGTCATCATCATGTACAAATTGAACTTGATCACCCTTGCTTTGTGCTCCCTTTTCAAGCCTACATTCATCTGCAAAATGGCCAAATTTTTGGCAATTATAGCATTGAATGCCTTTCTTGTTGAACTTCTTCTTACCCCACTTTTGATTACCACCTTTCTTGCTTGTCCCTTCACCACTTTCTTTATCTATGTTGCCATCAGATTGATCACTCCAAGACTTTCCCTTCTGGTTTTTCTACTTCCCTTTGCCCTTCTTGTTTTTCTTGAAAGCTTGTGCCTGCAAAGCTTGTTCAGTCACCTTTTCTTTGTCAGTGCTCCTTTCTTTGATCCTCATTTCATGGGCTTCAAAAGAGCATTAAAGTTCTTCCACTTTCAGCTCTTCAAGATTCTTTCCTTCTTCAAGAGCCACCATAACATGATCGAACTTAGGAGATAAGGTTCTTAGAACCTTCTCAATGACTTGCAGAACAGAAATTGTCTCACCACAATTCCTCATCTGGTTGGTTAATGTAACGCCCGTACTTCCATAATAATTGAAGTAAGACAATTTACATTAAAGCACAGGAATTACACAAAATAATTTAAACTTGAAATGTAAAATTACAAGTCCAAACACAAACTATGCCATAAGTCTAATAAATAAAGTTTACAACTTCATCCAAGTCCAAGGCTTGGGAGATTACAAAATACAATGTCAATTTTTGCCTCAACCACAAAAGAGACAAGTACAATGCACATCTAATATAAACTAGAGGTTTAAAACTCCTAGAATCATTATCTCTCCTTAGCCAGACTGCTTATCCTGAAATAGAAGAGAAAAGGGTGAGATTAAAATAATCTCGATGAGTCGCCCTCGACCCCTCACGGACACTTGCCAAAATCATAATAACATTAATATCCGAATATTATAGTGAAACGACTAAACATACAACTAGGATTATTCGTAATGTAGGGTCTTATCGTTTGGTAACAGTGGTATACCGCTCTGCTACACTAAGGTAAACAATGAACTTATCGTTACCTCACAGTGGAACACCGCTCTGTACTTACAATCCTCGGAGTAACGGCCGGGACTTATCGTTTGGTAACAGTGGTACACCGCTCTGCCACACTAAGGTAAACAGCCGGGACTTATTGTTACCTTACAGTGGTACACCGCACCGCACTACGTTTATCTCATTAGAACCACTACGAATCAAACAGTTCTAATTTCTTTCTCTAAGCTTTCAGACAATAAATGCAATAATAACTTATCTAAGGGTATCTTAGGATATCCCTTTTATCTTCTATGTTTTAGAACTCTCAACTTGAGTATTCATGGCCTTAAAGGCCCATAAAATGCTAAGGTACACATTTCTGGTAAAACTGGCGCACCACGCGCGCCAAAGAACGCGTCGTGCATATTTTACAACTTCCGGTATAGGGCTTATCTTGAAATAATTCTTCTGCCATTGAAAACTAGACACATTTCTCTTCAATTTGGACATATAGTTCTCTAATTTTCATTAAGTATTGAAGGAGAAACATAGGTTCCAAATTGGGGGAAAGTTAATGTTCAACTTTCTAAACCTAGTAGCTTGTTGCTTAAAACTGCACTAATTGGGTGGGTATTTTCTAAAACAAAAATTATATTTAGAAACTATACATCCTAAGCTTTCTAACGAGTGGTCATTTGCCCAATTTCGACTTCGTTTGATATTTTAATAAAATCCTCGAAGTTGACCTTCTGCAGAATGCGCGCTGTGCGCGCCCGGGTTCGCGTCGCGCGCATTTCTGCGCTGCAGATGCTGTTTCTGTGCGCGTCGCGTGCATTTGTACAGTGCGTCACACGCATTTCTCCATTTTGGCTCTGTTTTGATGCGCGTCGCGCGCACCTATGAGGCGCACCACGCGCAATCCTGCAGAATTATGCAGAAACGTGTTTTCTGCATAGTTTCAACTTCCAACTCACTTTTTCTTCAATCCAAACCAATTTCAAACCACATTGGTACTCAAAATCAAGCATATGACTGCTATACAAAATTAAGAGCAACATAAGACATATAAAAACACAATCCATCATGCTTCAACATGTCACAAAACATTAATACATCAACTTAAGCACATTCATTCCTACCCAAACCCATTCATGCATTTCAACCATTTCCAATTCAGAAATCAAGAAAATACACAAGTGAGATAAAAAGAAAAGACCCTAAGTGGTGGGTCTTATGGGTTGCCCAACCTCTAAGTGAGAAGAACTCACCACAAACCAAGATTTTGGAGCTATCAAAAATGGAGCTTTGATCTCCTTCCTCCTCTTCTCTTCTTCAATTTCGAGCTCCCCTTTGCTCAGCCTAGGGCAACTTGATTCTTCTCCCAAATGCCAAGAACTCAGCTCAATTCATCTTCTTAGAGCAAGATTTTGAAGAATCACTCAACTTCCACTCTTTTCCCCCAAAACCCTAACTCCTTCTTCTTCCTTTTTCCTTCTACTCTTTTTCTGAAAAATGTCAAATGAGAGGGAGACAGAGGGAGTTGAGAGGCGTGAGGGGTAAGAGGGAAAGAGAGAAAAAAATGAGTTGGACTTTGGTACCCTTTCATTTTATTCAAATTCTCATTGTGCCACTACTATGCACACCTCTTATATTTATAAATACCACCCCATCTAATTACTCAACTTTTAATTCAAAACATATAAATGCCTAAATTAATAAACTCAAATAATTAAATTAGCTGGGGTGTTACATTATTACCCAACTTTTAAAAGTTTTTGTCCTCAAAAACTAGACAAATACTTACCTATTGAAATAGATAGGTATCGATCTTGCATCTCGCTTGATCTCCCAAGTAGCCTCCTCAGGAGTGGATCCCTCCCAGATAACCTTCACCAAGGGAACGTTCTTGTTCCTCAGAGTCTTGACACTGTGATCCACCACTCGCACCGGCATAGGCTGATATGTCAAATCTGATCTAAGGTGTACCGACTCATGATCCAAAGGTTGATGGGGGTCAGGAATGTACTTTCTAAGCTGAGACCGACTCTTTCAAGGATTTCAAAAGGACCAATGTAACGAGGACACAACTTTTTGGCTCTCAGTGCCCTACCAATGCCTATCGTAGGAACGACTCTCAGGAAAACATGCTCTCCTTTCTCAAACTCAATAGGTCTTCTCTTCAAATTGGCGTAACTCTTCTGCCGACTCTGAGCAGTTTTCAGCCTATCCCTAATCCTTTTGATCTGGTCAGTGGTTTCCTGAATTATGTCTGGTCCTAACCATCTCTTCTCTCCTACTTCAAACCAACATAATGGAGTTCTACATTTGCGACCGTAGAGTGCCTCGTACGGTGCCATGCCTATGCTAGCATGGTAGCTGTTGTTATAAGCAAACTCGATGAGAGCTAGATGTTCATCCCAACTACCACCATCATCTAACACGCATGCTCTAAGCATGTCCTCTAAGGTTTGGATAGTCCTCTCCGTCTGACCATCCGTCTGTGGATGATAAGCGGTGCTAAGACGCAATCTGGTCCCTAAGGCCATCTGAAATTGTTTCCAAAACCGGGAGGTAAACTTAGGATCTCTATCAAAGACGATGCTAAAGGGTACCCCATGGAGTCTAACAATCTCCCTAATGAAGATCTTAGCTAGCCTAGCGGTGTTGAAAGTGGACTTTACTGGGAGAAAGTGAGCGGATTTGGTTAATCTGTCTACAATAACCCAGATGGAGTCATATCCAGATTGAGTGCGAGGCAAGCTTGACACAAAGTCCATAGATATGCCCTCCCATTTCCATTCCGGAATATCTAAGGGTTGAAGGGTACCTGATGGTCTCTGGTGCTCTATCTTGGTTCTCTGGCAAACCAAGCACTGTGCTACAAACTCACCTACATCATTCTTCATTCCCGGCCACCAATACCTTTGCCTAAGATCATGGTACATCTTAGTAGAACCAGGGTGTACCGAGAATCCACTCTTGTGGGCTTCTTCAAGAATTTGATTCTTAATGACTGGATCATTAGGAACACAAATTCGTTGATGAAAGAGGATAATATTGTCACTAGCTTCGAAGAATCCAGCTTGGTATCTCCTAGCTTGCAAATCACTATCTTGGCTTTGGGCACACCTAATTTGATTTCTAAGCTCACAAGTGATTTCCAAATGGCTCACTATTAGGCTACCCCCTGTGAAATACATTCCTAGATTCAAATCCCTAAAGGATTCAAACAACTCTAGCTCCTTGACCATCATGGAAGATACGTGGAGGCTCTTTCTGCTCAAGGCATCGGCTACTACATTCGCCTTGCCAGGGTGATACTTTAACTCAAAATCATAGTCCTTGAGGAACTCTACCCATCTCCTTTGCCTCATATTCAGTTCCCTTTGATCAAATAGATATTTCAAACTTTTGTGATCACTGAATATCTCAAATCGGGCACCATATAAATAATGTCGCCAGATTTTCAGGGCAAAAACTATGGCTGCTAGCTCTAAGTCATGAGTTGGGTAGTTTTCTTCATGGGGCTTTAATTGCCTAGACGCATAGGCTACTACTCGCCCATTTTGCATGAGAACACAACCCACACCTTTACCGAGCGCCACTATAAACCTCAAAACCTAAGGTCGGGTCGGGGATAATCAAAACCGGTGCACTAGTCAACCGGACTTTGAGCTCCAAGAAACTGTTCTCATAGCTCATATCCCATACAAACAGTTGTCCCTTTCGAGTTAACCGGGTCAAGGGCAAAACCAACTGGGAGAATCCTTCTATGAACCTACGATAATAACCGGCTAGTCCTACGAAACTTCTAACATCCGAGACCATAGTCGGTCGCTCCCACTCAAGGACGGCCGACGTGTCCTAAAAACTTCACCTCGGTGAGCCAAAACTCACACTTTTATGGTTTTACAAACAGATGGTTCTTCCTAAGTGTACTCAAGGCAATCCTAAGATGTTCCTCATGCTCGTGAGGGTTCCTAGAATATACAAGGATGTCATCTATGAATACCACAACAAACCGGTCGAGGTAAGGTCTGAAAATTCTATTCATGTAGTCCATGAAAATAGCTGGAGCATTTGTCAGACCAAACGGCATAACAACGTACTCATAATGGCCATACCGTGTCCTAAACGCGGTTTTTGGCACATCCTTAGCCTTGACTCGAATCTGGTGGTATCCTGACCTAAGATCAATCTTAGAGAATACCGAAGCTCCCCTAAGCTGGTCTAACAAATCATCTATCCTAGGGAGAGGATACTTGTTCTTAATTGTGACTTTGTTAAGTTGTCGGTAGTCTATACACAAACGCATACTACCGTCTCTTTTCTTCACTAGGAGAACGGGGGCTCCCCATGGTGAAGCACTAGGTCTAATGAAGCGCTTAGCTATTAGGTCCTCTAACTGAACTTTAAGCTCTTTCAACTCTGAAGGCGACATCCTATAAGGGGCTATAGAAATCGGTCCGGCTCCTGGAACCAATTCTAATGAGAACTCTACTTCTCTCTCAGGAGGTAAAGAGGTAATTTCCTCCGGAAAAATATCCAGGAATTCATTAATTACCGGGATGGTAGTCAAGTCTAATCCAACCTCTGTGGTTGAAGAGAGTAACAAGATGTATCCAAAGTGTCCTTCCACTAGGCATTGGTTCAATTGAGACACACTAGCCAATTCCTTTAGACACAACTGATTGACCATAGACTCTACAGATGGAAACTCAATAGTTCTAGAAAAACAATTCAAAACAACTTGGTTAGCGGAGAGCCAATCCATACCTAAGATTACATCCATTCCCTTCAAAGGTAGACAAATCAAATTGACCGAAAACATCCTTTCTTGAATTACAAGAGGACAATTCTCGCAAATCAACGTAGTAGAGATACTACCTTCGGCTGGTGTTTCAACAGTCATTGTAAAGGGTAAAGAGGAAAGATACAATCCTAACCTCTGGGAACACTTATTAGCAATGAAAGAGTGTGTGGCACCAGAGTCATACAGAACAACCAAAGGGTTATCATGTAGAAGGCATGTACCTTTAATCAGATTCTCCACACCACTTGCCTTCTTGCCGCTTAAGGTGTGGACGCGACCTTGAATGGGGTCATTGGGCTTGGTACCCGCCCCAGGCTTGAACTTTGGACACTCCCGCATCATGTGGCCTGGTTGCCTACAGATGAAACATACATTTTTCCCTTCCATACATTCCCCTCTATGATATCTCCCACACTTTGTGCAAGCTCCTGAAGGTGTTACCTCAGATTGTTGTACTTGTTTTCCTTTACCCCGGTGCCCTTTAACCTTCAATGGTGGGGGAGTTTTGCTCTCATCCTTATGCTTCTGCCACCTAGACTTCCTGTCGTCATATAGCTTTTTCAAGCAATCTTCAGCCACATAACTCCTGTGGACCAAATCAGCAAAGTGGGTGAAGCCTGTCAGAGAAATGTTGGCTTGGATATCAGGCCTCAATCCCCACTTGAACTGTTTAATTTTCCAACGATCATCCGGTGCATACTGGCCCAAAGAGGAGAATCTGGCCAATTCTTCAAACTTTGTTACATACTCCTCAACTGTAGAATTTCCTGCTGCCGCAGCTTGAATAAAGTCTCAGTCCATCTTTTCCTCGACAGTTTGAGGAAAATACTTCCCAAGAAAGCTTCTCGGAAGTGTTCCCGATCAAAGGATCCTCCTGATCCTCCATGTAAGCTTGTGCCCCTTTCCACCAATTTGCAGCTCCTTCCTCCAACATATGAGTGGCAAAAGTAACTTTCTGTTCTTCGGAACACTGAACAACTTTAAATATTCTCTCCATGGCTTCCAACCAGTGTTGGGATGCCATGGCTTCTCCTTTTCCCGTGAAAGTCGGGGGCTTCATCTTGTGAAAATTGAAGAACATCTTATTCACCGCTTCTTGTGAAGCCGGGGGAGGGGGTGATGGTGGACGCTGCTGTTGAGCACTAAAGAATTGTTGGACCATATTGTTGGTAGCCTGTCTTTGTTCCCTAATGGCCTCATTCTGGTTCCTCATGATTTCATTTTGATCCCTCATCATTTGCATCATGTCCATCCAATGAGCCTCCTCCGCATCTCGCCTGTCGTGTCTTCTCCTATGCCTTCTATGTCCATCTGCCATATTCTGCATACATGGTATAAAGTATTAAGTTGATCAGGCTTAATAGTCCATACTAAGTACAAGAATATAGAGGGGAATTCTCAAGCAAAGAAGAAAAATCAACAATACTAGACCACAGTCCCTAATAGACTAAACTAGGCTCTGATACCATAATGTAACGCCCATACTTCCATAATAATTGAAGTAAGACAATTTACATTAAAGCACAGGAATTACACAAAATAATTTAAACTTGAATTGTAAAATTACAAGTCCAAACACAAACTATGCCATAAGTCTAATAAATAAAGTTTACAAATTCATCCAAGTCCAAGGCTTGGGAGATTACAAAATACAATGCCAATTCTTGCCTCAACCACAAAAGAGACAAGTACAATGCACATCTAATATAAACTAGAGGTTTAAAACTCCTAGAATCATTATCTCTCCTTAGCCGGTACCTGCTTATCTGAAATAGAAGTGAAAAGGGGTGAGATTAAAATAATCTCAGTGAGTCGTCCTCTGACCCCTCACAGACACTTGCCAAAATCATAATAACATTAATATCCGAATATTATAGTGAAACGACTAAACATACAACTAGGATTACTCGTAACAGCCGGGTCTTATCGTTTGGTAACAGTGGTATACCGCTCTGCTACACTAAGGTAAACAATGAACTTATCGTTACCTCACAAAGGAACACCGCTCTGCACTTACAATCCTCTGAGTAACGGCCGGACTTATCGTTTGGTAACAGTGGTACACCGCTCTGCCACACTAAGGTAAACAGTAGGGACTTATTGTTACCTTACAAAGGGTACACCGCACCGCACTACGTTTATCTCATTAGAACCACTACGAATCAAACAGTTCTAATTTCTTTCTCTAAGCTTTCAGACAATAAATGCAATAATAACTTATCTAAGGGTATCTTAGGATATCCCTTTTATCTTCTATGTTTTAGAACTCTCAACTTGAGTATTCATGGCCTTAAAGGCCCATAAAATGCTAAGGTACACATTTCTGGTAAAATTGGCGCACCACGCGCGCCAAAGAACACGTCGTGCATATTTTACAACTTCCGGTATAGGGCTTATCTTGAAATAATTCTTCTGCCATTGAAAACTAGACACATTTCTCTTCAATTTGGACATATAGTTCTCTAATTTTCATTAAGTATTGAAGGAGAAACATAGGTTCCAAATTGGGGGAAAGTTAATGTTCAACTTTCTAAACCTAGTAGCTTGTTGCTTAAAACTGCACTAATTGGGTGGGTATTTTCTAAAACAAAAATTATATTTAGAAACTATACATCCTAAGCTTTCCAACGAGTGGTCATTTGCCCAATTCCGACTTCGTTTGATATTTTAATAAAATCCTCGAAGTTGACCTTCTGCAGAATGCGCGCTGTGCGCGCCCGGGTTCGCGTCGCGCGCATTTCTGCGCTGCAGATGCTGTTTCTGTGCGTGTCGCGCGCATTTGTACAGTGCGTCACACGCATTTCTCCATTTTGGCTCTGTTTTGATGCGCGTCGCGCGCACCTATGAGGCGCACCACGCGCAATCCTGCAGAATTATGCAGAAACGTGTTTTCTGCATAGTTTCAACTTCCAACTCACTTTTTCTTCAATCCAAACCAATTTCAAACCACATTGGTACTCAAAATCAAGCATATGACTGCTATACAAGATTAAGAGCAACATAAGACATATAAAAACACAATCCATCATGCTTCAACATGTCACAAAACATTAATGCATCAACTTAAGCACATTCATTCCTACCCAAACCCATTCATGCATTTCAACCATTTCCAATTCAGAAATCAAGAAAATACACAAGTGAGATAAAAAGAAAGGACCCTAAGTGGTGGGTCTTATGGGTTGCCCAACCTCTAAGTGAGAAGAACTCACCACAAACCAAGATTTTGGAGCTATCAAAAATGGAGCTTTGATCTCCTTCCTCCTCTTCTCTTCTTCAACTTCGAGCTCCCCTTTGCTCAGCCTAGGGCAACTTGGTTCTTCTCCCAAATGCCAAGAACGCAACTCAGTTCATCTTCGTAGAGCAAGATTTTGAAGAATCACTCAACTTCCACTCTTTTCCCCCAAAACCCTAACTCCTTCTTCTTCCTTTTTCCTTCTACTCTTTTTCTGAAAAATGTCAAATGAGAGGGAGACAGAGGGAGTTGAGAGGCGTGGGGGGTATAAGAGGGAAAGAGAGAAAAAAAATGAGTTGGACTTTGGTACCCTTTCATTTTATTCAAATTCTCATTGTGCCACTACTATGCACACCCCTTATATTTATAAATACCACCCCATCTAATTACTCAACTTTTAATTCAAAACATATAAATGCCTAAATTAATAAACTCAAATAATTAAATTAGCCGGGGTGTTACAGTTAAAGCAACAATTCTACTGAAATATTCTGCAATTGAATCTTGCTCAGTCATCTGCAAGAGTTCCTATTAGCGCCTCAGGGTTTGCAATCTGACTTTCTTCAACTTGTCACCTCTTGTATAAGCCTTCTCCAATGTGTCCCAGGCAGCCTTTGCTGTTTCTGCAGAGACAATTTTTTCAAAGACATCTGAATCCACACATTGGTGAATTAGGAATAAAGCCTTGCAGTACTTCTTCTTCTGATCTTTGTGCGTCGTTCTTTGTGCTTTTGTGGCAGCCCTATCAAGATCAGCCACCCCATCTCTTACCACCTCCAACACATCTTGGAACCGAAAGATAACCTTCATCTGCACCACCCATCTGTCATAATTCTTGCCACTGAGAATTGGCAGATGTGCAGGGAAGTTACCATTTGTATTGTTTGAGTTTGCTGCTGCCATTATCACCAGGATCTTCACCACTCCAAGATCGAACACAGCTCTGAGATACCAATTTAATGGAACAAATCACACTTGCACACACTCTCTGTAATCACAGAATCAAGGATAAGAAGAAGGTTGATTCTTGATACACTCAACTCACATGAACAAGTAATGAAGAAATGAAATGTAAAGAACTCGAGAGAGAGAATTGAGAAATCAACTCAGTATATTATTGATTGCTCACATTAACAGAATTGATACAAACAAATGTTACAATACCTCCTTTATATAGAAGGAATGAACTAAAACAGAAAAACTGAATTCTAACTAACTCATTATCACTTAACAGCTTTTACAGCTAACTTCGACCACTAAGACTCAACACAACTATCAATTACATCACAATAATAAGATCACATTATAACAAATGCATGTCCGTTATTGTTGAATTTGTTTGCACATTTTTTTTTGTTCTATGAATTAGTTTGCATTCAAAACGAGAGATTTAATTTATATGTGAACGTGAGATTTGCGTTAAAATTCATGCGCGTGACAAGGGCGAGTTTGTCATAGCAAAGACAATCTGGAGTTTCTCCCCATCTCCGATTAGCAGAAGGTGAAGCTATTGGTCTCCTATAAGCCTTACAACGGATTCTGAGTCTTGGTTTCCATTATATGATTTTTGAACTAAATTGTAAGATTGTCATTGATAGTATCCTCAATCCTATATTAGATGAGTTCATGGTGAACAAAAGAGATATGCAAGAGAGGAAGTCTTACAGTGTTAGATCTGTGAAAGATTGAAACTGATGCTAGATAGTCGTGATCATCAAATGCTCTAGTGGAAGAATATGGTGATGGCCACCTGCAAAACACTTTGATGACTAAGTCAGTCAATGATTAACGTGAATGTATAAATTACAAAGAGTGATGTGTACCCGAATGTGAGGTCATATTGCTCTATTTATAGCCTTGTTGGCTTTAGTAACTGTGTAACCATTTCTGTTAGGTGGTTTGATAGTGGTTAGTTGGCATTTAACTATCTAGTCTTGGGTTTGAGGCCCATATTGAGGGAATTCTCATATGGTTTGACGTGGGTCTTTAGGAGCTCTAGAATTGATCCATAACAAGATGCATCTCAGTTTGGCTCCATTAGTGCTCTAGGCTTCCATCCCTACATATAAACTTTAGTGTAAAGTTTATTAGGAGACAAGCTAATGGAGTTGCTCATTTCTTGGCAAATGTAGATCCATGTATGCCTAGCTCCCATATTTATCATTACATTTCACTTTGTATTGCTTCCTTAATTTCCCATAAAATGAAGTAGTTTTGTTTCTGTAAAACAAAAAATTAAAGTAATATTTTTCCATTGATTTATAAAAATATTGGTTGAATAGTATGAATTATCCTCCATTTTTTTATAAGCCAAATTAATATATTGATGCATGAAAAGAGCTATACTCACTAGAAAAAGTTGAAATAGCGATAAAAATTAGAGGAAAAAAATAAAATTGGTCTCTTATTTTGTCGTTTCTAACACTTAGCAACAAAATTAATGATTGATTTTATCTTTTTTCATCTCTAAATTTTTGTCGCTATTCAACTTTTTCTAGTAGTGATTTTGACAAAAGTTGTGCCAAAGTAAAGCTAATATAACAATCGATTACAAGGAATATGCTACATAACATCTTACTGTTGAATGGTAATCACTAGTGCGAAACTACCTTTCGGAACAGGGCTTTTAAATCGGTTGTCTTAAACAACCGATTTAAAAAGAAATACGGTGGCATTTTTGAAATTAAATTGAAGTTTCAACATTTTTGAGTAGACCTATATAATAGGTGGAATCATTATAAAATTTCACAACAGCGTGTGATTTGAAATCGCAACTCACCATGAAAGGATAGTTGAAACATTGAGATGATTCTTGAAAGAGTAGATCTCATCTTCCTCTTTCTTTAATTATAAATATAAGTCTTAAGACATATAACAATTACCCTGTGATATTACCTGTATCTACTCATTACGCTAGACTATGGTTCTAATACGTCAAACTGCAAAACTAATAGTAGTGTTATATAATGTTTCCTTATAATATGTTCTGTAAAAAATGTTGAAAGAATAGAAAGCACACTACCAACTAAGGAAGCGCTATCTATTGTTTGAACATTAGATATCACTTCTTTAAAAAAGCGATACTTAATATTGTACGGAAGTAAACATTTTATAACATAATTACAACTTTAGATAGCGCATTCTCAGATAAACACTATTTAAAGTTGAACTTTAAATAATGTATCCTTTAGAAAGCGCTTTCTAAATCTTACGCCAAGTACTAAAAAAAACCTTTTCCCGTAAACGCGTATGAAAATCTCTTGTATTCCCTCCAATGGCAGAACTTTTGTAGTCTGCCACCACCTGAACCCCTGTCGTTTGCCACCACATAAACTCTCTTTTTTGCTGCAATAATATTTGTCGTTCGCCACCACAAATAGCTCCTCTCATGT
This sequence comes from Calophaca sinica, assembly GCA_037113605.1. NCBI lineage: Eukaryota > Viridiplantae > Streptophyta > Magnoliopsida > Fabales > Fabaceae > Calophaca > Calophaca sinica. The sequence goes on along the minus strand of CM073732.1, from coordinate 55,177,883 downwards.
AAAGCTCCTTCCGTGCAGGTTAGGGTTCCATTTTTCCTTTCCTTTTTTGGTTCTTTTTCTGCACTCATTATTGCATTGCATATTAGGGTTCCCTTGCATGTACCAGAACTTCATCTAAGTGATAAGGTCCCGTTGCTTGGCTTTGTGTTATTCTTATTCTGATCCTGAGTATTGCTTTGTTTCATAATTGTTTTGGTGTTTGTTTTTTATATTGGTTGTGCTCATTCTCATGATTAAAAGTTGTATCATTCTTGTTATTGGTTTAAATTTTATATACAACCCAGTTATGAAGGCACCGAAGTCAAAGCTAGTGTCCAAGCCACAACAGTTGTTGTCCATGTCTTTGTGCCGTTGACATTAGCTTGCTTTCACTTCCCAAATGCATGATTTGTACAACTATTGGTTTTCTTGAAGGAGCGAGAACATATCGCCAAATTTCATGCAATTATTTGTGTTTGGGATGTGTTTTCCCACTTCTTCAGGTTAGAATCATGTATTTACCTAGTAATTTCATGTTCAACACAATACACAAATTGTTTTTGAATTTTCCAAAAGTAGACAGTCTGGAATTGTAAATTTGCATTAGTTAATATATTATTAGCCTCAGTTGTTGATCTAAGAATTCTCATTTGTTCATATTTCCCAAATTTCTTTTGGTATATATACCTAATCAAAGTGATAATACCACTTAGCTTACGTCATGTGCCTAGAGAACCAAGGGGAAATGATGCTAAAATTTTTCTTAGATCAATAATTAGAGTTATACAATAATATTATGTGAATTGACAATCCTAGATAGCATAGGAGCTATAACATTCCACAACTTAAAATCCCTAACCACATATTTATTTGATAACTAAGTAAAGAAAAGAAGTTTTTAGGGTTTAGGTCAGCATGCTTAAGCGTGTCCCAACTTAATGAACAAGTGTGACAATGCTTAAGTGTGGGGATATGAAACGCTTTAGCGTTAAGTGGGATGCACCTATTGCAAGTTAAGGACACATGTAGGTTGCTGTGGGGGTGGATACAACCGGCTAGGTGTGCACTCCAGGTTAAGGCTATAAATGTTCCAACATTGATGTGTTCCACATTAAAGCATGGTAATGTTGAATTGTCAGTGGACAACACGCTCTAGTGTTATGACTAAAACACAAAAACTTTAAATTTAAATTATTTCCTTTTCCTTTTAACTCTACTTCGTCTTTTTCACCCATTTTATGTAAAAACCAAGTTACAGAAACCATTTGAGTGGGAAAGCTTGATTTTGAGAATTGTAAACACTTAAACCCTGTTCCGACCTGATCGTTTGCTTCCGTTCTTCATATACTTCAATTCTACTGATCGTTTCTCGATTTCTCTCGAAGAAAAAACCCAAATTCTTAGAGTTCTGAATCTACCATTGATGAACTCTTGGTGTTGCTGATCAACGTCCTTGTTTTAATCTTCATTTGATTTTTTTAGATTACTCAAGGTGTTTTGGTACATCTCTGAGTTCAAGGTTATTATCGGTTCGAGTTAAGGTGTGGAGGAAGAACCTCTTCTATTAGGGAGGCAAGAGTAGCATAAAAGTATATTAATATTCCTAATGGGAACCCATAACCTTGCAAACTATTGGTTAACCACGAGTTTCCAACTTAGATTGGACATTATGACTTCATAGTGTAAATCTAAGTTTAGGAAACTGTAGGTTGATCATTATTATATTATATATGTTTGTGTTTCTTGATATGACATGACTGGTTGATTGATGCGTGTGCTATTGAAGATGTACTTATGCTATATTTGGATGATATGGTTGACTACTGACCAGGCTCAAATATGTATATGTTTGACTATGTGAACATGCATGCATGCTCTAATGATACTGATAGAATGAGTTATAGATTGATGAACATGTTAGACTATATTGGTTGTATGAGATTGGGTATCTAGTTTGATTTGATATTTGAGATGTCGAGAATGACCCTTAGTGGGTGTTGATCACTTTATCTTGTGGAGGAGTGATGAGAGATTGAGATATTAGTTCTTATATCAAGTATAATTTAGATGATTATCCATGAGCAAGGAATTTGCATTAATTGTGGTGGGTTAGTGTATTGATCCGTGATCATAGGCCTTTGAGTGTGATGCTGGCGAGAGTAGTGATATGTCTAGTAGTGGCCTCAAAAGTAATTGGAGTCCAACACATTAAAGGTAACCAATGGGTAGCTCCCAGTTGTGTCATGGTAGCTGAATGGATTTGACGACCTCAAACAGACATTATGATTTCCGCGTCTCAATGAAGGATTCCAGTACAACTAAGCTTGTAACCCGGCTCCTTGAGGAAGTGAAAATCACTTTACTCTATGAGAAGGTGGTTTATGTACTTGTACTGTCATTGCATACAAAATAATTTTGCGAACAACTAACTTATTAACTTATTCTACGACAAGGTAAACACCTTTCACTTTAAGAAGGTGACCTTACCCTGTGGGAAGGTGAAGATTCTTAGATTCGGCCGACATGCATGTAGACAGTTGTACATGTAGACATATCTATTGTAAGACTCTGTTCCCGAAGCGCTACTAAACTAGATAATACTCTCGGCATTTCAAATACTTTCGAAAATGGAACACATTGTTGCGTGGTTTTCAAAAATGTGAAGCTAATTTTTTTTTCTTTTCAGCTTCTTTTAAGTAATTGGCAACCAGAGTATTGCAGCATTTTCGAAGGCAGTGAATCAATAAGATACAACGTACAACTCATAAAACCATTCAAAGAAATTTATTTAAAACATACACATAAAACAATTCAAGTCTTGAAACATAAAGCATTTATTACAATATTGTAATTAAAGCATTTGACACCCTATAGCTAGTCGGCACTATAACACCTGCTAGTCCTTTAGTAAGTTGCAGCAAAAACACAAGTAGGAAGTCGGACCGGCTATCCTCAGTTACGTTTCTCTGCAGTCCTGAACACTCTGCTTCCTTTGTCATCTGGGTTACATTCATTGATTGAAAGAACCACAGGCAAGGGTCAACTTCTTAAAACAGAGCAAATAATACAAAATAACAGATACGACTGCCAATCATATTGTACAGATGCAACATATAATATGAAGCCACATTCTTCAAACAGTTAATCAATCATATCAATAGCATACAGAGCAATCAATAAGGATGCACCCGATATCCTATTAACTCAACTATATGCCAGTGCAGTTTTAATTCCGAAATCTATATGCCAGAGGCATATCGGGCTATACGTACCAGACCGACACTTTTCCCTGCGATGGTAAAATTTAACGACGTTACTGAATTACTTTGGCCATGGGCATTTCCACTACCCAGGATAGATAGGTCGACGTTACCACAAGACACGACGTAACAATGCCTTTAACCACCCCCAATGAACATATCACCACATTTGATATTTCAATCATGGCATAATCAATAACATCAATTATCCAATAAAATCCATAGCATATATCTTAATCATGTTTTAAGTATACACACACCACAATGCTTTTCAATTCAACCACGCACAACAATCCATCAATACGTGACAAACCAACAACACAACAAACAACAACATCAATCAAGTTCGTCCCTTTGTAACTCGATGGAGTTAGCAAAAAGGAAGTCAAACAAGTGTGGGGGGTTGGGGTCAGTCGCCAACCTCTTGCAGACAAACCCACTAAATATTCATATATAAAGCTTAAAACAATAAAATCGAAGGGGTACGGGACCCTCACTTCGAACCCTGAGGTTCTCAGACTTCTTCGATATACAAAATAAAATTTAAAGTCCTAAGCTTGTCTAGAAGTAGCCCTTATCGAAGGTCACTAAATCACGTGTCGAAGCACGTCCCGAACTCGAGTCGCACGAACTCGGATTCTCAAGTCCTAAAACACGGAACAACCTTAGCACAAATCTAGGAACTTAGTCCTAATACCTTAGGCTCTCATAACCTAAAATCCTCTTACTAACCAAATCACTTACACTTAAAAACATAATTTGAAATACTTGTTTTTAAAGAATTACATACTCTTGAAAAATTAATAACTAATTCAAAGAATGAAATTTTAAAGACTAAAATTGTTTCCTTTCAAACTTAAAAATATGAGACAACATCATTTATCAAATTCTTTTCTCAAAATACTTATGTCAAGGCTCCACTTGGTTTCTTGGGTCTCAAGCAATCCAATTTATCTTAAGTGCTTCATTGCCTCAAAAATTCAAAACAAGTCCAAATTCAAGCAAATCTTTTCCATAATTTTCCAAAGTCGTCAATTCAACTATTATGGACTAAAAATACAAAGCAATTTTCCTTCCCCAAAGCCTCTAGTGCTCGCGGCCATACTCCCCTTTTCCCAAAAAATTTTGCAAACTTCCAATCAACTAAACAACATCAATCCATTTCCCATTTCTTTCATAAAACTACAATGATTTCCAAAACATAAGCCTATTCAAGACCAATCTTAGTTCAAACAACTCCAAAGATCAAGGGTTTTATGAAAATGTATCCGTCCTTTGTTTTCAAACAAAATTGACAACTACACTAAAAATAACAACTTACATGAAGTAAGAAACAAAGATCAATTTGTTGATTCACAATGAAAATCACACATTTCCTTTCCATTAAATTTTTCACCTAGGGTTCCATAAAATTGGGGAAATGTGTTAATGTTTTCCATCATCATGATCAACCAACATATGAAGCATAAAAACAAAAAAGGAAGCAAGAAAAACTCATCCTATGCATATATGGGTACCCCTCGGTTTTGGGGCTGTTTTGGGAGGAAGAAAATTTGGCTTTCATACTTACTTATAAGGTGTGTAAGGAGGATTCAAGAAGAAGAAGAAGCTAGGAGCAAGAAGGATTGAAGAGTGGAGGAGAAATCATGCATGGAGTTTGGAGAAATGGGAGCCATGGAAGCTTGGAGCTTCTCACTCTAAAACATGAAGAAGAAGAAGAACAAAATGAGGGGTAGAGAGTGGGGAGGGTCGTAGTTGATGAGGGAAAAAGAAGAGGGTAGTGATTTGGGTAGGTATTAGGTGGTTTTAAGTGGATGGTGATCCATCATGGACCAAGAAAATGGGAGGTTAGTCACGCTGGAAAAAGAAAGGGAAGGAAGTGGTATTTGGGGTGAAAATTTGGTGCTCGTAAGTAAACGCTAGTGCACCATGAGTCATGTTTTTTTAAGGGATGTGATTTAAAAAGGAGGAGAGTGTAGGAAATCATAGAATAAAAACTACTAAATTAATTATCAAAAGTTTGACACCTAAACATTTAAAACAAGATTCTAATCTAATTACCCAGTCTAAACATCTAATCTCTCTTCTCATGATTACCCTCTAATCCTAGAGTCTTAAGAGTACCAAAAACACGGTGTCGAGTAACCGCGTTACCAAAAAATTCGCGAAAATTAATTTACTGAGAAACTAATTTATCGCGGGATAAAATATTATCATAAATAATAAAAACAATCTAAAACACTCAAAAACAATCATAACAAGTTACGATTCGATTTTTACCGAAATCGGAGTTCGTTTTAAATTTTAATGCGGATAAAAATTACCCGGCGATTCAAAATACGACGAAACTTTCGATAGAGTTTTTCGACGATTTTTGAACCATGAATTAATATGAAATATTAACTCTTAAATTTAATTTCATCTTGATTTAATTTAATCAATTTCTTAGTCAGTACAAATACGCGTTACCGCGTCAGACAGAAAACTTATATAATAAATACAATAGATGAATTCACCTTAAAAGCAGTATACGTCTACGCTGTCTATTAATTTGAATTGACATCATGAATAATAATTATTTATAATAAATAAATTATTCAAAATGAGCCGAAATAGTTTCTCGTACTCTCGGTAAATCATTGATGTGATCAGTCTCTACGACTTACTTTCAAGTAACTGGAATTTTATTGCCAAAGTAATTGTTCTTGAAAATTGGGATGTTACACCTATGATAGGTGTTGATCTTAGAGATTATGAATTTGGAGATATTTATGATACTAGTAACTCAGGAGATTCTTGTGAAGCTTGTGTTGTAAGTGTTTCAGGTTATTATGCTTTATGTTTATTGTTATTCCTGTTTGATGATGATTGAGTAGTTTCTTACCTCCCTTGCTCTTTATTGTTGTTACTCTTCTATGAGCGTGTGGATCTCATGGCTATGAGGAGGGTCGGGTTTAGGGCACAGTTAGTGATGGAAACTATTGAGGTCACTTTCATGACGATGATGAGAAAGGTTGGGAGGTGGACTTCTCTATTAGAATCAAGTGGATTCAGAAACAATGACCCTTAATTATTTTGATGATAACAAATAATGAAAAGAACAATTTATCCTCTGATGTGTTTGTTAGTGTGTAGAACTTAGTGAATAAGTCACTATTCATCATATGGAAGATGTCTCAAAAGTGTGCCTCTGTGCGCATTTCACCTTCTGGTCCATTCCTCTGAGTCTGGCATTGATCGTCTGGTAAGTATTGATGACATCATCATGTTATAGCCTCACTCTGATGTTCGTGCTCCAGTAGTCAATGCTCTGGTGGTAGTCAACGCTCTGATAGATCATGCTCTGATAAGAGTACACTATTGAAACCCTTCATTCGGTACTACAAGACTCTGTTACACGAAAGACCAAGAATACCTATGTTGAAGAACTTGCCTCTGGTCCAAGCTTACTCCAATAAGCAGAGTATCTCAATAACAAGTATTACTTGGTAGGAAGATGCCTCTGATTGGAAATCAGACTGAGTGAAACATTAAAGGCTACTTCAAGTATTAAAGAGACCTCATTGATAAGTATTTTAAGGAATCGAAGGCCAAAGAGAATGTCAACGGATATAATCGTCAGAAATGACTTGCTCTGGAAGTGTCTCATATTCAAAAAGATCACAAGGGACAAGATCCTGCAACTGTCTACTGTGTTAGTGTACAGGAGTAGAGTTGAAAGTGACAGGACTTGCTAAAAGCCACATAAAGCGAATCGGAAGTTTTTTCTGTTGGTGAAAGAGTTGTTAGGTCACAACGCCACTATTTGGAACCCTGGCTATATATACCTTACTTCATTCACTGAAGTAGGAAAACAAAACTGAATCATTTTTGCGAGACAGTGAGCAACTAATAAATTATTCCAAGTCTCTAAGACTAAGTGAACAAACACTTAATCGTTTTATTCTTTCTGTTAGAAAGCTATTTCTTTGTGCTTAAGCATTTCATTATAAATCCTCTCTGCTGAGAGTTGTTGCTATTGTTTCAAAATATTTTTGAACTCTTGTATTAAGCCCAATAGTGGTTGTATTCCTTAGAGGCTTGACTGAACTAAATCGTTCTAAGAAGTTGTGAGTATAGTCAGTTTGGCAGTAATATACTACCAAGTGTAATCGGTTGATTATAGTGGAGAAATCATTCAGTGTAGTGAAGGGACTAAATGTAGCTATCAGGTGATAGTGAACTAGTATAAATCATCTTTCTCTTCTCTTTACTTATACATATTATTATTTCTGTTAAAGAGTTATTTTAAAAAGGTTTTCAAAAACACACAAGTATTTCGAAAAGAATTTATAAAACCAAATTCAAACCCCCCTTTTCTTGTGTTTTTGCCACATTCAATTGGTACCAGAGCTCAGCCTCTTGGGTGAGCACTTAATCATGTGAGAGGAAAAGATCTAATTCTTTATCTATGGCAAGCAACAAAGCTGGTGATCATGTTAACCGTCATCCTTTATTCACTAGAACAAACTATGACTACTGGAAAGATAAAGTTAAAACCTTTTTTGAGTCCCAGCAACTAGAGCTTTAAAATATGGTTGAAAAACAATATACCGATCCTATTGACTCCAAGAGAAATCTCATTCCTAGAGATAAGTGGGAACCTGATCAAAAGAAAGCTTATCAACTGAATCAGAAAACAAGATACTTTCTTATCTATGCTATTTCTGAGAAAGAGTACGAGAAATGTGGGAAAAATGGTACTGCTAAGGAAATTTGGGACTTATTGGCCTTGGCCTATGAGGGTACTGCCCAAGTGAGAGAAACTAAGGCTAACATTCTTGTTAGACAATATGAACTCTTCAAGATGGAAGAGGGAGAAGATATTGAAACCATGTTTGGAAGATTTCAAACATTGGTTCATGGTTTAAAAGTTCTTGAAAAGAGCTACACCACTGCCGATCACGCGAAGAAGATATTAAGAAGCCTGCCCAGGCAATGGAGACCTAAGGTCACGGCTATTCAAAAAGCCAAAGACCTAAACAGACTGCGTCTAGAAGATCTTCTTAGTTTCTTGAGAGCTCATGAGTTGAGCTAAATGAAGAAGAACCTCCAAAGAAGTCAAAGTCTATTGCTTTTAAATCTACTAACAAAGCTTCCACCTCCAAGGCTCTGCAAGCAGAACAAGAAACAGACGAAGGATCGTCTGGTGAGAGTAGTGATGGAACAGATGATGAACTTTTCTTTATATCAAGGAAGATTCAACGTATGTGGAAGAAGAAGGGAAGGTTCAGGAAGCAATTCCACAAGAAGAACTCAAGAGAAAAGAAGGACTACAAAGACAAGAGCCAAGTGGTTTGCTACAAATGCAAGAAGCCAGGACATTTCAAGTCTGAATGCCCATAACTCGAAAAAGAGAAACCAAATAGAAGTGGTTTCAAAGGCAAGCAGAAGAATGGTCTCATGGTAACATGGGATGACTCTGATTCATCATCGTCTGATGATGATGAGGAACATCCAAATATGGCTCTGATGGCTACCATAGGATTAGACAGTGAAGAAGAGGAAGAAGAGGTAAAATCTAACTCATCCTCTGATATTCAAAAAGCTTTTGATGAACTCTTAGATGAGTCTTCTAAGCTCTCCATTGAGTATAAAGCTTTGAAAAAGAAATTCTCAAAACTTTCAAAAGAATTTTTAACACTCAATGAAGAGAATGAGAAACTCAAAGCTAAAAATCACCATCTGGTGAACGACAGCTCTAAGACTGAAGAAAAGATTGAATGCAACTCTTCAAAATATGAAGAGGGATTTCAAAGATTTCTTGCTGAGGTGACACAAAGCAAACAAGCATCTATGATTTGGGGTGTCAGCCAAAACGGCAAAAAGGGTCTTGGTTACAAACCAAAGGAACCCATTTTTCGAAACACAATTTTGAAACCCAAAGAAACTAATTATCATAGTGATTGCTTACTGTGTACTTATTGTAATAAGAATGGTCACATAAGAAGCACCTGCTATGCTTCAAAAAATAAGAAGGATAAGGTTCCTTCTAGGACTAACAAAAGAGGACCCAAAAAGATTTGGGTACCTAAGGATAAGATTGTTTATGTTACAGATCTACTTAGCAACATAGTTGAAACACCAGTCCTGGTACTTGGACAATGGGTGCTCACGTCACATGACAGGAGAAAGACATATGTTCCAAGAGCTTCAACTTAAAGAAAGTGGAACAGTGGGTTTTGGTGGAAACCAGAAAGGCAAAATCATTGGCAGTGGAAGAGTTTGTGAGAAATTTCTACCTTCTATTGATAATGTTTTACTTGTTGATGGCCTTAAGTATAATCTACTGAGCGTAAGTCAATTATGTGATAGTGGTTATGATGTTAGCTTTAGTGACAATGCTTGTATAGTCAAAACAAGAAAAATGGCTCCATTTTCTTTACAGCAAAGAGAAAGAACAATATTTATAAAATAAAACTTTCTGAGTTGGCAAATCAAAATGTCAAGTGTTTTTTGTCACTTGATGAGGAACAATGGACATGACACAAAAGATTAGGTCATTCCAGCTTGAGGTTAATCTCAGCTTAACAAGAAAGAACTTGTTAAAGGCTTACCAAATCTTATGTATAAGTCTGATGCTCTTTGTGAAGCATGCCAAAAAGGCAAACAAACAAAATCTTCATTTGAATCTGAAAATGTTGTTTCCACTTCAAGTCCTCTTGAACTTTTACATTTAGATTTATTTGGCCCAACCAGAACTGCTTCTTTGTTTGAAAAAATATGTTCTTGTTATTGTTGATGACTATACATGATGGACATGGGTAAAATTCCTTGTACACAAGGATGAGTCATTCAAGATGTCTTCTGTATTCTGCAGACAAGTACAAAATGAAAAAGGTTTTTGTATTACAACAATTAGAAGTGATCATAGTGGAGAATTTGAAAATGAATTATTTCAAAACTTTTGTGAAGAACATGGCATTTCTCACAATTTTTCTTCTCCTAGAACACCACAACAAAATGGTGTTGTAGAAAGGAAAAATAGATCTCTTCAAGAGATGGCCAGAACTATGATTCATGAAATTAATGTTGTAAAGCACTTTTGGGCAGAAACAGTAAACACTGCTTGTTATATTCAAAATAGAATTTATATAAGACCTATTTTGGATAAGATTCCATATGAATTATGGAAAGGAAGAAAACCCAATATTTCTTATTTTCACTAATTTGGGTGTGACTGCTTTGTTCTTAATACAAAGGACAGTCTTAGTAAATTTGATTCAAAAGTACAAAAGGTATCTTTTAGGGATATTCTGAACGCTCTAAAGCTTACAGAGTATACAACAAAGAAACTTTAGTCGTTGATGAATCAATGCATGTGAGGTTTGGTGACAAGAAGCCTGACACTAAACTGTCAAAGCTAGATGAGATCTTTGCAGATATGCAAATAAGCAAAGGAACAAATGCTGATGCATCTATTGGTGACTCTGATGTTACCTCTGGCGTTGCATCCGATGACCAAAATCAAGCAGAGTCAAGAGATTGGAAGTTTAAGACTTACCATCCAAAGGATCAGATCATTGGTTAGCCAAGTGACAGAGTCAGAACCAGATCATCACTCAAAGAATACTCAGACCTTGCATTACTGTCAGAGATTGAATCAAAGACCATTGATGAAGCACTGACAGACGATGGATGGATACTTGCTATGCAAGAGGAACTGAATCAGTTCCAGAGGAATGATGTGTGGAAACTAGTTCCTCCACCAGAGGATAAGTAAGCCATTGGAACCAAGTGGGTTTTCAGAAACAAACTTGATGAAGATGGTAAAGTGGTAAGAAATAAGGCAAGACTAGCTGCCCAAGGGTATTCGTAAGAGGAAGGTATTGATTATACTGAAACCTTTGCACCTGTAGCTAGACTAGAAGCAATTAGAATTTTATTATCATTTGTTGCACATCATGGCATTACTTTATATCAAATGGATGTAAAGAGTGTATTTTTAAATGGTTTTATAAGTGAGGAAGTGTTTGTAAAATAACCACCTGGTTTTGAAGACATTGCCTTTCCAGAGCATGTCTTCAAACTTAAAAAGGCTCTCTAAGGTCTTAAACAAGCCCCAAGAGCATGGTATGATAGACTTAGTACCTTTTTAATGTCAAATGGTTTTGAAAGAGGACAGGTGGACTCTACACTCTTTAGAAATCATCTAAAAAGCATTTTATAGTAGTTCAAATATATGTTGATGATATTATCTTTGGTACTGCTAATGAATCTCTTTGTGAGGAATTCTCTAAGCTTATGCAGAATAAGTTTGAGATGAGTATGATGGGAGAATTGAAGTTCTTTCTTGGTATTCAAATCAAGCAATGTCAAGATGGAACCTATATCCATCAGACTAAATATGTGAAAGAAATTTTGAAAAAGTACAAGCTTGAGGAAACCAAACCAATGAGCACACCAATGCATCCTACATATGCTCTAAGCAAAGATGAATCTAGTAAAAAGGTAGACCTAAGGGTATATAGAGGTATGATAGGTTCACTCATTTATCTTATTGCCTCAAGGCCAGATATAATGTTTAGTGTGTGCTTATGTGCAAGATTCCAATCGGATCCTAGAGAATCTCATTTAACCGCTGTTAAGAGAATCTTTAGGTATCTCAAAGGAACTACTAACCTTGGTTTGCTTTATAAGAAATCAGATAATTACAAGTTAGTAGGTTTCTGTGATGCGGACTTTGCTGAAGATAGAATTGAAAGAAAGAGCACAAGTGGTGGCTGCCAATTTCTTGGAGCAAATCTTATCTCGTGGTCCAGCAAAAGATAGAGCACAATTGTACTATCAACAGCTGAAGCTGAGTATATATCTGTAGCAAGCTATAGCTCACAACTTCTATGGATGAAGTATCAGCTTGAGGACTATCATATAAAAGAGAGCAACATTCATATATACTGTGATAATACCTCTGCAATATGTTTATCTAAGAATCCTATTTTGCATTCACGTGCTAAACATGTTGAAATTAAACATCATTTCATTAGAGACTATGTTCAGAAAGAGATACTTGAAATTAAATTTATTGATATTGACAATCAATGGGCATATTTCTTTACAAAACCCCTTGCTGAAGATAGATTCAACTTTATAAGAAAGAACTTGAATTTTCATCTTATAAAGGAATAAATTTTTAATTTGAATATATGTGCCTCTGATATGCTTGCATTTGATAGCTTACTTGCCTCTGATATCATGTGTGCATCTGATAATCACATGTGCCTCTGATATTGGTATTGCATCTGGTGATAACATATATGTGTCTGATACCATGCTGCCTCTGTTTATATTATATTCTTATTTATATCATCTGTTGTTGCATGCATGTGATAATTGTTCATATTCATATGCGTCTGATGCATTCATTATATGTTCCCTCTGGGAATCTTTGTATACACGTGTCTCTCTGAGATTGGTTGATGCGTTAGTGGATGAGAATTGCTCTCGCTGAGTCATAATTGCCTTTACTGCCCGAGGACAGTTTAACTGCACTTCTTCAACACTGTGTTTGACACTTTTCATTTATGACACGACAGTTTTAATATTTCTTTTATTTTTGAAAACTGATGAAGGCGGTTTACCTTCTCAAACAAGTCTTAACCCCACTCACTCACTTCACTCACCCAATACCCACACTCTCTCTGAGAAGTCTCACTCTTTTAACCCTAAGCCTCCTTCACACTCTGTCTTCTTCATCTTCTGCAGTTTCTGAAATGGCTGCTCAACAACAACAGTTGGTTGGTCCCCAAAACCCTCCACAACCTACCTTGATCATTGACCACAAAGATCTATATGTTCTCTACGAATCGCGAGTTGATTTTCAAGACTTGGCTAAGAATGACTACGACTTCAGAACCCACTTCGCTGATATGGGTGTGATTGATTACTTCTACATCGAATCCAGACCTATCTACCCAGAACTTGTCAAAGTATTCTGTAGGCTTGCATGGTCTGAACACAACACCATCTACAACCATGTTCAAGGAAGGCAAATAGTGATTACACAGGACTTGATTTCTGACATTATCAAGAGCTCTAACTGTGGAACAGAAATCACTAACAACTGGGAGAACGAGTTTGGTGGAATTGCTATCATCAACGAGTACATATTCGAGAAACCTAACTCTACGAAGGCTGTGGATATAAAGAATCGTTTTCGAGTGCTCTTAAAGATTATTAAGAGAAACTTCATGCCCAAGGCTGGCTCTGTGGACTCTGTGAGCACATACCACAAGTTCATAATGTGGCATTACGATTTCAAGACTACCATCAACCTGCCAAGCATCATATTCTGCTTCCTGTGAAGAGCCATCAGCTTCTCCAGGAAAGGACAAAACAGAAATATACCCTATGGAAAGGTTATTTTCGTAATTTTGGAAGAACAAGGTGTGATTAAGCATCTACAAACTCTGAACACTCCAGAAGCTGGAGTCATGCTTCAAACGGTTCCTGTTCCTATCTTCAACAGCAAAAACCTGAAGAAGATGAAGTTGTTATCTTCTGAAGTGATTGCTGAAATTGTCAGGGAAGGTGAAGATGTGAACAAACCTGACAGGAAAGGAAAAAGGGTAAAGACTGCTGGTGATGGCCCCTCTCAACCTACAAAGACAATCACTCAGAGTGCTGGAATCTCCATTTCATCCCAGCACCTCCACTGGCCCCACCAGTGAGACCCTCTTTCATGCCTTCTTTCCTCACTAAAGAGCATGAAGAAAAGAAAGTGAAAATAGTAGAATTCTTGAAAAAGACTTGTGACGAAGCTGCTCAATATCATGATGAGTTGAGAGCTAAACGACTTCAGGAATAAGCCTCTATTAGTGTACCTCAACAGACAGCCTCTGTTGCTGCTCCCTCTGCGGTTGTTGATACATCTGCTCCAAAGAGGAAGAGGATCACCAAGCTGAATGATATACCAGCAAAGAAAACAAAGATACTGGATGATGCTATAAAGTTGTATGATTTTGTTTATGGTAGTGCTGATGCCTCTAAGGCACCTCTATCTTCTCAAACTTCTAAGCCTACCCAAAAATCTCTACCTCCCTTACCCTCTAATTCATCATCATCTGATGAAGATGATGATGATAATGTCCCTCTGAGACAAAGACCGAGAGAAAGAACAAATGTCTCAATTCCTTATATAGAACCCCTTACTGCTATTCCTCCACCGCAATCTAAACCCACTCCATCTCAACCTTAACACAAGTTTAACCTGACCTTAACCTTCCCACACAAGCTAAACCTAAACCTATCACCCAGAAAACCCAAACCTTTACACCTGGCTCTGATACTGTTCTTGAGATTCAACCCCTAACTACCTTCAAACCTATTTCACCTCCCTCCACTCAACCTATTATATCTCCACCACCATCACCAAATCACATTGAATCCGAACATACAACAGATCCAATTACAGGAGATGACATTGTCATTACTTCTAAAATTGCCTCTGAGGTTGTTCAAAGTCTTGAATCTGAACCTCCTACTCTAGATGATGATCTAGTCATCATTTCCCCACCTTCTGAAACACAATCCCTTGCTTCTTTAAGCCAACCTCCTGTTATCCCCATATACCGTGGTCCTAACATTTTGCCACAGCCTAACCCCCACTTTTCTCTAAATTTGAAAGGTTTATGGCCCTAAGACAGCATGAGATTGATATTGAAAAACATATTGAAAAGGATCGTGCTTCATCTGTTAGTACATGGCTGACTTTAGAAGACTTATTTGCCAATTGGTACTTTGTGACTCACTGGTTTGAGAGTCACCAGGAGAAACAGCTTGAGCACAGTAGGAGACTTCTGGCTGCACCTGCTTGGAAAGTGCCCCCAAGTGAAACTCCTGCAGTTTGGGAACCAAAACCTCCACCTGCACCAGAACCTGCAACTCCTCCTCCTGCATCTACTGCTATGGTTGCTCAGGCCTCTGCCTCTACTTCTTCCAGTCACACTGAAAGTGTTGTTGTTCCAAGAGCTGTCTTGGACAAATTGGTTGAAGATAGCAGAGAATTCAGGGAATTCATGGCTTCTTCTCAGCAATTCATGGCCACTTCAAATCAAAAACATGATGCAGTTGCCGAAATGTTGAAGATTATTTTGGAAAAGTTGAACAAACCTTAGATAGCCTTTAGGATTTTTTTCCCTTTTGCTATTTTAGCCTAGTACTTGTTTTTTCTTTCGAACTTCTATAATTTGGTATTATTTTTTATTAATGAAATAGTTCCTTTTTGGTACCTATACTGTTCTACACTTTATCTTTCTATTTACTTTGTTTTTGACAATGATGTTTTTTATATTCTTAACTTTTTTGTCTGATGACAAAAGGGGGAGAAGAAAATAGAGAAGTATAAAGTAATTGATGAACCTAATGTATCAACCAAGTGTCATTATGCATTACGCTTTGCATTATTTGCTCTGATACATTATATTGAAATATATGCTCTGATGTATTATAATTGGTATGCTCTAATACATCGCTGTTTCAGTATATGCTCTCATACATTTTATGTATGTTATGATAACTATGTAAGCAAAAATTTCATAACATGCTCTAATACACTACATACATCTGATGCACTTAGAAAATATTTATAGATGCTTAATGCAGAGGGAGCCTCTGAAATTCTCTTAAATAAATATTCTTCTAATAGAAAATTGTTCATCAATCTATGTGGTTGTCATCATCAAAAAGGGGGAGATTGTTGGAATCAAGTGGATTTAAAAACAATGACCCTTAATTGTTTTGATGATAACAAATAATGAAAAGAACAATTTATCCTCTGATGTGTTTGTTAGTGTGCAGAACTTAGTGAATAAGTCACTATTCATCAGATGGAAGATGTCTCAGAAAGTGTGCCTCTGTGCGCATTTCACCATCTGGTCCATTCCTCTGAGTCTGGCATTGATCGTCTGGTAAGTACTGATGACGACGTCATCGTCTTATAGCCTCACTCTGATGTTCATGCTCCGGTAGTCAACGCTCTACTAGATCATGCTCTGATAAGAGAACACTACTGAAACCCTTCGTCCGGTACTACAAGACTCTGTTACACGAAAGAGCAAGAATACCTATGTTGAAGAACTTGCCTCTGATCCAAGCTTACTCTAGTAAGCAGAGTATCTCAGTAACAAGCATCATTTGGTAGGAAAATTCCTATGATTGGAAATCAGACTGAGTGAAACATTAAAGGCTACTTCAAGTATTAAAGAGACCTCATTGATGAGTATTTTAATATACGAGAAATCGAAGGCCAAAGAGAATGTGAACGGATATAATCATCATAAATGACTTGCTCTGGAAGTGTCTCATATTCAAAAAGATCACAAAGGACAAGATCCTGCAACTGTTTGATGTGTCAGTATACAGGAGCAGAGTTGAAAGTGACAGGACTTGCTAAAAGTCACATAGAGCGGATCTGAAGTTTTGTCTATTGGTGAAAGTGTTGTTAGGTCACAACGGTACTATTTGGAACCCTGGCAATATATACCTTACTTCATTCACTGAAGTAGGAAAATAAAACTGAATCATTTTTTGCGAGACAGTGAGCAACCAATAAATTATTCCAAGTCTCTGAGACCAATTGAACAAGCACTTAATCATTTTATTCTTTCTGTTAGAAATCTATTTCTTTATGCTTAAGCATTTCATTGTAAATCCTCTCTGCTGAGAGTGATTGTTATTATTTCAAAGTATTTTTGAACTCTTGTATTAAGCCCAGTAGTAGCTATATTCCTTAGAGGCTTGACTTGTAACATCCTGATTTTTAGATAATCTTTAAGTATAAATTATGTTGGTGATTAAGTGATAAATGGTGGTTAAAGACCTTGATTAGGAAGAAAATAGGCTTAAGAATGACCTTGAAAGGCTTAGAAAACACTAGAAACAGCCAGAAGGGCAAAAACGAAATCTCACTATTTAGGGACTGTCACAACGCGACGGATAACACAAAGGGAACCATCGCGACGCGATGGAAGGTCGGTGGAGAGAATTCTGGAACGAGTAAGGCGTTGACCGAGTCAGTTAACACCGCCAATGAGAGCGCGACACGTGTATTGGTCGCGACGCGACAGGAGTTTTGCCTACAGCCCATCGCAACGCAATAGGACCAAATTAGGTCTATAAATAAAGCGCGACCTCCTCATTTCAGCCAAGCTCTCCAATTGTGCGTTTGGAGCGCAAAGAAGGAGGCTTGGAGGAATAGGAGTGGCGGGGCGCGAGTGAGGTGAGCGACAACTGTCTTCTAGGCCAGGTACGCTCTATATTCTCTTCTCTCTCTAGTTTTCTCTCTTTAGGAAACTTTTGAGGGTTAGTATGCTCTGTGCTTGCCTCTGAGAAGGATATGGCACATCAGAAAATCCTTAGTAAGTAGTCATAGAGATTGAGAATAGGAGTGAGACTTAGGGGAGGCCACTAGGGAGCAAGTATGCTCTGCACTTGCCTCAAGTGAAGATCTTGTGCATCAGAAAGTCCTTAGTAGGTAATCCTCTAAGAGAAGGGAATGATAGTGGTTTGGTAGACTAAGTAGGAGTGTTCAGACATAGGAGTATGAGTAGCGGAAGCAGAGAGGACGCAGAGAGTGGCAGCAACTACAACGGTCTTCTATCCAGGTGGGAGCAAGAAACCTTGCACTCTAGGGATTGTAGAATAGAGTAGTATATATAAATGTGCATAGGGTGACACAAGCCCTACTAGCGGTTGATAACAGCAGTACTTTAGGAGAGGGACTGTGACTTGTGATAGCTGAGGACAGTTGTCAGAGGTCTGTCAACTATAGGGATAATTGTTAATGTGCATGGAAAACCCTAGGGTAGGTAGCTTGTGATTTCCGTGTATATTGTTTAGTAATATGTGAGTAGTTTGTCGCCTAAGCGATGCTAGGGTTAACTCATGAGCTGATAATAGCTGTTGTGATATGTTGCTGTGATGATTGTCAGTAATAGATGAAGGTAGTGTTGACTATTGGTCGTTGACAAAGGTGGTGTTGACTAATGATGATCAATGTGTTATGTTGCTGAAAAGTGTTGACATTTATGTGGCTGGATAATATGTTATTTGTGTTGTTTAATACTAGAGAGATACTTTATTTACTTTGTCTTGACTATTGACTTTGCCTAAAATTAAGATGAACTGTGGATAAAGTGGAAATATCAAATAACTATTAGATTGTAGCTAGTTAGACACTACAAGAAAACACGGGATTACCGACGGCCTAAAGCCGTCGGTAATACATAAAAGCCGTCGGTAATCCAGTTTTACCGACGGATAACCGACGGCCAAAAACCCATCGGAAATATGGTCGTCGCAAAGGATTACCGACGGACTGTTCTTTACCGTCGGTAATACCGACGGCTACACCCGTCGGAAAATGATGGTGGATTCCGACGGGCAAAGCCTTCGGTAAATTTCCGACGGTGTCGACCGTCGGTCAATCTGAAAAGTTTCCGACGGCTTAGGCCGTCGGTAAACGATGGTGGATTCCGACGGGCAAAGCCTTCGTTAAATTTCCGACGGTGTTGACCGTCGTCGATTCAGCGGCTTAGGCCGCTTGAATCGTAATGTTTTTTCAGAAAAATAAATTAATTAATAAAATATTTACTTTAATTAATTTTATTAATAAAATTAATAAAATTATTAATTAATAACCAAATTAATTTTATTCTTTAATCAATTAATTAATTAATTTAATTATTTATTTGTTTAATTATAAAAATAATTTATTCTCATATTAAAAAATATTTATTTATTAATTTAATTAAATATTACTTTTAATTTAATTTAATTTAATTATTAATTGATTTCCATATATAAAAATGTGATAACGTAAACTAAAAAGTAAATTAAAAAAAGAAAACATAATAAATAAAAAAATTTGACGAATAAAAATCAATAACTAAAATAATATCCAAACGAAAAAAATGATATCCAAAAATATGAAAAAATATAAGTACAAACAGAACTAATAGTCATGCTACTCCTGATCATGATCGAGATGCTCTACATCATCTGCATCATCGACATGACCATCAGTACGAGGAGGCGGAGGCGGAGGCGGAGTCGATGGAGTAGGCTGCTGGCGAGCTAGCATCTGGTACATCTGCTCCTGGCGCTGCAGCACCTGAGTCAAAACCTCCTCCGGGCCACGGCGCTTCAACTCTCGCTTATCTCCTGGTCATCCGCGGAAGACCGACCAGTGGCAGCACTACTACTCGCCGACGCTCCAACGTGTAGGCGGCGGGCCCCCTTTGTAGTTCTTTGGCAAGGTCGCCAAAGACCATATAGGCGCTCTTCTTCTTCCGCCAACCACTTCCGCCCAAACCTCGGCGGTGTAGATAGATCGTCAGGGCTCGAGATGGAGAACATGATGAGCTCGAGATCTAAGCCGAGACATCCTTGCCTCAAACTCCTCTGTTAAACAAACAAATAAGTCAAGTCTTTTTTTAACAAAACAATATAAACATTATTAAAAAAATATTTATTATATTTTATAATTACCTGAGTCCGCCTCGAGCGGTCATCAACGAAATCACTAGTACTCCTCTTCACATGAGTTGCAAGATGGAGCTCGTAATCAACTTCTCTCCCAACCTCTTCGACTCGTGATTGTATTAATAAAAAACTTAAATAAAGAATAATAATAATAATAATAATAATAATAATAATAATAATAATAATAATAATAACAACAATTTTATAACACGCAAGTCTAATCACTGCGTCGCTAGATCGACAGAACCTCCAGCAGTGCAAGCCGCCACCCTTCTCGTGAGGCCCTATTCTTCTTGGCCTTCGCTGGTCGCTGGAACTCGTGGGTGTTCCAAAGGCGCTACCACCACGCCAGAGCTCATCCCCTATCCAATCGGGTGGCGATCCCCGATTCGCATCTCGAAGCATGTCGAAAGGCGGTGGGAGGCCTTCATATGAAAATTCTTCTCCATCAGCTCCTCATCTTTTTCCTCCCAAGCAACCCTCGTCTGTATCAATATAAGACATTATTAAACATAATTGAAATTTACGAAAATAAAATAATATGCAATAAAATAAAATTGCAGCTTACTCTGAAAGAATTAAACATATGGTCCCGCTCAAAATCCTTCAGTGTCCCCCAGGTGGGCCAAAACTCCTGGTAATTCTCCTCAATTGTTGCTGTGATAGCTAACGCAGCAGGCTTTGAGGGAAGAAACCTGAACAATAAAAACATGTTAAAAAAAAAAATATATATATACATTTAAATTATTAATAACTCAAAAATTGCAAATACTTACCTTTACCAGATGGCACGATAACAACTCGGCCATCATACAAAGATCTCAAGAGTCTCAGGCTCCCGCCTCCCCTGCTCAAGAACCTCCTCCTGCTGAACCTCCTGCTCCTCCCCGTCCTGCCCAACATCTGTGTGATCAGCTGTATGGCCCGTACTATAATCATGGTTGGACTGATGAGCATCGGCCACCGGATCAGGCACAACATGGGAACTCGAAGCGCCATGTGGTGTTACCAAGTGACTTCAAACACAAGAGGGGGGTGAATTGTGATAGCGGTGCTTATATAAAAAATTACAGATAAATTACTGAATTAAAAAAAAACTTGAAAGAAATAAATTGCGAAACGATAAATAACTTGAAGAATAAATTGCAGGAATTAAATTGCAATAAATAAATGACAGAAAATAAATGACCGAAAAATAAATAAAGAACAAAAATAAATAAAGTGCTTGAATGATAAAGAGACAGAGAGCAAAGAAGAGCACGCAACAAATTATACGTGTTCGCCACCAAACACCCTGTGGCCTACGCCCCGTCTCCCAAAGCAAAGCACTATGGGATTTTCACTAAATCACTAGCTTTTAAATCAGGTTCAGCTAGAAACCTTTACAACTCTATACTGAGCAATACGTTCAAGAGATATCACCTCTATGAACACCTTGGGATTCCTACCAAAAGAAATGATTTTTACAAATAAAATGAGATGACAAAGATACACTCAATAGTGCAGATATAACAAATTGAAGCTCAAATAATACAACTCAAATTATGTAGAAAAAAAACTCTCAAAAAATTGTGCTCAAATAAGTGTGAGTGATGGAGAATATTTTGACAGAGTTTCAGCATAAAAATTAAGAACTAGCGTTGTGTTTTTAAAACAATGCTCATGGTGCAGTGCTTTTATAGGCACTGAGAGGAGCGTCACATTTAAGAGGATTTGTCCGTTGCAGCATTAAAGGGATTTGTCCGTTGCAGCATTAAAAGGGATTTGTCCGTTGCAGCATTAAAAAATTGAAACACGGATACGGAAATGATTCTCGGACACACTTGGTGTCCGACATCGTATTTCCAAACGACCTCTCCCCAACATTAAAATACTTCTTTTTGTCCAATTATGCCATTGTCCATATCCTTCAAATCGATCCAATTTGCCAAAATCTGTGATTTTGGGCAGTTCCATAACCCTTTCCCAGATCTGTTCTGGTGTCAACATTGGGGGCGGGCCATCTAATTCAACTTCCCCCTTCTTGAAAGCGTTCTTATTCCGTCTAAATGCATGATCATCGGGTAAAAACTTGCGATGTGAGTCAAACCAAGAACTCTTCCCCCAAATTTCAAGGTAAAGGCCTTTGTCTGCTCCATGCAATGCGGACATGCCATTTTACCATGAGTACCCCAACCAGACAACATTCCATATGCAGGGAAGTCATTAATGGTCCACATCACGCCTCATTGTAAAATTCCTCTTCGTGCAATATCGCACGTCACAACACCATTCCACAACCTTTTGAGATCGTCAATAAGAGGCTCTAAATAGATGTCAATACCATCTGTCGGATTATCTGGACCCAGATAACACAAGTCAAGAACATATAAGGCTTAGACATGCACATTTCGGGGAAGATTGTATGGGGTAATGCGATAAGCGGCCAAAGAAGAATAAGGTTTCGCCGTGGATTGAACATACGGGGTAAAACCATCAGAGCATAAGCCAAGTCGTACAATACGTGGATCTGCTGCAAAAACAGGATGCACACGAACAAAGGGCCTCCAAGGTTCACCATCGGAAGGGTGGCGCAACATACCAAGTGCTTCTATTCTCATAGTGCCATGTCATTTTGTCTGCAGTCTGTGGTGATGCAAACATTCTCTGCAGCCTTGGAATAATTGGCAAATAAAACATTGCCTTCACTGGAACTAGTTTTTGCCTACCCGTCCGATTATTAGTATGTGACATATACCTAGGCTCACCACAAAATTTGCATTCAACCAGCGCACCATCGTTTTTACCAAATTCATTGTCGTAATACAACATACACCCTCTCACACAACAATCAATCCTTTTAGATTCCAGCCCCAACTTGGACACTAAGCTTTTAGCCTCGTAATAACTTTTTGGCAAACCATCTTTGATAGGTGACGAGTCCAACATCATTTTCAAGTATTTAGATCCAAGCACACTTCTGTAGCACCACAGTTGGACTTAAGAGCTAACAGCCTCACACACATTGATAACTTAGAGTCTCAGAGACCCTTCAAACAACGGCTTGTTTGTTTCTAACAATAGATTATAAAATTTTTGTGCTGTCTCATTTGGAAGTTCATCTGTGTCATCATATTGTTGCTCCTCGAATGACACGTTCACCCCCAAGGCATCACAAACCATATCTTACATCAATTCAATCTGCTCACCACATCCCGAATCAACGTGAGGCAACTTTTCACCATGTCTAGTCCAAATCCAGTAATTAAGCCTAAATCCAACTGAATACAGGTGGTGCATGACCTCACTTGGGCTCTTAATCCTTCTGCAATCGCAATTAAAGCACGGACATCTAATCCCTCCATTAGTTTTGAAATCTTTATGTGCCATTGCGACTTCGACAAAGTACGCAACCCCAGCGCAAAAATCTGGTTTCAAACCCCCTCTCCCCGGATACAACCTATCGTACATCCAACTACGACTCGAAAGAAAATATTCCATCTTCTACATGTCAAAAAAAATGACAATTTCAGCAGCACGACGTTCTTACAACCGCTCTCTTTCTTTAAATGGTATGACCCTATCCCATTCGAGAAAAAACTTTTTTAGAACTCGTATAATAATCATTCCTTAATTCTCGTATCTTATAGTACTTGACAAAATTTCGGCAGCATTTCCCATTGGTCTCTGAGTAAACAAAATGAACGCAGTTATGAACACCGCAATCAAATATGCACCCAGAGAACAAAAGGAAATGAATCGAACCGAAATTTCATCAAATATAATTAAAGATACGAGAATTAAGCAACAACTATTATACGAGTAAAGAAAAAAAAAATTCCCAAACTGTCCGACTTGGACAATTCAAGGTTCAATATACAATGAGCACATGGTACCCTAAAAGAGTATATGCACTCAATAATATATTAAACCTCAAACGGGAAGCTAAGGCTTCTCTCCGATACTAATAACAAATATCAAACATCCATTCGATCAATGATTAACATAACAATTAGACAAGCAGAAGTGACAATGGTAGAATTAAACATGCCATTTATATATATATATATATATATATATATATATATATATATATATATTTCTAAATAATAAAAAATATTTTATTTTCCTTTTTCATTTAATTTTTTATATGATAATTTTTAATGTTGTTATTTTTTATTTTTTTTATTGAAATTTTTTTAATTCTTCTCTTCTTCAGATCTTTTTTCATTTTTGTTATATCATATTTTTTAACGATTGTTTCCCTTGTTTCTGTTTTTTTAATTCTGCTCATCTCTTAATTATTTTTTAAATTCTGTTTTTTGAATCCTTCTACTTTTTTAATTATGTTATTTTTCAATTCTATCTAATTTCGTTTTGTTGTTCTCTTCTTTCTTTTTTAAAATCTGCTTTTTTATTCTATTGTTCTTAAAAATTATGCTTTTTAATTATTTATTATTTTAAATCTATTTTTTAATTCTCTTATTATTTGTCCTTTCCAATTCAAATCTGTCTTGTTTCTTTGAGCAATAGTCCATTTAATGTGTGCCTTGTTTTATTAATCATTTAGTTGCCACTATGCCATCCGCCATATATAATAAAAAATATTTTATATATTTTATTTTCTTAAACTTATTCACATAGAGCAAATATTTAAACTTATTTTACATTTCATTCAGGGTTTATTTAAACGTATTTTACATCACTTAAAATAAATGCTGATATTAATATTCAAATATATCAACATAAAAAATATTCATATGCTCTCTTCATTTTATTTTAATAAGCCTCTAAAGTAATTTATGAATAAATAATCACTTAAGTTTCTAAAAATAGCTCATTAAATAAATATTTTATTATGTTATTTCAGATTTTGTCTTTGAGCGTTAAATATTATATGTCACTTTTTAATATATAAGTTTATAATTTTATTTATTTCACCGCTATTTAGCTTACGCTATATGCCCGCTATTTTACGCTATCCCCGCCAATTTTGCGCTATTTTTCGCGATCCTAGATTAACAACACTGGAATTAGAAAATCGACTTGGTCATTTAAAGAGGATAGAATTAGACAAGGTATGACAAGGGAAAGAAGTACAGAGAGATGTGCAAAGCAAATTGCAGCCAAGCAACATCACCAATATCCATATCCATGAATGAAATGGCAAGCATAAATTAAAATTGCACTCTTTACTCACAAGCATTGTGACTGATGAGTGATAGCAGAACTGGCAGACAATTACACAGTACATATCATTTAGACAATTACACAATACACTTCAAAATCCCCTCTATGGAGAGAACTATGAACGAAAACAAATAAATATGTCGGTGTGGGGGTCAACAGACAACCCTTTTTCCACCCAATGAGTTAACCGACATTTCGTTAGAGTGCATACCTAGTGGTACAAGTGGCGAACTCAAACGCCTATGAAACAGAGATTTTTGTGTTAGCAGAAACTAATAAGATATAAACAAGAATATCAAAACCACACCAGAATCTAAATAAGGATAGAATTCAAACAAGTTCGAATGCAACATACCTAAAAGCGACTCACGAAGGCTGAAGCTGCGAGCGAAAAAATCCGTAAAGAAAAGCAAAAGTGGGAATATTAGAAAATATTTTTAATCTGACTTGTTGCTGATGTTGTGAAGCGTGCTATATTGTAAATATTATATTTTTTTTACAAATAAAAAATATTACAACTATAGAAAATAACCTAGCATTTATCACCTTTCTATTATATTTTTTTTATGAATTTTTATAAAGCTCATATTTTAAACTTTAATTTTAAAGTAGCTTTTAAAAAAAAACTGGGCCAAGCGCTACCTAAGTATAGAACAAGAAAAAGAATCCCCACTCCACCCCGTCAAACATCTATAGCTTGTTTTATGACTAAGAAATACTACTCCCACCACTTATGCTTAAACCTTTACAACTTCAAAAGCATACTTTAGTCAATTATGAATTTTCTGATATGAACAATTAGAAAGACTTGAGAAACTTTGAAGGGCTGTGATACACATGAAGATGGAAGAGATAGAGTAGGACCCTAAAAACTTCACCAATCATAATAACTCTAGAACCCAAAATTTTAGCATCACGGTTCAGTCCTGAATCCATTTGGCTCAGTTCTATTCAACAAGCGAACATATTCATGATTAGTATACATATGGGGATCATATAAGCAGTACAAAGCACCTGATATGGGGATCATGATCATCAACATTGTTTCAGTCGGTGACAGGGTAAAGGAAATATATACAAATCTGATTACAATCATTCCAACATCAAAATTACAACTTTTCGAAAGTGCATGTTATGCACAATTAAGATCCTGCAACCAAGAATGAACACAACACACAAAGATAGCAGAATAAAAGAATCGAAATACAGAGAAACTTAACAAGCAAATGTAAATAGAATTGAGACAAGCAGTCAATCTAGAAGAGATTAAAGGGAAGAAGATCAACACCGGATATATGTGGTCTACAGTAATTCAGTGTGAAAGCCTACATCTACGTGAAGAGAGCACAATCCACTATATCAGAGAATTACAAGCTTGGATCGGTTTACAAAAGGGGAAGTTTGCAATAAAATCTATTGTGGCAGAAATAGATTCAAAGGTAGTTGAATCAAGTTCAATTGGAGGAATGAGGAGAGTTAGTTACTGAAATAGAAGAGAGAAGGATAAGAATTTTTAATCTCTTGAAAATATATTATATGAGCATATGCTACAATATTGTGTATTGGCTTGAAAATTGAATCCTTAAAATAGTAAAGAAAGCTTTCTGGTCAATGTATCTACATGCCTCTCTCTATTTGATACCTCAAAAATAGCATAATTAAGACAAAGTACTTAAAGGAAAACGTTACGTGCCACGTGGCCTACTTAAATTGAGTAACAGAAGCGCAAGTAATGCAATATTCATTGGGAAACTTGCCTATAAATTCAGTTGGTAACAAAAATGAAAACGAAAAATGAAATAGAGAATTATATTGGTCAGAGCCATGTATATGGTCAAAATTTCAAGAGGATAAATCAGCCACCAAGTGGGTCCTACACGCCATGTGTTAAGACAATTCAACAACGCAACCTGAAAAAGCACAAGCTCTGATTTGGACTAAAAAGCTTAGAAACTAAGGCTAGGCACATAGCAGAACAAGAACGTTAAACAGCGATGAGTTGTTGGAGCAGCTGCCAAAGATCGCAGCAAGTTCTTTCTGCACTTATTGGTTGTCGTGTAAGAGTTTATTGGAAAAACTTATGTTTGGTATCTGGACGCTCCTATTATGTTATGCCATATCTCTAAAAATAAAAAAATAATGCATTTTCTTTCCTTACATGACATTTAATTTGATTTAATGTCTTACACCAAGGATCGACTTTTAACAATTATCTAATACAAGATGCATTGGCCCCTGGTATGAATGTTTAGTTTGTACTTTTTCACATAATAGCGCTTTAAGTATTACCTTAGAAAGTATTTTGTGTCAATTGTATGACTGCATAAAACTTGTATCATTCAGGTATTGAAAGAGAGCTTCAAAATATATTGTACCCTCAATGATGGAATCATAAAACTTGTGGATGTGGTTAGTGTCTATCTCGCTTAATTTGTTATTTTGATCACTCCACTTGAATCATAAGTCGTACTAACTAATTAAAGTTGCGCTCTTTGATATGCCAAGATATGATGCAAGAAAGGCTTTGCACATTTATAAAAGAGTCGGCATACAGTTTACAATGATGCTTTACTTAACACATGTTATTGTATCTAATTTGAATTGTGTTTTATGCTCAACAAGGCTTTCCTACTTATCGATTTAAGAGTTACCCAGGGTAAAATAGCAACAACAACAAAGAATCACCACAACTCTCTATTGTCAAAGGATTAAAGTATGTTCTTACTTCATCGATTTCAAGCACCGGGTATACCACTTTAAACATAGGATTAAAATAGAAGCACCGGGTATACCACTTTAATCACCACAAAATAAGAAGCTTTTGTATATCTTATAGCAAGAACTCTATTGCCGACTTCTATGAATACTGCAAGGCTTGGACCTAGCTAGAAATTTTCAATTTCCAATCTTGAGACAGGTCCTTTGTTGCTCATTAATACCAATATTTCTTTTGATATCATAAACGATTTCTAACAAAGTTCTTTCATGCAATAAACAGCCACCACCATATTTTCTTGCCACAATGGAAGAATACATTAAAGAAGCACCCTATGCTCAAAAGAGATTGGTAAGAATACATCAGATAGCTTAAGCCCATTGAAACAATTAGTCAGACAACCCCATAAACCACACAAATCTATCAAAACATAGACATGAAGTATCAATAGAACTTAGGACTGCTTAATCACAAAATAGGGAAACTACAAATCACATTGCAATAAAAATTGACTCACATAATAAGACTACACTCACAATAGGCAATCAGATGCTTAATATTCTTGGTTGGGAAGCTTCACTTCTTATTCAAGCTCCCGAATACAAGCCTCGTGCTTTGATTCAAAGAGGAAGAATCGGATTTTTCAGTAAGCTAAAAGCCTAAAACACATACACAAAATTAAGGGGAAAAGAGAAATGGAAAATCCAATGAGTTGGAAGCAAGACTGATGCACGTGACGCGACCATGGGGTTGGAAGAAATCTCAGCGCCGCTCAAGGAAACCGGCGGCCGCGACGGCCGCCGAATGGGTCCACGGCGGCGATATCGTGGTGAGGAATGAAATTTTTCTCAGTAATGTGATTACGCTTTTAGGGAAAAACAAAGCGCGTAATCGAATTTGAATATGGAGAAGTGGTCGCTACTTACTTGATAATCAAATCGACGAGCAAAGGGTCGCTACTTCAATAATCGAAGATGGAGAAGATAGATACGATGCGACAGAGGAAGTGTCTGCGGTGGCTCCAACCAAATTCAAAATCACGATCGGTGAGTCTGCGGTGGCTCTAAGCTTCAAGCTCCAAGCTGAAGCTTCTCGAATCTTCAAGCTTCAATCTTCAAGCTTCAGCTTCAAGCTCCAATCACATGGTTCTTGCAACCGACGGTGGCTCCAAGCTTCTCGAATGTCTTGCAAAGCTGTGACAAGAGAGGAGAGACTGGGATTTGCGAATTCAGAGAAGAGAAATGCGACGATTGAGATGAAGAAGGGAGGCGGAGGGGGGCTGTGGCGAAGATGAAGAAGAAGGGTAGAAGAAGCGAGTGAAGCGAGTGAATGAAGAAGAAGGATTCTGTTCTGGCCAAATAAAGAGCTTACCGACGGCCATTTTAAACTTACCGAAGGTCAAACCCGTCGAGAAGCGACACGGATTACCGACGGACCAACCCGGCTTGAACGCTTACACATTACCGACGGTCAATGGCCGTCGGTATTCAAAAACAAGCGGAATTTTCCAAAATTCACGGCCATCGACGGACATTAACCGACGGGCTGAGTCCGTCTCTAAAAAAGCGGTTTTCCGACGGCTTAACCCGTCGGTAATATCCAGAATACAACGGATGCGTTTTCCGACGGATTAAGCCGTCGGAAATCCCGGTTTTTTAGCGACGGACTCAGGCCGTCGGTGAATGTCCGTCGGTAATCCCGGTTTTCCTTATGGTGAGAGAGGCATAGGGAAAAATGAATTAGTTATGAGTTGTATAAGAACAGTGACGCTATAAGAGGGGATAGATAAAGACGAGGTACAGATAGGACTGTGAGATGTAGAATGAGGTAAGTGAGAGTGGATCTAGGAATAGTAGCGCAGACTCAAGTAATTGAGCACGAGATACCAGGTAAGCATGACTGTTTGTCTGTTATGTCCATGTGGGCCATTTGTATATGCTTTCTGTTTCTACTTTCCCATTTTGATAGTGTGTACAGTGTTTCTTAGCTCTTTTTTTTTGTTTCTTTATTTTGTATTTTATTTCTATATCAAGCAGACATACGTGGACAAAGATATCGCTGGGAGAGTATAGAGAGCACACGGTAGAAGAAGCTCATTACGGTTACGTGTCACAGCCAGTGAGTCAAAGTCAATGAGTTAGAGTCTGTATATGTATATACCAACAACTTGTGGGCCCAAGCCACGGGTTCCGTAAAGCTATTTACTCTCTTGTACAGGATAATATTTTTAAGTTTAATAAAATGTTTTTTTTCGATATACTTATATTGTCGAATTATTTATTTATTATTACTGTAGCACTTCGGAAACGGGGTGTTACATTGACTGCACTAAGTCGTTCTGAGTATAGCCAGTTTGGCAGTAATATACTCTCAAGTGTAATCGGTTGATTATAGTAGAGAAATCCTTCAGTGTGGTGAAGGGACTAGACGTAGCTATCAGGTGATAATGAACTAGTATAAATCACTGTATCCTACTCTTTCTCTTCTCTTTACTTATTCATATTATCATTTCTGTTAAAGAGTTGTTTTGAAAAGGTTTTCAGAAATACACAAGTATTTCGAAAAGATTTATAAAACCCAATTCAAACCCCCTTTTCTTGTGTTTTTGCCACGTTCATTCTCTACGTTGATGTTATGAACATCGGGACTGTCAACTATTACATCTCATTTGAAATACTATTGAGATGTTATTTTACTGGAGATTTCAGACTAATCATGTGACTAACATTCCCTCAAGTATGGCAAGCCCCTTGGGACTGTCATCGCAATTCCTTCTCTCCTCGCTCTTCTAAAGTCTCTAGATGTTGAGTGTTTTTTATGCATGGAGCTCGTACACGGGGTGCTGAGGCATGCCACCTAACTTTGAGAAGGAGAGTGATAGCTCCAGTCCAGAGTTTCCATTACTTAGGATTTCCTAGAGGAGGTCTCATTCGAGAGCCTTGAGAGAAGTGGTTGGGAGTTCGAGGCCATGTTGTTAAGCCTCCAATAATAGTATATCTTTTGCCTAACTGGTATACAAGACAATATTATTTGTAATGGTATGATATATCTTTTGAGGATTTTTTGATGTATTTTTGGGACAACATTATGTACACATTTAATTTATTCCTAAACCTTTTGACTATTTTGATTTCTTTCTGTATATTGCTCTGACATATGAATAATTTATGTTAACAATATTTATATTTTCAACATTTAACTATTCGCTAAAAAGTTTTAAACTTACTGTTTTTTTTTGTAACACGCATGTTACTGTTATTACTAACATTTGTGATTCAATCCAAGTAAGTATGAATAAATTTATGAGATGCTAAGCGGGTGTTTCAGGAACCCCGCCTTGTATAGGAAAAAATAGACAATTCTAACTCAAATTCACTATTGTATTTACTTTGTGGATAGGAAAAAGTATGGATCGAAAGTGGATGTCTTCTAGCTGTGTGTCAAACGAATATGAGAATAAAGTGAAAGACTTTATTAAGTTTGAAATTGAGGAATAAGACTTTACTAACTCATACCTAAACAAAATTACCCACTCTTGCTTGCATTGTTGTTATTCAAAATGAATTAGTGCAGCCGATCTAGAAGATAATTTAATTTGTAAAGGAATTTATCACAACTATAAATTTTGGACAACACATTCGGAGATAAGATATTAGTCTACTTATTCAGCGGGGCCTTGTGTGGCACAAGATTCAAATGATTCTAACACAAATACACATCAGTGTGATCGAGTTGAAGAGATGGAAGATGTCATTGAAGAGGATCTTTGGAACTGCCCTCAAATGTTCGAGAGGTTGATAAATGATGTAAAGACACTGTTATATCAATGGTGCACGAAATTTACTAGATTGAAAATAGTGTTGAAGTTTTACAATTTAAAAGTGGACATAGATGGTCTAATAAGAGCTTCAAGAACTTAATGAGCCTTTTAAGTGATATGTAGCCAGAGGATAATATGTTTCCTTGACGGACATATGATGATAACAAAACGTTATGCTACATTGGTATAAGATACGAGAAGATACAGAAGTACCAGAAAACACAAAAAAGGGGGTTGAATTGTGTTTTCAAATCTTTTCGCAAAGCCTTTGTCACAAGATTCTATTGGAAACATACATAAGAACTAGCATGTTCGAAAGAGTATTTGTGTTAGTATAAAATACTAACTACAACCAGATGCAAGATGACTTGTCATCTAGAGGTTGTAAAGATAATAACAAAAACCATTTTTAATGAATTCAAATCCCTATTTAATTGAATAGATTATAAAGACAATATAAAGAGTATAGGGAAAGAGAGAATGACACAGAGTGTTTTTATACTAGATCACTGTTAACTTGATAGCTACATCTAGTTCCTTCAACCTTGAAGGATTTTCACTATAACTGAAACCGATTACAAACTTGTGTGTATCTATTGCCAATCCTAGATATACAACACAACATCTAAAAACGACACAAGCCTGTGTGCTGCTAAGGGACCAAACTTCACTCGGTTAACCTTATGAGTACCTTCTAGCCACACCTAGATGTATTACACAGGCATCTTAAAATAGTAACAATATCTTTGTGCCTTTTCAAAAAAGAGTCTTCCTAGCCATTTTCATGTGTATCTATTGCCAACTTAGCTATACACACAAGTATCTTACTCAGCTCACAACAGACTCTTATGTTGTTGAAGAATATGCCTTCACTCGGCTATGGTGATTACAAAGAAAGATTCTATACATCTACTTTCAACATGAAAGAACTTCTAAATCAAATACACTAACTCTAAAAAAAATGGATACAAACTTTAAGTACGGGTGGTGAGTATGTGAAGCTCATGATGGAGTGGTGAGTATATGATTTTAGCAAAGTTTCTACTTTTTGAGATGCCCCACACTTTCATGCGTTCTTCTTCAGCCTTTTCGAATATATAGCCAAAAATATATATGTTGATGATTGGCTTTTTCCCGTTGTAAGACAGGTCTTGATCTTCAACAACTTTGTAGAAGATGATATATTCATTAACATTGTCTTCTTCCTGTTGAGAAATGATTTTTTCATTGCATATGGTTGAACGGTAATATTTTCATAGACTAGTTAGAGTAATAGTATAGCCTTTTGCAAAGTAGGTGTACTTATTTTGAAAAGTTGTATGGTCCTCTGCACCACATGCTTTTTAGTTTTCCTTTTTATTCTTTGGCTAATATAGATTAATATAAAAGTATTTTGTATCTTGCCAAAAACAAGGAAGCTTTATATCTCAGAATACTCAATCTTTAAAGAGTCGTTGGTCTTTTATTCGGTTGAATCTTTTTATATTCCTCAATTCAAATGTAAATGGACGTAGATATGGCTTTGTTGTGTTGTACACTTGGATCTTTCATTCTTGAGAATTGTTGAATTGGTTTATCAGACACAAGCTTATTATCAAGTAACCAGACGCTCATGAAGACTTGTTTGTGGAAGTATATGCATTGATTTCTCCTTGCTTCATTCTTCTTATCTTCTCGCAATCTTCCAATATGAGAACATATTAACGAGTATATCAAATCATAATATATTCTTCAAAAAATATAGATCGTGATTACGTACCAACAAAAGCTTTGATATAACCTCAATCTTTTGTGGTGATGCAAAAGATTTCTTCTGGATGTACTCTTTATGTTCTAAATGCAAAAAGTAGCTTTAATCATGTACTTATGAGAGTATAACATTGAGATCTCATCTACCAGATACAACCTCTTTTGTAGGTAGATGTTCCATGTGATGATCCTGGAGTTTACATCATGTATCATGACATTTAGCAAAGTTGGACACACTTCTTCTCATGACCAGATGCAACAGTTGATTTTGACTCTTCTGACTTGGATCTTAAGCTTTCTTCTTTCTTCATTTGTAACTCTCTTTCATAATGGCATTCATTTTGGGAGTATAGCCGAAACTTTCTTTATGATCTTTGTCTTAGGGCATAATAACATGCATGCAAGATTCAGATGCACTATTGAATTAGCCTTTAGACGAAACATCATATTGTCTGGATAAGATATTGGTGAGTGCTTGTATATCATTTTCAAACGCTAAAGAGCATATTTATCTTTAAGTGCTTTAGCTCTTTCTTCCAGTTTTTTTATGCTAATCAGACTTTCCTGCATACTTAACAAACTTATTAAATATTCATAATATTAATTGTTCATTCTTATAATATCTTTGTTATAATCAAAATTATAAGAGTGTCAGACGCAATTGTTCATTTTGCTCTAAAAGATACATGTTTATCATCAAAACTATGAATGGAAAGATTTTATACCCAACATATTCTCTTTGGTGGAATACGATTAATCCTGATTACCCCAACTTTGGGTAAGAAGCATGAAACACATCTTGTATTGCCTACTGATGGAGTGAACCTACATGTATTCAAAGCAACTCGCATAGTATTTGGCTAATGATTCTTGGCATTTATAACCTACCTTCATGGTTGTGCATGAATGGAATTACATTATGTTGTCTATGTTAGTTTCTAGTCCCAAACAACCAAGGAACGATATAGACATATATCTGGCTCCTTTAATTGAAGTCTTGAAGCACATGTTGCAAACCGGTGTAGAAGTGTGTGATTGGTATAGGAAAGAAAACTTCAAATTATGGCGTATTTATTTGGCACTATCAATGATTTTTCGGCATATGATAATCTATTAGGTTACAATATCAAACGCCAATCTGCATGCCTTAAATTATTATTCCACAGATGTGGTTTTAGTATGATTTGATATGAACAACTATTTTGTTAATAGTTTTTATAAACTTAGTATTTTATTGCTTCTTGCATGCTCTTTATATGCATTTTTCATACGACGGGGTAATGGATGTCACACAATGGGTCACCATTCCAAATACCGTAAAATGAATGAAATCAATTAAGAACGATGAAAAACATATCCTATGGTTTTCAAAAGGTGATTCACGGCTAGGGTAGGGTTCTTGGGCGATCAAAATGAGTGAATTTATAGCCATTGAAGGATCAAATATGAAGATGGAACCATTTTAATGTTTATGCAGATTCCGCAGTTCTAATCAATTAACACAACATGTCGTTAATCAATTTGAGCTTCTGAATTTAAAAAAAAGACACAAATTTGATTTCCAATCAGTTAGAACTTGTGGTCTAATATAAATGGACACATACACATGTAATAACGTAGAAAATGGGTGTTACATGGGGGAGCTATCCAAGATGTTGAGCGAGGTTACCATATCATAAGTATAGGATAGCTGGTATTGGCGGGGAATAAAGGGTTGTGGGTTCTTTGTTAAATCTGCATATATCGTATTGTCTGAGAAGTTTGTTCAGCAGTCTGGCCTTTCTAAAGATGAGCTTTTTGTCCTTGATCAGTAGTGGAGGAGCTTTGCACTGTCCAAGGTTAGTGCTTTCACTTGGCAACTACTACTGATAGGCTACCTACTAAAGTTAACTTGTTTAAGCGTAGAGTGATTTTTGATGAGTCTGCCTTCCTTTCTTTGTTATGTGCGGATAAGTTGGAATCCAGAGTACACTTGTGTGCATTGTGTGATTTCTCCCTTCAGGTTTAGTATGCAGTCTTCAAATTGTTAGGGATGGTATTGGGATCTGTTTAAATTGGCTTATAAACAACTTATTTGAGTGTATCTACTGGCATAAACACTTGTCAGA
This sequence comes from Calophaca sinica, assembly GCA_037113605.1. Lineage (NCBI taxonomy): Eukaryota > Viridiplantae > Streptophyta > Magnoliopsida > Fabales > Fabaceae > Calophaca > Calophaca sinica. The sequence continues at coordinate 55,142,561 of CM073732.1, read as the reverse complement.
GTATTTTGGAGAGCTTATGAAAACATCTTATGATTACGTGTTCATAAACAGTTTTCAGCTTATTTCATAAGCTCTCCAGCATAGCTTATGAAAACAACTTGACTATATTTTCTCTTTAATTATAGAAATAGCTTATACATATGTGCTTATATGATAAGCGCTTATCCTATAAGCGCTTAATTAAGCTGTTTATCAAACAGACCCTTGGTCATGCCCCATGATTTGTATAAGATGTACTCGATGATTTGCTGTTTTTGGTCTCGAGATACGAGTAAGAAGGGTATAACATTAATTTGGCATAGTGTCTTGCGAGCAAAATGGGAGTTGAGGAATGGTTGTGTTTTCTCTAGTAGGATGCTAAATTGTGAGGTATTAGTGGACCATATTTTCTTGGAGATGGTTTTTGAGTCGGTCTCACATTTCTCATTGCTTGTACTATGAACATAGTGCTGGACCCCTTTGCTTGTATTTCTAGGAAGTAGCCTTTGGCAAGGTTTTGGTGGAGGGCTTGCTACAATTTTGTACCATTTTTCCTTTCCTTCGTTCATCTTAAAGCGGGTTGGAATACCCTTGTATTTCGTGTTTATCATAACATAATTAATTTGCTCTTAAAAAAAAACATATCATTAAATTCACTAACAATATAATAATGTATTGTTGAATAATTGTGTGTAATTTGTTTACCAGTACAAACAAAATTAAACTCGAACTTTTTTATGTGCATGGTGCGATAATCATTAATAAATTTAATTATTTATCTAACAATAAAAAAGTCTTTTAAGATAAAAGATAAAAAAACAAACTAGTAAAGAAAAAAAAAAATTAGAAGTATATATGTCTGAAAAATGGAATTGGAATTGAGTCATGGTAGAAGGATAAGGTGCTGATAGATTGGGAAAACGGTGGTGTGTGTGGGTTGAAAGTTGAAAGTGATAAGTTGTGAGGCAGTTGAGTGATTACAATGTTAGCTTCTTCGCTCTCATTCCTTCATTCTTCTTCTTCCTCTTCCTTGTTGACAATTCCAACGCCAAATCCCAACCGCTCTTCCTCGTTCTCTTTTGTGGTTGAAGCCAAATCCCAGACCCGAAGGGAGGACAGAACTGCCCGCCACGTCCGTATCAGGAAGAAGGTTAGTAATTCATTCATTCACACTTCTGTTAGTTTCGTTTCTCTTAGCGTAATTGCTCTTTTCACCGTCAATTTCTCTTCATTTGCTACGGGTTCGGGTAGTAACAGAACCTGACATTAATGGGTTAATTGAATGTGCGAAATTTGGGTTCTTTCCTGCATTACTTGTTGGTAAATTATGGCTTGTACAAGTTGTTGGTAGAATTTGCTGACTGATGATGACTTTGCTTGTTATTTCAACATTTGTTGAAGAAGACAACATCTGGATTTTGTTTCGTGGCTTCTGATTTTACTTTAATTCTTACGTATTAGTCAGAATACTGGTTTTGCTGTTTTCCCATTGTATATTGTTGCTTTTGTTGATTGTGTTATTTGGCCATGACTAGTTTTCATTAACTCATTGCCCGTTGTTTTCCTTTCATTATAGTTTTCCATGGCGAAGTCAATCTTTATGCTCCCTCATGTCAATATGAATCTATATTTCATACCAGTTTTAATCGATTAAGTGTGTATTTGGACGATCCTATGATAAACGTTAGTTTGAATGGAATTGATTTTGTAATACTGATTTGATTACAATTGAGGTTGAAGTAATGTGATTTATGCTGGGATGTTTTTACTCTGAACGCAAGTTTGGAGGCAATACAAAAGTTATGTTTTAGTTCTTACCACTTCTGCTAAAACCAAAGTTTGGAGGCAAAAATCAATTTTGCTTTACAAAACATCTACAGTTTTACTAAAATCATGTGTGACAAAAGGCTTTTGGTTTCGCTTCTCTCGTTACAGAATATGCGTTGATTAACTATTTTTTTTATTTTTGTATTGGCATAATTATATATGAAAATGTGCTTTATGATCCTCTGTTTTCATTGAGAAGAAGTTCATCATAAGCTGCCCAGGTGCAGGATTACTTGAGTCATTGGGAAGGAGGATGCACCTAAACTAACATATTTGTAAAGTTCTGAGCTTCTGTGGAGAAGTTTATATGTAATTGTTCCATGATTTAAGAAAAGAAGATATCGAAGAAAGTAACAAAGGAAGATGGAGGAGCAAGCATGTAGGTTACTTCAAGTTTTAGGATCATGAAAGATGTGTCTTGTGAAAGTTTCCTCTTTCATTACCCCTTTTACTTTTTCTTGTTATTTGCCATACTTGCTATATTACTTACTTTTAAAAAGAATATGAAAATGCATAAGCATTATTTTTATACATAATCTACTCCATGCGTTGCTGAAATGATCTCCTTTAAATGGGAATCTACTATCATGAAACAATATGCTCTCAAATCTTTTTTTTTTTTTCAGGTTGAAGGGACACCTGAAAGACCAAGATTGTCTGTCTTCCGATCCAACAAGCATCTGTGTGTCCAAGTGATAGATGATACCAAGATGCACACACTTGCTGCAGTTTCAACAATGCAGAAGACAATTGCTGAAGAGTTCAATTACACCTCTGGCCCTACAATTGTAAGTTCCTAAGACTCTTTTAAGATTCTCTGATTATAATTTAATTGCTGCCAGATTGGACTCATAGTGTTGTATATAACACTGAACATTTTGCCTCTGTTCCTCGATGATTATAAAATTTCCTGTTTTCCTGAATCCTGATTGAAGCTGATAACAATTCCTCAATAATGCATAAAATTAAACACTGATCAAAGAAAATAAAATAATAAGTGGAAAATTCAATATACCAAAGTCCAAAGGGGAAGCAGAATCCACCTTGCAAATACAGATATTGTTTGCTGCTCTCATCCTTAAGTCAGGATGGCATGGCCCCAAGGCATGCACCTGATTTCAAAGAAAGATGCATTACCATTGCGTGTTGTTATTAGACACCGTTCATTGTTATTATCGTCTTCTTCCTTTCTCTCTTTCTTTATAAATAAATTCATTTTAAATCTTCACACTGTAGCAATTAAACCATGGAGAAGGAAGAACCTTTTGGATTCCTAGAGTATGATGTATATGTGTGTTCTCATAGTAATAATCATTGTAAGTGAGCTACATTTGTTACAGTTGATGGCTCTATTGCCTACTTCTTTATTATTGGAGACTGAGTTTTTTGGCAATGGATGGATACTTAACATGAAACAATTACCTCTGACGCTTTGCTAATGCCAATATAATGAGAATTGTGAATTTCATTTAACTTACAACGCTCTATAGACTCAGAAACAAGAAACCATTTACATCCTAAAGTTCATCTCCACTTCCAATGGTAATAACCAATATATTATAGAAGCATTATTACATTTTCCACTGATCATCAATTTGGTCAATAGCTACTGAAAGTACGAGGCAAAATGAGTCAAAAGGATTTTTACAACAGTTTTCCATTAAATAAATACCCCTCAATCTACCAACAAACTCAGTTAAGCAAATAATCTTTAAAACCTATTCGGTATTTGCATTAGAGCGGTAGTAATATTCATGTTTCTTGTTATCCTTTAGAAACTTTCAATTGAGTATCCATATAAAGATATATGTTTGTATGGTTGATATGCCTCAATCTCCGTTGCTTAAAACTAAACATTTCTTGTTGTATCTGCTATTCATTGTTACATTGTCATTTACTGAATGATGGTCCTGCTGAGTGCTGATCCTTTCAAATTGTTTGGCTTCAGGAAGTAGCAAAGAGAGTGGGTGAGATCATTGCAAAATCCTGTCTGGAGAAAGGGATCACAAAGGTGGCCTTTGACCGAGGTGGATACCCGTACCATGGCCGTGTTAAAGCAATTGCTGATGCAGCTCGTGAACATGGCCTAGAGTTCTAAAAAGAACACTCATTCCTTTGTATTTCAAGTTTAAATTTGTATCCCAAGGATTTAACAGTTTTTTTCAATGACGTTTCCTCATTTCCAGTGACTCTTTTATGATTCAAATGCTGCTATTTATCGTTCAATTTTTTTAATTGAAGACTGTTTTCTACTAATCATTCTAAAAATGTAAGCCGTGGTTATATTGTATGCAAATCTTACAATTATTAGTGTGTTCTACGAACATGTGACAGTAAGTGCCTGACAGGAAGCAGCAATAAGCAGGAAGAGACTGATTCTAGCTAGCTAGTATAATGTTACAAAATACATGTAGTCTTAGAAATGGATTTTCTCTTCAATCAAAAAAAAAAAAAAATGGACTCTCTTCATTTACAAAATACGTGTAGTCTTGGAAATGGATTCTCTGCATTTAAGCAATTACACAGTAGCCAATCTTAACTGTCTAATTACGATCAACGGTCTATATTTTCACTTATATTTTGGACCTGAGTTATTGAAGTTGAAACATAGACTGTCCGATGATAATTGCATGGTCTGGATTTTATAACTGCAACAAATGCGTGTTATTATTGTTGCAGCAAATTCTCTGGCCGGTACTTGTCATTTACCCAACATCAGATAAGACATTGTCTTCGTCAAAGGAATAATTACCAAAATGGTACATTTGAACACTTTCTATTTCCAAATCACAGCAAAATAGTGTACTTCCAATAACACACAGAATAGTCCGAGCCACGTTCAACCCCACCTGTTAAATCTTCGTTGCCAAGATCATCATCTTCGGATTGGCAATCTAAGGTCGTGTTATTACCATATCCTACTTTGTTTTCAACGCATCTCTGTGTGTGTGGTGCATGCGTGCGTGTTTTTACAACGAAAAAATAGGCAGAAAAAAACTCAAAAGGTGTCAATGAAGTAGATGTTCTTACATCAACACAACAGATAATCAGTTGTCTACAGACAGTCAGATACAGGAAAAACAGTTTAAAATGGGTTGATCCAGCACAAAGCACTCTTTCTAGACATGCAACATTCAAGTCACACTTTTGACAATTTCAGGTTCAATAGTTATGTCTCCAGAGCATAATAATAACAGTTATTCTAGTTCCTGTAGTTCTACACGCATGCACAATTGCACAGTCTTCCACACTAACACAACACATAAAGTAGAACCAACACTAGTTGCACTCAAGAGGCAGATATAGTTGGCTGAAATTCCTCCTCTGGATGTTTCAATGAAACCGAATCTGGCGATTTGTCGCCACAGAAGTTATTCTCTATGTTGTCAGCCACCTTTGTTGTTGGTGAGGTAGGATAAGGGGCTTTGCTAACCAACCTTTGATAAACATAAATGATGAAAATAAGAAAACTAGTACATAACAATCATAAACAAAATTTGAAACTCTAACATGACAGGTAGATAGTACCTGTCTCGCCGCTTCTCAAGAAACCTTTGAAGTGAATGTCTGCGTGCTACTGGAAATTCTGAATTGAGATATCAAGCAAAACCACACGAGACATTTAAATTTTTGTGACATTAAAATAACAGACAAACCAGTTACTAAATAGTAGATGACATAATTATTTTGTGAGAGTATCATCTAAATCTAGAACAATAATGGGGAAATTAACACCTTGCAGCCTGCAGATGGAACTCTTCTTCGCAGGAAAGCAGAGTGCCTGTGGTGAAGCGATATCATTAGCGGTTCCATTTGGAGAAGAAGGCCTTGTGGGAACGGGTGAAACAAGGGGAGATTGTTTCCCAATCTTCTTCATTTGAGTAGACTTGGCAGCAGCAGCAGCAATGAGCATTATTTCATGCACCTGTTGGTAAATAAGAGAAAGTAAATATGCGGTTCGGATTGTATCATAACATGTAGAGGGCAGGATTGAAGGCACAACAGCTGCAAGATTCAGTTATCATTTCAAAATGCAGCATGGGGCTACCTTTTCTGCAGGTATTCCATCATAGATACAAATACTCCCATTAAAGAAGATGGTAAGCTGACTTGGATTAGGAGTCACTGCATTCAGCCCAGATGCTGGCAATGACCTAAAAAAGAAAATAATAATAATAATAATAATAATAACAACAACAACAACAATAATTACAACTTCACAAGTATAAAAATAAAATGAAATAAAAAATCACACAAACAAACACGTAGAAGCATTGCTAAGCTTGACATTGGTGGAAACTGTAACTTGGACTTTCTAGAACTATTGATGCTTTAGACTTCATAGAATTCCTATATTTGCTAAAATTTTGAAGAGTCATAAATTCTTCGAAGTAACAAGAGATGCGTCAAGAATTGATTTCGAAGTCAAGTCTATAAAGCTCAGTACAAGTAGGTGTCTTCATGATATTGTTTCCTGAAAAAGCAAAATATGTACAGTGCTTTTATGTTACATGAATGCAAAAGTTTAAGATTTTTAGTGAATAGTCCCTTCTAAACAGACCAAAACAATAGAATAAGTCAGCATGATTCCCTTTATCAGTTTTTAGTACCTCCATTGTAACAAAAATACAAGGATGATGCATGTAGAAGCCTCCCAATCCCGCCAAAACAAATGTAAGGGCATAGGCCACTACAGTGGACTATCAACAGAAACTTTTGTCCCTCTTCAATTTAGTAACACATGAATTTCATCAACTTATGCGTCGAAGGTTTTTCGGTTTTTCCTATGTTGAAGTTTATCCAAACAACAAAGGTTCATTATGCTGGCTATGACAAATGTTGTTATATTTGACACAATCAATGATTTCATACCACACAGAACAGGGAGGTTTGTGGAAGCAAATATCTTCATATTTATCTAATAACAGAGTTAAATCCCAACTGTTTCCTATGCTTTAGTTGTTTAGTCAATTTGAAAGTTTTGTGTTCTTTTTTGCTGAATCCACTTATAGATTTGTACTATAGTATTCCTTCATATTCAATTTGACAGGGAAGGTCCCAGAGCCGGCCTAGCACCCATTAATGCTTAAAGCAATCTCTCTAAGTGAGGTATATGGAATAACAAGTCAGTTGTCTTATGGAATAACATTAATTTATTCACAACAAAATATTAAAAAAATTACAACAAAAGTACCCACAAAGGGGCTTGAACCCTTTGTCTTATGGAAAGTTGTCTTATGGAAAGATGCTGAAGAATCCAAGAAAGCTAATACATGGTCTTCATTGATATAGAAAAGGCCTATGATAATGACCCACAAGAAGTCTTATTGAAGGCTCTATTGTAGAGAAGAAAAATGTTCATATCACATATATTCAAGTGATAAAAAATATATATGATAGGGCACCAACTAGTTAAGTATTTTGTGCGAATATAGTAGTTGGCGGGAAAACAGTTGAATGAGTTTTTGACACGTATCCTTAGTGTAGTTAAGTTTCTTAAATAGATAATAGATTATAGTTTGCACTAAGGCTCGACTTTGAGTTCACACCTATTTACCCTAGATTTGGATGCACATACTCCACATCGCATCCAAGAGATAGTTGCTTAAATCTTGATGCTTTTTTTTTTGGCAAAAAAATTGTAGTCCTAGTTGATGAATTGAGAGAAAGAGGAATGAAGAAATTTTAAACTTGAGATGGGGGAGAGAAGCACCGGAATCAAAGGGTTTTGGTTTAAGTAGGAGGAAGACCGAGCATATGGAATGCATGTTCAACAATATGCGATCAAGGAGAAAATTGGAGATCACATCATACAAAAAGTTCCATAGTTTAGATGTTTTTTTATCTATCTTATAAAGTGATTGGGAGATTGATTGAGATGTCATCAGTAGGAAGCTGGGTGGATGAAGTGACAATATCATTCAGGCATAATTTGAGACCAAAAAGTGCCTAATGAACTCAAAAGAAACTTCTATAAGATAAGAACAATGATACTCTAGCATGTGAATGTAAGGTAGAAATGTTCAACCAACAGCCTAAAAAGTAGTGATAAGTGTAGCTGAGATGGGAATTTTGAAGTAAACGAGTGTATATACAAGAAATGATGAGATTACAAATGAATATATCATATACAAAAAAGGAATAGCATCTATTGAGGAGAATAAGACAGAAACTTGCCTGGGGGGTGGTGGTGGTTTGATCATGTTGAAAGAAAATCAATTGAGGCTCCAAAGAAAAGTGGATCAAAGAAAACTTTAGGAGAAACCATCAGTTTTTGAAAAGTGGCTCCAAGTAAGACCTCGAGCTAAATGACTTTATTAAAAATTTAGTTTTTGATAAAGTCAACTGGCAACAGTTTGACTATGTAGCAGATCCCACTCAAGGTTTTAACAAAAATGTATCCGACCGCAATTTGGACCGCAACATCATGATTTTTGACATCGCCGCAACGTGACTACAATTGAGGCTGCATCAGCTGCATTTGACCGCGATTCTCCATAATATTGAGGATCGCGATCGCAACCGTTACCGCGATCTAAAACCTTAATCCCACTAGGTTGTTGTAATTCTTGTAAAACCAAAAGCTTTCAACATTCCTGCATTTTCCCCAATGCAATCCTTGCAAAGAAAAAATCATGACCTCCATTTTATAGCTTTCTTAGGTTACACAGTTGACTTAATCCTTAATATGACTCTAATAAACAAGTTCCCTCTATTCATTAAAACAATTCTTATTCACAAAAAGTAAGGCAAGCATAGTTGAAGTCCACTGGTGTTAATTTTCCCAACTAATTTGGGTCCAAAAAAAAAAAAATTTCCCAACTAATAACAAGCCCATAGGATCTCATCTCACACAAATAGAAATCATTTGAGGCATTAATCAAGAAAACTATGTTTTAAAAAAATAAATAAATAAATAAGAAACACTATGGTTTATAGCTCATCAAATTAGCATCCGGAAAACTGAACCAAAATTAAAATGACCAAGCAAGAGGGTAACTGTTCATGAAAAGAAAAACTACAAATGGAAACAAAAAAAAAATGGGTCTTGAGGGAACATCATAAACATAAAAAGTGAGACACATCATCACACATCAGTTATCAAGAGACTTACTTGTTTGACCCATCATCCACGTTGTGCTGGACCAGGTGTTCCTCCACCTTCGAACTAACTCCATCAACACTATCACCATGATTCTCCACCGCAGGAGGAGGAGGTTCTAGAGCCGAAACTTGCTCTGCCTCAAGCTTGACAGTGACACCATCCATTGTTTTGAGAACCCCACAAATGAATCACCACGACTTAGGGAAGAGAATGGTTGAAGGGAATAGTTTTGAGCACTAAATTTTGAAAAGTCATGGAGTTTCCAATGGTTTGAGAAAGCTGGTTCGGTTCCCTTTGGAATATTGTAGTGACCAACTGTAATCATTGCCGGCTTCTTTAAGCAACATGTGTTATTATTTAATAATGTTCCTTCTTTCTTTGTTTAAATTTAAATCTTGTCTGTCCTTGTTAAAAATATACAATGTTGTCTCCAACTACAAGTTCCAACCATGTGGCCACTTTTGACCCTTCAAGCATGCTTTGTGTCGTTGTTACTTTATTATTACTAATTATTATTAATTAATAGAAGCAAGGAGGGAAAATAGTAGTTAGTTACTATTGGTTTATAGGACCCATGATGGAAAAAATAAGTATTTGGACCCAAAAAAATGTATTTGGACTTATGATTATTTGATTACTTGTGGCCTTGTTAAGGGGACTGCTATTTGCACCCTTTTTTACTAATACACCTCTCCCCTTTCGAGTTTTTTTTTTTTCAAATACCCATTTTTGGAAAACTTAATTTTGGAATCCCTCTCTTTTCAGAACACATCCCCTCTCTTATATTTTTTCACATTTTGCAACTTGATTTCCAGAACATAGGTATATGTATACAAGAAAATTGATTTCGGGATGCATACATCTATGTTTCGGTAATTAAATTATGGAATTTCATATTTTTTTTTTTACTTTTCAAACTTAATTTCCAAAACATAAGTACATCCATCTGCATATAGTTCTGAAATTTAAAATTTAGACTTTATTATCAATTTTTAAACTTTTTAACTTCCCAAAATTTAACTTCAAGAATGCACTCTCACGTTTTCGAAAGTTAATTCTAAAACTAAAGAAGTTGCATCTTTTATGCAGAACCACACATTTTGGATTTTCGTCACAACATCTCCACCATTCTAGGCTTGCAAGCGCAGAGGCGCACAATGGTGGCATCGAAAGTTGTCATTTATGGCACTAGGATGTGCGAGGCAGCCTTTTTTTGCAATGGTCACTAAATACATAGGAAAAGGAAGGGGGATTGGGATGGGGGAGTGGGAGAGGGCTATGGGGAGGAGTAAAGACCATGGGGAGAGGAGGGAAGGGCCTTGGAAGTGGGGATGTGGACGGGCCAGGAGAGGGGACGAGGATACAGAAAAGCGAGATGTAAAGGGAAGGGGGAGTGGGGCAAGGGGAGCGAAAAGAGAGTGTAAAGAAAGGGGGAGAGGTCTATAACACCCCAATTTTTCGAAAAACTGTTTTATCAGTAAAGTCCTTAATACTTAAAGAGAAGTCGTAGAAACTGATTATCTCAATGACTTTCTAAGAGTATGAAAAACTGTGTAGAATTATTTTGAACAATTAATAATTTGGTGAAAATTCAGATTAATAGACAGCGTAAACATGTGCTGCTTTTAATGTGAAATCACAGACAGATTTTTCTGTGAGTTTTCTGATTGATGCGGTGACACATATTTTTATCTGTTAATAAAGTGGATGAAATTCATCAAGATAAAATTATATTTGAGAATTAATATTTAATATTAATTCATGGTTCAAAACTTGTCGAAAAATTCTAACGAAGTTTCGTCGTATTTTGAATCGCCGGGTAATTGCCATCCGAGAGAAACTTCTAATGAATTCTGATTTCGATGAAAATTGAATCATAGCTTATTGTGATAGTTTATGATTGTTTAGAATTTGATTTATGAATTATTGGTAAAGAAATTATTCGCAGATAATTTCTTAATTACGTATTGAATTAATTTTTCAGTAAATTAATTTACGCGATTAATCGGCGAGCAGACTATCAGTAACACAATCACCCGATACCGTGATTTTACGACGCCAAGAATCATTTGACTAAAGAGTCAAGACTTGACTTAGGGTTGTTGAGAGGAGTATGGGTTAGAAGTGAAGTGTCAATATGTAATTGAATTAAAGGTGAATATCTCACCTAATGGCATAGTTTACATGGTGAGTCACCTAGGCTAAATTAGCCTTGTCACCAAAGCTAGTTGGACCAAAAATTTTCTCTCCCTTTTCCTCTCAAGACCGTCGGTCCCTCCCTCTAAAACACACATTTTATCAGCTTCATTTCTCTTGGAAGAAAGCTTGTTGTTGGTTCTTGAAAAGGCAAGAAAATTTCCTTCCCTTTTCTCCTCTTGAGGCCGTGAGCTAGCATCCATTTTTAGATCATTTTCTTTGCTTGAAAACTTGAGAAAATCTTGCGATTGAGAGTGTGTGAGTTTTGGAGTGTTTGGTCAAGAGTTTTTCCCTCATTTTCTTGGCCAAAAACCGTGGCCATACCTTAAGTTTTTGGGTGAGATTTCAAATCTTTTTGCTTCTAATTTATGGGGTTTTGTTGATGATGGATTTTGGGTGAATCAAAGAGTTAATCTTCCCTCTCCTCAAGAGCTTTAAAGCCATGACCAAAGAGAGAGTTTTGGGGAAAGATTCTCTTTGATTTTTAGTTATTTTTTGTTGTTGTTGTTGTTGTTGATGATTTTGGTGATGATGAAAAAGAAAAAAAAATGAAATTTTCCTCCTCATTAGAGCCTAGATGGCCGTGACCTAGATAAGAAAATAGGGGAAGATTTCAAGCTTTTCAAACTCGATTTCTTTGTGATTTTGTTGTTGTTGTTGTTTAAGAAGTTTTGGAGAAAGTTTGATTTAGTTTATTTTTTGATTCAAGTATGTTTTGATAATTTAAGACAATGAACACCTAAATCTTGAAGAAATCTTTGTATTTCTAAAGATGGTGGAGTCTTAAGAAATTTTGTGATCAAATCTTTAGTTTTGATCTTACTTTTGTTGTTGGAAAGGTTTGAAAGATGAAAAATTTTGGGGTTGTTGTTGTTATTGAAACCGTGAGGTTATTAGGGTTTCTGGGTTTTATTTTACGACTTTTATTTGATCAAAATGTTAGTAGTTAAAAACTAATTGTTTTGAAAGTTAGATCCAAGAATTTGTTAAAAAGAGATGGTTTTTGGTTAATTAAAAGTTTAAAGATTTTTAGAGTTAAAGTTGTAAAGGTTTCTAAAAATGATTTTAAGAAGTATTAGTTTAGATTTTGGTCTTTGAAAACAAAGAAGTGGTTTTGGTGATTTAGAAATTATGGTTTTAAGTTTTAAAAGTTTTGGGCAATGAATTCCTTAAATGGATGAGTTTAATATGTGTTAAAAGAATTTGAAACAAAGACTTGTCCAAAAAGGACCAAGTTGTGAGCTTTCCGTTTATGGGATTGCCAAGTTTCAATTCTTTACATACTAACCCATGAGATTAAGCATTTTTATGTTTCTGTGTTAGGTGTTGAATTTTAAAACCTTTATTTTAAACCTTGTTTAATTAGTTGCAGTGTGGATAATAAGTTAGAGATTTTGGAGTGGTGGTACCCTAGTTGTGGCCTTTGAGCCGTGGCCCTAATAAGTGGTGTCAGTGGCTTAGGTATTGTTTCTTAACTTTAGTGTTTGTTGATTTAGGGTTCTGGTGATCGTGTTGTGGGCAAGGCGTGATTCGTTTGTTGACGATACCGATAGGAAAGCTTGTGCGCAAAAGCGCCTAAGGTCTGGGCATCTTCCAATTTATTGCTTTGTAAGTGTTGTGTTTTGTGTGGCTGGTTGATTTGGTGATGATGTTTCTTGCAAAGTTGAGATGGTGATTATGATTGTGATTCCTATGTGGTTGTGTTCTAATTAAGTTGATTAATTGTTGTTGTTTCTATGTTTGATTATTGAATATATGATGTGTGTTTGTATGTTCAATAACCAGTGGGTAAAGGAAGTTTACCGAGAACAAGTGGGTGATGAGTTAAGTCATTGGTTGGGATTGTTAAAGCTTTTGGAATGAAAGCCTAAAGGAAATCAATGAGACACTTTAATGTGAATTTTTCTAAAATCCCTAAATTAGTAATGGATTAACCACCTTTTTCTTAAAAAGAATAAAGGAGAGAGTTAGAATAAGTAAAAGTAATTATATTCGAGCTGATAGTGGAATTTTCAAATACCAAGTTTTGCAACTAATAGGAGTTTTGACAAGAATGAGGATTTTTGAGATACAAGGAGAGGTTTGGAGATGATGAGGCAGAGTTCTAGACTAGGTGAGTCTCAAGTGAGAATTTAGTAATATCTCAGACACTCTACGTGAGTGATCTAGTTGCGAAGACTAACGGTGGTGGTGCATTTCCATGCATATGTTGACGCTTGACTAAGGAATCAAGAGTCCGACTAAGAGGTGAAATCTGGGAATCAGGTGTCCGACCAGAAGTGAACCTAGGAATCAGGAGTCTGACTAGGAGGCGAGTTGGGAATCGGGTGTCCGACCAACTTTGGCATGGTAATCAGGAGTCCGACCTATGCCAGACTTGGGAGTCGGGAGTCCGACCACATTCAGACCTGGAAACCGGGAGTCCAACAGTGTCATTAATATCTTCGTGAGGGAGGCGATATTCCGGAATCATCTACATTGGCATGTAGACTAATCAATAGAGATATGTAGTACATCCTTATTGTGTTGATTGTTTTCAGATATTTTATACCATGATGTTCTATGTTAATTATACTCTGTTAGTATAATATATGTTTCTATGATATGTTTATTTTCGGAAGATGACCCTTTATATTCGAGCATTCTCATGGATGTCAACCCCAGATGATGGTGTAAGCTGGAGAGTTGTAGTCACTCGAGGTTGACGAGTGGTGCAGAGGAGGACTCCATCCGATTTCTTGCTGTGAAGTTATGGTTGACTAGACTTATTGTAGGACACAGTAAGCACTGTATGGTTGACCAGCTATATATGTCGTTGGTGTAATTCTTTCGATGTTGTATTTTGTATAATGTATCTTTCGAAAACTCGTATCATCTTCATATAACTATTTATACATATTTATTTGCATGGTTGTGGTGATTTTGGTCATTGTGTTTTATTTGTACATCACGTTTCGAAAAACGTTGTAATACTCTGAATGCTGTTTTGAGGAAGTTTGAAAAAGAAAAAAAATATAGACCCAAATTTTGCGAAAATCATGCAAGCAAAGTATTACATTTTCAAAAGTATTTCATCTTTTAAAAGAAATGATAGATCAGTAGCGCTCCGAAAACCGGGGTATTACAAGGTCACGGGGAGAGAGGTGGGGAGAGGAGGAAAAAGGATAGGGGAAAGGGAGTGGGATGAGGGAGAGGGAGTGAGATAGGGAGAGGGAGGGGCCATGGGAGAGGGGAACGGCAGGGGGAGTGGAGAAAGGTTCCAAAAATTAATTTGTGATATTTTGAAAAAAAAAATTATAAAGGGGGAAGGGCGTGTGAGTAAAAAGAGGGGGTGTGAATAACAATTCTCGTGTTAAAATTAGTATAATAAGATTTGATTTGATATTGGATTTGATCAAGGTATTAAGGTCTCGTTTATGGTCAGAATAAGAGAGAAAAAATAAGATAAGTTATCATATCATATCTTAATCTATTATTTGGTGATCCAACAAGATGGGATAAATCATTATATCTCGTGTCACCTATCATATCTTAATTATGACAGCTGGATAAATCAATCTTAACACTATATTTTATCCTGTCACCTAGTTAAAATTATATCTCGTGGTGAGGACTGGGTTAGAAACCAATGAGATAGAATTAAAAAATTGTTTTCTCAATTTCTCTTATAAAAATAATTTAAAATGTAATGAAATATCAAATATTTAAAATAACAAACTAAAAGTAAAAAAAATTAATAGTTAATATTTAAAAAATTGTTTTCTCATTCTCCCTTCCTCATATGCTAGGAGTAGCATTGGCATAGTCTGTTGCAGTTCAGGCAAGTGCACCTGATCGTAACTTGTAATAATAGTTGAGTATAATTAGGACTCCAAATGTCGAACTCATAGGCAATGCGCGAGTACCAATGACTTAAACGATTCTATTCTATTAGGCTAACAAAAGTTGTAATGAGAAAGTAGTAAAAGTTGTCACGTAATCAAAGCAAGAAGCAAACTGAATGCAAGAACTGATTAACTATGTTATGGGAGGTCTAGGGGAACCGGGTTCACCAATACTCTACTATTGAGTTCACTAAATAATTACTATGAGCTATCTATTATGAAATAAAGCTAATCACCCACTCTAAATTACTAAGAACTACCTAATTTGTAATAGCCTTCCTCCTAACTAATTACTCCGTTTGGTCCTAGAAGGTAATTAAAGGAAAGAGCATTAAGCACAGGCGGGTTTGTTAATCTAATAACTGATTAGAAACAAGCAATAACCTATCCGGCATATAAAGCGAGTTCTTTTATTCCTAGAGATCTGTTAACTAATTATGATCCTATTACCACAATTGAGCTAACTAATTAAAGGTTGATTAGGCCTTATAGGATTAAGCACACTTGGAATAAAATAATCAAACATTCAATAGAAACTCATGGAACTAAATAGATGAATAATCAAGAGTATTGTAAAGGATCCCCCATCACCCCTAGTGATGGGTTTAAGGTGATGGGTTTAGCTACTCATTATCAATAATAATAACATAAATATAATCATAAAACCACAATAATCCATAACAAAGAGAATAAATCTAAACTGGGACACCCTTTCGGCATGGCAACGGTCTTTTAATCACGTTCTTCGCGTCCTCACAAGCTCCGGTAGCGAATCGAGATTAGCACCAAGCTCCAAGGAAACATAAATCAATAGGAAAGGTAAGGAATTGCTATGAACTCTCAAAAGGGGGCTCTTGACTTCAGAATTCGTCAAAAGGTCTTTAGAAAAGGTTAAAAGCCCCCTATTTTTAGTGTTGACTATGGATTAGGTCATCTGGCAGTCAAATCTGCACATTCTGAGACGGGGTACAGCCGTACCGGATATATACTCAGACGTATCAAACTTTTCTTGTGACGTTGGTTCGTATCTATGTGTGCTGCATCCCTGACATCACTTGTGTACGGCCGTACTGCCTTTGGCACGGCTGTACAGACTTTTTCATCGGTGCCAGGTGGTACTGACTAAGGGGGTATGCCCCTACTAAAATTCTGATCTAGGTACGGCCGTACTGAAGGTCTGTCAGGCTGTACCGCTCGTCCAGTAGTGCTAAAACTCTCCAAAGCTTGTCAGTTTTTAGTCGTTTCTCGCATCTTTTGCTCCGAGTGGTGTCTTTATAATAATTCTGCAAAATAGAAGATAAATAAGCTTTAAATAGTGCAAAATGTTGTATTTAGATACTAAAAATGGCCTATATTAGTAGACAAATTGGTGTGTTAATACATCCTCACACTTGAGCTTTGTTTGCCCTCAAGCAAACTACTTGGGTAACTATTGTAAGGGAAACTATTTTTACTGGATAGAGGCAAAAACAGAAGTATGACAAACAAAGTGATATCACAAAACATGCCAGTAAACAGAATGACAATTAGAGGTGTAAGTTCAAATAAGCTAACGATCTGTGATTTTTAAGTCATACTCTCACCTTCTTAAAGTGTTTATAGGCATAGTCATTAACGCTCAGATTTTTCAAATGAAGTGACATTGCCATAGGTTTGTACATTGACCAAAACTCTACTATTAGAATCTATTTAACATGCAAAAGAGGAATTAGGGTCTTTCATTGGTTGTAATGGGGCCAAGGTAATAATGTCAAGTATGATAAAAGAAAGAAAATGTCATGCAAAGGGTCAAAAACAAATCAACCAAAATAAGCAACCTATTTCTTTTTCACTTTAAAGAGCAAGCAAGAATTCCAAATTATTCGATCAATTTTTTTTTTTTTTTTTGCAATTTATAAAGCATTAGCAGGATAAACAATTTTTCTTTTCAATGCTCTTTCTTTTCTTTTCTTTTCCTTTCCTCCCTTCATGTAATTGTGCAGCAATCAAACATTTTTAATAACTAGGAGGGGAAATGAATGTTAAGCCTTCTTTTTGTAAACATATAGAAATGATTCATAACATTATTCTTTTGATTTTGCCACTAATTGCTCTTAAAGAAAATTTTTCTATTGTTGCCTTCGCAGAAAATAATCAATAGTAACAAGAAGGGTACCAAAAAAATTAAATAAAGTACTTTTAGGCACAAAAGTGGGCAACTAGTGGTACAATGTATTCAAAGTAGTAGTGGACTAAAAAATTCCTAAAATTGCCCTTTCTAAATTCACATGAAAATAAACTCATATTCACTTTGTAATGGTCTCAGCACAACTTATAGAATACACATTCATAGAAAAATATCACTCAACAAAGAAAAAAGGCGAAAGCATGATGTGACCTCTTGTTTCAGGCTCAAATCTCACATTTAATAGCTTACACAGAAAGTTAAAACTCATAAAACTTCAATGCTAATTTTTAGCAGATTTCAATACTAGAAAAGAATTGACTCAACACATGTCGTCAGGAAGAAATTTTTTTTTTGTAGCCCCTAATTCAGTAAAAATTTAAAGTTCTTCTATAATTATAAGCAGTTATGAGTACAGCCAAGTAACAAACATAATAAAATATTTTCTCCCCACACTTATTTCTAGCAGTGTCCCCACTGTGACTAAGTTAAAGCAAGCACCAAAAGATAAATAAAAAAAATAAAATAAGTGTTATAATAAAAGAAGATGGAAAGAGACTCCCCTCTGAAAAATATCACGAGCAAAAATGGATGGGGATATGGGCAAGGTTTGTTGTTTCCTTGTCGCAATACCGATGGAGATGGTAAGCAGGCGGAAGAACTGTGCATCACAAAACTCAAAATTTTAGAAATAAAAGAAATAAAAATAAAAGTAAAAAAAATAATAAGACAAATTTTAAAAGAAATAAAAATAAAAATAAAATGTATCCTACGAGCATGCCAAAAATATGTACATCTCTTTTTAATACAAAAGCATAAGCTTAAGTACTAAAAGAGGAAATAAAAATGTAGTCCTGCATCACTTGGTAAGAGGGTAAGGCTGGAGACGCTGAAGGTGCTCCATAATGGCTGCTAGCTGCTGGTCCACGTGGGTCATGTGCTCCTGAATTCTAGACTCCACCCACGTCCGATGCTCCTGAAAGCTAGTATGCATCTCATCGAGACGCATCATGACGTCTTCGTATGAGTGGCTCTGCGATGCTAGCTGTGGCCGTCGTGGTGGTGGTGAATGCTCCTCTGCTAAGGGTACAAAATCTACAGCCTGGTCCTTCTGCTGCTCCTCCGGTCTGATGACCTCATAGTCCCTGTGCCCCAGTCTCTGCAAAACACCAATGTTGCAGAGTGTCACAAGTCCAATGGGCTTCATCTCAATGGTCGTGGCTCCTGCTTCGGTGCGAACTCTGAGGTGAGCTGCCAGACAAGAGATAAAAGAACCCAAGAAAATGTATCCGGTGTTCTGAGTCTGAAGATGAACACCCAACTGGGTACACGTCCTCAATAAGAATATCCCGGCATCCCTGGGTCATGGCCTATCTTTGACATTACCTTTTGTCTTCTTACCATTGGGGAACACAACAATGTAATTACCTTTTTCATAGTGGTCCATCCAAGCAAGACCTGAGCACTTTTTTGGTGGGTTCATTGTGTATCCACAGTCTTCACAGACGTAAATTGGCTCCCTTATGACAGGTGGAAATATCCTAATAAATTTCTTTACCAAGTCATTCCATGTCTCTATTTCTTCAATTGGTAAGAGATATAGCCACAACTTGACTTCTTCATCTAATGAGAATGAGAAAATCATCAGTTTTACTTCATCTGGAGACAAGTTCTCGTATTTTTCTTTTCTCATCTTCTTGCAGAACTGTCTTATGTGCTCAATAGAATCTTGTCCTATTGTTCCCTTGAATTGTAATTGTGACACCTTTGAGATAATGGACGAGTCTAATTCAAAACCAGTGAATTTTTCTTGAGTGTCATCCTTTAATTCTTGGAATCCTTGGATATGGTTCACTTTTTCTTCTGGTGTAAGCTGAAAAGCCCTTACAAACTCTTCCATTAATTCCTCCCAACTTGAAAAGGAAACTTTGGGTATATTGAGAACCATTGCTTAGCCAATCCTCCAAGAGAAAGGGGGAATAACTTAAGTCTTAGTCTACCTGCAGTGGTTCCTGCAAAATCGTTAGTTTTAACTACGTCATAAAAATTCAATATATGAGGAATAGGATCCTCTCCATACAGTCCTTTAAATTTAGGCAAACAAAGTGCCTCCAATATCAAGAAAGGGGTTATGTCTTTGTCCTGCTCCAAAGAGTTGCTATCTTGTTCTTCAACTTGCTCTTCTTTTTCTTTCTCCATTTTAACTTCCATATCCTGCAAGAAACAACAAGAAGCACTATAAGAAGAATTTTTATTAGAATTATAAATATTAAAAGTTTCTTCTTCATCCTCAATTCTCAGAGTCATGGTTCCCTTTTTCACTTGAATGGTAGCATCTCCAATTGCCAAAAATGATCTTCTTAAAATAATAGGAACATCTCTATCTTCCTCCATATCCAGAACTACAAAGTCAACTGGGAAAATAAATTTTCCCACCTTAACAAGCATATCTTCTACTCTTAGGTAAACAAGAGTTCTGTCCGCTAACTGCAAGGACATGTTAGTAGGTTTTGGTTCCTGCAAATTTAGTTTTCTAAAAATAGACAGAGACATTAAATTAACACTTGAACCCAAATCACATAGTGCCTTAAAAGTGTTATTACCAATTGAGCAAGAAACAGCAAAGGTTCCTGGATCCTAAAGGTTCTTGGATCCTTAAGCTTAGGTGGTAATTTATTTAATAATATAGCTATGGCAATCTTCATTTAATTTAGGCTTAACTATAATTTTGGTCCTCTATTTTCACCAATCCGTAATTTTGGTCCCCCTATTTTTAAATCTACAATTTTTTTGACATAATTAAATCCACAATTCTAGTCCTCTAATTTTTAACATTTCTGAAATTGGGTCCCTATCTCTAATTTTGTCCAAAATTAGGTGATGTGACAGGTCAAACGCTGATGTGGCAAGCATTTGGACTGTACAGGTGGCTTAAATGATAATCAAGGTCAGCAATACTTATTTAAAATAAACAAAAAATCATTTAATTTATTTTTTCAATTAAATAAATATAATCATAAAAATAAAAGAGAAAAACCACCATCTTCTCTCGCTCTATCTACCTCATCAACCCCTCCCCTCTCAGCACCACCCCATCCTTCCTCAAACGCAAACCCTAACCCAATCCAAAACGCAATCCCCAAATCCTCCACTCCAACTCCTCGTCAACCTCAACCTAGCCCTCCCACCTGGTTCTACCGAAACCCACCACCGCCGCAGCAGCAACCGCAATCCCATTTCCCGCACTTCTCATCGCTCCCACCTTCCTCCGCACCTCCTTCGACGCCATCTTGAAGAATCGAAGCATCAATTTAGGATACCCTTTTCCAATCACACCCCTTTAATTATTTCATAACACCCAATTTAATTACTCAACCATCAATTTAGGACATAATAAAGCCTAAATTAATTGAGCTAAATAATTAAATTAGGCGGGATGTTACAACTATGTTCTAAGGTTTCTAGGTGAGAGTGAGAACGATGGAGTCCGAAAGAGGGTTTTTGGATTTGATCCAGAAATGTTTTACTTTCTGTTTTTCTAATAAATGTAGTATTTTAGTTTTAGAAATACATTGTTTCTGGGTTTGATCCAGAAATTTTGATCCAGAAATGTTCCGCTCGCCTCTCCTCATATCTTGTCTCCTTCTCTCGATGGCGGCTTAATCTCACTCAGATCTTGTTGTTCAATCATCTGTTGTCGTGGATCGCTGGTTTCTGTGAAGGGAACTGTCTGAGATGGATAGATCTGTAACAGGGAGTTAGGGATGGTAGTTTGAATAGAGTGGACGGAGGTTAGAGGGAGGCGCAGGAGGAATCAAGGAGGTAAGGTTTGTGACATTCTAATTTTCAAACAGTATTAGAAGATAATTAAAACAGTAATTAAGTGGTAAACGGATATTTAAAATCTTAGTAGAATTAAATTGAACTTAAAATGGTTAATAAGAGCTTAGAATGCCCTAGAAAGGAGAAGAATAATCTAGAATTGTCTAGAAGGTCATAAATAGAATTTTCAAAATCTGAGTGTCTCGCGACACGATGGGGACTATGAAGGAATCCATCGCGACGCGATGGTAGGTCGGTGGATCAGTGCACGTATGGCTGACACATGTCTCGTATCGTGACGCGACGGGCCGATTTATGCCTATAAATAGGTCTTGATCCCCTCCATTCAGCCCAAGTTCTTCCAAGGGCCTTTGGGAAAGCATAAGGCATGGAGGAACTCGGGAAGTGGGAGAGCGATGAGGCACGAGCGGCAGCGATCTCCTAAGCCAGGTAAGGGGAAGATACCTTAATCTCTAGGGAAAATAGGTGGTAGAGTAGCACTATTAGCATGTGTAGGGTTCCTTAACCCTACTAGGGGTTGGTAGTAGCAACACCTTAGGAGAGGGGTTGCTGTGTACGGTGGCTAAGGATAGTCACCGTAGACCTATCAACCAACATAGGTCATGTTTATGAGATTAGTAGATAGTCGCTTATGCGACGTTAGGGATAATCTATATGATAATAAGTTATGATAAATCATGATTGATGGTATTCTGAATCATGCTTGATATTTATGTACTAGTTGCATATAATATATGTGAGTGTGATGATTGTTGTATGATATTAATGTCAAGGGTGACGCCCTCCAGTTAGATGTTTGCAAATCCTTAGATGGTAATAGAGAGTCTTACAATTGGTACCCTGTTGTTAGTGGTGTTAGCCGAGTCTGTGTACCCGAGGTTGATGTACCGAGGTACAGGCAGAATGGTTATGAGATAGTCGGTGGCCTTGAGGGTATGTGGACTCGGCCAAGACCTTGAGGGTATGTGGACTCGGTCTTTCCGACGAGTCTTTCCATGTTCGTGGACTAAAGGTAAGGAGTAGTTTGGAGATAATCATTGACCTTGAGGGTATATGGACTCGGTCATGTGGACGAGTCTCCAGGACTCCACGTCTAACAGGTGGACAATCTTGGTCATTTTCTGTATAGGGAATGCCGTCCTTGTGCACAGAACGGTGCCTCAATCCGGTAATTGGGTATGGTAGTATGGGATGCCATAACCAGTAATCAGAGATGGTAGCGTACCAGAATATGTTCCCGGGACAACCAACTTATCTTACTCGATGCCCTAAAACTGGTGATCAGTTTAGGGAGTAGGGCGTTAATGGCCCGCTGTGATTAGTAATCTGTGGTATTTTGTGTCCACTGGGTCCGAGAGCCGGTGATCAGCTGAAGGACCAGTGAGACGTGTTAGTCTATGACGTCAGAATATGATGTGATCTGTGACCGCATAGTCGAGTTTATCAGTATGACTTATCGGTATGATTGGGTATGTGACCATGTAATCAAGAGTCTATGATGACAATTATGGTATATATCTACTGTTGTGCTTGTGCATGATAACAAGTATCCTACTATGCTATTTTCTTGTTTGATGGAGGTTAACGGATATCTTACCCCAGTGTTTTCTTGTGTATTTTTATTGTATGTTATTATATAATAGATGGGCACGAACAACCTGTAAGAAGTGGATGGAAAGTTTTTGAGTAGCCTATTTGGAGGCAAAGATGAATACTTATATCATGGCCAGTATGTCTTTTGTCACCCATGTGGGTGTAAAGTCATGTTCGCACTTGTATATGTGATATGTTTTGTAATAAATAAATTATGTATTTGTCTTAGTTGAACTACTTTTGTACTAAATAAATAAAGTTACGCCCTTTTTCGGAAAGGTGTTACAAGGTTGGTGCTTAGAGGAAAGGCAGATTGATCGAGAGAGTGGTTTCTGTTTTCTTTTTTCCTTTTTTTTTTCAGATTAGAGGGAGGTCAGAGGGAGGCGTGGGAGGAATCAAGGAGGCAATCTCACTCAGTTTGATTTTTCCAGATTTACGCCTCTGCTCAAATCTGTTTAAATGACTTGGATTTTTAATTTATTTACTAAATTAAATTTTAAAATTAAAATAGTGAAAAAGAATTAAAATAATGAAAAAGATGACATGGAAAAGTGATAGGATAAATAATCCATGTATGTATATTTCTCTCACTGCCACCTCAGCATTTGACCTGCCACATCACCTAATTTTGACCAAAACTAGAGATAGGGACCCAATTTCAGAAATATTAAAAATTAGGGGACTAAAATTGCAGATTTAAAAATTGGGAGACCAAAATTACGGATTGGTAAAAATAGGGGGACTAAAACTGCAATTAAGCCTTTAATTTAACAGTCTCAACCTCATCTAATTTATTTTTGTTAAAAATTATTTCTTTTAAGAACTTAACATATTTAGGCACTTCAGAGACAATTTCAGTAAAGGGAATATTGACATGCAATTTTCTAAGTTTTTCTAATAATTTCTTTGCTTGTCTATTCTTACAAAAAAATTTAAAACCTTGGGAAGAAGAGTTACTTACCTGTTGAGGCTCAGTTTGAGCCTTTTCCTCTTCTAATTCCTCCTTTGCCATGAAGACTGCATTGCACTTTTCATTTGGATTTGGTTCCACTAGACTTGGAAGTGCTTCTTTTTCTCTTCGAGTCACCGTATTCAACACAATTGCCATTTGTTCTCTCAACAATTTCTGCTCTACTACGTTAGTAGTAACTAGCTTTTCCAAGTTGTTCTATTTTCAGTCATTTGCCCCATAAAGTTGTTGATCTCATTTTCTCCGGGACTTCTATAATTCTTAGCACGATTCTGCAAATTAGGAGGTTTGTAAGTATTCTGATTTTGACCTTGCGATCTCTGTTGACCTCCCCATGAGAAATTAGGGTGGTTCCTCTATCCAGAGTTATAGATGCTTGAATAGGGGTTATTTTGTTGCTTATATCCAACAAAATCTACATCCTCAGTGCAATCCTTAGAGTCATGACTTGTTACTCTACAGAAATTGCAAGATGCCTTAGTTGCCTTGGTTTCTATAGCCTTTAGTCTTTCTTCAGTCTTCTCCATAAAACCGGCTAGAACTCCCATACATGGATGTCCGTGCCTTTGCATAAATTTTAACATAGCTTCTTGCATCCCCATTTTTGGGTCAAAATCCTACAACATTTACTTTTTCCAGTTGGCCTTCAATTTCCATGTATCCCCAGTCATTGTTAGTTGCGTTGGACTGGGTTTGCACTGCCATTAAAGTCTCTATCTTTTTAGTCATTGCCTCCAATTTTGCTTCAAGAGTTGTGTTGGCTTCCACTTTATAAATTCCTGCTTGATGGTTCTTTCTTCCGGTTTGTCTATCACTTGCCAACCACTAAGCATTATTCTGAGCCATTTCAGTCATTATTTCATAAGCCTCAGTGGGTGTCTTCTTTCCGAAAGATCCTCCACAAGCAGCATCGACAACTCCTATAGTTTGCATGGTAAAACCATTGTATAAAATCTGAACTAACTGCTACTTGGTGAAACCATGATGAGGGCAGCTTCTAATTAAATCCTGGAATCGTTCGCATGCCTCATGCATTGATTCTCCTTCATTCTGAGCGAACCCAGATATGTCAGCTCTCAGCTTTGCAGATTTTGCGGGAGGAAAGTACTTATTTAAGAACTTAGTTTTCATGTCCTCCCAAGTAGTAATAGAATTTGGTGGAAGTGATTCTAACCATAATTATGCTTTCCCTTGTAGTGAGAAAGAAAACAATCTTAACTTGATGGCCTCCGGTGTCACACCTTAACACTTGACAGTATTAACAACTTTCTGAAACCTTTTAAGATGAGCACTCGGGTCTTCAGAAGATAAGCTAGAGAATTGCACTGCAGATACCATAGAGATCAGTTCTGGCTTTAATTCAAAATTAGTGGCCTAAATTGCCGGATAGTTGACGTTGTCTGCCACATCGGTAGTTGGAGTGAAGTACTCGTTCAACGTTAGTTCGTTATCCATTGCTAGTTGCTATCTTCTCAACAATCTGTGTGTTCTTTCCATTTAAGGATCAAAAATTAATTCAGGATATTGAGACCTTGTCTGCATACACCAAAGGAAACTGTAACATCCCAATTTTTAAGAAAAGTAATTTTAGCAATAAAATCCTGAATACTTGAAGATAAGTCATAGAGATTGATCACCTCAATAATTTACTGAGAGCATGTGGAATTATTTTAATTTATTTTAAAACCTTATTTATTATAAATAATTATTACTCATGATATCAATTCAAATTAATAGTCAGCGTAGACGTATGCTGCTTTTAAGGCGAATTCATTAATTATACTTATTATAAATTTTCTGTGTGACGCGGTAACGCGTATTCTTGTTGACTAAGAAAGTGAGTGAATTAAATCAAGATAAAATTAAATTTAAGAATAAATGTTTAATATTAATTCATGGTTCAAAAATCGTCGAAAAACTCTAACTAAGTTTTGTCGCGTTTCGAATCGCCGGGTAAATTTTACCCGCTTTAAAATTTAAAACGAACTCCGATTTCGATAAAAATTGAAACGTAATTTGTTGTGATGATGTTTGAGTGTTTTTAATTGTTTTTATTATTTATGATAATATTTTATCACGCGGTGAATTAATTTCTCAACAAATGAATTTTCGCGAATTAATCGGTGGAAGAATTAATCGGTAACGCGATTACTTGGCACCGTGTTTTTTTACACTTAGGACTCTAGAATTATAGGGTAATCATGAGAGATGGGAGATTAGATGTGTTAGACTAATTGATGGGATTAGCATCTCATAAAGTGCTAGGTGTCACCTTTTTGTGGTTAAAAATTTTTATGCTTATCTTAAGCTTATTTTTCTTACCAAGTAAAAATTATTTTATTAAAATATTTAATCCTCCCTTTATTGGAGCTGCAGCCCACGCCCCTCCCCTCATTCTCACATTTTCATTTCCTTCTTCTTCTACATCCTTGAGAGAGAAAGTTTGAAGAACACATCCATGGCTTCCATGTTTCATCATTTTTGAGCTTGATTTCACTTCCATCTTCCCATCCTTCTTGTAACTAGTTTCTTCTTCATCTTCCTACCACCTATTTCATCATACAAGTAAGCATGGAAATCAAATTTTTCTCCCCCTTTCAGCCCCAAGGCCGTGGGGTGTGTATATATGTATAGGATGAGTTTCTTTTCTTCAATTCTTGTTTTTATGCTTTGTTTGTTGCTTGATTATGATCAACAGAAGAGATGAACATCTCATCCCCAAATTCTTGAAACCCTAGGCGCTAACCTTGAGGGAAGAAGAGGGGTTGTGTGATCTTCTTGTGAATCTTACAAATTAATTGATGATTCTAGCTTATATGATGTTGTTGTTGTTGTTTTAGTTGATAGTTTTGAGTTGGAACTATGATTGAGTAAATTTTTGATGAAAACCTATTCTTGAAAGAGGGTTAAATTAAGTTTTGTTGTGATTAGGCTTTGGTTTTGTGTAAATTAGTTATTGTTTGTGAAGAATGGGCATAGGAAAATGGTTTGTTAAATTTAATTTGAAGACTTGCATTTTTTTTTTGAAAAAGGGATGTGGTGGCCGAGTGGCCTAGAGGAGTTAGGGAAGGGAAATTGTTTTGAAAATTTGCTTATAATGGATATATGGATATGTTTGTAGGCTTTGGAAAATTTAGGAAAAGGTTTGATTGAATTTGAGTTTGTTTTGAGATTTTAAGGCTATGAAGCACAATTAGGGGAATTGGGTTCCTTGAGACCCAAAGTACCAAGTGGAGCCTTGATGTTAGTATTTGAGAAAAGAATTAAAAAATGATGTTGTTTCATGTCTTAAACTTTCAAAATAATAATAATAATGATGTACTATGTTTTAGTCTTTTTTCAAGAAATGGTTCTAGTTTTGGAAATTTACTCTTTAAATTAGTTAGTAAAATATGTTCCATGAGTATGTAAATTATTAAGGACTAGTATTTAAAATTATGTTTCTAAGTGTAAGTGTTTTGGTTATCTAAGAGGTTTTTGGGTTTTGAGAACCTAGGAATTAGAACCAAGTCTAAGCCTAAGGGGTTATTTTGAGTGGCTTAGGATTGTACTAAGTTTTGTTGTGGTGTTAGGACTTGCGATACCCGAGTTCGTGCTGCGTGAGACCGAGACCTGTATTGACTCGAGATTTAACGACTGTGGTAATGGCATTTCACATTCTAGAGTTGTTGTTTATGTATTTATGCGTAAGGGCAACTTTTAGATACGATAGGAATTTAATTTCAAGTATTTGAACGAAGAAGTCTGAGAACCTCAGGGTTCGAAGTGAGGGTCTTGTACCCCTTCATTTTACTGTTTTTTTTTGAGATGCTGATTATTTAGTGGGCTTGTCTGTAAGTGGTTAGCAGCTGTCCCAACCCCCCACACTTATTTGTTCCTCTCTGTCAACTCCATCGAGTTGCAGAGGGATGGATTCTATGATTTGATTGTCGACTGTTGTTGTTGAGCTGTGCAATTATTTAATATGCGGTTGAATAATGCTATGAATTGCTTATGCTGCTTGTATTGTTGAATTGCGTTTCAATATGCGAATTGTTGATGCTGCTTATGTTGTTGAATTGCGTTTTTTCATATTAAGGATGCTCTTATTATTTGATATGCGGTCGAATAATCTTGCGTACCACTCTTTGAATATTGTATGCGGTGAATTGTTCATCGAGTCTGAGAGCTTAGTCGAGTCATCGAGACGTTTTTGAGCTGTAAGCCGGACAACTGAGGGTGCTAGGTCCCCTTCGTTCATGGTGGATTAGCTAGGCGTCGCAGCGTTAAGGAACCAGAGCTGAATGCCCTAGGGAGAGTGAAGATCCCAAAGCTACGGCTGGTATTCAGTGGATGGATTGGCGTCTGCTTTCCAAAAAAATTGTCGAAGGTCGAGAGAAAGTCGTGAGATGAGTCGTGAGTGAGTCTTGCATTGTGTCTTAAGGATTGCGCATATTGTTGTTTTGCCTATTGTCATGATTTGCTAATTCCTGTAATATGTTGTGCTATTACATGCTTTGTTGCCGAGTGTGTTGTCGAATATGTGTACCTGTCTCTTTTATTTTAAGAAGTTGACCCTTGCCAGTGGTTCTTTCAATTGATGAATGTAACCCAGATGACAGAGTAAGCGGAGGATTTGGAACTGTAGAAAGGAACAGCTGAAGATAGTCGTCCAACATTTTACCTGTGTTATGTTGTAGAACTTACTAGTAGGCTAGTAAAGAGTATAGCTTGTCGACCAGCTATAGGATATTTGTCGTTTAATTCAGTGTTGTAATAAATCTCTGTTATGTTTCATGACACGTTTGTTATATATGATTTGACAGAATAAATGAATGTGGTCTATGTGGTGTCTTAAATTATTTTCCACCATGTTTCTAAAAGTCGCTGTGATGCTCTGACTGCTTCTTTAAAGAACCTTTAAAAAAAATAGGACCACATTTCTCGAAAACCCTACGAGCAGAGTATTCCACCTTTCGGAAACATGTCAACTTTTGTCAGAATGTTCACTCAGTAGCACTCCGGAAACAGGGTGTTACAGAAACCAATTTAGAATGTCTTAGAACGAATTAGAAAACAAACAGAAAAAAAATAACTAAATAAAATAATTCCTAATGAGAATAAAATCTTAATTCAATTAATATTGCAAGGACTCCGAATGTCGAACCCACAGGAAATGCGCGAGTACCAATGACTTAGACGATTCTATTCTATTAGGCTAACAAAAGTTGTAATGAGAAAGTAGTAAAAGTTGTCACGTAATCAAAGGAAGAATCAAACTGAATGCAAGAACGAATTAACCATGTTATGGAAGGTCTAGGGGAACCGGGTTCACCAATACTCTACTCTTGAGTTCACTAAATAATTACTATGAGTTATCTATTATGAAAGAAAGCCAATTACCCACTCTAAATTACTAAGAACTACCTAGTTTGTAATAGTCTTCCTCCTTACTAATTACTCTGTTTGGTCCTATAAGGTAATTAAAGGAAAGAGCATTAAGCACAGACGGGTTTGTTAATCTAATAACTGATTAGAAACAAGCAATAACCTATCCGGTATATAAAGCGAGTTCTTTTATTCCTAGAGATCCATTAACTAATTATGATCATGTTACCACAATTAAGCTAACTAATTAAAGGTTGATCAGACCTTATAGGATTAAGCACATTAGGCATAAAACAATCAAACATTCAATAGAAACTCACAGAACTAAATAGATGAATAATTAAGAGTATTGTAAAGGATCCCCCATCACCCCTAGTGATGGGTTTAGCTGCTCATTATCAATCATAATAACATAAACATAATCATAAACCACAATAATCCATAACAAAGAGTATAAATCTACACCGGGACACCCTTTCGGTATGGCGACGGTCCTTTAAGTACGTTTTTCGCGTCCTCACAAGCTCCAGTAGCGAATCGGGATTGGCACCAAGCTCCAAGGAAATAGAAATCAACAGGAAAAGCAAGGAATTGATATGAACTCTCGAAAGGGGGCTCTTGACTTCAAAATTCGTCAAAAGGTCTTTAGAAAAGGTTAAGAGCCCCTATTTATAGTGTTGGCTGCAGATTAGGTCATCTGACTTTCAAATCTGCACATTCTGAGATGAGTATGACTTTACCAGATATATACACGGCCGTACCGAACTTTTCTTGTGTCGTTGGCCCGTACCTATACGTGATGCATACCTGACATCATTTGTGTACGGTCGTACTGCCTTTGGCACGGCAGTACTGGACTTTTCATCTGCGCCAGGTGGTACTGAAATTCTGATCTAGGTACGGCCGTACTGAAGATATGTCAACCCTTACCGCTCGTCCAGTAGTACTAAAACTCTCCAAAACTTGCCAGTTTTTTGTCCTTTCTCGCATCTTTTGCTCCGAGTGGTATCTCTATGATAATTCTACAAAATAGAACATAAATAAGTACCTTTGTACTTTAAATAGTGCAAAATGATGTATTTAGATACTAAAAATGCCATATATAAGTAGACAAATTGGGGTGTTAACATAATCCTACAAGGGGCCGAGTTGAAAGCCCATGTGGCTAGAGTGGCGCATTGAGGCGTCGTAGTGAGAGGGATGTACTTAGTACACCGGTGATGCAGGTTTATGAGAATATGTAGGCCGAGGTAGGAGGTATGAGACTCATGGAGGACTTTTGTAAGTTCCCTTGTCTGGAGATAGTCTGTTTTTGAAACGACGAATGTCTAGTTGTCTATTTTTTCTTTTCAATGTATTTTTGGATTAGGCGGGGTGACAAAGGTTCTATCACACCCATATTATACATATAAGGATCAAGTTATTCAATGAGTAACTCTTGACATAGTTATTCCCCTAATAACTCATTGTAGAGATTTAATTTCACCAATCCAACTATTGAATATTATCATATTATATTAATGATCATGCACACAAATTTTCATATAAAATGTACATTCGTAGCTATGTAAACTTATAGTCGATATTTACTTATATTTTTAATAAACATATTATACGTTCAATTGAAGTTATTTGATGAAGTATCAAATAGTTTTGAAATTTTGTAAACATTTGTGGAGATGAAATTCAATATCTACATTGAGTTATTAAGCGAAATAATTATGCCAAGAGTTACTCATGAAACAACTTGTCCACCCCCACACTGTTTCACCTTAGATCATACTATTATGTCAATGATTGTTACTAACGACTAATTATGCATATGATATGAATGTATTTAAGCATGTAAGTTGCTTTTATAAATTTTAGAGTTATGCCTATTTTTCATAGGCTCTCGCTAACCACACCCCCCAGTTTGCTAACCAAATTCATTGTCAGATTTAAAACACGCAAATTGACCAAATTACCTCTGGCCCCATTTTTAATTTTCAAAACCCACCCACCCTCATTCTTCCCTCACGCTCCTACTCCTGCACCCCCTCCCTCATTCCCGATTCCTTCCTTTCTTCTTCCTCACCTCATCTCTCTCCCTCATTCACGGTTGGTTTCGTGCTGCAACAATGAAATTTTAGATTTATTGTCTGAAAATTTTCAGAAAAATAAGATGTTGCGTGAACTGAGAATAGAGAGTCTCTTGGATGGAATAATATTGGGGATGGAATAATGCTAAGGATGGAACTGAATATTGGGGATGAAATAATACTGTGCATTAATAGTCACTAAGGATGGAACTGAGAAAGTTTACTGTCTATTGTGCTGCGTTTTTTTCCTTGGGAAGGGGTATACGTGAACTTAGTTCATGTAAACTTGCGTGAACTGAGATCACGTACGCGTAAACCAATTTATTAGTTGTACGTGAATTAAAATCACGTAAGAGTATGTAATTTGAGATCACATAACACCAAAAAATTAATTTTTACTTACGTGATTTGAGATCACGTAGCACCCAAAAAATTGGTTTTTACCTACGTGAATTAAAATCACGTAAGGGTACGTGATTTGGGATTACGTAGCACCCAAAAAATTGGTTTTTACTTACGTGATCACAAATCACGTACACATATTAGCACCAAAAAAATTGGTATTTACCTAAGTGAATTAAAATCACGTAAGGGTACGTAATTTGAGATCACGTAGCACCCAAAAAATTGGTTTTTACTTACGTGATCTCAAATCACGTATACCCCTTCTCCGAAAAATCTGGCTGAGGGTGAGGATGCACGCGAATCTGAATCAAAGTGCCAGTGCTTGTGCTAGCTGCAACTGATAGCTCTCCTCTGTTTACTTCACCCAGCTCTTGAACAAACCTTCTTCTTCTTCTTGTTTTAGATTCGCGTTCACAGGGAAATGCAAAGGGAGAGAGAGAGTCTCAAGGCACTCGTTGCGGAACGTATTAGAAATAAAGGGTATATTTGGTATTAAGAAAAATTATAATGTGTCAGGGGGTGTGGTTAGCAAACTGGGGGGTGTGGTTAGCGAGAGCCTTTTTCATATTATCTAGTTGATTGAATTAATGCTAAGGGATTTTCTAACATGTGCAACTTTGCACAGGTTAAGACTCATTAATGACTTAGTTTTTTCCTTATTAATTACCCATTTTCCTATTTGGTGGAAAGAGAGAGATTAAATCCATAAAATAAATAGGAAACTATGTAATTAATATTAATAAGGAAATAAAGTGAATAATTAACGAGTCTTAACCTTTGCCAGGTTGTACACATTAGTAACGACTAATTATGCATATGATATTTTTTTTTGGTTACCATGTCATTGGTGCGCAGTTTCCACCGGCTTCGCCGGTGACTAGTCTACGCCGGGGAACCTGGCTGGCCACGTGTTTTTTTTCCCGGCTTTGCCGGTCCGTGTGGTTCTCCCCTCCCAACAGAGTTTTTGCCACACCCAAGACTCGAACTCGAGACCTTGGGATAGGATCCGAGCCCAGTTACCACTCGGACTAACCCTTGTTGGTAATTATGCATATGATATGAATGTATTTATGCATCTAAGTTGCTTTTATAAATTTTAGAGTTATGTCTATTTTTCATATTATCTAGTTGATTGAATTAATGTTAATTCCGTGTTTCAATATAGTTAAATAAGATTAGGTTTAATAAAATAACGAAGGGGTGTTTCGTGATCCTTTTCTGTTCGACCTACTTGTCCCATAAGTGATAGAGGAAAAAATATGAAAAATCATTCCCCTAATAGATGTACCTTTATTATGCATCCATTAATGAGAAGGAAGGGGGCGTGATTTTATTTTTGGTAGAAAGGAGGGGGTGTGATTGTTACCCTAAATGATGGCACAATAATATTCAAACATTACTCGATCGGGCAGTCATAAATAAACTTACATTGGCTTGAGCTTATGATTAAGCTGAACATGGTCCAACTCGACGACTAAACTCGATTAGGAGGACATCTTTATAATATTAAAAATAATAGTATTAGGAGGGCAATTTGGTCAAATCACTTAAATAAGATATAATATCAATATTTTTGCATTTAATAATTGTGAAGATTTATTTTAATTTGAAAGAGATTTTAGCTAATAATAATTAAAAAGACCTATTTTAAAATGAAATAGATAAAAACCTAAATACTACTATACGTAAGAAAAAGAGGTAAACCTAAATTTCTATAATTAATATATTGATATTTAATATCAGTATTTTTGCAATTAATAATTGTGAAGATTTATTTTAATTTGAAAGAAATTTTAACAAATAATAATTAACAATATATATTTTAAAATGAAATAGATAACAAACATGAATACTGCTATATGTAAGAAAAAGAGGCAAACCTAAGATTCTATAATTAATACATTGATATTCAATATCAGTATTTTTGCATTTAATAATTGTGAAGAATTATTTTAATTTGAAAGAGACTTTAGCAAATAATAATTAAAAGATTTATTTTAAAATGAAAGAGTTAACAAACTTATATACTACTATAATGTTTCCTATTTTTAAACCAATTTAGTATTAATTTAGGCCCCGTTCGTGGTGGTTGTAAGTTTCCTGTTTTTAGTTTTAAAAGCTAAATTTAAAATGAAACGTGTTCGAGTAAAATAGTTTTCAAATTGGTTTTTTACTTATTTTTAAAACAGTTTTCTTTTAAGGCCCAAAACCATAAAAATAGGTTTTCTGATTTTTGTTTCAGTTTTTATCTTAAAACACGTTCTCTCTCTCTCTCTCTCTTGCGTCCCTTCACGTCTCTCTCGTGCTATTCACTATCCCCTTCACCATCCCTCTCTAGTCTCTCTCTCGTGCAGATCTGCCCCTTCACTGTTCACCTTTTTTTCTTAATCATCTCTTTTCTGTTGTTTTGCAGGTTTTGCGGAGGTGTGGAGGGTCTGTTAAACTTGTCGATGTCTCTAGTGTGTAACACCCCAATTTTCGTATTAATACATATGTATATATGCCTGAATATATTAATAATTTTTGTGATAATTTTTATGTAAGTTACTTTGGAAATTAGTACTTTTATTAATGCTTTATTGTTTTATTATTATCTTTATTTTTGTAAAACATTAGTTTGAAATATTAATATTATCTTGTTAATAATTATTTAAATTTAAGGAGTATTGGAATGATATTCTATTATTATTCTTAGTACTATTGTTAAGAGAGAATTGTAACACCCTCAAATTTGAACTTTTAGGATCTATAAATTGTGTGCTCATATTGGTAATTTTGTGACAACTTGAGTGTGTTTGCCTTAATAATTAGCATATTTTAATTAATACTATTTTACTATATTTTTATTAAATATTAGTTTTGAATTTATTATAGATATTTTAGAATAATGGTACATTTTAAAAGTTAGTAAAAACATGAATTTCTTTAATTGAGAATAGTTTAAAAAGAATATAATTATTATATACATTATTATATATATATAGATATATGTGTGTGTAGTGCTGATGCTATAAAAAACAAAAGTGGGCTTTTTATCAATAAAAAGAATGGGCCACGTTTTTTTGCCACGCCTCTATGCCTCAGTTTCAAATTTTCAATTGTTAATAACTGTTCATCATCTTCATCAATCATTCGGCTGATAAAAAAAAATACGAAACCATTATTCCTTTTCTTCTCTCTTCTTGTTTTCACATTCTAGGCCACAGAAAAATCCCAAAACTTACAACCCAACTCGATATCGACCAAAGAACACGTTTTCGGCCTCTGTTCGTTCAACCGTGACTCCGTTCGTCGCGTTTATTTTGGTAGGGCGAGCTGTAATTTCCTTTTTCCGGCCACCATAGTTTTCGGTTCGAAAAACAGACGCCATTTTCGGATTCCTCGCGTCAAAACCTTCAGAAAGCACTACTCCTTTGCTCGATTCGGTGAAGTTGACGCCGGACCCCTTGTAACCCTTTTGTCTCGGTATGACGTTTTCCGGTCACTCTTTTTGCTTCCTTTTAATTTCGTTTCAGCCTTAAAAATTCTAAAAAAATATATTATACTAATTATTATTTTTTCCAGCCGTGTTTCGCTCTTCCGTAAATTTTATCCTGTGCTCAGTTGGTGCTCAAATTGTCGTTGTAGCCAGTTTTCTTCGCCTTGGAATACTTCAAACTTTTTATTGAGGTAAGGGGGGTAGATGGATACAAGATTAGTGGGCTCATGGATATAATTAGGCAATAGGGACGTCTCATGGTCCCTAGACTTGGCGCGGTTGTGCAAAATAAGTACCATTGTCATTGTGATGAGAAAATTTGATATTAAATTATGTCATGATGTTAATGTTAGTTGAAATTGTCTTATAAGGTGTTGTTTGAATTGATGTGTTACGATGAAATGTTATGTATGAATCATATGATGATTTGGTTGTCTTGGCTTGTTATTGATAAATGTATGTAAATGTGTTTAAATGAGATTGCTTGTTGCTATTTGATGTTCTGGATTTGTTGTGTTGAGTGAGAGCCAGATTATCATAGAGTGAGGTTTGTTACACTTAGATTCTCTAGGTGGTATATCATGGTTATGTGAAAGGATAAAGTATGGATGATAGGTGTAATTGTTAGGAGTTAACTAAGGTATAATGATATTTTTTTAGCGTTTAAGTTATGGTACAAGCAAGTCTTAGGACTAGGATATGATGGTCATATTGTGGTGTCGATGGTTTAAATGCTTTAGAAGCAAGATTGGTGTTATGAGTATTTTAGCCTAGTTTACAACTTAGAGTAATAGTTATACAGAAAAATTATGCAGAAAGATGACTAAGTCTAGAATTATTTTAGCAAAGTCTCACTAATTGAATTTTTAAATTCAGGATATAATAAGTATTGACCCAAACTCTCTTGGATAGTGTCCTATAATTTTAGAGGAGTAGTACGGTACGTCCGGTCAAATAAGTAAGTTGAAACACTTGAGTTAAGAGTTGGAAATTTAGTTAAGTTAGCCTAGACTTAGTGTGGTGAGGTAGGTTGATAACTTGGACTTGTTCCAAGATTGTGGAAAATTTGTCAGTTTACTGATGAGTAGTACCTTGTTATCGTTGTTATAGCCGGCCGCTTGATGAGATGGTTGGTGAGTTGTTGTTGTTGTTGTTGTTAGACACTTGCTTGGTTTGTGTTCATGCATCATATGTGTCTTGTTAAGTTAACGTTATTGGGGGTAAGCAACGATGATGCGATATAGTATCGGCCATGATGGGCAAGGTACCCGGCCTTGGGGGTCAATCGGGTAAGAGCGTCTTATATAAAGGCGGTGGATAGCTACCACAGCTGGGGCGTGACCAATAAACATACCGGTTACCCTGACTAGACACTGTTCGTACTCAAGAGTGATGATGTTTTCTCACTCGCTCATCTGAGTTGGTTTGGATCCACATATTCAGTGAAGTAGACGTTGTCTAGGATTGCATAAGTACTCGTTGAGTCAAGCATTCATGTTATGTGTTGATTAAGTTAACGTGTTGTATTCGCATTGCTTAAGCTATGTCCTTTGCCGTTTTATGCTATGATTGTATATGATGTCTTACCCCTTTTTGCTGTGGCTACTCATACACCATTGTGTATGTTTAGACGATGAGACTGCAGGTGACGATGACGACGTGGCCGAGGAGTGATCTATGGGCGCGGTCATCGTAGATTAGGATTTTTGATGCTTTGGTTATTATCGATGTTGTTATTTTCGAAGTATATGTTTAGGGTCAGCTCTGAGACTTTGTGACATCGGGGTGTTTGTATCATTTGAATTTTATTCGTGACTGTCAATTGATTATTTCCGCAAGTTTATGAGAGTGTGACGACTCTACCTTCGTTTATGAAAAATTATATTTGACTGTATTTTTCAGCAGTTACATTTTTTTCTTAATTTATTTCCGTAACGATAACATGCGGGGTAGAGGGTGTCACATTTAGTGGTATCAGAGCAGTTCGGTTCTAACCGGGCTTTGTGTGTGGTCTATTGTGTTTCGGTGCGTGAACTCTGAGTTGAGTTACATGCATTACTTGTTTAATTTTGTTTGTACTAGTACACGAACAATTCTTAGTGGGCTAAGTTCACAGGAGTATATGATAGATATAGTTAAGATAGTAGGTACCTGAACCATTAGCTATGAATCTTGGGTTAGCAATTTCCTAAGTTGTTAATTTCTTAGTATCTTGTTTAAAATTACGCTTAGTGAATTGAGAAGGATCAACCCAGAACTGAGAGATGCAGGTTAACCCTTAGTTGTTGCACTTAAGGTGCAAGACTTTTATCCATTACCTTAAAAGAATTCTAGTAAGTACAATGGGCTAGTAGCTTAACTAGAGAGGATAAGCTGACCTTATTTTAGATTCTGACATTGTTAGGTGGGAAATATGTTATCGAGTAAGCCTTGTGGAATCGTGGCTATGCTATAGGAAGGATCTTTAATAGAGCTTCAGGGTAATCATGTGGCGTCGACATCTTTACACTTAAGCCCTATCAAAGAACCTTATAGAAGAATAGGTGATTATTGCATATGGTTATTATTGCTTGGATTACCTGGCTGAGTGAGTAGGAGGGACTGCAGCTCAATCACTTACCGCCGATGAGAAAAGTAATGGTAATCGATTAGGTGGATAGTATTAGTTGTTTGAATTACCTTAGCTACTAGAATTAGCCGTGAGCACAGATTATCTACATTGCAGTTAAATTCTTTAGGGCTTCGGATAGGCATAAGGCTTTGAAATCGTAGATTCTAAAGGTGGAAAGTAATTTTTCCTAGGCGTAGAGACAAGCTTAGAGTGAGGATAGAAGTAGAACGTAATGGGGGACATTAGTTAATCTTTGGGAAATATATTGTTTTGCCTTCTGATAAGACCACAAAACCGATTTTAGATGTTCTAACAGAAACCGAGTCTATCATTGTGTAGCACCCTATAGAATGTTTTTCCTATAGTAAGTTGAGCAGTAGAAATAATAAAGGTTTTGCATAGGGTACCTTAAGATAAATACTGTAGTTAGTCATGCCTTAATTTGCGATAAACTACTTTTGCTATATTGTGTGCTTAACTTTAATGACTATGAAACATTGCATGCAAACATGTTATTTCTTTTAGGATAAATGGGTTTCTATTTTTTTTTTACGGAATAAATAGATTAAAAATGATGAATAATTTTTTTATTCATTTTATTTTAACGTTTTAGTCTAACATACTTTAGCCTATAATTTTTGTGTGTGCATTATGCTTAACTAAGTCTTGATTGCTGAATTATTTTCGATATGATATTAAAAAAAAATTAAAATTAAAATTAAAATTATTTTGTTACATTCATTGACATGCGGTTAATTGATCTTTCTATATTGTATGCTTCATTTGACTCTTTATTAAATATAATATACAAACATGTTATTTCTTTCAAGGGGACTTCAGGTTATACTGAATATTTCTATTGAAATGTGAAAGCTATGTTATATCTGTTGCTTAGTTTGCTTTGAAAATGTTACATGCTTGAACTGAGGTAAGTTTCTGAACTCTGTTAGATAATTATATGACTGTGTTGCATTACTAAATTATTGATTTCTAGTTTAAATGTCTGATGCCTTTTGATTAGCTTATGTATTTAGCTCGCGATTAATCTTGGCTGCAGTATAAAATGCCTTTGATAAGGGAAATTGTTTTGTTTGTGTTTTATTTTTTCTATTAGTATTAATATTTATAAAAAAAATGTTATTTTCTCTTTCTAAATTGACACTTTAGTCTGTCGTACTTTGGTCGTTAACTTTTGTATATTATGTTTAAGTGAATATTGATTGCTGAATTATTGTTTATGATATGTTGCTAAATGTGTGTGTGTGTGTGTGTGTGTATATATATATATATATATATATATAGCTTTAATTATGATTTGGTTTTATAAAGGTTGTATGTCTAGCTTCGCATGATTTTATCATAAGATAGTTAACCTCAATCTCGTTTTAGTTCCACCTGACCTTAGTAGACCTTGTACGGTGTGTTGTATTAAGTTTTAAAGAACGTGGTTGTGCGAAAGAAGGACCGGTAATCGACACCTTTAAGTTGTGATTCGTGGTAAGAATTGGAACTCATAGCTTTTGGTTTGGAAGGTTGAGAAAACATTGCCTTTATCGAACCTGATATAGAATGCTTAATGATATGGAAGTAAGTGTCCTACAGTATAGACACATGAGAATAGAATGAAAGAGTGCTTTTGAGTTGTAGCATGTTATAAGAAAGATCAGACGTAGTAATTAATGTCAAAAAAAAAAATCATTGCTTATTTCAATTGTCATGATTAGGAAGACTATTTTGTTTGAGTAAGAGGAAATTAATTCTTAGCTTAAGAACTGAATCTTAAATCATGAAGTGGTTCTTAAGGATTTAGATGTTAGCCTTGTTAATTCGTTGTGGTTGTTGCAATTTTGAAGCCTTAAGATAGTAATGTTTTAGTATTCCTTAGTTTAGAGAGTTAATCCTAGAAAGAGCCATGAAAGTCACTTGAGCATGATTGGTTAGTACACCAGACATTTAAGTTAGAACTTTTAAAATTCTAGACCTTTAGAAGGACTAAGTTCTCCAACTAGTGACCTTAGTTGACCCTCTTAAAAAAGAATTGTGTGGAATATATATAGCAATAGTGAAGAAGGTTGCATGATGTTTTAGGGACATGAACCGTACCGTTTATTAGCACCCAGAGAAATTCCGAGGACGGAAATTTTTTTAAGGGGGTGGAATTGTAACACCCCAATTTTCGTATTAATACATATGTATATATGCCTGAATATATTAATAATTTTTGTGATAATTTTTATGTAAGTTACTTTGGAAATTAGTACTTTTATTAATGCTTTATTGTTTTATTATTATCTTTATTTTTGTAAAACATTAGTTTGAAATATTAATATTATCTTGTTAATAATTATTTAAATTTAAGGAGTATTGGAATGATATTCTATTATTATTCTTAGTACTATTGTTAAGAAAGAATTGTAACACCTTCAAATTTGAATTTTTAGGATCTATAAATTGTGTGCTCATATTGGTAATTTTGTGACAACTTGAGTGTGTTTGCCTTAATAATTAGCATATTTTAATTAATACTATTTTACTATATTTTTATTAAATATTAGTTTTGAATTTATTATAGATATTTTAGAATAATGGTATATTTTAAAAGTTAGTAAAAACATGAATTTCTTTAATTGAGAATAGTTTAAAAAGAATATAATTATTATATACATTATTATATATATATATAGATATATGTGTGTGTAGTGCTGATGCTATTAAAAAAAAAAGTGGGCTTTTTATCAATAAAAAGAATGGGCCACATTTTTTTGCCACGCCTCTACGCCTCTGTTTCAAATTTTCAATTGTTAATAACTGTTCATCATCTTCATCACTCATTCGGCTGATAAAAAAAAATACGAAACCCTTATTCCTTTTCTTCTCTCTTCTTGTTCTCACATCCTAGGCCACAGAAAAATCCCAAAACTTACAACCCAACTCGAAATCGACCAAAGAACACGTTTCCGGCCTCTGTTCGTTCAACCGCGACTCCGTTCGTCGCGTTTATTTTGGTGGGGCGAGCTGTAATTTCCTTTTTCCGGCCACCACAGTTTTCGGTTCGAAAAACAGACGCCATTTTCGGATTCCTCGCGTCAAAACCTTCAGAAAGCACTACTCCTTTGCTCGATTCGGTGAAGTTGACGCCGGACCCCTTGTAACCCTTTTGTCTCGGTATGGCGTTTTTCGGTCACTCTTTTTGCTTCCTTTTAATTTCGTTTCAGCCTTAAAAATTCTAAAAAAATATATTATACTAATTATTATTTTTTCCAGCCGTGTTTCGCTCTTCCGTAAATTTTATCCTGTGCTCAGTTGGTGCTCAAATTGTTGTTGTAGCCAGTTTTCTTCGCCTTGGAATACTTCAAACTTTTTATTGAGGTAAGGGGGGTAGATGGATACAAGATTAGTGGGCTCATGGATATAATTAGGCAATAGGGACGTCCCATGGTCCCTAGACTTGGCGCGGTTGTGCAAAATAAGTACCATTGCCATTGTGATGAGAAAATTTGATATTAAATTATGTCATGTTGTTAATGTTAGTTGAAATTGTCTTATAAGGTGTTGTTTGAATTGATGTGTTACGATGAAATGTCATGTATGAATCATATGATGATTTGGTTGTCTTGGCTTGTTATTGATAAATGTATGTAAATGTGTTTAAATGAGATTGCTTGTTGCTATTTGATGTTCTGGATTTGTTGTGTTGAGTGAGAGCCAGATTATCATAGAGTGTGGTTTGTTACACTTAGATTTTCTAGGTGGTATATCATGGTTATGTGAAAGGATAAAGTATGGATGATAGGTGTAATTGTTAGGAGTTAACTAAGGTATAATGATATTTTTTTAGCGTTTAAGTTATGGTACAAGCAAGTCTTAGGACTAGGATATGATGGTCATATTGTGGTGTCAATGGTTTAAATGCTTTAGAAGCAAGATTGGTGTTATGAGTATTTCAGCCTAGTTGACAACTTAGAGTAATAGTTATACAGAAAAATTATGCAGAAAGATGACTAAGTCTAGAATTATTTTAGCAAAGTCTCACTAATTGAATTTTTAAATTCAGGATATAATAAGTATTGACCCAAACTCTCTTGGATAGTGTCCTATAATTTTAGGGGAGTAATGCAGTGCGTCCGGTCAAATAAGTAAGTTGAAACACTTGAGTTAAGAGTTGGAAATTTAGTTAAGTTAGCCTAGACTTAGTGTGGTGAGGTAGGTTGATAACTTGGACTTGTTCCAAGATTGTGGGAAATTTGTCGAGTTCTTGTGACGAGTAGTACCTTGTTATTGTTGTTATAGCCGGCCGCTTGATGAGATGGTTGGTGAGTTGTTGTTGTTGTTGTTAGACACTTGCTTGGTTTGTGTTCATGCATCATATGTGTCTGGTTAAGTTAACGTTATTGGGGGTGAGCAACGATGATGCGATATAGTATCGGCCATGATGGGCAAGGTACCCGGCCTTGGGGGTCAATCGGGTATGAGCGTCTTATATAAAGGCGGTGGATAGCTACCACAGCTGGGGCGTGACCAATAAACATACCGGTTACCCTGACTAGACACTGTTCGTACTCAAGAGTGATGATGTTTTCTCACTCGCTCATCTGAGTTAGTTTGGATCCACATATTCGGTGAAGTAGACGTTGTCTAGGATTGCATAAGTACTCGTTGAGTCAAGCATTCATGTTATGTGTTGATTAAGTTAACGTGTTGTATTCGCATTGCTTAAGCTATGTCCTTTGCCGTTTTGTGCTATGATTGTATATGATGTCTAACCCCTTTTTGCTGTGGCTACTCATACACCATTGTGTATGTTTAGACGATGAGACTGCAGGTGACGATGACGACGTGGCCGAGGAGTGATCTATGGGCGCGGTCATCGTAGATTAGGATTTTGGATGCTTTGGTTATTATCGATGTTGTTATTTTCGAAGTATGTTTAGGGTCAGCTCTGAGACGTTGTGACATCGGGGTGTTTGTATCATTTGAATTTTATTCGTGACTGTCAATTGATTATTTCTGCAAGTTTATGAGAGTGTGACGACTCTACCTTCGTTTATGAAAAATTTTATTTGACTGTATTTTTCAGCAGTTACATTTTTTTCTTAATTTATTTCCATAACGATAACATGCGGGGTAGAGGGTGTCACATTGAGCTTCCATAATTTACTTGCCGACCAGGTCTTCAGAGATGGAAGCAGATGAGGCCCTCTTATATCATGTGATCTGACAATCGGAAGGGTTTTGAAGGAAAATTTTGGGTGATTGGCTTTATGTTTCCTTTGTTTTGGATGGTAATTGGTGTTCCACTATAGTACAATAGCTTTGGGTAAAAAACTGTGTGCAGCCTGGCAGTTATGTCTCTTCCTTTTTTTTCTTCTTTTAATTCCAACTTTTGAGACTGCTGGGCTAAAATGTTTGGTTCTTCAGTTATAGGTGTTATTCCTTGCTATTTGATGGACTTAGAATGCTATTTTCCTGATTGACTTTTGTTTGTAATGTGACAGGTAGTAAATTATTTCTAATCAGATTCTGATATTCAATCAATTGGATGCCCAATTTTATGGGTCAATATTTTTTATGTTGGGTGAAATTCACAGTGAGATGAGGTAAAGAAAATGACTTGGCTCAAAAAACAAAAATAAAAACTAAAACTCAAAACTCAGAACTGAAATTCAAAATTCAAAACTAAAACTAGATTTTGTTTTTTAAATTTTCAGAACATAAAACCAAAAACCACTTCGAAGGGGGCCTTAGTAGTAGTGAAAAGAATCGCATGTCTTTAATCATGTTAGTAGCCTTTTCAAACTTTCCTATTTTATATTATGGATTAAATGAATTAAATGAATTACCAAGCCACCTACTTTTCCTTTCCTTGAAAAAATCTGTCGTTATATATTCAGTCTAATCAAGTTGTCAATCACACGTGATGAATAGCAAGATACTATAATAGGCGATATATCTTGATTATGGAAGAACAGGTAAAACTTTTCTTTTGGAGGGTCAGTTCCGCAGCTCTTAGATCTAAAGGTGAAATTGTTTTGACTGTTGCATCCAATGGAATAGCTACTTTGTTGATTCTAGGTGGTAGGACAGCACATTCTAGGTTCCAAATTCCTATAAATGTGAAAGAAGATTCCATCTGTAACATAAACCAGGGTATTCTTTTGGCAGAATTAATAATCAAGGCTAAACTTATAATTTGGGATAAAGCTCCAATGACTCACAGACATTGTTTTTAAGTAGT
Source organism: Calophaca sinica (assembly GCA_037113605.1). NCBI lineage: Eukaryota > Viridiplantae > Streptophyta > Magnoliopsida > Fabales > Fabaceae > Calophaca > Calophaca sinica. The sequence goes on along the minus strand of CM073732.1, from coordinate 55,098,823 downwards.
TGATAGAAACTTAAGTGATATACTTCGATTTTCTAACAATGGAGGTAAAAATCTGCCATTTGGAGGAAAAGTAATAGTTCTTGATGGTGATTTTAGGCAGATACTTCCAGTCATACCGAAGGGAACGAGGCAAGATGTTCATCCTAGTATTAATTCGTCATACCTTTGGCCATTATGTAAGGTGCTTACATTAACAAAAAACAAGAGGCTTCAAGCTGGGTCTTTAGAAGAAAAAGTACGACAACTGAAGGAGTTTTCAGATTGGATGTTGGGAATTGGAAATGGGACTATTGGCGAAATAAATTATGTAGATGCAACAGTTGATATACCCCCTGATATGCTCATTGAAAATTTAGGTGATCCTCTTGCTGCTATTGCTAATAGCACATACCCATCTATTTTAGAAAATATGAGAGACTCATCATTCTTTTATCATAGAGCTATTTTAGCACCCACAAATGATGTTGTTAATCAGTTGAATGAGTATGTTATGTCACTGATGCATGGAGAAACAAAAACTTGCCTAAGTTTTGATAGCTCATGTTCGGAGGATGGAAATTTTGATAGACCAGATGATATACATACTCCAGAATTTTTGAAAACAATTTCTGCATCTAGACTTTCTAATCATCAACTGAAGTTAAAGATTGGTGTTCCCATCATGTTATTGAGAAATATAGATCAGACGTCAGGATTGTGCAATGACACTCGGCTCATAGTCACCCAACTTGGCAACCATGTGTGGGAGGCAAAGGTTATGTCTGGCAACAAAGTAGGAGAAAAAGTTTTTATTCCTAGATTGTCACTGATCCCATCTGATCCAAGAATTCCCTTTAAATTTCAGCGCAATCAATTTTCCGTGATTGTTTCTTTTGTAATGACTATAAATAAAAGTTAAGGACAGTTTTTCAAACATGTGGGAATCTATCTTCTACAACCAGTTTTTTCCCATGGTCAACTATATGTTGCAATATCAAAAGTTACATTACGCAATGGATTGAAGATACTCATATGTAACCATGAGGGAGTTGTGACAACCACCACTTCAAATGTAGTTTATAAAGAAGTTTTTCTGAATTTAACTTAAATGGTTTGGGTTAGCATTATTTCCTCAAATTTTTCAGAATTTAACTTAGATGGTTTGGGTTAGCATACTTTTTTCTTAAATTTGTGTTATTTGTATTAAATATGATGATTTAGTCTATATATTAGAGGTAGACCATTAAATATGGTAACATATAATCAGATAACTTTTCCAATTACTTTCCCAATTGATATATAATCAGAAAATCAGGTATAAAAACATATTTTCCCAATTAACATATAATCAGATAATCAGGTATAAAATATTACTTTCTTACTTTCCTAACTAAATGAATTAAATAAAAACAAAAACTATACTACAAAATGATAACAATGGATTAAGGGATGATAGAATTAATCAGTCAAATACAGGTAACCAATTTGGTAATTAATTTTTTGTCACATAATTATATATCCTTCGTAATGTAGAATAATTACATGTTCATAATTATATTTCTTTTTTATCAAGGCAGTTAATGATCTTCAACCATAAACAGTTCCACACGATTTTAACAGTGTTTTTCTTTTTTTGCCAGGAAGAAAGCTACTGCATTTCATTCAGAATAAATGTGCCAATAGAAGTAGGAATATCAGTGAAAGTGTGAGGGCTAGCATAATTAGTGGCCACCCTCGTTAGAGAATGAGTAGCCAGATTTGCCTCCCTCTTAATAAACTCGACACAAGAGTTTTGGGACAAAGAGCTGGGAAGCTGCTTGCACTCATCCAACAGAGCTCCCAACTCAGAGATATTGTTCGAAGAGGAATATAAGCTATCTACCACAACCTTAGAATCCATCTCAAAAATAACTTTCTCGATCTTCAATTCTGTCACCCAGCAAAGTGCATGATACAAGCCTAAAGCTTCACCAACACACCATTTTAACACTGACGAAGTAGCTGAGAATATTAGTCCTGGAAATATAGATACTGCACTTTATGTTGATGATAATTGTGGAATACTCGATGACCAAATCAATTTGTCTAATGCAGGTAATTAATTTGATTCATTAGTTTTTATTTATGACTTGGTATAAATTAACCTTTAAATGGTGTAAATTAATTATTTCTTTTAAATTGTTTTAGAAACTTGGGACATTGGTGACCCACTTTGGGAGTATGAATTTTGAAAAGCTCAAATGTGGTATAGTGAGTGCATACAAAAAAAATTTCAAACTAGAAATCCAAGATTTTCTATATGTTACTTGTAGGGTAAAATCAAATTAGATTTGTTTAATCCTCCTCCACAGCTTTTGAGTGATGTATATCACAAAAAAGACAAGAAAAGCAGGTACTTCTTGGATAATATTCGTTCCTTCAACATGATGTTTTCTTTAACATCTATGGGTGGAAAAATAGATGTATTAAGGAATGATGGAACCGTACCGCCAATGTTCATCATGAGTGGTGAGAATTATCATAGATTGGGAAGTTTGCTTCCACTCCCTGGATGTCAACCAAAGTTTGCCCAATTATATATATATATATATATATATATATACACACACACACCAAGAGGGGGTCGGAAGCAGAACTAAGAGCTGATCTTTAAAGAAACGGAAAGTAGGGCCGAAACGGACTCAGCATAACATTAAACACTGGGACTTAACCCAGAAATAAGAAACTTAAAAACAAAAAATAAAAGAGTAAACACAAAAACTAAAACATGATATGCAAAAAGCAAATCAAAATAAAGAACCTGCCATGAAGGCGGTGATGAACAACATAAATAATAAAAGCAGAAACGGTCACACTTTTATTAAAAACTTAAAGACAGAAAGCGAATAACATAGCTGAGGGAGAAGGGAAGGGGAGAACTCACTCAGAGCTCCTCTCTCTAAACTCTCTCTAGATTGAAAGCAGAGAAGCTAAGCCTAAGCAAAGCGTGCCTAACACTTGAGCCTACGCACTGCTTTTATAGATTGAAATATTTTACTATTCGGAATAGTCCCGGTTGAAAACTTAAACTATTACAGACTATTTGATACAGTACAAGTTACAAATAGTGTCAAACAGTAAAATAATTGATTGGTGGTCAATAAACCAATTGAGTGCCAGACAGACTGTCAGCGGCGATTGCGGGTGACTTTAGCAGAGGAGAATCTTTTCCTGTACCTACAAAAGACAAAAATTGAAAAATTAGACCAGTTATACTCCTTCTTGGGGGATGGTAGAAACTCGTCATTTGAATTGGCTGTCTTGAAGCCAGACGGGAAGATGCCGAAACAGTCATCTTCATTCTGATAAAATTGATCTTCTGTTCCTGATCCTTCAGAGTCAGGTTGAAGAGAAGCTGGTTGGAGAACCTGCTTAAGCTTTGAGGATGAAGGCATGCCTGGATCCTTTTCTTGAGATTGCTTTAATAATTGGAGAATGTTCTCCATAATGGTCAGCATATCTTGCTCGGTTGATGAACTCAAAAGAGCTGCTGAAATTTGAGATTTTTGATTCTGAAGATGGCAGACTGATTCCTCTGCAAACTTGAGGAGTTTAGGGTTCTTCCTAAACCAGCTTTTTACACCTTCTTTTGATGCTCTGGAACCATCAAATTCGGACCACCATTTAACTAGGGCCTGTTGTTGGAGCCATGGAAGAGCATTTGGAACAATAGATTTAAGAATTTTAAATTGCCAGGTAAAAACCCAAGACAAAGAAAAATTTACAAAGAAATTTAAATCTATTGGAAGATTGTCCTTTGATTAATCATATTTGGCTTTAAATAATTGGAACCCTTCTTCAACCTCTGGAGGAAGGATTTCTGGGATTGGTCCAAAAAACTGCCACCAGTGAAAGAACTAGTTTGGAAATTGATACCTTGCTCCACTTTTAAAGTAAATGAGCCAGGAGTGTTTGAAAAATTTACTTTGCAAACCTAAGATCGTGAGATCCCAGGCCTTGATATAGTCCTAGTAAGAGTAACCCATTGGGTCAAAGGCTCCTGAGAACTTCTTGCACTTGGAAGGATTCTGCCCCCAAGCTGATGGAGTTAACACATTCAAAATCTGCAAAGTTGAATGGGTTATGATTGAATTATTTTGTGAATCCCTAAAATGTTTAATTTTAACAGATTCAGAGTCTATGAGGATAAGTTCATAGAAAGATTGGGTTTTGTTTAAAACCATTGGAACAAAATTGAATCCCGGGGGAAAGATTTTTGAAGGGATTTTGTTAATATCCTTATCCAAAAATTCGGGTTCTAAACCTACTGTGGACCAGTAATTCGGTTTAGAGATATATTGGCTTTTGGGAGATTGGGTAATTGGTTTGGGATTAACCTGAGTAATCTCTATTTTTTGGCTTTGGATAGCAAGATCCAGATCTTGGGATGGATTGTTTTGGACAGTTTTGGTCCAAGTGGTTATTGGCAATTTGGTCAGTCCCTGCTGTTGGAAGGCCTGAAGGGTTTGGATTGGAAAGAAGTAATCCTCTTTCTTTTGATTGGCTGTTCCTTTGGAAGGTTGGGTTCAGGTGGATGACCCGATTAATTTGGCTTGGGTTGAAGACCCGGATTGAAGTTGGATCAATGATCCAGATTGGTGCTGGGTTGATGACCCAGGTTGGGTTGATGACCCAGATTGGTTTTGAGTCGATGACTCAGATTGGTTTTGAGCCAAATGCCCAGTTGTACCTGTTGAGGCAATAATTAACTTACCTTTGTCCTTTCCTCTTCCCCGAGAGGAAGAAGATCTGGTGACCATTGAACACGTCGGGCCTATGTCAATTCCCTGCAAATATTCCCGGGTAAGGTAATCAGGGAGACTGTTTTTGGAGCCTTGTAGGTATTCAATGTCAAAATCAAAGATTGATAAGATTGCTTGCCATCTGGCAAAAATTTGTTTTGATGCAAGATTTTTAACATCCTTTTGTAAAATCTCTTTTGCAGACTTACAATCTACACGCACCAAAAATTTTTGATTTAACAAATGAGATTGAAATTTTGAAATTGATAAAACAATTGATAAAAGTTCTTTTTTGACAGTAGAGTAATTCTGCTGAGCAGAATTCCAATGCTTGGAAGTAAAGGCAATCACTTGCTCATTACCAGAAGAAGTTTTCTGTTTGAGAATGCCACCATACCCAATGTCTGAGGCATCTGTTTCAACAATTTTGAAAAATTGAGGATTGGGAAGATAAAGACATGGGAGGTCTTTAACTTGAGATTTAACTTGTTTGACCACATTGGTATGAACATCAGTCTAAGGAGGAGGATCCTTTTTGAGACGATCATGGAGTGGTTTGATTAGATTGCTTAATTGAGGAAAGAAATCAGAGACGTAATTAAGACATCCAAGAAATCTTTGTAATTGAGTTTTGTCAATTAACTGGTTAGGAAAATTGTCAGCAAAACTGATTGCACAATTGATAGGAACAATTGTCCCTAGATGGATATTGTGACCAAGAAATCTAATCTTAGTCTGAAAAAGATTGACTTTTGTTTTGGAGACAGCAAGACCATTATTCTTAACAATATGTATGAAAATGTCAAGATGCTTGAAATGCTGATCTATAGATTGAGAATACACTAAGACATCATCAATATAAACAATAATGAACTTAGAGTAAGGATTGAAAATGTCATTCAAAATTCTCTGGAATTCTGAAGGAGCATTTTTTAGGCTGAATGGCATAACATTCCATTTGTATTGGCCAAAAGGAACGATAAAAGCAGTCTTATACCTATCCTCAGGTTTGACCTGGATTTGCCAAAATCCAGATTTCATATCAAATTTAGAAAAGATCCTAGCCTTATGCAACCTATTAAGGAGATCTTTCTTGTTTGGGATTGGGTACCTAATCCAGCTAAGGGCTTGATTAAGCAGTTTGTAATTAATCACCAACCTAGGTGTTCCTCTTTCTGTCTCAGCTTGCTTATTGACATAGAAGGCAGGACAAGACCAAGGGCTCTTGGATTTACGAATAAGACCTTTATTCAGTAAATCTTTGATCTCAGATTGGCAAAATTGAAGGAGTTCCTGATTCATTTGGAATGGCCTAGCTTTTGTGGGGATTTGTTTTTCACAAAAATCCTTTTCATAAGGAAGTTCAACAACGTGTTGCTTCCTTTCCCAAAAAGCATTAGGTAAATCGAAACAGATTGAATTTTGAATCTGGTTCAAAAGATTATTAATCTTATCATGAACGTCAGATTGTTGTAATTGAAAATCAATAGTCTTAAAAGAAATTTCTTCTTTAAGAAAACCTATTTGATTATTTTTTAAAGAGATTGGATTGATAATCCTGGTGATAGGTTTTTTCAAAAATTTGAAAATAATTGGCTTACTCAGATGTTGAGTATTAATACCATCATCAGTAGTTTGAAAAGGAAAAAACATCCTGATAAACGGAGTACCAAGGATTACTTTATTCTTTAAATTTTTAACCAATAAGAAAGATGTATCAATCCTAAGGGTTTGATTGACGATTGTTGCAGAAGATAATTTATAATTGATTTTTAACTTGGAGCCACTGGCTGTACTGAGCTGCTTAGATGTTTTTTCAAAGTATTTGGTAGGAATTAACCCTTCCAAAATACAATTTGAATCAGCACCAATATCAAAAAGGGCCGGTGTTTCAAGCATAAAATCACTTATAATGATCTTAATATTGATATAGAACTTTTGAATCTTATTAACAGCGTTAATAATTTCAGAAGAACTATGATCATTCTGCAAATTGGGTGATTGCTTTAAAACCTCTAGTTCGGATTTTAAAGTTTTGATTTCAGAACGAAGATTTTGAATATCAATTAAATTGGTATTATTAGAATCTTGTTCTAGAAAATTGATTTGATTGAAAGATTCATCAGAATCTAGGTTTTGATAAAATTGAGAAAAAACCTTTTGACTGTGTTGAAAATTAAGGTTTTCAGAAAAACATTCTTTTTCCCAAAAGTTTTCAAGAATAAGATTATTAATCTTAATCACAGATTGTTTGAGGTTTTTCTTGACTAACCAACAGTACCTAGTCCTATGGCCAAACTTACCACATTCAAGACAAGTACTATTAGGTTTGGATTGGTTACTATTCTCCTTAATGGACTGGGCCTCAAGGTCAGAAATGCCTTTCTTCCTATACTGAGGTTTGGGCCTAGGAGGGTAGTAATTGCGTTTGGACTTAGGTTTGGGTCTGGGCTTACTAGCACAGGTTAAACCTAATTGATTGGGTTTATTATCAAACTTAAGATTGGATTCTATTTCCACATAAAGAGGATCTAGAGGATCAAGCCTAAGATTGATAAGAGGTTGTTGACTAGTGTCTGACCAAAGATGACCTATCCAAGGTTGACCTAGCATACTAATGTTTTGAAAATTGGATTCTATCCTAATCGGGATAGGATCATAACAATTGATACATAACCTATCATCCCGGGTTGGAGAGGAAGGTAATGCTAATTGGATGGCACTAAGGAGTTGTATGGGAACATCCTTAGGGTTTTTGCCTGATTGAATATTGGTTGAAGAAACTAAAGATAACTCTTGAGAACCTAATAAGGCTTCTACTGGAGTTTCTACTATAGAAGGTTCCTGAGAAACTAAAACTAGTTCTAAGGGTACTTCTACATTTTCTTCAGATTGAAAAGCTTCAGTAGGTAAACTAGAGGACTCTAACTGGCTAGCCTTAACTAGACTATCAGAAGTAACTCTATAGGTTTCACTACCTAACTTTTGTTCTAAATTGGCAGATTGAATCTTTTCACTCGTGTGAAGAGATTTAGATCTAGATCTAGGTATAGATCCAGACTTATTTTCAGAGACTAAAAATTTCTTCTTAGTCTTAGAAGGTTTGGCTTTCTTCGATCTCTGGGATCGAGAGATAACTCTAGTGACTAAAGATTCTATAGTCTTAGAGTGATTAAGACTCTCATCAGATCTATGAGACCTGGTTTTATCGACTAACAACTTATTAGTCTTAGAGTCTTTTTAGGCAGATTGGATCTCTTTACGAGCAGATTGAATAGCAGAACGGACAGCCTTTTGAAAGCTATCACCTTGCGCTTTCTTAGTTTTCTTAAGAAGCAGCAAGTTCTTCTTGAAGACAGATCTGGCCATCTCAAGGCTATTATCAGGGAATTTGAAAAATTGTTGATTGGAAAATTGATCTTCAAAATTAGAAGACATTAAAGATTGATTATCAAAAGATTGAGATTGGGATTGATTATTAGAATAATCTGAAGATTGGAAAGATTGTTTAGACCAATGGGAGGCCAAGGATTGATAAGATTGTTTTGAGTAAAACGATTGATTTCCAATAGACATATTGGAATAGGTTGATTGATTGTCATCATAAAAAGAAGACATGATTGAAGATGAAAGAAAGAAATAACACAAGATTAGTGGAATGAGTAGATATCAAAGAAGACAGACAACCAAAAAGATCAACAAACAGACAATCTTAACAAGCCTTCCTCACCCATTGATATCTTCGCCATCATCTAGTACTGATAGGGATACTGGTATTAAGAATGAATGAATCAACAGTTACATTCTAACATACTTAACTATGTTTAACCGGGTATACTTGCTTCAGATTCCATGGGAGGATAATTACCAAGAATATTGTTTCTTAAAAACAACTTATAGTATACTGAAATATTATCCCTACTAATCACAACTTCAGTTACAAGTATTTAAAGATTATAAACAACAATGTAACTCAGAAATCATTCCGAAGTAAATGATATTAAAGCTGTACCTGTAAAGTATATGCTTGTGATGACTTTATGAAAACTAAGGCTAATAGAATACTTTCAGATTAACAAAGAGTTATGAAGATACTAGTACTTGCCTTTTCAAAGATTAAAAGAAAACAGATCGAGGATTTTTCCAAAATATTTTCCAACAAAACTAAAGCTCTAAAAACTTCTCTGTTGCATTGTTAATCATATTAAGTACAACAGAGAAGTACTTAATATTTTAGAGCTTTAGTTTTGTTCGAAAATATTTTGGAAAAATCCTCGATCTGTTTTCTTTTAATCTTTGAAAAGGCAAGTACTAGTATCTTCATAACTCTTTGTTAATCTGAAAGTATTCTATTAGCCTTAGTTTTCATAAAGTCATCACAAGCATATACTTTACAGGTACAGCTTTAATATCATTTACTTCGGAATGATTTCTGAGTTACATTGTTGTTTATAATCTTTAAATACTTGTAACTGAAGTTATGATTAGTAGGGATAATATTTCAGTATACTATAAGTTGTTTTTAAGAAACAATATTCTTGGTAATTATCCTCCCATGGAATCTGAAGCAAGTATACCCGGTTAAACATAGTTAAGTATGTTAGAATGTAACTGTTGATTCATTCATTCTTAATACCAGTATCCCTATCAGTACTAGATGATGGCGAAGATATCAATGGGTGAGGAAGGCTTGTTTTATATTTGAGCTTTTTAGATCTTGTGTTGTGATCTCTGTTTGCTTTCAACATGTTTCGCTCATTTTCTACACGTTTTTCTCCAAACAAGTCTTCTGATTCCTCATCCTCTTCTTATTCAATCAGCCAATCTTTTTCAAAAAATATCTTCAAGGAAGAAATTCGTTTTGAATATATCAATCAAGATTTTGACAATTGGGATATTCCCAAAATTAGAGATGAAAATCTCTATCAATCTTTTTCAAAAAACTTTTGGCAACGCCAATCTGATTTTATAATAAAAAATGTTGAACAAAAGTACAAAATTCAATCTGATGATGAAGAGATTTATCTCCTATCCCAGGATAGTATAGATCATCACAAAGCCAAGAAATACAATTACTTGCACATAGGTAGTGTACAAATAGGTATGAAACCCCTAACTAGAGAATCTCTAGATGTAGCAGTACTCTTCTGCCTTAGGGACAAAAGACACAATCGTTTCCATGATTCCCTTTTAGGAACCGTAGAAACCAGCCTTTGTCACGGCCCAATCTTTTTCAATTGCTTCCCGGACTTAACTGTTAGTCTGGATGACAAAAACATTCTTGATGTCTTATTCTTGAATGTGAAACTTCATGGCTATGACATGAAGGAGGGATCTATTCCCGTATCTTTGATCTATAGAGTTCAGTACAAGGTAATGAATTCTATTAGTTCCAATTTTCTCAAAACCAATTGTGATAAACACGGTGAAACCACTTTGTTTCTCACTGACAATTCCAAGGCCAACATTGTTGTGCCAAAAACAATCCAGTGGAGTGATGTCTCACTTCCAGAAAGATGGACCTTAGATAGAGCCACTCCAGCCCTACCCAAGGTTACACCCAATTTTCAAGAAATTCTTCAACATCCTACTGGACATGTAGATTTAGTCTTTGATAGGAGAAATTCATTCTCTTTATCTAGGTCTAGTTCTGTTAGGTCTGATAGCAATTTCCAATCTGTAGTTTCTAGGAGATCTTTTTCTAGGACTATCCCTAGGTCTATCCCTAGATCTGAACCTGAGCCTTCTCATGAAGGTTCTACAATCCATTTGCAGGGATTTGAAGCTACAACCCCTGTAAAAACCTCTTATCAAAGGGATGAAGAGGATCAATCTATCCAATCTCCAAGATATTCCTCCCTTAATGATAATTATGATATTATGGCAATATCCGCTGATTTCATTATTGACAAAGCATTTCTGGCAACAGAAATGAAATCTGAGAAATGGTCTCTTCATAGAGACTGGTTCTTTGACAATATTCATGGATCTAAGAGGGATGAGATCTGTGATCAATGGTTCCATGACCTTAGACAGGTCCAAGCCAATATACCATTTTTTATATGATTCAATTATTATACCATCAAGAAGAAGTATAAATACCCTTTTAAGGATAAAAGGAGTATTAACAATTCTTTGGATGTCATTAAGGAATGGCAGCTAAGAGATGGTCAATCTACCTAATCGGAGTTACCTCCCAAAACAGCTTTTACCCTAACCAGTAAAAGTCAAACTGCCAATCCTTTTATAGCCATTCCCTTCAAATCCAGAAGTGAGGATGGACCTATTTCAGCCAAAGACATCAAAGATTTGATGGAACAAGCCAATTATACCAATAGGTATCTTCAAGCCTTAGGAGACAATAGCACAGATAAGGGTATAACCGTGCTAGAAACTTCCAAGACTAAGGATCCTCAATCTTCCAATCAGCTTGAGAAACCTTTGTTCAATCCATATAGGATTTCAAAGAAGCTCAAGAAGGCCTTGCAACTCTCTGATCCTAAAAACCGGATTAAGAAGGAAGTTGAAGAAATTCAAGGTGAATTTCTTGCCAAAATCAATAAGCAATTGGAGCTCCATAGAATGGTCATTCCTGAATCACCTAGGACTCCACCTTCAATCACTTCTTCCAATAGATCCGTTAACATGGTAGGTGAACCCTCCTCTGTCTGCTCTGAAGAAACCAATTTGGATAACCTCAAAGTCAATCCGGTTATTCATAACTCAAACATCAATTGGAGAAAGCCGACCAAACTCTATTACCCTAGAGCCACGGCACCTGACCTCCTCTTAGAGGAAAAGGACTCCACCTCCAATTTTAAGAGTTTTAGTGCCAGCAATATTTATGAATGGAACATAGATAGTGAGAATGAGTATGGCATTACTAAAATTCTCCAAAATATGACCATGGTAGCCACTGCCTATGAGACTTCTAATGACTTTCCTGAGTCTATGATAGTCGAAATCTTAGTTGCAGGTTTCTGTGGCCAACTCAAAGGTTGGTGGGACAATTATCTCACTGACACAAACAGACTTTCAATCCTTAGTGCCATTAAGTTAGATTCTGATGGTACTCCAATGGTTGAAAATGGCGCCAGTATTCCTGATGCCGTCAACACTTTAATTTTTACTATAGTTCAACATTTCATAGGAGATCCTTCTCTGATTAAGGATAGATCTGCTGAGTTATTATCCAATCTTAGGTGCAAGACCTTAGGTGACTTTAGGTGGTACAAGGATACCTTCCTAACTAGGGTTTACACCAGAGAAGACAGTCAGCAAGCTTTCTGGAAAGAAAAGTTCATTGCTGGTCTTCCAAAATCTCTTGGCGATAAGGTTAGAGATAAGCTTAGAAGCCAGAGTCAAGACTCCAATTCAATCAATTATGAGCAGTTAAGCTATGGACAGCTTATTGCCCTTATCCAAAGAGTTGCACTCAAGATTTGTCAAGACGACAAAGTGCAACAACAATTGTCCAAAGAGAAGGCTCAAACCCGTAAGGAGTTAGGAACCTTCTGCGAACAATTCGGGTTACCCTGTGCTAAGAAGCCCAGTACCAAGCCCAAAGCCAAACACGGTCCTCCCAGACCTCAATTCTACAATCGGAGCTTTAGGAAACCTAAACCTAAGCCCAAAATCCAATTGGATAATGAGAACAGGGAATCTCATCAATCCAAAGCCAAAATTGTCTGCTACAAGTGTGGTAAACCAGGCCACATTAGTAGATACTGTAAGCTAGGGCAACGAATTAAGGCCCTTAACCTCAGTCAAGACATTGAAGACAAAATTAACAGTCTATTAATTGAGACCTCTCAATCTGAGGATTCTTCTGATTATGAAGACTCCAACCAATCCTTCAATCATGTTCAGGACGATGATCTTACAGAATCATCAAGTCAGATCAATGTTCTCACTAAGGAGCAGGAACTCCTTTTTGATGTCATTGGTTACATACCTGACCATCAAGACAAGGTCAAGTACCTTGAGAAACTTAAGACTTCCTTCGTAGCCAAGACTCCTAGGAATCCTTTAGTTTCCAACAAATTCAATCTTAAGGATACTTTCAAAAGGCTAGAGAAATCTAGTATTAAAAAGGATCCTATTTCAGAACTTCAATCTGAAATCAATCTTTTAAAATCTGAAATTATGATTTTAAAACAAAATCAAAATCAATTTCAAATGATTTTGGATAACTGGTTAGAAGACAAGCCAACTTCTAAATCAGACCAATCGGAAGATTCATCTTCCAAAACTGTTTCTTTAGGAGCTAATGCTTCTAAAATCAATCCTCTTCAAACTAACAAGGTTGATAGTTTTATTGGCTTAGCCAACCTTGTCAAAACAAAAATGTTTTTTATAAACATCAAACTGGTTATTAAGGATTTTACCCTTGACACCGCAGCACTCTTTGACACAGGTGCTGATTTCAATTGCATCTTAGATGGGTTAATTCCCACTAAGTATCTTGAATTTACTTAAGAACGATTAAGCACTGCTAATGGTTCTGAATTAAAAGTCAAATTTAAGGTTTCCTCTGCAATCGTTCAAAACCAGGATTTTAAGGTTGAAACCTCCTTTTTACTGGTTAACAATCTAAAGAACAAAGTGATTTTAGGAACTCCATTCATAAAATTACTTTTTCCTTTACAAATCACTGATGAAGGTATTTTTACCCAACATCAGAATCAATCGGTTATTTTCAAACTTTTGGAAATACCAAATTGCACAAATTGTGCAATCAATTATACTAACCCTGTAAGAAAGAATTCAGTTTCTGTTTTGCAGAATCAAGAATCAATCATGGAGTTTGAACATTTTCAACTCCCAATCCATCATCAAAGGAGATTCATTCCCTTGACAGGTATAAATCTCGATGAAACTCAACAATGTCTGATGGATAACCTTTGGCTATCCTCTGACTTAAAAGATAAACTCAATTGCATGAATGCTCTTGCAGTTTATTTTTCAAAAATGAATTTTCATTTTCAAAATAAAAAAGGATCAAAATGTTTTCCTGATCCGCGATTTAAAAATGAATTTCAATCCCAATCTTCCAAACTCAAGGATAAGATCATTGATCTTCCTGAGGGAAATAAAGCCAATTTCAAAGGTAAGGATGAGTGTGAGAGTTCCGAGAGAATTCAAACACAAACCTACAATCAAACACTGTCCCTGAAAGATGAGTGTTTAACTAAAATCAATCATGAAGATATGAAGAAGAAGTTTGTTCTGCAGACCTCTTTAATTATCAGTCAATTAACTAATCATATAGATTTTGGAATTAATTACTTAATTCAAAGAAAATTGTATGATTCAATCTTTCAAGAATATGTTCGTGCTCAGGAATGCCTTTGGGAGATTTGTGTAGGGAACATTCAAGCTCAAGGAATCCATGTTTGCCAACCCATAGGTTACTTCAATTTTCCATCCAATCATCCAGAAGACGGTGAAGACATTCAACATCCTTTTACTGGGATTTTAAAGGCTAGAATAAGCCTTCCATTTTATCAGCCAATTCAATTCAAAGGAAAAGAATATACTATCTGGACATGGCTTGATCTGGGTATGTTAGATTCTTTTTGGACTAATGACTCATCTGACTTAGTTTTTGGTCCACAAAAATTATATCTGCTTGCAGCAGCAATCATCTCAAGAAAAGGGAGAGTTACTTTCAGAGTGAAGTCATCTCTGCCGACCAGCAATAGGTTATATGTGGTTCCTGTAAGTCACCACTTTGTAGCCAGCACTGCTGTGTTCAATCCTTTTATCAACTGGCCAGTTCAATCAAAGGAGTTCTTAATTCATTGTGGTTAAGACACGAGCTTATCAGACATGAATTCCTTCCTCCAACTGGGTGGTCCAATCTCAAGAAGATAGGAGAAACTTCTATCTACAATCTATGGGCAGTTCGAAGTTGTCTTCCAACGAAGATATCAATGCCCTTCAACAATTACTCTTCAATGTTTGAAGATTTCAACAATGAAGAACAATCTGAAGGAGTCTTAGAAGACGAAGTCGACCTTGATGACGTCGAGCTCCATAATCTAGAGAACAGGATGGAACCCTAAGATTCCTCTCTGCTCTTCACAATTCACGCCAAGTGCCTCAAACAGGAAAAGCAAAAATCATCTGCAACTGCTACTGGCAGCCTGTCGTGCACTCAATTGGTCTGTTGACCCCAATCTGTTATTTTACTATTTGGGTACTATTGTAACTTTTACTGTAGCAAAGAGTATGTAATAGTTCAGGTTGTCCACCGGAACTGTTTAGAATAGTAAAATTTCTCAATCTATAAAAGCAGTGCGTAGGCTCAATGTTAAGCACGCTTTGCTTAGGCTTAGCTTCTCTGCTTTCAATCTAGAGAGAGTTTAGAGAGAGGAGCTCTGAGTGAGTTCTCCCCTTCCCTTCTCCCTCAGCTATGTTATTCGCTTTCTGTCTTTAAGTTTTTAATAAAAGTGTGACCGTTTCTGCTTTTATTATTTATGTTGTTCATCACCGCCTTCATGGCAGGTTCTTTATTTTGATTTGCTTTTCGCATATCATGTTTT
Organism: Calophaca sinica; assembly: GCA_037113605.1. Taxonomy (NCBI): domain Eukaryota; kingdom Viridiplantae; phylum Streptophyta; class Magnoliopsida; order Fabales; family Fabaceae; genus Calophaca; species Calophaca sinica. The sequence continues at coordinate 55,083,516 of CM073732.1, read as the reverse complement.
AGTTTTTGTGTTTACTCTTTTATTTTTTGTTTTTAAGTTTCTTATTTCTGGGTTAAGTCCCAGTGTTTAATGTTATGCTGAGTCCGTCTCGGCCCTACTTTCCGTTTCTTTAAAGATCAGCTCCTAGTTCTGCTTCCGATCCCCTCTTGGTAATTTTATATATATATATATATATATATATATATATATATATATATATATATATATATATATATATATATATGATACTGACAATGAAATATCTAACAAAATGATTGTTGTCGGGTAAAGTTTTAATAACATTTTCCTTACAAAAGTATTTATACTTTCCCTTGCTATGCTTATTGTTTAAAGTAATATCAGTTATAATGTGTTAATGCTTTTTGTTTTTAATGTAGGATGGATATAGATTGTTCTCCATTACAAGAGTCAATAATTATGGATATCAAGAATTCGCTTGATGAGTCTAACAAATACGTCAAAATGTATAGAATGATTTGCGACAGAGTCAAAGATAATAATGTTAAGGATGTCAAACTGAGAATAATTGACAGATGAGGATGTGAGGGAAGGACACACAATGTCCCTTCTGTATCAGAAATTGTTGCTCTAATAATTAATGACTTTGTTTCATCAGGTGCTGAACGGGACTTAATTACTGAAACTAGATCAAGAACATTAAAGCATGTATCTGTTATAAGCAAAGCTTATTTGTCATTGCAATATCCATTGCTATTTCCCAGATGAGAGGATGGATACTCAGATGACAATCCATTAAATGATGATTAAACCACATCACCATACAAAAGGAAGAATGTCTCACTGAGGGAGTTTTTTGCTTTCAGGATACAAGATAGAATGATAAAGCAGTCATCTATATTATTTTCTAAACGTCTATTTCAACAGTTTTCAGTTGACGCCTATAGTATGATAGAGTCCTCCAGACCGCAATACGTGAAAACTCACCAAAAAAAGCTAAGGGCTGAGATGTACAAAGGTCTTACAGAGGCAATATTGAGGGAGGAAAATAATCCTTCAACTGCAGGAAAAAGAATTGTTTTACTGTCATGTTTTATAGGTCGTACATGTTATATATTTCAGAATTATCAAGATGCAATGGCAATCTATTCTTGGGTAGGATATCTTGATTTGTTCATAACATTTGCTTGCAACCAAAAATGGCCGAAATTGTGTAGACTTTTTCAAAAAAAGGGTCTAAAATCTGAAAATAGGCCATACTTGATTTGTAGAGTTTTCAAAGTCAAGCTTGATCAATTGGTAGCAGAGATAAAGCAGGAAAATGTCTTTGGAAAAATTAATGCAGGTATGTATCAAACTTATCCTTCATGGCTTATTACTAATAGCATAATTATATGCTTACTATTAATTAATAATCGGTTGCGTTATTACGATGCAGTGATATACACAATTGAGTTTCAAAAACGAGGCTTACCGCATGCACATATATTGGTTTTCCTACAACCTCAATATTGATATCCAAATTCTGCTGATATAGACAAAATCATATCTGCTGAAATACTATATCAAAGAGCTTATCCTGGTCTGTATAAACATGACGAGTTGCTGATTTGGAGACATTGTTACAAAGTAACAATAGAAGTTTATCTAATTTTCCACTCATACCTCGGCCTAACATGAATCAGATTTCTGAGTTTCAAAATCAACTCATTTATGATGAGCTAAACTATGATAGGCAATCACTTGCAGCTGAACTTGAACAATTATTATCCACAATGGCTACTGAGCAACGTAAGATATATGACACAATCATGTTAAGTATGTCCAGAAATCACAGGGGATTATTTTTTCTTTATGGCTATGGAGGAGCAGGTAAAACTTTTCTTTGGAGGGCCAGTTCCACATCTCTCAGATCTAAAGGTGAAATTGTTTTGACTGTTGCACCCAGTGGAATAGCTGCTTTGTTGATTCCAGGTGGTAGGACAGCACATTTTAGGTTCCGAATTCCTATAAATGTGAATGAAGATTCCATCTGTAACATAAACTAGGGTTGTCCTTTGACAAAATTGATAATCAAGGCTAAACTTAAAATTTGGGATGAAGCTCCAATGACTCACAGACATTGTCTTAAAGCATTGATAGAACCTTAAGGGATATACTTTGATTTTCTAATAGTGCAAGTAAAAATCTGCCGTTTGGAGGAAAAGTAATAGTTCTTGGTGGTGATTTTAGGCAGATACTTCCAGTCATACCGAAGGGAACGAGGCAAGATGTTGTTCATGCTAGCATTAATTCGTCATACCTTTGGCCATTATGTAAGGTGATTACATTAACAAAAAACAAGAGGCTTCAAGGTGGGTCTTCAGAAGAACAAGTACGACAATTGAAGGAGTTTTTAGATTGGGTGTTGGGTATTGGAAATGGAACTATTAGTGAAATAAATGATGCAATGCAACAGTTGATATACCACCAGATATGCTCATTGAAAATTTAGGTGATCCTGTTGCTGCTATGGTTAATAGCACATACTATTTATTTTAGAAAATATGAGAGACCCATCATTCTTTTATCATAGAGCTATTTTAGCTCCCACAAATGATGTTGTTAATCAATTGAATGAGCACATTATGTCATTGATGCTTGGAGAAACAAAAACTTGCCTAAGTATTGATAGCCCATGTTCGAAGGATGGAAATTTTGATAGACCAGATGATATACATACTCCAGAATTTTTGAAAACAATTTCTGCATCTGGACTTCCTAATCATCAACTGAAGTTAAAGATTGGTGTTCCCATCATGTTATTGAGAAATATAGATCATTCGTCAGGATTGTGCAATGGCACTCAGCTCCTAGTCACCCAATTTGACAATCATGTGTTAGAGGCAAAGGTTATCTCTGGCAGCAAAGTAGGAGAAAAAGTTTTTATTCCTAGATTGTCACTGATCCTATCTGATCCAAGAATTCACTTTAAATTTCAGCGCAAACAATTTCCAGTGATTGTTTCTTTTGCAATGACTATAAATAAAAGTCAAAAGTAGTCTTTGAAACATGTGGGAATCTATTTTTCACAACCAGTTTTTTCCCATGTTCAACTATATGTTGCAATATCAAGGGTTACATCACGCAGTGGATTGAAGATACTCACATGTAACAACGAGGGAGATGTGACAACCACCACTTCAAATGTAGTTTATGAAGAAGTTTTTTAGAATTTAACTTAGATGATTTGGATTAGCATTATTTCCTCAACTTTTGGAATATACATAACTCTATATTATTTACTTTTTGCACCCACAAGTTTCAATTTAATGGTTATATGTTCTACTTACCGATCGTGCTAATTAATTTTTGATAGTATGAATGTTAACTTGGCATGGCAAATAAAGTTACTTTTTATAATATTGTATATGTTGCCTAATGTTCATGGGGTGTCAGCTCAATGGTAGGAGCTTGGCTTTGTAACCCCAAGGGACATGGTTCAAATCCCCTCGGGAACAGTTATAACATGGCCATTAGTGCCACCGAAATAATAATACATATAAATTATATACATATACGTTGCCTAATGCGGTTCTTTATATAATGACTATTTAAATTTGTCAAAAAAATATAATTATTATTTACAAGTCTATATTTTTTTGGGTATGAAAACGGGACGTACCATTTTATATGTTCGTAATTGCATTTAAGAAAATTATGACATTATTTTCTCAGTTTGAAAGAACATGATTTTGAAAAAAATCGAATATCAAATAATATATTAAATAATATTAAAATTAGAATATTTAACAAATTCGATTTTCAATGATTAGATTGTTTCTATAAGGAATTCAAGATTTCGTTTGTGTTCTGGCAATTTCTTATGTAAATTCGGCGGGTCATCACTATAAACAAAATTTGATTTGTTTTTCATTTTTTTAAACTGAGATTTTTCGTTAAGGTGATTCATTGTGTTACAAAAGTTATAAAATATATTCTTCTAACAAAAAAAAACGCAAAAATAATATGACAAACTTTGTTTACCCTGTATATCGCACGAGTCAAAAAACAAGTCCAATCTAAAAAGCAAGAGTGATCAAAATTTGAACTCGATCGGGAGGCCACAATATTAAATATATAAATGATTATTTTTTTGTATACAATATATTTAATATTAACAATAAGAAGAAACTAAAGTGACTAAAAGGTGCCAAACATTATCTCAGATAAAATTAGAACGCGAAATTAGGGTACAATTGTAATTTACACACAAAAAAAAAGAAAAGAAAAATTTGTAAGTAAGTACTCCCTGAGTCCTGTATTAAGTGTCATATTTGTAATATTTCTCTGTTTCAAATTATTTATCACTTTAGAATATAAAGACGGTATTTATTAATTTTTTGCCGATAATACCCTCATTTAGGTGAGAATAGTTACAGCCGTAGTGAGTTAATCTTAAATAGGAGTATAAGGGTATTTTAGTCCTAATACATTATAGAAATTAATATAATTAATTATTTTCTTAAGAAATGTGCATTACATTAAACAATATCTACTATATTATATAAAATAGAGTTTTGCCACGTGGGATTATGCCATATGTCACCTCCATATTTATCTATTTTCTCGCTTAAAACAAAAATTAATTTTTAATTATTATTATTTTAAGATAGTCATTATTACGTTATCTCAATTAATTATCATTAACAATCATAAATTTATTTTCTTAAATAACTTACTTATTTTAAATTATATACCATTTATCTTTGTTGCTCATCATTTGTTATATTTAGAATTAATAATGAAATAATTATTAACTTGTCTTACAAAGTTAATAATTATTATATATTGTATGACAACGATAGTTTTTTATATATTATTATTTAATTTAATTTAATTAATTAGTATTCGTGCAAAACACAACTAATTTTACCATAGAAATTGAAAAATGATATTTGTACACACAATTTTGACACAAATACGCGATACCGTATGTCCATACATGTACGGATAAGTTTTTTTTTTCAAATTTTTTTTTAAATTTTTTTTCAAAAAAATAAATCTTTTAAAGATTTGGCATTAACCAGATAAGAAAATAGGATCATTAACCAGATAATGAATATCATTAACCAGATATGTGAACTTGATTAATCAGATAAGAAAATGAGATGTGCAAAAGTTTCAGGATTTGACGTTAACCAGATAATGAATAGCATTAACCAGATATGTGAACGTGATTAACCAGATAAGAAAATGGGATGTGCAAAAGTTTCAGGATTTAATATTAATCAGATAATGAATAGTATTAATCAGATATGTGAACTTGATTAACCAGATTAAAAAAATCTGCAATATTTTAAAAAAAAATTCTTTTCCTAAAAAAATTTGAAAAAAAATATATCTGTATATGTATGGACATACTATCTATACGGACTTTGATGTCACGTATTTAATGTCCCGTTTTGTGTACAAATAACGCGACCTTAAAATTAGTCTAACTAATTATTTGTACATTGCCTAGAACACACTTGATGATACGAGGGAGTAGCTAGTAAGCCAGTGAGCATGTGGAGAAAAAGGCACAAAGGAAAATCGAAAATGAAGCCGAAAATTCCGCATTAACCAACAATCGTGTTTAATTCCCTCAATAACAGGAGATTAGATTACATTAGTAATTATCAATTATTGGTTACTAATGTTATCTTTCGAAGGGAGCAACCCATGTATATGTCTATGTGCCGCCATGATTCTCTTCATACAAATATAACCATAGTTGATAATCTCTAACGGTGTCAGAGAAACAAGAGAGGAGCTGAGAAGCCAGATCCGATGATGTTTCTTCATTGTCTTTTGCTTTAATTAAATGCATATTCTGTTTTGAGCATTGGGGCATCTTCTAGAAATTCTTCTCAAGCTGATCCCTTTTTTTCCTCAGGTTTTCCGCCAATTTCTTGCTGATAGATTCTCCCCATGTAACTTTTCTCTTCTGGGCGTTTGTTTTTTAGGACCAAGTTTTGTTTTTTATTTTCTGAATCATTATTCTAGTCAGACATTCCAATTTTGAGTTTTTGTCGGTTAAGGTTGTCTTTGGAAGAGACCCTTCTGTTACCGCATTAGAGTGTATGATGAAAGTTTGGTCCTTGATGAACAATTGCATTGTTCTACTCTATTGGTTCTGTGGCTTGAATTGATAGAAAACTTAAAAGGTCTTTGCTTTTTTTAAAGAGAATATTGTTAACTTTTTCTTTGAAAATTTATCCGTTACTATTTCTCGTGGCGATGTGGGAACAAATTTCAGAGTAAGATTCTGGTGTTATTATATTTAAATCAAGGAAAAGGAAAGGTCCTGTGAGCTTTTTGTTTCAGCAATCTTTGCATCACCATTGCATCCATAATCTTCTTCTCATGGCTAATTTGTTAAGCTATGATCCTAGTTCTTATTTCAGAAGGGCTTTTTGCCAGTTCCCTTCTTTTTGTTCTTCTGAGGTTAATAGAAGCATTAGGTTCACTCTTAAGGGTTGCTTTGATACAAGTAATGGTAATGGTAATGCTAATAGGGTTTTTCTGAAGGAAAAGACGAAGGGTATTTCTGTCATACATGATGGATGTGATGCAACTCTTCTTAATGCTGAGCATAGATTGCCAGGTGGAAGTCACAATAAACCTTTTTGTTTCCCTGATCACCAGTTTCCCCAGAAATTTGTTGTTGCTGTTGATGTTGATGAAGGTGTGTATTTATGTATGCATATGCCAATCCTTTAATTTTACTTGGTATTATCTAAGCTTAACTACTTTATTATATAGTTTTCTGTGAAGAACCCCTGTAGAATGATAATAATGTTGCGGTTTTGGTAATCAACTAATAGTAGTTAACCCGTGCAAAAGCACGGGTCTTGAAAAAAAATATTGTGGCATGAGAATTTGAGGGAATTGTATTTTTAGAGGAAAACAATTTTGTGTGAGTGAATGAGCTTTTGCTATGTCGCATTAGTGTAGTTAAATTTCGTAAATAGATAATAGATATCTATAATGCATTTTCATTCCTTAGCACTTAGAATGTGAACTTAATTATAGGATTATCCACTTTTGCTTTCACTTTAATGTGATTTTTTTATTGTGCTTTTTTCTATAAGCAGTATTAGGAAACTTTGTGTCGGCTTTGAACAAGTTCATAGCAGATCGATACTTATCAAATCATTCAGTTTCGGAGTATCACGTGTACGAGTTCTTCAAGGTATCACCCCGTGATTTCTTCGACAATTCTATATTTTCATGATAAATTGGACATTGCAAATTTTGCATTAACAATATTACAACATGAATATTCTTTCCGGAGGCTCTTTTTGCCCCTTATTCACTGTTCTTCTGTCAAAGGATGTAGTCTCAGACATCATCAAATAAAGAAAAATGTAGTCTTGGAAATTTCTGGCGAAACGGATATGTTGAAAACCTTCCTTTTATCAAATCCATCTTTTTTTTTAGATTATTTGATATTCTATGGCATCAATCTTTGATAATGTAATTTCAAGGTTAATGCACCTTTGATAATTATATACATTTAATAAAGCTTGTTAGCTTGGGGGATTGGAATTTGCAGTGCGGTTCATTGTCGTTCATTTTCCGTTCATGTTATGAGTATGGAACTTCCCCTGTGCACAAAGTGATGGAAGATCATCAGTTAAACTATGCCATTAAGTGTTTGAGTTGTGTTACTGTTTTACAGTTAATGGTGTCACATACAAGATCCAGGGAGAGATATATGTTCATCCATATCTTGCCTATATATTATTTAGGAACACAACTTCTATGTAAAAATCTTTCCTGTTGCTGTAGAGAACTACTTCTATAAATAACCACACGGATTGCTGTTAACTCTTAATTCAGTTTATTTATGGTACGTTTTCTTGGTGTTTCAAGACTTGTGTACCCCTTTGCTTGAGGTGTATCTGGCTTCTTGGTGCTCTTAAAATAAATTTTTACTACTTAGGAGATGATCTGTACTTTTAACAACTCATTTAGTCCATTCTGTTGCATAGATTTTTTAAGCATGTTTGTATATGAGAGTCTGACTGACGTTTAATTTCTCTTTACAGATATGGAACTGTTCACGTGATGAAGGTAACTGCATCTGTCAGACACTCACCCTGTTATTGCATTTTGTGAACTAGTCTTACTACTCCATTTTATGAAAATCTGTAGGATCATAAGATAGAAGTTATTATTTTGCCGTGTTCATTCATTGAAGTTCACTGTGTGCTCAAACTTGGGCATTTTTCATGATATTGAATCTCCTTTAAATAAAATTCATAAATTATTAGAGTTAAATTTTGGACCATTATGCTTGAGAAAATTCATGCATGCTTCATAATAATAATTGGACTGGTTGAAAATCGACACTTTCTTGTCATGCAGCTAATACCCGTGTTCATGAGTTTTTCGAGACACCATACTTCAAGTCAGGGATTCACCCGATCCCAGGTGCTCAGATTGCCCTGCAGAAGTTATCAAGATATTGTAACCTATCAATTGTAACGTATGCTTTTTGTACCGATTTTACTTTAACCTGTAGCAGCATCTGGGCACCATCAACTAACAGCTATTGATATACATGTTTATGATCAGATCTCGGCAGAATGCGATCAAGGATCACACAATTGAGTGGATAGAGAAGAACTTTTCAGGATTGTTTCATGAGATTCACTTTGGAAACCACTTTGCTCTTGATGGGGCGTCAAGACCAAAGTCAGAGATTTGTAGGTATGCCACTTAATCGTTTTCACCTTCGTTTCTCGGTTGTTTAGCCTAAAACCTTTTGCTTTCTTATCAACTTTTTGAACTATGTAGATCCATTTTTATTATTTTCTTTTAAAGGCTTGTTTGGTTTAGAAAACGTTTTTTTGTATTCATTTTCTGATTTCAGTTTTAATTGCAAAATTGACCCTCATTTTCACTTTGTTTCCTGTTTTAAAAGATTTAGACAGGAAACACCGAAAACAACTTTTTTCCCTTCTCTTCTCACTATTTTTTGTTGAAATATTTGAAAACAAGAAACCGAGTGATTTAATGATTTGTTGTTGATAGATTCTTTATAAACTGTCAGGTCTTTAAATGCTAAGGTTCTTATTGATGATAACCCAAGATATGCCATTGAGTGTGCTGAAGCTGGAATTAGGGTCCTACTTTTTGATTACGAAAACTCGTATCCTTGGTGCAAGACTGAGTTTGTTGATCAGCATCCTCTGGTGAACAAAGTTAAGAACTGGGAAGAAGTTGAAAGAGAATTAATGTCATTGATAACTTTGTAGTTAGTAAAAATCCTGCAAGCATAGATTATGTGAAAAGAAGTAAAGAACTCTTAGATGTACTCCTACTAGACTAGTTTTTATGTCTCAAATCTAATGCATTCATTCAAAAGTGAAATTACGTGAAGCTGCTGCAAAAGGAGACCCCTTAGGCCCTTATGCTCATGGGGGTTATAGACCAGGTTTAACAATTATAATTTACCACTTTGAGCAATAACTAATAGAAGTTGTTCATTATGGTTGAAATTTGGTGCATTCCTTTGTGAATTATTAGGCAAAGCATTGTTTACAACCCTCCACGGATACAGAAGTGAAACTTGTATCTTAGGGCTCTACCATCAAGATCTGTGATGTTGGATCATGGTATGCCAAAATAGAAGACGGGGTTACTATTGACACCCTCATTTTTTCTAAAACACCCTTTAGAGTCTATTCATATTTTCTTTTTCAAAATGCCCTTGTCCGAAATTTGGACCCAACTTGTGGGAAAATTGGTTTTCGGACGTTAACATCCAGACAATTTATGCCCTTTGAATATAAATATCCGGACTAGGTTGGTTAATGGTGTCTGAATATAAATATATGGATGTGCTTTGGATGTTATGAATGGAGATTAACTTAACGTTTGAAAGTTTGCATTCAGAGGTTTTTTTTTTTTTTTTTTTAGAATTTTGAACTTATAGTATAAAATTTTAAATTTTGTGTTCTTTTTGGTTGTTTAGAATTTTAAACTAAGGGTTTAAAATTTAAAATTTTGCATTTATGATGCCTTTTACATTTTTGTACTTATATTTATTTTTGTCTTTTTAAAGTTTGTCACTTATGGTTTAAAATTTAAAGTTGATTGGAAAAAAAATCTAAATGCATAGGGAAAGTACACTAAAAAAAATACAACAATCTAAAGACATTAAAATACCAAAACATAGTGTGCGTACATAATAAAACAATTGCAAAATAAAATTCAAGATAACTAAAAAAAAAAAATGAGGTCACTGCGATAAACGTGCATTCTTTCTTCTGATAAGTGAACTGATGTTCAATCAACCAGGTTGGAGTCCCCAGCCTGTCAACCCTAACCTGAAGTATGTCCCACACCCTGGCGATTGTCGCTTGCAAAAAAAGGTAACATTTTAAAATCATTAAAAATATAGCAATTTACTGTGTAGGCGGATTATAGGGCGAATAAGTGAAACATGTGGTTCACATGGATCAGTATATGAAAAATAACTCGAAACTCCAACAACGACCGACGTGCCCCCTGGAAACAGAAGCTCATAGTCCTCCTAGTCATCACGACAGAAACGGTGACTGATTGGTGTCTGTTTGACAAAAATATGAGAAAACAAAGTTTTGCGGCACTTAAATATGTTATCTCACATTTTTGTTAAACAGACACCGATTAGGTTACTATTTCAAGTGATTTTTCATGTATTGGTCAACGTGAACAACATGTTTCACTTGTCCACCCTAGAATCCACCTATTATGTAATATATTGTAACTTAATATTGCAAAGTAATGGTCGCCCCATAATTGGAATGTGTGGTAATAGTCGCTCCACAATTGGCAGATGTAAGATAAATACTTTTAGTAGCGCAACATGTATACATTTCGACGAAATAAATACCAACTAATTTGTTAACCAATGTGATCACAATTTACATATAATTTTCGTTGTACGCACTACATTTTCAACTCAAAACTAAACAATATATTAATTTTATATATGTATATATATAAGTATAGGGCATTTAAGTTATGTTATTGCGGATACCTCATTACCCGCCCCCATCCCGTTAATTAGTGCGTAATAAAAATACCAGTTTATTTTACCCGCGGACACCCATTAAGTTACCCATCTCGTGGCCATTGCGGGTTTTATCCGCGGGTATCCACAGGTATGGGTTTTTTTGCAATCCCTATGTGAGATAATCCTAGATTGCCTAATAATAAACAAAATAAACAGTTTATAAGATGCTAGATCTATGAACCTATCACCTTAAGGTTTTGGGAACAAATGAAGTCAAAATCTATTGGTACTACCATAAAAAATAGGCTAAATTACTGTTTTGGTCCCTTATGTTTATTTTAGGTTTCATTTTGGTCCCTTATGTTTTATTTGTTCCGCTTTGGTCCCTTACGTTATTAACGTTATGCCAAGTTAGTCATTTCTGTCAACAACCCATGTAACACCGTCTAAACTCTCCTACGTGTCAAATGTCCTTCTTATGTGGCAAAAACGTGCGGGAGGTGTGTCTGATGTGTATAAAAAACACTATTCATCTTCTCCAACAAAAGGAAGAGAAACGCAGTGCAGAACAAAATCAAACAACTGTTCAACAAAATCAAACAACAACATAATCAAACAACAAAATCAAACACGCAGCTTTTCCTCAAATCTCAGATCTGTGTTTCGTTCCCTGGTTCTGCGTTTTTTTTTTCCAAAATCAAACAACAACAAAAACGCAGCTTTCTAAACGCAGAACAGAATCAAACACAGTAGAGACTCGTACGCGAACTGAGACGGAAGAGGAAGAGCAGAGATCTGACAGCGGCACTGCTTGGCTTGCGGCTCAGAGCCGAGCAGAACTAAGGTTCCAAACCTGTCTGTCATTTCTCTCTCTCCCAAAAAAAACCTAGAAACCCTAGGTCATGATTTGGGGAAGAAGACCGAGTCATTTTTTTTTTTTTTGGTTTCAAGATTCTGCCAATTTAGTCCCTCACCTTATTTTTCTCTTTCAATTTGGTCCCATTATGTGCCAACTTATGTGTCCAGCTCATCAGTTAATTGTCACATCAGCTCTTCTAACGGTGTTACTGACAGAAGGACTAACTTGGCATAATGTTAATAACGTATGGGACCAAAACGGAACAAATAAAATATGAGGGACCAAAATAAAACATAAAATAAACATAAGGGACCAAAACAGTATATAAATAAAAAAACCCAAGATTGATTTCCCTCTTAGTATTGTAGTACATCTAGGATGCGATGTAATTTTGTACAGAGGGAACGGCTGATTGTGTTTAGCAAAAAGTTTTCTTTTTGGATACTTAGCGGAGAAGTTGTAATGTAAACATTTACTATGTAAAATGTGCTATGCCAGACCAACATCCTGTCTCCTTTGATATCATGGGTGTAGATCCTGCATTTATTTTCTAGATGAAATGTGTGGTCTCACACAAAATATATACTGTTGCTACGAGCTTGAACTTTAAATATTTCACATTGTAATTTTTAAAATTATAATTAAGTTCTATATAACTTGATTATAATATACTAATATACAATTTTAGGCTTGTTTCATTAGAGTAAATGGTTTTTTATTTTTATTTTTGTTTTAAGTTTTAATTACAAAAATAGCATATATTATGTTCATTTAATTTTTTGTTCTAAAATTTTATTATTTTCTCTATTTCGTATCTGTTCCGAACTGGGCTCGGGCCCAATCCGCTTTAGCAAAGGGCCGAGTTCCAAACCGGCCCAATACCTCACAAGTAACCCAGTAAATCGCAACCGCAGATCATTACCCGATCTAAGCCAACCGATCTCATCAATGGTCCCTATTACGCGTAGCTCGTACGCTACTGAAGTAGGCCGTCGGATCAGATCGACGATCAATAGACGCATCATGTGGAACGAGGTAGATAACCGCCCCCACGAGGCGCAATACTGAAAGGAATGATATAAAAGGGGACCCACCACAGAAATCAGTATGCTTTCTTACATTACGCTTTCCTCACCTTTTTGCCTACTGACTTGAGTATCAGAGTGACTTTGACGGTACACCCCACTGTACTCCACTGCCAGATTACTACTTCACAACAGATCACGGCGACTCTGACACCTTCCAGATCACAAATCAAATCACTATCTAAATATTTTAAAATTTAAAATAAAAAATAGTTTCTCAAATCCAATTTCCAAAAACTTAAAGCAGGTAGCTTTGGGGTTTATTTTATATTATCACATTCGGTTTTGAATTTTTATAATAACATATTTAGTTTTATATAATTTAAGATTATACATCTATATTCCAGTTTATATTTCTTAAATTATTTAGATATCTATTTTCTCATAATGTTAACGTATGAAACGATTGGCAACTACGTAGAGGCGAGAGCAAGCTAGCTGTAAACGCGTTTTTGTTTTCGCAGCATCGTCGCAACTAAACAAGTCTCTTTCGGATTTATTGCTTTCCCTGATAGTCAGAGACATTCATAAATTCGGATACGGATAGTTTCCTAAAGTTTATATCTCTTTCTCTGTACAAAAATACATCACAACTACTAAATTAATCGTATAGGTAAGAAAATAAAAATTAAAACTGAATTTTAAAATAAAAAAATGTCGCTCTCACTCCCAACTTGTGTGCGTTTTCTCCCTAATTTATGACCCGTTTGTTATAGATTAAAAAAAAAAAAATTTTGATACAAAATAATTTAGAGATTTTTAAAAAAAAGTAAAAACTAATTTATTTTTGTTAACGATAATAAAAAATATTTATCAAAAAAATCATTTTAAACTTGTTTGGAGACAAAATCACTAATTTTTTTTAAATTTTTTTTTAAAAAATTTCTAAATTATTTTGTATCAAAATCACTTTTGTTAATTTATAACAAACAGGTCTTAGAGCCGGTTTGTTTTAAATTATTTTATGAATAAATCGTTTTATTTAAAAAAATAATTACTTTTTAGGATTTTTTATTCATTTGTTGCAGCCTTTAAAAATAATTAGAATATAAATATAATCTGAAATCTGATTATAATGAAAAACTATTTGAAATAGCTTCTCAAAAATAATCTGATTTTAATGAATGTCAAGGTTAGAGAGAAAATTAATAAAATGATTTTTTGTGATCTTTAACAAACACAAATTAACTTATACTTTACTTAAAAATTTCTTATAAATAATCTCTAAATAATCTTAAAATCACTTTTTTTAATTTTAAACAAACGATCTCTTAAATCTGAGAGAAACACATACGAGAAATTGAGAATGAGAATAACTTTTGTTTATTTTAAAATTCGGTTTTAATTTAAAATTTAAATTCAGTTTTGATTCTTAATTTCTCATTCGTACGATTAATTTAATGGTTGTGATAAATTTTTATAGAGGGATTAAGAAATAAAATTTAGAAGAGCATCTGGATCCCATACATTCATCTTTTCCTTCATGTTCTTCGTTGGGCTGAAGAAAACAGCTCCGACTTAGCAACCTCCATGTATCACTATAAATTATCTATCAACTGGTATTTCGTTCATTTTGACACAAGTAATTAGGTTGTCAGGAGTAGAAAATTAATTTAGCACTATTGGATAAACTTTATAAGATATATTTGTAGAAAAATATTAAAGAATCTCATAACAATTAAGAGTTTTTAAATAAAAGTTCTTTTATAAAATAAACTAGCTTCCTTATTTTAATGATTTAATTAACATTTTTATAAACCATTCAAAAATTAATAAGGTCTTATTTTTTATAAGTAAAGAACAATAAATTTAATTTAATTGAAAAAAATCTTGTAAGTGTTTTTTGGGTTCAAATCTTTGGTGGAATGGAAGTCCATCTTTGGACTAATATAAGGGTTAAAAGTGCCTATTTTTTTCCATTCATAATAATGGAAGTCCATCTTTGGACTAATATAAGGGTTAAAAGTGCCTATTTTTTTCCATTCATAATACTCGAACCAGAGATATTACTTAAGGAAAATCAAACTCCTTGCCACGTATACCAACAAATGTTGGTAAATTCATAAGAAACTTGTAACATCCCAAATTTCTTAAGTAATTGGAATTACTTAATAAATAGAAGGATTTTTTATTATTTAAGGGATGTGCGTATTATTAGTTGCTATAAAGAAATATTTAGATTAAGGAATAGGATGCAGTAAGTAGCAAAAGGGGGTGTATGAGTAAATGAAGAAATATAACATAAAAGAAAAAGAAAAGGGAAAAAGAAAGAGATAAGAGAGGAGAAGAAGGGGGTCTTGTAGGATAAGAGGGAGAAAAGAAGACAAACGAGAGAAGAAGAGGGGGAATGAGTGAGGGAGGATAGGGAGACGAAGATGCTGGAGTTCCATGGAAAAAGAAGAAGAAGACGACGAAAGAGAGGAAGAAGAAGTTAGGGCTCCATACCCATGGAGGGAGCTCAAAATCAAATCTAGGAGGTTTCTCCATGTCTTTTAGAAATACAATCAAACAATTGTTATCAATCTAATCCAATTTATTTCTTTGTTTTAAATAAAATCACGACTATAATGAGTTATTCATGCCAATCAATCATATATATGATGTCGTACAAATCAATGATTTATACTAAATTAGCTGCAAAGCATTGCCAATAATCATGTAGTCAACAAAACAAGACATGTAATTAATCAATTTCATGACCAAGAACTCATATTTCACAAACCCCCAAATCGATAGAGTTTGGTTTTCATCAAAACAAGTTTTATTGTATCAATATCTCTTTAAAAATTCCTAACTCAACCCTAATCCCAAATTCTGAAATCAATTGTACCATGAAAACATAGAGAAGGGTGTGATTACTCACCTCTATTAGATTTCCTTAAGCCATGAGTGTTCATATGACATATCCTAGCATTTAGTCGATGAGCTCCTCCCCGATCTCTTCCTAGACTCATCTTCCATCAAGGATCTTCTATCAAGGTTTATGGTTCTCTCTTTGTAGCCCTAATAAGAACTATGAGTCAATAGGTTTCTAATTTTGCACTATGAGCTTTTATTTTGAGTCCTAGAAGTCCCCATTTCATTTTAAATTTTTAAAACAAGGATATGGACCCTAAAGGACATGAAACTTGATAACCACACAGTGATAATCCTGAGTATTGACATTGTTTTAAACCATTTCAGCTCACAATGCTTGATTATGATGCATGATAATCGAGTATTGAAGTCAAATTGTTCCTCCTCGTATTCGCAATACTCAATTATCATTTATGGTATTAGATAATATTAATAAATAAGGGTAGTATAGTCTTTTAGTAGGCTACTATATATTCTCCCTTTAGCTTTGTATTGTTAAGACTTTTTGTTATGTTTGTCATATTGGAACCCTAAGGGAGCTCTCCCCATTTTCTCCTTCTCTTCCTCTTCTTCCTTCTCTCTATGAGTTGTATGTTTGTTAACATGGTTTCAAAGAGTAAGATTTGATTTTGGCGGTTCTCCTCTATTTTTTTTGCGATCCATCTCTGTTCGCGGCACTGTTCACGTTCTCTAGTTTTTTTTTTTAGGTCGTAGCTCTACCGTCACGTTTTCTCACTCGGTGTGCTTGAAGGCCGATGGCACAGGTTACTTTAATTTGGTTTCAGTGGCATTTGATTCAATACTAAAAGTGGAGCCTTTGATTTGGTAGAAACAAGTTGCTATTCCTAATTTTTATTTCACACCTGTACGGTTTTTTTTATCTCGCCAGTTTCTTTGGAAGAGGATTGGACCAACACATGCTTTGTGATATTTAACTTGCTTATTTTATGTGTAATTGACTAGGTATTTGCTATTTGTATTTAGTTGCTTCTGCTCGATATTTGCTTCTGCTCAATATTTTCTGTGTTGGTCTGGTATTTGGTCTGTTCTTTGTGCTTTTGTTGTGTTGGTTTTTTGTGTATTTGCTATTTGTGGAGATGACAACTGAAAAATATGATTCTCTTTAATCCATAAGTGTGCAATAGACTGGACAAAATTTTTCCTACTGGAGCTATGTGATGAAAAAAAATCTGAAAGGAAAAAGAATGTATCTTAAGCCCACGGGTAAAGATAAAGAAAAGGATACAACTAAATATGAAAAGGAGTTAGAAAATTGGGAAGTTAACAATTCGAAGATAATTACTTGGATTAATAACTCAGTTTCACAGTCTATAGGCATGCAACTTGCTAAATTTGACACTGCTAAGGCTGTTTGGGATCACTTGACACGGCTGTATATACAGTCCAATTTTGCTAAATAATATCAGTTGGAGATCGATATTCGGGCTCTTCAGCAAAACAATATGAGCATTCAGGAATTTTATTCTACTATATCAAATTTGTGGGATCAATTGGCTCTTGCTGAATCTGTTGAATTACAAGCCTTCACACCTTGTACTAATCAAAGGGAAGAGCAACATTTGGTTCAATTTCTGATGGCTCTTAGGGATGATTTTGAAGGCTTTCGTGGGACTATCTTACACCGTAATCCCCTCTCAAGTGTTGATTCAGTGGTTAATGAGTTGTTGACTGAAGAAATTTGACTCAAGTCTCATTCTCATTCTGAAAAAGGCATTCTCTCCACTCTCACTCCATCTGTCTTTGCTGCTCCTTTTAACAAAGGCAAGACTCATGAGAAGGTTGGTTCTGATTACTGCAGCTATTGTAAGAAGAATGGTCATTGGAAGGAACAATGTCCAAAATTAGGGAAATCACCACAATCCTCTCAATATCGCCCTCTTTCAAATTATTCGAATCAAAGAAATTTCAAGACCCCTTCATCAAATGTTGCTGCTGCTGCTCCTCCCCGAGATGCTTTTGGTATTGGACATGTATCCTCTTCTGAGACCCCTCAAGTATTTGATCTTGCTGAGCAGTTCCAAAAATTTCTTGCCACTCAGCCACATGCCATATCAGCCTCCTCCTTTAAAGGTTTGTCTTCCCTAGCCCTTCAAGTATATCTTCACCCTTATGGATACTTGATTCTAGAGCTGCACACCAAATGTCATATGATTATAATTCTTTTGAGTCTTTGAACCCTGTCTCACCTACGTCTGTCATGACTGCTGATGGCACTCCCATGCCATTAGCAGGCACTGGGTCTGTTTCCATAGCTAACTTATCCTTTTCAAATGTATACTACATTCCTAATCTCACATTGAGTCTTGTCTCTGTTGGTCAGTTATGTGATTCTAGTAATTTAGTTTTGTTTTCTTCCACTCATTGTTATGTGCAGGATCAGTGATCCGGGAGGCTGATTGGATAGGCCGTAGGCAGGGGGACTTTACTTTTTGGATGAGCTGAAAGTACCAGATTTTGCAGCTTCTACTGTTGACTTGTCATCTTTTCGGATGAGTTCATCTTCTTCTAGTTTTTATTTGTGGCACTCTCGTCTTGGACATGTTTCCTCCTCGTTTGAAATACTTAGCTTCTATTGGTGCCTTAGGAAAGTTACAAACAAATGATATTTCTGATTGTTGTGATTGTAAACTTGCTAAATTTTCTGCTTTGCCCTTTAGCAAAATTGTTTCAATTTCTAATGCACCTTTTGATTTAGTTCATTTTAATATATGGGGTCCATCACCGGTTCCTACCAAGGGTGAATCTAGATATTATGTGTCTTTCGTTGATGATTGTACTCGTTATTGTTGGATTTATCTTATGAAGCATTGTCATGAGTTTTTCGGTATTTATCACATGTTTCATGCTTTGGTTAAAGCTCAACATAATGCTATTATAAAGTGTTTTCGGTGTGATTTAGGTGGTGAGTATACCTCTAATAAATTCTCTAAACTACTTACTTCTGATGGGACCTTGCACCAAACTTCTTGTACTGATACCCCGGAACAAAATGGCATTGCTGAAAGAAAACATCGCCATATTGTTGAAACTGCTCGGTCCCTTCTTTTGTCTGCCTCTGCTCGGTCCCATCAGGAAAACGTGCTATTAGGTCTCGTAGGGTGTACAATATCAAAACCAAGTCTGATGGGTTAGTTGAGCGTTACAAAGCTCGTCTTGTTGCTAAAGGATTCTCTCAAGAATATGGCATGGATTACGAAGAAACTTTTGCTCCTGTGGCCAAAATGACTACTATTCGTACTTTTATTGCAGTTGCATCAGTCCGTCAATGACATATTTCTCAGTTAGATGTTAAAAATGCATTCCTAGATGGTGATCTTGAAGAAGAGGTTTGCATGGTTCCTCCACCAGGTGTTTCTCATAATCAGGGGAAAGTTTGTAAGTTAAAGAAGGCTCTCTATGGTCTTAAACAAGCTCCTAAAGCTTGGTTTGAAAAGTTCTCCACTGTGATTGCCTTTCTCGGCTTCCATTCTAGTGATCATGATTCTGCTTTGTTTCTCAAGTCTACTCCTCATGATCGTGTTATACTCTCTTTATATGTTGATGACATGATTGTTACAAGGGATGGTGTTGACGGTATTTCTGAGTTGAAATTACAGTTGGCCAAGCATGTTGAGATGAAGGATTTAGGTCCTCTTCGCTATTTCTTGGGAATTGAAGTTGTCTACTCTCCTAGTGGATATCTTTTTTCACAATCTAAGTATATTGGCAACATTCTTGAACAAGCTCGTCTCTCTAATACTCGAGCTGCAGACACTCCTATTGAGCTTAATGCTAAATATGTCTTATCTGATGGTGTTCCTCTACCAGATCCCACTTTGTATCGCACACTAGTTGGCAGCTTGATGTACCTTACTATCACTAGACCTGATATTGCTTATGCAGTGCATGTTGTCAGCCAGTTTATTGTTTCTCCTACTACAGTGCATTGGGCAGCTGTTCTTCGCATTCTTCGTTATCATTGGAGCACTCAGTTTCAGAGTCTTCTCTTTCCCTCATCTTCTTCTTGGAGTTGCGTGCTTACTCTGATACTGATTGGGCTGGTGACCCCACTGATCACAAGTCTACCACAGGGTTTTGCATTTTTCTAGGAGATTCTCTTATTTCTTGGAGGAGCAAGAAGCAAGAAGTTGTTTCCCGCTCTTCTACAGAAGCTGAGTATCGTGCTATGACAGACATCACTTCAGAAATAGTTTGGTTACGTTGGTTGATTTCAGATATGGGTGTATCTCTTTCTGGACTAACTCCTATGTACTGTGATAACAAGAGTACTATTCAAATTGCCCACAACTCGATTTTTCATCAACGCACCAAGCACATTGAGATTGATTGTCACCTCACTCTCCATCATCTTCAACATGGCACCATTTCTTTGCGTTTTGTCTCTTCCTCCATGCAGATTGCTGACTTGTTCACCAAATCTCATTCTATTAAGCGTTTTTATTTTTTGACTAACAAACTCTTAATACTTTCTGTTAATGCATCGTGAGTTTGAGGGATATTAGATAATATTAATAAATAAGGGTAGTATAATATTTTAGTAGGCTACTATATATTCTCCCGTTAGCTTTGTATTGTTAAGACTTTTTGTTATGTTTGTCATATTGGAACCCTAAGGGAGCTCTCCCCCTTTTCTCCTTTTCTTCCTCTTCTTCCTTCTCTCTATGAGTTGTATGTTTGTTAACATGATATCAAAGAGCAAGATTTGATTCCGATGGTTCTCCTCTATTTTTTTGCGACCCAACTCTGTTCGCGGCTCTGTTCACGTTCCCTATTTTTTTTTTGGGTCGTAGTTCTGCTATCACGTTTTCTCACTCGGTGTGCTTGAAGGCCGATGGCACAGGTTACTTTAATTTGGTTTCAGTGATATTTGATTCAATACTAAAAGTGGAGCCTTTGATTTGGTAAAAACAAGTTGCTATTCCTAATTTTTATTTCACATCTGCGCGGTTTTTTTTATCTTGCCAGTTTCTTTGGAAGAGGATTGGACCAACACATACTTTGTGATATTTAACATGGTTATTTTATGTGTAATTGACTAGGTATTTGCTATTTGTATTTGGTTGCTTCTGCTCGATATTTGCTTCTACTCGATATTTTCTGTATTGGTCTGGTATTTGGTCTGCTGTTGGTCTGTTCTTTGTGCCTTTGTTGTGTTGGTTTTTTGGGTATTTGCTATTTGTGGAGATGACAACTGAAAAAGATGATTCTCTTTAATCCATAAGTGTGCAATTGACTGGACAAATTTTTTCCTATTGGAGCTTTGTGATGAAAAAAAATTTGAAAGGAAAAAGAATGTGGAGCTATGTTGAGGGAACCTCTCTTAGCCCACGAATAAAGTAAAGAAAAGGATACAGCTAAATATGAAAAGGAGTTAGAAAATTGGGAAGTTAACAATTCGAAGATCATTACTTGGATTAATAACTCAGTTTCATAGTCTATAGGCATGCAACTTGCTAAATTTGACACTGCTAAGGATGTTTGGGATCACTTGACACGGCTGTATGTACAGTCCAATTTTGCTAAATAATATCAGTTGGAGATTGATATTCGGGCTCTTCAGCAAAACGATATGAGCATTCAGGAATTTTATTATGCTATGTCAAATTTGTGGGATCAATTTGCTCTTACTGAATCTGTTGAATTACAAGCCTTCACACCTTATACTAATCAAAGGGAAGAGCAGCGTTTGGTTCAATTTCTGATGGTTCTTAGGGATGATTTTGAAGGCTTTCATGGGACTATCTTACACCGTAATCCCCTCCCAAGTGTTGATTCAGTGGTTAGTGAGTTGTTGGCTGAAGAAATTCGACTCAAGTCTCATTCTCATTCTGAAAAAGGCATTCTCTCCACTCTCACTCCATCTGTCTTTGCTGCTCCTTTTAACAAAGGCAAGACTCATGAGAAGGTTGGTTCTGATTACTGCAGCTATTGTAAGAAGAATGGTCATTGGAAGGAACAATGTCCAAAATTAGGGAAATCACCACAGTCCTCTCAATATCGCCCTCTTTCAAATTATTCGAATCAAAGAAATTTCAAGACCCCTTCATCAAATGTTGCTGCTGCTGCTCCTCCCCGAGATGCTCTTGGTATTGGACATGTATCCTCTTCTGAGACCCCTCAAGTATCTGATCTTGCTGAGCAGTTCCAAAAATTTCTTGCCACTCAGCCACATGCCATATCAGCCTCCTCCTTTAAAGGTTTGCCTTCCCCTAGCCCTTCAAGTATATCTTCACCCTTATGGATACTTGATTCTAGAGCTGCACACCAAATGTCATATGATTATAATTCTTTTGAGTCTTTGAACCCTGTCTCACCTACGTCTGTCATGACTGCTGATGGCACTCCCATGCCATTAGCAGGCACTGGGTCTGTTTCCATAGCTAACCTATCCTTTTCAAATGTATACTACATTCCTAATCTCACATTGAGTCTTGTCTCTGTTGGTCAGTTATGTGATTCTAGTAATTTAGTTTTGTTTTCTTCCACTCATTGTTATGTGCAGGATCAGTGATCCGGGAGGCAGATTGGATAGGCCGTAGGCAGGGGGACTTTACTTTTTGGATGAGCTGAAAGTACCAGATTTTGCAGCTTCTACTGTTGACTTGTCATCTTTTCGGATGAGTTCATCTTCTTCTAGTTTTTATTTGTGGCACTCTCGTCTTGGACATGTTTCCTCCTCTCATTTGAAATACTTAGCTTCTACTGGTGCCTTAGGAAAGCTACAAACAAATGATAATTCTGATTATTGTGATTGTAAACTTGCTAAATTTTCTGCTTTGCCCTTTAGCAAAAGTGTTTCAATTTCTAATGCACCTTTTGATTTAGTTCATTCTGATGTATGGGGTCCATCACCGGTTCCAACCAAGGGTGGATCTAGATATTATGTGTCTTTCAATGATGATTGTACTCGTTATTGTTGGGTTTATCTTATGAAGCATTGTCATGAGTTTTTTGGTATTTATCACATATTTCATGCTTTGGTTAAAGCTCAACATAATGCTGTTATAAAGTGTTTTCGGTGTGATTTAGGTGGTGAGTATACCTCTAATAAATTCTCTGAGTTACTTGCTTTTGATGGGACCTTGCACCAAACTTATTGTACTGATACCCCGGAGCAAAATGGCGTTACTGAAAGAAAAAATCGCTATATTGTTGAAACTGCTCGGTCCCTTCTTTTGTCTGCCTCTGCTCGGTCCCATCAGGAAAACGTGCTATTGGATCTCGTTGGGTATACAAGATCAAAACCAAGTCTGATGGGTTAGTTGAGCGTTACAAAGCTCGTCTTGTTGCTAAAGGATTCTCTCAAGAATATGGCATGGATTATGAAGAAACTTTTGCTCATGTGGCCAAAATGACTACTATTCGTACTCTTATTGCAGTTGCATCAGTCCGTCAATGGCATATTTCTCAGTTAGATGTTAAAAATGCATTCCTAAATGGTGATCTTCAAGAAGAGGTTTGCATGGTTCCTACACCAGGTGTTTCTCATAATCAGGGGAAAGTTTGTAAGTTAAAGAAGGCTCTATATGGTCTTAAACAAGCTCTTAGAGCTTGGTTTGAAAAGTTTTCCACTGTGATTGCCTTTCTCGGCTTCCATTCTAGTGATCATGATTCTGCTTTGTCTCTTAAGTCTACTCCTCATGGTCGTGTTATACTCTCTTTATCTGTTGATGACATGATTGTTACAGGGGATGATGTTGATGGTATTTCTGAGTTGAAATTACAGTTGGCCAAGCAGTTTGAGATGAAGGATTTAGGTCCTCTTCGCTATTTCTTAGGAGTTGAAGTTGTCTACTCTCCTAGTGGTTATCTTCTTTCACAATCTAAGTATATTGGCAACATTCTTGAACAAGCTCGTCTCTCTAATGCTCGAGCAACAGACACTCCTATTGAGGTTAATGCTAAATATGTCTTATCTGATGGTGTTTCTCTACCAGATCCCACTTTGTATCGCACACTAGTTAGCAGCTTGGTATACCTTACTATTACTAGACCTGATATTGCTTATGCAGTGCATGTTATCAGCCAGTTTGTTGTTTCTCCTACTACAATGCATTGGGCAGCTGTTCTTTGCATTCTTCGTTATCTTTGGAGCACTCAGTTTCAAAGTCTTCTCTTTTCCTCATCTTTTTCTTTGGAGTTGCGTGCTTACTCTGATGCTAACTGGGTTGGTGACCCCACTGATTGCAAGTCTACCACAGGGTTTTGCATTTTTCTAGGAGATTCTCTTATTTTTTGGAGGTGCAAGAAGCAAGAAGTTGTTTCCCGCTCTTCTACGGAAGCTGAGTATCGTACTATGGCAGACATTACTTCAGAAATAGTTTAGTTACGTTGGTTGATTTCAGATATGGGTGTATCTCTTTCTGGACCAACTCCTATGCACTGTGATAACAAGAGTACTATTCAAATTGCCCACAACTCGGTTTTTCATCAACGCACCAAGCACATTGAGATTGATTGTCACCTCACTCACCATCATCTTCAACATGACACCATTTCTTTGTCTTTTGTCTCTTCCTCCATGCAGATTGCTAACTTGTTCACCAAATCTCATTCTATTAAGCGTTTTCATTTTTTGACTGACAAACTCTTAATATTTTCTGTTAATGCATCGTGAGTTTGAGGAGGGATATTAGATAATATTAATAAATAAGGGTAGTATAGTCTTTTAGTAGGCTACTATATATTCTCCCTTTAGTTTTGTATTGTTAAGACTTTTTGTTATGTTTGTCATATTGGAACCCTAAGGGAACTCTCCCCATTTTCTCCTTCTCTTCCTCTTCTTCCTTCTCTCTATGAGTTGTATGTTTGTTAGCATACGGCACTCAAGTAATGTGATGAAAATGTGTTTTCTTTGGAAAAACGAGCTATAATACATGATTATCATAATGTGATAACCAATATCAGAAGTCTTATGACCAAAACTCGCACCCACGCGTAATTTTAATGTACAAAAACGATCCCGCCCTTAGTTATAACATGTTTTAATTTATCCTATGATAGTTTAGGCGCATCTATTCACTTCTAATTTTCCAAATCAAAATCTCAACTTCTTAGAATATAACTATCTTAAGTCTTGGGTCATAGGGATATTACATGTTTAATCACCTATAAACCTGAAACTAACTATCTTCTTCTCTTGAACTCTTATAACTCCAAATCCTCGATTTGGGATGTTACTCCTTTTTTAATATGGCAAATTGTTTTTTAATGAGGGAGGGGGTGTCGATCCTTCGACTATTGGTTCCTAGGGGTTAAATGCTAGCGCCACTACGTTAGCACTCCTTTGGCTTAGGGTGTTACACCTAATTCGTGCCATATACATGTCAGCCAGATGCATGAGATTCCTTTTACTTTGGTTAAGGATGTCAAATCTTCACATGTACGCATTTCACGTCATTCTAGAACATTCACCTTGAGACATGTCAATTGCTTCTAGAGCCATCCAAGACACATATCACCCTTCTCTATTAGAGGCCAATAAAATATAAGTTTTGACCTGTGGATTAAGGTCCCAAAATTCAAATGCTTTAGGCTATGTTTGGGAGGGGGGAAAGAAAGTAGAGAGGATGGAAAATGTTTTGTAAAGCATGAAATATATGCATGGATAAATGTAACAGACCAATAATAATGTGACACATCATCAATTTTACACTTTAACCAATAAACTTTCTTTTTCCCCCACTTTCTTTCCTCCCACTTTCTTACATACCAAACATAGCCTTAGTTACCAAGGCCCCGCTGGTGAATAGTGATAGTATAGTAATTCATTGAAGTGATTTCACAAAATATATATCGACTTAACCCTGTAGCGTTTAGAGTCTGGATCTGCTCTTGCATGACTGGCCTTACAAAATTATGCGAAAGACAAGACCCCGCCATACATACTTTGTCTAGCGTATAACCACGTTGAACAATTGCAAGTAACTAGCAAGCATGGGTCACTTGTGTTAAAAACAAACTGTTTGCAGTGATAACACAAACAAATATACTTTTTTATTTTCTTATGATAGAGAGGGTATACGAAATTTGTGGGCGCTGAACATTTTGTTTGATGAGTCACATTACCAAGGGGAAACAGGATTGCGATCCATCTAGATCTCTGGAGAGGAAATTCAAAAAGATAGCAAAATCGATTCGGCAGAAGCTGTAGCAGTCACTTTGGGTGGCTGCAAAGGACAAGGTGCCCTCTATCTTGAAAATCAAGGCCACCCGTCCCCTTCCTTTTACGACCTTTATTTTGTAGAGGCTGACTCACTATTTGCAATTGCAACCCTCTTAAATTCGAACTAACATCCTTCGGAGTTTCAAAATAATCCGCACCATAAATTTTAGAGCAATTCTGGCAATGACGTGTATTTTTTAGAATTAAACCTCCAACTCTATCCTTCAAACATTATCATACATTAGTCATCATCTTTTAATTAAATTATTTTCAAAAAATTAAATATCACTATATTAGTCTTTTAAAAATACTTTAACTAATAATTTATTGAAAATTACATAGTTCTCACTAAATTTTTCTTTTTCTTTAACCACTTTGACATTTTGAACAAACAATTTAATTAACCACTGTTTTTAAGAATCTATCAAAAAAATTTAACTAACAATTGTGTATTTTTAAGAATCTAATTTGATAAATTTGTTTTTAAAAAGACTAATATGATAACACACTTTAATGCGTAAAATACTAACTTAAAAAAATATTTAAGTGACTAATAAGATGATACTCTAATATTTAAAAGGCCAAGTTGATAGTTTATTGTATTTTTTATTATTCGATTAATTTTAGAGGTTTTATTTAAAAAAAAAACTTAGATTTTTTAAGCAGCTATATTATTTTGAGCAAAACATATAAATTTTATTTAATAATAAAATTATGTTAAAAAGAATAGGTATTTAATAATTATTTTATTTTTATGACACAATAGTATAATTAATAAAACTATTTTTGTGGTGGGGGAGAATCCAGTTTCCCTTTAATTCCCTTACCTGCCCTGCTAACCAAAACATGCCAATATTTACTACCCCGACTTGCCTTTAAATATGCAAATCCCCCCCAGCATGCACCCTGCTCACTGAGTTCTTCTTCCAATGGCTCTTTCTTCAACAAAAGAGTTATCTCCAATACTCATACCCACACTCACCACATTGCTGTTTCTGTGCTTGTTCACCCCGCTGTGTTCCGGTGTTCCCTCTGACATCGCCGGATTAGAGTGCCTGAAGGTTGCTCCTTCTGAATTCGCTGGTTCAGTAAGAGATGTCATTGACATTTTGCAAGAAGTAACCTCCATTCTCTCCGAGTTCGGCGGCACTGGCTTCGGCGACTTTCGTCTCTCTAACGCCGTTTCTGATTGCCTTGATTTGCTTGACCTCTCCTCTGATGAGCTTGACTGGTCTGTCTCCGCTACTGACAACCCCAAAGGTAGTACTACCATGTCTCTGTCAATTAGTTCCCACTTTGTTTCACAATTTGTGTCAAACCAATCTCAACCACGGTAACACTCTATTGTTCTATCTAATTGTTCCTCTTATTGATCTTTTTTTCTTCTTAGTTACAGCTTCTTGTCATGCTGCAGAGTACCCATTTTTTAAAGCACGTTGGTTTGTTGGACACAATTAATTTTTCCCCCAAATTCTAAGTTTGAATCTAAGCAATGTTAATTATGTCCCCAATAATACAATTTGATAATATTTTCTTTTCTATTTATTCTTTAGTGAAAGTTAAAAACAGGGGTTTTCATGTTTCAACTTTCAACTCAAATTTTGGTTGCTCGCGACTTATTCCCTAGTGTCATTATCAAATGGGTATTTTATTTATACAATATTATTTTGTTTTTGCTGCGCAGGTAAGCATAACAGTACTGGGAACCTGAGCTCTGATTTGAGGACATGGCTAAGTGCTGCACTTGCGAATCCAGAGACATGCATGGACGGATTCGAAGGTACAAGTGGCATTGTGAAGGGTCTAGTATCCACCGGTCTTGGCGAAATGACCTCATTGCTGAAGCTGCTCCTCACACAGGTGAATCCTGTTTCGGATCGCTTCCCACAGCAGGGGAATTTTCCTTCTTGGGTTAAACAAGGGGACAGGAAACTGCTTCAGGCAAATGGGGTGCATGTTGATGCTGTTGTTGCTGCTGATGGGACCGGAAATTTCACTAAGGTGATGGATGCCGTGCATGCAGCTCCTGATCGTAGCATGAAACGGTATGTGATATATATAAAAAAAGGTGTTTACAACGAGAATGTTGAGATCAAGAAGAAGAAATGGAACCTCATGATGATTGGCGATGGCATGAATGCCACTGTTATCACCGGTAATCGGAGTTTCGTTGATGGTTGGACCACATTCCGGTCGGCTACCTTTGGTAAGAACCAATACCCTTTCTCTCTTTTTTTTTTTTAAATTTGGCTTTTTTTCTTTAAGTTATTTTTAAAGTTTATATCCGTGTTTTAAGTTTTTTTTTTTGTTTCAAATAGGTCTTTTGAAACTCTTAAGTAATGATTAAAACTGAGGTTTAGAGCCGTAATAGGGTTAGAATTAGGTTTAGGTCGTGATCTATAAGTCTTATCACGTTTAGAAGCAAAGTAGACTGAAACGGGGTGAACGGTGACTGTGAAAAAGGGTAACGGTGTCAATATTTTAAAACTAAAAGACATATTTGAGAAAAAAAAAAGTTAAAAGACTAATATAAACTTTAAAAATAACTTAAAAAACCAAAAGCTCAATTTTATCTTTTTTTTTTCCAGCCTCGAGAATACACTATTACACTGTTAATAACAAATACTCAAATAATAATAACATAAGGTGCACACTAAGAACTTACCCAAATAAAATGTGCACACTAGGAATAGAAACACGCAAATTGTCGTTACGCAAAAAATATTTTTTTTTATACAAACTAGTTGAGAGAACTCGTACTCATGGTGACAGAAAAAAATCTACAGTGTAGTTAAGATTTTTTTAAGTATAACTAAGTTTTTAGTGAAAAATTGTTTTTGATAGGAAAACAAATAAATGAGCTTTTGCTGCGTATCGTTAGTGTAGTCAAGTTTCTTGTATAAACAATAATAGAATATATAATATGCAAGAATACTCGCAAAAATTATCAGAAATAGATAAACTAAACACTTAAATATGATTTTAGTATCCAAAAAATACTAATGTTTGAATTTAGTGCAAAAAATTTTGTTGGATTTTGGACTCTCATGTTTGGAAATATACCTTCCTTCATGTTTTTGGAAAAGGCTAAATTACAAAATTGGTCCTCTATGTTTATTTTAGGTTTCAATTTGGTCCTCTATGTTTTATTTGTTTCGTTTTGGTCCTTTATGTTTTAAAAGTTACAACAGGTTGGTCCTTTCCGTCACTAAAAGCCAATTGTCCGTAGCTAAAAGCCAAATTCTAGCTACGGACAATTGACTTTTAGTGACGAAAAGGATCAAATTGAAAACTAAAATAAAACGTAGAGGACCAAAACGAAACAAATAAAACATAGAGGACCAAATTGAAACCTAAAATAAACTTAGAGGACTAATTTTGTAATTTAGCCTTTTAGAAAATGTATGAATATTAGTAGGGGTATACATGGGTTTGAGCCAACCCAATCAACTTGGAGGATCCAAAGCATTATTTGCCTAAACTTGTCTAGTCCGGGTTGAACCCGAACCAACCAAATCAAACCTGGAGTGGTTTGGTTTGGGTAATGTGTTTTCCATTTTAAACCCGTGAGCCCAACCCAGTGACTTGATATTTAATATTTTTTAATATAATTTATCACAATATCACTTACACTTAGCGGCTTGCAGTGTAACACAGTCTCGAACGGCGACCGCCTAGGGCCCCATTTTTCGAGGGGCACTAAATTTTTTCCTTAGTAGTATATAAAGATATTAAAATGCAAATTTATATATTTAAAATCATGTAAATTTTTTTCTTAGAAAAAATTAAACAATAGTAGTAATTAAACAAGTTGTTTCCTTAAACCAAGTCAACTAATGAGTGACTATCTAACACGTGATGTACCATTTCTTTGTATCAACAAGAATACATCTACAATCTCGGGTATTAAAACCGTGATAGTCATTTAGATGCAAAATTTGGAGTCAACAGAAAAAAAAGGGCCTCGTATAAGTGTCTGGTGATTGTCCATTTCTCTCGATTTTTTCGTATCGCGCTTGTTCTCTCATTCTATTTCTCTCTAAACTTTAATATGTTGATCTCTCTCACTCTCTATGTCTCAACTCCCCCTTTTATCTATTTGTGCACTAAAAATGTGGGTTCTCCATCATCTTCCCCTTTCTCATGGCATGTCAGTCACCGTCATGGACCCAGCCCCAAGCCGACATAGCTATCGAGAGTGACCCACTTCCGAGCCACCCTAAGCCTTCATCATTTTGTTCAAAAACGTCAAATTCGTAAAAAAAAATGATGAAAATTACTTTGAATGCATAACCGAACCTTGAGTCTGTTGAGGACTCTTTTAAGATTTATTATTTTTTTTATATATTATAGATCAAACAATTGACTCACTTAATAGAAGATTTGAGCAATATAACACATATGACGATATTTTTGGATTTTTGTTTAGTATTGAAAAACATAGATCATTATTTGATAATGACTTGAAATTATGTTGTAAATATCTAGAAACTTACCTAAAACATGATAATTCTTATTTCTTATGATCTTGATGGTAAAATTCTATTTGAAGAATTAAAAGTAATAAGATAGGTTTTAACATTTGAATTAAAATCAAGCTATATGATATTATGTTCTTTGAAGACATTTAATTATTTTTCCAATGCATCCACGACTTATAGAATAATATTAACTATTCTTGTTATTGTTGCAACTGTTGAAAGTAATTTTTTTTTAAATTTAAATTGTTAAAATCTTATTTGTGTTCTACTGTGTCATAAGATAGATTAAATAGTCTTGCTTTAATTTCTATCAAAAATAATTTTTTAAAGAACATTAATTATGAACGGATTATTAATGATTTTGCAAAAAAATAATGTAAAAATATATAATATTTAAATAATTACAAGATCACTATTTTCTTGACTTGCTCAAGGGCACCCAAAATCTAATGACCGGCCCGGGCGGTCTGTACCAAAAATAAAATTTAATTGGAGTTAAATTATTTTATGTTTTTTAAGATTAAATATATTTTTAGTTTCTATTAAACTATGATTTTTCATGTTTAGTCTGTGCATAAATTTTTACTCACTATTTTTTTACAAAACTGTATGCGTTTAATCTCGAGAGAGGATTAAAAAACATGTAGTAATTTTGTAAAAGGTGTACACTAAATGGTTTGAAACTTTATTTGAGACCTGAAAGTTGACTATTCCTTAGTTAGGTTAGCCCTTATAAGCGAACATGACTTACCAGAACCTACTCCTCTTTTTACTAAACTACGCTAATTAAACCAAACAGCACATTATGAATTAAATGCGATTTCCCAAAGCAGCACTAACCGGCAACTAATCCTCAGGAACATTCATGGGAAGGATCGCTGAATGTAGGAGTATTTTTCAACGGTGGTAGGGCCAATGTTATCCAACATAACATAACATAACCCTTGCCTGCAGCCTACAGATTACGGAAAAATAAATGAGCATGTGGCTTCAATTATGATATTTATTAGGCCTTAAACTCCTGTCCTCTTCAACGCCTGAAATCTCTGACCTAATTCTCATGTTTATTCGGATAAAGTTGACTGGTACCAACGTTTATGACTTTTACATGAATGCCCCCCTTTTCACTCCCACAAGGTATTACATCGCGCTTTGGTTGCGTTCTTTGATACACAAGAGAATTGCAGTCAAATTAGATTAATCAGCTTCAATCACGAGACTCTATGGTTATTGAGACATCAAAAGCCTTTAGTTGTCGCTAATTTTTATGAAGACATTGCTCACTCACTTTAATTAAATAACACAATTATTATTTATTTGTTACTTCTTTTTTGTGTGCAGCTATAAGTGGTAGAGGATTCATAGCACAAGACATCACCTTCGAGAACACTGCAGGGCCCGAGAAGCATCAAGCAGTTGCGCTAAGATCCGACTCTGACCTCTCTGTATTCTACCGATGTGGGATTTTTGGTTACCAAGACAGCCTCTATACCCATACCATGCGCCAATTCTATAGAGAATGCAAAATTAGTGGCACCGTGGATTTCATCTTTGGAGATGCCACAGCTCTTTTCCAAAACTGTCAAATACTTGCCAAGAAAGGGTTACCAAATCAAAAAAACACCATCACAGCTCACGGAAGAAAAGACCCTGATGAACCAACTGGTTTCTCAATCCAATTCTGCAATATCTCTGCGGATTCTGACCTTCTCCCCGTAGTAAACACCACCCAAACATACCTTGGAAGGCCGTGGAAGCCATATTCAAGAACGATTTTCATGCAATCTTATATAAGTGATGTGTTGAGGCCAGAAGGGTGGTTAGAGTGGAATGGGGACTTTGCTTTGGATACGTTGTACTATGCAGAGTACATGAATTATGGGCCAGGAGCTGGACTAGCTAATCGTGTTAAATGGCCAGGGTACCACATGATGAATGATTCTAGCCAAGCTAGTAACTTTACGGTGTCCCAATTTATTGAGGGGAATCTATGGTTACCCTCAACAGGTGTAACATTTACTGCTGGCCTTGGACTGGGAGTTTAAACGATTGCAAAATCATGGATGCCCTTCTTATACTTGCTTATTCAAGTGGTTCTTTAAAGAAAAGGACAGCAAAAAATGATGATGGGTTAGAGTTCAATTTCATTGATTTGTACTTGACTGTTTAAGAGTGAATGAATTCTCTACTTTTGGTCTTGGAGTTGAGGTGCTTCTCAATTTTGGATAAATTTTGATTAATGTAACATAATGCTGCAAAGTACAGCTTGAACTAAGTTTGAAGGAGTGTGTTAAATGAATTATTTTGTGTAAAGTATTTATGATTTTCTCTTTTGTTGGACTCTGAACGATGTTGGCTGTGATGGATTTTCAAATTTGACATAGTGTTTTGTTTGACAGGATTTGAACTCGACACCATGCAGCGAACAAGCATGAGTAACAACCGCCAGGCCAAGGGTCGCATTGTTTCATGTACTGAACATTAATAATATGTAAATGTTTCGATTTAACCATTGTTAAAAACTCTGGTTGAAAATAATTGATGACCATGTGATTGATGTAATAATTGAACTGATGTATGCTTCATAATAATTGGACTGGTTGAAAATCGACACTTTCTTGTCATGCAGCTAATGCCCGTGTTCATGAGTTTTTGAGACACCATACTTCAAGTCAGGGATTCACCCTATCCCAGGTGCTCAGATCGCCCTGCAGAAGTTATCAAGATATTGTAACCTATCAATTGTAATATATCCTTTTTGTACCGATTTACTTCAACCTGTAGCAGCATCTGGGCACCATCAACTAACAGCTATTGATATACATGTTTATGATTAGATCTCGGCAGAATGCGATCAAGGATCACACAATTGAGTGGATAGAGAAGAACTTTTCAGGATTGTTACATGAGATTCACTTTGGAAACCACTTTGCTCTTGATGGGGCGTCAAGTCCAAAGTCAGAGATTTGTAGGTATGCCACTTAATCGTTTTCACCTTCGTTTCTCGGTTGTTTAGCCTAAAACCTTTTGCTTTGTTATCAACTTTTTGAATTATGTAGATCCATTTTTATTATTTTCTTTTAAAGGCCTGTTTGGTTTAGAAAACGTTTTTTTGTATTCATTTTCTGATTTCAGTTTTAATTGCAAAATTGACCCTCATTTTCACTCTGTTTCCTGTTTTAAAAGATTTTGACAGGAAACACCGAAAACAACTTTCTTTTTCCTTCTCTTCTCACTATTTTTTGTTGAAATATTTGAAAACAAGAAACCGAGTGATTTAATGATTTGTTGTTGATAGATTCTTTATAAACTGTCAGGTCTTTAAATGTTAAGGTTCTTATTGATGATAACCCAAGATATGCCATTGAGTGTGCTGAAGCCGGAATTAGGGTCCTACTTTTTGATTACGAAAACTCGTATCCTTGGTGCAAGACTGAGTTTGTTGATCAGCATCCTCTGGTGAACAAAGTTAAGAACTGGGAAGAAGTTGAAAGAGAATTAATGTCATTGATAGCTTTGTAGTTAGTAAAAATCCTGCAAGCATAGATTATGTGAAAAGAAGTAAAGAACTCTTATATGTACTCCTACTAGACTAGTTATTATGTCTCAAATCTAACGCATTCATTCAAAAGTGAAATTACGTGAAGCTGCTGCAAAAGGTATTAGAGTATTGACTTAGCCAATTAGTTATATTAGAATAGTCGATCTCGACAAGTATATTAGAGTAGTCGATCTCGACAAGTATATTAGAGTAGTCGATCTTGATCTCGACGATCTCGACAAGTCGATCTCTCTCGACTCAATCTCGACTCAATCTCGAGAACTACTATTTTTGTCCAACGGCTATCTTGCACTCTTCTTGAGCTCAGCAGCCTATATAAAGGCTTGTACTGTATTTTGTATCATTCATTCAACAATAATGAAATATTATTCAGATTTTGCTATTCTCAAATATCGTAACATGGTATCAGATTTATTTTTCTGATCATCAGCTTCCGCATTCTCCTTCCTTCATTGCTTCATCAACCATGGCTGACAAAACACCACCCACATCACCCTCAACACCCTCAAGCCAAAGTGATGAAAGCCAACATAGTAAACAACAAACCGTGCATTCGATAGTTCTCGAGCAACATCAACCCGATCTCACCCAGAACATCACTATCCACAGTCCTTTTTATCTACATCCGGGTGAAAACCCAGGTTCTGTTCTCGTATCTCCAGCACTCAATGGAGATAACTATCACAATTGGAGCAAAGCCATGAAAAGGGCCCTCTCATCCAAGAACAAGATCAAATTTATCAATGGCACATTACCTCAACCACCAGACACCGATCCTCTCTTTGACCTTTGGGATCGCTGCAATAACATGGTGGTATCTTGGATCACACGTACCTTGTCCCCTCAAATTGCACAAAGCACCATTTCAATCGATAGTGCTCGACTGTTATGGCTCAACTTGCAGGAAAGATTCACAAAAGAAAACCATTTCAGAATGTCTGACATACTTCAAGAACTTCATTCCATGCGTCAAGGTGAAAGGTCTTTATC
Source organism: Calophaca sinica (assembly GCA_037113605.1). NCBI lineage: Eukaryota > Viridiplantae > Streptophyta > Magnoliopsida > Fabales > Fabaceae > Calophaca > Calophaca sinica. Next base: position 55,048,507 of record CM073732.1, on the reverse strand, counting down.
TACTTTTTTCACTGACATGTCTATTCTTTGGGATGAATTGGATTTCTTGCGACCTATTCCCATTTGCATTTGCACAATTCCCTGCAATTGTACCCTCGATGAGAGCTGCAATCCTACAAAGACAAGGAACTTACTATTTGTTTTCTTAAGGGTTTGAATGATTCGTATCAAGCAGTGAGGACTCAAATTCTTCTAATGAATCCATTGCCTCCAATTAGCCAAGTGTATTCCCTTGTTCTACAACAAGAAAGAAAACATCAAAGACCTTCCAATCTTGAATCCACTGCTTTTGCTACATCATCCTCTCAACAATCTTCTTTTGGCCGAGGTACCCCCTTTCCTAGCAGAGGCAGAGGAAGAACTAATAATCGACAACAAATGATTTGCACACATTGCAAACGCACCAACCATACAATTGATACCTGCTACTTCAAACATGGGTTCCCACCTGGATATCGATCAAGACTTCAAGGTGATTCTCAACCAAACTCTACTACCACTACTGACAGTAATGTTAAGACTGCTGCTCTTGTTAATTCTCAAGCCCAGCAGCCTCCATCTATCTCTCGAGAGGATTACCAATACCTTATTTCCCTCTTACAAGCCAACAAGAAAGATAGTAACGTTTAAAGAAACATCACAAGAAGAATTCTACTTCTGAGAACAACAATTCTTCATCCATGGTCTCTAGTGTAATCTCTAATATCCATAATTCAGGTACATTTTTGATTCCTCAATCTTTTTGGATATTGGATTCAAAGCTAGTGATCACATTTGTCCTTTTATTCAAAGTTTTTCTTCATACACTAAGATTAAACCTATAGTACATTAATTTGCCTAATGGTGCTGTTCTATATGCTTCTTATTCTGGCACAATACACTTCACACCAGACTTTTATCTTGATAATGTTTTATATATCCCTCAGTTTAAATTCAATCTTATTTCCATTACTCAACTTACTAAATCTTTGAAATGCACATTATTATTCTTGCCTAACTCTTGTGAAATACAGGCATGCAATTCGAGGAAGATGATTGGACACGCTGAAGTTTGTCATAATCTATACATTCTTCAGCTAACTCCTCAACCATCTTTATCTGTTCACGATGCCTTTGTTAGATCTCCTTCTACTGATGAACAGAAATGTATTACTGCATCTTCTTTTTCTAATGTCATCTCTCAATCGAATGCTTTTGATTTATGGCATTTCAGGCTTGGACACCCCTCTGGTGCTGTTTTACAACATCTATGTACAACTTTCCCTTATATTTCTATGAATAAAAATCAGTCTTTTGTATGTGATTGTTGTTATATTGCAAAACAGCCTAAACTGTCTTTTCCCAACAGCATCTCTAAATCTGATCATACTTTTGAACTATTGCATATGGACATTTGGGGTCCTCTTGGTATTTCTTCATTCCAGGGACATCACTATTTCTTAACCATAGTAGATGATCATAGTAGATACACTTGGGTTTTCTTAATGAAACACAAATCTGACACAAGACATTGCATCACCACATTTCTGACTTTTGTTAAAAATCAGTTTTCTGCTCATGTTAAAACTATTAGGACTGATAATGGTCTTGAATTCCATATGCCTACTTATTATGCATCTCTTGGCATTTTGCACCAAACATCATGTGTTGAAACTCCTGAACAAAATGCTATTGTTGAACGTAAACACAGACACCTATTGAATGTTACACGTGCTTTACTTTTTCAATCTAAATTACCTAAATCTTTTTGGTCTTATGCTTTATGTCATGCTACTTATATCATCAATAGACTCCCTACACCTGTTTTACAAAATAAATGCCCTTATGAACTGGTGTATGGATCTCCACCTACTTTCCTTGATCTCAAGGTCTTTGGTTGTTTATCTTATGCTACCACATTAACTCACAATAGACACAAACTTGATCCAAGGGCAAGAAAGTGCTTGTTTCTTGGCTACAAACCTGGAACAAAAGGGTACATTCTATATGACTTACATACCCGAGCCATTTTTACTTCTAGACATGCTATCTTCCATGAAGATCAATTTCCTTACACCACTACAGCTACATTAGATTCTGCAACAACTGATTCTGCCTCCCATGACCACGATTCTGCATCCTTGTTTTTATTTGACATCCCTATCATTTCTAATCCAGCTCCTACAGACACATCACAACACAATCAAAATCCTGTACCCACCACACTTCAACCCATTTCTGATTCCTCGACAGAATCCATTACACCTACTCCTCTTCCTATCGTAAAATCGATAGGATCAAAAAACCACCTACTTATCTCAAAGATTTCCATTGTAGCTACATACAATCCACTAAACCTTCTTCCAACCCACTTCTATATCCACTCTCATCTGTCCTCTCTTATTCCAGACTATCGCCATCTCATTTACATTTCACCATGTCTATCTCCTCCCAAATCGAACCTACTTCATACAAACAGGCCATACAGCATGCACATTGGCTTAAAGCCATGAATTCTGAACTTGATGCACTACATCAGAATCAGACATGGATTATCACTCCTCTACCCGAAGGTAAGCATCCAATTGGATGTAAATGGGTTTATAAAGTTAAACACAATGCTGATGGAAGCATTGAAAGGTATAAAGCCCGTCTGGTTGCTAAAGGTTTTAACCAAATCGAGGGCATTGATTTCTTTGATACTTTCTGTCCTGTTGCAAAATTAACAACTATTCGATTACTTTTAGCTATTGCTTCTACACAAAATTGGTATCTACATCAACTTGATGTCCATAATGCTTTTCTACATGGCACCTTGGAGGAAGAAGTCTACATGAAAATCCCACCTGGTCTTCATGTCCAACAGACCAATCCTCCTCAGGTCTGCAGACTTCTGAAATCGATCTATGGCTTAAAACAGTCTAGCCGCCAATGGTTTGATTGCTTGTCCACTTTTCTCCTTTCTAAAGGTTTTTCTCAATCTAATTCTGACCACTCTTTGTTTACTAAACTATACAATGGTTCATTCACTATTTTGTTGATTTATGTAGATGATTTAATCATCTCAGGCAATGATCTTAATGCCATCATTCAAATTAAAACAGATTTGAACACACGCTTTAAGATCAAAGACCTGGGAAACTTAAAATACTTTCTTGGACTTGAGATTTCCAGATCAAAAGATGGCATACATCTTTCCCAGAGAAAATATGCGTTAGATATTCTATCAGAATGTGGCTTATTGGCTTGTAAACCAGTTTCCACCCCTATGCTTAAGGGAACTCGATTGACCACCACGGGAGGCACTCCTCTTGCTGATCCTGCAGCTTATCGACGCCTCATTGGTAAGCTTCTCTACTTAACTAATTCTCGGCCTGATATTTCTTTTTGTGTTCAACAGCTTAGCCAATTTATGGCACACCCCACATCCACTCATTAAGAAGCAGCTATCCGAGTTGTGAAGTACATCAAGGCTTCTCCAGCTCAAGGATTATTCTACTCCAGTTCAAACACTCTTCAGCTCAAAGCGTTCAGCGACTCTGACTGGGCAACATGCCCTGAAACCCGAAAATCCATCACCGGATATTGTATATTCATTGGCAATTCTTTAATCTCTTGGCGTGCAAAGAAGCAACCTACTGTCTTTCGCTCTTCTTCAGAAGCGGAGTATCGTGCATTGGGTGTCACCGTTTCTGAGGTTTAGTGGATCACTTACTTGCTCAAAGATCTCAAGGTTCCATATATTTCACCAGCCTTACTTTACTGTGATTCACAATCAGCAAGGCACATTGCCATGAATTCATCCTTCCACGAACGAACTAAGCACATTGATTTGGACTGTCACATTGTTAGAGAACAACTCCAGGCTGGCCTCTTCCATCTATTGCCAATCACATCATCTAACCAATTGGCCGACGTATTCACTAAAGCCTTGGAACCTACTCCTTTCAACGACATTGTATCCAAGCTGGGAGTTATGAATATTCACTCTCCAGCTTGAGGGAGGCTATTAGAGTATTGACTTAGCCAATTAGTTATATTAGAATAGTCGATCTCGACAAGTATATTAGAGTAGTCGATCTCGACAAGTATATTAGAGTAGTCGATCTTGATCTCGACGATCTCGACAAGTCGATCTCTCTCGACTCAATCTTGACTCAATCTCGAGAACTACTATTTTTGTCCAACGGCTATCTTGCACTCTTCTTGAGCTCAGCAGCCTATATAAAGGCTTGTACTGTATTTTGTATCATTCATTCAACAATAATGAAATATTATTCAGATTTTGCTATTCTCAAATATCATAACAAAAGGAGACCCCTTAGGCCCTTATGCTCATGGGGGTTATAGACCAGGTTTAACAATTATAATTTACCAGTTTGAGCAATAACTAACAGAAGTTGTTCATTATGGTGGAAATTTGGTGCATTCCTTTGTGAATTATTAGGCAAAGCATTGTTTACAACCCTCCACGGATATAGAAGTGAAACTTGTATCTTAGGGCTCTACCATCATCTTACAAAGCAGTCTGCACCATCAAGATCTGTGATGTTGGATCATGGTGATGCCAAAATAGAAGACGGGGTTACCATTGACACCCTCATTTTTGCTAAAACACCCTTTAGAGTCTATTCATATTTTCTTTTTCAAAATGCCTTGTCCGAAATTTGGACCCAACTTGTGGGGAAATTGGTTTTCGGACGTTAACATCCAGACAATTTATACTGTTTGAATATAAATATCCGGACTTGGTTGGTTAATGGTGTCTGAATATAAATATATGGATGTGCCCTGGATGTTAATGAATGGAGATTAACTTAACGTTTGAAAGTTTGCATTCAGAGGTTTTTTTTTTTTTTTTTTTGGTTTTTTTAGAATTTTGAACTTATAGTATGAAATTTTAAATTTTGTATTCTTTTTGTTTGTTTAGAATTTTAAACTAGCGGTTTAAAATGTAAAATTTTGCATTTATGATGCCTTTTACATTTTTGTACTTATATTTATTTTTGTTTTTTTAAAATTTGTCACTTATGGTTTAAAATTTAAAGTTGATTGGGAAAAAAAATCTGAATGCATTGGGAAAATACACTAAAAAAATACAACAATCTAAAGACATTAAAATACCAAAACATAGTGTGCGTACATAATAAAAACAATTGCAAAATAAAATTCAAGATAACAAAAAAAAAAATGAGCTCACTGTGATGAATGTGCATTCTTTTTCTTCCGATAAGTGAACTGATGTTGATCAACCAGGTTGGGGTCCCCTCATGTGTATCCTGCCTGTCAACCATACCCTGAAGCATTTCCGACATCCTTGCGATCGTCGCTTGCAAAAAAAAAAAAAAAAAGGTAACATTTTAAAATCATTAAAAATATAGCATTTTATTGTGTAGGTGGATTCTAGGGCGGATAAGTGAAACGTGTGGTTCATGTGGACCAGTATATGAAAAATAACTCGAAACTCCAACGACGACCGGCGTCGCCCCTAGAAATAGAAGCTCATAATCCTCCTAGTCATCACGACAGAAACAATGACTGATTGGTGTCTGTTTGACAAAAATATGAGAAAACAAAGTTTTGAGACACTTAAATATGTTATCTCACATTTTTGTTAAACAGACGCCGATTATGTTACCATTTCAAGTGATTTTTCATGTATTGGTCAATGTGAACAACATGTTTCACTTGTCCACCATAGAATCCACCTATCGTGTAATATATTATAACTTAATATTGCAAAGTAATGGTCGCCCCATAATTGGAATGTGTCGTAATAGTCGCGCCCCACAACAGATGTAACAAGGTCGAGATAAATACTTTTAGCAACGCAATGTGTATACATTTTCAACGAAATAAATACCAACTAATTTGTTAACCAATATGATCATAATTTACATATAATTTTCGTTGTATGCACTACATTTTCAACTCAAAACTAAAAATTTTAGATATGTATATATAAGTATAAGGCATTTAAGTTATATTATTGCGGATACCTCATTACCTGCCCCCATCCTATTAATTAGTGGGTAATAAAAATACCAGTTTATTTTACCCGCAGATACCCATTAAGCTACCCGTCTCGTGGCCATTGCGGGTTTTATCCGCGCGTATCCACATGTATGAGATTTTTTGCCATTCCTATGTCAGATAATCCTAGATCGCCTAATAATAAACAAAATAAACAGTTTATAAGATGCTAGATCCATAAATCTATCACCTTAAAGTTTTGGGAATAAATGAAGTCTAAATCTATTGGTACTACCATAAAAAATACAAATATATAAATAAAAATCCCAACTTTGATTTCCCTCTTGGTATTGTAGTACATCTAGGATGCGGTGTAATTTTGTACAGAGAGAACGACTGATTGTGTTTAGTAAAAAGTTTTCTTTTTGGATACTTAGCGGACAAGTTGTAATGTAAACATTTACTATGTAAAATGTGCTATGCCCGACCAACATCCTGTCTCCTTTGATATCATGGTGTTGATCCTGCATTTATTTTCTAGACTAGACGAAATGTGTGGCCTTACACAAAATATATACTGTTGCTACGTGCTTGAACTTTAAATATTTCACATTCTAATTTTTAAAATTATAATTAAGTTCTATATCACTTGATTATAATATACTAATATACAATTTTAGGCTTGTTTCATTAGAGCAAATAGTTTTTTATTTTTATTTTTTGTTTTAAGTTTTAATTACAAAAATAGCATATATTATGTTCATTTAATTTTTTGTTCTAAAATTTTATTATTTTATGTATTTCGTATCTGTTCCGGACTGGGCTCGGGCCCAATCCACTTTAGCAAAGACCGAGTTCCAAACTAGCCCAATATCTCACAAGTAACCCAATAAATCGCAACCACAGATCATTAACCGATCTAAGCCAACCGATCTCATCAATGGTCCCTATCACGCGTAGCTCATACGCTACTGAAGTAGGCCGTCGGATCAGATCGACGATCAATGGACTCGTCATGTGGAACGAGGTATATAACCGCCCCACGAGGCACAATAGTGAAAGGAATGATATAAAAGGGGACCCACCACAGAAATCAGTATGCTTTCTTACGTCACGCTTTCTTCACTTGTTTGCCTACTGACTTGAGCATCAGAGTGACTTTGACGGTACACCCCACCATACTCCACTGTCATATTACTACTTCACAACGGATCACGGCGACTCTGACACCTTCCAAATCACAAATCAGATCGCTATCTAAGTATTTTTAAATTTAAAATAAAAAATAGTTTCTCAAATCCAATTTTCCAAAAACTTAAAGCAGTTAGCTTTGGGGTTTATTTTATATTATCACATTCGGTTTTGAATTTTTATAATAACATATTTAGTTTTATATAATTTAAGATTATACATCCATATTTCAGTTTATATTTCTTAAATTATTTAGATATAGATTTTCTCATAATGTTAGCGTATGAAACGATTGGCAACTACGTAGAGGCGAGAGCAAGCTAGTCAGAACGCTGCTTTGTTTTCGCAAAGATCGTCGCAACTAAACAAGTCTCTTTCGGATTTATTGCTTTCCCTGATAGTCAGAGACATTCATACATTCGGATACGGATATTGTTACGGACCGGTCCCGAGCCGAGTCCTAGTGTGCCCACCGACCAGGGGCAGATCAGCTCGGTTCCTGCTTATCCGAGCTTGACGAGTTGCCACCGACCTGCTACGCGCCAGACCCGACTTCCGGTACGACTCTCCCGATGATAACACCGAAGCGGGGAGGCGAGCCAACTCAGACTCGCAAACCTTCTAGAATGGGGCGTGCCTGAGACAACGCTTGGAGCCGTTGTCACCCTAAAGATTGAAGATCACGTGGCCGACGCATCGCGGGCTTGGCAGGCGCGAAATATCAGGAAGAGATCAGCTAATCCCCGAATTGTCAGGGAGGAATTACCGCGCGGAGATATCGGATCGGTGGTTGCTTTCCTTCCACGCAACTCCACTATATAAAGGGGGTTGGACCCCCCAGGTTTGCATACTCTCATCTGACTCTAAACCCTAATACATTCTGCGCCGCTTCTCCTCCAAGGCCCTATCTAACTTAGGCATCAGAGTGTTTTTGCAGGTACCACCCCCCTTCGTCGGACGCTGGAAGAGAGAGCACCCAATCCCAAGGAGGAGGAGAGCCCTACCAATCCCAGCATCAACATTGGCGCCCACCGTGGGGCCCGAACCCACGACCACAAGGTTAAGAGCCTTGTGCTCTACCAACTGAGCTAGACGGGCACCGGGCCACGACCACCGTCGGACGGTAGCCCCTGGTGGCCAGAGCCTCCGGCATACGGTGGCGTAGAAAGGTCAAAAGACGTGCTCGTCGTTTCAGACGACGAGCCACTCTCAGAACTCACAGGTATGGGAGAAGGGGGACGACGAGAAGAAGAGGAGAAAGCCATTAACGAAGAACAGTAGCGGGACTTACCAGGAAACACAAAAGAATGAGGATGATAGCCGTTCGGAATACAGACACAGGGAAGATGGCAGACGGAGCGTTCACGAAAAGCAAAACGAAGAAGAAGAGAGAAGGAAGGAGAAGGGACGGCTTTATAACCCCCGCCAGGAGGGAGATGAAGGGGCAACTTAATCCGAGCCCTCCATCTGCGAAATCACGTTATGATCTAGCGGTCCGGGTTGCATCAGATGATCTACGCTGAGAAGAGGAACAGGTGAGTGAACGTCTCATCTGAGTCCCATCGCGTGGCAGAATGCCGAGTAAAAGCGCGACACGTGGAGCGTGGCCCCCCAGGCAAACAAGCTTCTGGGACACGCCCCCGACCTCAGTGACTCGACTCGGATACCGATCCAAGGACATGGGATAGACCCTCCGCCCTTTCGTGCGAAGAGTCTAGGGGGCTTGTGTTACGGACCGGTCCCGAGCCGAGTCCTAGTGTGCCCACCGACCAGGGGTAGATCAGCTCGGTTCCTGCTTATCCGAGCTTGACGAGTTGCCACCGACCTGCTACGCACCAGACCCGACTTCTGGTACGACTCTCCCGATGATAACACCGAGCAGGGGGAGGGGCGAGCCAACTCAGGACTCGCAAACCTTCTAGAATGGGACGTGCCTGAGACAACGCTTGGAGCCGTTGTCACCCTAAAGATTGAAGATCACGTAGCCGGCACGTAACGGGCTTGGCAGGCGCGAAATATCAGGAAGAGATCAGCTAATCCCCGAATTGTCAGGGAGGAATTACCGCGCGGAGATATCGGATCGGTGGTTGCTTTCCTTCCACGCAACTCCACTATATAAAGGGGGTTGGACCCCCCAGGTTTGCATACTCTCTACTGACTCTAAACCCTAATACATTCTGCGCCGCTTCTCCTCCAAGGCCCTATCTAACTTAGGCATCGGAGTGTTTTTGCAGGTACCACCCCCCTTCGTCAGACGCTGGAAGAGAGAGCACCCAATCCCAAGGAGGAGGAAAGCCCTACCAATCCCAGCATCAACAGATACTCTCCTAAATTTTATATCTCATTTTTTCTACAAAAATATATCATAATTATTAAATTAATCGTACGGGTAAGAAATTAAAAATTAAAACTAAATTTGAATTTTAAATTAAAACTGAATTTTAAAATAAACAAAAAGTCACTCTCACTCTCAATTTATCGTGTGCGTTTTCTTCTTGAATTATGATCCGTTTGTTACAGATTAAAATAAAATGATTTTGATAGAAAATAATTTATAGATTTTTTTAAAAAAGTAAAAACTAATTTATGTTTGTTAACAATAATAAAAAAACATTTGTTAAAAAATCATTTTAAACTTGTTTGGAGACAAAATCACTATTTTTTTAAAAAAAATCTTCTTTACTATTTTAAAAGAATTTCTAAATTATTTTGTATCAAAATTACTTTTGTTATATAACAAACAGGTCTTAGAGTCGATTTGTTTCAGGTTTTTTTATGAATGAATCGTTTTATTTAAAGAAATAATTACTTTTTAGGATTTTGTATTCGTTTGTTGCAGCCTTTAGATATAATAAGAATATAAATATAATCTGAAATCTGATTATAATGAAAAACTATTTGAAATAGCTTCTCAAAAATAATCTGATTTTAATGAATGTCAAGGTTAGAGACAAGATTAAAAAAGTGATTTTTTGTGAACTTTAACAAACACAAATTAACTTCTACTTTACTTAAAAATTTCTTATAAATAATCTCTAAATTATTTTGTTTTAAAATCACTTTTTTTAATCTTAAGCAAACGATCTCTTAAATATGGGAGAAATACATACGAAAAATTGAGAGTGAGAATAGTTTTTGTTTATTTTAAAATTCGGTTTTAATTTAAATTCAAATTCAGTTTCGATTCTTAATTTCTCATCCGTACGATTAATTTAATGGTTGTGATGTATTTTTGTAGAATGATTAAAACAGAAAATTTAGGAGATGATCCGGATCCCATACATTCATCTTTTCCTTCATGCTCTTCGTTGGGACAGCTCCGACTTACAAACCTCCATATATTACTATAAATTATCTATCAACTGGTATTTCGTTCATTTTGACACAAGTAATTAGGTTGTCAGAAGTAGAAAATTAATTTAGCACTACTGGATAAACTTTATAAGATATACTTGTAGAAAAATATTAAAGAATCTCATAACAATTATGAGTTTTTAAATAAAAGTTCTTTTATAAAATAAACTAACTTCCTATTTTAATTTTTTAGTTAACATTTTTATAAACCATTCAAAAATTATTAAGGTCCTATTTTTTATAAGTAAAGAACAATAAATTTAATTTAATTGAAAAAATCTTGTAAGTGTTTTTTGGGTTCAAATATTTGGTGTAATCGAAGTCGAGCTTTGGACTAATATAAGGGTTAACATTGCCTATTTTTTTCATTCACAATACTCAAATCAGATATATTACTTAAGAAAAATCAAACTCCTTGCCACGTATACCAACAAATGTTGGTAAATTCATAAAAAACTTGTAACATCCCAAATTTCTTAAGTAGTTGGAATTACTTAATAAATAGAAGGATTTTTATTATTTAAGGGATGTGCGTATTATTAGTTGCTAGAAAGAAATATTTAGATTAAGGAATAGGATGCAGCAAGTAGCAAAAGGGGGGTGTATGAGTAAATGAAGAAATATAACATAAAAGAAAAAGAAAAGGGAAAAAGAAAGAGATAAGAGAGGAGAAGAAGGGGGTCTTGTAGGATAAGAGGGAGAAAAGAAGACAAAGGAGAGAAGAAGAGGGGGAGTGAGTGAGGGAGGATAGAGAGACGAAGATGCTGGAGTTCCAAGGAAAAAGAAGAAGACGACGAAAGAGACACTACAATATTTTAGGTTATCAACAATACCCAAAAACCGTTGCCTTTTGATACGACAATAGTTTTCAAAATGTGGTGAGTTAAGGCATTATCTATTCTTTAGACAACGGTTTTTTCAACTTAAATGCAACGCTTTCAGAAAATCGTAGTCTAAGGTGTGCTTTAGAGAACGGTTTTAAAATTTTACAACGCTAACAGTTTTGCATCGTTGCTACAAGAAAACCGTAGCTTTTGGTGTACTTTAGAAAACGGTTTTTAAGTGAGCTACGCTAACAGTTTTGCACCGTTGCTACCAAAAAACCGTAGTCATTAGTATATTTTAGAGAACAGTTTTAAAGTGAACTACGCCAACGGTTTGTCATCGTTGCTATCAGAAAATCGTAACAATTGCTATATTTATATTCGTAGAATTTATCAAAACTAAAAATATCAATTAATATAATGAATATTTTTGCTACTTTTTTTGATAAAAAATATTATTTCTTCCAGTAACAAAAGAACCATTTATTTAATATAAAAATATAATAACTAATAACGATTAAGTAAAGACAAGAAATTTCATTAATTATCTATCATTCTTTACCAAAATAACATTGCAATCATAAACTAAGTCAAGGAAATAAGGTTTGAGTAGTTAATATACTTCAAAAGACAAAGTACAATAATCATTCATCATCATGTACCAAAATACATTGTTCACAATCCAAAATAAAACTTCATAACACTATTTGTCAAAAAAAAAAAAAAACCTTCATAACACTAGTCAATCAACAAGACATGTCTTCATCATGTCTCCATCTTCTTCTACATCCAAGTCGTCAAGCAATTGACCTTCTTCATTCATACCACCATTACTTTCCTATAGAATTAAAAGAATATGATTAATAAGGGAAGTAACTTTGAAGAAGAATAATAATAATAATAATAACAATAATAATAATAATAATAATAATAAAGTTAAATAAAGAAGATATGCAAACAAATGCATAATTTTGTGGGTATGTCAATATGCATTAATTGAAAAAAGGCAATATTGACTCATGTAAAGAAAAATAACTAGGGGAAGAATAGCATCATCAAAAAGAATACAAATTGACCCTGAAATCAATTAAAGAGACTACTTATTTACAAGTTATGTCAACCAACTCTCAATTAAAGAAACTATTTTGCCTACGTCAATAACTTCAATCTGAAAAATCTGAAAGAGAGTAGAAATTGTAAGACTTATTTCCAGGCTCACAACTCCGGTATTGGAGACAATGCCTTCAGGTAGTGTACCTGACTTTCGCTAGGTTTGCACTAACTCTACTAAGAAGATAAACAATTATAAGCCCTAAAGTTGGAACATGTGAATTAGCAGAAGATGAATGACTTATCTAAATTATGGATATAATGTAGGTGCATCCAATTTGGCTTATGAAAGCATGCAGAGTAAGAGAAAGAACCTTGCAATTATCAATTCCCATATACTGGATGTTCATTCTCCATATTAATAGTTTCTGCAATATGAAACCAAAATAATTATGCCTAGTTCAGAATTTGGAAGAATAAGAATCCCTACCCAATCAAAGTTATCAAAGTCAAAATCAATATCAATACCAAGCTTGCAGCTGATAACACAACTTCCAGGAAACTTCTTCCTTTCATTATATTCTTTTTTATTTATATTTTTCTTAAGGCATCATTAGAAAGAACCACGAGAGCATACAGGGATAATGGCATACCTTCTGATTCCTTGTAATTTTCTTTTCTGATTCAGCTTCAGCACGGGACTGCCAATGCCTTAATATACCGTGATATTGTTTTGCATTGACAAACACAGGCTCCTCAACTATATCACTTGGCAAAGGAACACCTACTTTCTGAATTCCCATTAACTGAAGATTGACCTGGCGCATAATATGATTCAATAATATACCGATCATAAATTTTTTTGACAAGTTGTCACCATATTACAAAAATCAACATCAAGAAATTAGAATGAACCATTGGATGTCCACCATAGGCTTGTGAAGGATAAGGTTATGCATCAAGAGTACATATCTGGATATGGATAAGCAGGCAGTGAGTCCAAAAAAATACAAAAGCAATAGAAATCAGTAAAGTACAAACAAAGTTCACATTTAAAATACAATGGGATAGAAAAAACAGCAATGTAGCAGCAATATCAAATGTCCAGAAGGAAGGGAAGGGCACTGGAGTAATTTAATCACAGTATTTTTATTGGAAAGGTCCATGCACCAACTAAAAACCTTTAAGCAATTGCATTAGTAAAAGGTCACCTGAGCTATTAAAAGTTGCAGTATTTACCTCTTTCATGTGGTTTCTTTTTCCATGTCTCAACACCCTTCAAGGACGCCTTCACTAATGTCACTGTGGGTCTCAATATAACAAATAAATTATGTTACCAATATAACGAATCAACCATGTTACCAGTAAACTTTTAAGTGGACTTGAAGTATAAGTCTTCTATAATAGAACAAATGATCACCCAGAATAGATCATAAGGTTTCTTCCCAATAAAAAATGTCAATTCACAACACCATTTTGAAAGATTCTTTTAGAAAACAACAATAAAAGTATATCTGAATAGGTAAATGATGACAGAGAACATGTCTTCAAGGAATAGAGTGAACAGGAGAAAAAAGAGAAAGAGAGCAGGAAACAAAATTGATAGAGTGATAGGGTGAGAGAGAGGTCTACCGTGCGCTCGAGATCTTCTAAGCTGACAACATTTGTAAAGCATAAAATGACTAACTAGCAAGCATGTTAGGTGAAATGACTTTAAGATGCTAGAACTCATACCTGTATATAAAATGCTAAGTAATTTAATGTCATGTTAAATTTAATAACATTGATTTCTTTTCACAGTAAACATGAATTCTGACCTGTGTATGTCACTTTTCTTTCAAAGAAGCGTATTTTTCATGTCAAAAGATTATGTTACTTCAACTAAAACAAAATTGTGTTAATGTATGATGCTCTTCAAAAACAATTTTATTCATGTACTCAGTAACACAACTTAACAGCTCATGTGAACTACATTCAGAGAGACAAAGAACAGGGCTAGTGACATTTTCTCTGGCTTAATAGAATAGAATCTAATACGAACTGGAATTTTATTACAAAGAATTAGGGAAAAATACCCTGATTATAGAACAATAATGCAAAACTTTGAGGGTATGCAACCTCCTTGTCTTAAGGCCCTAGTTCTCTCAAATGACTAGCTACCTTCTCCTTTCCTCTCTTCTTTTATTTATATACATTGTGACCCTACCTACCCTTTCTAACTACCCAAGTCTACTAACTACATATTTGTAACTAACTAATGATGTTACGTAACAGAACCTAATCCATTCTCTAGCACCTCTTAGCTCCTAGCAGTAGAACCATCAAGATAGTATAGACCCAAGAAACACAAAGCAAAGTCAGTCCACCACCACCGAGTTCCAAGATCCAATTAGGTAGTTGGTGACTTTATTACTACTTTGGCAGCTTGCCATAAGAAAACACACCTGTGACAAAAGATTGTTTCTACATATTAGTTTCGGATGCTAGCCTCTCTGCTAAAAACCATCCATGTGAAATCCAGAAAAATGAACCCCAGAGGAAGACTCCATTAAATCAACACCTGACTTAGCATCCATTGGCATATATCTGGAAGAAAAATAATGGTTAACAATAATAGATAGAATGCCGAAAGGGATGGATACTTCCAAGTGTAAAAGAGAGACCCATAATTGGATGCCTTCAAGTGAATTCTTCTCATTGAATCAACAACTCTCATTTGATTACAGGGGATATCTGACAAAGCGTATATTCTGATTCTAATGTTTCAGCCCCATTTACCACTTTACAAGTTATTCTTAGGCCTAGAGTTACCTATTAAGATTGCTGAACAAAGACACTATTTAACTAAATTTTAATAGCCAATTCCTAAACAAATAAACCTTTCCATTTTGTTCAATAAATACGGTTACTAATATGTCTTAAAAGATGGTTATCCAGTCAAAATAAATTTCCCATTATATTATACAATTAAATATAACAAGTAACCAAAACAGGAGATGGTTAACCCAAGGAAGAGCACCATAAATATTTGGAAGGGAAAGAGATCCAAAGAGAAGGCAAAAAACAGTAAGCTGGTATTTAGAGATCTCACTTGGGCTAAATATAGCTACATGATTAACGAAGTCACCACCTTTCAAGAAGTACTGTTTCCTTATCCCATTTTCTACATATCTCTGTGTGATTTAGTAGCTTTACATAGTTCAAAAGTAGAGTGGTCAGAGACTAATCTGCAAACAACATTTAAACGCACAGAAGAATTAAAAATGAACGACAATCAAAGTAATAGTGCATCTACGCTACATGGGTGAGTAGTTGAAACTTTTAAATGAGGAAGAAGAGGGACACCCAACAAAAACAAAATAAAAGAAAAATACTATACTTGCAGAAATGTCACAACAGGATAAGACTATAAATAAGTAATGGCCTTAATTCACTTCCAATGATATTATAAAGTACTTGGTACTAAGATACAAAAGCCTATTGAATATAACTTAGTCTCCTGTGGTTGAAGCTAATATATGAATAATGATTTATAAACTTTGGTGTAATAACAATATGTCATAAATATCTAAAAGAAATAGAAGGTGTATGATGACAAGCAATGGCTGGCATGGTGGTTAATGACATGAAGATAAAAACAACTTTCTTTTGTAATTGTAATTATTATACTTAGAAGCCACCGAAATATTAATAATAATATTTTCCTTTAATTCCAAGCATTATGATTATGGTCATAGATAGGTTAACTTTTTTGGTAGTAGCCAGTGTTTTACAACAAAAGACAAAGAAGCAAAACCATACAGGTAAATACAAATAGGAGTATAGAGCACAATTTCCATGAAAAGAGAAAAAGAAAGAGCATAGCCTAGACCCTTTTGGTTTGTGTGACAACAAGGTAGGCTTCACTAACTGGGCACCCCTTGACCCTTTCCCCTGTTTCCTCCCTTCTAAATTTAGCTGCACTTTTCCTCCTTCAATTCATTTTTACAGAAGCTAATTTTAATTTCCATTTTATTTCCTCCTTAAATTTTTTCAATGATCATTAATATTTGTACCAATCATCAGTTTCGTTTATGCTAATATCTGTTTCATTTTATTTCCTCTCTCTGCCTCCTTTTGTTCTTTGTACTATTTTTTTTTTCCTGTTTGCTTTGTGCTTCTTCGTTTTTCAACGTACCAAGTTTTTGCTAAATCTGTTTTATTCCTTGTCTTTCAATGGTTATCAAATCGATACATATCGTGAATCGTTGACCCTTATTTTCAATCGTGTATCGTATCGTTTTATGAATCGTAAGATACATGAATATTAAAAATATATCATTTTAAAGTAAACATAAATATAAAGTATATATATATAAAGAAATTAAAATATTATATGGTTAAATTGTATTTTTTATATATAAATAAATTATATTTTCTATTATACGTCTGTTTTTTCCCACAAAATCATACTAATTATTAGTATTATTATTATTAGTATTATTATTATTAAAGACTTGTAACTGAAAAAAGATTAATTAATAATAAAAGACTAAAAGAAAGCAAAAAGTCGACATAACGTGTTGCAAGTTGCAAACAGCTACAATAATTAAGACTTGGAACCAAAAAAAAAAGATTAATTAATATTAATAATAAAGACTAAAAGAAAGCAAAAAAGCTAGCATCACGTGCTGCAAGTTGCAAACAGCTAAAATAATGAAGACTTGGAACTCAAAAAAAAAAAAGATTAATTAATAATAAAGACTACAAGAAAGCAAAAAAGCTGGCATCACGTGTTGCAACAAAACAATATCTTCTCTTCTCTTCCATCGCTCTTTCTCTTTTCCACCAGCAGAACAAAGGTTTTTTTTTTCCTGGTCACTCTGAGATGCGCGAAGCACACCTCCGTTCCTCACCAAGCCTCCGTTCCTCACCAGATAGCGTAAAATCGGCGCGCTTGTCGCGCTTTCAGGCGTGTTCGCCGCGTTTCAACAAGCAGGTAATCGAATCTGACGATTCTACTGCTTCGCGATTCATGCGATTCGCGACCGATACGATCGATTCACCACCGATTCATGCCCAAAACGATTGTTGCAACGATTTGCATCGCTGGCTCTGCTTCCGTCTCAGATCGCGATTCAAATCGCGCGATACATGCGATTCTAACTACACTTACTTAGAAGCCAATCGAAATATTAATAATAATATTTTCCTTTAATTCCAAGCATTATGATTATGGTCATAGATAGGTTAACTTTTTGGTAGTAGCTGTGTTTTACAACAAAAGACAAAGAAGCAAAACCATACAGGTAAATACAAATAGGAGTATAGAGCACAATTTCCATGAAAAGAGAAAAAGAAAGAGCATAGCCTAGACCCTTTTGGTTTGTGTGACAACAAGGTAGGCTTCACTAACTGGGCACCCCTTGACCCTTTACCCTGTTTCCTCCCTTCTAAATTTAGCTGCACTTTTCCTCCTTCAATTCATTTTTACGTAGCTAATTTTAATTTCCATTTTATTTCCTCCTTAAAATTTTTCAATGATCATTAATATTTGTACCAATCATCGCTTTCGTTTATGCTAATATCTGTTTCATTTTATTTCCTCTCTCTGCCTCCTTTTGTTCTTTGTACTATTTTTTTTTCCTGTTTGCTTTGTGCTTCTTCGTTTTTCAACGTACCAAGTTTTTGCTAAATCTGTTTTATTCCTTGTCTTTCAATGGTTATCAAATCGGGATACATATCGTGAATCGTTGACCCTATTTTCTGAATCGTATCGTATCGTTTTATGAATCGTAAGATACATGAATATTAAAAATATATCATTTTAAAGTAAACATAAATATAAAATATATATATATAAAGAAATTAAAAAATTATATGATTAAATTGTAAATTTTATAAAAAAAGAAAATATATTTTATATTATACGTCTGTTTTTTCCCACAAAATCATACTAATTATTAGTATTATTATTATTAGTATTATTATTATTAAAGACTTGTAACTGAAAAAAAAGATTAATTAATAATAAAAGACTAAAAGAAAGCAAAAAGTCGACATAACGTGTTGCAAGTTGCAAACAGCTACAATAATTAAGACTTGGAACCAAAAAAGATTAATTAATATTAATAATAAAGACTAAAAGAAAGCAAAAGCTAGCATCACGTCTTTGCAAGTTGCAAACAGCTAAAATAATGAAGACTTGGAACTGAAAAAAAAAAAGATTAATTAATAATAAAGGCTACAAGAAAGCAAAAAAGCTGGCATGACATGTTGTTAGAAAACAATATCTTCTCTTCTCTTCCATCTCTCTTTGTCTTTTCCACCAAGAACAAAGGTTTTTTCTGGTCACTCGAGATGCGCCAAGCACACCTCCGTTCCTCACCAAGCCTCCGTTCCTCACCGGATAGCGAGAAAATCGGGCGGCGCGTTTGCTGCGTTTCAGCGTGTTCGCCCGGCGTTTCAGCAGCATGTCTCAATCGGACGATTCTACTGCTTCGCGATTCATGCGATTCGCGACCGATACGATCGATTCAGTCACCGATTCATGCCCAAAACGATTGTTGCAACGATTTGCATCGCTGGCTCTGTTTTCCGTCTCAGATCGCGATTCAAATCGCGCGATACATGCGATTCTAACTACACTTACTTAGAAGCCACCTAAATATTAATAATAATATTTTCCTTTAATCCCAAGCTTTATGATTATGGTCATAGATAGGTTAACTTTTTTGGTAGAAGCCAGTGTTTTACAACAAAAGACAAAGAAGCAAAACCATACAGGTAAATACAAATAGGAGTATAGAGCACAATTTCCATGAAAAGAGAAAAGAAAGAGCATAGCCTAGACCCTTTTGGTTTGTGTGACAACAAGGTAGGCTTCACTAACTCGGGCACCCCTTGACCCTTTCCCTGCTTTCCTCCCTTCCAAATTTAGCTGCACTTTTCCTCCTTCAATTCATTTTTACGTAAGCTAATTTTAATTTCCATTTTATTTCCTCCTTAAATTTTTTCAATGATCATTAATATTTGTACCAATCATCAGTTTCGTTTATGCTAATATCTGTTTCATTTTATTTCCTCTCTCTGCCTCCTTTTGTTCTTTGTACTATTTTTTTTTTCCTGTTTGCTTTGTGCTTCTTCGTTTTTCAACGTACCAAGTTTTTGCTAAATCTGTTTTATTCCTTGTCTTTCAATGGTTATCAAATCGGGATACATATCGTGAATCGCTGACCCTATTTTCAATCGTGTATCGTATCGCTTTATGAATCGTAAGATACATGAATATTAAAAATATATCATTTTAAAGTAAACATAAATATAAAGTATATATATATAAAGAAATTAAAATATTATATGGTTAAATTGTATTTTTTATATATAAATAAATTATATTTTCTATTATACGTCTGTTTTTTCCCACAAAATCATACTAATTATTAGTATTATTATTATTAGTATTATTATTATTAAAGACTTGTAACTGAAAAAAAAGATTAATTAATAATAAAAGACTAAAAGAAAGCAAAAAAGTCGACATAACGTGTTGCAAGTTGCAAACAGCTACAATAATTAAGACTTGGAACCAAAAAAGATTAATTAATATTAATAATAAAGACTAAAAGAAAGCAAAAAGCTAGCATCACGTCTTGCAAGTTGCAAACAGCTAAAATAATGAAGACTTGGAACTCAAAAAAAAAAAGATTAATTAATAATAAAGACTACAAGAAAGCAAAAAAGCTGGCATCACGTGTTGCAACAAAACAATATCTTCTCTTCTCTTCCATCGCCCTTTCTCTTTTCCACCAGCAGAACAAAGGTTTTTTTTTCCTGGTCACTCGAGATCTTGTGGGCACACCTCCGTTCCTCACCAAGCCTCCGTTCCTCACCAGATAGCAGAAAATCGGCGCGCGTTTGCTGCGTTTCAGGCGTGTTCCGCCGCGTTTCAACAGTGTACCAAATCGGACGATTCTACTCTGTTTCGCGATTCATGCGATTCGCGACCGATACGATCGATTCAGTCACCGATTCATGCCCAAAACGATTGTTGCAACGATTTGCATCGCTGGCTCTGTTTTCCGTCTCGTATCGCGATTCAAATCGCGCGATACATGCGATTCTAACTACACTTACTTAGAAGCCACCGAAATATTAATAATAATATTTTCCTTTAATTCCAAGCATTATGATTATGGTCATAGATAGGTTAACTTTTTTGGTAGTAGCCAGTGTTTTACAACAAAAGACAAAGAAGCAAAACCATACAGGTAAATACAAATAGGAGTATAGAGCACAATTTCCATGAAAAGAGAAAAAGAAAGAGCATAGCCTAGACCCTTTTGGTTTGTGTGACAACAAGGTAGGCTTCACTAACTGGGCACCCCTTGACCCTTTCCCCTGTTTCCTCCCTTCTAAATTTAGCTGCACTTTTCCTCCTTCAATTCATTTTTACAGAAGCTAATTTTAATTTCCATTTTATTTCCTCCTTAAATTTTTTCAATGATCATTAATATTTGTACCAATCATCAGTTTCGTTTATGCTAATATCTGTTTCATTTTATTTCCTCTCTCTGCCTCCTTTTGTTCTTTGTACTATTTTTTTTTTCCTGTTTGCTTTGTGCTTCTTCGTTTTTCAACGTACCAAGTTTTTGCTAAATCTGTTTTATTCCTTGTCTTTCAATGGTTATCAAATCGGGATACATATCGTGAATCGTTGACCCTATTTTCAATCGTGTATCGTATCGTTTTATGAATCGTAAGATACATGAATATTAAAAATATATCATTTTAAAGTAAACATAAATATAAAGTATATATATATAAAGAAATTAAAATATTATATGGTTAAATTGTATTTTTTATATATAAATAAATTATATTTTCTATTATACGTCTGTTTTTTCCCACAAAATCATACTAATTATTAGTATTATTATTATTAGTATTATTATTATTAAAGACTTGTAACTGAAAAAAAAGATTAATTAATAATAAAAGACTAAAAGAAAGCAAAAAAAGCTGACATAACGTGTTGCAAGTTGCAAACAGCTACAATAATTAAGACTTGGAACCAAAAAAAAAAGATTAATTAATATTAATAATAAAGACTAAAAGAAAGCAAAAAAGCTAGCATCACGTGCTGCAAGCTGCAAACAGCTAAAATAATGAAGACTTGGAACTCAAAAAAAAAGATTAATTAATAATAAAGACTACAAGAAAGCAAAAGTCGCATCACGTGTTGCAACAAAACAATCTCTTCTCTTCTCTCCCCTCGCTCTTTCTCTTTTCCACCAGCAGAACAAAGGTTTTTTTTTTCCTGGTCACTCTGAGATGCGCGAAGCACACCTCCGTTCCTCACCAAGCCTCCGTTCCTCACCAGATAGCAGAAAATCGGTAGCGTTTGCTGCGTTTCAGCGTGTTCGCCCGGCGTTTCAACAGTTGTACCAAATCGGACGATTCTACTGCATTCAGCGATTCATGCGATTCGCGACCGATACGATCGATTCAGTCACCGATTCATGCCCAAAACGATTGTTGCAGCGATTTGCATCGCTGGCTCTGCTTTTCCGTCTCAGATCGCGATTCAAATCGCGCGCGATACATGCGATTCTAACTACACTTACTTAGAAGCCACCGAAATATTAATAATAATATTTTCCTTTAATTCCAAGCATTATGATTATGGTCATAGATAGGTTAACTTTTTGGTAGTAGCGGTGTTTTACAACAAAAGACAAAGAAGCAAAACCATACAGGTAAATACAAATAGGAGTATAGAGCACAATTTCCATGAAAAGAGAAAAGAAAGAGCATAGCCTAGACCCTTTTGGTTTGTGTGACAACAAGGTAGGCTTCACTAACTGGCACCCCTTGACCCTTTCCCTGTTTCCTCCCTTCTAAATTTAGCTGCACTTTTCCTCCTTCAATTCATTTTTACAGAAGCTAATTTTAATTTCCATTTTATTTCCTCCTTAAATTTTTTCAATGATCATTAATATTTGTACCAATCATCAGTTTCGTTTATGCTAATATCTGTTTCATTTTATTTCCTCTCTCTGCCTCCTTTTGTTCTTTGTACTATTTTTTTTTCCTGTTTGCTTTGTGCTTCTTCGTTTTTCAACGTACCAAGTTTTTGCTAAATCTGTTTTATTCCTTGTCTTTCAATGGTTATCAAATCGGGATACATATCGTGAATCGTTGACCCTATTTTCTGAATCGTGTATCGTATCGTTTTATGAATCGTAAGATACATGAATATTAAAAATATATCATTTTAAAGTAAACATAAATATAAAGTATATATATATAAAGAAAATAAATATTATATGGTTAAATTGTATTTTTTATATATAAATAAATTATATTTTCTATTATACGTCTGTTTTTTCCCACAAAATCATACTAATTATTAGTATTATTATTATTAGTATTATTATTATTAAAGACTTGTAACTGAAAAAAAAGATTAATTAATAATAAAAGACTAAAAGAAAGCAAAAAAAGCTGACATAACGTGTTGCAAGTTGCAAACAGCTACAATAATTAAGACTTGGAACCAAAAAAGATTAATTAATATTAATAATAAAGACTAAAAGAAAGCAAAAAGCTAGCATCACGTCTTTGCAAGTTGCAAACAGCTAAAATAATGAAAACTTGGAACTCAAAAAAAAAAGATTAATTAATAATAAAGACTACAAGAAAGCAAAAAGCCGCATCACGTGTTGCAACAAAACAATATCTTCTCTTCTCTTCCATCGCTCTTTCTCTTTCCACCAGCGAGAACAAAGGTTTTTTTTTTCCTGGTCACTCTGAGATGCGCGAAGCACACCTCCGTTCCTCACCAAGCCTCCGTTCCTCACCAGATAGCAGAAAATCGGCGCGTTTGTCGCGTTCAGCGTGTTCCGCCGCGTTTCAACAGTGTACCGAATCGGACGATTCTACTCTGTTTCGCGATTCATGCGATTCGCGACCGATACGATCGATTTAGTCACCGATTCATGCCCAAAACGATTGTTGCAACGATTTGCATCGCTGGCTCTGTTTTCCGTCTCGTATCGCGATTCAAATCGCGCGATACATGCGATTCTAACTACACTTACTTAGAAGCCACCGAAATATTAATAATAATATTTTCCTTTAATTCCAAGCATTATGATTATGGTCATAGATAGGTTAACTTTTTGGTAGTAGCCGGTGTTTTACAACAAAAGACAAAGAAGCAAAACCATACAGGTAAATACAAATAGGAGTATAGAGCACAATTTCCATGAAAAGAGAAAAAGAAAGAGCATAGCCTAGACCCTTTTGGTTTGTGTGACAACAAGGTAGGCTTCACTAACTGGGCACCCTTGACCCTTTCCCTGTTTCCTCCCTTCTAAATTTAGCTGCACTTTTCCTCCTTCAATTCATTTTTACGAAGCTAATTTTAATTTCCATTTTATTTCCTCCTTAAATTTTTTCAATGATCATTAATATTTGTACCAATCATCAGTTTCGTTTATGCTAATATCTGTTTCATTTTATTTCCTCTCTCTGCCTCCTTTTGTTCTTTGTACTATTTTTTCTGTTTGCTTTGTGCTTCTTCGCTTTTCAACGTACCAAGTTTTTGCTAAATCTGTTTTATTCCTTGTCTTTCAATGGTTATCAAATCGGGATACATATCGTGAATCGTTGACCCTATTTTCTGATATCTTATCGTATCGTTTTATGAATCGTAAGATACATGAATATTAAAAATATATCATTTTAAAGTAAACATAAATATAAAGTATATATATATAAAGAAATTAAAATATTATATGGTTAAATTGTATTTTTATATATAAATAAATTATATTTTCTATTATACGTCTGTTTTCCCACAAAATCATACTAATTATTAGTATTATTATTATTAGTATTATTATTATTAAAGACTTGTAACTGAAAAAAGATTAATTAATAATAAAAGACTAAAAGAAAGCAAAAAAAGCTGACATAACGTGTTGCAAGTTGCAAACAGCTACAATAATTAAGACTTGGAACCAAAAAAAAAAGATTAATTAATATTAATAATAAAGACTAAAAGAAAGCAAAAAAGCTAGCATCACGTGCTGCAAGTTGCAAACAGCTAAAATAATGAAGACTTGGAACTCAAAAAAAAAAAAGATTAATTAATAATAAAGACTACAAGAAAGCAAAAAAGCTGGCATCACGTGTTGCAACAAAACAATATCTTCTCTTCTCTTCCATCGCTCTTTCTCTTTTCCACCAGCAGAACAAAGGTTTTTTTTTCCTGGTCACTCTGAGATGCGCGAAGCACACCTCCGTTCCTCACCAAGCCTCCGTTCCTCACCAGATAGCAGAAAATCGGCGCGTTCACTGCGTTTCAGGCGTGTTCCGCCGCGTTTCAACAGTGTACCGAATCGGACGATTCTACTCTGTTTCGCGATTCATGCGATTCGCGACCGATACGATCGATTCAGTCACCGATTCATGCCCAAAACGATTGTTGCAACGATTTGCATCGCTGGCTCTGTTTTCCGTCTCGTATCGCGATTCAAATCGCGCGATACATGCGATTCTAACTACACTTACTTAGAAGCCACCGAAATATTAATAATAATATTTTCCTTTAATTCCAAGCATTATGATTATGGTCATAGATAGGTTAACTTTTTTGGTAGTAGCCAGTGTTTTACAACAAAAGACAAAGAAGCAAAACCATACAGGTAAATACAAATAGGAGTATAGAGCACAATTTCCATGAAAAGAGAAAAGAAAGAGCATAGCCTAGACCCTTTTGGTTTGTGTGACAACAAGGTAGGCTTCACTAATCGGGCACCCTTGACCCTTTCCCTGTTTCCTCCCTTCTAAATTTAGTTGCACTTTTCCTCCTTCAATTCATTTTTACAGGCTAATTTTAATTTCCATTTTATTTCCTCCTTAAATTTTTTCAATGATCATTAATATTTGTACCAATCATCAGTTTCGTTTATGCTAATATCTGTTTCATTTTATTTCCTCTCTCTGCCTCCTTTTGTTCTTTGTACTATTTTTTTTTTCCTGTTTGCTTTGTGCTTCTTCGTTTTTCAACGTACCAAGTTTTTGCTAAATCTGTTTTATTCCTTGTCTTTCAATGGTTATCAAATCGGGATACATATCGTGAATCGTTGACCCTATTTTCTGAATCGTGTATCGTATCGTTTTATGAATCGTAAGATACATGAATATTAAAAATATATCATTTTAAAGTAAACATAAATATAAAGTATATATATATAAAGAAATTAAAATATTATATGGTTAAATTGTATTTTTTATATATAAATAAATTATATTTTCTATTATACGTCTGTTTTTTCCCACAAAATCATACTAATTATTAGTATTATTATTATTAGTATTATTATTATTAAAGACTTGTAACTGAAAAAAAAGATTAATTAATAATAAAAGACTAAAAAAAAGCAAAAAGTCGACATAACGTGTTGCAAGTTGCAAACAACTACAATAATTAAGACTTGGAACCAAAAAAGATTAATTAATATTAATAATAAAGACTAAAAGAAAGCAAAAAAGCTAGCATCACGTGCTGCAAGTTGCAAACAGCTAAAATAATGAAGACTTGGAACTCAAAAAAAAAAAAGATTAATTAATAATAAAGACTACAAGAAAGCAAAAAGTCGCATCACGTGTTGCAACAAAACAATATCTTCTCTTCTCTTCCATCGCTCTTTCTCTTTTCCACCAGTGGAACAAAGGTTTTTTTTTTTCTTGGTCACTCTGGGATGCGCGAAGCACACCTCCGTTCCTCACCAAGCCTCCGTTCCTCACCAGATAGCGAGAAAATCGGTAGCGCGTTTGCTGCGTTTGAGCGTGTTCGCGGCGTTTCAACAGATGTGCGAATCGGACGATTCTACTCTGTTTCGCGATTCATGCGATTCGCGACCGATACGATCGATTCTGTCACCGATTCATGCCCAAAACGATTGTTGCAACGATTTGCATCGCTGGCTCTGTTTTCCGTCTCGTATCGCGATTCAAATCGCGCGATACATGCGATTCTAACTACACTTACTTAGAAGCCACCGAAATATTAATAATAATATTTTCCTTTAATTCCAAGCATTATGATTATGGTCATAGATAGGTTAACTTTTTGGTAGTAGCGGTGTTTTACAACAAAAGACAAAGAAGCAAAACCATACAGGTAAATACAAATAGGAGTATAGAGCACAATTTCCATGAAAAGAGAAAAAGAAAGAGCATAGCCTAGACCCTTTTGGTTTGTGTGACAACAAGGTAGGCTTCACTAACTGGGCACCCCTTGACCCTTTACCCTGTTTCCTCCCTTCTAAATTTAGCTGCAACTTTTCCTCCTTCAATTCATTTTTACAGAAGCTAATTTTAATTTCCATTTTATTTCCTCCTTAAATTTTTTCAATGATCATTAATATTTGTACCAATCATCAGTTTCGTTTATGCTAATATCTGTTTCATTTTATTTCCTCTCTCTGCCTCCTTTTGTTCTTTGTACTATTTTTTTTTTCCTGTTTGCTTTGTGCTTCTTCGTTTTTCAACGTACCAAGTTTTTGCTAAATCTGTTTTATTCCTTGTCTTTCAATTCCTCCCTTGTCCTCTCTTTGTATGTCCATGAAGAGCCTTTAACAAAAAATTAATTATTACTTAGTCCTATAGTCTTCATAAAAAAAGGTAAAAATTATACTTCTAATAAACTTTTTTTTTTTTTACTCTTTTGCTAAAGGCTTAAAGAATAGGCAACCTAACTGAAAAGGCTATGCAGCAAAAAGAACTATCATGATCATATATAAATGATCGAATTTTCAAATGTAAGTCCTATAAAGCAAAAGAAATGAAGTGTTAACTAATTCATACTTGCCTTGGTTCAAGTAATTTCTAGTGTTTAGCATTATTCATGAGATTAATGTAGGGGATTCAAATGTCTACTCCTAAAGTGCCCATTGAAATTGGGTTGGTTTGATGCCACCAGAATCTCAAATGCTTGAAAACGTGGTTCAACAATATTTTATGAATCAAAATCATAGTTTGCTATCTTTACAATGTCGTCCAGTCAACTAATAAGTCATTCAACAACATAACATGATTTGAAACAAGGAAAATATATATACGTATCTATTTTTTGGATGTTCCCTAATTCTTTATCCAGAATTTCCTTGCATAACAACCATGTGGCATGCTTTTCTCTCAATCTCAAACAAATTACCTTTTTTTTATCTCAAGGCAGTATCTAAATGGATACAAGCAAATAGTCTTACTGGACACGAGAACATTGTAAGCAATTCAAGCACATAAAAACAAATCAATACAAATAAAATACCTCTCCAACTGCAGTAGAGGTGTAGAATCAAAATGATCCTTCAACTTCTGAAACCAACTGGGACTCCTCTCTGCAACAAACCTGCAATTCCACGAGATATAAGGTTCAAAAGCTTTAAGTGGAAGGCTAATTCAGCAAACCCAAAAATAAATAAATAAAAACAACCGAGGAACGAGGCCAGAGCAAAGAATGAGGTTAAGTCTTAGCCAAATGTTTCCCCAAGTTCCAATCTAGTTCGCAAAATCTGTCAACGACGAAGCGCATAAGTGCCTTGCTTAAGATTCTTGGGGTACTGTAGAAGAAAGCGTGAGTAGATTAGGGCATATTTAATTACAAATCGCAAATTCATAATGTTCTGAACAGAAC
Source organism: Calophaca sinica (assembly GCA_037113605.1). NCBI lineage: Eukaryota > Viridiplantae > Streptophyta > Magnoliopsida > Fabales > Fabaceae > Calophaca > Calophaca sinica. Next base: position 55,020,448 of record CM073732.1, on the reverse strand, counting down.
TTCAGAGGATGACCGGAGGGAAGCAGTGCGGTTGTGCTCGCGACGGATGACGACGGCGCGTCGGGTGGTGTACCTGCAAACACTCCGACGCTCAAGTCAGTGTGTGTCGAGGTGAGTAAAGAGGCGGTAGAAAAATCATTACCCCGACCGTTCGACGCGGTCTTCTTTTAATATGAGTTGAGGACGGTTACTGTCGATGTGTAACCGTCCCGTGAAACCCGGAAGTCGGCATTAAATTCCTTTAATGCACAAAGCCGTTGTGTCGGCCACGTTGAGGGAAGGCGGAGAGACATGCGGACGACGTGGCATCGAGGGAAGGTGGGTCGACCAGTTGGGCCTCGGCCCGGTCGAACGATTGCCCCAGTCGCTAGCTCGAATGTCGAGGTGGTGACTTGTTGTCGGTTCGTTGATGTCGACGTCCGACGTCCTTGTTAAATGAGGCTGCAAGTGTCGTCACGTCGTGCTTGTTCATTAGTTCGTTCGGGACCTTCGTGTTCCACGCCTGAGGCGATTCGACCGACACGAGGCTTAATGTGCTTGTGCAAGGCACAAGGCTTTGTCACGAAGCTCGTGCACGCGCGGTCTCGACGAGGTCGATCTCTTCATTCATCGTGTGCTTGTGCCAGCGCGCAAGGCTTTATCACGAGCTCGTGCACGCGGTCTCGTGACGCGAGGTCGATCACAGTGCTTGTGCCAACGCGCAAGGCTTTATCACGAGCTCGTGCACGCGGTCTCGACGCAGGTCGATCTCTTCATCAGGTGCTTGTGCCAGCGCACAAGGCTTTATCATGAGCTCGTGCACCCGGTCTCGGCGAGGTCGATCCACAGTGCTTGTGCAAGGCACAAGGCTTTGTCGAGCTCGTGCACGCGGTCTCGACGCAGGTCGATCTCTTCATTCATCGGTGCTTGTGCCCAGCGCACAAGGCTTTATCACGAGCTCGTGCGCGGTCTCGACACGAGGTCGATTCATCAGTGCTTGTGCCCAGCGCCGCAGGCTTTGTCACGCGAGCTGCGTGCACGCGGTCTCGACGAGGTCGATTCATCAGTGCTTGTGCCCAGCGCGACAAGGGTTTGTCACGAGCTCGTGCACGCGGTCTCGGCACGAGGTCGATCTCTTCATTCATCAGGTGCTTGTGCCAACGCACAAGGCTTTATCACGAGCTCGTGCACGCGGTCTCGGCACGAGGTCGATCAGGAGCTCGTGCACGCGGTCTCGGCACGAGGTCGATCTCTTCATTCATCAGGTGCTTGTGCCAACGCACAAGGCTTTATCACGAGCTCATGCACGCGGTCTCGGCACGAGGTCGATCTCTTCATTCATCAGGTGCTGGTGCCAACGCACAAGGCTTTATCACGCTGTTCCTGTCAAAGTATAGACAATTTGCAGCAACTTGATGTAATTAAGTTAGCGTTAATTTTATGCTGAGTAAAGTGCTCGTAGTCGAGTTTTATACTTCCCTGTGGAGTAATTGATCTGGCTGTCCAAGCGGCAAGGTCGGGGTCATCAAATAATCAAGGTCCATGACGTAGCCGAGTTTAAGGTCGTCTGAATTTTGCAATTGCAGAGGTGGGCCTGGTAAGTCGCTCGAATACTGGACTGTGTATCCATCTGTTGCAGAGGTGCTTGTGCAAGCGCACAAGGCTTTATCACGACCTCGTGCACGCGGTCTCGGCACGAGGCTCGATCTCTTCATCAGGGATCTCGTGCACGCGGTCTCGGCACGAGGTTCCATCAGAGGTGCAAGGTTTTGATAGTAAATAAATGCTGATTGTGTATTTCTTCAATCATACTTCACTGCTTCACACTTATGTGTTTAGGATACATTTGTTTCAACTTAATTATATTTCTTCATCTTTGCTTGTCGCTGTTACTGCAGGATTTGTCTTTGGCTTTTGAGGCTATCAACTTCTCTTCGTAATTCATAAATTTACGAGCTCGCCAGGAACTCGGTCGAGGACCTCGGTTTGTCGACACCAATGTCGACCTTGAATAAACTTCCTTCGACCAGGCCTTGCTCTAGCAAATGCCTTCATCTCGTCGAGCATTTCTTCACCAAATGGCTTCTTTGTTGAAGCGCCGACGTAGTCTCCGATAGACTCATCTTTCTTCTGCTGGATGCGGCCGGTCTGCTGTCGACTGGTTGGACTTTAGACGCGATGAAATGCGCGGAGAACCGGTCGACGAGCTCGATCCACGAACCAATGGAATTTTTCTTAAGAGTCCGGAACCAAGACAACGCCGCCTTCTTGAGTGAGGGAAAGATTACGCGACTTCACCGCCCTTGGGCGCCTCGATAGCCCATGACAAAGATCAAAGCAACCAACATGCTCGTCGAGGTCGGTGGTGCCGTCGTATGAGTCCAAAGCGGGTGGTTTCGAAGATGCTTGAATCGGGAATTTCATGATCTCGGATGTAAAGGACCAAAGGTCCGCTCGAATCACTCGTGTCATCGCTCAGGAGTTGATGAAACGAGAATGAGCACGCGGAGTGCTCTATGCACGAGCGGCGTGGAGTCGTGCCCGCGGTGGTGGCGATGAGCAGTCTGAGATTTTCGGACTCCTTGATCTCGAGGAGAATGAGAGGCTCGATCTTTCTGTTTCCGATTTGGGTGGCAACGCCGGAGAGTTCCTTCTGGCGATTCTCCATTCAATCGAGGCGTTGATTACGAGCATGCATCGCCGGCGTAGCCGGATGAATTCGCGGAACTTCGCGAATGAGGATGGCGGTGGTTTCCGTTCCGGCATCGGTTTGAGCAGCAACGATCGGAACGGCGTCATGCTGGAGAGGTGGTTCTGTCGGAGCTATCGGCTGGTTTGGTTGTTCAAGATCTGCGTTCGCATGAGTGGAACTGCTAGTCGCGACCTGACGCTTCGATCCAGTCATCGTCGAGTGAAGAAGGGATACTTCGACAAAGAAGATGGAATCAGAAACGATTCCCACACACGGCGCCAATGTTACGAGCGAACTTGAGAGGATGGCCGGAGGAAGCGATGCGGTTGTGCTCGGGACGGATGCCGACGGCGCGTCGGGTGGTGTCCCTGCAAACACTCCGACGCTCAAGTCAGTGTGTGTCGAGGTGAGTAAAGAGGCGGTAGAAAAATCATTACCCCGACCGTTCGACGCGGTCTTCTTTTAATATGAGTTGAGGGCAGATTCTGTCGATGTGTAACCGTCCGTGAAACCTGATCGGCATTAAATTCCTTTAATGCACAAAGCCGTTGTGTCGGCCACGTTGAGGGCAGGCGGAGAGACATGCGGACGACGTGGCATCGAGGGAAGGTGGGTCGACGGATTGGGCCTCGGCCCAGTCCGGAACACATAACAAGAAAATAAGCAAATAGATGCGGTGGAGAGACGACGGTGACGACGGGTGATTATACTTTGGCGTGCGACGAGATGGCGTGATCGCGTGCGACTGTGACGACATGCCCGCGTGCGACTGTACCTCGGCCTGCCGGATTTTCGCATTCGGTGTAGTGGAGAGGCGACTGCAAGAGATCGAGTGACGAGAGAAGCACTCAAGGAAACTGAGGGTTATTTTTTTTTAATGAAAACAGGGAAAGTGTTATTTTAATGAAAAAAATAAGTGTTTGATTACGTCTTCGAAAAGATCACGGGAGATAGCGAGTAAATTCGTAAACAAGGGCGAAATCGAATTTTAACGGAATTGAAAATGTTAAACCTATTAGTACTGTTGTCATAATTGATAAAAAATAGAAGAACGGTCTTTAGCTATTGTTTAAAGAAATAAAATAAACACAAATAAAAAACTGCTGTATATGACTTTTTGAGAATGGTTTTTAACTGTTGCACATAAAAATCATAAAATCAAAACTAATATACCAACAGAATAAAAAACCATTGTCTATCATTATCTAAGAGAACGGTTTTTTTACTGCTATAAAACTAGGCGTTGTCATAGGGCTAAAATGTTGTAGTGAGAGGAAGAAGAAGTTAGGGTTCCATACCCATGGAGGGAGCTCAAAATAAAATCTAGGAGGTTTCTCCATGTCTTTTAGAAATACAATCAAACAATAGTTATCAATCTAATCCAATTTATTTCTTTGTTTTAAATAAAATCACGACTATACACTAGTGCGAAATACGCCTAAAAAATAGACTTATAACGCCGGTTTTGGAGATAACCGGCGTAACTTAAAACGCGGTGGCATTTTTGAAATTAATGCGTAACTTTTAACGCCGGTTTTCTAAAAAACCGGCATTATAAGTGTACGGCCAAAAGTGAGTGAAGTTACGACGCCGATTGCTCAAAAACAGCGGTTAAATGTTGAACCTATGGCGCCAGTTTTTTGATACAACCACGGTTAAAACATATGGCGCCGGTTATTTTGAAAACCGGCGTTAGATCTTAAAACTTTTAACGTCGGTTATTTTGAAAACCGGCGTTGTAAGTGAACAGATTAAAAAACTTAAAAAAAGCTGAAACTTATAATGCCGGTTTTCTCGTAAAACCGCGATTAAAACTAAAAAAACCTATAACGCTGGTTTTTCTCAAAACCGTGATTAAAAACCAAAATCAATTTAAAATTTATAAACGTTAAACCTATAACGCCGGTTTTTAACTTTAAATCGCGATTAAAAATGAAAATTAATTCCCTCTCAAATAACATCACCAGCAGCGCCGTTACTCTCTCATTTGCGAACTCAACCCTGTCCCTCATCACCAGCGCCGTAACTCCTCTCCTTCGCGCTGTAACCCTGTCCCTCATCACCAGCGCGTCGTCCCTCTCCCTCGTATTGTCCCACTCTCCTCGTACCGTCCCTCTCCCTCTGCTTCGTCCCTCTCTCCTCGCAACGCCACTCTCCTCGCATTGTCCCTCTCCACGCGGACGCCATTCTCTCTAAACCCGAGAATCTATAAGTTTCTTCCCTCTCTCTCTTTTTGGGGTACATGAAGGGTTTAATGTTGTTGAAGGGTTTAGTGTTGTTGAAGGGTTTAGTGTTGAAGGGTTTCTTCCCTCTCTCTCTGTTTCATGATTTGTGATGCGTTTTTCTTTATAAAAAAAAATACAACTGGAAGGGACTAATCATATGTTTTGTTCTATGATATAACCCAGTTCTTCACTTATGCATATGTGCAGGAAGTATACTATTGGACTAGGACAAGATTGTATGGCGTTTTGTACAGAGTTAGAAGATGTCATCTCAATGAGGTTTCTACTTTGAATTTGATATACTCTGTAATTATTCAAGCAGTAATAGATACCACCATGTTAGGACTTGCCATTGCATGAAACCTCCCTCTGCCTCTTCTTGCTTCTCAGTTAGCTTTATATATTATTTATTTGCACAGAGTATCATGACTCATAAAGTTATGTAAATGCTGAAGTAACTTTCATAACTTACAAGCTTGACTTGCAATATTATAGTCTAGACAAGTAAAATGCGAAAGTGCTAATGCATGCTGAGTTTGGCTCAGGATTATTGTTGTGATAAACCAATTTTTGGCCTTCTATGTTGTATTATAATGGGGTAAATGTTATTTTCCTGTGAGGGTATTCTGTATGGTTTGAATTGAACTTTGAAATTTGTTGCACATTAGCCATTAGATAGCAGGTTAAATATAGGTGGTACTTCTTTTTAGATTGCTGCTAACGAATATTTGGGAACTAATTGTAAAAAAAAATTATATATTGGTATGGTAAATTGATTTTGAATGTATGGTAAATTTCTGTATAGTAAATTTTGAGCTATCACTATTTCTTCTATTGGAAACATTCTTTTCTTGTTCTCATGATACTTGTAAAGAGGGTAACTTTATTTCTAACCATGGCCAAAGAAAAAATAAAAAATAAAATTTGACCATTAGGTTGGGAAAATTGGTTTTCATAGAAATTGCAAGATTCAGCATTTCAGCTTGAAAATCTACTATTCTTTTTTAGTAGTTGGCACTTTTTTCAATGAATACATGAGTTATTTACTTTTACGTTGTTGCATCCTCCACCAAAGTTATGTTTTTAATACCCTTGTTGTGTATTGTGAATTATGATGTGGGAAGTGTTGCTTTTGCCCTGATGAACTGATCAATGAGAAATTATTTCAATTGGAAATTTTGTTTTTGTGATGTGGGTTGGGTTTGTGGGATGGATTGGTTTTTGTTCTTTGTAAGTGATGGTTTTGATTGTGTGCAGTCTAATGTATTGAACAATGAGAGTGCTGCTTGGCCGGTTGTTAATCCTGTGGTGACGTGTGCTTCTATTTCTGATTCTGGTTTTCCCAGTAATTTTATTGCTGACCCTTTTCATTTTATTCAGGTAAATGCTTCTTGTAACCCTTTGTTCGTTCATATATCTGGTGTTTTAGATTCTATGAAATTGTTTTAGTTCTTTTCTTTCAGATAAACTCCTTTTTTATTTTTACTTTTTCCTGTTTTGCTCTATCGCTGCTTCCTCTACTAAGGTTTCATGCTTTTGTGTACATAGTGTTGCCAAATAAGATCCCAATTTGATCCCTTTTTAATTGCCTAATTTTGAGGCGTGCATACATATTTCTATTAATTGTTCTAACAACATGTCAATGTTAGTTAAATATCTAAGCACAAAAGTATGTGTATATTATTTCAGAACACAGTTATGGATCGTAGTTGGATGCAAAAACATCGCTTAGGTGATGGGTATAAGAACGGAGTCGAAGACTTCTTACAATTTTTCCAAGCAAAACTTCCTAATCAAACAACTTTCTATTGTCCTTGTGTTAAGTGTTTGAATTGGCCAACACTAAAAGTTGAGGAGATACGGAATCATCTTCGTGTTTTTGGGATTTGGCAAAGATATACGACATGGACCTGGCATGGTGAAGTGTTAAACAAGCCAAGTGTGTCCACAAGAGAGGAAGTTGATGTAGATATGGACGATCGACTAGAGGACATGATTCGTGATATTGGACAAGAGTCTTTTCAGCGGGCACATGTGTATGAAACTCTATGCGGCGACAAGGAAAAACCTTTGTATCCGGGTTGCAAAAATTTCACACGGTTGTCAGCGGTGTTGAAATTGTTCAATCTGAAGGCGATAAATGGGTGGACTGATAAGAGCTTCACTGAATTGCTTAAACTGTTGAATGACATGCTTCCGGAAGGTAACACATTGCCAAACAGTAATTATGAAGCGAAGAAGATATTATGTCCAATGGGTGTGGAGTATAAGAAAATACATGCATGCCCGAAGGATTGCATATTGTACTGGAAAGAGCATGAAGACAAAGAAGAGTGTCCCGAGTGTAATACACCACGCTACAAAAAGAAGGACGATGATGATAATTGTGGTGATGTGAGCAAAAAAGGTCTTCCTGCGAAGGTGTTATGGTATCTTCCAATTATTCCCAGGTTTAAGCGACTGTTTGCCAATGTAAATGATGCAAAGAACCTTAGATGGCATGCAGATGATAGGAAATGTGATGGAAAGCTTCGCCATCCGGCCGATTCTTTGCAATGGAAGAGAATTGATTCATTGTTTCCGGAGTTTGGCAATGAGCCAAGAAACCTTAGGCTTGGACTTACTACAGATGGAATGAATCCATATGGTAACTTAAGTAGTATCCATAGTTCATGGCCTGTTCTCTTAGTAATTTACAATCTGTCTCCTTGGTTGTGCATGAAGCACAAGTACATTATGTTATCTATGATGATTTCTGGTCCAAAACAACCGGGAAATGACATAGATGTTTTTCTAAAACCCTTGATTGATGACTTGAGAACATTGTGGGAAGAAGGCATTGATGTGTTTGATAGGTTTTCAGGTGAAGATTTCAAGTTGCGTGCCATGTTGTTTTGCACCATCAACGACTTTCCAGCATATGGGAACTTATCCGGGTATAGTGTTAAGGGGCATAAAGCATGCCCTATTTGTGAAGACGGCACATGTTTCTTTCAACTGAAAAATGGGAGAAAGACTTGTTACCTTGGGCATAGAAGATTTCTGAGACGTGATCACCCGTATCGCAGGTTGAAAAAGGCTTTTAATGGATGTCAAGAGAACAAAATTGCTCCGAAAGCTTTAACAGGAGAAGAAGTTTATCAACGGGTGAACTCCATCAATGTTAATTTGGGGAAAAAAAGAGGAAAAAAATATTCTTCTGTGAAAAACATATGGAAGAAAAGGTCAGTATTCTTTGATCTCCCATACTGGTCATGTCTTGATGTAAGGCACTGTATTGATGTGATGCATGTGGTGAACCTTGATGTGTGTGATAGTGTAATCGGTACGCTTCTCAATATTCAGGATAAGACAAAGGATGGAGTAAATGCTCGTCTAGACCTTGTTGCCATGGGTATAAGAGAGGAGTTAGCTCCTCAGCCAAGAGGTAACAAGACATATTTACCACCAGCTTGTCATACATTATCAAAAGAAGAGAAAAAAAGCTTTTGCGAGTGCCTACGGGGTGTGAAAGTGCCATAGGGTTACTCTTCAAATGTAAAGAGTCTTGTATTGATGACATATCTCAAATTAGTTGGCTTAAAATCTCATGATTGTCACGTCTTGATGCAACAATTACTACCGGTGGCTATTCGTGGCATCTTGCCAAAAAATGTTCGACATGCCATAATTAGATTGTGTTTATTCTTCAATGCAGTATGTAGCAAAGCTATTGACCCTCAGAAATTGGACGAGTTGGAAAATGAAGCTGCTATCATTTTGTGTCAGTTGGAGATGTTCTTTCCTCCCTCATTTTTTGACATCATGGTTCATTTAATTGTTCATTTAGTCAGAGAGATTAGAGTGTGTGGCCCGGTTTACTTAAGGTGGATGTACCCTATTGAGCGATACATGAAAATATTGAAAGGGTATGTGAAGAATCTATATCGTCCCGAAGCATCTATTGTTGAAAGGTACGTAACAGAAGCCATTGATTTTTGTTCAGATTATTTGTCAGAAGCGGCACCTGTAGGGCTTCCTAAGTCTCGTCATGAGGGAAGATGTGAAGGTAAGGGTACACTAGGTCTAAAAAATAAGAGCATGGGTCGAGCGGAAGTGTTGCAAGCACATTTGTACATATTGAATAATATTGATGAGGTTGAACCTTACTTGTCTGCTCACAAAAATCATGTCAAAGCCAAAAACCCTCGAATGAATGAAAATTGGGTGTTGAAGGAGCATAACATGACATTCATACCTTGGTTTAAAGAACAGATTTTGAGTAATGATACTGCTTCTGAGACATTAACATGGCTAGCACATGATCCTAAATTTAATGTCTTGACATGGAGAGGATACGATATCAACAAATTTTCTTTTTATACAAAGTCACAGGATAACAAGAGCACCGTACAAAATAGTGGGGTTATGGTTATGGCTTCTTCTATGCATTTCTCTAGTTCAAAGGATAAAAACCCCGTTCTGGCATCGATAGCTTATTTTGGGGTCATTGAAGAGATTTGGGAGATCGATTATAATAAATTCAAAGTGCCTGTTTTTAAATGTAAGTGGGTGAACAGTAATGGTGGCGTATAAACCGATGAGTTAGGATTTACAATGGTGGATCTTGACAAGATAGGTTATAAGGATGAACCTTTCATCATGGCAATTCACGCCAAACAAGTGTTTTATGTCAAGGATCCCTCTAACAAAAGATGGTCTGTGGTTCTCCAAAGAAGAAGTATGCATGAGAGTGATGAAAATCAAGATTCAACACTAGATATTAATGACACCCCTTCTTTCTCAACACAAAGACCCATCTTCATTGATGAAAATGAAGTAGACGATATATATGCCACTCGTGATGATCATCAAGAAGGGATATTGGAGGACATTAAAACTTGACTACTAAAGAATTTTATAGGTGAATACATGTTTGTTAGATTATATATCCATAATTAGTATCTGTTAGATTATCCATTATAATTATATATATTGATACATATTTGTTAGATTATCTCACATTGTTTCTTATATTTGTTTGTTTGTTTAAACATGCATCATATATGGCTGATCCATCCACATCAAAGTCCTCCAAAAAAAGGACTAGAGGTGTTACCACTAAATCACAATTGAAAAATAGACTTCTTCCTGGTTAGAAGTTTTTTATTGAATTTGATCCAGATACTGGGCAACCTGATGGTGATAATGTAGCCAGCTTTTGCACTTATTTGGCGTACCTTGCACGAAGCAAGGCCTCCATTCTGATACCTAAATGGAGAGATGTCCCTGAAAAAACTAAAGATATTATATGCATGGTATTGACCTTTATCTCTGGTTGTCATGGTATTGACCTTTATCTCTAGTTGTCATGGTATTGACCTTTATGCATGGCAAGATGTCATGGTATTGACCTTTATCTCTAGTTGTATGCATATTTGTATTTAACTTTATTGATCTTTGTGTGTATGTATTTACTAACACCACCATTTTGTTGTGTATTATAGGATATTTTTGATGTTCCCCATGATAAAAAGTTTACGGACCGATGGTTGTCCTATGCGGGTGAGCGTTGGAAGGATTTTAAGTCTAAACTCTCCAGGACATTTGTATTTGGGAATGGAGACAAAACTGGTTGCACAAATCCTTGTCAGAAGTATAATTTCCTTTCAGAGGATATATGGGATGAGTTTGTTAGGAGCCGCAAGGAAGAAGCGTTTCTGGTTAGTTTGAATTATATTTTTTAACTTGCTTAATATAATTTTTTACTTATTTTAATTTGTGGTATGTTACGTTATGTGTAAATGTAAAAAGAGAAAAGTGGAAGGACAAATCTTTGCAAAGAATATCTACCCCTACTTATTGTCTCGTGGGGTTATGATAAACTTGAGAAGAATGTAATGACACACGTAAGGAAAGCCTTGCGGGGAAGAAATTTGGAGATGAAGCCTTAGAATCCCCTCCAAAACCAAACCGGTATGAGCTATGGACTATGGCTCGAACAAAACCATCAGGATCTGTACATCCGATCTTTGTGGCCTCAGTTGCTTCTAAAATTGTAAGTGTATCTACCTTATTTAATATTATGTGATTTGTAACCAATTTAGGTCGACTGACCTAAAACCTCTTTGATTGAATTTGGTTGTAGGAGTCATTGGTTGAAGATGAATCTCAGGGTACTTTTATTCCAACTGGACGTCAAGATATCTTGACTACTGCCCTCGGAACACCCGAGCACTATGGTCGTGTCCGCACTGCTAGTCGAGGTGTGGGCTTCAAGAAATACTTCGAAGGAACTTCACGCAGTCAGTCAAAGCAAATGGACATGGATGCCATGAGACATCAGATCATACAGGAGGTTAGTCAAATGTTTGAAGCTAAGTTTGAAGCTTACAAATCCCAGCTCAAGTCAAATGTGGAAGCCCAACTAAGTCAGCAGATAATGTCTTCTCCTAAAGCCACTGCGCATGTCAGCACCAAGGATAGTTGTTCGCCAGAAAATGAGGAGGATCCTAAAGACGATATTTTAAAATGCATTGGTCACATGGCTTTTGATCTTCCCGATGGACAAGTCGGGATTACCTTGGAGCACGACAATCTTCCAATTTTTTACATTTTTGCGAAGGACTTAACGGACCTGTCACTCGGTGATGAGTTCTGGCTTTCCAATCAACACTTGCAATTATGGTGCATGTAAGTATTAATTAACATATTTGTATATTTTTATCTCCTTTGTATCAATTATATATAATTAACATTATTTTGTTTTAATTCCTAGGTATCTGCATCGTATCTGTATTCAGAACAACTACAATGATGTATATGGATTCTTGGATCCAACGTTGATGGTTGTCAAGCCCAACCTAAAAGAGTCTAATGAATCTATTCAAGCTTACATACTGGATAAGCTAATTCAGTAGGACAAAGATGTTTTCTTAGGACCGTACTGGCACAGGTGAATACATTTTTATTCATAGCATACTTTTTCTCTCTGTGTTTCTAATATACCTTTATTGTTGTTACCTAGTAATCATTGGCAGTTGATTGTCGTTTGTCCTAAGCATAATCTCATAGTCTAGATATGCTCACGTCATCAAAGGCCAAACCTACAGATTAAGCGTGTACTTGAGGGGTAAACTTTTAATTTACTTGTCATACTTGTGATGTCATATATGTATTTATCTTATATCTATAACTTATATTATTTTATCAGAGCTATGATGGACTATAATAGTAAGAAAGGTCTGGGAAAAGGAAAGAGGCCTAATTGGAACATACTCGCGGTAAGTAGTTTGTCTTTATATGATATTTACATATTAAAAGCCGTATTAGTTATGTGTATATATAATTTGTACTAATTTATATTGTCATTTGTAGGGGCCTTACCAAGACAACTCATGGGCGTGTGGTTATTATGTCATGAAAACCATGTTATCCATTGTCACGATGAGGATTACCTCTGGATGGGATTTGGTAATAAAATATTTCATAACTTGTTATTTGATCTTTTTGATACCTTACACTATTTGTAGTTAGTTAATTACATATGTTTTGAATTGAACTTGTAGTTATTTGATGGTCGTGGCACAAACTCATACAATCATGAAGAAATTGTCGAGATTCGAAAAACATGGGCACATTTTTTTGTGACTAAGATTGAAGAGCAAAATCTAAACCTAGAACCACCAAGACGCCGAGCAAGAAAAGCAACACAACAAAAATGAGAAGGTTTGAAGAGAAGAAAAAAAGGGATAACAGAATTGTGTAACTAATAATTCGTAGCATTTAGGAGTTATCTGAATGTTAATTAGAGGATAATTGAAGTTTTGTTTTTTTGACGATAGAGTATAATTGAAGTTGTAACAATTATTTTGTTGAGTGAATTAGGACAACTACTAGAACAAATTTATCATTACCACTCCCAAGAATAATGTAGGATGTGTTTTCTTCTTGTGTGAGTTTTGGAGTTCATGATGATTAATACATGACTGGATTTGTATGCAGTGGTTTGTTGTATGTATTGGCAGTTCTGTTGGCAGTTCTGGAAATGGAAATTTCAAAAATATAGTATTAAAAAAATTGATACATCTATGGCGTCGGTTTTCCTTAAAACCGCGGTTAAAAGTGATATATGGCGCCGGTTTTCCTTAAAACCGCGGTTAAAGGTGACTTATGGCGCCGGTTTTCAGAAAACCGCGGTTAAATGTCACATACGGCGCTGGTTTTACTAAAAAACCGCGGTTAAATGTCCCATTACTGTAGGATCTAGCGCCGGTTTTATTTTAAACCGTGGTTAAAACTTTTTTTTGTGTGTCCTTTACATCATGATTTAACCCCAGTTTTATAAAAAACCGTGATTAAAACTTACTTTTAACCACGGTTTATAAACCGGCATTAAATATTTACACTTACAACGTCGGAAGAAAAGACGCCGGATTGAAAACCGACGTTAAAAGTCCAAAAAAATTGCGATTAAAGGTGGTTTTTGCACTAGTGATAATGAGTTATTCATGCCAATTAATCATATATATGATGACGTACAAATCAATGATTTATACCAAATTAGCTGCAAAGCATTGCCAATAATCATGTAGTCACCAAAACTAGACATGTAATTAATCAATTTCATGACCAAGGACTCATATTTCACAAACCCCCAAATCGATAGAGTTAGGTTTTCATCAAAACAAGTTTTATTGTATCAATATCTCTTTAAAAATTCCTAACTCAACCCTAATCCCAAATTCTAAAATCAATTGTACCATGAAAACATAGAGAAGGGTGTGATTACTCACCTCTATTAGACTTCCTTAAGCCATGAGTGTTCATATGACATATCCTAGCATTTAGTTGATGATCTCCTCCCTGATATCTTCCTAGACTCATCTTCCATCAAGGATCTTCTTTGAAGGTTTATGGTTCTCTCTTTGTAGCCCTAATAAGAACTATGAGTCAATAGGTTTCTAATTTTGCACTTTGAGCTTTTATTTCGAGTCCTAGAAGTCCCTATTTCATTTTAAATTTTTAAAACAAGGATAGGGACCCTAAAAGACACGAAACTCGATTACCACACAGTGATAGTCCTGAGTATTATTGACGTTGTTTTTAAACCATTTTAGCTCACAATGCTTCATTATGATGCATGATAATCCAGCATTGACGTCAAATTGTTCCTCCTTGTATTCGCAATACTCAATTATCGTTTATGGCACTCAAGTAATGTGATGAAAATGTGTTTTCTTTGGAAAACGGGCTATAATACATGATTATCATGACGTGATAACCAATATCAGAAGTCTTGTGACCAAAACTCGCACCCACGCATGATTTTAATGTATAGAAACGATTCCCCTTAGTTATAACATGTTTTAATTTATCCCACGATAGTTTAGGCGCATCTATTCACTTCTAATTTTCAAATTCTCAAATTCTTAGAATATAACTATCTTAAGTCTTGGATCTTAGGGATATTACATGTTTAATCACCTATAAACCTGAAACCAACTATCTTCTTCTCTTGAACTCTTATAACTCCAAATCCTCGATTTGGGATGTTACTCCTTTTTTTATATGCCAAATTGTTTTGTAATGATGGAGGGGGTGTCGATCCTTCAACTTGGTTCCTAGGGGTTAAATGCTAGTGCCACTACGCTAGCACTCCTTTGGCTTAGGGTGTTACACCTAATCCGTGCCATATACATGTCAGCCAGATGCATGAGATTCCTTTTAGTTTAGTTAAGGATGTCAAATCTTCACACGTACCCATTTCACGTCATTCTAGAACATTCTTCTTGAGACATGTCAATTGCTTCTAGAGCCATCCAAGACACGCATCACCCTTCTCTATTAGAGGCCATTCCTAGTTGTCCATGTTCTAAGATCCAAAATATTATGGCGAGTTATCCAAAGCTCCAATATTGCATTCCACAAATAATAGAGGAGCTTAATCTATAGTGTCTCAACTATCACTCATTTGCATTCGACATTTGTATAATGAAGATCGAGTTGCACATTTCCCAATTATGTATATTCTTCCTTAGTGTTATTTGGCCAAAACAAATATTAATTTGAGTATCACAATGCCTTGCAAGTTTCCTCATCTTTCCACCTCCCTTCATTATATATTGTAGCACTTCAATCAATCGTAGCAAAGTTGTGAAGCCATCTCAAATTTTGGCAGCAATAGTAGTATTACATAAACAAACATGAATCAGATGGAAAAGCTTGAATAATTTTCAACTTTAATGTCATTTTAATGCATCTATTGCCCATTTTAACCGGAGTCTACATCTATTACTAAATTACTAAATATACTGAAATCTTGGCCTTTCTCCCATGACCGCAGGAATGAACGCATGTGTTAGCTTCTATGGGCCTTGGTCCCCGATGACTTTTCTAAAAAAAATATGAAAGTGATATATAAAGCATGACAGAGGGAAATTTCCCTTTCTTTTGATGGAGAGAGAACTTTCTTCATCTTCATACAATTCATTTTGCTTTACAATACAATCACTACAAGAAATAGCGGGCATACCGATGGCGTATTACCGACAGTCACTACCCGTCGCAAAAAAACTGGCCTTTCCGACGGCTTTAGCCGTAGGTAAATCTCGCTAGTCGCACACTAAAATTTACCGATGGCCAGGCTATCGGTATCCCTGCTTCTGTATTTTTCGACGGCCTTAGTCCGTTAATACATTGACAACTTTTTAGATTCCCACTGATTTTTCAAATACCGAAGGCCTTGCCCGTCGGTACGCTCGACGGTCAATTGACTGTTGAGATTACCGACGGGATATAACCGTCGGTATTTGAATGTGGCCATCAGTAAGGTCGAGTAAGTTTACCGATGGGTTTAGACTGTAGGTAACTTAAATGAGGCCGTCGGTAAAGTCTGAAAACAACCAGAGGATGAACCCTTCTTCCCCATTCCCCACTTGTGCGTTCGTCTTATCTCTTCTCTCTCCCTTGCAGCACCGCTGCCTCCACCGCATCTGCCTCTGCCACCACCGTGCATCCACTATCCCTCTATTACTGGTCCTCCACCACGTCTCTCTTTCTCTCTCTCACTGAAGTCGGCCACCATGACTGCCACCTCCACCACTCCGCCACGCCACTATAACTGCGGCCGCCGCCGAAAAATCCTAAGCAAGGCACCACAACACCTCTCCTCTCTTCTCTTCCACCGCCGCGCAACACCACCTCTCGACCTCTTCACTGTTCCACCGCGAAACCTCCCCTTGCACCGCCCTCTCTCTCGTATTCTCTCTTTCTTTCTCTGCCAAGCCACCATCACTACTGCCAAGCCACCACCCCGCACCACCAGCTACCACCACCATTACTGCTAAGCCACGCCACCCCTTTTCTCTCACGTAATTTGAAATTTTTTATTTTGTATTTTGAATTTTTGCTGTGAAAAAAATCTATATTTATTTGTAGTTGGCTGTGAAAATTTCAGGGACCTGTCGGGATCATTGTGAGATCGTTGCCGTGTCGATTTCGGTGTTGTCATTGCTACTTCTCATTTTGTTGGGCATATTTTGTGGTTAGTAATTTTGTGCTTTAATTATAGTCTGTATGATCTAGGAAATGCCGTATTATATTTTATATGATCTAAGATTTATCGAGATATAGTCTGTAATTAGTGTAAGTTTTTATTAATTAGGTGAGCTGATTTATGGTATACTGATTGTCCCCAAATGATCTGATTTATGTGAGCTAATTTATGGTATACTAATTATGATTCAATGAGTATGTGAGCTTAGATATGGTATACTGATTGTCAGTTGTAGTGTATAGTCACGGTCAGTGGTTTTTTCAACTAAATGAATGAGTGATTTTCGCTTGGTGATACTTAATTTGTTTTTTAATGTCCAAAAAATAAATATGTGTTTGTATTGGAGTAGGTAGAATGGAATACGAATTTAGGTTTAGATGTCAAGAGAATTAATTGTGTATTAAAACAAGTTGTTAAGGATTTGAATGATTTTGTAATCAGTAGTAATGGACTAATGGTATTCCTAATGAGAAATTGAGCTCTTTATGATTTTGTAGTTAATTTTTGCATTATTGGATTTGATTTTGAGTTTGTATATGTATTGAAATTACTGCATTAAGATATAAACTTATTTGGTCTGTTGTGTTTGGGATATTCTACATTTGGTTAGGCAATTTCTTGAGGATTAGGTGTGTTGTTTAGATGGTTTTGATATTTTGGTGTGGTTTTGATATTCTTGTTTTTAGCTTATTAGTTTCTGCTAACAGAAGAAGCTCTGTTTCATAGGCCTTTGAGACCGCCACCTCCACCACTCCGCTGCATCACCACAGCTGCCACCACTGCCCGTGCCTCTACCACTACTCTGCGATCGAGATTGGTTCGTTATGAGTTTTTATCGTGCGAGTAATTTTGTATGATTAGGAAATGTAGTTTAATTGAAATTTTGTATGATTAGGGACTGTAATTATAATTAGAGACTGTATGATTTGTGACTTTTATGTAAACAGATAGATAGATGCATGTTTGAATATTTTTCTATCATGCTTTGATGCTTGAAATGCCAGTTCTTTTTGGGTGGAAAAAGGTTGGTTGTTGATCCCCACACCGACATATTTCTTTGATTTCCTTCATAGTTCTCTCCACAGAGGAAATTTTGAAGTGATGTATGTTTTGGCTAACAAATATAAGTGAGTGAGTACTTCTGTATTCCTTACCTATATTTGAGTATTTGAGAGTCTAGGAAGGGGTTATGATTATGTATTGGTCAGTGTCACACCCCGAGTACGAAGTGTTTAGTAAAGTGATAAATCCTGATAATTCCATGTTTACTTAGGCTTCATGATCCTATTAGGTTTAGTTGTGTAAACCGAACCACCATTAGTAAGATATATGATTATTGATGAAATGGATGAATGATGTAGTGGCTGTGATATGTGCATATATGTTAGTGATATAAACTGTCGTATTCGTAATATTGCCGTGCTGGAACCTTGTAGAAGATGAGTACCAAGTTATATAGTTTTCTAGGAGCCCTAATTTTGTGAAACCTTTATCATAACATGTTTAACGAACTAAAAGAAACTTAGGATTAGTTATGAATGTGTTTTTGGCGTGGTATCGGAGGGTACAATCCCCTAGACATCAATATGATGTGAGAATGGCAAAGAGTACCTTAGGATGATTTGCAAAGAAAATTGATGTTGAGGCCTCAAACAACTTAGGCCTGGCGGAGAAAAATCGATATTAAATTTTATTAAATATATTTTAATTAGTTTATTGTTTTATTTCTATGCTTATTATTAGTATTGGAGAAAAGCTTTAGCTTTCCGTTTGAGGTTCAATATATTATTGAGTACATGTACTCTTTTAGGGTACCACGTGTTCATTGTATATTGAACCTTGAATTGTCCAAGTCAGACAGTTTGGGGAAAAACTTTTACTTTACTCGTATCTTTATATTTGATGAAATTCCGGTTCGATTCATTTCCTTTTGTTCTCTGGGTGCATACTTGGTCGCGGTATTCATAACTGCGATCATTTAGTGTACTCAGAGACCAATGGGAAATACTGCCAAAATTTTGTCAGGTGTAAGATATGAGAATTAAGGAAGGACTATTATACGAGTTCTGAAAAAGTTTATCCTCGAATGGGATAAGGTCATACCATTTAAAGAACGAGGGCGGTTGTAAGAACGTTGTGCTGCTGAAATTGTCATTTTTTTAAACATGCAGAAGATGGAATTTTTTTCTTCGAGTCGTAGTTGGATGTACGATAGATTGTATCCGGGGAGAGAGGGTTTGAAACAATCTTTTTGCGATGGGGTTGATCACATTGTCCAAGCTACAATGGCACATGAAGATTTCATAATTAATGGAGGGATTAGATGTTCGTGCCTTAATTGCGATTGCAGAAGGATTAAGAGCCCAAGTGAGGTCATGTGTCACCTGCAGAGAATTGGATTTAGGCCTAATTACTGGATTTGGACTAGACATGGTGAAGAGTTGCCTCAGGTTGATTTAGGGGTTAGCGATAATTGCACAGATGCTTCAAGCAGTTGCGTAGATAGGGGATATGGTGAACAAATTGAATTGATGCAAGATATGGTTTGTGATGCCTTGGGGTCAACGTATCATTCGAAGAGCAACAGTATAATGACACAGATGAACTCCCAAATGAGACAACACAAAAATTTTATACTCTCTTGTTAGAAACAAATAAGCCATTGTTTAAAGGGTCTGTAGACTCTAAGTTATCAATGTGTGTAAGGCTTTCAGCTATTAAGTCCAATTGTGGTGCTATGGATGTGTGATTGGATCTCGTGATAAAAATGATGTTGGACTCGTCACCTATCTGAGATGGATTGTCAAAAAGTTATTACGTGGCTAAAAGCTTAGTGTCCAAGTTGGGGTTGGAATCTAAAAGGATTGATTGTTGTGTGAGAGGGTGTATGTTATATTACGACATTGAATTCGGTAAAAATGATGGTGCACTGGTTGAATGCAAATTTTGTGGTGAACCAAGCTATATTTCACACACTGATAATGGGAAGGGTAGACAAAAACAAGTTCCAATGAAGGCAATGTTTTATTTGCCAATTATTCCAAGGCTGCAGAGAATGTTTGCATCAACACAGACTACAGACAAAATGACGTGGCACTATGAGAATAGAAGCACTTCAGGTATGTTGCGCCACCCATCTGATGGTGAAGCTTGGCAGCACTTTGATCGTGTGGATCCCGAATTCGCAGCAGATACACGTAATGTATGACTTGGCTTACGCTCTGATGGTTTTACCCCGTATGTTTAATCAATGACAAAACCTTATTCATGCTAGCCAGTTATTGTTACCCCATACAATCTTCCTCCCGAAATGTGCATGTCTAAGCCTTATACGTTCTTGACTTGTATTATACCGAGTCCAGATAATCCAAAAGATGGTATTGATATTTATTTACAGCCTCTCATTGACGATCTCAAAAGGTTGTGGAATAGCATTTTGACTTATGATATTGCATGAAAGAAGAATTTTAAAATGAGGGCAGCTTTGATGTGGACTATTAATGACTTCCCTGCATATGGTATGTTGTCTGATTGGGGTACTCATGGTAAAATGGCATGTCCCTATTGCATGGAGCATACAAAGGCCTTTACCTTGAAATTCGGGGGGAAGAGTTATTTTTTTTTGTGATAGGTAAATATTATTTGTTAGTAAGTTATGTTAGTAGCCAGGATTTGAACCCTGGACCTCTTTCCTCCAACTCCTTCAAATGTCCCAGCTCAACTACTTGAGCTACACCTTGGGGACACCGGGGGGAAGAGTTCTTGGTTTGACTCACATCACAGATTTTTACTAGGTGATCATCTATTTAGACAGAATAAGAACGCTTTCAAGAAGGGGGAAGTTGAATTAGATGACCCGCCCCCAAGGTTGACATCTGAACAGATTTGGAGTAGAGTTATGGATCTGCCAAAAATCACAGATTATGGTGAATTGGATCGATTTGAAGGATATGGACAATGGCATAATTGGACAAAAAAAAGTATTTTTTGGGATCTGCCATATTAGAAAGATAATTTATTGAGACATAACCTTGATGTTATGCACATTAAGAAGAACTTTTTTGACAATATTTTTCTCACAGTGATGAATATTAGAGGAAGAAAGAAAGTCAATGATAAGGCCAGACTGGACTTACCACTTTACTATAGCGAAAGGACTTGCATTTGACGACTTGGTCGAATGGAAAAACCCCAAAACCCAAAGCTTGTAACTCTTTAACTGCTGAGGAAGCAAAGTCAGTCTGTTGGTGGATAAAAAAACTTCGGATGTCAGACGGTTATTTTTTAATTTGGCAAGATGTGCCGATGTGAACAAAGGAACCATGATTGGGATGAAAATCCATGATTGTCACGTATTCATAGAGTGTTTATTTCCTATTGTATTTAGTTCCTTGCCGTCAAATGTTTTAAATCCACTTACTGCACTCAGCCAAATTTTTAAAGATTTGTGTTCTGCGACATTGAGAAAAGATGGTCTTATAAAGATGGGACAGAACATACCAGTTATTCTTTGTAAGTTGGAGAGAATATTTCCCCCTAGTTTTTTTAACTCTATGGAGCATCTCCCAGTGTATCTTGCACATGAAGCTAGGCTTAGTGGACCTGTTCAATACAAATGGACGTATCTATTCGAAAGGTAATATAATAAAATATTCTTTAATATAAATATTCATTTGAAGGGTTAAATGTATCAATTTTTATCATCAACCTTGTTATTTTATAGATTTATGTGTGACTCAAAACGATCGGTGAAAAATAAGGCCAGGATTGAAGAATTTATTTGTGCAACTTACTTACATCATGAGACAATCCATTTCTGTTCCATTGTTTTACGAACTTCATGTTGACACCAACAAATAATAGGAATGAAATAGAAATAGAAATTGAAAGATACCCGCTAGCCTTATCAGTATTTTGCCTTCTCGGTCGTTATGCTGGAAAGGAGCTGACTCACTAGTTAACGGGAGAATAGTTCAAGTCAGCCCACGTTCACATGTTGATCAACTGTACCGAAGTATCACCGTATCTTATGTATGTATAATTTTGACCACTTTCAATTTATTTTATCCACAACTACTCATGATCATTTGTTTGATAATGACTTGATCAGGACATTCTTTTTAACTAAGCCCACAAGCAAATAAGACTCTTCTGCCTATATTCATGAATATTTTCCAATGTGGTTTATGAACCAGGTATGTATTTTCAGTAGATTGTTTATTGTTTGAAAATACAAAAGATTGTTTGAAAAAAGGAACCGTAATTTGTTTGCATATGGTGTATACGCAGGCGTACAGTGAGGCAGAATCGCCTAAAATCGAACACTTGAGGAATTTATCTTATGGTCCTAAATCACGTGTAAAAGAATAGCACACATTTTTCGTAAATAGATACAAATTTCAAACCCATGAACATGAACACAAGAAGGGGGGTTGAATTGTGTTGAAAACTTTTCGCAAACTTTAAGTTAAAAACACTTAGAACACAGGTTTTTCAAAACTGTTTGTGTATCGGACGCTAAAAATAAACCGGACGCTGGAAAAGCAGTTTGTGAAAACTTGTTTTTAACAAAACAAAATAAAGATAAATAGAAAGCAGTAAAGCAAGAGACACAGAAATTTATACTAGTTCACTACCAAACTGGTAGCTACGTCTAGTCCCTTCGTTCCTGAAGGATTTTCCACTATAATCAATCTGATTACAATTTCCTCAAGAGTATTCTTCTGTCACAAACTTGACAATACTCTCAACTTCTCAAAACGACTCAGTACAGTCGAGCCTTTGAGGAACTGAGCCTTAACTTGGCCAAAACAACTTTTACAAGTAAGTTGAATACAATCAGAAATAACTCTCACAGAGAGGATAAAAGATTAAACTTAATGCAGAAATGCTTTCTAAAAGAAAGTGTCGGACGCTGAGTTCAGTTCTTGTAGTCCAGAGACTTGACACGAAACTTGATTGCTCACAGAAGCAGTGCTTTCAGAGTATTGACTCTTTGTAGAGTATAGCAACAGTGCTTGTTCTTAGTAAATGTAAATGTAGCAATATTTTCTTGTAGCGTTTCGGCAGTTTCTTCAATGGATACCATGAGGTATTTATAGGAGTTCTAAAGGATATTACCGTTACAGTAAAAATGGCTCCTTTCCATTGAGTAAGGTGATTTCAAAAAGCTGTCTCTTTCTTCTTTTCCAGAGAATATCTCAGTAGTACACATTACCGTTTTCGTACTACCTTGCTTTTCACAAATGCTTGTACGATTTTTGTCTTTTAGCTAAAGGTGCCACCTTTGATACCTCGTACAATAATTTGAGCGCGTAAGATCAAATTCGAAATCCGTTCCAGAAACTTTTGAGAGGAAAAGCAACTACGTGACCATCACGTGATTTAAAATGAAGTTCAGACGCTCGCTCAGAACAGGAAGGTCGGACGCTCGTAGCAAATGGATAAGCCTTGTGTCACAAAAAGGTAATTCCAGACACTCACGAAGACAGTATACTAGGATGAGCCGGATGCTGACACATAGAGTGTATCCTTCTCTTGAGAACTTCTTCCTTCTTGCTTAAGTGTCTTAGAAGTATATGTAATATTAGTATCTGCACACTTTAAGAATTGTTAGAACATAAATTGTTCTCTTGTGAATATTTTGTTATCATCAAAATTAATGAGGGTCTAAACTTCTCAATCGTTTAGGTTCCAACAATCTCCCCCTTTTTGATGATGACAAATATCCAAGGTTGATGAGCAATTTTAAGTTTCAAATAAGCGTTTTAAGGGTCTCCCCCTGAGTTCAACAACTTAGATAAGTATAGCAATAAAAGATGCTGAGATCAGATGCTGAAATGATGTTATGAATGATTGATTAGCATGTATATCTATCCTTTGCGATATCTATCCTTAGAGTGTTTATCTTAGCGTTCATCAAGCCTTTCTTTTACTCCCCCTTTTGTCATCAGACAAAAAGAGTGTAAAAACACATCATAGTCAAAAAGCAAAATAGAAGAAAAATTTGAGTAATAAATTCAGAATATAATTGTACCAAAAATTAAGTAATATCACTTAGTACCAAAAAAAAAAATTAAAACTAAACAAAGTTTAAGGGTTTTGAAGTAGCAGGTTGATTCGTTCCATGATGAGTTTTAGCTGCATTTCAAGCTCAGGAACTTTCAAACAGGTTGCCTTCATGGTTTCAAATTCCTCTTTAGGAATTGTAACCATTTCCACTGAAGATGTGGAGGGAGCAGATTCAGCTTCTGGCACACTAGCAACACCTGCAGCTTCTGACTTCATCTTCTTATGGATTTCAAGCACAGTTTGAGATAAATCAGATTTTATCTTCTTCCTATCCTTTGCCCATTGGAAATAATTATCTCCTGGTGGAAACCATTTGATAATAGATCCAAGTTTTCTTCTTCAGACTCATATAGGGCTTCATTTCTTTGCTCAATAATATCAGGAAACAGAAGATAATTGAAGATTGTTGAAGAATGTCTCTGGCATACCCGTCAAATTGTTCAGCAGCAGCCTCTCCAAACACATTGCCTAAGAAGACACTTAGGGCATCAAAGGAGAAGTTGAGGCCTTCATTTTCAGCAATAAAAAGTTTCCTCAAAATTTCTCTGTCATCTTGGTCAATAGTCAGGGGCTCAAAACAAGGCATAATGGCTTTGTCTTTCCAAGACGCAGACCATTGCATCCAGCCAAATCCAATGTAGAAGTGTTTCCAGACTAGATCCCATGGAGCATATAACTTCACCAAGTTGAGCGGTCTAATCACAGAACACATGAACATATTATCAAAATGAGCAGTTCCAAGATTGGTTCAGGTACCTTCTCGATGATACCAACAGTAGGAATTGTTGCCTTCTCTGCATTACAGCAGTTGGAAGATCCAGTTCTCCATTGATATGTCTTCAGAGCACTCAGATAATATCTTCTGGCATGATCTTCAGAAATTCTCTTTACCGGAAGCTGGGTGAACTCCTTGACCTTGTAGTTGAACGTGAACACAAGAAGGGGGGTTGAATTGTGTTAAAAACTTTTCGCAAACTTTAAGTTAGAAACACTTTAGAACACAAGTTTTTCAAAACTGTTTGTTTATCGGATGCTGGAAATAATCGGACGCTGGAAAAAGCAGTTTGATAAAACTTGTTTTTAACACAGCAAGATAGAAATGAATAGAAAGCAGTAAAGCAAGAGACACAGAAATTTATACTAGTTCACTACCAAACTGGTAGCTACGTCTAGTCCCTTCGTTCCTGAAGGATTTTCCACTATAATCAATCTGATAACAATTTCCTCAAGAGTATTCTACTGTCACAACTTGACATACTCTCAACTTCTCAAAACGACTCAGTACAGTCGAGCCTTTAAGGCTACAGCCTTAACTAGGCCAAAACAACTTTTACAAAAGAGTTGAAGTACAGTTAAAGATAACTCTCACAGAGAGGATAAAAGATTAAGCTCAACTATAGAAAAACTTTCTTAAAGAAAGGGTCGGACGCTGAGTTCAGTTCTGTAGTCCAGAGACTAAGCACAAGACTTGGTTGCTCACAGAAGCAGTGCTTGTTCTCAGTAAATGAGGAAATATCTCAGCAGAATTTCAGCAAGATTTTTCACAGTATGTTCGTTGCAACTTCAATGGATACCATGAGGTATATATATAGGAATTCCAAGGATATTACCGTTGAGGTAAAAATTGGCTCCTTTCCATTGAGTAAGGTAAATTCAAAACGCTGTCTCTTTCTTGCTTTGCAGAGAATATCCCAGTAGTACATATTACCGTTTTTGTACTACCTTGCTTGTACGATTTTTGTCTTCTAGTTAAAGGTTTCACCTTTGATACCTCGTACAACAATTTTAGCGCTCAGAATCAATTTTGAAATCCGTTCTAGAAACTTCTGAGAGGTAGAGCAGCAACGTGACTAGCACGTGATTTGAAATGAAGTTCAGAAGCTCGCTCAGAGTTGGAAGTTCGGACGCTCGTAGCAATTGCATAAGCTTTGTGTCATAGAGAGAAAATTCCAGACGCTCACAAGGATGAGCCGGATGCTGACACATGGAATGAATCCTTCTCTTGAGAATTACTTTCTTCTTGCTTGAGTGGCTTAGAATATGTGTATTATTAGTATCTGCACACTTCAAGAAATGTTAGAACATAAATTGTTCTCTTGTGAATACTTTGTTATCATCAAAATTAATGAGGGTCTAAACTTCTCAATCGTTTAGGTTCCAACAATCTCCCCTTTTGATGATGACAAACATCTAAGGTAGATGAACAATTTAGTTTCAAAAGACATTAAGGGTCTCCCTGAATTTAACAAATTTAGATATATATGAACAATTCAGGTTTTAAGGCAATTTTTGGTAAGCAAATTCATCTAAGTGATTACGAAAAATCAAGAATGTATCGTAACATGTATTTAATAAAGTGAGATCGGATGCTGATTATATACCAAATAGATTGATTTAATCAAATATATATCATTGTACCGAAAATTTATTAAACATTATCATAGCACTAGATCAATGAATATTAGCGCACAAAAATGCTATGTATGAAATGATATGCATGATACTTTAGTTCCAAAGGTATCCATCGGATGGTGGATATTCGGATTCTCACGTGTTCAATATACCTTTCTTTC
The DNA here is from genome assembly GCA_037113605.1 of Calophaca sinica. Lineage (NCBI taxonomy): Eukaryota > Viridiplantae > Streptophyta > Magnoliopsida > Fabales > Fabaceae > Calophaca > Calophaca sinica. Next base: position 54,994,372 of record CM073732.1, on the reverse strand, counting down.
GTGTTCATCATACCTTTCTTTTACTTCCCCTTTTGTCATCAGACAAAAAGAGTGTAAAAACACATCATAGTCAAAATAAGACTTAGAAAAATTTGAACAAAAGGCAGATAATTAGATTAAACATATTTATATATATATAATTGTATCAACCAAATAGATTTTATATCACACACAAGTAAAAAAAAATCAAGGGTTTGGAAGAGGTGGAGGTGGGATATTGAGACGTTCATAGAGTAGCTTCAGTGCAGTCTCCAGCTGAGTAACCTTCAAGTTTGTAGCCTTCATTTCTTCAAATTCTGCTTTGGGAATGGTGACCATTTCCATTGCAGAAGAAGAAGCAGAAGGTCCAGCTTCTGGTACAGATGCAGACTTCATCTTCTGATGCTCTGCTAGCACCCATTTGGATATCTTCAGTCTCAAATCCTTCTTCCTTTGAGCTCTCAAGAAGAATGCATCATTTGGTATAACCCATTTGATGAAATTTTCGAGTCTTGAGCTCGATTACTGCGAATCTTCCATTGATGCTTCACATCTTCTGGATATAGCAAATGTAAGAAGATGGTTTCTCTATGAAAATCAACATCAGCTGTGTAAGAGTCAAACTTATTCCCAGCGTCTTCTCCCCATAAATTTCTGATAAAGACACTCAAAGCTTCACAGGTGAAGGAGAGTGCTTCATTTTCTGCCAGGTAAATTCTTCTCAGATTTTCCCTGTCATATTCTTCTAGCACTAGGGGGTCGATGCATGGTAATATGGCTTTGTCTTTCCAAGACTCAGACCATTGACTCCAAGTGAATCCAATGTCGAAGTGCTTGGTCACAGCAGCCCATTGATCATAAATCTTCATGCAGTCCAAGGGTCTGATTACTGAGCATCTGAACATATCATCGAAGAATACTGTTCTGAGGTTGATGTCAGTAACTCTGCTGATTTTCCCAACAGTTTGAATAGTAGCCTTCAAAGATCACAAAGCAGTTTGAGGAGCCGATTCTCCATTCATCTTTCTTCGCAGAAGTCGTAAAACCTTCTGGCATGATCCTCAGAGATCTTGGCAACCGGAAGCTGAGAGAAATCCTTAATATTGTACTTGGTAGGTGCCTTCTCATATTCCTTTAGCCCTATCTTGCTGAAAGGCTGCTTGCCCGGAGCAAGTTCCTTCCTTTTCCCAGGGATAGACCAAGGTAGCCACCTTTGTCTATCTGGTACTATCTTGACAGAAACAGATGATGGGTCTCGATATTGACCTATGACTTCAAGCCTTTTCTGCTCAAGACAGTGTGCCATGAAGGCAGCTTCTTCATCTGTGATCCACCTTCTGCATTCTTCCAATGTGAGCGGTTCAAACTGAGGTAGGGATCTCGGAAGATCAACAGAGAAGGGAATTGCTCTGCTTCCGGAAGCTGGTCTCAACCTTCCTTTAAACGACATTTGGAAGTGGTCTTCCCCATCCTTGAAGGTTGCACTTATTGGAGCGGTAATTTCCAATCTGGCAGCTCTAGAGGTGAAGGTTTTTAAATGCCAGGTGGATGGACGATCGTAGATACTATGATATATCTCATACTTTACAAACTGAGGTTTGTATGAGATATTCTTCTTTCCGCCAGCGTCTGTGGGTTTAATGGTAAGGGTAAGTAAGGTGGGTGTGGCTTTGGTAATTTTGTAGGCTTTGAAAGGATTAATGGGAGGTATTTTGAAAAGGAGGTAAAACGGATGAGAATGAAGCTTGGAAATGTATGTGGTGAGGGAGTTATATGTGGAGGTTTGAGGTGATGAGATGGTGAGTGAATTGGTTAGTGTTTGGGTAAGGTGTTTGGGAGTTATGGAGGTTTTCTGTACATGAGTGTGAGTGTTTGATGATTGTGCAACGGATATTGGTGGAACAGGAATAGTATCAGATGCAAAAACAGATACAGATTCATCAGGAGAATTCAGTACCTTTGGCTCAGGTTCAGAATGCCTGACCGATCTCTTCAGCTTCTGTCTTGGGGCAGTTGCTGGAGGCGGATGCTGAATATCCTTCTTCTGTTGACCGGATGCTGAGACTTGCTTCTCAGCTTCTGCTTCGCTTTTTTTCTCGTAACCTGGTGATGGGAACTCTATCCTCATCTTACGGTTCTTCAACAAAGAGGTGAGAGCCACCTTCGCTTTGTTCTTCTGGTCTCTCTCGAAGGAGACTCAGCAGGTCTTTTCGCACCAGGCTTTGAGCTTCTGGTGGTTTTCTTTTCAGCTTCCTCTTCCTGTTGCTCAACTTTCACCTTCTTGATCATAGACCCAGTGAGCAATTTCATTCTTACCAGGCTGTTGACTCCGAAAGTGTCAGGAATCACAATATTATCAGCACCAAAATACTTTGCCTTCTCTTGATCTGGTAAAGCAGTCAGCTTGTTTATGACCAGATTCTTGATCATCATTTTGGTGAGCAGGACACCGTAAGGAATGAACTTGTAGGTGTTCTTCTTGTCAGCAACACCTTTTCTTGAGTTAACCAGTGCATTAAGCAGGTTGTTGTAGATTAACCTTGGCAGGTTCACCTTGTTTCCAGCTATGAAGTGCCTCATGATGAATTTCTGTTCGTAGTTGACAATGTCACTGGAGCCAGCCTTCAACAAGACGCTCTTGGTGATTATCTTATGAAGAACTCTGAAATGACTTTTCAGATTCTTGGCAGTAGGTGTTTCACCAGATTCTTTCAGCTGCTTGTAGTTCTCAAACAGATCATTATTGACCTTCTCAATCCCATGAAATGCGTCAGCCCATTCTGAATAGAAGACGATGCCTTCACACGGACACCCAGTAACTTCAGAGATATTTTTGATGCTAAAAACAAACTTGAATCCTTTCACTGTTCCTTCAAAGATGCCACCTTTGTGTAACCGAACATTACCCCAAAATTCTTTAATCGCGATCACGGAACCTCAATAGGGTTCGGAAGAAATACTGTTCCCAGCCCATTGCCTTGAACCCATTGTAGAAGTCGAAGCCATAGAGCTTGAAGTTTTCCAAATCAACTCGATTTTCTAACAAGACTTTTCCTTCAGTCATGGTGTCGTAAATAGCTGTATATTCAGAAGTTGTTACTCCAGCCATGATTGCAGTTGAGAGATGGAGGTGATGGAGGTTTTAGGGTTTAGACACACACACAGAGAGATAGAGAGAAAAAGAGAGCGAGTACAGTTTTGCAGAACACACAGAGTGGAGCGAAAAATGTGGAGTAGTGGGAAAGTTAAAGGAGAATGGTACAGTTATTTTTCAAAATATCGCTTCATATTCTCTTATAAAAAATAAATCAAAAAGAAAAGAAAATAAAGATTCGCTTTTTCATTAAATGCGGACGCCAAAATAAAAGTAAAAGATTTTATTGATTACGTAAATAATCATGACTCAGTAGATATGATGAGACGCTTGAGTCCTTAACACGTGTGACACGTGTGTGTGTGCTTTCGACGCCGCAACCGACTTCTTGGATGATGAGTTATGATGCATATGACAAATAAGATGCCGATGCACATACATGCTTATGTCATATCGAGATCTTTGAGATTTAGTTTATTATCGCCGAGATTAATCATTCTTTTATAAGATGAAAGTTTAAATTTCTTCTTATAAAATTGAATCTATCTTCAAGGGTTTTGTAAATATGTCAGCCCACTGATGGTCAGTGTCTACAAATTTTATTTCTAAAATACCCTTCTGAACATAGTCTCTTATAAAATGATGCTTAATCTCAATGTGCTTTGCTCTAGAATGCAATATAGGATTTTTAGTAAGACATATGGCAGATGTATTATCACAGAAGATAGGAATGTTACTCTCTTTTATCAGGTAGTCTTCAAGTTGATACTTCATCCACAGAAGTTGAGAACTGCAACTTGCTGCTGAGATGTATTCAGCTTCTGCTGTTGAGAGTGCTATTGTGCTTTGCCTTTTGCTTGACCAAGACACAAGATTAGCTCCAAGGAATTGGCAGCCTCCACTTGTGCTTTTTCTCTCACTTCGATCTCCAGCACACTCAGCATCACAGAATCCTACTAATTGGTAATCTTTTGATTTCTCATAAAGCAAACCAAGATTAGTAGTTCCTTGTAAATATCTAAATATTCTTTTAACAGCACTTAGGTGTGATTCTCTAGGATCTGATTGAAACCTAGCACACAGCAGTGATCGAACATAATATCAGGTCTTGAAGCCGTAAGATAAAGTAGAGATCCAATCATACCTCTGTATAGTTTCTGATCTACCTTCTTACCAATTTCATCTTTACTAAGAGTGCAGGTAGGATGCATAGGTGTACTCATTGGCTTGCAATCCAGCATCTTGAATTTCTTCAATAATTCTTTGATGTATTTGCTTTGATGAATATAAATACCATCACTGCATTGCTTGATTTGTATTCCAAGGAAGAACTTTAATTCTCCCATCATGCCTCATTTCAAATTCAGCCTGCATAAGCTTAGAAAATTCTTTGCAAAGACTTTCATTAGTGGCTCCAAAAATAATATCATCAACATATATTTGAACAAGTATGAAATGCTTGTTTGAGGTTTTTCTGAAAAGAGTTGTGTCAACTAAACCTCTTGTAAATCCATTTTCCATTAAAAAGGAACTTAGTCTATCATACCATGCTCTGGGAGCTTGTTTAAGACCATATAGTGCCTTTTTAAGTTTAAAAACATGTTCTGGAAATTCAATATCTTCAAAACCAGGAGGTTGTTTAACATAAACTTCCTCAGTTATAAAACCATTTAGAAAAGCACTTTTCACATCCATTTGATATAAAGTTATCTCATGATGTCTTTGCAAATGAAAGTAAAATGCGAATAGCTTCTAATCTTGCAACAGGTGCAAAAGTTTCAGTGAATCAATACCTTCTTCTTGTGAGTAGCCTTGAGCAACTAACCTTGCTTTATTTCTCACAACTTTACCGTCTTCATCAAGCTTATTTCTGAATACCCATTTAGTACCAATAGCTTGCTTATCTTCTGGTAGAGTGACTAGCTTCCAGACATCATTCCTTTGGAACTGATTTAACTCATCTTGCATTGCTAGTATCCACCCTTCATCTTCCAACGCTTGATCAATCGTCTTAGGTTCCATCTCAGAGAGAAGTGCAAAATCAGCATGCTCCTTGAAGGAGGATCTGGTTCGTACTTTGTCACTAGGTTCTCCTATGATTTGATCCTTTGGATGATTGGTTTTGTACTTCCAGCTTTTTCTTGCTTCAGCTTCCGCTTGAGTAGAATTCTTCGTCTTGTCACCACCGGATGATGAAGATGTATATTCAGCGTCTGGCTTGTCACTGAGGTTTAAATCTGAAAATAACTCATCTAGCTCTGACATTGCAGTGTCAGGCTTCTTATCATCAAACTTGACATGAATGGACTCTTCAACTGTCAAAGTTTCTTTGTTGTATATTCTAAAAGCTTTAGATCTTTCAGAATATCCCAAAAAGATTCCTTTGTCAGCCTTGGAATCAAACTTACCAAGCTGATCTTTAGTATTCAAGATATAACAAATACAACCAAAAGGATGAAAGTAAGAAATGTTTGATTTTCTTCCTTTCCAAAATTCATAAGGAGTCTTATTCAAAATAGGTCTTATATAAATTCTATTTTGAATATAACAAGCTGTGTTTACTGCTTCTGCCCAAAAATATTTCACAATATCAGCTTCATTGATCATGGTCCTGGCCATTTCCTGGAGGGACCTATTTTTCCTTTCTACAACACCATTTTGTTGAGGTGTTCTAGGCGAGGAGAAATTGTGGGAGATGCCATTTTCTTCACAAAATTTTTGAAAGTTCTCATTTTCAAATTCTCCCCCATGATCACTTCTAATAGAAGAAATACAAATGCCTTTTTCATTTTGAACTGATTTGCAGAAAACAGTAAATACTTTAAAAGACTCATCCTTGTGGGCAAGGAATTTAACCCATGTCCATCTAGTAAAATCATCCACAATGACTAAACCATATTTCTTTCCAGTTAAAGAGGCTGTCCTTGTTGGACCAAAAAGATCAAGATGTAAAAGTTCAAGTGGTCTAGAAGTTGAAACAACATTTTTTAAATGAAAGGAAGTTTTAACTTGTTTTCCTTTTTGACAAGCTTCACAAAGGGCATCAGATTTGTACTTAAGATTTGGTATGCCTTTAACAAGATTGTGCTTGTTTAATTTTGAGATTAATCTCAAGTTGGCATGACCTAGTCTTTTGTGCCAAATCCATTGCTCATCTTCAACAGATATAAGACACTTGACATCTTGTTTTTCAAGTTCAGAAAGATCAACTTTATAAACATTTTGTTTCCTCTTTGCTGTAAAGAATATAGATCCATCGTTTTTGCTTTTTACTAAACATCCAGTTTCTGTAAAGACAACACTAAAACCACTTTCACATAATTGACTTATGCTCAGTAGATTATGTTTTAGTCCTTCAACATATAAAACATTATCAATAGAAGGAAGAGAGCCTTTACCTATGCGACCAATTCCAACTGTTTTACCTTTCTGGTTTCCTCCGAAACCAACGAATCCAGCTTCTCTAGGTCTTAGTTCTTGGAACATATGCTTTTCTCCCGTCATGTGACGCGAGCATCCACTGTCTAAGTACCAAGACTGGTGTGTTGACTTTGTTGCTAAGCATGTCTGCAACATAGACTATTTTATCTTTAGGTACCCATATCTTTTGGGTCCTTTCTTGTTAGTTCTTGAAGGAGGCTTATCCTTCTTAGTTTTAAAAACATTACATGCACTTTTCAAATGACCAGATTTATTACGATAAGTACAATGTAAGCATTTACTATGACTATGGGATTTATCGATCTTTGAATTATTTTCCAAAAGGGTTTCATCGGTATATAGCCAAGACCATGAGTTGTCGTTTCTTGACACCCCAAATCATTGAAGCTTGCTTGCTTCGAGTTACACTCTCTGCAAGAAACTTTTGAAATGCTTGTTCATAGTCATTTGATTTGCGATTAGAATTTTGTAACTAAAGAACTCTTAGCTTGAGAGCTCTCTCGACACGGTTGCTTGTTAGCTTCCAGACGCTGGTTATCCACCGACGCTGATTTTTCGGTTTTGACACGGTTCTCTTCATCAGTCTGAGTTTTAATTACGTAAAGAATGAAAATCTTGTGATAGTTTTAAAAATTTCTTTTTCAAGTTCTTATACTCGATGAGAGAGTGGCAGAGTCCTTAAGAAGATCATCAAAAGCAAGTTGAAGTTGAGTAGGAATCATATACTATTACCTCTTCAACATCTTCTTCGACTCAATGTCGATTATGCGCCATGAGGCAATGTGAGCTTCTTCTTCCTTATCTTCCTCAGAGGAGGATAAGTCAAGATCTTCCCATGTTGCCATGAGACCTTTCTTCTTTTTCTTGAAGGAGCTTCTTGTGGGCTTTTCTTTAAGATTAGGACACTCGGATTTGAAATGTCCAAGCTTCTTACATTCATAGCAAATGACTTGGGCTTTGTCCTTGTCTTTGCTCTCCTTCTTGTCCTTTGAATCTTTCTTCCAAACTTCCTTCAAGTTTCTTTTCTTCCACATTCTCTGGATCTTCTTAGATATGAATGCTAGCTCATCGTCTGATCCATCGTAATCTCCTTCAAGCTTCATCATCGATTCTTCTTCTTCAAATTTGAAAAGCCTTAGAAGTACTAGGTTTATGTTGATTAACTTTTAAAGCAATAGACTTACTCTTCTTGGTAGGTTCCTCTTCATTTAGCTCAAGTTCATGAGCTTTTAGGGAACTCATAAGATCTTCAAGCCGAAGAACATTTAGATCTTTTGCTTCATGAATAGCAGTGACTTTGGGTCTCCACTGCCTAGTCAAGCTTCTCAAAATCTTTCTCACATGATCAGGTGTGGTATAACTTTTTCCAAGGGCCTGCAACCCATGAACAAGTGTTTGGAATCTTCCAAACATAGTTTCAATGTTTTCTCCATCTTCCATTTTGAATAGTTCATATTGGCGAACCATCATGCTAGCCTTTGTTTATCTTACTTGGGCAGAACCCTCATAAGACAACACAAGAGAATCCCAGATTTCTTTGGCAATATCAAACTTGCCACATTTATCATATTCTCTTTACATCATACGTATGAGAATAAATCCGCCATCCGATTGGTTTGATATCTCTTTTTACGATCATCGCACCGATTTTCCCTAGGTATTGCAACGCCAAAGGGCATTAGCGGGAAGAATGTATCCGCTTTCAACTATATCCCACAAATCAAAACTTTGTGCCTCAAGGAATGCTTTCATCTTATCTTTCCAAGAATCAAATTTTTCTCCATTGAATAGAGGAGGGCGGTTCATATGACCACCTTCAGAGACATGTTCACAATATAGAATCTTTTCTCTTGACCTTTGTTAAGTGCTCAACCAAGAGGCCGAGCTGCAGTACCAACCGAACGTGAACACAAGAAGGGGGGTTGAATTGTGTTAAAAACTTTTCGCAAACTTTAAGTTAGAAACACTTTAGAACACAAGTTTTTCAAAACTGTTTGTTTATCGGATCTTTGGAAATAATCGGACATTTGGAAAAAGCGATTTGATAAAACTTGTTTTTAACACAACAAGATAGAAATGAATAGAAAGCAAGAAAGCAAGAGACACGAATTTATACTAGTTCACTACCAAACTGGTAGCTACGTCTAGTCCCTTCGTTCCTGAAGGATTTTCCACTATAATCAATCTGATTACAATTTCCTCAAGAGTATTCTACTGTCACAACTTGACAATACTCTCAACTTCTCAAAACGACTCAGTACAGTCGAGCCTTTGAGGATACAGCCTTAACTAGGCCAAAACAACTTTTACAAAAGAGTTGAAGTACAATTAAAGATAACTCTCACAGAGAGGATAAAAGATTAAGCTCAACTATAGAAAAACTTTCTTAAAGAAAGGGTCGGACGCTGAGTTCAGTTCTGTAGTCCAGAGACTAAGCACAAGACTTGGTTGCTCACAGAAGCAGTGCTTGTTCTCAGTAAATGAGGAAATATCTCAGCAGAATTTCAGCAAGCTTTTTCACAGTATGTTCGTTGCAACTTCAATGGATACCATGAGGTATATATATAGGAATTCCAAGGATATTACCGTTGAGGTAAAAATTGACTCCTTTCCATTGAGTAAGGTAAATTCAAAACGCTGTCTCTTTCTTGCTTTGTAGAGAATATCCCAGTAGTACATATTACCGTTTTTGTACTACCTTGCTTGTACGATTTTTGTCTTCTAGTTAAAGGTTTCACCTTTGATACCTCGTACAACAATTTTAGCGCTCAGAATCAATTTTGAAATCCGTTCCAGAAACTTCTGAGAGGTAGAGCAACAACGTGACTAGCACGTGATTTGAAATGAAGTTCAGAAGCTCGCTCAGAGTTGGAAGTTCGGACGCTCGTAGCAATTGCATAAGCTTTGTGTCATAGAGAGAAAATTCCAGACGCTCACAAGGATGAGCCGGATGCTGACACATGGAATGAATCCTTCTCTTGAGAATTACTTTCTTCTTGCTTGAGTGGCTTAGAATATGTGTATTATTAGTATCTGCACACTTCAAGAAATGTTAGAACACAAATTGTTCTCTTGTGAATACTTTGTTATCATCAAAATTAATGAGGGTCTAAACTTCTCAATCGTTTAGGTTCCAACAGTAGTCTTTGGGAGCTTTCTCATATTCCATAGGGCCTATCTTACTGAATGGCATTTTGCCAGGTGCAGTTTCCTTTCTTTTTCCAGGAATAGACCAAGGTAACCACCTTTGCCTATCTGGAACAATCTTTATAGAGACAGATGATGGGTCTCTATATTCGCTGATGACTTCAAGCCTTTTCTGCTCATAACAATGAGCCATCATACGAGCCGACACGTGATCCACCTACCACATTCCTCTAATGCAAGAGGTTCATTATGGGTCAGGAACCTTGGTACATCAACAGGAAAGGGAATAGCCCTGCTATTTTGTTTGGGTCTCAGCCTTCCTTTAAAGGACATCTCAACATTGTCTTTGCCATCCTTGAAGACAGCATTCATTGGAGGGGGTATCTCCAGTCTTGAAACTCCAGAGATGAAGGTCTTCAAGTGCCATAAAGATGGGTGATTGTAGATAGAGTTATATGACTCATATCTAACAAATTTTGGTCTAATGTCAAGAGGGACAGGTTTCTTTGGAATAAGGACAGTAGTTTTTGGTGTCACTACTGTGATTTTGTACTTGGGGGGAATGTAGGGTTTGAAAGGATTAAATGGAGGGACTTTGAAAAGGAGCTTAAAAGGATGAGAATGAAGTTTGGAAATGTATGAAGTGAGGGAGGTATATGTGGAGGTTTGATGTGAGGAGATGGTGAGTGTATTGGTCTGTGTTTGGGTAGGTTGTTTGGGAGCTATGGAAGTGGTTGTGTTTCTGGCTTTCTGTGCACGGGTTTGAATGGTAGATGGTTGTGCAACAGATATTGGTGGAGCAGGAATGGTGTCATCAGTTTCAAAAACAGATACAGAATCATTAGAAAAATTTAGTACCTTTGGTTCAAACTCAGACTGCCTGACCAATCTCTTCAGCTTCTGTCTAGGAGCAACAGCTGGAGGCAGACGTTGAATTACCTTCTTCTGTGCACCGGACGCTAAAACTTTTTCTCAGCTTCTGGCTTGCTTCTTTTCCTCAGAATCTGACTGATGGGAACTCGGTCCTCATCTTCTGATTCAGTCTTTCTTTTAGGTGCAGAAACCACCTTCTGCTTCTTGCTTCTTGTTTCTTCTTCTGGAGAATCGGAAGTCCTCTTCACACCAGTTACTGAGCTTCTGGTGGTTTTATCTGTAGTAGACTTCTTGCTAAGAGAGGGACCAGATTCTACTCCTTGTTCATTTTTCACCTTCTTCATCTGTTCAGCAGTGATCAATTTCATTTTGACCAAGCTGTTGACTCCAAAGGTGTCAGGAATCACAATACTCTCAGTGCCAAAATACTTCACCTTTTCTTGATCTGGCAAAGAGTTCAGCTTGTTTATAACCAGATTCTTGGCCATCATCTCAGTGAGAAGAACACCATAAGGAATGCACTTGCAGGTGTTTTTCTTGTCAGCAACACCTTTCCTTGAATTAACCAGTGCATTAATTAGGTTGTTGTAGATAAATCTTGGCAGGTTTACCTTGTGACCAGCCATGTAGTGCCTCATAATGAACTTCTGTTCATAGTTGACTATGTCACTAGAACCAGCCTTTAACCAGACGCTTTTAGTGATTATCTTGTGAAGAACTCTGTAATGACTCTTCAAGTGCCTTGCAGAAGGGGTTTCACCAGATTCTTTCAGCTGTTTATAATTCTCAAACAAATCCTCATTGACCTTCTCAAGGCCATGAAATGCATCAGCCCAATTTGTGTAGTAAACGAGACCTTCACAGGGACAACCAGTGACTTCAGAAATGTTGGTAATGGTAAAAACGAACTTGTAGCCTCTCACAATTCCTTCAAAAATACCACCTTTGTGTAAACGAGCATTACCCCAAAATTCCTTGATAGCAGTAACTAGAACCTCAACCTGTTTCCAAAAGAAGTAGTGTTCCCAACCCATTGCCTTAAACCCACTGTAGAAATCGAAGCCATAGAGTTTGAAGTTCTTTAAATCAATTCGATTTTCCAACAGAACCTTTCCTTCAGCCATGGTGTCGTAAATAGCAGTATACTCAGAGATTGTTACACCAGACATGATTGCAGTTGAGAAATAGAGAAATGGAGGTTTAGGGTTTTAGAACAGTCACGAAGAGAAAAGAAAGAAAGCTGTTTTTCAGACTGAAAACAGAGCGAGTGATTGTGGAGCGAAAAAGAAGGAGTAGTGGGAAGGTTTTGTAATTGGTACAGTTACTTTTCAAAAAAAAAAAAAAACCTCTTCATTATCCGAGTAATAAAAATAAATTTAAAAGGAAATTAAAATAAAGATACCTCTTTTCATTAAATGTAGTTGCCAAAATAAAGTAAAAGATTTTATTGAAAACGTAAATAATCATGACTCAGATTAGGTGTGATGAGACGCTTAAGTCCTTAACACGTGTGACACGTGTGGGTGTGCTTGGACGCACGCAACCGATTTACCAGACGATGAGTTATGATACATATGACAAATAAGATGCTTATTCATATATAAGCTTATGTCATACCAGATGCTCAAATAATATCTATCATAAGACGCTGAGATTAATCATTCTTTTATAAGATGGAAATTTAAATTTCTTCTTATAAATTTGAATCTGTCTTCAGCAAGGGGTTTTGTAAGAATATCAGCCCACTGGTGATCAGTGTCTATAAATTTGATTTCAAGTGTCCCCTTCTGAACATAGTCTCTTATAAAATGATATTTAATCTCAATGTGCTTTGCTCTAGAATGCAATATAGGATTTTTAGTAAGACAAATGGCAGATGTATTATCACAAAAGATAGGAATGTTACTCTCTTTTATCAAGTAGTCGTCAAGTTGATACTTCATCCACATAAGTTGAGAACTACAACTTGCTGCTGAGATGTATTCAGCTTCTGCTGTTGAGAGTGCATTAGTGCTTTGTCTTTTGCTTGACCAAGACACAAGATTAGCTCCAAGGAACTGGCAGCCTCCACTTGTTCTCTTTCTTTCAATTCGGTCTCCAGTAAAGTCAGCATCACAGAAACCTACTAATTTGTAATCTTTTGATTTCTTATACAGCAAACCAAGATTAGTAGTTCCTTGCAAGTATCTGAATATTCTTTTAACAGCACTCAGGTGTGATTCTCTATGTAACGACCCGTTTCCGGACCGCTACAGAGCTAAACTAAACCTGTATGCGAAGCTTTTTAAAACAGTACTCTTGTGCCCTTTTGAAATATGCGGTACTTTTTTTTTAAACATCAATAATTCCCGCAAGCACATATCAGAGTAATTACAACTTTTCGAAACGTGGTGCACTAGGACACAAGACTCAAATACGAATAAGACATACATGCATGATACATATGTATATATATACACAAGTCGTACTGACAGTGTACGCAAAATACAGAGTAGTGAATGTGCAAAGAAATACACCTATGGTATGACGACCCTCAAGAGAGCAATCATACCCTGGGGGTACTTCCGGCAGACACCCACGCAGGGGGCTGCTCCAAAAGTGAGACCGCTACCACCTCAGAATCGAAAATAACATCTGGCCCGACTGGTCACGACACATGGAATGTAAAAGTCATAAATACAGTCATCCCAAATATATACAACAGGCTATCAACACAAAAAAACATAACGCAACCGTCAATCAACATCGCAGCTATAAGTCGCTACCCAAATCCTCTGACGGGTCCTCCTCCTCCTCCATCAAGTCTTCGTCTGTCAGGTCAATGAAGGGAGCCGCAGCTGGCACGTCCACAGGCACATCACTCGGAGTATACTCACCCGTCGGCCACTCCTCAGTCGATCTCGCTCCAATACAATCCGCCTTGTGGCACACAGCACAAACGGGAGGGGAGGATGTAACGACCCTCATTTTCTTTATTTTATTTTTTGGTAGCAGTTATTTTAATTAATTGCATTACATGTTTGTGCATAAAAGAGAGACTTTTAATTTAATTGAATAATTCTTGAGAGTTGCTAAAAAGAAAAAGAAAGGATGAGGACGCCTTGGGCTAGCACTTGTATGCATAGTTCTATTCCTTTCCACCTACCTAATGGACCAACACTCATGGGCTCTCACCAACCCAACCCAAATAATAGAACCATGGGCGTATGAAGGGCATGTGACGCCTCAAGCCCTAGCGCCTCAAGCTCTCTCCCTCTCTCAAGTTGATTCACTTGTTTCTTCTCCTTCCTATCTCCAAACCCTAGCGCCACACAAGGTTGAAGGGAGCAATCCACATTTTTCCTCTCTTGCATAATTCGGCCACCAAGGTTAGGAGCAACTTCATCTTTGTTCTTCATCAGAAATTGGGTAAGTCATGATTCTTTTCCTTCCTAAATTTCAGATCCTAGAGACTTGAGTTTGATAATTTCCAATGTTTCTTATAGCCTCTTTTCCATTCGTAGCAAACTCATCGTAGGATTGGTTCGAGTCATCATCATCTCTCTTCCACAAGAGGATTTCTAAGGACCCAAAGGTAAGGGGGAGATTATTGAAATTTGGGATATTTGAGGGAATAGGTGAAGGGTTGTCCTTGAACCCCGTTGTTTGATAATTAATCGAAAAAAATTCTGGTTTACATGCTTATAGACACTATAACTATGGTTTGAATAAATTATGTGGCTGCCATGGTTGTTCATATATGTTTTAAGTGTTAGAAAAATTTCTGTTTTGATGCCTAGGACGTGGTTGAATTATTAGAGCACCAAATTGATATGTTCGTTAATTTGGAGATGAACTTCAATGTTGGAATGGGTGAATTGCGCTTGAGACTATCTAAATGATTAAAATAGATGCTGTTTTATGGATATTATTAATGGAAAATTTTAGAATAATTTAACTTGTTGCGTTCATATTTTAATTCGTATTATTTTCCTTGTAATAATGTTGCCGTAACTATTTTGAAATTCGAGAACCGGGTTAGAGCTTTGAGAATTACTCCTAAATACTAATTAAGATTTTTCCCTAAGTGTTAGTCTTAATTGTGATGTTCCTAAATATTTAGAATTGAAGAAAAATAGGCGAAAACGTTTTTAAGACAGCAAAGTAGCGCTGCTGTTTTCGGTTTCGCTGCTGTTTCTGTTTTTCGCTGCTGTTACTGTTTTTGCTGCTGTTTCTGTTTTTGCTGCTGTCTCTGTTTTGTTGCTGTTTCTGTTTTGTTGCAGTTTTGTTGCAGTTTTTGTTGCTGTTTAAATTACTGCGAAAATCCTGTTATTTCTGCTGTTTAAATTGCTGCGAAAAATTCTGTTGTTGTTGCTTCTGTTTTCTGCAGAATTTTCGTTGGCTGCGGTAGTTTTTTTTTTTAGTGCAGTTCCTGTTTCTGTTGCTGCAGAATTTTCTGCTGCAGAATTTACGTTGTACTGTGCAGTTTCTGTCTTTGTACGATTTTTGTTGTTGTTGCTGCGTTGTTGCGGTGTTTGTTGCGTTGCTACAGATTTTAATTACATGATCAAGAAATAATTATTCTTAAGACAAGTCGTGGATTTCTTATGATTTATTCTTTGATCCGTTTATTATTTTGTGATGATGGTTGTGAAAAGTCCACACTTGTGGCAATAACCTTGAAAGGATAAATGACCTTTTGTGCAAGTCACCTAGCTATTAGTAGCCATAATGGGACTTGAGTCATTCCTTGTGAGATGATCCTAGCCATATGGGCCATGATGGATTGTCGATGAAAAATTGAACTATGACGTTCGGAGGAAACCCGACCTTGTGTGTTTGTTTGTCATACAACCCTTGTAACAGGATGGGGGGAAGCACTATTGAAATGAAAGGTGGAGGCCAATATGAGTGAGCCTGCGTGGCAATACCTCGGCCTAGAGGGTGAGAAGCCGAGTTTGTGTTCCCTAATAGTTTGAGTGTCGCGCCTTGGACTGGGGACCACTTATCAGACTTAGCTACCCTGACCGTCACCGGACATTATCATCCCTAGTTGAGAGTATGCGGTAATAGAGTAAAACACCAGCGAGGTGATCTCTAATAAACCAAATATGTACTCCTAGGAGACTTCCCAGAGTAGTAGATGGTACCACATGCATAAGAAGTAGTGTCGTTAGCATCTGCATTATTTTCTTTTGATAATTATGTGACTATGAGGAATAATGAAATTTTCTGCGTGTACTCGTGGATGATACGAGATGTTGTTGCTACTTTATGTGAATTGATTTTTATAGTGTGGTGTGAAAATACATATATATATATATATATATCTGTATACGTATATAAATATATTATTTATTTGTTCACCTTTTTCTCTCTAAATATCACTATAACTCGATTTCAACGTACTCACCCCTCTATGGTTGTTTGTCTCTTGTTCTTCCATGTTCGATTATACACTACTAATACCAGGACACGTAGCTAGTGGTGAAGGCCTCTTATGGAGAATTTTTATAGTTTTATTTCTAACATTTTCTTAGTGAGACGTCGAATCTTTTATGTATTTCGTTCTTTGTTGTGTAAAGTGGGTTAAGTAAAGCTCTGAGGCTATGTGACACAGGTTTTCTTTTCTTTGGGGGTTCGTATGTCGTTTGGTTTTTTTTTTTTTTTCCACAATTTCAAATAAGACCTTTGAAAGAAAAATACTTACTATGCTTGTTATTACTAAATACTTGCAAACTGAATGATATCTGAAATTGATTTATTCGTCGAGTTATCCGTTGATCTTTTTTTTATTTGATTTATTTTTTTTAACGATTTTCGAAACGGGGATTAGAGTGTCACAGGAAGCCACAGGCGGTGTAGGGGTCCTAGCAACAGTAGGGGAAACTGGTACTACAGGGGATCTAGGAACAGCAACCCTCAAAGTGGAAGCTCCTGTGGATCCCCGGCGTATCACGCTCTTGCGAGCGGTCCATCTCACTCGAGGTCCATGCCCTCTGCCTCGTCCTGCAAATCTTGTAGCAGCGCTCCTAGGAATGTCATGAAGTCCCTCTGGTGAAGAAGAAGAAGCTCTCATAGCCTTCTCACGCTCGCTGGCACGCCACGCCTCCACCACCTGTCCCATCCGGATCGGGAAACTCATCGTACGCCGCGTCACATCCTGCCTCACGGCTACGCCATCCCCTCGTAGTGTCTGCACCACGTCCCCAGTGTATACCACACAGCAGGAGATGGGGCCGAACTCCATCGCCGCGGGTTGCCCCATATCAGGGAAGTCAAAGAAGATCTCCGACGATGTCCTCATCGCCGGAATCCAAACGCCCTTCGCCATCGCCTGGGTAACCGTCATGAATTGAAAGCACCACGGGAAAGGGTCAACTTCTAACAAATCGAGATAATCAATGCCTAAAGCAATAAGCAAACAACAATGTATATCATTCACAGAACGTGACTCAACTCTCTCACTCTAGACTCGACTCAACTCGCTACTCATTTTCTCTCGACTCGAAAATTATTCCGGAAAGCAGACGCAGATCCATCAACTGACATACCAGCCGTAGCCTTGGGATCTTTCGCTTCTCCCTAGGTAAGCAGCTCCGGTTCCTACGCTGTGACGCCTAGTCAATCTCCCGTAAACAAAAAGGGACCTAGCACCCTCAGTTATCCAGGTCACGGCTCAAAAACGTCATGACGACTCGCCTAGCTCTCTCACTCGATGAACAGCTCGCCGCTTACGATAGTCAAAGAGTGACTCACAGATTACTTGATCGCATATCAAATAAAGAGAGCATGCTTAACATGAAGAAAACGCAATTCGACATTTTAAGCAATAAAAACACTCTGCATGAAGAAATGCAATTCAACAGCAACACGCAATTCGTGGCATATATTCAGTCTCATATCAAATAATGCATAACTCAAACATATCATCACATTACATGCTTGACACGTAAATCAAGAAATCCATCCCTCTGCAGCTCGATGGAGTTGACAGAGAGGTACACAAATGTGGGGGGTTGGGTTTAGGAGACCAACTACAAAGTTTTCACCCACGAATGACTCGGAATATGTTCGACCGCACGACAACAATAAACGAAAGGGTTCGAAAACCCTAACTTCGAACTCGTAGAGTTCTCATACTTCTTCGTAGTTAAATAAAGCAATTTAAATAGTAAAACAAGAGTTTAAGCATCTCTAAAAGTTGTCCATACACAGGGACATAAAAATAAAATCCTAGAATGTCTAGAAGTGCCCTTACCACAAGCTGTCGTCAACGTCGTTCCTAAGTCTTCGGGTCCGCTTCGCTCAATCTCCAGTACTTCGTTCCCTATTACCACATACCACTTAGTAAAATCTAGAAATTCTAGTTAAACTTATGCTCTCAACTTATCCCTTTCCTAAGCAAACTCCAACAAGCATTACAAATTAATGACACACTTCAAAAACATTTTGAAAAAGTAAGGTTTTGAGACTAATTCTCTTTTCTTGAACTTCAAGTAGACATAACTAATAAATCTTTCACAACTATAAAAAACTTAGCACATTTTCATGCAAGAATTCAAGCAATGAGACATCAACTTCTTTTTTCCCAAAATCCCAATTAGGCCTCACGGCCACTACTTGTTTTTTTTTTCCAAAAATTTGCAACTTATATTTCCAAATTCACAACCCTTTTTAAATCATTTTCTAAATACCAAAACAACATCAACTTCAATTAATACATCAAGTACACTTAAGCATATCAAGGGTTATGTTTCTAAAACCATTACTACAACAATGAAATACCATTTCCATAGCCTTTTAGTCATATCATAGGAATGCTAAAAATTAAAGAACACTTAATTCATGCCATCACCATGTCAAGAATTTAAAGAACAAGGGATCATTTCCTTACATGCCATTCTAGACCCTCAAGAAACAATTTTTGCATATACATAAGCTAACACCTACACTAACTCATGCATATCAATTCCAATAACCTTAAAATTTATTCTAACAAGTTATCTAACACTTAAACATGTAATTTAACATCAAAACCTCATGCTTTACATGGTTCAAGAATAGGCAAAATTTCCAAAACTACATGTTACTTAAGCTTAAACAAAACTATAACCTAAATCAGCATCTAATCACTTCCAATAACACAACACCACAACCAATTGATTGATTCAACTAGGATCACATCATTTCCCCTTTTCTAACCTCTAGGGTTTTCGCCCTAAAGCATCAAATGAGGGGTTTTAAGATGATTCATCTCCTTTTTGTTCATCATCAGCCAACAAACAACAACAATCATCAATTAATCACAACTAAAACAACAATTAAACAACACAAATTGGGGGGGCTGTTGGGCGCTGATTATGGGGCTGTTTTGGGGCCAAGAAAAATTGATTTTCTACTACTCAAATGGTTGGATACATAGGTGATAGAGTATAGAAGAAAACCTAGCAAGAAAACTAAGTATGGAAGCAAAATCACAAGAGATGAAATGGGGGTGGAAATCACGATTTTTAAACAGAAAATGGGAGGAAGAAAATCTGTCTTTTCCTTACTCTAAATGGTGAAGTTGATGAGGAACTAGGTGGAGATGAAGGATTGAAGCAAGTTTGATGAAGACTTCAAGTTGTACAGCTCAAAGAAAATGGAGAAATCAACCATGGAAGCTTGGAACCCTTGTCTTGCTCTAGAGATGGAAGATGAAGTAGATGAATAGAGAAATGGGGGTGCTGTCCACGAGTTGGCAGCTAGGGTGGAGGGCTTTATAAATTTGTTTTTTCACTTAATTACTTAATTAAGACTTAATAATAAAAGGATTTAATTAAAAGGTAAAATTTTGAAATAACCCACAAGTTAAGTGACTCCTAATTACCTTTATTAGATGCTAATCACATCACTCACTCTATCCCATCTGATCTCACTTCACTCATGATTCCCCTTTAATCTAGAGTCTTAAGGTTTAAAAACACGGCGACTAGAAACCGCAAAACCGATTAAATTCTCGCCGAAAAAATCCCAAAAAATTAATTCGCGGGGAATTAATTCTCCGCGTGATAATATTATTTCATAAATAATAAAAACAATATAATTCGTTCAAAAATAATTAAAACAAGTTACAATTCGATTTTCATCGAAATCGGGGCTCATTTTAAATTTTTATCTGCGGCAGAAACTGCCCGATGATTTGAAACGCACCGAAACTTCGTTAGAATTTTTCGACGATCTTCGAACCGTGAATGTATATAAAAATATTAATTCTTAATTATATTAGCTCTTGATTTAATTAAGTCACTTACTCAGGGAACAAGCAACTGCTTTATTAAAGCATAATTACGACAAAAGTACAATATTACCGCTAATTAACGTATCGTAAAAATACGCGTGTTACAATACTCCCCCTCTAAAAGCAAGTTTTGTCCTCGAAACTGCAGACAAGTTACTTACCGTGAAAAAGTTCTGGATGTTGATTCTTCATCTTCTCTTCCAGCTCCCACGTTGCATCTCCAGTCTTCTGATCCCACACGACCTTGACAAGCTGGATCTCTTTATTCCGTAGCTGCTTAGCTTTCCAATCAACGATCCTTGCTGGTGATGCTTCAAAAGATAGATCGTCCTTCAGTTGAATCATATCCGGTTCGATAACATGAGAAGGGTCGGAAATGTACTTCCGCAGCTGTGAGACGTGAAAGACGTCATGAATGTTTGACAGAAAGGGTGGTAAAACAATCTGGTATGCCACGGGGCCAATACGACGAAGGATCTGGTAAGGTCTAATAAATTTGGGAGTAAGTTTCTTGGATTTGATCGCTCGACCAACTCCGGTGGAAGGGGTAACTCGAAGAAATACATGTTCTCCTTCTTCGAACTCTAACGGTCGGCGACCTCGATCTGCATAACTTTTCTGTCGGTTCTGAGATGCTCGCATCCTATCTCTGATCAAACGAATCTTCTCAGTAGTCTGCTGGATCATGTCTGGTTCCACAACAGAACTCTCGCCATCCTGGTACCAACAAAGAGGCGTTTGACACTTACGTCCATACAATGCTTCGTAAGGTGCCATCCCAATGCTCGCATGAAAACTGTTGTTGTAGGTGAACTCCGCCAGTGGTAAGACATCATCCCAACTTCCTCGATGATCTAACGTACATGCTCGTAGCAAATCTTCAAGCGATTGAATCGTTCTCTCAGTCTGACCGTCGGTTTGGGGGTGATATGCTGAGCTAAGCTTGAGTTTGGTTCCCATCACTTCTTGTAGTTCTCCCCAAAAGTTTGGATCTCGGTCTGAAACAATGGAAGAAGGCACGCCGTGAAGTCGTACAATCTCTGCGGTATAGATCTCCGTTAGCTTCTCCACATTGTATGTTGATCTTACTGGCAAGAAATGAGCGGATTTGGTCAATCGATCAATGACCACCGAAATCGAATCATTCTTCTTCTGCGTCTTCGGCAATCCTACAACAAAATCCATGGAAATACTGTCCCACTTCCATACTGGTACGTCGAGTGGTTGTAGCATCCCTTCCGGTCGCTGGTGCTCCACCTTCGCTTTTTGACATGTCAGACACGAAGCTACATACTCTGCCACTTGTTTCTTCATTCTGGGCCACCAAAAGTACTTCTTCAAGTCTTGATACATCTTTGTAACTCCCGGGTGAATACTCAATCTTCTCTTATGCGCTTCGTCAAGTATTAACTTCTTTAGCTCCGCTACGTTAGGCACACACACCCGTCCATTACATCTCAAAATGTTGTCTGTTCCGATCTTGAATTCTGTTGCTCTCCCTTGCGCTATCAGCTCTACCTTCTCTTGCAGTAGCTTGTCATGAACCTGCTGGTCTCTAATCTCATCCAACAATCCATTAGAAATGGTGAGCATATCGAATTTTAACTTCCCCGGTGAAACTTCCAAGCTCAATTTCAAATCTCGAAACTTCTCGAGCATCTCTAACTCCTTGATCATCAATGCTGAGGCTAAAACGCTCTTTCTGCTCAATGCATCTGCTACTACGTTAGCCTTACCGGGATGGTACTCTAGCGTGAAGTTGTAATCTTTCAAAAATTCTGTCCATCTTCGCTGTCGTATGTTGAGCTCCTTCTAATCGAATAGATACTTCAAGCTCTTGTGGTCGCTGAAAACAGTGAACGTGCTCCCGTAAAGGTAGTGCCTCCAAATCTTTAGCGCAAATACCACTGCGGCAAGCTCCAAATCGTGAGTAGGGTAGTTCCTCTCGTGAATCTTGAGCTGTCTTGAAGCATACGCTACGACTTTTCGGTGTTGCATCAGCACGCATCCCAATCCTTGGTGTGATGCATCGCAGTAAACCTCATAAGGTTCTTCTGGTTGGGGCAAAATCAACACTGGTGCTGTTGTTAAGAGCTCCTTCAGCTTCTGAAAACTGGATTCACACTCTCCAGTCCAAGCAAAAGGCTGGTCCTTCCTCGTAAGTCGTGTAAGTGGCGCGACAATCTTTGAGAATCCCTCGATGAATCTTCGGTAATAGCCTGCTAAGCCTACGAAACTTCTGATATCAGTGACAGTCTTCGGTTGTTCCCATGCTAAAACAGCCTTGACCTTCGCTGGATCCACTGCTATTCCGCTTTTAGTAATGACATGTCCAAGAAAGTTCACTTCCTTAAGCCAGAATTCACATTTCGACAAGTTCGTATAAAGCTACTTCTCACGCAATATCTGCAGTACTCGGCGTAAGTGTCCTTCGTGCTCTTCTCTGCTCTTTGAGTAGATCAATATGTCGTCGATGAATACTACTACAAACTGGTCCAAAAACGAGTGGAAAATCCTATTCATGTAATCCATAAACACTGCTGGCGCATTCGTCACCCCAAATGGCATCACCAAGTTCTCGTAATGACCGTATCTGGTCCTGAAAGCGGTCTTGGGAATATCCTCTTCCTTCACTCGTATCTGATGGTAGCCTGACTTCAAGTCAATCTTTGAAAATATCGCAGCTCCACGAAGTTGATCCATCAAGTCGTCGATACGCGGTAAGGGATACCGGTTCTTCACAGTAGCCTTGTTGAGTTGACGATAGTCCACGCACAGTCTGGATCGTCCATCCTTCTTCTTGACCAATAACACTGGTGCTCCCCATGATGACACGCTCGGTCGTATGAACTATTTTGACTCCAATTGCTCAATCTGAGATTTCAGCTCCTTCATCTCGGCTGGAGACATCCTGTAGGGCACTATTGAAATAGGTCCTGTCCCTGGAATCAAGTCGATGGAAAACTCGATTTCTCGCACCGGTGGAAGCCCCGGTATATCTTCTGGAAAAACGTCCGCAAAGTCACGCACCACAGGAACATTCTTCACTTCGATTTCCTGGGAAACTTCTGAACTAGCCAGATACATGTATTCCCTAGCTCTCTCTAACAAGGAGACTTCGATATGTTCGGCCGAAAGGTAGTTAGAGACTCCAAGGTCTGGAAAAATTACGGTTTTACGGGCACAGTCCAAGAGGACATGGTGGTGTGACAACCAATCCATCCCGAGAATGACATCTAAACCCTTAAGAGGTAAACAGACCAAATTGACCATAAATCTTCTACCCTGAATAACCACTACACAATTTAGACATGCAGTATTGGTTACCAAGGTTTTAGCTGCTGGGGTTGTAACTACCAATTTGAACAGTAAAGCAGTCACAGACAATTTTAGACGATCTACGCAATCAGAGGAAATAAATGAATGGGCCGCGCCCGAATCAAAAAGGACGGATAAGGATTTACCCTCAATCTCACATTCACCCTGGATCAGATCATCAGATTGCTCTGCTTCCTCGCCAATCATACAGAAAACCCTGCCTTTAGCTACCTGGCGCTTCCCTTTTGCCTTCGCCGCATGCATTGCCGGTTCAGTTTTGGGTGTTGGGCAGTCCTTGGCAAAATGCCCTGGCTTCTTACAGTTGAAGCATGCATCCTCCTTCTGAGTACAGTTACTCGCATAATGTCCTGGCTTTCCACAACGGAAACAAATCACTTCTACGCCAGTTTGACCTCTGCTTCTCGGTCCCTAGGCCATCGGACGATATTGTCCCCTGTTGTTGTTTCCCTGGGGTCGGCTGTAAGGCTTCTTAAGCCGCTTTCCTTTTTGTGCAAATCTCTGTCCCGTGCCCTGAGGTCTCATTGGTCCACATGGGCCAGTCTTCTTCTTGTGGCTTCTTACTCCTTCTACCTCAACACAGTGATCAATCAGCTCTTGGAGGTTTCTAATCCTCAATGATACCACTGACTTCTAGATATCAAATCTCAGACCTCTCTGAAATCTTTCGCTTAGCCAGCTCTGATCGACTCGGTCACGCGATCTGATCAAATACCTAGCTGACTCAAACTTCGCCAAGATACTCGACATTGTCATCTTTGCCTTGTTGTAGTTGAAGAAACTCTTGCTCCTTGTCAGCTCGTGCAGTATCTGGGAAGTACTTGCCCAAGAACCTTTCACGGAAAAGCTCCTGTGTCATCTCTTGACGTTCGCTATCGATGCACCTTCGCTCCTTTCCACCAATATTCTGCATCTCCCAGTAGCAGGTAGGTGGCGTAGTCCACCTTCACATTGTTTGGGCAGTGAAGTGCCTCAAAGATCTTCTCGATCTCTTGCATCCAAAGATCGCCTTTGTCGGGTTTGGCTCACCATAGAACTTGATTGGGTCGTGCTTTGAAAGTCCGCCAATCTTCTCGCTTGACGTTCGCTCTGCTCGTTGCTATTCTTGTAAATTTCTTTGGGTCAATCTTTGCGATCTGTTGGGCCATTGCATTAGACTGTTGGGTTCAGGCGGTGATTGTTGAGCCATGGCCGCCGCCATCTCTGTCATAGCCTGAATCGCCGATCCATATTAGCGTTCTCAGTACAAATTGGCCAGATTCCCTACGAGGTGGCATTAGATTCCACAAAGTTCAAAACCTGTCAGAATCTCACAACAAGGATGTGTTAAGACACACTGCTTCAATCAAGAAACAATTCAAACAATTTTTCAAGCAATAAGTGCTTCACTTAATCAAGCAGCAATCAATACAGTACAACTATGTACCCGACACACATATCCCGACACAATGACCAGTCCCAATTTCCTATGCACAGCCCGGTCAAAACCGAATTGCTCTGATACCACTGTTGTAACGACCCGTTTCCGGACCGCTACAGAGCTAAACTAAACCTGTATGCGATGCTTTTTAAAACGGTACTCTTGTGCCCTTTTGAAATATGCAGTATTTTTTTATTTATTTTTAAACATCAATAATTCCCGCAAGCGCACATCAGAGTAATTACAGCTTTTCGAAACGTGGTGCACTAGGACACAAGACTCAAATACGAATAAGACATACATGCATAATACATATGTATATATATACACAAGTCGTACTGACAGTGTACGCAAAATACAGAGTAGTGAATGTGCAAAGAAATACACCTATGGTATGACGACCCTCAAGAGAGCAATCATACCCTGGGGGTACTTCCGGCAGACACCCACGCAGGGGGCTGCTCCAAAAGTGAGACCGCCAGTCTACCCTGTAACCGAAAATAACATCTGGCCCGACTGGTCACGACACATGGAACGTAAAAGTCATAAATACAGTCATCCCAAATATATACAACAGGCTATCAACACAAAAAAACATAACGCAACCGTCAATCAACATCGCAGCTACAAGTCGCTACCGAAATCCTCTGACGGGTCCTCCTCCTCCTCCATCAAGTCCTCGCCTGTCAGGTCAATGAAGGGAGCCGCAGCTGGCACATCCACAGGCACATCACTCGGAGTATACTCATCTGTCGGCCACTCCTCAGTCGATCTCACTCCAATACAATCCGCCTCGTGGCACACAACACAAACGGGATGGGAAGCCACAGGCGGTGTAGGGGTCCTAGCAACAGTAGGGAAACTGGTACTATAGGGGATCTAGGAACAGCAACCCTCGAAGTGGAAGCTCCTGCGGATCCCCGGCGTATCACGCTCTTGCGAGCGGTCCATTTCACTCGGGGTCCACGCCCTCTGCCTCGTCCTGCAAATCTAGTAGCAGCGCTCTTAGGAATGTCATGAAGTCCCTCTGGTGAAGAGGAAGAAGCTCTCATAGCCCTCTCGCGCTCGCTGGTACGCCACGCCTCCACCACCTGTCCCATCCGGATCGGGAAACTCACCGTACGCCGTGTCACATCCTGCCTCACGGCTACGCCATCCTCTCGTAGTGTCTGCACCACGTCCCTAGTGTATACCACACGGCAGGAGATGGGGTCGAACTCCATCGCCGCGGGTTGCCCCATATCAGGGAAGTCAAAGAAGATCTCCGACGATGTCCTCATCGCCGAAATCCAAACGCCCTTCGCCATCGCCTGGGTAACCGTCATGAATTGAAAGCACCACGGGAAAGGGTCAACTTCTCAACAAATCAAGATAATCAATGCCTAAAGCAATAAGCAAACAACAATGTATATCATTCACAGAACGTGACTCAACTCTCTCACTCTAGACTCGACTCAATTGATTGATTCAACTAGGATCACATCATTTCCCCTTTTCTAACCTCTAGGGTTTTCGCCCTAAAGCATCAAATGAGGGGTTTTAAGATGATTCATCTCCTTTTTGTTCATCATCAACCAACAAACAACAACAATCATCAATTAATCACAACTAAAACAACAATTAAACAACACAAATGGGTGGGGGCTGTTGGGCGCTGATTATGGGGCTGTTTTAGGGCCAAGAAAAATTGATTTTCTACTACTAAAATGGTTGGATACATAGGTGATAGAGTATAGAAGAAAACCTGGCAAGAAAACTAAGTATGGAAGCAAAATCACAAGAGATGAAATGGGGGTGGAAATCACGATTTTTAAACAGAAAATGGGAGGAAGAAAATCTGTTTTTTCCTTACTCTAAATGGTGAAGTTGATGAGGAACTAGGTGGATATGAAGGATTGAAGCAAGTTTGATGAAGACTTCAAGTTGTAAAGCTCAAAGAAAATGGAGAAATCAACCATGGAAGCTTGAAACCCTTGTCTTGCTCTAGAGATGGAAGCTGAAGTAGATGAATAGAGAAATGGGGGTGCTGTCCACGAGTTGGAAGCTAGGCGAGAGGGCCTTATAATTTTTTTTAACTTAATTACTTAATTAAGGCTTAATAATAAAAGGATTTAATTAAAAGGTAAAATTTTGAAATAACCCACAAGTTAAGTGACACCTAATTACCTTTATTAGATGCTAAACACATCACTCACTCTATCCCATCTAATCTCACTTCACTCATGATTCCCCTCTAATCTAGAGTCTTAAGGTTTAAAAACGCGGCGACGAGAAACCGTAAAACCGATTAATTTCTTGCCGGAAAAATCCCGAAAAATTAATTCGCGGGGAATTAATTCTCCGCGTGATAATATTATTTCATAAATAATAAAAACAATATAATTCGTTCAAAAATAATTAAAACAAGTTACGATTCGATTTTCATCGAAATCGGGGCTCATTTTAAATTTTTATCTGCGGCAGAAACTGCCCGACGATTTGAAACGCGCCGAAACTTCGTTAGAATTTTTCGACGATCTTCGAACCGTGAATTAATAAAAAAATATTAATTCTTAATTATATTAGCTCTTGATTTAATTAAGTCACTTACTCAGGGAATAAGCAACTGCTTTATTAAAGCATAATTACGACAAAAGTACAATATTACCGCTAATTAACGTATTGTAATAATACGCGTGTTACACTCTAGGATCTGATTGAAATCTAGCACACAGGCAGACACTGAAAATAATATCAGGTCTTGAAGCTGTAAGATAAAGTAAAGATCCAATCATACCTCTGTACATTTTGTGATCTACCTTCTTACCAATTTCATCTTTACTAAGAGTGCAGGTAGGATGCATAGGTGTACACATAGGCTTGCAATCCAGCATCTTGAATTTCTTCAATAATTCTTTGATATATTTGCTTTGATGTATATAGATACCATCACTGCATTGCTTGATTTGTATTCCAAGGAAAAACTTTAATTCTCCCATCATGCTCATCTCAAATTCAGCCTGCATGAGCTTAGAAAATTCTTTCCAAAGGCTTTCATTAGTGGCTCCAAAAACGATATCATCAACATAGATTTGAACAAGTATGAAATGCTTGTTAGAAGATTTTCTGAAAAGAGTAGTGTCAACTAAACCTCTTGTAAATCCATTTTCCATTAAAAAGGAACTTAGTCTATCATACCATGCTCTGGGAGCTTGCTTAAGACCATATAGAGCCTTTTTAAGTTTAAAAACATGTTCTGGAAATTCAATATCTTCAAAACTAGGAGGTTGTTTAACATAAACTTTCTCGGTTATAAAACCATTTAGAAAAGTACTTTTCACATCCATTTGATATAGAGTTATCTTATGATGTGCTGCAAATGAAAGTAAAATGCGAATAGCTTCTAGTCTTGCAACAGGTGCAAAAGTTTCAGTGAAATCAATACCTTCTTCTTGTGAGTAACCTTGAGCAACTAACCTTGCTTTATTTCTCACAACTTTACCATCTTCATCAAGTTTATTTCTAAATACCCATTTAGTACCAATAGCTTGCTTATCTTCTGGTAGAGTGACTAGCTTCCATACATCATTTCTTTGGAACTGATTTAGCTCATCTTGCATTGCTAGAATCCACCCTTCATCTTCCAAGGCTTGATCAATCGTCTTAGGTTCCATTTCAGAGAGAAGTGCAAAATCAGCATGCTCCTTAAAAGAGGATCTGGTTCGTACTTTATCACCAGGTTCTCCTATGATTTGATCTTTTGGATGATTGGTTTTGTACTTCCAGCTTTTTCTTGCTTCAGCTTCTGCTTGAGTAGAATTCTTCATCTTGTCACCACCAGATGATGAATATGCACGTTCACCGTCTGACTTGTCACTATGATTTAATTCTGAAAATAACTCATCTAGCTCTGACATAGCAGTGTCAGGCTTCTTATCATCAAACTTGACATGAATGGACTCTTCAACAGTCAAAGTTTCTTTGTTGTATATTCTAAAAGCTTTAGATCTTTCAGAGTATCCCAAAAAGATTCCTTTGTCAGCCTTGGAATCAAACTTACCAAGCTGATCTTTAGTATTCAAGATATAACAAATACACCCAAAAGGATGAAAGTAAGAAATGTTTGGTTTTCTACCTTTCCACAATTCATAAGGAGTCTTATTCAAAATATGTCTTATAAGAATTCTATTTTGAATATAACAAGCTGTGTTTACTGCTTCTGCCCAAAAATGTTTCGCAATATCAGCTTCATTGATCATGGTCCTGGCCATTTCCTGGAGGGACCTATTTTTCCTTTCTACAACACCATTTTGTTGAGGTGTTCTAGAAGAGGAGAAATTGTGGGAGATGCCATTTTTTTCCACAAAATTTTTGAAAGTTTTCATTTTCAAATTCTCCCCCATGATCACTTCTAATAGAAGAAATACAGATGCCTTTTTCATTTTGAACTGATTTACGTAGAAACAAGAAATACCTTAAAAGACTCATCCTTGTGGGCAATGAATTTAACCCATGTCCATCTAGTAAAATCATCAACAATGACTAATCCATATTTCTTTCCAGTTAAAGAGGCTGTCCTTGTGGGACCAAAAAGATCAAGATGTAAAAGTTCAAGTGGTCTCGAGGTTGAAACAACATTTTTTAAATGAATGGAAGTTTTAACTTATTTTCCTCTTTGACAAGCCTCACACAGGGCATCAGATTGGAACTTAAGATTTGGTAAACCTTTAACAAGATTGTGCTTATTTAATTTTGAGATTAACCTCAAATTGGCATGACCCAATCTTTTGTGCCAAATCCATTGCTCATCTTCAATAGACATAAGACACTTGACATCTTGTTTTGCAAGTTCAGAAAGATCAACTTTATAAATGTTTTGTTTCCTCTTTGCTGTAAAGAATATAGATCCATCATTTTTGCTTTTTACTGAACATCCATTTTTTGTAAAGACAACATTATAACCATTGTCACATAAATTGACTTATGCTCAATAGATTATGTTTCAGTCCTTCAACATATAAAACATTATCAATAGAAGGAAGAGAGCCTTTTCCTATGCGACTAATTCCAACTATTTTACCTTTCTGGTTTCCTCCGAAACCAACGAATCCAGCTTCTCTAGGTCTTAGTTCTTGGAACATATGCTTTTCTCCCGTCATGTGACGTGAGCATCCACTGTCTAAGTACCAAGATAGGTGTGTTGACTTTGTTGCTAAGCAAGTTTGTAACATAGACTATTTTATCTTTAGGTACCCATATCTTTTTGGGTCCTTTCTAGTTAATTCTTGAAGGAGGCTTATCCTTCATACTTTTAAAAACAGTACATGCACTTTTCAAATGACCAGGTTTATTGCAGTAAGTACAATGCAAGCATTTACTCTGATTATTGGATTTATCAGATGCTGAATCCTTTTCTAAAAGAGGTTCATCTGATATATAACCAAGACCATGAGTTGTTGTTTTACTGATACCCCAAATCATTGAAGCTTGCTTGCTTCGAGTTACACTCCCTGCAAGAAACTTTTGAAATGCTTGTTTATAGTCATTTGATTTGCAGTTAGGATTGCCTGTAACTACAGAGCTTTTAACTTGAGAGCTCTCAGCTTCTGGTTGCTTGTTAGCTTCCAGACACTGGTTATCCACCAGACGCTGATTTTTAGTTTTCAGCTTCTGGTTCTCTTCATTGAGTACAGAGTTTTCATTGTATAAAGAATGAAAATCTTGTGATAGTTTTGAAAATTTCTTTTTCAAATTCTTATACTCAATAGAGAGTGTGGCAGAGTCCTTTAACAG